>OY728119.1:1566218016-1567687161 GCA_963277665.1 Viscum album
GAAAGAAAGGGGGGGCAATGAGGGTGAAAGGGGGGGGGGTTCAAGTGAGTTGGGGTGAGAAGGTTTGGGGGCAGTGGGGGTAAAAGTGTGGGGGGGGGGGGGGTTGGGGTGAAGGGTGGGGGCAGTGGGGGTGAAAGTGTGGGGGGGGGGGGGCAGAGGAGTTGGGGGAAGTGGGGGTGAAAGGGGGGTCAAAGGAGTTGGGGTGAAGGGTGGGGGGTGCAGTGTGCAGGTGGGGGTAGTGGGGGTGAGGGGGGGGGAAGTGGGGGTAGGTGGGGGGGAGTGTGTAGGGGGGGAAGTGGGGGTGAAAAGGGGAGGGGGTTCAAGGGAGTTGGGGTGAAAGGGTGGGGGTAGTGCAGTGAAGGGGGCTGGGGGTGAAGGAGGATGGGGGCATGTGGGTGAAGGGGGCTGGGGGCTGGGGGCAGGGGGTGAAGGGGGATGGGGGGGGGGGGGAATGTGCATGGGTCGATAGCTCCATGCATTTCTTGGGTAAATATTTTGTTAGTTTCTACCTATCTGTCCTAGATCTATGAATTTATTGAAAGAACAGACTAAAACTGGATGCCTTTGCTATGGTTCCCCTACTACCACACATATACCACCATAGTTTATGAAACCACAAAAATACTTACACAAACTCTATAAGTTTTATGAGATTCCAATAATTAGTCCTGAAATTTTCAGGACTTAGCCAAATTTTATCTCCCAAAAATAATTTATAGATATCTTTATTAAAACATAGAACTCATTCAATTCACCTAAAATCATCTCTAAACACTCCAAATCAACTTTTATCACCTTTCGTGATTGAAACTTTCCTCTCGTGATTGAATCCCTTCTGCCTTCCCCTTTCCCTACCTTTGTCATGATCAAACCCCTTCCCGTTTCCCTACCTTTTTCGCAATGGAACCCCTCCCCCCCTACCCAGCCCCTCCCCCTCCCCCTACCCAGACCCCCCTCTACCCCACCAGCCCCTACCCCTACCTAGCACCTCCTCCTACCCTCCCCTACCCAACCCCCCCCTCCCCCTACCCATTCCCTCCCCCGCCCCCACTAGCCCCTCCCCCTGCCCAGCCCCTCCCCCTCCCCCCTTCCCCCCTGCCCAGCCCCTCCCCCTCCCTGCACACTAGCCCCTCTCTTATACACATATCACAACCCAATATTCTTAGAAAAATCATCCTTAATATATAAACCCAATGGTCCACTCTAATTATGTCATTCTAATATTATGCATTGCACACTAATCCAACATTTGAATCCTTTTCCACTATATAAGTATCTTAGAATGATACCCTTTGTAAGTATTATTATATTTTCATTAGGATATAAAATGTTACCCCCACTTTTATCTCATGTATTTTAGTATCTCATGTATTTTAGTATCTTATTTTTAGATAATGTAAATCCCGGATGATTATGATTTATTCATTTAGAATATTTACCAATATCTAGAAATCTAGGAACATGCTAGCAACCCAAGGTTAACCTGTCATGGTGTAATAATTGATAGTAAGAAATTTCATTATGTATTATCTTAACATGACATAAATATTAATTAGTGGATATGGGTATAGTTATTATATTATTATGATCTATAGATCTCATATACTTAAGTAAATGATAATGTTATAGTTGATGCATTAAGCCTAAACATTTACTTATGTTTCTCAAGAAGCATGTAAGGAATAAAAGACTATGAAGGAGTCCATATACTACCTTTCTTAAGCATGTATGAGTTTCAATGTTGTTATTTACAATCAAAATTTTTACTAATTGTTTTTTAATCATATTATTATGGATAGAAGTTGGATGTATAATGTTGATTGGGTCACTGATGAGTTTCAGAAGGAGTTGGAATATTTTTTGGATTTTTCATTCAACAATGGTTCAGATGGTGGATTGATTCTATGACCATGTTCTGATTTCATTGGAAGAAAATGGTTTACACGTGATTAAGTAAGTTACCACATCACTAATTTTTTTTCTAAAAGGATATCATGTTTGGCATCACAATGTAGAAAAATTTCAAACAGAGAATGATGTTGATTTAGTTGAAAGGATCAGAATGGAAAATTTGATTTCCAATCAGTTTCCATTTGCTTCTCAATTAAACACTTCATATAGATCAGTGGAAGAGGAAATGAATATGGGAACACAGTTTTTATCTAATGATCAGAATGATAAAATTGAGCGTGTTAGAATTTTTTAGAAGACACAAATACCCCAGTATGCTAGTCATTTGTAAACATGACCAAATTAGAGTTTTTAATGTGACTGTATCATGGGAAAACAATGTATATATTTAGTAATACTGCGATCAACTATCTATTTAATATTTTTAAGGAATTTCTACCTGATGATGCATGTATGCCTGAAAATTATTATATGGCATCAAAGTTGGTTGAAAATTTTGGATTTTCAAGTACTAAAATCCACACATGCCCTAAATATTGCTATCTATTCTGGAAGGATAATTTTGAGTTAAATGAGTGAAAAAAATGTGGTACATCGATATGGAAGACTAATAAAGATGGAACTCAATCTCATATACCAGATAAAGTGATGTGGCACTTTCCATTGATTCCAAGACTTCAAAAACTTTTTATGTCAAAAAAATGGATAAGAATATGAGATGGCACAAAGATGAATGAAATAAGGATAGTTATGATATATTTCATCTTGATGATGAGTTAGAATGACAAAAATTTAATAGGTTACATCTTGATTTTGCATCCAACCCACAGAATGTTATATTGGGATTGTCATGTGATGGTTTCAACCCATTTAAGAAGATGCATACTGCACATAGTACTTGGCATGTTTTCATTCATATTTATAATTTTCTGTCATGGATGTGTATGAAAAATCTAGTTACTATCATGAGTATATTTATTTCTGGACCCAATGATCCTGGAAATGATATCGAAATATATTTTTAACCATTAATAGATGAGTTGAAGGAGATTTGGACTGTTGGGGTGCAGACATAGGATTACTTTATGTGCCGTACAACATTATTACGGACAATAAATGATTTTAATGTATATAGAATGATGTATAGTTGGAGTACCTAGGGGAGATTATATTTCCCTATATGTATGAAAAATACATGTTCTAGGAGATTAAAGTTTTGATGAACTTTCAGTTTCACAGGGCATCGACATTTTTTACAAATAGATCATCCATATAGGAAAAATTGGAGAAATTTTGATAATTCCATAGAGATAGATGAAATACATCAACGAATGTCAGGGGTGATATCCTTAAAAAACATGAAAATTTGAATTTTGTTCTTGGAAAGGGTTAGTTAAATTCCAACAAGTGGAAGAATGTACCTTTGAATTCCAACAATAATTGAAGAAAGAAAAGTATATTCTACGAGTTTCTATATTATTCATCAAATTTATTGTATCAGTTCTTGTATGTAATTCATATTGAGAAAAATGTGAGTGAAATGTTACTTGAAAAACTTTTAAATGTAAAGGGAAATACAAAAGATGATTTTCGCTCACATCGTGATTTAATGGATTAGGGTATAAAACAAAGACTTCATCCTAGGTTAATTGGTTAGAATCAATGGAAAGTACCTTTTTCATGTTTTTTGATGACAAATATAGAGAAAAAAGAGTTCTTCAAGTCCTGGAAAGTTTAAAGGTTCTAGATGGTTATTCGGGTAACATTTCGAAACAAGTGAATATACGAGATTTGAAACTAAAATCCCTCAAAACCCATGAATACTATGTCCTATTTCATGAATTGATTCCTATTTCCATTTGATATTTACTGTCACATAATGTTAGGGTCACTTTGATTAGATTATTTCACATTTATCGAGATCTTTATGCTAAAAGATTGAAAAAAAGTGTTATGAAAAAACTATAGAAAGATGCACCGATCATTCTTTGTAAATTGGAGAAAATATTTCCCCCATCATTTTTTACATGTATGTTATATATGACCATACATATTCTAAAAGAAGTTCTTTTTAGTGGTCTTGTTTCTAGTCGTTGGATGTATCCAATAGAAAGAATAATGTTTATATTGAAATATTATATGGGAAATAAGAATCATCCTGAAGGATCTATTGTGAAATGTTATTTAGCACAGGAATTCATGGATTTTTGTTCAATGTATTTGACTAATGTCACCACTAGATTTAATCGTCCCATGAGAACTGAAGATGAGAAATATGATCCCATTAAGCCAAAATTTTCGTCACTTCCCAAAACTATGGGATATATGGATCATACAAGCTTTGTACTTTGAATAGGGATGAGTGGGAAATGGATCATCATACGGTATTATTTAACAATGGGGTGGTGGACGATTACATCAAGTAAGTAAAATTATAAATATATATATATTTTTTGTTTATTTTTTTTATAGTTCCTAATATCATTAAATTTTTATATTTTCAGAGAACATAGTGAAATTATAAAAAGTGAACATCACTCTTTATCTATTAATAGGTGGGAGAAATTACATAGCAATGAATTTCCTACTTGGTTGAAGTCAAAGGTAATAAATTATTTTTTTACATTACTAAATCATTGGTAGTTTTCGATATATTTCAGGTCCAAAGTTTACAGATGGATGATGTGTTTGATGAAATAAGGGCATTATCATTTGGTCTGAACAATGTGGTTTGTGATTGTAAAGTAATGGTTGTCAATGATTTTAAATTCATTATAAATATTTGTGCAAAAAATATGGAAACACAGCATGACAGTGTCATGATAAGTACTACAACAAATTATTATGCTAGTGCATCAGACACACAACCTTGATCAGAAAATATGTCGTATTATGGAGTTATTGATAGAATATTTTTATTAGATTACTATACACATAGTTGTGTTTCTATGATGAAATGAATGTGGTTTTATTCAATGAAATGACATGGCTTGTATATAGATTTTTGTCATTTTAGAGTGATTGATATGAAACGTCAACTGAAAACAGATGAGCCTTATATTCATGCATCACAAGCTAGACAAGTATTTTATGTAAATTACCCTTTAAAACCGAAATTTGGTGTTATTTTTTATGTTATTCCCAAAAAAAAATTTATGAAGGATTGGATGATGGTGATGTTTTGGATGAACCAGTTGGTATTCATTCAAATGTTTCATTTGATGATACAAATGATTCAATTGTGAGAATGGATTGTGAACCAGAAAATATAACAAATAAGGCCTATAATTGCATGTTTTAAAGTATTTAGATTATATTATTATGACCTAGTGTGTGTTTTTAAAACATTTAAATTAGTAGCTTCTTTTGTTTTGTAATGTTTTCATTTAGCAAGTAAACAACATAATGAAAAAAATAATGGAAGATGTAAAGATTTGAAAAAATAATATGAATTTTCTTGGAATATTTATAGTTATTTAATTCTTTGTTTTATTTTTAAAATTTTCACATCACTTTTCGAATTTATAGATTATTATGTCTTACGAGGAGGTTTGGAGAAAAAAATGGAGGAAAAAAATCACCAGGTTAGAGAATTTAGCTTGAAAAATATGATTGTTCTGGTGATTCCCTTATTTATTTATTGATTATGTATGAACTTTACACAAATCATATTTAATATGAACATAAATCATCAAGGATGCAACTTGCATTCAATGATGTTTTTAGGCACTCTAGAGTATTGGATCAGCCCTACATGAAGCCCCCCTACATGTACCGCCTCACAGTCTATGGTTCTGCAGTCACCAGGATGGTTTCCTCCCATCATGCCCCCACTTACATGTCTTATCCATACATGGGAGATCATCCTTTTTATCCATTTCCTCCTCCTATAGTGTAGGGTAGTCCGTCTCCTTCTATCCATTAGCCTTTTTACCCTTATCCACCTTCATCTCTATAGGGTACAACTCCATTGGTTATGCCCCTATATACCCGTAACCTCCTACCCAACCTCAGTATCCATAGTCTACTATAGAGGGCACACCTCCATTGGTTATTCCCCCTGTATACCCGTACCCTCCTACCCAACCTCAGCATCCACAGTCAACTATAGAGGACACTCCTCCAATTGCTGCCCACAAAATAGTGTGCATGAGAGAGCAACAAAAAATAATGCTACTAGTAAATGTTTAAAAATTAATGAAATTAATAAATTTTCATTAAATTTCAGTTATATATGTGTATAAAATATTCGTTTTTTTCAAGATCATCTTCTACTAAAAGAAGTGGTCATACAAAGATGCATAAAATGTGGAATAGACACATGCAAATTATGGTTCAATATAACAAGGAAATGAAAATTATTGAAGAAAATGTAAAATAATTACAGAGTTTCATGGGGACACTCAGCAGACATAGAAATATTGTTTTGGTTCAAGAAATCGAGTGGAGAAAAGTTGGACAAGAAATAAAAGACAAGGCTTGGGCAGAAATTTGGGTAATATATTTTTTAAAATTACTTTGAAATTTCTTTATAAAGTATTATTGATAATTTTGTTTGAATATTCAGCTTCACTATAACTTCTCAGATGGTCTCCACGCTAAGAAATATAGGTTAATGGAACTGAGGGAGATGTGGTAGGCCTATAAGCATAACCTGCATGTTGTCTACAAAAAAAGAATAGGTACTCCTCTTGTAAATGAACCGATCTTTAATGAATGCCCAATTTCACAATACAATGAATTAATTTCATATTGGACCTGTTCTTATTTCAAGGTAATTTAAAATATTAATGTTTTTAATAAATATCTTTTTTTTCATTAATCATAGTTTTCTTTAGTGTATGATTTTATTAGATGTGATTGTATTCTGTTTTATTTTTCAGACATGGTTATTTCAGTTATGTCTTGAACTCATTGAACTGTTAAGTTGAAATGATGATTTTTATCCCTTTTGACTTGTTGAAAGGCTAGTTTATTTTTGTTTAATAACATAATTCATCTAAAATAAACATAATAAATAAGGGCATCATGATATATAATCATACTCTGGGGTGAACTACACTGGCATATCATGAACTGTCATAGGTAATATATGATTTAACATTGAATATACATTTATTTTTTCATGGTATATGTTTAATTTTCATGTAGAAAAATTTATTAAATATTAAAGGATGTGTTCCCTAATCATTATTATTTTGTTCTAGTAGGAAAAATAAATAGGAACTGCCATGAATCAGGAAAATCATGAAAAAATTGTAAGAATGTTTTTAAATTTTTATCTTTTAGTATGTAGTTTCATTCACTGAAATTATATGAGTTTTGTTTTCCTCATAGGGAATGCGAATTCTTGAGTAAATTATATCACTTGTTCCTATGGTATAATATAGAATAATACATTACCTGACACTCTATTTAGTATTCCTAATGAAAATTTAATAAGATAAATTCTTGATAAGGTTTAAAAAGGAAATCTGAAATCCATTAAATCTAGAATAGCGTTTAAGGAACCTTCTCATTTATTTTTTATTGATCATATAATCATGTTTCTCTATGGAGGTTAAAGTAATATTTAGACTCTCAAATCGGTCTATAACCACCACTAATATATCTTTAAACCCAAACAACATCCCGAGATACTAATATAAATTATTCCAACTCTTAAAATTAGTATAAAGAATATAAAAGGACAAAATCTACTTATGTTTTGTTCTATATTTCATAAAAAAGGAGGCTATAGACATTTTACTCATAACACGTATGAGAATTTCAATGGAAATATAGCTGAACTTATTTATTTTTTTGATTATCTACTAAAATGGTAACACCCTTTTATAGGATGCTATTCAAGATCTAATGGAAAAGGAACCAGACACATTTGTACCAAACAATTATTTACATCAGGTTATTGGCAATGAGAACAGTGGAAAATTTCATTGTAAACCTAGAACGAAAATCATGCTGTCTAAATTTTGGTCATCAGGTATTGAATATTCTTGAAATATTTCAGGAATGGTTACCGAAGAACAATTACATGCTGCCATTGAGACAGAAAAATAAGAAGTTAGACAAGAGTCACAAAAGATGCAGAAAATAGAAAATGAATAATTGTTCAAGTTGATATCAGCTATATTCTCTTCACTTCCTCTAGAGGGTGAAACAATAGTGTATGGATGTTTATCAAGTTTGCGCTCGATGTATGAGGATGATGATGATTGTGTAGCTGATGATTCTGGCGGAGAGGCTGAAGATAATGTTGATGGTAGAGAGGTTGAAGATGTTGCTGATGGTGATGATGACGCTTTTGTTGGTGGTACACATGTTGATGATGTTGATATTGGTGCTGATGATGAGGAGTCATATTACATTTTGAAGTGACATTATTAAAAGTTTTTGTATCTATATTTTTGTTTTCATTGTTTATAAAATTTCAATTTTATATGAATTAGTTATTTTTTTATTTATGTGGAAATGATATACTGCAATGGTTTTTGGAATTCATTGTAGGTGTATGTGTATGGTGTATTTTTATACTACAGGTTTGTGTAGGGGGAGGGGAAACTGAGAGGGGTAGGACTGGTATAGGGGAGGGGAAACTAGTAGGGGTAGGGGGAACTTGTAGGGGAGGGGGGACTGGAAGGGGGTTCAAGGGGCAGGGTGTGTGGGGGTGTACGGGGGGGACTGGTATAGGGGAACCAACAAGGGATGGGGGTGCAAAGGGGAGGACAAGGTGGGAGGGGGGGTGGCCGGGGGAGGGGACTAGAAGGGGGTGGAGGGGGCAGGGTGGGTGGGGGTGTAGGAAGGCTGGCAGGGGGGAGGGATACTAGCAGGGGCAGGGGGGAGGAGAAATTGGCAGGGTGGGGGGGGGAACTAGCAGGGGGAAGGATTGCCAAAGGGAAGGGGTATTATTAGAAGGGGGATGGGGATTGGCGGGGTAGGGGGGACTAGCAGGGGTAGGGGGACTGATAGGGGTAGGGGTAGGGGTTGGGGGTGCAAGGAGGAGGGATTTTGATTCAATTCCATAAATGTTATATAATCGATTTTCATTTCTATAATAACATAATTAGGCCTCATTTAATTTTTTTTTGAAATTTATTCTCTGTGTACCATGAATTGGGTACAAGAACATTTAAAGAATGAAAAGAATACTTCAGTGATCTCTAAAAGCACAAAAATGTATTTCTATGGGTCAATGATGAAGATGGTAATGCAAATGAGCTTACATTCATAAAAAAAATAGAATCTAGAAAGAATTGGATTAGGAAGTTTGAGGTTTGTAATTGACTTTGACAGGTGATTTCTAGAATTGTGTGAGTCTTACCATATTATATTATTTGTTTCTATAGGCTATAACTTACCTTGATCAGAAGAAAAAGCTTGTCTAGTACAGTGAATTTGTGAACACATATTTGATACTGTTTTCAATGGAGGACCTTCAATGTCCAATTCCGTCAATGGTCGAGGGATTGAAGCTGAGAAATTAGATATTATCTTCTACTCTTTCAAGAGGAATTTTGTAAAAGAGGCGAAGGTTTCCTAATTCTATGTTTATGTATCAGAACAACATTCTTATCCCCATAGAGAGACCAACCTTGCTGGTACACTAGAGAAAAGTATGCTCACCCTCAAATCCCATTTTTCATTTTTCAATTATGATTTTTAGGTATTTAGGAAACTGTATTCCTTGCAGTTATTGAATATTTCTTTCACCTGCGACTTGAATTCTATGAGAAGAGAAAAGTAAGCTTGGATCCTCTGAATTCTGGTTTATATATAATGTAAATCTTTTACTGAAATATCTTCCTACTGCTGCTATACAGAGAGTACTCCTCGATAATCTTGAACTGGATCTGTTGAAATTGGATAACAAGGTTCGGTTTATTCTTGGGGTGGTGAATGGGGAGATCATTGTTAGTAATAGGAAGAGAGAAGAAAATGGGTAACTAAATAGTGAATCATATTTGTATGTCAAATATTTTCTTATTTCATTCTAGTTTAGTTTTGTGTGTTGAAGTTTTGTTCATGTTTATCATGAAAAATATATTGGATTTCAACTTATTATATATTGGTCACATGTGGAAGCTTTTCACTGGTTGAAGGAGTGGCTGGATAATAATATTTATGGATATAAAGGGTAACTTTTATCTAAGGTGGGGAAGAGAATTTTAATTTACCCAGTTTAATAGTCTCTACTTATTTTTATTATAAGATAAATTCCTATTTTACTAAATCTATTTTTTATTTTTTTTAATTATTCGATTTCTAACTATTTGTGGGGAGGAGAACCTGGTAGAAGACCTCCATATTAGGTTAAGTGGGAGGTTATGTGTCATGAGAGGTATTGTGGGAGACTTGGGTTGAAAGATATTAATTCATTTAATCTAATTATTTTGGATAATCAAGGGTTATGTCTTCTATATGAGCCAAAAGACCTTTGGTGTAGAGTTTTGAAGGGAATTTTCTTTCCTTGGAATAATTTAATTTTAGTACATATCAGGTTGAAACCATCATATGTTTGGATGGGGTTGATATAGGCTCAGGCGATCCTTAAAAAAATTTGGTGCTAGAGGGTGGAGTTTTGAAGGAGCATTCATGTCTATAATGACAAATAACTTCCCTTTACAACTATTTTGGGTGATTTTTCCTAGAGGCGGTTCTAATAGTGACATAATGGTTTTAGTCCTTCTCCAAAAAAATGAGCACTATGTTTTTTTCTCAATTATTAGTATCTTGTTTGTCCTTTTTAAGGCTAATTTGTTACCATTTAATTCGTGTATAATTTTATCCTTGATTCCTATCAAAATTATTAAAACATGACTCTTGGTCTATTCCAACACCTCTAAAACATCAAAAAGGTTCAAATACACCTCTAAAACCTCTAAAAGTTTAAAATACACATGGTTAGTTTAATATTATGACTGAATTACCTCACTTGATTACCTGATCCATTATAACCTCCCCACCATATGATAGCTCGCTCCCGAGCTGTCTCTAGTTATTAGACTGAGAAAACTCAATCGAAACCTGAGTATCTTCTACAAAAAATTCCCAAAATATCGAGTTGAGTCTGAACACATCTATCCATACCTAGTCACCTTTAAAAAAAACATAAAACTCCTAATTCCAACCACAAGAACTCCCAAATATAAGATTCATCTACTCAAAAACATCACCACCAACTACCTGACATGCCAATGGTATCATACCCAAGTTCCTTCCACTATTTCATACATCCTATTTCTATTTCATGTTTTATTTTATTTTGTTAATCTATTTCCCCATTTAAATTTCCCTTTTTGGTGTCATGATTTTTTTTCAAAACTATGAATTATTTAATTTTTTAGAACCACACACTATTTCATTTCATCCATTTTATGTGATCATAAAATAGGTAAAAATTATTTGATGATTCATTAGGGATATCCTTACAGTTCTTGATCTCCCAATACTGAAGATGTTACTGCAACAGGCTGAATGATGAGCTTCAATTTGGATTTACAGAATGATAACTGCATGCTCAAGAATGATCTTCCATTAAAATGTGCTGCTGAGATGATAAAATAGATGAATGAAAATGCCTTTATAAAGTTAGAGACTCTGATAACTGATATGGAGTCCCTTTCTATGTGAGTTTTTATCTGCTCTAGTGATCTATTTGATAGAACTTCACCTAAATCTGAATGTTTTTGAGAGAAACGAAAGATACCTTCTCTAAGGTGATGGTAGATATGGGAAAATAGCCTACTAATCTGAGAATAATGTGCAACTTTCTAATATCCAAACAAAAAAGGTAAATATTGTGTTCAATTTTTTTGATTCCATGCTAATTATGATGAAAGAAAAAATATTTTGTTTGTAGTTCTTGGTGAATTTTAATATTCCTTATTTTAGCCTATCCCCTCATGTTAAAAATTAGTATATTGCCTTGATTCCAAGATATGATTCTCTTCGGTACCTAGCCTTCTCCTCGCCCTAACCTGCTGTCTGGTTAGGGTTTCTCTCGGCATCGCGGTGTCGGTCCAAGAGGCGGGTTCAGCTGAGACCTCAGGATGCTGTTGCGGGTCGTGTCGTCTGCAGGTGCTGGGAGGATCTGGCTTTTGGGTTCGGTGATGAAGGTGACGACGGAATCTCCCTCTGGCCTCTGAGGTGGCAGTTTGTTTGGGTGGACCTCAGATCTGGTTTAGTTTTCTTATTTTGGTTTAATTTCAGTTTTCGGAAACATTTTTGTGATGTTCTTGATGGTGTGCGGTGGCATTGCAGTAGAGGTATGGTTCTAGTTCCCGCGACTGGTCGGGGTGAAATCGTGATGGTTTCTTGTTGATTATTTTTGCGTTTCTATTGATTCGGTGATGATTTTTGGATTCGTTGCTGTTGGTGTGGTGCTGTGTGGATCGCAGTTCAGGCGAAAGTGGTGTGAACGCCAGTGTTCGATGGTCACTGGTGTGTTGTTTTTGTGTTTGAGTTTGTAATTCTCTTGTTGTTGTTCGCTGTATCCTTCGACAGAGACGGTGAAGATGAAGCTTTCCGGCGATCTGGATGATGAGGATAAGTCAGAAACCATGTGGTTCTTGATTCGAGGTAAGTCATGGCTCGAGGCGGCGTAGAAAACGAGAGGAACCGTGCTCCTAGGCCGTCGGTCCGTGGCTCAAGGTGCGTGGTTGATTTTTTTTGAAGGTTTGAATTTTGAAATTTAGATGCGGTGGATTTTGTATGGGTGATGTTTTGGATCTTTGTATGGTTACCACTTTCCAAAAGTGGCTTTTATAAAATACCAAAAAAAAATTTTCTGGCCTAAATCCATATAATACGGAACTCTGAAATATAACTGTATCTAGGAAGGTGATTGAATCATTCATCTCATCACATATGAGGTTTAAAGATTACTAGATCATCACAATCAGATCAATTTATTAGATCACCACTAATAAGGTAATGGGTTCACTCACTATTCACTAGTGTGTTGATTTATTGTCACATTACCAATATGGGGGGGGGACTGGCAGGGGCAGGGGTAGGGGGTGGGGGTGCAAGGGGTGGGGGTGCAAGGGGGAGGGCAAGGGGGGGGGGACTGGCAGGGGGTGGGGTGCAAGGGGGAGCGAAAGGGGTGGGGGTACAAGGGGAAGGTCAGGGGGGGACTAGCAGGGGGGTGCAAGGGGTGGGGTGGGGGTGGGGACTCACAAGGGGTGGGGTGCAATGGGGAGGTTAAGGGGGTGGGGGTGCAAGGGGGAGGGAAATGGGGGTGGGGGGACTGACAGCGGTAGGGGCAGGGGTGTGGGGGTGCAAGGGGGAGGGCAAGGGGGGAAACTGGTAGTGGGGGAGGGGAACTAGTGGGGACTAGCAGAGGTAGAGAGGATTGGCAGGGGGAGGGGGTGCAAAGGGTGGGGGTGCAAGGGGGAGGTCAAGGGGTGGGGAAGGGGTGGAGGGGACTGGCAGGGGTAGGGGGTGCAAGGGGTGGGGGCGAGGAACTAGCAGGGGGTGGGGGTGAAAAGGGAGGGAAGGGGGGGGGGGGAACATGCAGTGGGGGTGGGGAACTAGGTGGGGAACTAGATTTATTTTTTTATACCATATAAATGGGGGGGGACTGGTAGGGGCAGGGGGGTGGGGACTAGCAGTGGGGTTGGGGTGAAAGAAGGAGGGAAAGGGGGTGGGACAGGGGAAAGGGGGGGGGTGGTAGGGCCAGAGGGGGTAATGGAAAGGGGAGCGGTGCAAGGGGTGGGGGGGGGACTAGCAGGGGTGGGGTGCAAGGGGTATGTCAATGGGGGAAAATGGAAGTGGGTGTGGGGAACTAGGGGGGGACTGAATTTTTTTTATACCATATAAATTTACGGGGACTGGAAGGGGTAGGGGTGGGGAACTGGTATGGGAAGGGGGGTGGGGGACTAGCAGGGGCAAGGGGGGACTGGTAGAGGGAGGGAAAGGGGCTGGGGCAGGGGATGTGGATGGGAGGGACTAGCAGAGGTAAGGGGAACTAGCAGGGGTAAGGGGGACTGGTAGGGGGAGTGGAAAGAAAGGGGTGGGGGTGGGGAACTTGTAGTGGGGTGGGGGTGCAAGGGGGAGGGAAGGGGGGGAAGGTAGTGGGGGTGTAGAACTAGGGGGAACTAATTTCTTTATACCATATAAATAATATTGCAATGATTTTAACTATGGAATTATGCCACCTACTGCCATGGATAAACTGTCTCACTAGGCCCCTACTACCATGGAAATAGCGACCACGGTTTTCTCAAACTGTGGCCTTATTCCATTGCCACAGTTTTCATACCGGTGACCACAGTTCCAAATTGTGGATGTAAGAGAATTTTCTATTTATGTTTATGGAAAGTTATAATGTCAATAAATTAATAAATGTTTAACCCATGAGGTTGGAGATCTCTGGGATGCAATGCTGAGGTTATAATTATGAGAAGTCATGGACTCAGTTTTCTCATGCCTGGAGGGAGTGAAACTCTATTGTAATGCTAATGTAATGTAATTTGGAAAATGTTAATGGTTAATTAATGGTTAAATAATTAATTAACATGAAGTTCAACTGATTAAAAGGAATAAAATAATTCAATATATCTCTTTAAATGATTGTGTGCTACTAGTCTTAGTAGTGACAATCGAGAGTTCGAGAGACGTTAGCTACAGTTGAGTCTGAGACTAGGTTATTCCCATAGTGTGGATGTGAGAAATATTATATCATGTAAATTTTGTGTTCTTATATGTAACTCCATCCTGTTGGTTAGGGCTGCTGACACCCCAGAGATTCTGATCCCTAGGGTGTGTTTTCCCCAATATCCTGGTGGGAGGATGGATGGCTGACTACCCCCTTTGACCCCACTATCTTCTCTTGATAGTTTCTTGTGCTGGTATGCACGACAGTTAGTTTTTCCCATATATGTGTGTAGAGGGTTGTAATGGATTGTGGTTATTTCACATTCATATATTCTAGATATAGTTTCCTAATGACTAATATAGGTATAACATGTATAGGTTGTGATAGCTTGAGGATCCTGACTTAGTGTATGGGCTATGATGGCTTGAGCTATAATACCCGATGCATGATACATGTTATATGAGATGTGGTGGCTACTGAAAACTACCTAGTTACTTTTGGTTACATGGATGTGGTGATGTGATGATGTGGTGCTTCACCTAGGTCTATGTGGGCTAGCCTTTTTGGAGAGAGATACTTCGTACATGTGATGTTGGGGCAGAGTGGAAAAACCGTGGGGAAGTAGTAGTGAGGTACCCTTGATATTATTTATTATATTATATGATCTTGTATGTGATACTTGATGGGAATAGTCATGACAAGACTGAGAACTTAGTATACCTATTTAGGTGACCGGTTAGTTTCACTTGTTTTTCACTATGCTTTAGCTTGCTTTCTTTACCTTTTTCATGAGAGGCTCCAGAGAGGATCCTACTAAGTATACTTTTATACTCACCCTATGTATATGGAAATTTTTTTAGGATAGTTGGAGCAGGTTGGAGATCAGGTTGGTTACTACTGGATTGGGGTATATTTGGAGTTGTTTGGGCATTGTGGTTGTTTTTGTCATTACTTTTCTTTTGGAACATACAGTTTTACCTTCAGTTTTAGTAGCTCTTTCATGTCATTACATATGTTCACCTGGGTTTTCTTTTATATTGTAATCTAATTCTGAGTTGGTTGGGGTATGTATTATCTCTGTTTTTCACATGTGTTCTCTTAGAGGGAAATGCCTCTCATATGTGCATTTATTATACCCTTGGTGCTAGTCACCAACCCGAGGCCTATTGGAGGCGGGACTCAGGTGTCACTATCTCTATTCTCCTATTTCCAGCCTAAGAGGGGTAAAACTTGTGGGGAGGGGGTTGTGATAGAGTGGTATCAAAGGTATGGTTGAGATATAGGAAATAGTTTGGATTTAGGCACAAGTGAGGTTTCATGGACTGGTAGAGAAACGATGCCAGCTAAGTTTAGTAAGCACTGTAAACATGGGAGAATGGCTTAGACATGGGTTTTTAGGGATCTCTGTGATCTGATGCAGACACCTTTAAGATTATAGTAGCTACTAAATGAAGTGATACTGGTTGCAGGGCAGAGACCTAGGAAAATATCATGGATCATTATTATTTGTGACTGTATTTGAATGGGTAGAGCTTATGATAGGTTAACCTAAAATGAGTAAAATAAAATAATTAATTAATGTTAAGTCCATACATATTCTAGGTTTAAGAGCTATAACTATTTTTTATTTTTCACGCATGACTCTAGGTCAACGTCCTCATTAGGTTCACATATAAGATGTTCAACAAGTTATGCTAGCATATCACCGCAGGGTAGTGGTTGACAATGATGAAACTTGGAGGAGGACACTATGATAGTTTCAGTGCCAGAGTCTATGGAGGTGTAATGACTCTATTTTAGATGAATTCACTAAATATTGGTTGGAGTAGGTTGAGATTGTCTTCAGTTTGATCATTCTTAGAAGGAGCACTGGGTTTCACTGGCTTTTGATGATGCTGCGTGGGGCAGCAAGGTAGTGGTGGTTCTGGTTTCTCAGAGATTGTGAGGAGTCGACAGTCTCATGGGAGGAATTCTAAGACCAGTTCAGAGCCAAGTTTCTTTCTTTGACTACGAAGGCGTCCAGTCCCCAGGAGGTGCTTACTCTTCAGTAGGGGAGCTCCAGTGTGTGATAGTTTGAGATCCATTTTAGGAACCTTCTGTGATATGCTTTAGATTTGTTTCCGGATGAGGAGGCTAGGGTGAGGCATTTAGAGGATGCTTTTCATCTAGAGATCTAGCACCAGGTCACCCCGATTATGTTGAAGATGTATCTTGAGGTACTGGAGAGAGCATAGTTCATCGATAGGACATTATCTAGAACCAAATAATCATGATATGGGTGTCGTCAAGATTCCTCATGAAGTAGATTTGTGGTATGGGGTCTATAGTTTTCAGGACATAAGAGTTACTGATTAGTTGGGGGTTGGTCCCATCCCTCAATATCTCATTTATTTAGGGGAAGTGGCTCTCATGCCTATGACAAGGGATCATAAACATGTTTTTATTATGGATTATTATTTCATCAGTGGAAAGAGTGCTTGAAATTTTTGAGAAGTTAGTGTGTACCAGTTGTTCCGCTTGAGGACCCTCTGTCATGGCAGTTCCATCTGAGGTAGTAGTAGTAGGTTTCTCCAGTTCGGGATCAGTAGAGAGATGATGGGGTAGAAATAGGATAGCCCTAGGATTCTCCCTATCCTCAAGGAGTATAGCGCGACCATGGAGGTGGTTATTGGTAAGGATAGAGAGGCCATGGAGCAGGTTATGGTCAACTTCATTCTTTAGTATTTCAAACTCCAGGTCAGCCATATATCGTTCAAAGCACCCTTTACTTGTTTTCTACTTGGGTGCATGCCTTGTTTGATCCAGGACCGGCACACTCCTTCGTATCACCCACCCTTTTCCATTATTTAGGAATTGAGGTAGAGAATGTTCTAGTGCCCTTGATGTTGACAATGCTTATTGGAGGTTGAGATGACTTGTTTGATGTATGTAGATACTGTGAAATAGTGATAGGGTAGTTCATCTCTTTGGGAGATTTCCTATGTTTACAAATATAACCATATGAAATCATCCTCAGCATGAACTAGTTGTATTCTTTGCATACTATTATGGATTACTTCAGGAGGAAGGTTGTGTTCTTCAATGTTTATAGAGAGCCAGTGGTGTTTGTTGGTGAGAGAGACCCTTGGATGGGTTAGAGATGTGTTTCATCCTTATCATCCTTTATGGCCAAACTGATGCTGAGTTCATTGAAGGTTAAGCGGTTGGCATTTCCCAGGGTCATAGAATAGTACCCTGATGTCCTTCTAGGGGAGGTTTTAGCATTACCCCCTCGACGAGAGATTGATTTTGGGATCAAACTATAACTATGCATCTCTCCTATATCATTGTATCAGTATAGTATGGTGCCTTCTAAGTTACGAGAGATACATATACAACTTAATGGTCTATTTTGGTGTGGTTTTTTTCAGCCAAGTGTGTCATTGTGGGGTACACCAATTTTGTTTGTGAAGAAGGCTGATGGCAGTTTATGATTGTGTATTTATTATCGTTACTTTAACCATGTGAAAGTGAAGAACCACTATCCTCTTATATGAATTAATGATTTATTTGATCAAATAAAGGGTACAAGTTGTTTATTGAAGATCGATTCATGGTAAATATATTATCATATGAATGTAAAGGATGAGGATATTTTGAAGAGTGATTTACATTATTGTCATGATCATTAAGAGTTTTTTAGTGATGTTGTTCAGTGTGACGAATGATCTAGTAGTGTTGATGGGGTTAATGAACTTTGTGTTCTATGAGTTATTATATAATTTTTTTTGGTTTTCATAGACAAAATATTTGTGTACTCCAAATTTTAGGAGAAGCATATAGAACATATATATGTTGTTTTGGGAATTCTTCATCATTAGCAGGTGTTTGAGAATTTTTCAAAGTGTGTGTTTTGGGAATGAGAAATCAATTTCTTTGGGAATATTATATTCTATAAGGTAATATCTATGGATTCATCTAATATAGAAGCAGTTGTGTCTTGGGAAACCCCCAAGATTGTGGTAGAGGTGCAAAGTTTCCTTGGTATTGCATGCTATTATAGGAGGTTCGTAGCCAATTTATCTCATGTTTCGAATCCTATGATAGCATTGACTAGAAAGGATTAAATGTTATTGTTTATTGATCAATGATAGATAACTTGTGAGTATCTGATGTAGAATTTGGTCAGTGCTCTTGTTATTTGTTTGCTGATAAAAGGATATCAGTTTGAGGTTTTATGTGATGCATTGCATCTTGGGTTGGGATGTGTTCAGATGCAGTAGAGATTAATCATTTATTATGGGTCCCAGTAGTTACATCCCCATTGGCATAACTATTCCACCCATGATCTCAATTTTGTTGTGGTGGTGTTTTCCTTGCATTTGTGGAGACATTACCTCATCAGTGTGTGTTTTCTGGTCTTCACCAATCATAAGCACCTGAGGTATGTTTTCTCCCAACATGACTTGACCTTATGTCGGCACTGGTGGATGGAGTTATTACAGGACTACGACTTTGAGATTTTATATACACTTAGAAAGGAAAATTTCATGGCTGATGCACTGAGAAGGAAGTTGTATAGCGATGATGTGTGTGAATCAAGTGATTCTTGGAGAGTAATGGAAGAAGTTTTACCATTGCATCTATATATGGGATAAGTTGGGGGGATAAGTTCTATTTTTCAAATTGCATTTAAGTCGTCTTTGGTGCAACAGGTGGATGAGTCCCAGTTGGGGGATCATAAGGTGGAGGTCTGGAGAGATCTATTTGTTTGTGGTGAGGCCCCTGATGGTTTGTCTGAAGATGAAAAACACCGAGTATTTTTTCAGGGAAGTATTTTTGTTCCTTTTGAGATGCATGAGATGGTTCTCATAGAGTTCCATATTTCACATTTGGTGATATATATTGGCATGAAAAATATTTACTAATCTTTTAGATGTTAGTTTTGGTGGCCTAGGTTGAATCATGCAGTTGTAGATTTTGCATCACGATGTTTAGTCTGCTAGAAGGTGAAGGCTGATCAAAGTGTTCCTGGTGGTTTTCTCTAGCCGTTAGATGTTTCTTAGTGGAAGTGAGAGGAAATATCAATGGAATTCATTAATAGTTTACTGATATCTTAAGGAATCCATGATTATATATGGGTGGTATTGGATTGTTTGATGAAATCATCTTTATAGCGATCAAGGAGTCGAGCTCAGTGGAGGTTTTGTTGAGTCACTATCTAGAGGAGGTGGTGAGACTCCATGGGGTCCCAAGGATGATCATTTCCATTTGAGATCCTCATTTTACCTCCAGAGTGTGGAGAGGTCTCTATCATGATTTTGGTTCTCAGCTGTTCCCTAATTTTAATCCATAGATGGTCGGTCAGATAGAGCAGACCATCCAGACTCTTGAAGACATGTCGTGCTCTTGTGTCATGGATTTTGATGATTTGTAGATGTGGAACCTTCCCTTGGTAGGGTTCACTTACAACAATAATTTTAAATCCACCATATTTATGGAGCCATTTTGAGCCTTCTATAAATTACCTTTTTGTTATCCATTGTGTTGTACTAGGGTCTAAGAGTAATAAATTATCAGGCTGGAAATAGTATAGAATAAAATATAGATGGTTCAGGTGATTCTCAAGAGGATGAATGTAGTGAAAGATCATTAGAGATCATATGATGATCATAGGAGGAGACCTATGGTGTTTAACATTGGGGATCATGTGTTCCTGAAGGTTACTCCCAATTGTGGGTAGTAAAGTTTTCATCGTGAGAGTAAGATTTCTCTCCGGTTTTTTGGGCCTTTCGAGGTGTTATCTTGTATTAGAGTCATGGAGTATCAAATAAAGATACCCCCACAGATGATCTAGATACACAATATTTTTCACGTTTGGAAGCTCTATCATTATCTTTATGATACCTCTTACATCATCAATTTGGGATAGATTGATGTTGATGATGATGTGACCTTCGAGGAGCAGCCTGTATAGATCCAGGATCACCAGGAGAAGGTGTTGTGTAGATGTGCTATCCCCTTGGTTCATGTCTTGTGGTGGCACAATTTCATAGAGGAGAGTACCTAATAACGTGAGTCACATATACACACTCATTACCCCAAGATTTTTGATGTTCATATCTTCTCTTGTAACGCTATTCATTTTGTGGTTGTGGGAATTTTCTAGTTTATGAGATGGATTTCTATTATTCCTTGTTGTGGCTTACTCTCGTTGAGAGGTATCTCCCCAAGTAGAGTGGTTATTATTTGGTTGTGATTGTTTCGTGGTTTCACATTGTTCCCTTGGTGAGGTGGTTAAACTCCTATGGTAGTGATATTTTTGAGAGGTATCTCGTGGGGTAGCTGTTCGGATAACCCTTTTTTGTTTCCTCTCTAGGATGGTTTTGGATTCTTAAGGAAGATAATTTTTTTGAGAGATATCTAATTTAAGGGACAAAATCCATGAGGATCAACCCTTTTCACATTTTCAAAGACCGAGGTGCTCGGAGGAGTCTCGAAGGAAGTTTATAGGACTTTGGTTGTGAAATGATGGAAATAGGAATAATTACACACTATGTAAGAATTACATGTCATGTAAGTAAGCTTCACTGTGTGTAAGTTTTCAATGTTAAAATAATAAAAAGGAAAAAAAATTTAATGGAACCTGAACCCTGAGGATTACATGATGTGAAATGGGATAACATGTCATGTAAATCCCCGATGTTGTACGTTTTAAACATTTTCAGCTACTTGGTTTTGTCAAACCCTATGGACACAAAACCTCTATCCCAATTCTAGGAGACCCAACAACCCCCTCTTTGATGTTTTGGGTATTCCTTTGTCAATTATTGATCTCTAGATTCCATCCTTCAATCTGTAGATATTTATGGTGATCCAAGGTATGTTATACCTTAATTTTTGTGATTTCCTTGATATGTTTCATCCCATTCATCATTTCCATGAAATTGTTCTTGATCTATACATTTCTAAAGGATGTTTTGGTTGTTTATTGGCATAATTATGGCACAAAATCCTTAGGTGGATATAGTTATTATGGGAGAGGTGAAAAGGATCTTCAGTGTTGGTCCATTATCTTTCAAATAATGTTGACCCCCTTTTTGAGGTAAGGGATTCGTTTCTTCTCTTTTATTTACGAGGGATCGTAAATTGAGCATGATTTAGCCCCTTGGATTCTAATGAAATTAACCTAATAATTACTTGATCTAGATTAAAGAACTGGCATTGATCTTATGGTGATTTTGCTATTTTGTACTGTGATAACGATTTTTTTTCTTATTTTGCTAGCTAGTGTGGTATCTATGTTGTGCTTGTTATGCTTGGATTAGCATGTGTAATTGGTAAAGAACATAAAGTTGGAATTAATTATTAATTAATTAGATAAAAGGTTAAAGAGGAATGTTTAACAAATCTGGTGTGTTGTAATCTTAATTATGCAAGAATATTTAAATGAATTTATTATTACATGTGTTAATGGAATTGAATAAAGTTGTAAAGCATGTTAATACTTGTTGGTAAAAGAATTAAAGGCATGTTAAATTCATTATTTAATTAATTTTTAATAGCTTATGCTGGTTTTATGGTTATGTTTCCCATAGTTGGAACCTATAAATAATGAAATGGTTAATTCAAGATGGAATAAGAATCGGTTGTGTGATAAAAGGTAATTCCCTGTAGGTCTTGAGATGCCCACTTTCTTGAAAAGGCCAAGTGCTTTGTTCTTTGGGGCCATGAGGCATCGTTGTGTGTGAGGGCTGGATACCTTGATTCAGGGCCAAGAGCCCAGTTTCTATATTTGTTTCATGCTACTTGTGATGTGACATGATACTTGGATTTTTGATCCAGGTGGGATGTTGTGGTATATATGGGGTGGGGAGGCATAGATGTGATGTGATCCTATGATGGATGATCCTAGAGGGATGTTGTGATATATATGGGGTAGGGAGGCCCAGTTGTTGTGGAGGAATATGATTCTTGTGATGGTGGGATGCATCGGGATATGCATGTGGGTGTAAGGGAGGACACCGAGGATAATGGAATGGGTTGAAGCTAGGATTATCAATTGATATAAAAGTTGGATCCTTGTTTTAATCTTTTTTTTGAATGAAATCAAAGTTGTGGTTTATCTTCTTCTCTTTCCCCACTGCTTGATGTAGATGGATGTGCTTGGTTATTTACCTTTTTTTGTAGATTAGGATGTTTTCCTAGGGTACTTTATAATATTTAAAGTGTTATTGTTAATAAATTAATAAATTTTTAATGCATGGGGTTGGAGATTGTTGGGATGTAATGTTGAGGTTATAATTCCAAGAAGTCATGGAATCATTTTTCTTATGTGTGTAGGGAATGAAACTTTGTAATAATGATAATGTAATGTAATGTGGAAAATTTTAAAGGTTCATTAATGGTTAAATAATTAATTAACGTAAATTGAAACAAATTAAAAGGAATAAAATAATTTATTGTGGCTCTTTAAATGACTCTTTGCTTATAGGATATCTGGTCTTAGTAGTGGCAGCTGAGATTCTGAGAGATGTTAACTGCATTTGATTTTGAGACTTGGTTATTACCATAGTGTGGTTTTGATCTATATTATATCATGTACATTTTTTGTTTTTATACACTACTCCACCCTATCGGTTAGGGAAACTGACACCCTAGAGATTCTGAGCCCTAGGGGGGGTCCTCAACATCCTGATGAAAGGATAGATGGACGACTACCCCTTTAACCCCTATCTCTTCTCTTGGTAGTTACCTATGATGGTATTCATGACGATTAGTTTTCCCAATATATGTGTCTAGAGGGATGTAATGTATTTTGGTTTTTTTACATGCATATATTCTGGATATAGTTTCTTAAGGACTACTATAGGTATAACGTGTATAGGCTGTTATGGCTTGAGGATCCTTACTCAGTGTATGGGATGTGATGGCTTGAGGTATAATACCTGATGTATGATACATGTTATACGGTCTATGGTGGATCCCATAAACTACTTGGTTACTTTTGGTTACATGGACATGGTGGTGTGATGCACGAGGTGCATGTTGTTTGGATTCACCCAAGTGTCTATGGAATAGCCTTTTTGGAGAGATATGCTCAGGATGTGTGATGTTGGGGAAGAGCGGAAAACCAGTGGGGAAGTTGTATCAGGGTACCATTGATATTATTTATTATATATATGCTCTTGTATGTGATACTTGGTGAGAGTATCCATGGTGAGGATGGGAAATTAGTATGCCTATTTAGGTGATGAGTTAGTTTCACTTTTGGTTCATTATGTTTTAGCATGATTTCTTTTGATTTTTTACAAGAGGATCTGGGGAGGATTATAATGAGTATACTATTATACTCACCCTATGTATATATAAACTTTTTTAGGTCTTTTGGAGTAGGTTTAAGATTAGGCTGGTTACTACTATCTTGGGGTTTAGTAGGATCTATTTGGGCTTTGTGGTCATTGTTGTATTTAATTTTATTTTGGTACTTGCACTTTTCCCTTCAATTTTAGTTGTTCTTGCATGTCAATACATATGTGCACTTGGGTTTTATTTTATATTGTAGTATGAGTAGGAGTTGGTTTGTGTATGCCTTATCTATCTCTTTTGAATGTGTTCTCTTAGAGGGAAATGCCTACCATCTGTGTATTTATTATACCCTCAGTGCTAGTTTCCAACTTTGGGCCAACTAGAGGCAGGACTCAGGTTTCACTATCTCTCTTCTCCCATTGTCAGTCCATGAGGGGTACACCTTTTCGGGATGGGGTTGTGACACACTTGATCAAGATATTATTTACTGCTTTCTTTCATTTCTTTTAATAATAACTCTGGTGATGACACAATAAGACAATAGTCGATGATCCAAGGAGACATTCTTTATCCTCTGGTTAAATAATTCTACATTTTAATAGTTTATTCTATTCTATTAATGTTTAATTTGATCCAAACTATATAAACATTAGGATATTTCTTCATTTCATGAAATTTGAATTTATCTTCCCTTCTTCACTGGATCACACACACATGCCACTTAGGTCATCTCCATTGATTGCAATTGGGAGATGTGGGTTGACTTAAGAATAATTGGAGAATTATGATTACAAGACTAATATATATTTGAGGTTGTATGGGTTATTGAATACCTCTCATTAAACTAAAATTTTTATGTGAGTTAAATCAAGTGAGGTTTCACTTGATTTGAGAGAAACAAATATATTAAAAAACTAGAATAATGATTTAATAGGAAATGTTTGGAGATATCTGAGGATAGGTTGATTCAACTAGAATTAAATTTAAAACCAATCCATATCAATCTCAAATCATATTTTCACACATCAAACCCACTAAATAAAAGTAGAACACATCCATACAACTTTTCTCTCATAATATGACCTAAGTCCCACTTCTACTACATTTTACTTGGATTCAAATATTTTTTTTTCTAATCCCCAAAAGATAGGAGTTTCATCAATCAGAAACCCTTGTAGGAGATATTGGAGGATTCATATATCCCTTATCCCATTCTGAAGGTCCTATAGAATAATCTTATAGGGAAAACCTATCATAATTAACTTAATACTTATATTCTAACCAAGGATGGACGTAATATTTCACCAGCCACCCAGAGGTATACTTATATTTAAACTAAAAAACTAGAAGCTTGAAATAATACTACAACTAAATATCAGTAATGGGTCTATGTCCCAGAAATAATTAAAGATAGTTGTTGGTATATTCTGGAAACCACCACACTACAAAACCACACTCCTCCTCAACCCCAAATGAAAGTTCAATATATTTTAACTATAATGCATGATGAGGTTCATATTTCTTCACTATTCAATTCCAATTCCCTTAAAGATATAAAAACAATTTCTATAACCCCTTAGGGATCCTCCAACCATTCACCTAATGTATAATGTCATACCGCCCATGAAATGCCTTATTATGGTATCATTGAGATGGATTATCAGGAGCGTCTAGGGATTGTTTAGAGCTTAGAGCTCCCTTTTTTTGAGAAAAAGGTAGAGTTTCATGCTTAATGAATGGTTATTAGTAACTATGAATCCCAAAAGAGGAGGATAATGGTTATTCTAATAATGTGAGGGTGGTCGTATGACCATGAAAAACTTGTAATAAATTGTAGGTATTTTGAGCATGATTTGCGTATAGTTTTTTAATTGTGTGCCTAATCATGTGAGGAGGAAAAGTCCTTGGAAAATGATCAGACAGGGGCTACACATGGTTTTTCAAACTGTGTGCCTAGCTGTGCAAGAAGGGGGGGGGGTGTTCCACATAAATAGACATGACCCATGGTTGGGGCATGGTTTGTCTAATCGTGTGGCCAAATGGTGTACCCCTTTAAAAAGTGTATACTGATGAGTTTTCATCCAAAAATTTAACCCTTATTCCTCCCTTTTCATTCCCAAACTATACAACACCTCCCCCATTTCTAAAGGTTTCACTCCTCTAAACCCTATATTTGAGCCTCCTCCCTCATACAATGCCCAATTCGATTTTCATTTGTCACGTTGGATAGACAACGATAAGAATCGCACCCCTAATCCATTTCTTTGTTAATCTATCAATATGAAATGAAATATATTTATGAGCTAATATTCCTTATTTTCAAGGAATATTTCTATTTCTTCAATTTATCCCACTCTAGCCCTGATTAGTGGATGATACTGGACGATGAGTCCATTATCGATATAAGGTAGGTGGTATAACTCTTTTCCCTAAAAGTTTTTCTATTTATATTATGCACCATCATGTTGTGCAATGGACTTTCCATGCTAACTCCTTAAATGTGGAATTAATTAATTAAATTGATAATTTTTAATGTTAGTTAGTCCTTAAGTCCTAATGATACTATTACAGGGTTTATACCTCGACGCGAACCACCTATTAAAGTGTATTGTTGTTACATTCATAACTAAATAGAATTAAAAGAAATGCTATTAATTAATATCCTGAATTGTGAAATGGTAAATGATTCACGTAGATGCTTAGTGTTGTTGGAGTTTTATGAACTAAACATAAGTCACCCCTTAGGATGGTCTATTTAAAATGTATATATACCATATCCCTTAACGATTATTTAAACCTCCTTTTGAGGTGTGTGTAATTTTTCATCATAATGATATGTTTAAAATGAATTAGAAGAGATAGTGTGACACTGTGCTTGGTCCATACACACATAGTGAATGGTATAACCATGTCAACCAACCATTGTTTTATTATATAGTGTGAGCATTCCTATAATTATGATTTTGGATCATTGATTAGTATTACTAGACATGGGGTTCTTCATTTTTGATTGGGAAAGTGTTGGACATGTCACTCCACTCACACATTTCTCCTTGGTTCAGAATATTGTTCATGGTGATCCTTATACTTGAAAAGGAGTTTGTAGATGGAATTTACTCACTTGGGTGTGTATTATTAGACATGGTGTTATTTCTCCTTAGATAAGATGTTAGAAATTACGATCCAAATTATTGTATTAGGTGCAGACATGATGATCCAGGAACCACATGACTTGACATGTTATGGCTCTTATTACGCCTGGAACTAAGGAAACCTAGAACATGTTAATAGGGATCATGTAGAATACTTTATAGTGATGTACCAAGGGTACTCCCACAACTGAAAAAAGGGCTATTGCCACGGTTCAAAACTGTGGAAATAGGCCCCAAAACCATGACCAAAGGCTACGACCATGGTTTTGGCCTACCGTGGATGCTATCGTCGTGGCAGTAGGTCCCAACCTATTTCCACGGTATTTAAAACCATGGAAATAGGCATCTAAATTCAAAACTTTGGTGGTTGAACTATATCCACGATTAAACCGTGGCCATAGGGGGCTATTTCCATGGTTTTAACAGTGGAAATAGCCTCAGAAAACTATGGAAATAGCCATAATTATAAATGTCCCCAGTGGGTTTTGATCCTTACACCTCCACTATTCAGTCCAATGCACTTACCAATACACCACACCACAATTTGGGTATATATATATATATATAATGATATATATATTAATAAAAACCGTGGGAATAGACTCAAAACAGTGGTGGTAGGGCTTCCCGTCAAACTTTTGGCGGGAATGTTTTTCCCGCGGAAGCGTGGGAACCCTATAGCCACGGTTTTGGAGAACTGTGGCTATAGGGAAATGAAAAATTGGCCTATAAACATGGTTTTGAAAACCATGGCCATAGGCCACAAAACCATGGCTATAGGCCACGGAAAATAGGCCTATAGCCATGGTTTTAAAACCATGGCTATAGGCAATAGAACCGTGGCTATAGCCACCTATAGCCACAGTTTTAAAACTGTGGCTATAGATCCATGGTAGTAGCTCCATTTTCTAGTTGTGTCCCTTTCATACTTTTACATGACCGCTAAAGTCATATATGTCATGGAACCTCATAGTTCCCTCATTTGATTATTTTACATGGATGACTCAACTATATGCCATGGGTCCCAGGCTTACTTATAAAAACACACATACTTATATATTATTATGATGTTACTTTCATAGAGAAATTTTGGATTAGGCTGAAACATGTGGGGAATCTAGACCAAAATGATTTATTTATTTAGTTTATTTATTTACTAGGTCTTCACACAATGTATTATATATTCACAGACTGGATAGTGATAGACACTATTGGAGGTGTCCTGTTAAGTTTATCCCACACCTTGTTCAATCCAATGATTAGTACTCAAAGAAAATTCATGGATACAGGTAGGGAATAAGTGGTGTGTCTAGTTATGGCACCTTATTTACATTATTGGGATAGAGTACTCGAGAAGAGGGTTGAGTTAGTGCTCGTGGTACCATTGGTGATAGTTTTTGGCCCTTTTACAAATTTTTTTAGCATGTATTGTATATGAATACTGCTCAATTTCACCTAGTGTCCCCTTTTTGTATAGAATCATAGCATGGAACAATTTTTTATATGTTACTAGATATGGATATGTTTATAGTTTATGATACTTTCTGACTATTTTTTTTACATCTAGATGGTTTAAATTATGATGTTCCTCTTTTATTATGTTTTCATTATTTATCTATTATTAACCATTGAGATCCACTTTTATCATTAGGGTATTTTTTCCCCACCGTTCCATCAGAGACACTCGCTTATAGTTAGAAGCCTCTATTGTATGGGGATGCGCACATGAGGCCAGATTGCTAACTAGTCCTGTTATTATTATAGAGTTAACCTATTAAAGACATAAAAAAGTTGTATCATAGATTATTTTCCTTTATATTACTATTTTGGGTTGGTATACATGATATCAAGATGTTTCAGAATTTGGAAGTGATCCCATGCCTAGTAGTAGCTAACCCACATATAGGAAAAAATACATGTTTCTTGGGATGATACCTGTTGTTCTGGATTATGCCTATTATAGTTGTACTAATTTCCCTATTGGCTAGCACACATGACTTATGATGTTTATTTTCATTATTATTATGGATTTTATTTTTACCCTTGGCCTGGTATGGGATGGATGTATTGTCTCATGCATTATTATAGGCACATGATAAATCACATGCCATGGATATTCCATGCCATGTTTATTTTATTACTTATGATGAATGTGTCTTTTGGGTATTCCTTGGTTACTATATATACATGTTCTATTAATATATTATATAGGGAAATATAAATTGGTCATTTAAAGTGTCTGTATCAACCTAAGTGATGTTTTCCCAACTAGATTGATGGTAGAACCTTATTAATCCATTTAAACATGTATAAATTTTATTTTCTCAATTATGTGATCTAATGTTTTGGGTTAGTTGTGATTATATGGATTCCAAATAAAATTTATTAGTGTGGAGACTCTATAAATTGGGAATTATGATCTATGTAACCAAGATATCATATATGGATCTGTTGAATTATAAGACTGGATGAAATGTTTGGTTGAATTTATATGACATGAAAATTGTAACTTATAAAGTGTATTTCTTTATAACATGGGAATGGAAAATCATCTAATCAGACTGTGATATATATAAAGATGAACTTGATGTTTATTAAAATTAAAAATTAATAGTTACCATTAAATGTGGATTCCAATTGCAACTTAAAGCATGTTTTACTCTATAACTTTTAATTGACAATCCATATATGGTAATCTCCATCGTGAAACATAGAACTTGACCCAAACCCGGCCTTAGTAGTGGGTAGTTGGGTGTGTCTCTTAAGATTCATTACAATGTTCTATGTCACCTATATTTGGAATTTAGATTAGGTAGTGGGTGTTGACTCTTACATCGGAAGGTTTGTACCTATCCTATCCACTATCTATGATGTTTTCAGTTATTGAATCTCATTTGAGGCATGTATTTATAATTTATAGAAAAATGAAACCATTAAATCCTCAAGTAGAATTCTAGGAAAGAGGTAGTGACCATGCTTTGGAGGTGGTGGGACCTGAGCCACTAGTGTTACCTCCTAGTGTTCCACCTAAATAATATCCTACTATTCATAATATAAGAATTTATGTTAAGATTCAAAAGGGTTTCATGCAGATAGTATAGTCTATACAGAGAGATCCACAACCTTCCCCTTCAATGAAAGAGTTGACATGAGAGTTCCAGCAGCAACAACTACATACTTTCTTAGGGTATTGTGGCCCCTAGGCTGCTGTGACATGGACAAAGGCTATGTTATCTATTTTTGATCATATGGAGACACCTCTTGAATGGTGAGTGAATATTGCTACATATATGTTTCGAGAGTATTCTAAGAGATGGTGGGATTTTTTTCATGCAATCATATCAATATCGAGTTGTGGTTTAAAGGGATTACCAAAATGAATTCTATGATTACTTTTATCTCTATATGTTGATGGATAATCGAGCCTAGGAGTTCATGGACCTACTATAAAGAACTATGTCTGATATGTACTATTTATATTATTTTACTCATCTTCAATGTTTTACACCAATATTATAGGCGACGAGCTGTCTAGGGCTAGGTAATTTGAGGATGGGATTAGGTATGAAATATGATCATAGGTAAATGTCATAAAGTTGACTACAATGTCTAAGATAGTGAACCAAGCCCTCATCACTGAGAGAAATTTTAGGGAAGATGAAGGTGCATGACATAGAAGTTAAACACCTAGAATGGGAAGTATTATGAACAATGGTAGGAAGTGGCACCTAGAGGGTTCTCATTAGGGTGGTGGAAGCCAGAGTAGCTACACCATTAGCTAGGTGTTATGCCATTAGTGTGGGAATCTAGGTCACATTAAGCACCAGTATATTAGTGACTCTATTAAGTGTTGATATTGTTGACAAATGGGGTATCTTTATTGGGTTTTTAGTACCTTTCTTCTAGTGGCTAGTGATAGAGGATCTTCACTAACTCCACATTCAAGAGTGGAGTTAGTTTCTCCTTTATAGACAGGTAGCTAGAGTACTATCAACCATTCAGGCAAAAAGGGTGGTTGTGGACGAGGGATCAATACTTCTGATATGCAGTGTCAATAGAGAGGACCTACTCAGGGTAGTCAGGTTATAGTTTAGGGTCACAGACCATGTAAGATATATGTAGTGTAGTATAAACCTGAGGAGTAGAGTCCTAGACCATTTACATTTTTAGGTATGATTTTAGTATCCACTACTTTAGTATCTGCCTTATTTAACACATGATCTTCTCATTCATTCATATTTGTAGAATTTTTGGAAATTTTGGTCCCTGATATTGATTATTTATGTGGAGTGATGAATCTTGATACATCATTAGGAATTTGATCGAAGAGTTTATGCCAATGTAAGGAATAAACCCTTGATGTAGGCAGCTATCTTTTAATATAGAACTTCTTCTTCCTTGAGAAGATGAGTTTTGACATCATTCTCAGGATGGATTGGTTAGTAACTTACCACACTAATTTTGATTTCTATGACCAAAGGGAATATTTCACGTAACACAATGGTGGTATTTATACTCATAAATAATAATGATACATCTAGGATAGTTGAGTTGGAATAGAGCATCATGGTCTGGGAAGAGTGACAACATAGATTTCTAGCCTTCTTTTAGACCATTAGAGAGAATATAAGAACCTTATCCTTATTCAAGGTAAAAATCCTTTTAATTTTGGTATAAATATTTTTTTGGACCTAATAAGGATGACCAATGAGTTCACATAGGTTATGTGAGTGTACGTGGATAGTTCAGAGCATGGATCCCCAACCGATGGAAAAAATGCACTGGCTATACGGTTAGAAGAAACCATGTGAGCCAATCCGCATGGTTTCCTTAACTGAGTGGTGGCTAGGCAGAGAGGTGAAAGATGGTGCATAGTTTTCCCTAATAATTCTCTAGGGACCAGATGACCATAAAAAACCTCCATAGTTTTTAGTAGAAGAATATTGCATGGTTGGAACATGGTTTCTCAAAATTTGCAGCCTAACCACATGGTTCTCCTTAAAAAGCAGTATGAAAAGCACGGTTGGAGCATAGTTTGGCCAACCGTGCAACCAAACCACACACCTTTTTTATAGGGTAAAATTACAAAAATTCCCTTAATTATATTTTAACTCACCCTATCCCTCTCATTTCTCTTCCAGTAGAAAGAATAGGCTTGGTATCTCTTCTAAAAATTGAAATCATAGGTTTTGGTCCCATTTTCCTATATGAAGTTCAAATCAAACACCGATCATCTTATAGAATATGTTCCGGTATGTTATTAATTCATCTTAGACCTTTATCTGTCTGTATTTCTCTCAATAGAGTTATTAGGGTGCATGATCACATGACCTATTTTCAAGACATTTATCATTTATCTATTTTCTATCAATCTGAACCAAATCAACGGTCGATAATGGACAAGGTGATCTGTATGATCATGAGGTAGGTAGTCTAGTAACTATCCATCAAGTCTTGAAGTTTTATAATATGTTTCATTATTCCTTACACTGGTTTCATCACGAATTATCTTAAATTGGATCTTCCTTGAATTTTATATCTATTATGGAACCATTTTACCTTATTAAGTCCCTTTAAATGATTGATATAATCCAATTTTGAGTGATCCATTCCTTTGGGTGTTCCCTCTTACATGGCTAATTGAATTTCATGGTAATAAACTAAAACACCTATTGGTGTGTTTGGTTTTTATTTTAAATGATGACCTCATATTGATATGGAATAAATGTAGTGGCATGGTAGAGAAAATTCCCATATCATTTATAATGAATTGAAATGGAGAGAGGTGAGTGGTATTTCCATGAAAAATAATTAAATTGAACAATAATTATGCCCTTGTTTTTATTAAATATAAATGAATTATAAATTAACTATTGGATATTTCTAAAGCCTTTAATGATTCTTATAACTTATCAATGTGGGAACAAAGACCCTTGATAATTATGATAAGTGGGAATGAATACCCTTTATACATATATATTATATGGGGATTGAGTCCCTAAACTATGATACGAGCATGGCGTCTCTATACTATGATACATGCATGGAGTCCCTGTACTGTGAAATGGGCATGATGTCTCTATGCATGATACGAGCATGGTGAACCTTTGTAAATGTAATATATGGGTATGTAGTTTACTTTACTACTGTGATACTGGGCATGGAGTCCCTATAATATGGTTTTGGGCATCGTGTCCCTATACTGTGATTATGGGAAAGGCGTCCCTATACTGTGATACTGGGCATGGAGTCCCTATACCATGATAATAGGAATGGAATTCCATAATACTATGATATTGGGCATGGTGTCCCTATACTATGACACTGGGACTAATGTCCCTTACTACTATGATACTAGGAATTGCATCCCTTGATACTTTCTCAGAAATATTTTGTCATAGTCTGAAGGAGGTAGTGTCAGCCTGGTTTTACTTCAAAAACAAGACCTGACCCATTTACAGTAATTTTAATACTTTTAATTATTAAATCTGCACACTGTCATATTATACACACTAATTGGATATTTATAGACACCATTGGTGGTGACCTACTGAGTTTATCTCACACACTATCCATGATTCCGATGTCACCCAAATAGACTATATGCTTGTAGGTGTAGATAGGGGGAAGAACCCTATTATAGATGAATTAATTATTGCCTGAATTTGGGTGGGAGTTTGGTAGCAGATGATTGGGCTAGAGCTCAAGATGCTTGGATAGAATTTTGGCCTTTTTATACATTTTTTATATCATTTACTGTATTGACTTCCTGCTACCATGTAAACATTTTTCCCTATTATATAGATATATGATGTCATCATCCTCTGTATGTGATTCAATTTACTAATTTTGAGTATTATTTTGTGCTTGTATGTTTATATTTGTTTCCACTATAGTCGGTTACCAGTCCAGTCATTATAGTGTCTATTTCCACTATTCCATTTGTTTATATATGCTTCCACTATTTACATATTATTACTTATCCTATCTACTACACTCTAGTAATGAGGTAATAGTATCCCCATAGACACACCCTAGGCCCTCACTGCTTGTTGGTATCCTCTGGAATACGGGGAGTCATGCTTGAGGTCATGTGGTCAACTGGATCAGGGAACTGTTTAAGTGGAATCTGGGTTTGGATGTCCCAAAGTAGTATCCATGAATATTTCTTTTCTTGATTTAGTTTTTTGAGATAATAGTTAGGATATTAGGAAAGAATTGGGGTTTGGTAATGATCTGTTCCTAAGAGAAGCTAACCCATGTACATAGAAAACCCAAATTACCTTGAATGGAAATTCTTATTTTTTAGATTATGCCTATTAGAATTGGTTTGATTCCACAATTGGGTGATACACTTGAATTGTGACGTTATTATTGATATTATTGGAGTTTTTATTATATCCTTGGACCAATGAGATGAGGGAAAAGAAGCATTGAACATGCATAATATTCGGAACCTTATAGGAAATTCACATTCCATCCATATGCACTTCCATATAGGTGAATTATATTGATTGAATTGCATATGATTGTCATGAGTGATATGAAAGTTATAAATAGAATTATTATTGGCTAATGATTATTCCAGGGAAATGAGAAAAAATAGCTGGTACTTAGAGTTACTTTCATAACCTAAATAGTATTTTCTCTCTTAGGCTATAAAAGACACCTTAAGCAGTCAACTATGGCATGTTGAGTCATGGAACATTTGTTGCATGGATTGGAACGTGTTACGATATGGATTAAATGGATGCCACACATCGATTTATAAGGTGCATGGGCCCTTAAGGATCAGAAGTGATGAACCATTTGGTTCAACCATCTAAAAAAATAGATTGAGATATAAATATGAATTTAAATGAAATTTAAATAGTAAAACACAAGGTTTTACCCTACCTTACCCTTAGTAGTGGGCAGTAGGTAGCATATCTATTGTTCTATATAAATGTTTATACCACCCAGACCCGAAACTTTGAGCTGGTAGAGGGGTGTGATAATTACATATAAAGGCTTTTCACTTGTTCCATTTCTCTATCCATGGATTATGTCGTTATAAAAATTTATCTAAGGAGTGTGTTTGGATATTTTAGACCAATGCCACCATGATGTTCTCCAGTCGTACGCCAGGTGGGTGGTGATGACCATGCTTTAGAGGTGGTGGGCCATGAGCCACCAGTGATACCTCTAATAGTTCCTCCTATGGAACCTATTTCTATTCTATATGTGGGTGATGATTCTTGGTTTCAAGGATATTTTATGTGGCCTATGAATACTTTACAGGGAGATTTACTCTCTTCCCCTTCTATGGGAGAGTTGAATTAGGAGTTCCAACATCAACATATTCCAACATTTTCAGGGGATAGAATACCACATGATGAATATATATAGATAGAGATGGTTATGTTGATATTCACGCATCTAGAGACACCTCTTGAGATGAGAGTGAAACCTGCTATATACATACTAATAGGATCCTCCAAAGGCTGGTGGAATATTATAAACTAGGTTGGTCAGTATTCAAAAGCAACATGGAGGGATTTCTAGTTGAGACTCTTTGATTATTTTTTTCATGAGACTATGAGGGCCAACAATTCTTGATAATTCATGAACCTATAGTAGTGTTTGATGACAGTTATGGAATATTCATATTGTTTTACAGTGATTTATTGATTCACGCCTATCTATATTGTTGATGAGCTAGAGAAAGCGATATGATTTGAGGATGGAATTAATCAACCTATTTGTTCTTAGGTAAATGTTTTCTATTTGAATAACATATCTGATATAGTGAACCGGACCATTATTACTGAGCAGAACCTGAGGGAAGCAGCTGAGGTGAGCCAGAGAAGTTCAGAACCCAGGTAGAGTAGTGGTTCCTCTAGTGGTACAAAGTGATGCTTTGAGACCGTGTGTGTGAGAAGTGGAAACTAGATGAAACCCACTTATAATTATTTGGTATTTCACTGGTGTGGGAAGCGTAGGCATAAGAGACCCTACTATCCCAGACTCCCCATAAAGTTCCATGACTGTGACATATTGGGGAATCTACAATATTTCTGTGGGACCTTCCCATATCATTTGAGTGGGAGATGATCTATGCTACTTCCACCCTTAGGAGTAGGCTTAGAATCACCTCTATATAAAGGTAACTAGAGTACTACTGGCTATATAGGTAGAGGAGGAGGTCATGTCTATGGTATCCATACTTCATATTTTTAGTGCCAGTAGAGAAGACCCACTCTGGGTAACCAGGTTTCAACACAGGGTTGGGGAACATTCCATATATATTCATTTCATCCTATGCTTTAGGAGAAGGACACTAGGTCATATAATATTTGAGGTATTATTGAAGTATCCTCTACTATCATTTTTACCTTATTCAATACATGTGCATCACATTCCATTATATTTTTGTCCGTTGTAGAGAGACTTAGGATCAATGTTCAGTACTATAGTGGAATTATGAGACTTGATAAACCTTTGGGTATATTTTATGAGAGTATACACCATATAAAGGATATTCCTATTGGGGTATAAAAGCATTGTTTCTTATGAATACTATTTGTTCTTGAGATGGTAGGATTTGACATTATTCTCAGGATGGACTAGTTTGTTCCTTATCATACCAATGTGGATTGTTATCATCGAAGGGTGTCATTTACATCACAAGAGGGAAGAAATTATATTCAAAAGGGTGAATAGGATTTCTAGGAAATTAGAATGATACTAGAAAATCTTGGTCCAGGGGGAGTGACCACCCATATTTCTATCCTTTTTATGGATGATTATAAATTACACCAGATTAAGTTACCTCCTATAGTCAATCAATTCAAGGATGTTTTCCTCGATGAATTTTTAGGACCACCTCTTGGTAGAGAGGTAGAGTTTACTATCAATCCAATTCCTAGAGCTACAATGGTGTTGAATCCTCCTTACAGGATGGTTATCACTGAGTTGTAATAGCTCAAGAGGAAGCTAGGGGGTTTAGAAGAAAATGTTTTTATACAACCCAATAATTCTCTCCAGGGTTCTCCAGTACTTTTCTATATTAAGGAGGATAGGAATCTTAGGATTTACATTGATTACTAGGAATATAATCATATTTTAGTGAAAAAATGATATTCCTTACCTCGCATTAATGATCTATTCGACCATATCAGGGGACGAGAGTGTTTTTGAAGATCGACCTGATATTGGGATATCACCATGTTTGATTCAAACCTTCATATATTCCACATATAACCTTTCATAGTCAGTATAACTTATATGAGTATATCATTATGTTGTTCAGTCTTAAGAATACACCTTCCGACTTCATGGATTTTATGAATAGGGTTTTCTATCCTGATCTAGATTTATTTGTGGTGGTCTTCATAAATGACATCTTAGTATATTTTTATATGCGGAGAGAACATGCCACTCATCATGAGATCATTTTGAATAAACTAAGAGAACACCATCTATATTCTAAGATCAGTAAATTTCACTTCTCGATCGACAAGGTACACTTATTGGGTAATATTATTTAGAGGTAGGAGTTTTAGTTGACATAGAGAAAGTGAGAGTTATGGTCACCCTGGAACAACCTAAAACCGTCTTTGACATATGGATTTTCTTGGGGATATATGGTTACTAAAAGTGTTTTATATAGTACTTATCATGATTAGAAGTTCCTATTATGGGATTAAATAAGAAGGGTATAAAGTTTATACGGTTTGGATCCTACTACACATCTTTTCAGGACTTAAAAGGGATATTGACTTCAACGTCGATCCTGATTCTTCTAGATCTAGGTAGAAGCTATATAGTCTATTGTGATGCATAGTGTGTTAGGATAGGATCAGTTTTGGTGTAGGAAGATATTTTTGTTGTGTATGTGTTGCAACAATTGAGGAATAATGATCAGAATTACCCGAATCATGATCTCAAGTTATCAGCTATTATGCTTTGCTTGAATTGTTGGGGGCATTACTTGTTGGGAGAGTGCTTTGTGGTGTTTATGGACCACAAGATCCACAGGTGTATTTTTAAATAGATATAATTAATATTCGTCAGTGAAGATGGGTTGAATATATATTATTTTGACTTATAGAAAACCTATATGCTTGGTAAAGATAAGGTGGTTATTGATGCTCTGAGCATGAGGACTCAGATGCAGGATGTTTAGGAAGCCAGTAGTGAATAGAAACTTATGGCACTATTTTGTGAGATGAACATAGAGGTGAATAAATATAATGGGTATTATTTATTATCATCACTATCAGTTACCACTTTACTTTTTAAGAGAGTGAAAATGAGTTATTTTTTAGATCCTGAGGGGATGGTCCTATGAGAGAGTATTTCAAGTAAGTACCTACCTATGGATTTAACTATAAATGGCGATGAAATTCTATGTATACATGGATTTATATAGGTTCTTACATACAAGAGAGAGGAGATAATGCATGGGTCATATGCTTCTCAGTGGGAAATTCATCTGGGTATCTCTAAGACATATCTTGATATGCGCCGATAGTATTGGTGGCCAATGATGAAGCATCAGATAACATGTTTTATCACTAGGTGTTCCATCTATTAGTAGGTGAAGGAAGAGAACCACTAGCATACTATCTTGTTATAGAAATTACCAGTACCATAATAGAAATAGGAATATATTTCTATGGACATTGTCTATAGATTACCGAGGTCAACTCGAGGTAGCAACGCAGTTTGGGTTGTCATGGACTGACTGATGAAAGTAGCCAAATTTCTTCTTATATGAGATACTTTATCAGTTTATGAGATGGGAAGACTATATATTCATGAGATAAAATGACTAAATGAGGTCCCTTATACTATCATTTCTGATAGGGATGCTCATTTCACATCGAGGTCCAGACATGGGTTATAGAAGGCTACATGTATATAGGTTCTTCTGAGCACAACGTTTCACCCACAGACCGATGGAAAGTCAGAACGAACTATACAGGTGTTAGAGGACATTCTCCAAGAATGATTCCTTAAGGTTAGTGGTTATTAGGATAATCATAACCCTCTCATTGAGTTTTCCTATAATAACAGTTATCAATCAATGATTCAAATGGATCATATGAGGCCATATACGGTAGGCTATTCTGTTCACCCTTGTACTGGTTAGAGGTAGGGGAGATAGTATTATTGGGTCCTCATATTATTCAAGATAATTCGTAGTAGTTTAAAATGATCATGAAATGGATGTATACCACTCAGTCTAGATAGAAATCCCACACTAATTTCTGTCAATAACCTCAGGAGTTCGGGGTCGGGGACCGTGTGTTCTTACTAGTATCACCAAGACTTTGGTATATACAGATACAGAGGTGAGGGAAGTTATCTTCACACTCTATAAAGACATTTTAGATTCTAGATAGAGTCATAATGTTAGGATATCAATTTTTATTACCTCATAGGCACCATGTCATGCATGAAATCTTCCACGTTTCATAGCTTCACCGATATCAAGCCAACCTGTCTCATACTTTTGATCCTATGGATGTTGACATGTATGTCAATGATTATTTTGAGGAGTATTCTATACACATATTTTCCCAGTTCACAAAGGCTCTTCAAGGTTGGAATTTACATTTAGTATAGGTGATATGATAGTACGAATGGGTATAGGATGGCACTTGGGAGCAGAAGGCCAACGTACATGCCCAATGAACGAAATTGTTCTTAGATGAAGTGTTCCACACATGAAAGGTGAAATCAGGTACAAGTTTCAGTAATGGGGGAAGACTGTAAGAAATTAGTCCTAATTCAGGATATGGATCCTTTTAATTTCGTTCCAACTCTTTTTTAGACCTAATAAGGATGCCCAATGAGTTCATATATGTTACAAGGGTGTGTGGGGGCTATTTCAAATCTCGAAACCCTGACTGATGGGAAAATTGAACCGGATTCATGGTTAGAATAAATCATGTGAACCATTCTACATGGTTTCCCTAACTGTACGATGGATAGGAGGATAGGTGAACCAGGATGCACAGTTTTCCCTAACCCTGTGAAACCTATATAGTTTTCAGCAAAGGCATATTGCACGGTTGGCGCAAAGTTTTTCAAACAGTGTATCCTAACCATGCGGGTCCCATACCAAAGCAATAAGCCAAACATGGTTGGTGCACATTTTGGCCAACCGTGTGAAAAAACTGTGTTTCTTTATTTTTCTGGGGTAAAATTACCAAAATAACCTTAATTCTATTTTAAATCATCCTCTCCCTCTCATTTATAATCCAATGAAAAAATAGGCTTTGGGAGATATCCTTTGAATCCAAATCATAGGTTTTGATCCTGTTCATCCATCCAAAGTTTGAATTGAACATCGTTTATCTCATTGGATTCGTGCTAGTAAGTTCTTTATTAAACTTTCACCTTTATCTGGTTGTCTTTCTCTCGATAGAGTTATTAAGGTGTGGGGTCATATGCCCTATTTTTGGGTGTTGATATGTTCTTCCACTTTCTATTGATCTGGACAGAATCAAGGGTAAATACTATACATGGAGAGCTATATGAGCATGAGGTAGGTGGTCTAGTAACTATCCCTCAAGTCTTGATGTTTTATAATATGTTCCATTGTGTATCATTCCAGTTTCACTGTGTGTTTCCTTAAATTACAGTTTCCTTGAATATGGTGTCTATTATAGAACCATTTCACCTTATTAGGTCCCTTGAATTGATTTAGATCATCCACTTTAGAGTGATCCATTCCTTTGGGTGTTCCCTCTTACAAGCTTAATTGGATTTCATGGTAATAAAGCCAAAACACCTATTGGCATGTTTGGATTTACTTTTAAATGATTATATCATATAGATATGGAATAAATGTAGTGGCATGGAATGTTCAATTCCCTTATCAATTACAATGCATTGAAATTGATAGAGTTTGGTGGTTCGACCATGACACCTAATTTAATTGAACAACAATTACTCCCTTGCTGCTATTAAATGTAGATGATTTTTAAATTAATCATTGGATATTTCTAAAACCTTGAATACTTTTTATAGATTATGAATGTGGGAATAGAGACACTTGATAATTATGATAAGTGGGTATGATGACCCTTTATATATATATGTATGAAACATGCATGGATTCCCTAAACTACGATACAGACATGACATCCCTAAACTATGATACGGGAATGGAGTCCCTATATTGTAACAAGGGAATGGAATCCCTATACGTGATATGGGCACGAAGACCCTTTATAAATGTAATATATGGGCATGGAATCCCCTTTAATACTGTGATACCAATAATGTAATCTCTATAATCTAGTATTGGGAATGGAGTCCCTATACTATGATACTGGGCATGGTGTCCCTATACAATGATACTGGGCATGGCATTCCTATACTATGATACTAGGCCTGAAGTTCCCTACTAATATGATATTAGGAATGATGTACCTATACTATGACACTAGGCATGGCATACCTTACTAATTTGATACAGGGCATTGGGTTTCTTGATACATGTTTTGATATATTCCGACACGGCCTGAAGCTGGTAGTGTTAGCTTGGTTTTCTTTCAAAAACTAGAGCCAACCCATTTACAATTATTTTACTACTTCACATAATTATATATTAACACTACCATTTAATATACACAGATTGGTTATTTATAGATGTTGTTGGGGGTGTACTACTGAGTTTATCTCACACCCACTACGGGAAAAATGAGCAATTGCGACGGGTTATTTGCGACGGGAATAAATCCCGTCGCAAATAGTCATGTTAAAAACTTATTTGCGACGGGGGTATTTCCCCGTCGCAAATAAGGAGGCTTTTGCAACGGGATTGCTTTCCCCGTCGCAAATAGTTTTCCCGCGATGCGCGCCAAATCGCGGGAAACTTATTTGCGACGGGGGAATATTCCCGTCGCAAATAACCGGCGGCGGTAAAAGGTATTTGCGACGGGAATATTCCCCCGTCGCAAATACTATGTCGGCAGGGGTTATTTGCGACGGGACCCGTCGCAAATAACTATTTACCGGTTGACCGTAATAAATGTTGGCTAAGGTATTTGCGACGGGTACCGTCACAAATAATACTATTTGCGACGGGAATCCCGTCGCAAATGGGCCCGTCGCAAATAATCTAACCTATAAATACCCCCATCCGTTTTTTTCATTTCATTCTCATTCCTTATCTTCTCCTTCTCTCAAAATTATATTTCTAGAGTTGAGTTTTTCTCCAGTTTAATTTTTTTCTTCGGAGCTGATATTAAAGTTTTGAAGAACGGTCAGAACAGATCAATTTTCAAGGTATTTATCTTCATTTTAATTTTTTATTTATTTTTAATTTTTTGTTAGTTTCAATTATTATTAATTAGTTGTAATTTAATTATGTTTACATTGTTTTATTACTTAATAAATTTAAATTATTAGTATTGTTTATAGTTAATGGTAATTAGGAATAATTAGTAATAATTTTTAATAATTAAGAATAAACATTAATAATTAGTAATAAATACCAATAATTAGGAATAAGAACATTATTACATTATTAGTTTATTTTATTATTAATATTAAAATAATATAATTTTTTATATATATACAATTCTTTTTTCATCTGTGTGTTTGCTGTCTTCACATGTATTATTTGTATGTGGAGATAGAAAACGCACAGATGAAAGAAGAATTGTATATAAATTATAAAATTTTATTATTTTAATATTAATAATAAAATATATTAATAATGTTATTATTTGTAATTATTGGTAATTATTTCTAATTATTGATAATTATTCATTTAATTACTAATAATTAGGAACAATTATCAATAATTATCAATAATTAAGAATAATTAGTAATAATTAGTAATAATTACCAATAATTAGTATTAATTACCTATAATTAGTATTAATTACCAATAATTGGTATTAATTACCAATAATTAGTAATAATTAGGAATAATTAACAATAATTAGTAATAATTATCAATAATTAACAATAATTAGTAATAATTACCTATAATTAGTATTAATTACCAATAATTAGTATTAATTACCAATAATTAGTAATAATTAGGAATAATTAACAATAATTAGTAATAATTAGTAATAATTAGGAATAATTAGTATTAATTAGGAATAATTAGTAATAATTACCAATAATTAGTAATAATTATTATTAATTACCAATAATTAGTATTAATTACCAATAATTAGTATTAATTACCAATAATTAGTATTAATTACCAATAATTAGTATTAATTACCAATAATTAGTATTAATTACCAATAATTAGTATTAATTACCAATAATTAGTATTAATTATTAATAATTACCAATAATTATCAATATTTAGTAATAATTAACAATAATTGCCAATAATTACCAATAATTAGTAATAATTACCAATAATTATCAATAATTACTAATAATTATCAATAATTAATAATAATTAGCAATAATTAGTAATAATTAGTAATAATTACTAATAATTAGCAATAATTAGTAATAATTAGAAATAATTAGTAATAATTAGAAATAATTAGTAATAATTAGAAATAATTAGTAATAATTAGTAATAATTAACAATAATTAGTAATAATTAACAATAATTAGTAATAATTAGGAATAATTAGGAATAATTATGATTAATTAGGAATAATTAGTATTAATTAGGAATAATTAGTAATAATTACCAATAATTAGTAATAATGATTATTAATTACCAATAATTAGTATTAATTACCAATAATTAGTATTAATTACCAATAATTAGTATTAATTACCAATAATTAGTATTAATTACCAATAATTAGTATTAATTACCAATAATTAGTAATAATTACCAATATTTAGTAATAATTACCAATATTTAGTAATAATTAACAATAATTGCCAATAATTAACAATAATTAGTAATAATTACCAATAATTATCAATAATTACTAATAATTATCAATAATTACTAATAATTATCAATAATTAATAATAATTAGCAATAATTAGTAATAATTAGCAATAATTACTAATAATTAGCAATAATTAGTAATAATTAGAAATAATTAGTAATAATTAGAAATAATTAGTAATAATTAGAAATAATTAGTAATAATTAGTAATAATTAGTAATAATTAGCAATAATTAGTAATAATTAGCAATAATTAGTAATAATTAACAATAATTAGTAATAATTAGGAATAATTAGGAATAATTAGTATTAATTAGGAATAATTAGTAATAATTACCAATAATTAGTAATAATGATTATTAATTACCAATAATTAGTATTAATTACCAATAATTAGTATTAATTACCAATAATTAGTATTAATTACCAATAATTAGTATTAATTATCAATAATTAGTATTAATTACCAATAATTAGTATTAATTACCAATATTTAGTAATAATTACCAATATTTAGTAATAATTAACAATAATTGCCAATAATTAACAATAATTAGTAATAATTACCAATAATTACTAATAATTATCAATAATTAATAATAATTAGCAATAATTAGTAATAATTAGCAATAATTACTAATAATTAGCAATAATTAGTAATAATTAGAAATAATTAGTAATAATTAGAAATAATTAGTAATAATTAGTAATAATTAACAATAATTAGTAATAATTAACAATAATTAGTAATAATTAGGAATAATTAGGAATAATTAGTATTAATTAGGAATAATTAGTAATAATTACCAATAATTAGTAATAATGATTATTAATTACCAATAATTAGTATTAATTACCAATAATTAGTATTAATTACCAATAATTAGTATTAATTACCAATAATTAGTATTAATTACAAATAATTAGTATTAATTACCAATAATCACCAATAATTACCAATAATCACCAATAATTACCAATAATCACCAATAATTACCAATAATCACCAATAATTACCAATAATCACCAATAATTACCAATAATGACCAATATTTTCCAATATTTTCCAATAATTACCAATAATTACCAATATTTTCCAATAATTACCAATATTTACCAATAATTACCAATATTTACCAATAATTAGGAATAACTACCAAAAATTAAGAATAACTACCAATAATTTGGAATAATTACCAATAATTTGGAATAATTACCAATAATTTGGAATAATTACCAATAATTTGGAATAATTACCAATAATTTGAAATACTTACTAATAATTTGGAATAATTACCTTATTAAATTATTTGTATATTTTATTATTAATATTAAAATAATATAATTTTCTATATTATATACAATTCTCTTTTCTTCTGTGTTTGTTCTGTCTCCACATGTAATATTGGCATTCTTTTTCAAAATTATCAACCTACTCACCAATGGAGAGGTGAAAGTGAATGCCAATATTACATGTGGAGACAGAATGTGAAACACACAGATGAAAGGAGAATTGTATATAATATAGAAAATTATATTATTTTAATATTAATAATAAAATATACTAATAATGTAATGATGTTATTATTATATAATTAATATTTATGAAAAAAATTATATTAGTATTATTAAAAAAATAAAAAATCAATATAATATTAAAATTATCAATATTTGTAACAGGTTTTGCTTTATTCTCAATATATTCAATCCTTGCTTGTGTTTTTTCTAACAAATTATTCAAAACCAGTAATGCTTTTATATTTTATAGAAAAATATGGAACAACGAGGTCGTCAACAGTCATTATTAGATGACCGCATATGGATAAATCAATGTAGAAATCCAAATGGTTCTGGTTTAAATCCAGTATATATAGAGGGTGTGGAGAGTTTTTTATCATTTGCGGCATCAAATCCAGAATTTGTTTCAGAAGGAAAGATAAAATGCCCTTGTAGAAAATGTGCATTGAGAACGTTTGACACGTTTGAAAAAGTGGGGGAACATCTCTTGCGTTTTGGTTTTCAAGCAGATTATGTTTTTTGGTATCAACACGGTGAACGCAGTTCCAGAGCAGGTGATACCAACTTGATTCCGGATCCATCCCAGTTTCATGATTTAGTACATGATGTTGCAGGTTCATCTGTTCAACATACAGAAACTCCGGCTGATATAGCTTCAAATCCTGAGTTGGGACCGTCTGAATTTTATGAGTTGTTGAAGTCTGCTGAGGATGCATTATATCCTGGCTGAAAGATGAGCAAATTAGAAGCAGTTGCAAAATTTATGGCTATCAAATCAGATAACGGAATGTCAAACACCTATTTTGACCAGATATTTTCTTTGCTGAAAACACTGTTACCCGAAGGAAATGTTTTACCTGCAAATTACTATGAAAGTAAGAGGTTGGTTCGAAATTTGGGACTTACTTGTCAGAAGATTCATGCATGTTCAAATGACTGCATTTTATATTCAGGGGAAAATGAGTCGTTGGATAGTTGTCCCACATGTGGGCAACTGAGATATAAAGAAGGACAACACGGGAAGTCTGGTTTGATTCCTGTAAAACAGTTGAGATATTTTCCGCTTACATCCAGACTTCAGCGTTTATTCATGTCTAAGAATACAGCGACAATGATGTCATGGCATAAAGAGAATAGTTCAACCGATGAAAGCTTGAATCATCCAGCCGATGGTGATTCATGGAAACATTTTGATAGAGTGCATCCATCATTTGATTTAGAAGCTAGAAATGTTCGACTGTGCCTTTCCACTGATGGTTTCTGTCCGTTTGGATCTTATGGTAGTCAATATTCATGTTGGTCTGTTTTTTTAACTCCGTATAATTTACCTCCATGGATGTTGATGAAGGAGCCATATATCTTTTTGACTTTACTAATTCCAGGAGATCCGAAGAAAAATATTGATGTTTATTTGAAGCCATTGATTGATGAATTAAATTTATTGTGGAGTACTGGTGTCAGTACATATGATGTTGCAACGAAACAGAATTTCATACTGAGAGAAGCATTGATGTGGACAATAAGTGACTTCCCGACATATGGGATGTTATCTGGCTGGAGTACACATGGTCATAAATCATGTCCTTACTTTATGGGAGAGAACAAAGCATTTATGCTCATTCATGGAAAGAAACCTTGTTATTTTGACTGTCATCGCAGATTTCTTCCAGCTGATCATCCTTTTCGCAGAAACAGATCTCATTTCAGAAAAGGAACAGCTGAAAGGGATGGACCTCCAAAAATGATATCAGGTTCGGAGTTAAAATCGATTGTATTTTCATTACCTCCCATAACTTTTGGTCCCACAATAAACCAACAGAAAATTTCTGGTTTTGGGAAAGAACACAATTGGATTAAACGTAGCATATTTTGGGATTTGCCATATTGGTCTGATTTGTTGGTCCGACACATGTTAGATGTCATGCATATTGAGAAGAACTGTTTTGATAATTTGTTTCATACAGTTTTGGATACGCCAGGAAAGAGAAAAGACAATGTAAATGCACGTTTAGATCTTGCCCAAATTTGCAGGCGTCCAGAATTGGAACTATTTGAGAATGTCAGAACAGAAAGGTTACTGAAACCAAAAGCAGCTTATACACTGTCTAAAGAAAACCGTTTATTATTTTGTCAGTGGATTGCATATTTGAGACTTCCAGATGGATGTGCTTCCAATTTGGGTAGATGTGTAAAGAATGATCATATTACTGGATTAAAAAGTCATGATTGTCATGTTATAATGGAGAGAATTCTACACATTGGATTAAGAGGTCTGTTGAATTCTGTGATTTGGGATTCCATAACAGACATGTCTCATTTTTTTCGGGAAATTTGTGCGGCTACGACAGATTATGATGCTCTAGGCAAACTTGAAAAAGATGTTGTTGTAATTATATGTAAACTGGAAAAAATATTTCCGCCGTCTTTCTTCGACTCAATGGAACATTTGATGTTACATTTGCCATATGAAGCCAAATGTGGAGGTCCGGTACAGTTTCGATGGATGTACCCATTTGAAAGATGCATGCAAAAATTGAAAAGAAAAGTATGCAACAAAGCATCTGTTTAAGGATCTATTGCAGAAGCTTATTTGCAAGAGGAAATATCTTTTTTCTGCTCCCATTATTTTGAATCGGAGTATCCTTCAAAACACAACCGAATGGGACGGAATGAGAGGAATATTGATGAAATCGATAATCAATTATCTGTTTTCAACCAGTTAGAGCTTGGTTTTGGTGGAGTTTCTGAACGCTGGATTTCAGATGATGAACATCATAGAGCTCATACGTATGTTCTGCTCAACTGTGAAGAGATGACATCAGTTGTACTGTAAGTGTTTATATCACTTATTCTATCATTTATGTTACAGTAAATAACTTTGGTTTTTATAGGTTGTATGATAATCATATCAAGAAAAAAATTCCACAAATTACAGCAGCTGCTCTCGAAGAACGTCGACTGAAAAATTTCTCTCAGTGGTTTCAAAAACTGGTAACATAAATTCTTTATCTTTTAGAAACTCATTCAATGTATAGTTTACTATATTGATAATTATTTCACAAATCTTCAGGTGTCTCGACATGCTGATAAAATTGACAAACGGCTGTGTGTATTGAGTAACCCACCTTCCAAACTTGTTAAAACTTATAATGCATATGTGGTGAATGGATTTCGATTCCACACACATGCATATGGGGAATCGAAAAAAACAATGAACAGTGGAGTTATCTTGAGAGGATCTCATCATCGAGAAAATGAAGTTGACTTTTATGGCATACTTGATGAAATCATTGAACTCTGTTATCTTGGACAACATTACATAACCATGTTCAAATGTCGGTGGTTGGATACAGAGAGAGGCGTGCGTGTTCATCCGACTCATGGAATCATCGATATTAAATGTAAAAGTGTTCTCGCAGTAAATGAACCATTCTTATTGGCTCAACAGGCATATCAAGTTTATTATGCAAAGTACTGTGCAACATCAAGAGACTTGACTGATTGGTGGAGTGTAATAAAAATCAAAATTCGAGACAATCAGTTTAGTCAAAGTGAATGTGCTTTCACTGATGTGCAAAGAATTGAAGTTTTTCAAGAGAGTACTCAAAATCAATCTTTTTTATAAAGAGACATGAGTATCGATGACGACACCCCACATTTAAGAGTCGGTGATGACAATGATGTTAATGATGTCACATATGAATTTGAAACGGTAAGAGATGAAGCAACTGTAACTCGAATGGATATCGATGATGTTGAGGAGGAATATGAAGATGACATTGACATATATGAATATGATGATGAAGATGAACACTGATAGAATTTCATGGTATTTATATACAATCATAATATGTATATATGTATATATAATAGTAATTATCAATTATTTGATAACATTAACATTTTCTGTTTCAGATGGACGACGCCACATTTCGTGCGTTGGCGGATGCTGGCCTGACTTTTGATGCGGATGAGTTGCTGACAGATGACCCTCAGCCTGCAGGCGCTCTAGGGAGTACGCAGAGGGGGCGCGGTCTTGCACGATTGATGATTCCTGACCCCGTCCCCGACCGACGTCCACGTATTGGGTTTGATCCACGCACACGGAGGTGTGATAACCTGTGTAATAACCTGTGGATTTGACTAAGATTTCATTAATCTATTCACATAATAAATGTTTATTATTTTTTCAGTTTTCCGAATATAGAAGTCAGACAGGGCAGCGCTATTTTGCGCAACTATTTCTCTCAGCCGTGGACCACATGGGAGCAGATTCCCGTTGATGTGCAGCAGGCCATGTTCGTCCATTGGTTGGTACGTACGTAAATAAATAATTTTTATTTTGAAAATTATTTCATTTCTAACTTGATATTTTGATTTATTTGTAGGGTTTATGGTATCCGATCGAGGATACCATGCGTGACGCCATCCACGAGGCATGAGAGGTGGCCATGCGTGATCGTCTTCGTCAGTTTTTGCACAATTTAAGAAAATCTGCGATGAAGAAAGCAGGAGTGTCAGATTTTGAGGAGTCATGTAGAACACACCGACCAGAGTATATTTCATCCCATGTATGGGATGGATTATGTGCGCACTGGTTGAGTGGTGCCTTTCAGAGGAGATCATCGGTGGGGAGGCAAAATCGGGGGAGACAGGAGGTGACTCATCGAGCTGGGAGTCGTTCTTTCAGTACTCATAGACAGCATCTGGTACGTACATTATTTATAAATATTTTATATAACTATAAATATTAACAGTTTTTTTTATTCTTATAGGCTGTCGAGCACCCCGATATTACAGAGTACGACGTATATCGGAGGATGTATAGTGATCCTGCTACTGGGGAGCTCAGAGGTGATCGTCAGCATCACATCGTGGTCAGTATTATTTGTTTTCAAGTTTAAAAATTAACTGCATATAATATATTGAAAATTTTAATATTAAATTGCAACTATAGGAGTCATATGAGGCCGCAGCGGCACAGACCCGGCCTGAGAGTCAGGCCGAGTAATCAGATCAGACCACTGCCCGTCAGTTTGATGAGGCGGCATGGATGCAGGCCACCCAGTATGCCTTCGAGAAGGGTCGGGTAGTTGGTATCGTCTCTCGACTGACTCCCGGAGATTATTATGGCAGTGCTGCGATGTCGGCGTCCAGCTCGAGAGGAGATCGTGCATCTTCTTCTACACAGTATGAGGATCAGTTGCGATCTCAGACTGCACAGATAGAGAGTCTCCGACAGGAGCAGGAGCAGATGCGTCAGCAGCATGAGGAGGAGCGTCGATGCCAGCAGCAGCTGTACGAGGAGCAGACGAGTCGGTGGCAGCAACAGCATCAGGAGCAGATGGAGTACATGCGCCGACTCACTCATGCTTCAGGTATGGAGTTTCCTCCACCACCATCTGCAGATCCCCCTCCTCCCCCCCTCCCCCCCCTTCAGATTAGAGTTTGTATTTCTGTTATAAAATTTGTGAAATCAAAATATTTTTTTTTCTATTCGTAGTTTCTGTCTCATTATAAAATATTAATAATATTATATTTTTAAATAACAATATTAATATGAATAATAATGTTATTTATATTTTATAATATTAAATTTTATATATATATTAAAATTTTATATATATATTAAAATTTTATATATATATTAAAATTTTATAATATTATAATTTAATTATTTTTTTTGTAATACTTGAATTATTTTAATATTTGAATGTAAAATAATTCTATTATTTTTATATTTATTAAAATAACTTATTAATATTTTTTTTATTTATGAATTATAATTGTAATATTATTATATTAATTAAATTATTTATTAATATTCTATTATTTTTATTTTTGAATTATAATTCTACTATTATTATAGTAATTAAAATAATTTATTATTTTCATTTGTAAATTATAATTCTATTATTATATTAATTAAAATAATTTATTAATAATTTATTTTTTTTATTTTTTTTATAGTATTTGCGACGGGATACTATGCCCGTCGCAAATACTAGTATTATTAATAGTTTTTTTTTAAAAAAAGTATTTGCGACGGGACCCGTCGCAAATACTATAAATAGTATTTGCGACGGGTCCTGACTCCCGTCGCAAATACTAGTATTATTAATTTTTTTTTATTTTTTTAAAAAAGAGTTTTTGCGACGGAACCGTCACAAAAGCTATTTGCGACGGGTCCCGTCGCAAAAGGTATTTGCGACGGGTCCCATCGCAAAAACTGTTTTAATTTTTTTTTACAAAAATACGGAATACTATTTGCGATGGGGAGAATGCCCGTCGCAAGAAACGGCTTTAGCGATGGGCCCGTCGCAAATAAGTGTAGTTGCGACGGCGTTTTCAGCAACGGGCTATTTGCGACGGGATCCCGTCGCAAATAGCCCGTCGCAAATACCTGTTTTTCTAGTAGTGACCATATCCAAGCTGCTGATGGCACCCAAGCAGACTATATGATTACAGATGTAGATAAGGGGATGGATCCTATTATGGATGTGTGACTTATTACATGACATATGATGGGATTTTGGTAGCATGTGACTAGGATAGAGCTCAGGATGCTTGGATAAACATTTGGCCCTTTTTTTTTACATTTATATATCTTGTACTATATTGAATACCTACTTCCATGTATATATATATATATATATATTTACCTATTTTAAAGAGACATGAAATAATCATCCTTTGTATATGATTAATTTTACTAATTTTTTGTATTCTTCGATTCTTGGATGTTTATATATGTTTCCACTATGGTGGGTTACTGGTCTAGTCATTATAGTGTCTATTTTCTATGTGCCATGTGTTTATATATTCTTCTTCTTTTTACCTCTTACAAATTATCCACTATTCTACACTCTGGTAATGAGGGCATAGTATCCCCATGGATTACCTTACTACTAGTCAGATACCTCTAGAATATGGGGAGGCATACTTGATTCCATGTGTCCAACCAGCTCAGGGCACCATTTAAGTGAAATCTGGTTGAGGACATCCCAAAGTACATTATACAAATTTCCCTCTAATGGTGGATCATTTCAAGAATGTCTTACCCAAATAATTTTCTAGATTAACTCCAGAGACAGTGGTAGAGTTTACTATTGAGATAATTCTAGGAGAAACACTTGTATATATTCCTCCCTATATGATGGATCCATGACATTCTCAATCTGTGTATACTTTTTCATATATATATTAATGAGCATCAAAACAAGTTTTTTCACAAAATATCAATCATTTTGTGGATAAAATTCTCTATATTGATGATTATGATGATTATCAGATGTTTTCCATCCAAAGTCTCAAAAAGAGAAAGGAAAGAACATAAATTCAAATATACACGGTGTGTACTTATTACACACACCGTGTACTATTTCCATGACACAGATCTGTAGGACTAGATACATGCCCATGTTGTCGACCAAATCTTACACGCTGTGTGATTCCCATATACACATTGTTTCATCCCTTATAGAAGCATTTGGTGGATGATAATTGATATTAAATTCCATGTAGGGTGATAATACACACTGTGTACCTCCACCTACTAGGCAGCACCATGTTCCAAGTTAAGGTCAGTGCGGTAGCTCACCCAACGACGTAGAAAAGAGGGGGAAAATGGGTTGACCAGGGTACATGATGTGTAATTTCTAGTACATGCAGTGTATTCCAAAATACACTGTAAGAGGGAAGGCCCTCTAAGTTGAGGACTGAATCATTCCAAGATAGACTAAGGGGGAAAATTCCAGAGACACCCAAGAAGAGAAGAATAGAGAGAAAGAGAATGAGAGAAGAGAGGATAGAAGGTGCTTCAATGCTACCTTCTATAAAACCTTCACTCTGAAGCTTTTTGATGGTTAATTCAAGTATCATAAGTATTTTAGTAAATATATACTCCATTAGTAGCAAATATTTTATGTGTTGGGGTTGTGGACAATTATGGGTTGTATTTTTTAAACTGTTATATTGTACTCATGTTATTAATTTTTCTCTCATAATTCCTTAATAATACTTTCTAAAAATCACTAGAAATATCATATCAGACCAAGAATGAGATTTATAGGGATCTTATGAGGAATTATGATTAAGAAAATCCATGATCATTGGATGTGATTATCATATAAAAAGGGATGAAATTAATAAAATTAAATGAAATAAAATTCCAGAGCAAAGAATTGGTTTCTGTTAATTTAAACAAAAATAACCAAACCAAGGGGGTTATGTTACATTCATAACCCATAGATTTGATTTATTATGAGAAACAAAACCTAATGATCAAATTGATTTAATAACAACCTTAAAAATCTATATCCCTAACACATTCTTTATATTTTTCATCAAGAATAATTTTTTTTGTTTTTCTTTATATTCAAAAGTAATTTATCAGGAAATTGAATGTTTAATTACTCTGTCATTGAAACATAAAAACATCAAATCTAAATTTCCACAGAATTCACCTAATTAATTAAAAACTGAGAAAACAAAATACGGTAACTTCATCTCCCTATGTATTAATCCCATACTTTCACTATACTAGTATTAAGTTTGGGTAATTAAATTTGGATTGTTGAGAGTAACACTTCAGTAGAAACAAAACCAAATTTTGGCACTATTTCTGGGGATTTTGAAAGTTAACGATGTTTTGATTAATCAGTTTGTATTAATTAAAGTCAAAATAAAAATAAAAAATTATAAATTTTTTATTCTTAATCTCATTTCTATTTTTCATTATTTTATTTTTCCTCTTTTATGATTGGTTGATTGTTTTGTGTTGTGCATGATCAAAAGTGCATGAGTGTCCAAATCACATGTTCCAAGAGTGCCGAATCATATGAAATCCTTCTTCTTAATCCGTAGATAGAATGAATGATCTTGCGGTGACGATGTGCACTTATGGATGAACAAAACTAGAACACCCCTGTAGAGAACCTAGAAGAGGGAGATCTTGCTGCTGTCCAAGGAGTTGGACAACCATTTGTCTTGGATGATAAACAGAACAATCAAATAGATGCAAAGAATGAGAATATCCAACATAAACCAGAAAACATAATGGAGTTCATCCCACAGAACCAACAAATAAAACCCACTCCATTTTTTCTAGGGTATGGACCGTATCATCCCCAACAGTTTCCACCAAAGAAGTTTCCATAACTGCATCTAGGTCAGGGGCCTTATTTTTCTCTTGAGAAGCAATTTGTGCTCTCACCACCTTGAGGGAATCTGCCCCCACATCGTGCCCTTATAGAGTACTTTCTTCCTTCTATCCAATGGGTAGTTACATAAATTATTAGAACACTAGTGCAATCCCAACATTTCAAGATCAAGACAACCATCATGCAACTCAACCAAAACATGGTGAAATTTGGATAATTACCTAGTGAATACCCCAACAACCATCTCTCTAATGTTTTGGAGATTTTTTGCACCTTTCGCTACCATGGGGGGTCTAAGGAAACTATTTTCCTTCATTTATTCCTATTTTAATTAAGGTATAAAGCAAAAAACTGTATCAAAGGACTACCTCAATGCTCCATCCTCACCTAGGAGGTGTTGACCCAATAATTATTTTCAAAATATTTCCCACCCTCTAAGACAGTGTTGTTGCGGAACGGTATTCACAATTTCCAAAAACATGATTCAGAGTCTTTGTATGAATCTTGGGAGAATTTTAAAGAAATTTCAATGAAGTTCCCTCATCATGTCCTTCTATTATGGATGAAATCTCAAAATTTCTATGGCGTTCTTATGACAAACACAAAATCTGTGGTGGATGCAGCTATAGGAGGAAAGGTGATACGAAAATACCCAGAGAGACTCTTCAACTTACTCAAAGATATGTCAGCAAACAACTTCCAATGGAACTCAGAGCAGGGTACTCAAAATAGGGTCATGCATAACATTGATTCCACTATGATGCTTGTTTCCCAACTTGATATGTCCAAAAAGATTGATGTGTTGAATCTAAAAAATGCATCTCATATTCAAACAGAAAATCACCCAGCATGTAGTGAATGTGGTGACAACCATGCCATGGGTGACTGCCCAAGCACAAGTGTCGGTCCTTAAAAAAGCATGGAAAACTATGTATCTCATAACAGAGGTCCAAACATGGACCCTCAGTACCAAAACTCAACATGACAAGATAACTCAAATATGGGATGGGGGAAACAACAACAAAAATTTCAACCCCTCCTCAAAGTCCAAACAGTTATGGTCAACAATAATACCAGAATCCATATCCTAGACAATAAAAACATAGATCTTTACAACAACAAGGGTATAAAAACCGTCTTTTGGTGTAACAACCGAGGCAACCACAACCTCAACTAGTTGCAAAACAACCATAGCAAGAACCCCCATCAGAGATATAGAAGATGATGTTAAAACTAATAATAACTATTGAGACATGATTTCAGAATCAGGAGGCCTCTATTTGAAGCCTTGAGAATCAGATTAGGAAACTTTCCAATCAACTCTATTCAAAGAAACCTGGTACATTACTAGGTAATACCGAGAATAACCCACAAGAGGAGGCCAATGCTATCACTTTATAAAGTGGAGAGGATATCCCCCAATAAATAACTGAAAATCAAAGTGAAGATTCATCTCCACCTTCTCCCAAGTATAATAATAAAGTTGAGATCGAGGATTCTCCCTCAACACAGAGCCTATGAAAAGAGAAGGAGGCTAAAAAGGTTTTGGAAAATAGGTGGTAAAGCCTAATGAAACCACCTTACCTTTTCCTACAAAAATGAAGTAGAAGTAGATGGATCAACAATTTTCAAAATTCATGGAGGTATTCCAGAAACTTTATATAAGCATTCCTTTCACTGAGGAATTAACTAAAATGAAAATGTACACAAAGTTCATAAAGGATATCCTCTAAAAAAAGGAATATTGAAGATTTTGGGACCATTCCTCTCACTAAGGAATGATCAGAAGTGGTATAGCATTCTTTTCTTCTCAAGATCCACGATCTAGTTAGTTTCACAATCCCTTGAACAATTGGATATTTTGAGTTTGGGAAAGCCCTTTGTGACTTGGTGGGTGAGTGTAATATTTATGCCCTATGGAGTCTTCAAAAATATGGGGCTAAATGATCTCAAACAAACTTGATTAGACCTTCAGTTAGAGGATCGATCCATCAAATATCCTAAAGGGCTACTTGAGGATGTGCTCATGAAAGTGGGATGTATTATTCTTCCTGCTAACCTCATCATACTCAACATGGAGGAAGACCAAGAGACACATCTTATTCTAGGAATAACCTTCTTGGATACATGGATAGTTTTGATCGATGTTCACCAAGGTGAGTTGATCTTCAGAGTGGGAGATGAAAAATAAACCTAAACCATCCTCAAAGCAGTGAAGAAAGTTTCACAGATGGTGAATGAGGAATTTTTTCCTTGATGACTGTGAAAGATCCCTTGGGTTACATGGGAGATGACATGGAATGTTATTTTATCACCACTACACTAGTCATCAATGGCATATATTCAAAATGTGAACCATAATATTTCTAATTTGTTATCAGCCAGGGCGGTCATTATTGGCAATGTGTAGTCATCCTAGATATCCTAGAGAGAGACAAGGTAGAAACAATAGTGCTCTCAGTTCTGAATGCCTCCCAATATGAACTCAAAACTCCACCATCATCCTTAAAATATGGGTACCTGGGTGATGAGAACACTCTTCCAGTAATCATTAATGCTTCAATCACAAAATATCAAGATGATGTGCTCCTACAAGTTCCGAGGAGAAGAAAAAAGGCCATTGGGTGGACGTTTTCTGATCTTAAAGGGATTAACCCAACTATTTTCACCCACAAGGTGTTACTTAAAGAAGTATCCAAGCCATCTTAGAAACCACATCGACAGTTAAATACTTCCATGAATGAGGTAGTGAATAAGGAGGTAATCAAGCTCTTAGATGAGGGAATCTTTTACCTGATCTCCGACAGCCCATGTGTACGTCCTCTAATAGTGGTTCCCAAAGGGGGGTATCACTGTAATAAATAATGATGAAAATGAAATTATCCCAACCAAAACAGTCACTGGATGGATAATATGCGTGGATTATAGAAAACTAAATTATTCCACATGAAAATACCACTTCCCACTTTCTTTCATGGATCAAATACATGATCATTTAACAGGGAATGAATTATATTACATTCTAGATGGTTATTATGGTTATAACCAAATATCTATTTTCCCTGAAGACTAAGAAAAAAGCACCTTCACATGCCCATATAGAACTTTTACCTATCAGAGGATGTCTTTTGGAATGTGTAATGATCTATCCACCTTTCAGCTTTTCATGTTGGCCATCTTCCATGATATGGTAGAGCAAATTTAGGAAGTCTTCATGGATGATTTTTCCATCTATGGGAAATCATTCATCACTTTCTTGTAAAATCTGGAATTAGTTTTGGAATGGTGTGAACACAAAAATATGGTTTTAAACTGGGAGAAGTGAAACTTCATGGTACAACATGGCATCATCTTAGACCACCCAATTTCTAAGAATGGCATTAATGTTGACTCGGACAAGATTGAAATCATATCACCATTTCATATTCCCACTACTGTCTGAGTAATCTGAATCATTCTTGGGAATATAGGTTTCTATAGGATATTTGATAATGATTTTTCAATGAAATCTCAACCATTAACCTATATTCTTAAAAAGGATGTTATCTTTGAATTTTAAGCACAATTCACCATATCTTTATAACTTCTGAAGAAAAAATTATTAAAATCTTCTCTCATGATTTCCCCAAATTGGGAGGAGTAGTTTGAGGTCATGTGTGATGCAAGTGACTTTGTATTGGGAGTAGTTCTTAGGTGGAGACTCAATTGAAACTTTATATTGATATATTATTCTAGTAGAGCCTTAAATTAAGCCTAGATAAACTACACTACTACTGAGAAGGAAATTCTCTCCGTGATTTTTCCATTCAACAAGTTCCGTTCTTATTTAGTTCTATCAAAAGTAATTGTCTACACTAAACATGTAGCATTTAAATAAATTATAAACAAGAAGGATGAAAAACCATGACTCATTAGTTGGGTGATTCTTCTCCAAGAATTTTACTTGGATATCCATGACAAGAAGGGAAGTGATTTCTTTTTTATAATCATCTCTCCAGGTTAGAATTGCCTCCTTTAGAAAGGGAAGATGATAGATAAATCAAGGAGAACTTCCTGGACGAGCATATTTTCTTTGTTGAAGCTTCACCTCATACTTGGTATGCTAACATATCCAATTACTTGGATACAAGAGTCATTCAACCTGATTTGAAATTCCACCAACAGAAAATAGTTCTGTATAAAGTGAAGAGATATTTCTAGGAAGACCCTATGCTCTTCTTCTCTTGTGGAGATGGGGTGATCCGACATTGCATTTAGAAAGAATAAATTCAAGAAATTCTAAAATTATGTCATTCTTCCTTTGCTGGGGGACATCATGGGACAGACCAATCAGTGGAAAAAATTCTTCAATTTGGGTTTTTTATAGCCCACCATACACAAGGATGCCCAAAATTTTGTGACATGTTGTGATTGATGCCAGCAGAAAGGTAACTTGGGGTGCTAAGATGAAAAGGCTCAACACCCCATTCCTGAGGTCGAGGTCTTTGACGTATGGGGTATTGAATTCATGGGACCTTTTCCTCTATAATTTGGAAACTCTTACATACTAGTTTGTGTGGACTACATATAAAAATGGGTGGAAGAAACTTCCACAACACACAACACCCCAAAGGTCATTGTGGATTTCTTGAAGAAGAACATTTTAAGTAGGTTTGGTGTTCCAAGGATGCCGATTAGTGATAGAGGAATGAATTTTGACAATGCATTGATGTGAAATGTGATTCTAAAATATAGTGTGAGGTATACCTAGGGGACACCTTACCATACCCGGTCTAGTGTCCAAGTGGAGGTCTCAAACTGTTGATTAAAGTAGATCCTAAAGAAGATAGTGGTAGAATTAAGGAAGGACTAGTCCAAGAAACTTGATGATGCCTTATGGGCATACAAGACCACCTTTAAGGCACCTTTGGGGATGTCCCCATTCTGGTTAATCTAAATGAAGCAATGTTATTTACCTTTGGATATTGATCATAAATCCTATTGGGTTGTGAAAGCCTTGAACTATGATCTCAAGGCTGCAGAAGAAAAGTACAAGTTTCAACTGGCGGAACTTGATGAAATTCGGTGGGAGGAAAATGAGAATGCCAGGATATATAAAGAGAAGAAAAAGACGACCCATGACTACATGATATATCATAAATCATTCTATCCTTGTGATGATGTACTTTTATTTAACTCTGATTTGATACTGTTCCCAGGTAAACTCAATTCCTGGTGCTAGGGACCCTTCCGGGTAATCAAGGTTTTCCACCTTGGTGTGGTAGAAGTGTTTGGAGCTGATGGTCAACAACTCATAGTAAATGGGTATCATTTGAAACCCTATTTTCAAATGGAATATATGGTGGGTAAAATCTCCACCATATAATTTGAGTAGCAAAATGTTCAGGTAAGGTCGAGCTAATGACGTAAAACAAAGGCACTTCATGGGAGGAAACCTAGAGGCTACATGTCATGTACTACTATATACACGGTGTTTAGTTGTCTTTTTCATGTATATTGTCATATCCCTAGTAGTATTAGTATATATTAATCAAGTAAATAAATAGGCATGATGCCAGTGCTGATGGAAAAGTTATTGGAATATATCTGAGCCATCGCTGGTTCGAATCACTCCTGACCTGCCTTTGGCACAAGATTCATCCTTTTTGAACCTGTGTTTAATTAAATGGAATGTGTGGTACTTTTCAAAATAAAATATAAGTTTTTATATAAAAAATAAATCCCATGATGGGGATGGACCTGATGGCTAGGGTTATAAACAGGTTCCAAAATACCCAGATTTGAATCCTGACAACCGACCCATTTCCATAGTTTATAATATTAAAAAAACCAGACGGAGTTCATTTTGATATATCTAATGTGAGAAATGTTTTAAATGATAATTTAAATAGTTTTTTATAAACAAAAATACATGCGGGTGAAGTTGGTAGATTGGCAGAGTCTCGGCCCTAGATTCCAAAGACCTGAGTTTGAACTCAGCTAATCTCCTTACTTCATCACTTTTATTAAAATTAAAACCACACTACGTGCATTTTCTTCATCCCATGTAGAATTGTCCCTTTACATAAAATATTATAAGTAACTAAAATTGTGCAGCACTATGACCTTCGCTCTAGTGGTTTAGGGCTTGCATTTGGATTAGTCGATCACTGGTTCGAATCGTGCCCCAAACACCGGACTGAAGGTTATACTTCTCTTTTTCAAATTTTAGAACACATGACATGTATTTCCCCGCTACATTATATGTATAGATTTATTTTTATTAAATATATATATATATATATTAATTATTAATATTATTTATTATATAGTTTACTATAATAATTATATTATGCTATTTAAAAAAAATAAAAATAAAAATAAAAATAAAAATAAAAATAAACTCATACATGGCGCGTACACTTTAAGATACCCTGTGTAGTTTGGGTATAAAGTCTAGGACCCTACCCAGCCTCATCTCGTGTTGCGTGACCCCCCTCCTCCCCGTTTTCTTCCTCTGGAAGCCGTCCTGCCTCCCTTCTCTCAATCTACCATTTTCGTGCATTTCTGCTCCAGATTTCTTCTACATTTTGATCCTCGATCTGGGTACTTTGTTCTTTATCTTCTATTTTAGGTTTTCATAGGTGTTTATGGTTTTTTTGATTTAGCTATCCATCCGTGTCTTCTGCGTAGTACACACGGTGCGTGAAGAACACACGCTGTGTACATGTTGTATAAGGCCACACACAACACGTTCTCCCCATTTGAAATATACAAGGAATGTACGTTAGGTACATTCCATGTACCGTGATGCGCCTCACTTCCTTTCCCAACCTGTGTCCTCTGGGAAATGACCCCTTCCCATGTCACCACACATGACTTGTATGTTCAGTACACGCCATGTCCTTCATCCCTTATGAGGACTCTATGTGGATGGTGTACACATCATTCAAACCATGTTTATCCACACAGAGTGTAACCCTTTCTACACGGTGTGTATTTGTATTATCCCCTGCCAGTGTCGAGCCGTGTCTAGACACTTTCACGAGAACCACTCCATGTTACGACACATGGAATGTTCACATTGATACATGTTGTGTACTGGTTTTTACCCAACACATGCCCTACCAACATGTCTATCCAGAGTAAACGGGCTCTTACACAGATCCTACTACACACCATGTACCCTGTATCTATACACCGCGTTCTCCTATTTTATTTGATTTCTCACATTTTAATTCTTTCTTATTTTTATTTTGTTTTCTTTTCTTATTTTTAAGCTATGGAAAGTGATGATACCACATCTGGGAAGCAACCTGATTCCTCTATAGAGGATGAGCATACCCCTATTCATCGGATTTATCTTCAACATTCTGATCGGCCAGCTTTGGATTTTATGATTTTATAGCCCCCAGTATTGGCCTCTCTGTCTCCTCTTCTAATGGCGCCTCCCTCTGTGGAATTCGTCAATCTGGTCGCTTCCGTGGAGACCCTACCTACCTCTGATGTTTCCGTACCTTATACAGTTGATGAGAGATCTGGTGGCATTGTTCCCTCTACTGTCCCGTCCTCCCTGACAACTTAGGTATCCAATGATCCACCTAATGCTAGTACAGCTGGCCCTTCTACCTTAGAACCAGTGGATCCATCTCAACCCATACTACTACCTCAATGCCCTCAGTCGCATCCATGACTGATATTTAATAAGGGTTATCCTGAGGTAGATATAATGTGGTGATCTTCACGCCACACTATCCAGTTGAGTGACCACTTTCTCAACATTAGCGTTCCACAACACCTAGTAATTTTTGAAGATATTGAGGAGCTCTTGGGACATACACATCTTCTAGAGGCACTAAACGTCATTAATACTACTTATAAGGATTTATTTTTGGAGTTAATAGTGACCTTTGAGTTTGATGGGTCCTCCTACCACTAGACGCCCACCGACACATCCAACCCGGTTCGCTTTCAGCTAGGGGGATGCCCCTTTACCCTTATCATGGTAGATTTTGGCCAAGGGTGCAGATTCTACCTCCATCCTGCCACCCCACCTCCTGTCTCCACCCTTACTTGACCCAAGTGCTCTAACCTAGTTTCCATGTGGTGGGAGCTTGCTGGTCCTGACCATAGGTACACCCCCACATCGTAGAAGTGAACACTCATCATTTCTCCTCCTCTTCGTTTCCTCCATAGGTTATTTAGCACCATTATTTTTCCTCTACATAAGGATATGGATTTCGTGTTTGACCAGGACATGGAGCTCCTTACTTTTATTGTCTGGCATGACTACCCTGACCTTCACTACCTTGCCTCTACCTACTTCCATTCCATGATTCATGACCATCTGGGAAACCTAAATGACAGTTTCTATGCCACTCTCCTGACAGAAAATTTGGTAGTCTTTGAGCCCTCTCTCCCTCACAACCCCTTAGTCTCTCCTCAGTATCTTGACATTATCATGCTTTTTTTTCATGAGGATGGTTAAGCGACGAGGGGATGACTATGGGCTTGTGCAGGATGCCCCCTGCTCCTGCTGGGGTGAGAGATGACCCAACTACTTCTGATGGTGTTGCTGACCAAGACCCACCTAATCCACCCACATATGTTCACTCACCACTACACCCCACTTCCTCTTACCTTCCTTATACTTCGACCATTTATTATTCCTATGATCTTTCCACCACCCACCTCCACCTGCACCCTCGGCTAATTTCCCCACCACCCTCTGCCTGGATGAGATCGATCGGTGTCTGGACCATGTTCAGCTCCACCAGGCTTCCCTCCCTTAGACATAGACACAGATGGAGGGTATGTTTCTAATTATAATCTAGAACTTGGGCCTTTGACTACCAGGGACATCCCCTACGCCGGTACCTCCATCCTCTCCACAGCCTTCTGCCACACAGCTACCGCTGACAGCTCTGGCCCATGGATTCCATTTTTTCTATCTACTACTAGACCCACTGCTATCTCCCCTATTGAGCCTTCAGGTCCTGTTGTGCCTACTACTCAGGGTGCCGAACTTGTGCCTCTGATTTCTGCTACAGTTTCTTCTCATTTAGTAGATTCCACTCTTGTAGATGACACCTCTTCTGAGGCAACCCAATGACTGGTTTTTGGTACATTTATCTCCTTTATATATATCTATTTTGTGCTATACTTGGTATTTGATGATTTATGTATCTGTAGATTTATTTTTCCATTCCCTCGATAGTCACAGGTTCTCTGGAGCACCTTGGGCATATTTTTTTGACTACCTCTATATTTTCCATTTACCACAAATGAATTATTTTTTAGTGTTTCTTTTTTCCTTTCTATTGTATTTACTTATTTCCCTAATTACCATCATCTTTAACCCAATGTTTTCCAACATTATGTCTCCTTACTTTCTATTTCACTTGGGGGACCATGTGCTGTATTATGTGTGAGGGAGTGCCTCTGACTACACTAGTATTTTCTTTGAACTGATTTTGGAGACATAATTAATAGTTGACATATGTTAAACTGTATTTTTTTGATTAATTATAATTATAAATATTAAAAACATAAAATGTAATTTTAAAAGTTACATGCTTATTTCAATTTTTAAAGTATTTTTAAATGATTGCTGATGTAGTTTGATTATGGATTTAAGTCTTGGATATCTACATTTATTAGAAAAATCATTTTTATTCATGTCATGAACGGATTGACCTTTTATTTTTACTCATTACTAACAGGTATTATAAGCCTTTTTGACATATTATTTCTTTTAACCTCTTTTTTGAGAGATTATTGGGATATGTATAACTACCAGAACATGATAGTTTTTCTTTTAAAAACAAGAATATTTTTTAATCACATTAAAATGATTGAGGCATTTGATTTTTTTTAGCCCCTTCGACCTTGAGACCTACCCTACATTTGATCTTCATAAAACCCTCAATAACCATGAACTACCTTGATAGGAAGCTACATTACAAGCCTATTTTCCCTTCCTACCTTAATTATTTAATAATTTTGCCTGATTATTCATTTGAGCTTTATAGAGGGATTTTTGTTCATTCATGTTATATTTTGGAGAAACCATGAATTTAAGTGTGGGGGAGTTTATCACTTGTTCATTTTAGAAGAAGGGTTTCCAAAACCACTATTTATTGTATTATTAGTGGTATCTTTATTCAAGAAAAAATAATCTAAAAGAGGGACTAAATTCATTCATGGTTTATAAGCCCATATTTGCAAGGGGATATCATGGTAATGATACCCTTTGAGAGATATTTATTGGGTGTGCATTTTCATTAATATTTATTTTGAATATCATGCATTATTGTTTAAGAATTCATCCTTTTTTTCAATACTTTGAGATTAATTTTCATTATTACCTACCAATCCTTATCCTCAGAAGCATTTGAACCGTATTGAAACCCTCATGATTTTTGTGATTTGACTTCTAAATTGGAGAATGAGAACACTTTCAAGCCTATGGATAGAGTGAATATACTTAAGATTGAGCATTACTCTAATTAAATAATCTTGTGTGATGATCATGGTACTTTTTGGTATGGTAAATCTTCAAGTTACATATTTATTTATGGAAAGTTAAAGAATATAAATGAAATAGGATGACCATTTTTAATTAAATTATATATGTGGAATGAATAGAATATATTTGGAATTGAAATATGTTTTGTGCTTTTTAAAATCCTCTTCTATAGATATAGTATTTAAAATTATAATTAGTTGAATGATTACCTTTTTAGAGTATGGATTATATTGATTTGATGTTGAGATTTTTCTTGAGTATAAGAAAATGACTATGTATGGGGGAGTTTGAGTGCCCAATTTGTGTATACTATATCATATATATTAATGTGCATAAATTTTTTTTTTCAAAAAATAACAATAGTTTTGTGGATAAAATTCTCTATATTAGTTATTATGATTATTTTTAGGTGTTTTCCATCCAAATTTACAAATCGGGAAAGGACAGAACAGAAATTCAAATATACACGATGTATGCTTATTACACAAGCCGTGTATTATTTCCACGACACAGATCGATAGGACTGGATACACGCCCATGTTTCTAGCCAAATCTCACACGCCGTGTGATTCCCATATACATGCCAAGTCATCCATTCTAGAATAGGTTAGTAGCTCACCCACCAGTGGAGAAAAGAGGGCCAAAATGGGTTGACTAGGGTACATGCTGTGTACTTTTTGGTACATGCCATGTATTACTAAATACTATAAATAGAAGGGAAGGAACTCCAAGTTGAGAGCTGAAAAATTCCAAGATAGACCAAGAGGGAAAATTTCAGAGACACCCAATAAGAGAAGAATAGAAAGAGAAGGATAGAAGAGAGGAGATAAGGTGCTTCCATGCTACCTTCCAGATGACCTTCACTCCGAAGATTTTTGATGGTTAATTTAGGTATCACAAGTAGTTTAGTTACTAGTTACTCCATTATTAGATAAATCACCTATGTGTTGGGGATATGGAAGATTATGGGCTGTATTTTTTCAATTGTTATATCGCACTCATGTTATTCATTTTTCTCCCATAATTCATTAATAATCATTTCTAAATATCACTAGAAATATCGTATCAGACCAAGAATGGGATTTCTAGGGATCTTTTGAGGAATTATTATTAATAACATCCATGATCATTGGATGTGATTATCATCTCAAAAGGGATAAAATTAATAAAATTAAAAGAAATCAAATCTCATACCAAGGAATTGGTTTCTATTGATACAAACAAAAGTCACCAGACCAAGGGGGTTTTATTACATTCATAACCCATAGATTTGAGTTATTATGAACAACACAACCAAATAAGAAAATTTATTTAATAAAAACCTTAATAATCTGTAGCCCCAAATCATTATTCCCATTTTTCATAAAGAATCATTTTTTGTGTTTTTATTTATATTCAAATGTAATTTATAAAGAAATTGAAAGTTTAATTACCCTTTAATTGAAACATCAAAACATCAACTCTAGATTTCAACAGACATCACCTAATTAATTATAAGCTACGAAAAAAATACATCAACTTCATCTCCTTGTGGATCGATCCCATACTTGCAATATACTAGTATTAAGTTTGGGTAATTCAATTTGGATTTTCAAAAGTAACACTTTTTCAGAAATGAAACCACTCCAATTGAGTTTCATAAAAAAAAGAGATAGTTATAGGACCTAAAAGATAAATGGTTTCTATGACCCAATACATCTCCTTGGGTTTCACTTATCATTTTCACTAAAAAATTAGGCAATACCCCTCAGGTTTTTTTGTATTATCAAAAAATTTAACAAATTATGTCTTTGAAGTGATATACACTACCTCATATATATGATTTATTTGTCTAGATATGAGGATTAAAGGTCTTCTTGAAGTTTCAATTCTCTTAAGCCTATCATCTTGTATGAGCAAGACACTCATATATACCATGTACAACATTTTATAGTAGATATGTCTTGTATGAGTATTTTTTCATGTCATTAGGTGTTGCTAATGCACCAATAGTTTTTATGACTTTGATGAATCAAGTTTTCCACAAGTATCTTCTTTCTTTTATCATGGATTTCATGGATGATATCATAGTTTATTATTATACTCAAAATGATCATACCAAACACCTTGAAATTATATTCAGTACACTAAGGGAGCATAGGTTATACAACATGCTAGAAAAATTCCACATATGGATTGATAAGGTTCACTTTCTAGGTCATATTTTCCTAGAGGAAGGAGTATCTATGGAACTAGAGAATGTGAGAGACTTTGTTTTATTGGATAAACCCTTGAACACCTTTGATATATAGATTTTCTTAGGGCTAAATGGATATTATAGGTACTTTTTTAATGACTTTTCATTCATTAAATCACCTATTATGAGATTTACTAAGAATGATGTTATGTTTTTATGGTATGAAGCCTATGAGGAATCCTTTCAAGATTTGAAAATAAGTCTTACCTCATCATCAATCTTGATTTTACCTGATCCTTATATAGGTTATAATATTTATAGTGATGCATCAAAAATAGAGCTGGGATCCATTTTGATATAGTATGAGAATTTCATGGAGAATGAGTCTCATAAATTGGGACCTCATGAGTGTAATTATTTGATACATGATCTGGTTTAGAATTTTTGGTTCATTCCTTACATTGCTAAAGGCACTAATTTCTAAAAGAGTGATTTGTGGTGTATACAGACCATAAGAGCCACAAATACATATTCACTTAGCATGATTTGAATATAATACATCCAATATGGGTTGAATACCTATAATCATTCTATTTTTATATTTCTTATACAATTGGGAAAGGTAATGCATTGGCTGATGCTCTGAGTAGGAAGACTCAAACATAAGTGGTTCAGGAGGCCATTGGTGAATTATAGTTGATACCTTTGTTTTTTGAGATTCATTTAGATATGAAAGAATATTATATAAAACCTTTAATCACATCATTATCAGTGACCAATTTAATTTTGGATAGAGTAAATAGGTGGTGGCTATTAGCTCCCAAGGGATTATTCCCAAGGGAGAGTGTTCTGGCTAGGACCCACTGTATAGTTGGGTCGTTGATGGGGTTGAGGTATTGTGCATTCATGGGCATGTCTAGTTTTTGAAAGACGTATGAGAAAAGTTGATGCGAGAGTCTCATGCATCTACTTGGGAACTTCATTTCTATCTTACCAAGATGTATTGTAAAAAATGCATCCTATATTAGTTGTTGAGGATGAAAAGGGAGATCATGGGTTTCGTTAATCAGTGTTCCACCTATCAGTAGGTGAAGGCAGATCACTAGAGACCTTCTTGTTAAGTGAATCCATTACTTTCCCCATAGTGAAAATAAGACAAATTCAATATGGATTTCATGATGGTTTTGATGAGGTCACCACGAGGTAGTGTCATTGTATTAGTAATTATTGATAGTTTGAAAAAGTTTTCTTACTTCTTACCTATTAGGGAGACATTTTTAGTGGAAATGATAGGGAGGGTATATTTTAGGTAGATCATATTCATTCATTGAGTTCCATATAACATCATATCATATAGGGATGCCTGCTTTGTGTCTTGATTCTAATCGGGGCAACAGAAGGAACTGGGTTCAGAGGTGATTTTAATCAAATCCCATCACCCTCAAACATATGGTCAGTCTAAGTGTACAATTAAGTTATTAGATGACATGACCTTAGTATTAATCCTTGATTTTGGAGGTTCTTGGGAGAAACAACCACCTCTCACCAAATCTTTTTATAATAATATCTTGTAGAAAACTATACAAATGGATCCTTACGAGGACTTATACTATTGGTCATGTTGTTTACCCCTATGTTGGTTAGAGGTAAAAGATATAACCTAATGGGACTATATCTCATTACGGAGAAATCAGAGTAGGTATATATTATCATAAAGTTTATGGATATAGCTCATTCTAGGTAGAAATATTATGTTGTTCACCATCGATGAATATTTCATTAGGGTTCGAGGTGAAATTGGGAAACCCTCAATGAAGTGGGTTTTGTTTGACCCGATGGTTGATTTTGGGGGGTTTTTGAGTTGTGCACAATCATAAACATCAAGATACTATTTTCTCTCTTACTAGAAACTCCCAATGGTATCCTCATCCGTAGATGGGTATAGACCTACTTTCCAAAGGCCGATGATCATCTGGTTTTTCTGACCCAACAACTCTTGGGGACTCGCATTGGTTGAGAGGGTGGGAGGTCAGACTCATTACACCCTTTTTGGGGGAATTTCTTCCTACTCCATGAATCTCTTATAGATTTAAAATATTTTCTTGATTCTATTGCTAATCCATATATGAGACCAGTTACCCTAAAAAAACGATCATGGGTTAATTATCTTTTATGTGAAAAAGACTAGGGTCTCTTTAGTGAATCCATATTTATGTACCTGAGGTTTTCTATCATTTTATAGTAATGGGAGGTTTCATATGTGATGAATCCATATAAAAAAGTGCTTTATAATTCACTACCACACAATGAGGTTGTTAATATTATGAAGAGATGATTGATCCATTATGAAGAATCCTATCTGTCTTGGTTATTGTAGGAATCAAAACCCACATAATTCATTGGACCCATGCAGTTTAATGTCGGACATAGAGGAATTATATAGGTTATATGGGACACTATGTGTCTTTTCTCAAGTCTTGTAAGGATTTACTATGTATCTTTATTATGTATAGAATCAAAGTTTTCATAGTTTATTTATTTGGGGATTACATAATGAGGCTTACTTTATCATTGTAGATACTTATGGTGAATATGAAATGATTATTACAGTTCCTTAGGACCATGTGAGCTATGATTTGTGTGAAAAACAAGGGATGGAGGCTGATCATATTTAATTTCTCATGATGTGGGAATTATGTACTGGGACCACATTGAGAGTATTTATTATAGTTCTTGATCCTCAAAGAGACATCCAACACATCATGGTTATAGTAGGAATCAGAGTCATCATAGTTTAGTTTATTTCTTAGTCCACTAATGGATGAGGTAGAGTGATCACCCCTTAGGAATTATTGGGTCTTGATGGTTGAAATAGCATTAACATAATGATTATATCAAAATGGTTTTTTATTTGAGTTTGGGACTTGGAAAGGTGTCTTAGGATCTTAATTATTATAAGAATTAAATTTCTCATAGTTCAGTTACACCCTTGGGATTGGACCCATGGTAGATGCCCTTATGTTGAGGAAAATGTGTCATAACACTCATTGGGGATTACATACTTATGTTTCCCTGGATATTGGAGACTCTTGATGTGAATGATATGACTATTGCAACTCCCAAATCCCATGTGAGATATGCTTAGAGTGAGAAACAAGGGATGGAAAATTATCAATGCCATCACTAGGTGGGTGAAGGAATTATATATTAGGATAGACCTTTAGAGATTTGATACGGAGATTGGGCCTTATAAAGGCATCCTACATATCCCTATTATAGAGTGAATAAGAGTTCTCATAGTTCATTTATTCCATTAGGATTGGAATTAAGGTAGATGCCCTTGTGTTATGGTAAGTGTGTCATTCCACTCATTAGGGATTACATACTTATGTTGCCACAGATGGTGGAGACTCATGATGTGAATGATATGATTATTGCAACTCCCTAAGGCCATGTGAGCTATGAATAATGTGAGAAACAAGGGATAGAAAATGATCAATCTCATCGATTGATGGGTGAAGGGATTACATATTGGGAAAACACTTTAGAGATTTGATGCGGAGCTTAGGCCTCAATAAGGTGTCCTATATATATCGATTATCTAGGGAATCATATTTCACATAGTTTATTCCATCACTAATTACAATATAAGGTTTTCCTATTGACTAGGGCTTACAAACTGAGTACGAACAATGTTATCAAGTCTTGGGATTCCCTTGTGACATGTAATACTTGTCTAGAGGGTATCAAATGACCCATCTGACTTGTCTAGAAGACATTGAATGACCTGGATGGTTTGTTTATAGGTTGTATCATGATGCAGATGAATTTCCCTGGTTTCATTTCTAATATTTTGATAAAACATATGGATAGTGTCACGAGAGTCAATATAATATTTCTCATAGGGATTTTGCATGTCATGGATAACAATCTTGTTGGGTATTGCATGATCTGGATGAAATTCATATAAGGAAGCATGAGTCTTAGCTGACTTTCCAGGAGGGTGTCATGAGATATTAGTTGACATGACCAGATGCGACTATGAGACTTAGATGGCATGACCTCGTGCCTTTATATGAGTCAAGTGATATATATTAAGTACATCATAAGATTTGGGAGAAGGACCCAGGGGGATTCATGAGAATAAGGTGGCATGCCCTGAGGGGACTATGTGAAATTCCCTCAGAGGACTTTACATCACCTAAATAGCATGTCAAAGGAGCATCGTGAGATATGGGAAACATTTCATTGTGATTTCACCTATCTTTGATGGCTAAAATGAAGTGTATGAGGGTTATAAAATCATATTTTTTGTTTAATTATTTCACCTTTATTATTTTTTCTAGACCGTGTATTGCGAATGACTTAGATTTATTCAGTGTCAATTTATTTTAAGTCTTGCACGATCTAGGAGACATGCGTGACATTCCACATATTTACTTGTAGTATCCCTTCATGTGATCTATAAATGATCATGAAAAGTGATTTATGCCTGGTGCATGATTGATCAGGCTATTTTCTGGTATATTATCTGATGGAAGACTTACTATTTACGAGATCAGCCACCCCGAGAAGCTCACTCTAGCACTAGTGTGAAATTATGAGAGCTCGTTATTTTACTCATGATAGGTAGATGTTCGGTGCATTTTTAATGCTGGGGTGGGGAATTTATAGGCCTCACCACCTCAGTTTTTTTTCAATTTTCACGGTGTATCTGGCGCGGATCTAAGCTGGAGTCAGCGAAGGGGTTTGGTGGCATGCGTCTTCATGATCCCCTACCATAGATCACTCCTGAGGGTGTCACCTGATTTTCAGCGACCATAAGTCCCTCTCATCAATTACTCAATTATTGAATTATTTATAATTAATTGGGACTTTTTGAATCATACAGACATGCCGAAGGGCTTCTATGTTGTCATATTGACATGTCTAAGGGACTTTAAGAGATCAAAGTTCCTATTGAAATGCATTCGTGAGATGCTCAATTCATTACCTCTTATATTTCATGAGGTAAGGATGAATTTTTTCGGGGGGTCTCTATAATAATTGGGAGGATTTTCTAGGAGTCTCATGGGGTTGCGTTGCAGACTTCCTTAGTGCATCACAACTGTTTTATGATTGCGAGAGTCTTCTTCCTCCTCAATTTTTTATTTCCTTTTATTTTCCAAAGGTTTAGGGTCATGCACAATTACATGAGTAATTTAAAAGACAATTACTCTCCCTTTTCAAAATTCATAGCATGAACAATAGAGGTCACAAGGATATGTGTGAGTATTTCATGGAAAAAATCAATTTTTTTATCCTTAGGGAGACAAATAAGGAGATCATGGTTTCCTAGGCATACTCGAGGCCTTTCATGCGATGAGAATGACAGTCCAAATGGATTTCAAGAGATGAGGAGGGCATGTCACTAGGATCTCAAGGTGTCTTTAGAGTCCTCAGGGTTGTGTCACATGATGTTCAATGACCACGAGAGGCTCCCACCTCCTCTCCTTTTATTTCCTTTTTTTATTTTACAAAGGCTCAAGGAGTTCACGATTCTATTTGAACATTGTCAAAAAGAATAATCCTTCAATTTGGTGATGTTTCACATGATCTTTGAGACTGTCAGAGCCCATAGAATCATGGAAATTCCACTCCCATTTCTAATTATTTTTATTGTATTGTTGGGTGTTTTCGGCTGACAAACTGTGCGTCCTAGAGGAGCTTACCTGGATGATATCACGTGTACATTGGTTGTACATGGTGCCTTTGTGAGATAATAAGGACTTTTCAAAGGGGGATAAGTTAGACCTGCTATAGGCTATCCCTAAACTTATTTCCTTTGCATGGACCTATGTTGGTGACATGATTGTATGTCTCTTGGAGGCTCACGCGATCCGTGAGTTTTTCCCACCTTCTCCATCCATCTATTTTGTGAAAAAATAATACCCATATCCAGGTATTATTTCCTTTGTGATTTTTATGATGTTAATTTTGTTTGTGTGAATAATTAACTCTAGAGTTTGATGTTAGATATTGAGTATTCTTTTGTGTTTCACCTAGATTGGAAAATTGACTGATTAGGTGAAAATATAAGTTTGCACTATGAATCATTGAATATTTTGAGATTTTTGGGAAGGTCAGATTAGTTACTTATTGTATTTCACTCCCTTAGAGATACCTGTCTATGACAAATTTTCTCATTTTTCTTAATTACATCATTATCATGCAGACCCATATCACATCCCTCATCCTACTGAGGTTGAGTTAGATGTTGATACTTATTCTGAGGAGCATCAAATAAATATCATTGATCAGACCACAAGGTCTCTTCGTGGAAGGTCAATTCCACTAGTATGGGTTCTATGGTAGTATGACTTGGTGTATAATTAGACCTAGTATAGAGAGGATAAAATACATGATTAGTGTCTGGAATTATTCTTAGATGATTCTCAACCACTGTTAGGGAAACTTTGTGATGAGTTTTTTAAGTATGAGAGGTTATAAGATACCAGTTTTTCTATGAGGTATGCATCCTTTGAATTTTATTTTAAACCTATTATTTTATTTATAGGATAATTATAAAAGGTCTAATAAAGGGTTTGGGGGTGTCTAGGGATTTTTAAGATCTTGAAGCTTTGGTTTTTAGAGAAACAGGAAGAGGCACACAATTGGTGCATGGTTTGTAGTAACTATAATGAACCAATATTTTCATACATAGATATTACATCATTTTTCAGAACATTTCATACATTAAAAAAACACATTCCCAAAGATTTTACTAGTTTAGTGCCTTTGGAAACATGAAACTCAAACTTCTAGTCAAGTGAAAGATCTTAAATGTTTCTCACCAAGATCTTCCCCTTTAGTACCCCTATCTAAAACCTTTCTTTATAACTCGGGGAAAAGAAAGAAGAAAAAATGGTAAGATCATATGCTTAGTAAGGTCATGTGAGGAAGATACATAAGCATAAACATGAATATAAGGGTATGAGAACATGATCTTAACATTAAAAAATCATACACTACATATCAAAGATCATATACCCAAGTCATGGCATAAATAATGGAAGTTCATAAGACATGAATCATAATATAATTAAAGAACACAATCCATGAGATCATAACATTGACATAAGACATGAAATTGTGGCATAAATATAAACTTATAACATTGTGAACATGTATAAAAAGTAATAGGTCCACTCATTAAATTAATCACTTGAAATTAGTCCCTTTCATAAATATATGAACATGAAAACTAAGTGCACACATAAAATTGTGGACCTGAAAACCAGGTCCACACATAGAATTGGGAATATGAAATCAGGTTCATGCATAACATATATATACGTCATTAATTATCCATATTTAGCCAATTCATTAGAGGTAGATATAGGTCCTACCCATCACATAATGAAAACCAAACATATGTGTTCCACAAGAACAAAAAATCATTCATTATATCAGAACCCATGGAATAAAACATATTTCATAAACATTATTCAATCATAATGTAACCCATGAAAATAAATGGGTTTCATAAATATAATTCCATCATAAACATAAAATTTTAATATAAAAAATAATAATGATATCATTGAATCATATCCCCATTAAAACCAAAGTAACATCAAATAATGTTATCTTAGATGGAAAATAATTTTGAAAGATCACTTGAAATAATTCTTCTGGAAAATATCCTTTCTATTTTCAAAAATTATTTTTAAAACATAAAACATTTAATAATATTTTTCATTGAAAATAACCTTAAAAAATTATAAAATAATATTTCATAACTATTTTAAACATCTTTGAAATCCATTTTCCTTAAAAATTATTAAAAGACAATTTAAAACATTTTTAAAACATTTTTATAAAACACTGTTTTGAAGGAACATAGATTTAAAATAGAAGAGATAATAACATTACAAGAAGAATAAATATCATTAAAATAATAAGATTCAGGATAAAACATGTCAAAGTAAATTATATACACCTTATAAAAAATTATAGGTTCATAACATAACATGTGTCTCTAATAAGGAAAATTAATATAAAATTACCTTACCGATTTGGTAACTTTTGAACCCTAAACCCCATAAAAGTGAGATCATAAAATGGATATGTAAAAAAACATAGATTTTCAAAATAATATTCATTAAAAAAATTAATGGGTAGTACATACACCACACAAAATAAATGAGTCATGTCTATGGCATGTGTCCCACAGAAGTAAAAGTGCGACAAAAATCCCTTACTATTTGAGTAAATTTTTAATCATGAGATACATGAAATAATAAAATAAATTGAAACTTTTAGTATCATGAAATAAATTAAATTCATGATATAAAATTTCATTGTTCATTATATACACCACATAAAATAAATTAGTGGTGATTTTGTCATGTATCTCATATATATAAAAAGTGAGATGAAATCCCCTAACCTTATATATTGACTCACATCGTGCTCGTGAAAACCACATGTATAATAAATATAAGTTTATAATAAATATATTATAGATATATATTCATATATATAATAACATATATGATTTAATTGTGAGTTTATATTACTCATTAATAAAAATTTCCAAGTTTAATTTATGTTTCGGGTAATAACCACTTTGATTCTCGTACATGCTTTGACATTTTATTCTTGGTCCTCAAACATAGATCATGATTTAATTATCTACAGAATGATAAATATGATATAAATATAATATATATTCATTATATATATATATTTATGGATATATATACAATATGTAAATATAAAATTAAATTCACCGTTCATAGAGACGGTATGCCATACATACGCATTAACGCTGCTTCTATTTTATGTCGTATTGAAAGAATGTAAGTAAATGAAATATATATATATATATATATAATATCATTAAAGTATCATTATTATGTCATATATATCATAGAATTTCACTAAACCCATCCTTAATACATTTCATTTTAAGTGTGAAAATAGCATATCGCTTTGAGGAGGCAGTGATCTGCACGTCCACAAACGAAGTTATCATATTTCAAAAAAATTAAAAACATGAAGGTATGTTTTATATAATAATTAAATAAGGATAAATAAATAATAAATATAATATATATCATATAAAAATATAATATCCATCATAATTCCAAACTATGATATTTGGTAAAATAAAAACAAACAACATCGTTTCGTGAGACAGTAGTTCACCGTACACAAGAACAGTAAGCTCATTACCCATTAGATGGAAGTGTGTGTAAGTGTAGGTTGAAAACTTATAATAGAAACATAAAATTATATTTATGATACTTATTTTATTATATAAAAATTAAATAAAATTAATTTAAGTGGTTTAAGGAAGAAATAAAACAACAACGTTCGTTGATTAACATCACCTCTTCTTTGGGTATCTCTTTTTAGTTTTCACAAAAGACCCATTTGGTTGGATTTATTCCCAAAGACAGGATTCTAGGATTAAGGGAGTTATTTTGGGATGAGATTTAGATAAATATTTTCTGAACCAAATAGGTTCTTAAGTGTGATGAGAAGAGGAGGAAAGGTTCCCTTTTATAAGAGAGGATATGGGCACTTTTAGAATTTCTCAAAACATTAATTTATAAATAAATAAATCTCAATCCAAATACCAAAAAATGAAATTTATTATAATATAAGAAATTATAAGGTTGTAATATTATCAACCAATATATATTAGATATGTTTTTCTGTTATTTTATTCCTTATCATTTTGATTCACCCTTAATTAACCCATTTTAATTTTAACTATTGTAACGAATTTTACTATACTAAGAGGATGTAATTTTTTCTTATAAAGTTTTAATTGGACCATAAATTTAAAATTTATGATATTTTAGTCAATATATAACCCCCTATATTTATTTAATATTTTTAGGATTTTTAAATAATTTAATAAAATATTATTTTTCATAAAATATCAAGTGTCAATTTTTCCACTATTCATTACTTTGACTTTAAGAAAAACAATACAACATGATAAATTCAAACCAATTCAATTAACACACACCTAACATGTAATATTCACCCATAAAATTCTTGGATAACCTTAATTAAAAAAAATTATATTTCTTTAAATATTTCTAATATAAACTACAAATTAGAAATGGATTTATATGATGTATATAAACATTTTATATTTCATAATAATATATATAGTGTAGAATATAATCAATTTTACCCCATATTAAAAATATTATACATAATAAAAGTAAGAGTGTGGAATTTTGTCACTACCTTTGAGTTTAATAGTATTCAAGTCATTTTCTAGGAAAAGTGTCCATTAAATTATTTAATTTAAATAATTATCTATTAAGGGTCGAATTAAATTCATCCAATAAATTTGGGAAAGTTTTAGGGTAGTTTTATAAAATTTATAATATTATTTTTACCCTTAATTACTCGATTTACCATTAACCGCGGTAATAAAAATTACTAATGTTACTATTCATATTTTCCAAAAAAGGTAATTATTTACTAAATTTGGATATTATGATTAAAAATATGAAATACATTTTTCGATATCAAAAATCACATAAATTTCAAAAATTTATTTAAAATTTATCTCGTTGAAGGAATGAAAAAACTGGTTTCTATGGTGAAAACGTTCCAAAGATTGAAATGTTTTTATATCCAAATTCAGTGTGAAACTGATTCCAATGACCTAAATTAGATTAAATGATAAAAATTTTGTCTAATAATAATTTTAAAACAATAAAATATATAATTAAAAACTTTAAATTATTTTGATGAAATATATGTTTTTAATTAAAATTCAGTATTTTTCACTATTCATCAAAACATAAAACTTATTAAAAAAATACAAAAAATGAATCCAAAGTGAATTTTGATATCCCAATTTAAAATAAGAAGTTTATTTTGACATATAAAAATTATAAAAGAGTTTAAAAATAGATTTAAAATCGTTACTTCATTAAAAGGTGGTAATACTGCCCTTTTGAAAAATATAAGGTTTTATGCGTAAAATTAGGTTTGTTCTTATCTTATGCCTATAAAATTTGTTGTATGAATATAAAAAATATTTTATTTAATATAAAAAAATATATTTCATTAATATAATTTAAAATTTTTAATTAATTTAATTTATTAAGGTAAAATGACTTTGAGAGCATAAAAATAAAATAATTTCTTTTATAATCAATTATATATATTTTTATTTCTTATTAATTGGTAGCCAATGAATAAAACTTATATTTTCATAAGTTAGTTAATTTTATTAATAAACTCTAATTTAATGGCCAGGTTATATCTTATTATATTAAATAATAATATTGTAATAATATACTATTGTTTAGTAAAATTCGGTCTTGCATGTAATGCAAGCTACCAAGAGAACTCAGTGTTGTATGTAACATAAGACAAATATAGTATTGCATATATATCAAGAAAATATATGTGTTTTGTGTAGCACATTATTGACTTGGTGTTTCATATAATGAAAGCTAAATATAATGTTGTTCATATAAAAAATCTATATTCAATAACATATGAAATGAAAAATATAAAAAAAATTAAATTAATTTGAAAAAAATATTCCAAAAAATATCTGGTTGTTACATTCTACCCCCCTTAAAATTAATTTCACTCTATAATTTTTTTGGGTTATCAAAGGTTTAATTCTTGAAAGTTCCTTTAATATAAACCCACATTGTAAAAATTAACACTAAAACTTCTTCTTAAAAAGGGAAAGTTAAAAACTTAACGATTAGCCAAAGTAACTCATAACTGGGTTTCCACATTAGAGAATATAGGTGGAAAGTGAGAACATAGATGATGAAGATAAATATAACTATCAAGTTCTGAAAATGGTCATTGTAATAATCATAAATGATGATAAGAGGATAACATTTTATTTCAAAATCAATTGAGAATAAATAATTACTTGATATCATCTCATAAGTACAATACCACTCTTTGGTTACATATTGATCAATATCCTCTTCATTTCTTACTCCAAGAAATGAAGTTAAAATTGTAATATCTTTAGAACTAGTAGATTATAAGATCCATAATGAGATTATAATTCATTCCTCCTATCTGTAGTTATCATCACAACAAATTGGTTAGAACATTTTATCAAATAATCATAAATCAAAACATTAACCTCTAAAATTTTATCCATATTTCAACTTAAACAATTTTATAAATGGTTACCCTTATGAACCTTACAAGATATTAAAATCCAAAACTTTTTATAGAAGGTTACTCAATTTCAAAAATAAAATTATCATTAATCCCCAAAAAAGCATGATGTATCTATTAATTTCCACACACCATTCACGTGAATAACATTATCATGTATTCTCTTGAAACATGGAAATAATATAAATTACAATAAAACCAAACTGAATGCATGCATGCTTCTTCATTCCTTATGTAATATCTTTTCTTTTGCAAAAGAATTTTCATTGGAATCTTGGGTTCATCCTTGTACCGATAGAATATGTGATTTCATTATTCCTGAATCCAAGTAAATAATCACTTGAAATTTCACGAATGGATGAACAATAAGGTTTTCGTAAGGTGTATTCATTCAAAATAAGACATGAAAATACTAATAACGGAGAAGAGGATATGTATTCCCTAATTATCATGGTTCAATTTATCTATTATGACATCATAATATTTCTATTTTCCTTTGTCCTCAGAGGTTTTTTTGGATTACTATCCACATCAGTCCTTGGATTAGTTCACATTTTAGTGTTATTCCCAAACTCCTTACAATTGAAACACTGAATTACATGATGTTCACTATTTGGATATTTCTTTTTATTCCCATTACTTTGACATTAAAATGATTGATGACCTTATTTCTAACACTTAAAACATTTACTAGTCCTCTAAAGACAATTTCTACTATGTTCCCTTCCACACTTTGAGAATAAATTTAATCTAATCTTCTTCTACCCACAATTTTTAGAGTTTTCTTTGAATTATATCCATTTTTTCCTATCATAACCATGAGATAGATGGGAAACTTGAATCTCTATTTTTTTAAGAATAATATGAGTAAGGTACTTAATGAAAAATATGTTCTTGAACTTGTCCAAATCCATGGAGTTAATTTTATCTTGTTGCATATTATTATTGATAAAGTTTCACCAATTATTTTCTTCACCTTTCAAGAGATGAGTTCCCAACTTAACTTCTTCATGTTTGAAAAAATGAATAATTAAAAATATATTTTCAATGGTACAAATCTAGTTCTCAATAACTAGTGGTTCAATCATTCCACTAAAAGAAGGTGGATGTTTCCGTAATAATAATTCAAGAAAATGTTGTACCCTCATTTGTTCATTTGGATGCTTAGAATGATTCATATATTGATATGGTTGTGTGGTCATAGAAAGGAGGTTTTTCATTCCTTCTTTCACAAAATTCAGTTACTTAGGAGGGCCATCATTGTGTTTTCCTTTTCATTCATCATTAACATGGTTTATTTGGGTTCCAACTATTCACTAAAATAAAAATAATAATGTGAGAAACACTAATCATGTAGTAAAAAACACATAATATGGGAAAATTACTTATAAAATTTAAATTTATAACACCTTAGGTTTAATCATAGGTTATTCATGATCATTATGAAAACTCTAGAATTGTAACCTATACTTAGACTTATCCTTAGAGACATCCCTCTACATATCCTTTGAAATATGTATTGGGATATCACTAAAGTATTCTCATACTAGTTTACAAAGATTGAATAAACATTTTCTCTAATACCAACTATAATGACCTAGTATTTTCATACATGGATATTACATCATTTTTGTGGAAACTTTAATACATTATAAAAACAAACGCCCAATAACATATTAGTCTTGTGCCTTTGGAAACTTGGAACACAATATTATAGTCTGGTGAAAGATATTTAATGTTTCCCACAAAGATATTCCAAATTAGTACCCCTACCTAAAACCTTTCTTTATAACCTAGGGAAAAGAAAACATAAAAAAGGGTGAGCTCAGATGCTTAGTAAGGGTAATCAAGGAAGATACATAAGTATAATCATGAACAAAGGGTATGCGAACTTTATTTTAACATTATAAAATCATAACCTATATATCAAAGATCATATACATGAGTCGTGACATAAATAATGGAAGTTCATAAGACATTAATAATAAGGGAATCAAAGAACATAATCCATGAGATCATAACATTGAAATAAGGAATAAATTTTTTTAATACAGATAAACTTGTAACATTGTAAACATGTACAAATAGTAATAGATTAACTTATTAAATTAATGACATGAAATATGGCCCTTGCATAAACAAATGTACATGAGAACCATGTCCACACATTAAATTGTTGACATGAAAACTAGGTCCACACAGAGAATTGTGAACATGAAATGAGGTTCACACATATCATATATAGCTCATGAGTTATCCATATTTACCCAATGCATTTTGGTGATATATAGGTCCCATCCATCATATAATGAAAACCATACAAATGTGTTTCATAAGGACATACAATTATTCATCATATTAGAACCAATGGAATAAAATGGATTTCATAAACATCATTAAATTATAATATAACCCTAGAAAATAATTGTGTTTTATAAAAATCATTCCATCATAAACATAAACCATTCATAGAAATAATAAGAATGGAAGTATTGAATCATATCCTTATTAAAATATATGTAGCATAAAATAAAGGTATCTTAGATGAAAAATAATTTTGAAAGATCACTTGAAATAATTATTGAGGAAAATATCCATTCCATTTTGAAAAATTATTTTTAATTCATAAAACATTTATCAAAACTTTTTCATTTAAAATATCCTTGAAAAATTATAAAATATTTTTTTAAAACTACTTGAAAGATATTTTAATCCCTTTTCCTTAAAAATCATTTAAATATTATTTAAAATACTTTCAATGATTTTTATAAAACACAATTTTGACGGAACACAGATTTATGATTGAAGAGAGAATAAAATTACATGAAGCTTAAAATATCATGAAAATAAGAATATTCAGGATAAAAAATTTCAAAGGGTAGTATTTACACCTCATAAAAAATATAGGTGCATAACATAACATGTGTCTCAATGAAGGAAAATTGAGACAAAATTACCTTACCGATTTGGTAACTTATGAACTATAAAACCCATGAAAGTGAGATCATAAAATGGATATTTAAATAACCATAAATTTTAAGAATAATATTTATAAAATAAATTCATGGTCAGTATATACAACACAAAAAATAAACAAGTAGTGTATATGGAATGTGTCTCACATAAGTAAAAGTGAGCCAAAAATCTTTTACTACTTGAGTAAATTTTTAATCATAAGATACATGAAATAATAACATAAATTAAAAATTATAATGTCATTAAATAAATTAAATTCATTATATAACATGTAATAGGTCATTATATATACTAAATAAAATAAACAAGTAGTTATTATGGCATGTATATCACAGATATAAAAAGAGAGCTGAAATTCCCTTACCTTATATCTTGACTCTCATCAATATCATGAAAACCTAATGTATAATAAATATAATTTTGTGATAAATATATTTCATATAAATATTCATATACATAATACCATATATTATTCACTTATGACTTTATATTACTCTCTTATCAATAATTCCAAGTTTAAGTTATGTTTCAGGTAATAATCGCTTTTTTTATTGTACTTGTTTTAACTTGTTATTCTTGGTCCTTATACTTAGATTATTATTTCATTATCTTCAAAATTATAAACATTATATAAATATCATATATATTCATTATATATGAATTTATGGTTATCTATAAAATATATAAATATAAAATGAAATACACTATTCATGGAGATAATTGGTTGTATGTATTCATGAACATTGCTTCCATTCCATGCCGTATTGAATGAAAGAAAGTAAATGACACACCCACCCACCCACACACACACACACACACACATATATATATATATATATATAATATCATTAAATTATAATTATCATGTCATATATATCATATAATTTCACCAAAAGTATCCTTAATACATTCCATGAAAAGTGTTAATGAATCGCATCACTTTGAGAAGGCGGTAGTCCACACTTCTACAAAAAAGTTATCATAGTTTGAAAAAATGAAAAGCATGAAGGTATGTTTTATATAATAATTAAATAAGCATAAATAAATCATAAATATTATATATATCATATAAAAATAGAGTTTACATTATAATTACCAACCATGAGAGTTGGTAAATGAAAAATGTACAACATCATTTCGTGATGCGGTAGTTCGTCGTACACAAGAACGGTAAGTTCATTACCCATTGGATGGAAGTGTGTATAAGTGTAGTTAGAAAACTTATAATTAAAAAATAATAGTATATTTTTGATACTGAGGTTTTTATATAAACATGAAATAAAATCAATTGAATGGGTTTAAAGAATAAATAAAACAACAACGTTGGTTGATGAACATTACCTCTTCTTTGGGTATCTCCTTTGGATTTTCACAAAATAACCCCTTTGGTTGGATTTATGAAAAAATTAAGGATTATAGGATGAAGGAAGGGATGTTGGGAGGATATTTAGACTGATTTTGGCCGAACCAAATAGGTTATAAAGTTTAAATAGAAGAGGAGGATAAGTACCCATTTATAAGAGAGGAGAGGAGAACTTTTAGAATTTTTCAAAGAAATAATTTATAAATAAATAAATATCAACAAAAATACCTAAAAAATAAAATTTATTAGTATATAAGACATTATAAGTTTTTAATATCACTAAAAAATATATTTAATAAATTTTTTGGTGTTATTTTAATCCTTATAATTTTTATTAACCCTTAATTAACCCATTTTAATTTTAACTATTGTCACTAATTTTTCTATACTAAGAGGATGTAATTTTTAATTATAAAATTTCAATTGGAAAATAAAAGGGAAATTGATGATATTTTAGATCATATATCATACCTTTTCCTTTATTTAATATATTTATTATTTTTTAAATAATTTAATAAAATATTATATTCATAAAATATTATGTGTCAATTTTGACACTATTCATTAGATTGACTTTAAGAAAAAAATACAGTAATATAGATTCAAAAAAAGTCACTTAACACATAAAAAACAAGTAATATTCACCCATAAATTTCTTGTATCACCTTAATTAAGTTAAATTATACCTCTTTTAATATTTAAAATATCATTTAATTGATTGTTTTGTTAATTGAGTCATTACTGCCTCATCATTTTGTAATTATTTATGATAATTACATCTTAATAAAAAATTATAAATAGATTTATATGATTTATATAAATATTTTATATTTTATAATAATATAAAAAATCTAGAATATCTTACATTAATCCCAATATTAAAAATATTATTCATATTCAAAGTAAGAGTGTGACATTTTGTTACTCCCTTTGAGTTTAATAGTATTTAAGTCATTTTAATGGAAAATTGTCCATTTAATTATTAAATTTAGATAATAATGTGATAAGGGTATAATTAAATTCATCTAATAATATTTGGGAAAGTTTTGGGGCAATTTTCTAAAATTTATAGTATTATTTCTACCCTTAATTACCCAATTTACTCTTTACCGTGATAATAAAAATTACCAATGTTACTATTCTTATTTTCCAAAAAAAAGGGACCTATTTAATAAATTAATACCTTATGATTATAAAAATTAAATCCATTTTTAATAATTCAAAACACAAAAATTTGTAAAATTAATTTAATATTGATCTCATTGAAAAAAAATGAGAAAATGAGTTTTTAAAGTGAAAATTTCTAAAAGATTGAGATGTTTTTATATCCAAATTCAGTGTGAAATTGATTTCAATGACCTAAATTTGATTAAATGTTAAATTTTTTTATCTAATTATACATTAAAAATAATCAAATATATAATTAAAGACTTTAATTTATTTTAATGAAAAAAAGTTTTCAATTAAAATTAAGTATTTTTCACTATTCATCAATACATTAAACTTATAAAAAATACCAAAAATTAAAAAAAAGTAAATTTTTATATCAAAATTTAAAATAATAAGTTTATTTTAAAATATAAAAATGATAAAAGTTTCAAATATTAGATTAAAAATGGGTTCTCTATTAAAAGTTGGTAAAATTACTCTTTTGAAAAATATTGGGTTTTATACATAAAATTTGGGTTTTTTATTATCTTATGCCTATAAAATATATTGGATGAATATAAAAAATATTTTATTGAATATATAAAATATAAATTTCATTAATATCAATAAAATGACTTTAGCAGCATAAAAATAAAACTATTTCCTTTATAATCAATTGGTATAAATTTTCATTTCTAATTAATTTGTAACCAATTAATAAAACATATATTTTCATAAGTTAGTTAATTATATTCATAAATTATAATTTAAAATCTAGGTTATATCCTATTATATTAAATAATAATATTTTAATAATATACTATTTTTGGTAAAACTCATCCCTGAGTGTAATAAAAGCTATCAAAATAAATTGACATTGTATGTAACATAAGACAAGAATATTATTGAGTATACCCAAAGATAATGAAAGTGTTGCATGTAGTGAAATATTGACTTGGTGTTTTATATAACACAAGATAAACATATTGTTTTTCATATAACAAAATCTATATTCAATATTGTGTGAAATAAAAAATACTAAAATGATTAAATTAATTTAAAAAACAATATTTCACAAAATCTTATGGTTTTATAGTAATCATTTTGATCAACCATGGAACCCAAAAGAGGAGGATAAAAGTAAGTCTAACCATGTGATTGAGGACTCATGGTTGTAAAAAACCTATAATAAATTGAAGATATATTGAGAATGGTTTGGACATGGTTTGTTTAACTATATGCCTAACCATGTGAGGGGGTGGAGTCCATACTAGTGGGAACACAAAAGATGTGCACATTTTGTTAAACCATGTGCTTATCCATGCATGTGGGTGTTCTAATTAGATATTGGTGATTCTCAATTGGTACATGGTTTGGCCAACTATGATTCCAAACCATGTTCCTCTTTATAAATTGTGAAATGACTATTTTCCACTCCATGCCTTTAAGTATTCCTCCTCCATTTTCTTTCCCAAATCACAAAAATGCTTCCCCACTTCAAAATATCCCTCTCCTATCAACCTGGAATTTGATCCTCCTCCCCAATATGATGTTTGATTATACCACTGTTCATCACATTTGTTATCTAATGTTAAGTATCTCATTACTCATACTCATTTTATTTTATTTTATCTTTCTATACATAATTCTAAATCAATTCGAGCTAATATGCCCTATTTTCAAGTATTTTTTTTAATTTCTATGATTTCTCCCATTCTATCCTAGAGTAGAGGCCAATATTGGATGAGGATTCCACTATCGGTATAAGGTAGGTGGTTTATCTCTTTTCCTTAAATCTTTTGGTGTTTATGTTCTATGATTTCATCCCGTGTTTCATAATTTCCTCACATAGCTCCTTATATGTGGTATTAATTAAATAAATTTCTAATGAAAAATGTTAGATAGTCCTTGAGACCTACCTCAATCATTAATGGTTGTCTACCTTGACATTAAACACTCATAAGGTGTGTTTATATTATGTGTATAACTAAATGGAATTAAAATAAATGTTATAATTTAACTACATGAATTGTGAAATGGTAAATGATTCATATAGACGCTTGATGTTGTTAGATATTGACAACCTCAACATAAACCACCCCTTATGACATTTGGTTTAAAATTTCTATATACACTATGAATTAATGGGTATTTAAACAACCTTTTGAGATGTGTTGAAATTTTTATTGTAAAAAGACACTTAAAATGAATTACATGAGATGGTGTGACACCGGTCTTGGTCCATATGCTTGGATAGGTAATTAAACCACCTTATAAGGTGTGTTTGACATATACCTTATTAATGAAATTTATAAATGTGATATGTTGAAGGTGAATGGTATAACCATGTCACCCATACCTTGTTTGATTATATATCATGACCATGACTATCATTTTGATTGTGGATAGTTGATTAGTATTACTAGACATAGTGTTCTTCATTGTTGATTGGGAAAGTGTTGTATTTTTTCACTCCACTTATATAGTTATCCTTAGTTTATAATATTGGTTATAGTGATCATTAAACTTAGAAATAATATTGTAAATGGAGTTTCCTCTCCTGGTAATGTATTATTGGACATGAAGTTCTTTATCCTTAGATGGGATATTGGACATTGTGACCCAAATCCTCATATTAGGTGCACATATGATGATCTAGGAACAACATGAATTTACATGATATTAATCCTATTACTACAAATACTAAGGCTACCTAGAATGTGATAATATTTCTCAAGTAGAACACCTTAAGATGATATTCCAAATTTATTCCCATGTAGACTTATACTTGATTACTAAAGTCATACATGCCATGGAACATCATATTTCCCTCATCTGATTATTTTTTATGGAAACATCAGCTATATTACATGGGTCCTAGGATTTCTTATACATACTCACATACTTTAATAGTATCATGATGTTACTTTTTTAGAGACATTCTATTTTAGGATGAATTAGATAACATCAGAAGACTATCCCATGAGGTACTAGGACTGAAATGGTTTATTTATATATTATCGTTATTCACTATAAATGCACAATTCTCATTATATATTCACATATTAGATAGTTCTAGACATCATTGGTGGTGGCCTAATATGTTTATCTCACACCTTGTTTGAGCCATCGATTAGTACCTTGAAATAATTCATGGATGCAGGTAGGAATAAAGGGAATCATCCAGCCATGGATGCCTAATTTCCTATATTATAATGGATTATTGGAGTAGAGGAATGAGAAAGTTCTAATGATTACATTGGAGATAATTTTTGGCCTTTTTTTTTAATTTTGTATAACCAGTCTTGTATATGAATTCTACTCTATTTCCCATTATATCCCCCTTTTGGTATAAAATCATGATCTGGAACTAATTTTCTATATATTACTAGATATGGATCTATTTATTGTTTATGATACTATCTTTCTGATTATTATAACATTTGGATTGTTTACATTATATTTTTCCTATTTTATTATGTTTACACTATTTAAATATTATTTACTACTGATCTCCACTCTAATCACATGGGTATAGTCTACCCACCATACCATCATAGACCCTCACTTGTAGTTAGTAGCTTCTAGTGTATGGGGAGGCATGATTCAGGCTAGATCACCAACCAGTAAGATTAATATTTTAGATTGAATTGGTTTAGGATGTGACATTGGTAAATCCTTTCATTAAAAAAAATTTCATGTATTTTCATTTGTTTTAAAATTAAACCAATTTTATTATTTAAAATTCTTTAATTCTATTTATCTTAGAAGTTTATTTTAATTTTTTTGGCCAAAATCCTTGATTATGAAGTAGTTAGAAGGAAAAAAATATAGATAAATGAACAATGAATTAGTGATTTAGGAGTGTCTCCTATGATCAAATCTACATATAAATTTAATGCTTTGATATTATATTATTTCACATTATTTATATTTTAATAATTTTTTATTTTATTTTCCATGATTTTTAAGCTACTACACTGAGAAGACTATTATATTATACTACAGAGATTGACAGTATTGTGGGAATATAGGTATGAACAATTATATAGTTCAGCCTAACACAATGCTGATTCTTTCACCCTATGGTCATTCAGTTCAGCCTCCTTTTATGCCATTTCAATCACGTGGATATCATCCTTCAATTATGTAATCACTTTTTATATCCCATTCACACAATCCACTATATAGAGTAATTATCCTCCATATATCCCACCAATATATCCATATCTATCTTCATCTATACATGTATATCCACAAGGTTCTTCCCCTGCATTAGTACATTTTCATCCATCAACCATATAAAATAATATAACTATAGATATCCCACCTTTCACAAGAGGATACTCCACCCCCTTCTCCAGAAATATCACTTTATGGGATAATAGATCCACCATCTACTAGAATGTGTTTAAAAATTATAGAATGTTATTAATGAAAAATTTATATATATTATTTTTCTTTACTAAATGTATATTTTTCATGATTAATCAGATATTATAATAGAGAATGTGGTTTCATAAAAATGTGTGATGTATGGAATCGAGAGACGCCGATTACATTTCAATAAAATGATCATATTTCTATCACTAGGAATAATGTTAATGAATTTAAAACTTTTATTGGTACACTTTTTAAACATGAAAAATATTATTTTGATTCAAGAAATATTTTAGAGGGAAGTTGGAGACAAAATAATTGAAAATATGACGGCATATATTTTGTTAAGTAATGTTAATCAACATATATATATATATATTAATTAATAATATTTAATTAACAAATATTTTTTTCAATGCAGAGGTGATATAATTTTTTTAAGGGCCAAAATGGTAGGGCCACAAGGTTAATGGAGTAGGGTGAAATGTAGAGAGAATAAATGTATTACTTGTGTTATAGTTGGAAAGAGATAGTTGATATCGAGCTTATAGAAATACAGACCATTCTTGATTAACAGATATCATATTACACAAGGATTATCAAGTATTTTAAGAGTCCATAGTTTAGGTCGTTAGTTATATATATATAATCATTTATTCGTTTGTAAATTATTTTTAAAGTATAAATTACTTATTTAATTGATATTATTGAAAATATACAATTTTTTTGTAGGAGTAATATGATAGAAATAAAATAAATAAAAGTGTAATGAAATAAATTCACACTCTTAGACACACTTATATCATAAATACTGAGCATGCACCAGAAAGTTAACATTTAAAAATATTCAACTTCACTTTCTTAAAATTCATATTTACTAGCTTTGATTTTATATTGGTGTGTAAAATTAGTTTGTTTTTTATTGTTTTATGTTTTTGGACAAACATTTTGTTCTTCTCATATTTCTTTATTATATTATTTAATTGTAAATCATTTTTTGTTATTTATAATTTTTTTTCACTACATAGACTTCAAAATGTTCCCCACACAAGTAATTAGTAATGATTAGAATACATTTCCATGTTGATTCATTATAGAAGAAAAATATTTAATACAAACCCTGATAGATGTGTTTTTGGTTTTCCATGATTACATATTTCTCCCTACACAAGATGGATGGAATCAAATATTAAATGGTGATAGATGTGTCTATGTATCATTTTAATAATATTAGTACTTCCTCTTTAGAATATTATAATTAAAAACTATAAATATCCCTTTTTAACTCCTTATAAATCCAAGAATATTTGTGATACCCCTTCCCCCTTTTCTCACATGCCTTCACATTAAGTAAACAAGATGTTTCAATACATTCTTATCTCTAGTATTATATTTATTATTATAAAAATCTTAGGTATTTTAATATCATCCACCTACTCTACATTTTATCTCTTATTCTAAATTTTATATTGCACTTTTATATCTTGTCCATTAGAATTACTAAAAGAAATATTTTTAAATTTTTATGACTCTATGAATTTTCATCAATGTTGTGAATCATACCTTTCTGTTCTATACTCAATTATTACTCTAGCTTCTCCTAAAATTTTAGTGCAGTCAATAATTCCTTTATAATTCTAATAAAAACTTCTGTTACTACTCCAAGATATACAAATTATAAAAAGGAATGTTTCCTTTATTTACTTCATATTTCATTTTATCAAGATTAAAAGATTTCATAGAGGAAAAATGTTGGTCATTTAATAAATCCACATAATTTGGTCGAATATCACCATTTAAATATCATAATATTATAGAATGATATTTACCAAACCTATCATCCTTAACACTAATCGTGTATTGAATCATGTTGGATACCAATATTCATAAAGGCAATGTGCCTTACAAAGTTTCACTAGAGAACCATATGAAAAATATACTAAAACATAAAAAGATGACCAATTAACCGAATGATTCCAGTCAAACCAAAATAAAAATATCAACCAACTACAGGGAGTATCTTGATTGACCTTAAAAATTTTAACCATATAATGTTCAACCTTGTGATAATCACATATTAACCATATGATAATTCTTGTTAAACATATGATATTGTATTCAAATATATGAAATTTATTCCATTGGAATTTTTACTAAAATTATTCATCACTCTCCATGGACTCCAAAGTCACCTAATTTACCACATTGAAGTTTTCTTCAATGTTATGTACATAATTATTCAACCATAATCAATTAAATTCCCATATGCATCCTTTACAATATTACATAAAACTCTCAACATGGTCTAATCTCAATAACTATGGTCTTCCTCTATGGAATGATGACACTACTGCGGAATTTTTTAGTTATATTAAGACATCTGTTTTTTAATAACTCGTGCTAGAAATCCATTTATTAGGAATATGGTATCTATAATGATAGAATTATACTTTTGTCCACGTGTGTCATATTTTGAATGGTTCACAACATTAATAGAATCCCACATCAATGTTTCCTTTTTATAGTTGTTTCTTAATAAATTATTACATAACATAATTAACTCAATATTGTCCCATATTTCCCCCATACATTACACACACTATTACCAACAATTCCACCCCACAATACAAATTCTCTACTCTAATAATACAAGAGCCTTCTATCACTAGATATGATATTTTTCTTCTCCACGCTATGCCTAACTATAGATCTTAAGTTCACATAGTTCATTCCTTACTTTGATTGGCTGATAAAGAGTTTTCCATTTTTTGTACACTCTTACATACCCAATTTGAAATTCCATAGCTCAATAACTTTAATTCCACAAAAATAACAATACTATATTCTTCCAAAACAAGAATAAATTTCTATGATTCCATATTAACTTTTTTTACAAACTCTTATATCCAATTTACTAATATATTGGAAACCAATACATCTCTTAATAGAATCTTCATCCTTTTATAAAAAGCTTGTGTTTTTAAAAATGGTTGAAGGTTGATTCCCTATATATGGCAACCATTTAATTCCTTATGAACTTTCCTACATGTTTGTTCTACTCATAATATAATTCATTCATCCAATTAAATATATATTTTTAATAACATAATGAATGATTTAAATCACACTATATAAATAATAATATAATTTATCTACCACTTTAAAATATATTTTAAAAAAAATAAATCTTATATCCTTATAGTTCCAACTTTCTCCCCAATATATTTTTTTTAAATATATAATAACATCCATAAAGATATTTTATAGTCCTTCTTCCTTCTACCCCTTGTTAAAAAAATAAATATGTTATGGACACATTATAGTATAACATAAAATTATCTCTCCCTTTGGGTTTCAATGGATCTTTCAAATGAAATCATTAAATTATTATTCCATTAAGTATTTTATAATAATATACTATATTATACTTGATCATATTTACGTCATAACTTCATTTCAATCAAAATGTTGATGATAAATTAAATCTATGAATTTATCTCATATATAATTTATTAAAAAATAAACATCTACGACACTTTCATATTACAAGTCCACTATTCTAAGAAAATTATAATGATCAAAGTTACTAATTATTAATGATGTAATAAAAAAATCCATTAATGACATAGAGTTAGAAATCAGTATAAGAAACACTTTTTCTTTTTAATAGCATCAATAAAGACCTAATAACTTAATATTTTTAATGAAATACATGTATCTAATAAAATTTATTCAACAATACACTATATTTATAAACTTATTAACATTATCAAAAAACAATAAATAAATAAATAGTAAAACATAATACTATGAGATTGATCATAATTTATTTAAATTTATCCCACAAGTTTTCCATTATAAAACTTTTCTTTGTAACTTTTCTCCACATTAATATGAGGATAATTAATACTTGTATATCTATTATTAACTCATATTTTTCTTCTAATTGATTTGAACCAAAGAAAACATGTTTTCTTTAGAACACTATATTTTGAGATATATTCTCACATTGATTAAATAGTATGTTTTCATAAATTTAATGTATTACCATTGATATTCAATTTTTAATTGTGTATTGATACTAACATTGAATTATTTATTTATTTTCACAAAACATTCATTGAATATTGAGGGTCTAGTTCCTCACTCTACCTTGTTTTATACACGTAGGAAAACATTAGATGGTACCATGGTAAATAGAGACACCCAGGAAATGATTTTATGTATATTTCAATTTCTTTAATTTTGAATGACTATAATTATTTACATTATTTTATTATTTTAATTATTTTATTTATCACTCAACATATTTTTCTAGAGGAATGGGAATACAAAGAACCATACAATTTTGTCATAATGCATTATATACATTAGTTATTTGGAAATAAACATCATGTCAAGGTGTGTTGTCAACCTGGGAAGAAGATTATACCATATATATAATAGTATTATGAATGGGTTTATTTGATTATTAGTTATTTTATGGTTTTAGAGAAGAAAAAATTAATTCCACCATCAAATAAAAAACTCAAAAGGTAGAAGAATATATTGGGCATCAGAAGATGATAAATAAAAAAAGACAATGATATCTATATCTACTCTTTCATCCACACCTCTGCTAGAGGGTGCTGTAGTGATTGATGTTTGTTCGATAATGATGCATTATGTTCATAAGGATTCCTCTACTCTTGGAACTGATTAATGTGTTGATGCATATGATGATGTCAATATATATATTTAATCCCTTGAATATTCCTATAATGACGAGGATACTGGTGGTATGAGATGAGGTGGTGATGATGGTAGCATTTTTTATTAGATATTGATGGGGGGTTGTGATGGTTCTATTAATACAAATATTGATAGTCATTTCTAATTTAAATTTTATTTCTATTTAATAGATTCAATTTTATTATGTAGTATTGTTTTATTATAGATATACTGATATATTTTTATATTTTTTATATTTATGATAGATTAAAATTTAGTGATATATTTAATTGTATTATACGGATATATATAGCCACTTTTAAACCTATGGAAATAGATTTGTCCCTATTTCAAAGGAAATAAGAGACACAATTGGTTTGAACACAGTTATTACCTATATACATAGTTTATAAATTTATAGAAAAGTTTGTTTTCCCACAGATATAGAAATATTTTTCTAGTAGTACATGACTTAATTCATTTTGAAGGACCCCAGAACACCCTGAAAGGGGAGGGGTGAATCAAGGTATCAACTTTTTCTTTTTAAAATTATGGATCTTATTCCCACAATAGTAGAAAATTGTTAAATCTATCAGACAAATGAAAGTAAAAATATGACACAACACTTTTACTTGGTTCACCGCAAAGGGCTACGTCTAAGGAGTTTATGCCAAGAGTGTGTTGGTCATACCTAATTCCACTAATATTCACTAGTTTTTGGATTATAAGGTTTAGTCATAATCACTTTGTTCTAGGTACACTACCTTTACAAAGGTTCTGAGATAGATCACTATGTCCCTCAGATCACTTCCATAGAATCCCCCTATCCCACTACCATGGGAGAAGTCTAAATCAGTTTATCGACTTGAAGTTCACTTTAATAGATTTGAATTGTAGTCTTTGTCTCTATTCGGAACGAGAAAATTATTGTATCGAATTCCATAATTTATGCACTTGAAATAATTGATCATACAAAATGGATATTCAAAAGCCTATTAGAAGCATAACACTGAACTTGCATGAAATACCTTAAATTGCATGCAAGATTTGGTAATTGTAACGAAAGATGAATTTCGCGCAACCCCAACATTCCACGCAACACTTATCTTTAGTTAAACTACACCGAAGGGTTCAATTGGTCTTTTCAGACTAAAGGAAAACCTTTCATGTAAGAGAAACTTTCCGTAATTCATTAGTGATCAAATGATTCACGCAATAGAGAAACCAGATTTTCATTGGAAAATTATTAAGTCTTTCATGGGGGTAGCCACTTATTTATAGTACTCGATGAAACTGCATGCATGTTTTAGACCTACCTGTCATGACCCTTCCTCGGAGCCCGTGCCGTGACTACCCCAAGCCCGCCTTCCATAGGCCAGGGGCTGGAGACTAGCACCAAAGACGAATAACTGATAATAAGGGAATGCATTGCCTTTAAACCTGTAACACACACAGTCTTAACAAAAGCAGTAGAGGAAAAAAGTAATAAAATAGAAAAGAAAAGTGCGCTTAAAGTAAGTGGGCCAGTATACAAACCCAACTGAACAACAAGTACAAGTACAATTAAAAAGGAAAACAACTCCTGGATCATCCGCTGGGGAATCCTACCTGAAGGTTTGGTACAGAACTCAAACACTCGTCTCTGAGGTACGTACTGTCTAGTCCAGATCCGAGCACCCTCCCATCCATTACCCTCAGCCTCGATCACTGCGGACCGTCATCTGCACAGAACACAATAAGGTGCGGGCAAAGCCCGTGCATGGGTGAGTATAACGATACTCAGTAGGGGACCCCGAGACCCCCGAAGGTCTCCCAGAATCCACTAAGGATAAACCACAGAAGTAAGATACAATCATGAAGTATCAACCAACCTTACATAGGTATAATCCCATACATATGCCTAAGTTATCAATCACAGTCCGGATCCAACTCTCGAGCCCAAGCACAACCTATTCCACAAAGGAAGTAAAGTCAATCAGCATGATGAAAATGGTTGAAAGACATGACTCAGCTCACACAGGTATACTACTCATGTAGAGGGGTAGAGATGATTAGTTTTATCCACTGAATCATCTCCTCTATTAAACCCACAGAGGATCCTGGAACAGTATCAGCGCTGTCAAACCCACGTAGGATCCTTGTACAAAAGTCATCACTGTCAAACCCACGAAGGATCCTAGTACAGTAGTCACTGCTGTCGAACCCATGGAGGATCCCGGTACAGAAGTCATCGTTGTCGAACCCACAGAGGATCCTGGTACAGTATCTTCACTGTCTAACCCAAGGAGGATCATATCATCTTAGTCGCAGCCAGCCCTAGGGTTCCTGCACACAGCACGCTAGATTCTGGCAGGGTCCGCTCCTCAAGCCAATTGTCGATACATCAAATTCCACGAAGTCTCGATTTGATGTATCCCGTAGTTCCGTCTCATCATAAGGAACCCAACGTGATAGATGGAGCGTCAATCGAACGTCCGGTCTGTGAGTTGTTGACATCACCGTTCCAGGGTCCCGGTTGGTTTTTATGCTCAAACCAACCCGACCGTACCCCAAATGCATCCAAACATCAAGCAGGGTATGCCAAAATAATCATCTCGATCCAAGAATTCCATCGCCGTAGACAATTTGTCGTTCGGACACCCATAGCCCTAGATGTGGGCTAAAAGGCGTAAATAGCCGTAGTGGGTCTGGGTCCGGTCCGACCCAATCCAAACCGAGGAATGACCCGGTCCGCGGGTGCGGCCTGACCCGTGGCGGCCCGGCTGAGGGGCAGCCCGACCATGGGGCAGCCCGGTCGTGGGGCGGACCGGCCGGGGGGCGGCCCGACCGGGGGGATTCCGTGGCTGACCGTGGGGCAGCCAGACCATGGGGCTTCCTCGGCCGAGGGGCGGCCCGGCCGGGGGGCGGCCCGGCCGAGGGGCTCGTCCGACCCTGGGGGATCGCCCCGTGGGACGAGGGTCTCGCCCCGTGGGGGCCCAACCGTGGGGGCTCGCCCGACCGTGGGGGCTCGCCCCGCGGGGTTCGGCCGAGGGGCTCGCCCCGCGGGGCTCGGCCGAGGGGCTCGCCCCGTGGGGGCTACCCCCCGGGGGGAAGCCCGACCGTGGGGCAGCCCGCCCGTGGGGCTTCCGCGGCTGGGGGGAGGCCCGACCGAGGGCCAGCCCGACCGTGGGGCTTCCTCGGCGCGACACGATGGCTTCGCGCCGTCTTTGTTCACCGGGGCCTGCAGGTCCGCGACCCCCTTCCTCCGACACGGCGCGACGGCGCCACACCTCTTCCCTCTGCCGCAACCCACATGGCTGTGACCACCTTCTTATGGCGCGGTGCGATGGCGCCGTGCCCTTCCGGATCCGCCTCCATTGTCAACCAAACAAGAACCAACGGAGGGTTGTTAGGCTGTGTTTTTTCGGCCCTCTCCCTTCACATTTGGTGATAAAAAATGGCCATCATATAACCAAAAATAAATGACGAGGAACGAGGGTTTAATTTATTCCAAACAAACCCCTACCTCATATTTGTCATTCGTTGATGATCTAGGAAAAAGGGAGGATGTCGATTCGTCGATTGCCGCATTCGTCACGCACTCCCAATTCTCACTCTCATGCTTCGGAAAGGAAGAAGGGTACTCGTCGTTGGTGGATGAGCGTTCAGAGGTGACGTCGTCGTTGGCGACATTCTTCGTGGGTGATGTCTTCGCCTTTGACACGGATGAAGGTCGCTGGAGATGTCATGGGCGTCGCTTCCCTTTCCTTGCCTCGGTTGAAGAACAATGAATAAGGAATAAGATGGAGTCGTTTTGATTTGGTGAAGACGAGTGTTCTTCATTGATAGGATAGGCTCCACCAAGTAGCCAACCAAAAATAATAGAGGACGAGTCTATTATTTGTTGGCACAACAACACACAAGAGTTATGTTTAATTAAATTAAACAACTCATTAAATTAAATGGGGTGGAAAGGATTCAAAAGTTTTCAAAAAGATAATTAATTGAGGCATTAATTATCTTTTAGTTGTGTTGGAACCATTAAGGGGGGTAGTTCAAGTGTTTCCCCCATTAATGGGGAAATCAAGGGGTTAAAGGGGTTTAAGGGGGTTTGTGCTCGTGTGGGCCCCACCACATAATATCCTCCCAAGGGAGGTTATCCATGGGTGGGCCCCACCTCCAACCTCCCCTTGGAGGATTAAACCACCACTCAAATAAAAATATGCTACGTATATTTTTATTTAATTTATTTAGAAATCCCCAAAAAAAATTAAGTTCCAATCTCGAAAAAACGCAACTGCGATAAAGGACTCCGTAAGAGAATACCGGCTCTGTGATTTCAACAGTGCCCTTAGATTTCAATTCCGAGCACCAGTTCATAAGATATAAAATCCCGCACGTACGTTTACTAAATTTACCTGAACAAAACTTCAGAAATTGATTCCAGGCACACAGGGCCTCTAAATCTAGTGCCGTTAGAAATTACGGACTCATAAAATTCCCATGTATTTGAAAAAAAATTTCCATGGGAATTTTGAGTCTTTAAATTCTCTCCACATCAAGGATTTACATCCCTGTAAGCTACAAATCACACTAAGAAAACAAATGGGGGTATTGAGCATGCATTTGAGCCTCCCGCTCCCTTGTACTCTCCTGGAGGTTCCCGTGCTGCTAGAAAACAGACACTAGAGGTATCGACCTTCCGCGCAGGACCCGATTCTTTCGATCCTCAATATCTACTGGAACCTCCGTAAAAGTCACCCCATCATCGATGTCCAGTTCCCCATGGTTGATGATGTAGGACGGGTCGTGCACGTATCTCCTCAGCTGAGATACGTGGAAGACATCGTGCACCTGGTGTAACTGAGGTGGAAGACCCATGCGGTAAGCCACCTTTCCTACTCTGATGAGGACCTGGAAACATCCATTGAATCACAGAGATAACTTGCCGCCTCAGCCAAATCTCCGTAGACCTCATCGAGGTGTGACCCGTAGAAAGACGTGGTCACCATCCTCGAATTCCAGTGGTCTGAATCTCCTATCAGCATAGGACTTCTACCTACTCTATGCAGTCTTCATCCGCTCCTGGATGATTTGTACCTTCTCCATCATAGCCTGCACCATCTCTGGTCTCATAAGTGCTGACTCCCCTAGTTTAGTCCAACACATAGGCGATCTGAAAGGTCGGCCGTAAAGTTCCTCGAATGGTGCCATCCCGATGGTGGAGTGGTAGCTGTTGTTATACGAAAACTCCACCAAGGGTAAGTGATCCTCCTAGTTATGACCGAAGTCGAGGACGCATGCACAGAGCATGTCCTCAAGAGTCTGAATGGTCCTCTCAGTCTGACCACCCATCTGAGGATGGAAGGTGGTTCTCAAGAGAAGTTGCGTCCCAAAATCCTCTTACAACCCCTTCCATAGCCAGGAAGTGAAACAAGCATCTCAATCAGAGACAATCGTCGATGGAACACCATGAAGCCATACGATCTCCTGTAAGTATAGGCGTCCCAAGAAATCTACTGAGCCCAGCTCTTTTATCGGTAGGAAGTGGGATGACTTGGTGAGTCAGTCGACAATCACCCAGATAGGGTCATGTACTTTGTATGTACATGGAAGTCCCATCACGAAATCCATGGATATCACATCCCACTTCCACTCTGGGACCTCTAAGGGATGAATAAAGCCTTTTGGAACCTGGTGCTCCGCCTTCACTTGCTGAAAAGTGAGGCATCTTGAGACAAACTCTACTACTGCTTTCTTCATACCTGGGCCCTAGTGTTGTCATTGGAGATCCTGATACATCTTCACCACACTTGGATGTACTTCTAAAAGTGATGTGTGAAACTCCCGCAACACTTCCTCCTGAAGTACAACTGGTACCATGGTACATCCTATGAAGATAATGACATTCTCTCCACCTTTAAAAAATCCATCAGGTGCCTTCCCTAAGGATATCTGAGCACGTCGCGTCTCACATCAATGTACCCACACTGTGCCTCCCTGAATCACTGAAGAAGTGGAAGAGTGACTGTGAGAGACTGTAGAAAGGATGCTCCATCTCTATCCACAATGGATATCTAAAACGTGGCTAGCTGCTATGTCGCCTCTCCTAGCAGCTGAATTCCTGATCTCCTGCTGAGATCATCTGCTACAACGTTCCCCTTCCCAAGAGTATAGACTATCTAAAAGTCATATTTTTGGAGGAAATCGAGCCATCTTCGTGGTCTCAGGTTCAGGTCCTTCTGCGATAAGATGTACCTGAGACTCTGGTGGTTAGAGTAGACTGTAAATCACTCACCCATCAGATAGTGGTGCTACATCTTTAAGGAGAAGACCACTACTACTAACTCCAGGTCATGGGTAGCATATTTTTGATTGTGCTATCTCAACTGCCGAGAACCATACACGATCACTGCTCTCTCATGCATCAGGACACACCTAAGTCCGGTCCCTAATGTGTTGCAGTAAACTACGTACCCAATGCCCTCCTCTGGAAGCCTCAAGATGGGCGCACAGTCAACCTCTGCCTCATCTCTTGGAAGCTCTGTTGGAATCTCTCTGACCACATGAAGGTTTTCCCCTTCTTCATCAATTCTGAAAATGGTGTTGCAACTCTGGAGAAATCTGACACAAATCTTCGATAGTACCTAGCCAGTCCCAGAAAACTCTGTTCCTCCGTCACACTCTTGGGTGGCTTCCAAGAAAGTACTGCCTCAATATTCGCTGGATCCACTACAACTCTAGCCTCCAAGATAACGTGTCTCAAGAAGTGAACTTCTCGAATCCAAAACTAGAACTTTGATAGCTTACCATAAAGCTGGTGCTCTTGGAGTGTGTCCAGTACTACCAGAAAATGGTAGTCATGCTCCTCCTCAGTAGTCGAGTAGATCAGTATGCTGTCAATGAAGACTACGACAAAGCGATCGAGGTAAGGATGGAAGATACTATTCATGGGGATCATGAACACTACTGGAGAGTTGGTTACGCCAAAGGGAATAACCAAGAACTCATAGTGTCCATACAGACACCTGAAGGCCGTCTTATACACATCCTCATCCCAAAATCTGAGTTGGTGATAGCCTGACCTAAGGTCTATCTTTGAGAACCATCATGCTCCCTTGAGCTGATCAAAGAGATCGTAAATCCTTAGGAGTGGGTACTTGTTCTTCAGGGTCACCTAGTTCAGGCGATGGTAGTCAACACACAGTTGCAAACTCATATATGACTTCTTGGCGAACAAAATCGGAGATGCCCAGGGTGAAACACTAGGTCAGATAAATACCTTCCCCTGCAAGTCCTCCAGCTGCACTCGTAGCTCACGAAGCTCGAAGGGATCCATCTGATATGCTAGAGTAGATATCGGTGCCATCCCGGGGTACAAGTCAATGTAGAAGTCTACCTATCTGTGTGGAGGTAGTCCTGGAACGTCTTCAGGGAAAACATCCGCATACTGATCTACCACAATAGGAAAACTCAGACTCCGCACATCAACTGCTCTGAGAATGAGACTAGCCAACTGATGTGTGATTGGATTCCCCCTCCTATGTGTAAGTCCATACTATGATTCTAAGGCTCCCTTCTCGCCAGTGAAGGTGAACCTGGTCCCATTCGTGAGGATACACCACACTTTTCTCCTAATACAATCAATCTAAGCATGAATTGTGGATAACCAGTCCATACCCAAGATGACATCGTAAGGCCTCGACGCCACTATTAAGAGATCCCAGCCGAAGATCTCACCTCCTAGAGAAAGCTCAAACTGCCGGAACTAGTGCATAATCATCGAGTCTTCTCCCATAAGAGTCTCTAGCCGTAAGGATTGATCCAACGACTCCATCAGAATCTCCGAGCTCCGAATGAGGGTAGTGGTAATAAAAGAATGACTTGCACCTGTGTCTATAAGTACTACAGAAAGGGGGGAGTAGACAAAGATAGTACCTTGAATCATCTCAGGTGCACCTTGGTCATAAGCCTCAACTACCTGGAGCTGAGCTCGCCTCTGTCCGCAAGCTCCCTGTGTTCGGGATGGACCTCTTGGTGGTGGTGGTGGTAGACCCTCAAAACGTCGTCCACCGCCCGCTGCTCGGCCAGATCCTCTGACACATCCACCTGCTCCCGGAAGACCACCACAGTCTAACCTCTACCTCTTCCTAGGAGGTCCCTCTACTGTCTGCTGCTCATCTGCATGGAAGGTCGGGTAGTCTCGAGCCATGTGACCCTGCCCGCCGCATGCATAACACTGCATGTTCCTGGTATGACTGGCTCTATCTCATGTGCCCTGCACAACCGAACCTATATCCTGGGGTTGCCCACCTGATGGCCTGGTCCGCTTAGACATCTGAGACATCTGTCTACTGCCGGCTGTAAAAGACTTAGCTACGTGTTACCCTATGGTGGGTCTCACTGCTGGGGTCTATTCAGCAAGAAAACTATCCACAAGAAGGGCTCGCTCTAGCACCCCCGTCTGCGTCGGGATGTTGAGGGAGATCATCTAAGCCCCAATATCATGCCTGATTCCCTACTGAAAGGTTCGTTCCCAGAAGAATGGGTCCTACACTATATCCGTGGATTAGCGTGAGAGGTCGGTTAACCTCGCTGAGTACTGAGCTACTGTCATGCTTCCCTGCTGCATATGAAGTAACTCCTGAATCCACACCGCACGAAGGGTGGCTAGAACAAACTCTGATTGGAAGAGACTCTCGAAGTCTGCCTAGAGTAATGATGCCTTGTCATGCACCTGGAGCATCGGGCTCCACCATCTGCCTACTTCTGCATACAGGAGACTCACGATAAGGATCACCATGAGGTCGGCTGGTTTCCCTACCAATCTAAAAACTCTCACAACAGTCTCCGGCCAATCCCCAACTGCCTGTGGGTCCGTCTCTCCCCGTAACCTGGGTGGGCTCTGGCTCTGGAACTTGTGCAACACACTCAGATGGCGTGCACTCTCTACTGCTGGAGTTGGTGGTATCGGTGGACCAGTGGGTAGTGGTACCACTGGTACCTCCACTGAGATGGGGCCCTGCACCGAGGCCTCATCGCTCGGTGGGCTACCATCTCGTACGAAACTCGGAACTCTAGATGGCTGCCTTCGTGGGGCCATCCTGAAAAGAAACAGGTGAGCCACAGTTTAAATAGTATACCTGGTGATCTAACACAAAGTAATCATGAAGAAAACTTTTCAAAAGAAACACACATGCAATCAATATTTTCGTGCACTGAGTCGGGGATCAGAAGTCAGAGTCCTAGTGTATGGATACATTGGCCACCACACCAACACCAGTTTCCCTAAACTGATAACCAAACCCAAAAAACTTAACACTATTTCTGTTAAAATAATCAGAGTCCAAGTTATGTGGTAGAACCGAATCCTCTGATACCAATTTTTCACGACCCGTCCTCGGGGCCCGTGCCATGACTACCCCAAGCCTGCCTTCCATAGGCCAGGGGTTGGCAACTAGCACCAAAGGCGAATCCCTGATAAAAAGGGAAGGAATTTCCTTTAAACCTGTAACACACACAGTCTGAACACAAGAAGTAGAGGCAACAAGTACTAAAATAGAAAAGAAAATTGTGCTGAAAGTAAGTGGGCCAGTATACAAACCCAACTGAACAACAAGTACAAGTACAAGTAAAAAGGAAAACATATTTTGGATCATCCACCGGGGAATCCTACCTAAAGGGTAGGTACAAAACTTAAACACTCATCTCTAAGGTATGTCATGTCTAGTCTAGCTCCGTGCAGCCTCCCGTCCTTTACCCTCAGCCTCGATCACTGCTGACCGTCATCTGCACAATACACAACAAGGTGAAGGCGAAGCCCATACAGGGGTGAGTATAACAACACTTAGTAGGGGACCCTGAGACCCATGAAGGTCTCCCAGAATCCACTAAGGATAAACCACATAAGTAAGATACAATCACAAAGTATCAACCAACCTTACTTAGGTATATTCCCATAAATATACCTAAGTTATAAATCATAGTCCGACTCCAACTCTCGAGCCCAAGAACAACCCATTCCACAAAGGAAGTAAAGTCAATCAATATGATGAAAATGGTTGAAAGACATGACTCAGCTCACACAGGTATACTACTCATGTAGAGAGGTAGATATGATTTGTTGTACCCACTGAATCATCTCCTCTAGTGAACCCACGTAGGATCCTGGAACAATATCAGTGCTGTCGAACCCACATAGGATCCTGGTATAGAAGTCGTCTCTGTCAAACCCTCAGAGGATCCCAGTACAGTAGTCACCACTGTCGAACCCACAGAGGATCCTGGCATAGAAGTCATTGCTGTCGAACCCACGGAGGATCCTGGTACAGTATCGTCGTTGTCGAACCCACGAAGGATCCTGTCATCTCAGTAGCAACCATCCCTAGGGTTACTGCACACAGCATGCTCGATTCCGGGAGGGTCCACTCCTTGAGCCAAGTGTCAATACATCAACTTACACAAAGTATCGAGTTGATGTATCCCGTAGTTCCGTCTCATCATAAGGAACCCAATTCGACAAACGGCGCGTCAATTGGACGTCTGATCTGTGAGTTATTGGAATCTCCGTTCTAGGGGCCCGGTTGGTTTTTAGGCTCAAACCAACCCGACCGTACCCCAACTACATCCAAAACTCAAGCAGGGTATGCTAAAAGAATAATCTCTCTCCAAGAATTCCATCTCTGCAGACAGTTCGTCGTTCGGACACCCGTAGCCCAAGATGCGGGCTAAAAGGCGTAAATGGCCGTAATGGGTCCGGGTCCGGTCTGACCCAGTTGGACCGACCCGGCCCGACCCAGTCCATGGGTACGGATTGACCCTAGTTGTCGGCCCGACATGAAGGGGAGGTCCAGCCCGGGGTGGCCCAACTCGTGGCATCCCGGCCGAGGGGTGGCCCGGCCGAGGGGCGGCTCAGCCATGTCGGCCCGACCCGCGGCAGCCCGGCCGAGGGGTGGCCCGGCCAGGGCGGCCCGGCCATGGGGGGGACCGGCCGTGTGGTGGCCCGACCATGGGGCGGCCCAGCCGTGGCGGTCCAGCTGAGGGGCGGCCCGGCCGAGGGGCAGCCCGGCCGAGGGGCGGCCCGGCCGAGGGGCGGCCCGGCCGAGGGGCGGCCCGGCCGAGGGGCGGCCCGGCCGAGGGGCGGCCCGGCCGAGGGGCGGCCCGGCCGAGGGGCGGCCCGGCCGTGGGGCTTCATTGGCACGACACGACAGTGTCGTACCATCTTCGTTCGCCGCAGCCCGCATGGCCACAGCCCCCTTCCTCCGGCGCGGCGCGACGGCGCCGCACCTCTTCCGTCTGCTACAACCCGCATGGCCGCGAACCCCTTCCTCCGGCGTGGTGCGACGGCACCGCGCCCTTCTGACTTTTCCTTCATCATCAACCAAACAAGAAAAAACGGAGGGTTGTCAGGCCATGTTTGTTCGTCACGCGCCCTCCGTATTATCTGATAAAAAATGGCCATCATCAAACCAAAAATAAACGACGAGGAACGAGGGGTTAATTTACTCAAAACAAACCCCTACCTCGTATTTGTAGTTCGTTGACGATCTCATAAAAAAGGTAGATGTTGATTCATCGATTGACGCATTCTTCATGCACTTCCAATTCTCACACTCATGTGTTGGAAATGAAGAAGGGTACTCTTCATTGGTGGACAAGCGTTCGAAGGTGACATTGTCATTGGCGATGTTCTTGGTGGGTGACGTCTTCTCCTTTAACGCGGATGAAGGTTGTTGGAGATGTCATGGGTGTTGCTTCCCTTTCCTTGCCTCAGTTGAAGAATGATGAAGAAGGAAGGAGATAGTGTTGTCATGCTTTGGTTGAGACATGCGTTCTTCAATGAGAGGATAGGCTCCACCAAGTCGCTAACCAAAAATAATAGAGGAGGAGTCTATTATTTGTTGGCACAACAACACACAAGAGTTGTGTTTAATTAAATTAAAAAACTCGTTAAATTAAATGGGGTGGAAATGATTCAAAAGTTTTCAAAAAGATAATTAATTTAGGAATTAATTATCTTTTAGGTGTGTTGACACCATTAGGGGGGGGGGGGGGGGTAGTTCAAGAGTTTACCCCATTAATGGGGAACTCAAGGGGTTAAAGGGGGTTTAAGGGTGTTTGAGCTTGTGTGGGCCCCACCACATAATATCCTCCCAAGGGAGGTTATGCGTTGGTGGTCCCCACCTCTAACCTCCCCATGGAGGATTAAACCACCACTCAAATAAAAATATGCTACACATATTTTTATTTAATTTATTTAGAAACCCCCAAAAAAATTAATTTCCAATATCGATAAAACACAACTGTAGTAAAGGTATCCTTAAGCGAATACCAGCATTGCGAGTTCAAAAGTGCCCTCAGATTTCAAATCTGAGCACTGGTTCATAATATATAAAATCTCGCACATACGTTTACTAAACGTACCTGAACAAAACTTCAGAAATTGATTCCGGGCACACCGGGCCTCGGAATCAAGCTCCATCAGAAACTGTGAACTCGTAAAATTCCCATGTATTTAAAAAAAATTTCCACAGGAATTATGGGTCTTTACACTACCTTTTTGGTGCATGCAAGATTCTTTATGAGCTCACAAAACCCCTTTTGATGCCGCATTGGGCGTGTAAGATTCTTTCACAAAACCTCATCTTTCACGCACGTTTAATTCATGCGTGCAATTTTTGACTTTTCCATATTTTGATGCACTGATCCCAAATTAGGCCTTGTGTGAAATTTTCTAAACACCCTTAAATCTTGCACGCAAATCCATTTTCCAGAAACACTTATCTTCATATTCTAATTTTTGGACCCAAAAAATGGGCAAACACTGGGAAACGATGCCACATACAATACTGTTGCTCACCTAAACCATATGATCCCTTCCCTAGAAAACTTATTGAACTTATAAATATGATTGAAAAAAAAACCATACTCCACTTGCAACATAGAATGGTCATGGTTCCAACAATCTCTCCATTTGGGTTTGTTGGAAATATCCAGATAAATTCAATAGAGCACCAGCCACTATGAAAATCCGAAATGAAATGAACAACTCAGCCAACACTCTATGTCTATTTGAGAAATGCTCAGTGTAGAAAAAAAGAGGAGCATATTGAATTGGGTTTCTATGTTTTGAATTCTTAAATAAATCCATGATATTCTCTTACTATGTCATAGAATAATTATATTTCCTGAATTTATTCCTTCGCCTCCTAACACCGAATTCTCATCGTGTCTCACCCAAGATATTCTCCTACTATGTCACATAAGTATTACATGTCCTGAATTTATTCCTTCACCTCCTAACACTGATTTCTCATTGTGTCACAGAAGCACTACATATCCTGAATTTATTCCTTCTCCCCCATTTATAATAAACCCACAGATTGGTATTTGTTCATTTTACACCTCAAAACACACTCCCCCTAGATAGTATCTCCCCCATAAACCTACATCACATCCAAAAATAGATTGAAAACAGTTAACATAACTATAAAGAGGGGAAAAAACATAGCCTCCTCATACACTAGAAGGTGGCAAAACATCGAGGTTCAACTGATGTTTCTCAAACACATCTGTTGACAATGGCTTGGTCATAATGTCATCCACTTTCTCATATGTTCCCACATGTTCCATATTGATCAAACCTTGTTAAAATTTTTGTTTGATGAAGTGATATCTAATTTTGATATGTTTTGTATGAGAATGTTGAACATGATTCTTCATAAGATCAATTACTCTCATTTTATCACAATAAAAAACCATTGGTTGTTTCTCCTCATCACCTATGTCAGTTATTTGCTACATCATCCAAAGTAACTGAGTGCATGACTTGGTAGCAGATATATATTTAGATTTGGTAGTACTAATATAAGTACTTCCCTATTTCTTACTTAACCAGACCACACATTTATTCCCAATATAGAATGCTCCACCACTGGTGGACTTTTTGTACACTACATCTCCAGCCCAGTCAGTATCAGAAAAGACTGATAATTCAATTTCCTTTCCTACTGCAATGTATAAACTATAATTATGAGTTACTTGAATGTACCTTATGATTATTTTTACTGTTTTCATATGTTCTTTCTTCGTATGACTCTGAAATCAGGCCACTAAGAATGTTGAAAATATAATATCATGCCGTGTCGTTGTTTGGTATAGTAAGCTTCCATTAATCCTCCTATATATGGTGGGATCTACAAAGGTCCCACCCGCATGATTTCCAAGTTTGGTTCCAACTAAATTTAGAGTTGACATTGGTTTTTAGTCGTTCATATTAAATTTCTTCAGCAGCTCGATTGCATAATTTTCTTGAGAAATGAATGTGTAATCCTTCTTTTGAATCACCTGCAGCCCTAAGAAATATGTGTGCTCCCCAATCATAGACATTTCAAATTCTTATTTAATGTTATTGGAAAATTCATCCACTGATCTCTGCATGCTTCCACCAAATATAATTTCATCAACATAAAATTGAACCATGAACTGATCTTTTGAAGAGTTATTCACATAGAGATTGTGATCTACTCATCCTATTTTGAATTATAGCTTCATGAGATAAGAATCCAACAGGGAATACCATGCTCTTGGTTCATTCTTCAAACCATAGAGGGCCTTATTTAATTTGTAAAACTTTTTTTCATTAGTACCAAGAAGATAACCCACTGGTTGTTCGATGTAGACTTCTTCTTTGAGAACACCATTCATGAATGATGTCTTGACATCCATTTGATATACTTTATATCCTTAATGAATTTTTATGGCAAGAAAAATCCTGATTGACTCCAGTTTAGCCACTAGATAAAATGTTTATTTAACATTGACACCTTCAATATATGAATATCCTTTACATACCAATCATGACTTGTTTCTGATAACATTTCCATGCTCATAAAACTTGTTCTTAAAGATCCAATTCCTACCAATTGCATTGTGAACTTCGAGACTCTTGACTAGGTATCATGTTTGATTCTTTTCAATCTAATCTAACTCTTTAATCATGGATTTAACCCATGATTCATCCTTCGCAACATCTTCAAATGAGGATGGTTCCACAACTGATAGAAATTCAGATTGTTTATTATTCCTCATTATCATCATCTGTGTGGGTGTAGTCTAATCCATAATAATGTCCGATTATCAATTTTTTCTATTTAATTCCTCCTTTGAGATTCAACCAAATTCTCTCCAACCATGGTTTCCTCTTCAGATTATTCTTCTGAGTCTAGATCATGATGTGGCTCCTGATAATTTTGTACACCTTCCTCTATTTATGTATTTTCATTTTCTCTATGTTCACATTCTTCCTTATCTTCTATCACATCAGAATATGAATTCCTCTAAGCATTTTTGGTTTTATCTTCAATGATCTTAACAAGGATTCTTTCCACAATCCTTCCCAGGTGGTTTTTGAAACACTTGTAGGATTTACTGTTCATTGAGTATGCAAGGAAAATCCCTTCATCTGCATTGTCACCATACTTACCTTGATTTCCTTCTTTTTTTATATTGTAACATTTACTTCCAAAAACAATAAAGTATTTCAAATAGGGATTAGTTACATTCCACAATTCATATGGTCTCTTTGTCTCACCCATACAAAGCCCTGTTCTATTTTGAATATACACTATAGCCTAAATGATCTCTTTCCAGTAATGTCGAGAAATACAACTCTCAATCAGCATAGTTATTTCCATGTTGTTCACCTACCGATTCCTACGCTCAAAAACTCCATCTTTCTGCGGATTTCTCATAGCAGCTTCCCCATGTTATATACCTCTTCTCTAAGTAATTTTCAAATTCAATGGACATGTAGTCCTCTCTATTGTTAGATCATAGCACTTTGATTTTTTGTCCGATATCATTATTGGCGATTTGACGATATGTTTTCATGAAGTCAAGAACTTTTTATTTCCGGTGTATAACCATTACACATTCCATTATACTATAATAATCTATGAATAGGATGAAGTATGTTTCCCCATGAGTTCTAGCAACATTTATCGAGACACATACATCTATTTGGATGAGATCAAGATGATGAGAGGTAGTTTTCTTCTTTGGACAATATGAACTACATACCAACTTCCCCCAAATACATGCATCACAAGACTTTTAACATTCAAGCTTCAGGGTGGGAATATATATGAAAATATTCAGTTTTTATATCTTTTCCATGTCTTGTTGATTGATGTGACCTAGTATCTGATGCCACATGTTATTTTATTCTTCAATAGTCATGTATCAAATGTTTTCTTTACTATCAACTTGATACAAGTTTCCTTCTATTTTGCATCCTTTAATAATTGAATTTCCTATCTTTCCCTTGATAGTGCATCCTTTCTGATTGAAAGTAGCTATAAGTCCTCAGTCACAAAGTTGAATCACGCTAAGGAGATTATGATGTAGGCCATACACATAAAGGACGTAAGTTTTATTTATCTCTCCATTAGCTAGTTCAGTACTTCCACTTCCTTTGATTTTTAGATCTCCCCATTACCAAACCATATTGTTCCATCAGCCCTCCTCTTGACACTTGTTAACAAGCATACATTACCTATCATATGAGACCAACAACCGCTACTAATAATCTTGGTGTTGTTGCTTTTTTTAGCTTTGAGGGATACCTCTGCAAGGTTGGATTTAATAATTTTCTTTTTTTTCTTTCCATGATATATTTGATTGAGTGTAGGGAACTCATGTCCTTTAAATTATCTCTTCCATGTACATGGGTTTTTCATAGTCAAAATCGTTTCCCAGAGGATCAAACCTATTTTAAAGAACAACACTGTCTTGTTGATGAGTTTTTAATTATCTCGAACATTGGTATGAGGTGTCCATGTCACTCTTCTGCCTGCAATAAATGGATTTATTGATAAAGTTAGAAAAAAAAAACAATATCAATAGATTTTTTTTCTTCTATAAGTAGTAGGATATAATTTTTTTATCCTCAGTTGAACTCCTAGATATCCCCCATTTAGATAGATCCTTGCCTCTTCACAATATGACAATGTATGACCTAGATATCCACAGAACTGACACTTCATGAGAAGAAATGTCTTCTCACTTCTATGTTTCCTCGTGCCTTCTTCTTTGGGAAAAATATTTGACTGCCTGTTATTCCTTGAATCTCTGGGATAGTATTTTGTTCTCCTTTAAGTTTGATTTAGGGGTCTCTTTTCCAGAACTTTTAGTGATTTTACAACATGATCAACTTTCAGATTTCCTCTATTCTATTTCACTTTATTTGCATCATTTGATGTTTTTGAAACACAAACAATTCCACTGTTTCCCATGTTTGAAGGTCTTGCATCCCTAAAAATCTTTTCAACTCCATCAAACCCTCATTTTTCTCTCTCTAGTAGCTCATCATCTGAGAACTTAGCAAATTGTATTTTCTTCTTTGCTTATTTTGAACTTGATTCACTTTTGATCATACTTCTAAGAGTAACAACTTCTTCTTTGAGTCCACCAATAGTTTTGGACTTCTCTTCCAGTCTTGAGGTAAGTTAATTGATGAAATTTTCATGTTCTTCGATTCTGAGCATTAGTTCCACTACATCATCTGTCCTTTCAAGGATTGATGACTGTACTTTCACCAGTTCTTCCAATCATTAAATTTCAGCTTCAAGATGATCAATATATTCTGATGATTCTTCCACCATTTCTTTCTACTTATTACATATCTTACACTTATTCTAAAGCTTAAAAAAATTATCCTTATGTTGTAACTTGGGTTCAATGTTAGTTTTTTATTGGTTATCTCTAGATTTATTTATTGATGGTTCAGACTTTTCAATGGTATCCATCATGGAAGCATGGTTTCTAGTTTTAAATTCTGGTTCTTCTTCTTCATATAATTCAATATCATCATCTTCACCTTCATAGAAAAAACTCTTATTCTATAATTTCTTTCTATATTTGAAGTCTCATTTTTTTGAAAATCCTTTTTTGAGGCTTCTCAACGTGTTCACCTTAACTTTCTTTATCTTTGAACATTCTTGAGCACTAAGAGGCAATGTGCCCAACTTTTCTATAATGAAAGAAAGAAAGAGGTAACCTCCCTTTTAAATTTCCATTTTCCCTTATGGAACATCTTGGAAATGAGTGAAAGAACATATCTTTCCTCACCATCTTCACAAATATTATCTTTTTAAATTTTTAGTTTGTCCATGGATTTGAATGCTATTTACTTTCTCACTCAAGTCATAATATCTTTTGGATTGACTCTCATTTCATATGCCACCAGGCTGCTTAGCAGATCATACAAATAAAGTTGGGAAAAATATATTTCCTCAAGGGATGAAACCTTTTAATTTTACAGGGGTGGAATTATTCTCAATACTTTCTTTAAAATATCAACATCTTTGATTCCTTCCCATAGAGCTCAAATTTCTCAAACTACTTCAGTAATTTGATTAAAGGAGTCTGCATTCTAATCATGATGTATCTTCAGATTTTCAAACCTATTATGCAGGACTTATAGTTTTTCCTCCTTCACATTGCTATCTCATTTATAAATATTTTCATGTTTATCCCACATAGACTTTGTTGAGGCGAATCTCGTCACTTTTAGATATATCTGATAAAAAAGGGATGTATTGAGAGCATTCTATGCTTTAGCATCTCCATCAAGAATTTTGCTATCTCCATCAGTCATAGCTACCCCTGTTGGATCAGTGACTTGTATTCGATGCATAGTAGGAAATAAGACTTCCATTATAATATATCTTAGATGAGATATCATTCTTTTCTTCCATATCTGAAAATTACTTCCATTGAAGAGGGGGGTTATCTTGACATTTATTGAATTCTCAGTGACATTATATGATAGATCAAACACCAGGAACCTGCCTTTGATACCACTTGAAGGACCCTGGAACACCCTGATAGGGGAAGGGTGAATCAGGGTGTCAACTTTTTATTTTTAATGTTATGGATCTTGTTCCCACATTGGTAGAAACTTGTTAAATCTATTAGGAAAATGAAAGTAAGAAGATAACACATCACTTTTATTTGGTTCAACTCAAAGGGCTATGTCTAAGGATTATACGCTGATAGTGCGTCAGTCATACCTAATTCCACCAATCTTTACTAGTTTGTGTATTAAAAGGTTCAATCATAGTAACTTTTCTCTAGGAAAACTGCCATTACAAAGGTTTAAGGATAGCTCACTATGTCCCTCAGATCACTCCGTCAACTCCCCCTAACCCACTACCTTGGAAGAAGTCTAACTCAGTTTATCGAATTGAAGGTTGCTTCAATAGATTTGCATTTTATTCATTGTCTTTGTTCAGTATTATACACTTATTACATCAAAGTCTTGAATTTATGCACTTGAAATCCCTAATCACACTGACCAGATATTCAAAATCCTGTCAGAAGCATAACAGTACACTTGCACATAATACCTCAACTTGCGTGCATGATTTGTGAATTTTTACGAAAGATGAATTTTGCACAACACCTAATTTCTTCACAACCCATATCTTTCACAAAACTACACCAAAGGGTTTATTTTTTCTTTTCAGACTAAAGGAACACCTACCACAAAAGAGTAACTTTTTGTAATTCATTTGCATGCAAAACTTTCACGCAACAGAGCAACCCGATCTTTGTTGGAAACTTCTTAAGTTTTTCATGGGGTAGCTTCCTATTTATAGGCCTTAATGACCCTACACACAAGTTTTTGACATGTATTTGTTGGTGCATTCAATATTCTTCATTAGTGCACAAAACCCCTTTTGATGTTGCATTGGGTGCGTAAGATTCTTCTGCACAACCTCATCTTTCACACACATTTAATTCCAGCGCACATTTTTTTTCCTTTTCTATATTTTGATGCACTGATCCCAAATTAGGTATTACATGAATGTTTCTAAAAACCCTTCAATATTGTATGCAACTTCATTTTATTGAAACACATTTATCCATATTTCAATTTTTGGACCAAAAAAATTGGCAATCACTGGGAAACGACGCCACATTCAATACTGTTGGTATCCAAAACTATATGATCCCTTTCCTAGAAAACTTCATAAACTTATAAATAGGTTTTAAAACAAACAAAAACCATAATCCATTTCTAGAATTGAATGTTCATGGTTCTAACAATATCCCCCTTTGGGTTTGTTATCAATCTATAGATAAATTCAATAGAGCACCAACCACTATCAAAACCTGAAACACAATGAACAAATCAGCCAACACATTAAATATACGTGAGCAATAATAAGTATAGAAAACAAGAGGGGAAGCTTGAATTTGGTTCTCATGTTTTATAATTCTTAAAGACATCTAATATATTCTCTTAATGTGTCAAAAAATCATCACATGTTCTGAATTTATTCCTTCAACACCTAGCACTGAATTCTCATCTTGTCACATCCAAGATATTCTCTTACTATGTCACAGAAGAATCATATTTCCTGAATTTATTCCTTCAACTCCTAACAAAGTATTCTCATCGTGTCATAGAATCATTACATATCATGAATTTATTTTTTCTCCCCCATTGAAAATAAACCCAAGGATCAGTATTTTTCCATTTTATTACTCAAAAAACACTCCCCCTGAATAGTATATCCCCCATGAACCTTCACCACATCCAAAAAATTGAAAATAGTTAACATAACTACAGAGATGGGAAATCGTATCCTCCTTATACATTAGAATGTATCTAAAAACCGAGGTTCAACCGATGTTTCTCAAACACAATCATTGACAACGACTTGTTCATAATGTCAGCCACTTGATCATATGTTTCCACATGTTTTATGTTGATCACACCTTGTTCAACATTTTCTTTGATGAAGTGATATTTGATTTCGATATGTTTCATATGAGAATGATGAACAATATTCTTCATAAGTTCAATTTCACTCTTGTTATCACAGTATATCACCATTGGTTGTTTCACCTCATCACCTATGTCAGCCAATTGCTGCTTCATCCAAAGTATCTGAGTTCATGCCATAGTAACAAATATATATTCATCTTCAGTAGTACTAAGAGAATTACTTTCTTGTTTCTTGCTTAACCATCCCACACATTTATTCCCAATATATAATTATCCACCACTAGTGGACTTTCTGTAAACTACATCTCCCTCTCATTCAGCATGAGAAAATGCTGATAATTCACTGTCCCTTCATGCTGCCAAGTATAACCCATAATTATGAGTTCCTTTATATACCCCATGATTCCTCCTACCATTTTCGCATGTTCTTCCTTCATATTACTCTAAAATTGGGATGCTAAGCATGTTGAAAAGACAATATTAGTATGTTTCTCCATTAGGTAGAGTAGGCTTCCAATAATCCTCCTATACATGGTGGGATCTACAGAGGTCTCATACTCATGCTTTCCAAGATTGGTTCCAGCTAAAATCAGAGTTGACATTGGTTTGGAGTCATGCTTATTAAATTTATTCAGTAGCTTGCTTGCATAATTTTCCTCAGAAATGAATGTGTAATCCTTATTTGAACCACCTATAGCCCTAAGAAATATGTGATCTCCCCAATCATAGACATTTAAAATTATGATTTCTTGTGATTGGAAAATTCATCCACTGATCTCTACTTTCTTCCACCAAATATAATGTAATCAATGTAAACTAGAACCATGAATTGATCTTTTGGAGAGTTCTTCACCTGGATATTGTGATCTACTCCTCCTCTTTTTAATTCCATCTTCTTGAGATAATAATACAGTTTGGAATACCATGCTCGTAGTACCTGATTCAAACTATAAAGAGACTTATTTAATTTGAAAAACTTTGATTCATCAGTACTAAGAAGAAAACTCACTGGTTGTTCGATGTAGACTTCTTCTTTTTGAAAAAATTATAGAATGGTACCAGTAGTTCCTTGTTTCTGATAAAATTTCAATGATCATCAAACTTGTTCTTGAAGATCCAGTTCGTACCAATAAAATTATGACCTTAGAGTCTCTTGACTAGGTCCCATGTTTTATTCTTGTCAATATGATCTAACTCTTCATTCATTTATTTCACCCATGATTCATCCTTCTTAGCTTCTTCAAATGGGTATGGTTCCACAACTGATAAAAATGAATATTGTTTATTGTTCCTCATTATCCTCATCTATGTGGGTGTAGTAAAATCCCTAATAATGTTATATTGATCAATTTTTTCTCTTCGATTCCATTTTTGAGATTCAACCGAATTCTCTCTAGCTATGGTTTCCTTTTCAGATTCTTCTTCTGAGTCAAAATCATGATGTTGATCTTGAGAATTTTGTACACCTCCCACTATTTTTTTATTTTAATTTTCTCCATGTTCAAATTCTTCCTTATATTCTATCACAGTAGTATATGAATTCCTCAAAGCATTTGAGATTTTATCTTCAATGATCTTAACATTGCTGCTTTCCAAAATACTTTCCATGAAGTTGCTGAAACACTTGTAGGATTTTCTATTCATTGAGTATCCAAGGAAAATCCCTTCATTTGCATTGTCAGCACACTTCCCTTGATTTACTTATTTGTTTCTGATGTAACATTTACTTCCAAAAACATGAAAGTTTTTCAAATAGGGATTCCTTACATGACATAATTCATATGGTGTCTTTGTCTCACCCATATGAAGCCTTGTTTGATTTTGAATATACACTCCAGCTAAAACGACCTCTTTCTAATAATGTCGAGGAATAAGACTCTCAATCAGTATAGTTCTTTCCATGTTGTTCACCTGCCAATTACTATACTCAACAACTCCATTTTTTTGTGGAGTTCTCATAGCAGGTACCTCATGTTATATCCCATGCTTCTCTGAGTAATTTTTAAATTAAATGGATGTGTATTCCCCTCCATTGTCAGATCACAAAACTTTTATTGTTCATTTGGTATCATTCTCGGTGATTAGATGATATGTTATTATGCAGTAAAGAACTTGTCATTTCCTATGTATAACCATTACACATGCCATTATAATGTAATCATCTATGAAAAGGACGAATTACCTTTACCCATGAGTTATAACAACATTTATCAGCCCACATACATCACTATGAATGATATCAAGAAGATGAGATGCCACTCTCTTCTTTGGACAATATGAACTGAAGACCAACTTTCCCCGAATGCAAGCATCACAAGAATTTTCACATTCACATTTAATGGTGGGAACATCTAAGAAAATATTCAGTTTTGATATCTTTTCCATGTCTTGTTGAATGAGTTGCCCCAGTATCTGATGCCACAAGTTATTTTCTTCTTCAATAGTCATGTAGAAAATGTTTTCTTTACTATCAACCTGATACATGTTTCCTTCTTTTCTTCATACTTTCATAAGTGAATTTTCTATCTCTCCCTTGATAGTGCAAAATTTATGATTTAAAGTATCTATAAGTACTGATTCACAAATTTGACTCACGCTAAGGATATTATGAATTAGGACATCCATATAAAGGACTTCAATTTTCTTTATCTCTTCATTATCTAGTTCATTACTTCCAATTCCTTTGATTTTCAGAGCTCCAACATTACTAAATTGCACTGTTCTATCAACCATCCTCTTAACACTTGTTAACAAGTCTACATTACCTATTATATGAGATGAACAACCACTATTAATAATCCACGTGCTGTTGATTTTTGTATATTTGAGGACTACATCTGAAAGGTTGGATTTCATAATTTTCTTATTTTATTTCCATGAGATATTCTATTGAGTGTAGGTCACTAATTTCCTTTTGATTCTCTCTTCTATGTACTTGGGTTCTTCATAGTCAAAATATTCTTCCAGAGAATCAAAACTATTTGAAAAAGAAACACTGTTTTGTTGATTAATTTTTACTTGTCTTTTACTTCAGTGTGAGGTGTCCATGTCACTCTTTTTACTTCAATAAATGGCTTTATAGACAAAGATACAACAATGAAAAAAATATCCATATAAATTGTTTATTATGTAAGTAGTATGATATGAATTTTTTCTCCTATGTTGAACTACTAGATCTCCCCCATTTTTATAACTCTTTGTCTCTTCAAAATATGACATAGTATGACCAAGATATCCATATAACTGACACTTCATGAGAGGAAATGTGTTCTCACTTCTATTTTTCCTCATGCCTTCTTCCATGGGAAAAATATTTAACTGTCTATTATTCCTAGAAGCTCGAGGATAGTATTTTTTTCTCCCTTCAGTTTCATTTAGGGGTCTATTTTTCCGCACTTCTGGTTATTTTACAACATGATCAACTTTCATCACTCCTTTATTCTACTTCACTTTATTTGAATCATTTGATGTTTCTACATCACAACCGATTCCACTATTTCCCATGCGTGTATGTCTTTGATGACTCAAAATCTTCTCAACTCTATCAGACCCTCATTTTTCCCTCTCCAGTAGATCAACATCTAAGAACTTACAAAATTGTATTTTCATCTTTGCTTCTTTTGAATTTGATTCACTTTTGAGAAAACTCATATGAGTAACAACTTCTTCTTCCATCCCCCCAATAGTTTTGGACTTCTCTTCGAGTCTCGAGGTAAGGTCATTGATGAACATTGCCTATTCTTTTATTATGAGCTTTAGTTCCACTACACCATCTGTTTCACTAGTTCTTCCAGTCTTTTAATTTCATCTTCAAGAAGATCAACATATTCTGATGATTCTTCCACCATTTATTTCCACTAATTTTATATCTTACACCAATTCTCAACCTATCCAAAATCTTCATTAAGTTAAAACTTGGGATAAACATTAGTTTTCAACTATTTATCTCTAGATTTATCTTTTTATGTTTCTAAATTTTCAATGGTATCCATCATGGAAGCATGGTTTCTAGTTTTAAATTTGGGTTCTTCTTCTTCACAGAATTCATTATCACCATCTTCCTCTTCATAGAAAAAACTATTATTTTGTAATTTATTTATAGATTTGAAGTCTCCCTTTTTGAAAAACATTTTTTGAGGCTTCTCAATTTTTTCACCTTCACTTTTTTCTTCTTCGAACATTCATGAGCACTGAGAGGAAATGTGACCAACTTTTCCACAAAAAAGAAAGAAAGAGGTAACTTCAATTTTAAATTTTCATTTTCCCTTCTGGAACTTCTTAGAAATGAGAGAAATAATTTCTTTTTCCTTATAGTCTACACCACTAATATATTTTGAAATTTTCAATTTTTCCATGGCTTTGAATTCCATTTCCTTGCTCACTCGAGTCGTAGAATCTTTTATCTTGACTCTCATTTTATATGACATCAAGATGCTCAACAGATCATCTAGAGAAAGTTTGGAAAGGTCTCTTTCCTCAAGGGATGACACATTTTAATTTTTCAGGGTTGTAAGTCTTCTCAATATTTTCTAGAAAATATCAAAATATTTGATTTCTTCACCTAGACCTCTAATTAATCCAACCACTTCAGTAATTCTATTGAATAAGGACTCTTTATTCTCATCAAGATGCATCTTCAACTCATCAAATGTATTTTTCATGAATGGTAGTTTCTTCTCCTTCACTTTTCTATCTCTTTCATAAATATTTTCAAGTTTATCCCAAATAGAATTTTCTGATTTAAAAATCATCACCTTTAGATAGATCATATCAGAAAGGTATGTGGAGAGATCATTATATGATTTAGAATCTGTATCAAGAATCTTACTATCTCCATCTATTATAACCATTCCTGTTGGATCAGTGACTTGTATTACTTGTACATTAGCAAATATGACTTCTATTCCTAGATATATTAGATGTGTTCTCTTTATGTTCTTCCATATCTGAAAATTAGTTCCATTGAAGAGGGGGACTCTCTTGACATTGGTTGAATTCCCCATGATGGTATAAGAAAGATAAAAAACTAGGAACCTTCCTTTGATACCACTTGAAGGAGATCAGAACACCCTGCGATGGGAGGGGTGAATCAAGGTGTCAACTTTTTCTTTTTAAATTTATGGATCTTGTTAACACATTGGTAGAATTTTTTCAAATATGTTAGAAAAATGAAATTAAGAAGATGACACAACATTTTTACTTGGTTCACCACAAAGGGATAAGTCTAAGGAGCATATGCCAAAAATGTGTCAGTCGTACCTAATTCCACTAATATTAACTAGTTTGTGAATTACAATGTTCATTCACAGTCACTCTATGCCAGGAACAATGCCTTTAAAAAGGTTTAGAGATAACTCACTGTGTCCCTCAAATCACTTTGGTAGACTCCCCCTATCCCACTACCTTGGGAGAATTCTAACTCAGTTTACCAACTTCAATTTCGCTTCAATAGATTTTCATTGTAGTATTTGTCTCTATTTAGCATGAGACACTTCTTGCATCAAAGTCATAAATTGATGCACTTGGAAGCACTAATCACAAAAACTATATATTCAAAATCCTGTCAGAAGCAAAACACTACACTCACACAAAATACCACAATTTGCACACAATATTTGTGAATTGTCGCGAAAGATGAACTTAGCACAACCACTACTTTCCCTACAATCCCTATCTTTCAAGAAACTACACCAAAGGATTCGCTCGGTCTTTTCAGACCAAAGGAACACCTTGTACGCATGATTAATTTTTAATAATTATTTCACGCACAAATATTTTGTGTAGTATAGAAATTGGATTTTCGTTGAAAATTCTTAAGTCTTTTATGGTGGTAGCTGCCTATTTATAGGCCTCGATGACCCTATGCGCAAGTTTCCGATGCGTCTTTGTTGCTGCGTGCAAGATTCTTCATGCACCAATCCCAAATTAGTCCTTGGGCGCAAGTTTCTAAACACCCTTCAATATTGCGTGCAACTCCCTTTTCCAGAAACACTTTTCTCCATATTCCAATTTTTTTACCCAAAAAATTGGCAAACACTTGGAAATGACACCAAATTTAATACTGTTACTCACCTAAAATGTATGATCTCTTTCCTAGAAAGCTTCCTAAACTTCTAAATAATATTAAAAAAAATAGAAACCATACCCCATTTCTAGCATTGAATAGTTGTAGTTCTAACTCATTTATCATGTGTTTGAATCTTTAAAAACCATCAATAAACCTTGGTGAAGAGTGAATCTGGATTAAAGGGGCCCTTTTCCAGACTATGAATGCATGCCCCTAGTTCATGCATATGATCCCCCAACCTATCAACTAATGGTTCCATCAACTTGTAATATGTGTCCTCTAATAATCTTGTGCATCTAACACACTACAACAAAACTCATTACCCCAGTGCGATTAATGAGAATCCCTAAAATTTTTGTCCCATTTAATTATCCTCAGTTCAAACCCCTTGAGGCTTGATTTACATAGCTATAATCCCACTATTCATGTAGATTCAACATTGTTTCTCCCAGAACATGTGTCATTGTTAAGAATCACTACTTCCAAATGGTTTCCATCAGATTTATTTATGGAACCAGAAACATCCAATAGTTCTTTATCCAAAGGGACCTACTATCCAATGGAAGGAATTTTTTAGGTTTTAACCTAAGATACTTAAGAACTCACATTAGTTGATAGGATGGGAGTTCAAGCTCATCACACCATTTTTGGGGGAAATTATTACCTAATATGGGACTCTCTTATAAATTTAATATATGCTTAGGAATCCTTATTGATTTACTAAGTATAATGTATGTTTCCATTTTAATTTTCAATTAATTATTAGGAGGTGTGAAATTTAGAATCATTTATATGTATTCTATATTCATCATTAATGGAGATATCCATATGTATTTGAGGTTCTCCATCAATGGTATAATCTCATATACCATATAGATATTCTTTTGACCATTATTATGGTAATGCTGGTTTTTAATCAAATAGATGGGGAAATTTGGAATTTATTATCATCCAGGGAGATGAAATTTTGTTTTGATGTTTGGATCATATCCATAAATGGGCTACCTATGTATCCTTGTTAAAGGAATACTAACCCTTGTACCTCATTTCTACTTAATGGGACACATCATACCTTTTAAGTTCATGTAATAAGGTCCTAATCATACAGTTTATTGTTATATGGTAAGGAAATATAAGTAGAAGGTGCTTAGTCAAAGCTTGGTGTGAGACTTATGTCTAAGAATCCCAAGGAACCTATAAAGGATATGAATTTTCAAGTTGGGTTAAACCCTATTGGGAATATATCCTAGGAAGAATATGGCTGATTAGGAGTGTTGGGATTGATCCTTAGGGAGGCTTTCTACATATCCCAATCAGATGGGAATCAAAGCCCACATAGTTTTGTAAGTATCAAAATGAGTGTATGACCCTTTTGAGAGAAATAGGCCAGGTATTACACCTAAGGAGGATTCCCAAATTAAGGGTAATTAGGGTTGGATTCATGAATAGGGTATCCAAGGATCTTGGGTCCTGGGTGAAGGCTTCCTACATATCCCAATTATAATGGTAATTGGAGTTCTTATAGTTTAAAAGATGAGGTGGATTGTGTGTATGTTGTGATCATCCCAAATCTCTAAGCCCACTTTAGTCATACTCAGTGTGAGAAACAAGAGGATGTGAAAGATTAAACAAACCACTCACCTTCTCTTCCGCTGATGGAAGAGGTTGTGCCTATGATGAAAGAAGAAGAGGCGATGGTGGGAAAGAGAACAGAGCAATGAACCCTTCAATGTGAAATTAAATTGAAGTTCATTTGGTATGAATAGAAATAATGGGGTCTTACTCTAGTAGGGATTAAATTTTTAGGTTTGGTTGGGGCTTAGTCCTAATGAGGATGCCCATTTGAAGTTTTGTTAGAGATTACTCCTAAAAAGGATGCTCATTTAAGGTTTAACCTGGCATAAATGTCAGATGATGAGGTTTGAGGAGTTTCTTGAGGATTGTATCAACTCAATGTACTAGAGGAATCCATAAGGAGAGTCCAAAATCACAACATGTGAAAGGAACTAAGAGGAGTAAGTAAACTCAAGGTAGCTCATTGAGTGTGATGGAGTGGATCAAATCATGGTATTCTAGGGATGGATGTTGGGTTGCATAAAGGGTGAAATGGAAAATGTCATCGACCCGACCTTCAAACTTCGCGGTGCGACTCTCCATTTTTCATGGTAGTCAATGAGGGGATCAAAGGGATCAGTATGAAGGGATGAGGCCAAAGTAAGGTGGTGATCCCGAATGGGGGTGTGGGAGTTCAACCCCTATGGTTTGGACCATAGGGGTCGCACATGTGTTTCACCCAGGAGCTCAGCACACGTGCTCCACCAAGGTGTGTCGTGCAGGTTCCTTGCATAGTTCCTTGGCACAAATCCATGTGTTCTAGACCCTGATGAGACTTTTAACCACTTTTCCCCCTTTAATTCTATCTTCTATCATGTTTTGTAGAACTACATGAGTGTTTTTGAGAACCTGGGAAATGGGGGGCTGCACAATGAGAGCTCTGGTGCTTCTTTTGAATTTTCAACCTGTTAAATAGGGACCCCAAGGGTCCTATTTATAGGAAAGGAGGGGACCTTGTTGAAGGGAGTTTTTCTGCTTAGTTCCTTCAAACAACTCCTTCGCGTTGCTCCTCTATGTAGGTCCTCTGCGTAGGTCCTCCATGTAGGTCATAAAAAACCCTTTCTAAAATTTACCGATCTTACGAGTTCCATAACTTTTGATCCATAATTTCATTTGGGCTCCGTGACCAGTCAAATCAAATATCTTGAAGAGATATAAACCTATTGAGATGGTAAACACACCAATTCTTCTTGAATGAAACTTGTAAATTGAAATTTAATCAATCGAAACATTTTCAACATCAATCTTTGAAATCCACATCCAACTTTTTGAGGGGGATCTTTCCACTTATCCATAATTTTGGAGAAGTCTTTTGGAAGATAAAAATCCATAATAAATATTATTTCGTCATGGTGAAAACATCTTTACTCATACTTGAAATTATTTGTCTAGGTGAGAATCAAATATTCAATTTTTAGTGGAAGTGCATAAAAAAATTCTATGGTTTTAACAAACATACTTGACATTACTTTGCCATATATTGTGACCATTTAAAAAGAAAGGATATAGTACCCCATTCTCAGTTTGATTTTCATGACCATAAAATAAATTAATCCTTTCTTTGGAGGTAAAATATACCAAAAATTGGATTTCCATTTACTATGGTCCTCACTCATCTCTTGCTATATAAACTATCTACAAGGTTTCATAACCCTCATTGAATTACCATTATGATATAACCTACTTTATTAATCAATTTTTTGATTCATGGTAAACCTTTCAAGACCTTTAACAAGGATAAAATTTGGTTTCAATGGAACCTTTTCATGACTATACATTCATACCCTCATCTCTTTCATATGATATATTTTCTTTTTAACCAAAGGTGTATTTTCCTTGAAAAAAGGTTCCTCTGATCCCTGTGAGAATTGATAACACTATAGTGAAACTCATCCACCCAATGTAATTCATAATCATCCCCAACATGTCTATATCATTTCATCATTCTTGGTTAAAACTCCTTAATGAGTGATTTAGATGGACCATATTCCTAAAATTTAGTTGGATTCTATATATTGAATGTTACATCACCTTATATCATACCTATTCTCAAAGTAAGGATGTGTTACCTCATTCTTAGTCTGATATTAATGACAATAAATTGAATTCCTCCCTTTTTATAAGGTATTATATACATATTTACGGCACTTTTTTATGGGATGTACCACCGTGCAGGTCATGTTGACACTCGCTGACAGTGCATTGTGCCCTTAATTCCCACTTTACAAAGGCGGATGAAATTCATCACTTATTTGGATATGTTTTCTCCTTGATCGAAACAAGATGATGGGATGTCAGTTTATCCCTCTATGGATTCCTCCTCAGAAATCATCTCTTATTCTGTGTCTCCCTTAGAGATTAATACATTGTTCACGAAACTCATTCCCAGTTCCATATCTTTGCGGATGCTGGTTAATTATGCTACTTCTGTCAGGACATTCCTAGGGGTCAAGTCGGGGTACAAACCTTCGGTCAAGAGAGAAGTCACACTGGGCATCGATGGCATGTATGGACATTGAAACACTGGAACACCTATATTCTTCCTCATTAGAGGTATTCTCAAGGAATAAGAAACCTGAGGCTTCCTATGTTGATCGTAGGGTATCTTATGCCAGAGGCATGTCTCCGAGGTTTTCCTCAGCTTCCCATGTTTAAAATGAGGCATGTCATGAGTTTACCATCTATAGGAGATGGATCAAATAGATTATAACACCTGTGAAAGTGGATCATATAGGAACGTCCCTAAGAGGGATCACCTGGATGGTTTACCGAATGGATGGATCAAAACACCCAATGATAATGGACCTGAGAGTTGTGTGTCCCATAAAGGGAAGGATTCACACTATAGAAGTTGATCTGGATACCACCAAGGAAAGATTAGGGAAGGCATGCCCCAATGAGGGGACACCAAGGTTTAACAATTGATGGCACTGAACCTCATGGATGATTCTTACATACCCTTTATAGAAGATATATATCCGAACCCAGGTTGTTATAAAGGGTGACAGGATACCTAAGGAGGCGACCTGGGAGAATGAATGTATAGATGGGGACCTGAAGGAAGTGGAACCTCCAGGTTAGGGCATGATCCTCCAGAGACATAAGAACACAGGGAAAGGATTGGGATGGGAATTGGGGATGGGATTGAACCTAATAGAGGTTTCCTATATACCCTATTTGAAATATAGGGATCAAAGTCCATGTAGTTCAATATTGAGACATAGAATTAGGGAGTACACAATGGATAATGACCCAGATATGTGCTAGGGGAGTACACATGGTTAGTAGGCCTTCTTAAGAGGATCACTATTTGTTATAGTATTATGGTGAATTTTGGGGCTTATGAATGGTTAGCTTCTTGGGTGGATGGATCAAAACACCTCAAATAGATAGATCTGGGAGATGTTTCCCAAAAAGGGATGATGTAACGTAAGGAGGGTAAGTCCCTAGAAGGGAGCATCAATGTATACCATTAGTTGGGATTGAATCTCAATGAGGATTTCTATATACCAAAAAAGGGTTCAAAACCCGCATAGTTCGGAAAGAGAAAGGGGATCACAGTTTAACATCTGATGGGATGAAAGTGAGTTGACATGAAATAGTCAGAATAGATGGAATTTGGGTAGTGAGGGGATTGAACCTCAGAGAGTCATCCTACATACCCTATTTAGAAGACAGGGATCAAAGTACATGTAGTTAATCAAAGAGGGGCATGGGGATTATGAATGGTTAGTGTCCAAAAGTCGTGCTGGGGCTTATGTGTGGTTAGTGGCCGAAAGTCGCATTGGAGATTAAGCATGGTTATTAGTTCAAAGTCATGCTAGGGAATATGTCTGGTTAGCGTCCCAAATAGAATGTCATGATCACAATTACTCCAATATCGTGTGATTCATGTTCAATATGAGAAACAATAGAAAATAGTAAAATTGAAGATCGTGTCACAAAATTTGTGGCCATGAGGGATGGTGTGGGGAATATGAATGGCTAGTGGCCCAAGGAGATAGAAATTTAGACTTACTTCGGAAGGGAGGCCTAGAGAGGTGGTTTTGTGTTTACGTGAAGATGCCTGAGGAACACATAGTGACAAATCCCCAATAGAGAGAGAGACAAGAGGGATCTAGTTTCCATCTTCTCTTTGGTCCTATAAAACTTTCCATGCATGTGCAATCACAGTTTAATGTCATGCGTTGAGGACACAGGTGATTGGATGTTTAGTATACTATAGCTCGGACGATGGGGTCTCACTCATCATCTCTTAGACATACACGACTGGTGCCATTTACCCTTGGTGAAGGGATGGAACTAGAAATACCATATGGGAGTAGGTGGATGAGTGTTCAATCGAGGTTTCTATGTAAGCAAGGCTATGAGAATAAGAAATAACCATTAGAGTACCTATGCAAAGAAGCATTAGGCAGGGTAACACCATAAGGGACACCACATGAGGAAAAAGGAAATCACAACATATAATCCTTGAGGGTTGCATGAGAGAGGGGTTCATGAAGGAGAAGGCCTCGCTAAGAGGGTCTTCATGAAGATTGGGTGCTTCCCGAAGAAGAGGAACTTCACAAAGGAAGGTTCTTTGCAAAGCATGGAGAAAAGGTTCTCCGTAAAGGAAGATGATTTGAAAAGCATGAAGACCCAACCAAGGCATGGAGTCTACATGTGTTTGGATATAACTTCATGAATTTTTAATTCTATTCAAATACATGGGTGACAAAAAGGGACTCATATCTTCGTAATGTCCATGGTGCTTCATGAAGGGCATCCCCAAATTAAGTGGATGTAATTCAGAACAAAGGGAAAGTTGGTTCAAGATGCTCAAATACCTTAGGAGATTCATTTTATGATTGGTTCACAGAAAAAAGGGAGACTCTTAAAATAGGAACTTGGAAGGAGAAAGGTTAGAGTATATATCCTTTAGGGTGAGGGTGAGCCGTATATTTATATGCACTAGGTATCGTGATTCTTAGAGGTGCGCAGTGAAGGAAATCATGCATCGCAAACAGAGGAGGATCTATCAGACTCATGAAGCACTCTAGTAACACTTCGCAACATTAACAAATCTATTTAGACTCATGGAGGTGTTCGTTGGTGATTTGAGGCATTCTTGTAGCTCTTTTGAATTATAGAGGAATCCATCAGCACTTCATGGAGTTCATGGTGATGAAGGGCTTAACAATGGAGCTTTGCGAAGTAGGCCCCTTTAGAGATGTTTATGGATCATAAAGGTTGAATTTTGTCCCAAATAGTTTTGACCATCCTTAATCAATCTTGGGAACATATTTTAGTCCCAAAAAATCCCCCCCCCTCAGAATGGGTGCTGAGGAAGGAAGGTCATATTATGAAGGTAGATCACAAAAAACATATAGATCACAAAGATGTTTCACAATGAGGGAGAACAGAGCACGGAGAGAGATCACCATGGAGCTCATGGGAGTTGAGGGTTCCACAAAGATCATGAGGCCACTACCTATAAATTCAGTGCGAGGCTCCCCTTTTTTCCGCATCCAATCTCTGTAATTTTTTTCTTGAGCTCTTGATTCATGAAGCTCCGTCAAACCTGCGAACAATCATTGTGAACTGGGTTCCTCTAAATGGTGACCCACAAAATCTTCTTAGAGATATGGTGTATCATGATCCTTCAATGCTCTGTGAAGCATGTTGAGTCCTCTGAGGCCCTGTGTTCATGTTCTTTGTGAACATGATCTATTATTAGTATTCAAAAATAGAGAAGGAAAATAAACAATGTCTTGGAAGAAATGGATATCCAAGAAGCCACTCGGGAGGTCCTTGTAGATTCTACATAGATAGAGGATATGATGAAAAATATCCTGACCGGGGCATGTGTGTGGAGTCATTATGACCATGAGTATTTGGTGGAACTACTGTCAGAAGGGAAAAAGGATTACACCCTATGAAAGGGATTTTCATTGTACAGCTCTGGTATGAGGGAGAACGTTCTTATCCCCAAAGAAAGTTGGGATGATTTAGCTTACTTGTTCAGAAGCACACCATGTCAGTGCCAGTGATTTAGAACTATTGATGTCCATACCTAAAAATACCATACACCCATTATCACCGATTGACCATAAAAACATGTCAATTATTTTGATGGTAAAGCATTGCAACCAGAGTTATCTCCACTGTAATATCAAACTATTATCAAGGAGGTGTTATAGAACCCAGAGGAAGGGTGGACCAATGATTGAGATTTACACTAGGGAAGAAACGTTCTAGAAGAATGGGGCTAGGCCTACTGAGTATGTTTATCTTATGTGGAATTTGGATCAGAGATGAGGTAGGTAGGTTTGTATGAGGCTCTATGGGATTCTCAATTCCACATCTACTAAGAAAAAGACATAATGCAAAAACTATTGTGTTGGTGGTTGTTGAGGACCAAAACTTTTCATTTCCATCATAGGGAGGTCGAAATCAACCTTTGTTACCTCCACCATATATTAGGGATTCCAATACTAGGGGAAATTTACGCTAAATTTCTCTCTGTGGAGAATACATGGTAAGATCTAGAATAGATTCCACAACTTGTGAAGATGTTTTTGGAACTAGTTATGGGGTTAAATAACGATAAGAATATAGTAAGGGATGTCCAATTCAAGCAGTGGTTCGGTTGTTTCCAGAATTTTTCCCCAGATCATCTTGGTGAGGGAGATGGGGAACCCATGAAACTACCTATAAGTCTCGTACCTACCCAAAATGGGCTCAACACAATAAGGAAGGTTCTTATTGGAGAATATTGGAGGAAATCCAATGGAATCTATAGGGGCGCAACATCAAAACTAAGCATCAACTAGTGGTTAGGTTTTATGGGTTTATCTTCTCACTAATTTGCAGATGGATGTTTCCGGTATGAGATGCACACATGGGTGCACGACCAAGCACATTTCTTATGGAGGCCATGCTTGCAACGGGGCATCACATCAACCTTGAGATTCTAGTGTTGGAAAAAATGTGTATGCTGCTCTGGCACATTAGTGAAGGGAATAATCCACAACATGTATTCAGACCGCTCCAATTTCTATATGGCTGTGGGGTATCACACAAGAGGGAATATGAATATCCAAACCCCATTTCCTCTCTCGAGTTAGACTTTTGACCAGCCATTATGAACGTGGAGGAGAGTTTACAAATCAAACTGAACCTACCTGTAGTGATGAAAAAAGTCCAGTGGGATGAAAAATTCAATTTCCATCCATTTTTGCTTCCAACGAGAGTGTTATCTGATGACGGTATGGGAACTCAGGAGCTACGGTCATATCTCTTAGACTTTCGAGGTGGATTTCTAGTGATGAGAGTAGATTGTGAGCCTATATGTGAGACATATACACTATATTTCTTTGTGAGATAGTTTCAATGTCTATAGAGGATAATCCTAAAAGTTTACCTGGGGGTTCAACCTAAGGATAAACCATGTGTAATGAGACAAATTTATCTTATGCTCACATGGGAAAATGGGAAGATATTGAATGAGATGCCTCTACCTACTGCCACTTACGGGCTAGTTGAGGAGTATGTGAAAATATGGGAGGTAGCCAACTCAGGAGAGATACTGAAGCATCCAAAAACCCAAGCCAATGATGGAGTTCCACCTCAACCCCGAGGTTAGGGTCAGACATTGGAAATAGAACATCATAATGGTAGGGATGATACACATCATGATGGCAGAGCTATAACAACAGGGTATATAATTTAAAGTCCCACACCAGTCAAAAGTTAAATAAGAGTGGTGTAAGTAGAATTAATGGATCCAACTGGGTAGAACCATGTGGTAGAGGGATCATCTAGAGGGTTCCATAGGAAGCTTACTGAATCTCCTAGGAAGCGGCTATGTTATGTAGATATACCTAAGGATTCCGTATATCCCAAGGCTTGGACATACTAAGACATCAGAACACACCTAATTATCTATAGAAAATTGTACCATAACCTCTACCAGTTCGGAACATAACTTCTTGGAATTTTCTATTTCAGGGATGACTTCCTGGTATCTCAAGCGGATGGGGAGAAATATGTGGATGAGATAGAGGACTCAGTGTACTCCCAAGGTACCCCGCATCCAATGACAGATTGGTTTAAAGTACTTATTAACCTAACATATCCACCACATCTATATGATTCTAAGATAGAAGAGAACATCCATTTGTATAAGGGATCAGAATGGTCCTTGGGAGAAGATTACGATAGGGGGAGCCCTCTAGAGGAAGGTGAGGTTGCAGCCTCGAATCTGGGATAATTCACTGAAACTCTTGAGGTAAGATCTAATCCATTTCCTTATATTATTATCTCAATCATGTTATCCAGGTTTCTCAAATCACATTTGTTCTTCATAGGAGAGCCTCATACAAAAGACCCCTTCTCTTGTAACAATGTATGTAGAGGGACAAGCTCTGGGACCTGTGTTTGGAATACTAGTGAGCACAGGGTCTAACAGTGCTATGGTAACCAAGGTGGAATTTTCATAATATTCAAAGCTCCCAAACATATATGGGGGGGGGGGATGTCATGTGATTCCAATAATAACAACTCGAGGGTATGAGCAACTATAATTGGATATTTTCAAGCATTTTTCCTCACAGATTCATAACTTTTGTTTCCCCAACCAGGCCAACTAACATCATCTTTTTCTAAATAGTCCTTGAAGTAGAGGGCGTACTATTAGTAAGGATGGTTGGGGGTCCCATGGCTCCTTTACTAATGGGAATTCTAATTGAGATGGAATCAGAAGCCCAAGATGACTAGACCACAACAATCGTGGCTGTAAGTATAACCACTAAAGGGGTGGAACCTAGAGCATACATGTATGATCTTACCGAGGTGGAATCTAGTGATAAAGATCAACCACATGACATGGATCCCATCCCATATAATATAATTCCAAAGGAGGATCATTCTACGAAACTCCTAGAGGCTTTCTTGGAATATGAAACCACTGACCTAGAGGAGATGGATGAGTCCAATTCTAATGTAGAGGATAGCCAGGCTGTCTGTCACCACTCATCGAAGCTGATCAATCACTTCTTTGAGAACACCCTAGAATCATAGTGGATAAGATTGATGGGATCAATTAACTCTTGGCTATGTGACCTATGCACTGGAGGGATAGACACATGAGTTTTTTATATGCTTGTTTGGTATTACCTCAACGAAATAATATGGGAGAGAGATAATTGCTTGGATGTTTCCTCACACTAGAAGAATTCTTTAAACACTAATAAACTACAAGAGGATGAAGAGTTGGTCCAACACTTAGAAGCATGGATGAATGAGTGATATTCCTTCTCTAACACCCAATCAAAACTCATATCCCGATTGAAGGTCTAGTTGGCAGTGTCCAAAGAGTAGCTGAGGCAAGCATCTCATGAAGTGGTCAATCTACGATCTGAGTGGTACCATGTAAAGATCAGGGTCGATGGGATTCACTATAAGGAAAATGAGGAATATAGTGATCTTAGATGATGAAATAAAATCCTAGAGGCCACATGCCGAAGGGTGGAAGAGTTGGAATGCTATATTTAAGAAGCCAATTCCTATGGGTTGTGTTTTTCTGAACTTGTAAAACATATTTCAAATATGATTGTATATTTTGAACTGCATAAAAATTTCTTTCTTGTTTTAAATTATTGCACCTATATCATATCTATGGAACAACTGATGATCAATCCATGAGATCACATGGGTCATGCCTGGTGTGAGAAATAAGGGGAGACCACATAATTGTTCATTCTGTATAAGAGTGCTGGATAACCATCGAGTACTCAGGGTCTGTAATTATTGACTGAACACCAGGGGAATTCAGGATGAGAAAGGTCATGGATGAAGAATAGGGATCTATGAATAGCTAAATCACTTTCTTAATGTGTGATGGTATATGAGTGGGACAATGTCAAGGGCATTGGAATCAATCCAAACAAATAGGGTTGAAAAAATATGAATCACATGCCCAAAATTCAGAACAAAATAAGGGTGTCATGAAGATGGAGGATGAATGATGACCAAATTGAATACACATCATTCATATAATTTTATCCAGAAATGGGAAAAAATAAGGGACAACCACTAAATGTATTTGAGAACACAAGGCCAAACTCGAAGTGTCGTCCAAAGACTCCCAGGGCATTGTCCCAAAATAGTAGGCGAGTGAAAGTTTCATGAGTCCATTCCCTTAGGGGGGTCCCATAAGATGTGGAAGAGGATGAAGATACTAATAAGGGTCACACAAATCATGAGGTGTAGTGATTTAATTTGGAAAGGATTCCAACACTCTTGGAATTACGCCACCATGACTGAGAGAATATCGATGAAGGTGTACTGGTCTAAACAAATATCGAATTGGGATCTAGGGTGGAGACCTCTCTTGTGAGGTCTTGAGGTGACATGTTGTTTATGTCATGTATATGAGGATGATGAACATTTAGTTTAACTTTATATAGTGAGGAAAATGTATGCCCTAGTTTAACATCATATGACCAAGACATTGCACATAGTTTAAGATAATACTGCTTGGACCCTAGACAATAGTTTAAAGATGTGTTATATAGAACATGATGTATATTCATATAATGTTTTCATGGCATGAAGGATACAAAACCTATGTGAATAAGCTGAAGGAGGGCTTGTGCACCATAAAAATACTAAGGGACAGATGGGAATGAGGCATATGTGATGCGGTAAAGGACAAAACCCAACATGAATGAAGGCTAAGGTGATCTCAACCATGAAACACACTCCTATAAGGCTCTTAGTTTAAGGTCATAGATTTTGTACCATAATCAGGCCAAATGGTCAAGAGGGATAGTGAACCTATGGATGGGCCTGGGGACAAAAAATTTTGGGCGTCACCACTTATCCCATGAGGATGGGAATCAATCCGCCCACAGTTCTTTAATGCTGTATAGTTTAACGTCGTGTTGTAAGGATAAAGGTGATTAGTCCTGAAAAGGGGAAATAATTTTGTGTCTGGACCTAATATGTAAGATCCATGTGTCAATACATATCCTATAAGGATGGGAATCAAGCAACACATAGTTCTCATTTTCCATGCAGATTTGAACCATGAACTAAAAGAAGAGGCATTAGATATTTCTTGTTTTTTATTTTGTTTGTATGCTATTTTTTTTGAGAGACTGGACCAAGATGAAAAGTTTTGGGTGTTTCTATGAGAATCAATAAATGTGTAGGTATTGAAAAGTGGTATGGTGGATGACTAATTCCAAAGGCGACATCCTCTCAAGTGAGAACACCATAATGATGTTCCATTTTTTTCGTGTGGCCAAGACAATGATTCCATATTTCAAGGTCAACTGATAGGACTGGTCGATGAATTTTAGAATCATGTGGTAAGGAAACAATAGTTTTAAATCATGTGGTATGGAGTAACATAGTTTAACATCATACTACATAGACAAAAGAGATCATTGTTTAAGTTTGTAGAACTCCAACCATAAGGTTTCACAGTGTCTCTATGTGGGTATAACCCTACCAAGACTCTTCATCCCATGTGATCCATGCCCAGTGTGGGAAAATAGGAGTGATGTAAGGCTTTCCTCATCATATGAGAGTGAAAAACAATTAAAAGGAAACACTAGGTGGGAAAATCCAACCATGTTGAAATTTCTACTCGATGTGCACAGATGCACAGAGGGACAACACCAAAGGTATTGGGGATCCAGAAGAATATGAAAGGGAAGGAAAATGTAAATCACATTGTCTGATATTTGAGATGGAATATGGGTGGTGTAATGATGGAGGATAACTAATGAAAATATTTGAAACATAACATCTATATCATGTAACATGTAATGGGAATAGAAAAATGTGGGTCGACTATAGACCATATTCAAAATGCAGGAACTAAGTCAAAATTTCATTCAAAGTCTTTCGAGGAATTGGCCTAATATGGTATGTAATCCATGAGGTTGAGAATCCATACCATTAGAGGGTCCCATTAGATGATAAATATGATTAATTCCCAAATAACATGACCTGTGAATCATAGAAGAGAATTTGGGGAAATTTCATTGTGGAATCCAACATTTCTGGTCTCGCACCACCATACATTTAGACATGCCAGTGTGGGACATCCGCAGGCCGAATCAGATCTTTCCTCAAGGATTGGGTTCCTGGGTGTTTTTGCGAATAGTTTAAAGGTCATGTTTCTCAGATCATAATCTCTTAGTTTAAGGTAATAGAGTGAAAACCATCGATGGACAGTTTAACATCATGTGCGTGGGACACACCTGTGCAGTTTAACATCATGTGGTAATGACAGAAATGCCACACATTTTATCATCGTGTGACTGGGATATGTGCATCCCAATGGGGAAATTCATGGTGGGGTAAGAAAACCTGATGTGAATGAGATCCAATGAGGTCTCAACCACACCACACATAATTAAAGGGGAACCTAGGATAAAAGGACCAAAGGAGTTTATAATTATATGGCCGAGCCTCAGGACAAAATGTTCAAGCATCACTATGTATCTTATGAGGGAAATAATCAAGCTGCACGTAGTTATTGAATATAGAATAGTAGGTGGTAAATTCCAAGAGGGGTTATATACTCTCAGGAATGGAAATCATGATTTTTATACTATTTACTATCATGTGAGCTAGGACACTGAAAATCTTAGTTTAAGGTCATAGAGTTTTGACCATAAGAGGGGAGGTGTGTAGTGCGGTGCCATGAGGCTACCCACTTTGAATGAAGATAGAAGAGGTCCACACTACATGACACACTCCCAGGGAGAAAACCTTAACCACAAGGGGGAAAAAGGTTCATGCTTCTACATTTAGGCCTGAGGACAAGATGTATGAATGTCACTACATATCCTCTGAGGGAAGGAATCAAGCCACATGTAGATCTTGAGGATGGAATGAAAGGTATCCAATTAAAAATGGGGGAAATATACTACCAGAGGAGAATATTTAGGTTGTTACATAGTATAATTTCATTCAAACCTTAACAAAAAAAATCTTAGTTTAAGGTTATAAAGTTCAGACTATAAGGTGGGAGGTTTCCAGTGTGGCACTATGAGGCTACCTGATGTGAATGAGGAAAAAAAATATTCAATCCACACCACACGCTCCTAGGATAACACATATATAGTTTTAAGTCAAAAATCTTGGACTTTAATTATTAGTTTAAAGTCATGAGATCATGATGTAGGTTCCTAGTTTAAGCTCATAGAGTTTGGACCACAATATGGTGTGATTATTTCATATAGGTCAAATCCCAAAAAAGACCCATAAGCCCACATGATCCATGATTGGTGTGAGAAACATGGGTCGGAGAGGATTCTTACGACACATGGAAACATATATAATGAAAATAGAGAAGTTGGGTAAATGATGTTCTAATGATGCTGATCAACCTACTCACCTTACAAAGGTGAACAGAGGGGTAACACTGAGGGTGTTTAAGTTCCTCTTGGACATAATAATGTAAAAATAGATGAATCACAATGTTTGATATTTGGGACATGATGAGGGTGGCGTAATGATGGGGGATAAATATTGACCTTGTTTGAAACGCAACATCTATATCATGTGACTTGGAATGGGAACAAAAAAAGAGGTTTGGCCACTGACCATATTCGAAGCATGAGACCTATCTAAAATTTTCTTTCAAAGTATTTAGGGGCATTGTCCTAGGATGGTAGGAGATAAATGAGGCCAATCATCCATACCATTAGGGGGTCCCTTCAGATGTGAAATATGATTAAGGCCGAAATAATGTGACATGTGAAGTATGGAGATTGAATGAAATAATGTACATGTAGAATCTAAAACTCTAGGCCCTATGCCATAGTATATATGAATGTGTTATTGAGGAATACCAAATAGAGGGATTCCAACCCCTTATCAAGGGAAAGGGGGCTTGAGAGGGACCTTGGGTACGTCATGGAAATGATCCAATTCCAAATGATGAATAAGAGGGATAGAAGAGGGTTAATAAACTAGGGGCTGGACCTAAAGAAAAAATGTTTGGGAGTTCCTACGTATCCATTAAGGATGGGAATCGAGAAACATGTAGTTCTGGAATCCCATGCAATTTAACATCATACAGTAAGGATATAAATTAAGAGTATTATTCCTAGGGTAGGTACATGATGCAGTTATTATATCCTGATATGAATGAGAACCAAGGAGGTCTCAACCACACCAAATACTCTTGGGAAGAATCTAAACCCAAATTACAGAAGGGTGATGCCCTCTCAGATGAGGACATCAAGGAACTGCATAGTTTATCATCATGCAACCAAGAAAAAACAATAGTTTACCATTGTATAGGACATGAAATTTTAGCATCATGCAGGAAAAAGTGGAATTTGAATTTTAAGGTCATTAATATTGGACCATAAATACTATTAAGTTTAATTTCATTCAGGGCAATGTTGTGCAGCTTAACGTCACATGAGTGGAAAAAGGGATCTTTTTTTAAGGTCATATAGCTCAGACTATAAAGTGGTAAGATACCAAAATAGGGGTGTGTAGGGTTGTTCCATAAGGAAACCCAATGCGAATGTGGAACAAGGGGGTCTCAACCACACCACAAACTCATGGGAGAAATCTGGGCCATGGAGCCAAAAAAAAATAGAAGGTTTCATGGCTGGACCAAAGATAAAAGCTCATGATATTCCTACATATCCCATGAGGATGGGAATCTTGACATATAATGTTCTTAAATCTCATGCAGTTTAACATCATGCGGTCAAGATGATGGTGTGTAGTTTAACTTCATGTGGGATGATGATGTTGGGAAATTTTATGTCCTACAGCCCGAACGGTGAAGTGGTTCTCATGTGAAATACTTATTGAGGAATTTGGAATTAGTGGGAGGACTAATTTTCTCACTATACTTGGTGGGAAAAGAGTATGCACCATTAGGGTAAACCTTGTGAATGATGTAGGGTCCTTCTCATTTGGGCTCCAACATTGGTGGCTTCCTACCAGGTATCATCGACATCCTCAGAGACAATACCGAGTCCCCTTGATGGAATGAACATAGACAAAATATCTTATTTAAAACCGTAGATATCTTTTTCTAATTCCTCTCTAGATTATGAAAGGCCCGAAGCCTATTTTCATCGAGGGATTCCAGTTCTGCGAGATAGACTTCAACAGCCCTGTCTGACATTAGCTAATCGTATATAGCCATACAGAGTGATGGAAACTGAATCTCAATGGCTAGGAACTCTATTCTATATACCAGGGAATATGGGATCACATGAGTGGAATTTCAGATTGTCTTATGATAATACCAAAGATCATTGGGGAGCTTTTCCAACCATCTCTTCTCATTTTGGCCCCCCATTTTTTGAAAATTGTTAGAGAGGGTCTTATTTAACACCTCAGTCTATCCATTATATTATTCATGGTAGTAAGAAGTATGGTTAGACTGGACACTGTACTTGGCATAAAATTTCTTTAGCTCACCTGCTTGTAAATTGGTGCCTTTATTGGTGAGAATAACATGAGGGACTCTGAATTTATGGATGATGTTGGATCTCACAAACTCAATGATGGAATGATAATTGACTTCTTTGAGCAAGATTTCCTTTTCCCAATTGGATAATAAATCCATCATAGTTAGAATAAATATTCATTAGTGATCTATTACTAGTGGATATGGTCCCATTACATTACATCCCTAGACTTCAAAGGGCAAAGAATACTTGGTGGTGTGGAGGGGTTCTTATAGTAGATGCAAAAAATTAGCATGAATCTGACACACATGGCACCTCTTTGCGAACTCAATATAGTCATAGAACATGGTGGGATTAAAGTATCTCAAACTCTGAATCTGGTGAGAGAGCTTTAAGATAGTCTGAGGGGCTCCATAAGAGTCAGCATGGACTTCCTACATAACCTAGGGAATCTCATATCCTTAAATACAATGAATGATAAATATATCAAATCCATATCTGTTTAGGATCTTCTCAATGATGGGCCACTCTAGAGGGTGAACTGCACTGAAATCCAATGTAATCACTCACGTTCGACTCTATATATCTGTAGACTTCCATACTGGAGATACTCGATGTGAGGAGTTTTCCAATCAGAGGTATCTTTCCACACGAAAGGGGAATTCAGAGGTCCTAACATAGAATCATCAATGGTAAGGTGTATTACCTACTAGTTTTAATCATTATCCAAGGATATGGGAGAAATTATCCTTCAATGCACCACATGGATAAACAGGCCACCCTGATCAGGCTCTGTGTAACACCCTAAGATTTTGTGAATTATTTTTTTCAAGTTAATTTAATCATTTTGATATTTTTCATTTCACGCAAAACTGAAAATAGTTAATTTTATATTAAATAACTATGTTTGAATTACATATATTACATGAAATATAAATGCTAGATTTATCTACAAGGAACACTGAGGCTATTATTCATTACATGTAATAGTGACTTTCCTTGATGTCTTGTGTAACACGCATGAATGAGTATTACCGAACAAAAATATATTATTAAAATATTATTTTTTTGATATAATAATATAAAACCTATCCATTAAATTAGATTTTATGAATATTATTAACTAAATTATGCAAATATTTTTTTTCAAAAAATATAAAATAAATTAATTAGTTACAAATTATTTAAAAATGAATACCAGAATCAATTGAATATAAAGAGAGTATTTTTATAGAAAATTATTATTATGCTCACAAAGTTATTTTAATTAAAATAAATTAAATTAATTCAAATTAGTAAGTGATATTATTTTAATATATATTTTATATTTTCAATCAATTATTTTTTATAATTATCCAATATATTTGACAGACATATGATAAGAATAAATCCAATTTTATGCTTAAAACCTATATTTTTTAGTTTTACAGGCTTCTAATGGTGAACCCATTTAAAATAATTTTTTTTAAACTTTTATGTATTTAATATGTAAAAAGAAACTTCCTATTTGGAATAGAAACATAAAAATTATGTTACGATAAATATTTGGTATTTTTCAATAAGGTTTTATTTTTTTAATTAATGTTAAAAATAATGGATTTCAATTCAAAACTGATTTTTTGTATTATTTATTTATAAGGTTATATTATACTTTAAATTGGTTTCAAAGTTTAAATAGATAAATTTTTTACCAATTAATCCAATTTAGTTCATTAGAATAAATTTCACTTTCAAATTCAATATAAAAACAAAGAAATCTTTTGAACGTTTTTACTTTAAAAACCTGCATTGTCAACCCGACTATGAGATTAAATTTAAGTTAATTTTAACCACTTATGTGTTTTTAATTCAGTAAAATGGATTCAATTTTTGAAATTATCATAATTTATAATGTCTAATAAGGTCATCTTATTTTTTGACCAAAAATATTAGTGAAGTAATAAAAATTAATTGCAACAATTAAGGTTAAATTAAGCATAATAAGGGACTTTAACCATAACATTAAGGCCCAAAACGACCTATAAAATTTTCCAAAAGACATTGGCTTCCCATATTTAGATAAAAACCTCCCATTTCACTCGTTTTAACCACTATTTAACCACATTAAATAAAAAATGTGGGTAGGGATCCTTTCTTTTAAAATATTTCAAGAGTGCCACCACTCCTCCAATATAAAGGGCCTCCTCTCCTTGAAATCCCTCACACCTATCAAGCCACTTTAGATATTAAAATCTACCCAATTAGATCTTAATAATATATCCCTTCCTCCATGAAGCCTAATTTGGGTAGGAATCCTCTTAAGGAAACCCTTTGGTGTAAACCTAAAGGAGTGACCAGATTAAGAGGTAACACACTCCCTCAATATTATTTATTTTATTTTCTTTATCCACTCCCTAAAAAACTCTTTTTACATTAAAATATAAAAAAACCATTATCATTAATATACTAGGATGTTTTTATGTTAATATTTCTACCTGAAAATACACACAAATCTATATAATGGGTAACAAACAGACTGTTTACATGTAGGCGGACTATCGCCTCACTAAATGATGATTGTTCAATTTTACTTTACCGTTTCTCATGGTGGACATTATTATGGAATATATGTTTATATATGATATATATAATATTTATTATGTGTTTAATATTCTGTAATTATTTTAAAAACCCACATATTTATACTTTCTATTTTGTGTTAATATGATAATTTCATTTGAGGAAGTGCGGCCTACATCCCCCTCAAAGCAATGTGATTCGTTCATACACTACATGGAATGAATTAAGGATATATTTAATGAATATATATAATATATATAATATATATTATATAATAAATATACTTAAATAATTTTATATATACATATATATTCATATAGATTTCTTTTACTTTCTTTCCTTCAAAACAATAATTAAACGGAAATGGTGTTCATGCGTACGTACAGCTTGCCGTCTCCATGAATGATGTATTAAATTTCATAATTGTAAATTATATATATTATTATAATACACATATAATATATATATATATTATATTTATATTAATTTTTACTTTTTTTAATCACGATATAAGTTTAAGGACCAATGATATAACAAATTAAGACACATGTGAAGAAAAAAGAAAATATTTTTCTAAGTGAAACCTTATCACAAGATAATTAACAAGTGGGTAACATAAGATCATAATAAAACTAAATGAGGTGTAAGATATAAAAATATGTTTATGTAAAATATGTATAATAAATTTATATTTATTATATAGGTTGTTTGAACAAGTATGATGAGAGTCAATACACAAGGTATAAGATTTTCATCTCACTTTTTGCATCTATGAGATAAATGTCATGTTCACCATTTACTTATATTTTGTGGTGTATTTACTAAAAATTATTGTATTAAATTAATCATATAATTAAATATATAGTTATTTACATATCCATTTTATGATATTTCTTTTTTGAGATTTAAGTTTCAAAAGTTACCAATTCGGTAAAAAATGTTTTGTCTCAATTTTCCTTCTTTGAGACTCATGTTTTATTATTCACCTAAACTCCTTTTTTGAGGTGTATATAATTACATTTTACATTTTAGATCAAGAATATATATCTTTTCATGATATTTTATTCTTCATTTAAATTCATTTTCTTACATGAATAGTATGATCCCAAGTAACCAAGTTGTAAGCGTTTGTTCAAACAATATCATCGCTTTTCGAGATTGTCGATAATTATGCTTATTTGATGAAATATTATGATCTATATTTTAGGAAAATTCATGGTTTTTCTTATACTATATTTACTAAATATTTAGTCATGTATCAGTACCATTTTTCTACTCTTTGTTACATAATATATTTAAGAAAGTGATTTTAGGAAATACCAACTTTACCCTCTCTTCGGTCAGAAATATGTGATTCCTTCAAAAAAATATTTACTAAAAAGGTTTCCAAGAATAATTTAATATTACCCTATAAAATTTAAATTTTTTTTACCATTGTTTTACATTAAATTGTTTTTTTCCAAAAAGGAATCTTCTTGTCATTTTCCAATCGATGCACATTTCTAAACTTTTTACCCTGAAAAAGGAATATTGCTTTTACCTCGTACGACATGTATAGATTTACCTATAATAATTTATTTGAATCTTCCTATATATATTTAAAGGGATAATTTTAAAGAATTTTTTTAAAGCTATTTTCAAAGAAATTGTTTTGAAATCATTTTCAAACATCATTTATAAGTTTTCAAGGAAAAACTATTTTCAAGCTCCACTACAAGTTTTAAAAGTAAAAAGGATTTCAAATTTTTTTTCATAGATTAATTTATATTTTTATAAGTTTATTTTCAATGAAAATAGTTTTCAAAAAGTTTTATGTTTTAAAAATAAATTTTTAAATAAGAAGGATATTTCCCTCAAGAAATGTTTTTATAAGGTATTTCAAAATTGTTTCCCATGTAATATAACAATCATTGGAGTTACTCAGGAATTTTTGGGGAAATGATAAAATGTTTTCATTCATATTATTTCTCTTAACGTATTACCTTTTTATTGAAATATGTTTTTTAAATCTATTTCTCTTCCACCTGTTATATTCTTTTGAAACCTGATTCTTTTCATTGGTTATGTTTACAATGAAATGATTATGAAACCCATCTCTTTCCACAAGTTATGATATGATTACATGTTTATAATACCAATTTCATTTCATGGGTCATGATATGATTATTTATGATGTTGTATCACATGTATTCAGGATTTCACTATGATATGGGTGAGACCTATATATCCCTCTAATGCATTGGGTAAAGATTTATATCTCATGAGATATATATGGATGGAATGGGAAATGAACTCAGTTCTATAATAGAGGGATGGAACAGGGCTTTACTCAGTTAAGTAATATAGTTATGGAATGGGGGTTTACTCAGTTTAATAATACGAGGCTGGAACGGGGGTGTACCTAGTTCATTAAAGGACATTATCTACTAAGATGGTCTTGGTAGCGATGCCTTGGCTACTATAGAAATCATATTATATGATTATGTATTTTCCACAATTCCATGTTTTATTACTATGTTATACTTTCATGTGTTATGTAATTTATTTCCTTATAATTAATGTCTTATGAATTTCCAAGCCTTATTCCATGATTCATGTGTATGATCTTTGATATGTAGGGTATGATATGCTATTTTCATGGTCATGTTCTCATATCATCATGTTCATAATTATGCTTACATATCTCCATTTTTACCCTTACTAAGTATATGATCTCTCCCATTTTATGTTTCCTTTACCCTAGGTTATGAAGATATGTATTATGTTTGATGTGTCTAAGAAGGGTGATAGTCAAGGAGAACCTGGTGGGAGATGATGTATCTCATTCATGTACCGGTGTTTTTGATTCCATGATTCCAAAGATACTAGACTAGTAAGGTATTTGGTCTTATTATTGAATAATGTTTTAAGAATATATCAAATGTTATGTTATGTCTATGTATTTCAAGACTAGGTCCTTATAGTTGGTATCATAGTGAAGGTTTAGTTAACCTTTAGTAAAAAGGATGAGAAATATTTAGTGAGATACTAAGGACTATTTTTAAGGATATGTCTAGGGATGTATCTAGGGATAAGAAAAAGGATTAGTCATCATTTAGGAAAATGTCTTGGAATTTTGGTAAAGGATAGAGTAAGATGTTTCTTTGTAATAAATCACTTTCTGGATAGTATATGTGAATGTGGATCTGGAACAAATGTACCTAGGAGTAATTACTACAAAAAGATGTTTTGAGCCTGACTTGGGGTAATATGGTACACAATAATGGTTCTTGCTGTGCACTGGTTTGAAACTCCTAGGGGATATTCTTTGGAAATTTACAAACTCTTCATGAACCTTCATGAAGGATTTAAATATAATTTGGCTATGAATAACCTTGGATGAAACTATGGTGTAGTACATTAAGGAAGGTGTCATGATTTAGAAATCCTATAAGTAATTATTTTCATGACTATGTGGTTTCTTGAAATGATAAGTAATGCTCACACTACTCTTCTAGTTTTAGTGAATTGAAGGAACTAGAAGTAACTAGATTATCGTTGAATGCGATGGATGATTTGATAATGAGAAATCAAGTGGGATGATTAATGGAGTGAATGATGTTGTGATCATGCCTAATCCTTTTTTACCTAACATTATTAACAATGTGTACTTTAACCAACTCTCAGACTCACCAAGGAATATAAAGAAGGAATTTTATGAGTTTTTGGGCAAAGAGTACATCAGAGGAAAAAATATTTGGTTTCATTTGTGTTAAGAATTTAGAAAGAATCACCAAATTAAATGTATTAGAGGAATAAGAAGATGTTTTGAATGTGTAAAAGGAGGAAGAAAATAAAGTGACTCTAAGGGAAAAATAAAGAGTTCGATTAACAAAATAGATGATAATATTTTCCTCCTTAAGACATCATCAAAGGTTAATTTTATTAAGTGTGGAGTAAATGGACATTATGCAACTCAATGTACCAAGATGAAAGCTCTTTATGAGAACCCGCAAGGTGGTGTGATTAATGGTTACATTGTTGAGGATGAAGAGACTACTGATGAAATGTTAGAGGAAATATGTATTGTGTAATAAGTTGAGGTAACCTTGTTAATGGAATAAGTATTAAGTGGAATAATCAATGTTTTTATGTGTTTGGAATATATTTTATATATGAATAATACAATATAAAAAGATTTTTCTACTTATGTTTTTTGATTAGTATTTACCAGTTTATATTGAATATTCCCATTGGACTAGTGAAGTGATTTAATGACAAGTTTATATTTTAACTAAGGGAGGTAAACCTTAATATGTTATTTATGCTAAGATAATGTAGTTATGAATTAGTAAATTGGACAGTACTGATTACCTTGGAACTAAGTAAGGACTTGTTGAAAGTTGGGTTATGCTATCATTGATGAAGTTTACAACATTTTTGAATTTAAGTAATATATCCAATATATTTTGGAATAAGAAATCATCCTTGTTTTCCAAAAGTATTTATGGTAATTATTTTTATTACCATGTTTTAAGGGAATATACGATAAGGGTATTCACATGTTTGGAATATGACAAAAAAATGGTACTTTGTGATATATGGGGGATCAATATAAAGCTAATTTCATGGACTTATTTATACTATTTCAGTTTTTCCATCTTTAGAAAGGGTTATATGGTTAACTAATCATGGAAATTTTAAGTTAAACTTTGGATTAAGTATTTATGTATTAAGGTTGTACTGATAACCCTAGTTAAAAGGCTATTTAGTGATTAACCTTATTTCAAGGATACCCATCATATTTATTTTAGAAATTATATTAGTGTGGTTTTATAAAAGGCCATCATATATGTTTAGTGACAACAAATAAAGTCTATCAAGGCCATGGGTCTTGAACACTTGACCGAAGAATGATAAGGGTTTCATGCCTACCACTAGCCCACGTGATGTCTAGGTTAATGTGTAATTGTTTTTATTATTATTATTAGTGATGAACTAGTAGAGTTACCTTTTATGTTTAGATATTTCTGTATTAACCAAATTAATTTTGAAGAATATTTAGAGACAAATAGTTAAACTTTTCAATATTTTATGGTCCTTATGATTCTCTAAAAGTGTATTTTAGTGCTTCTAGCATCAAAGTTAATTTCTGGAAATCCATTACATGAAGTAATGGATGAATTAGAAATTGATAAAGGCATAACCAAAGAATGAAATTTTGTTTATAAAATATATAAAGAATGTATATTTCCTTATATTCTTGTTCAATTAAATAATTACTCAATGTTAGTAAAATGATCAAAAAATGTTGTTCTAATACATTACTTTTTGTTGAGACGGTGACCTTTTAAATCATCACATATTTATGAGTTTGAGGCCCTTAACATTGATTTGATCATTAAATTATTTTTGATTGATGAACTCAATCACAACCTATAAATATTTATGCTTTTACTTCATGTCCAATATCTACTCCCAACCTATATTCTCATATGTGGAAACCTAGTAATATTTTACTTTGGGTAACCGTTAGGGTTCCAACTTTCCCTTTTTATGGGAAGTTTTAGCATTAATTTTTATGATGTGAGTTTCTATGAATCAAACTGTAAAGACCCGTAAATTTCAAGGAAATTTTTTTCTTAATTTTCTTTGGAATTTTACAAGAGCGCAATTTCTGACGGCACCTGATTCCGAGGCCCAGTGTTCCCGGAATCATTTTCCGAAGTTTGGCTCGGGTACGTTCAGTGAACGGACGAGCGGGTTTTTCTAAACTTTTGAACCGGTGCCTGGAATCGAATTCTGAGGGCACCGATGAAATCGCAGCGCCGATATTCTCTTAGAAACGCCTCTTCCGGAGTTGCATTTGCTCTGGTGTGGTTTTTAATTTTCGGGCTTAAAGCTAAGAAATAAAATAATTTTACGACAACTTTATTTTATTTCACTTAAGCCACTTGGAAGCCACTTGAAGCCACTTAAAGACGGCTTAAACTGAGTTGATCTAGATAGGATTCTATCCAGAAATATCCTACCCCCTTGGTAGGATATTTGTAAGGTGGGGCCCGCACGAGCCCCGCCGTTTTCTTTCCGCTAAGTAACGCACCCGCGAAAACCCGTCATTATGAAAGTCAACTGATGCGTTTTCTTAATTCTTAACAGACCATTTAATTGGGCGGTTTATTTCGTAAATTAAATGAGCTGTTTCTTCCGTTGAATTAATTCAACAAATTGATGGGTCGTTTCTTACCCATTTTCGTTTGTTGGCATAATAATAAAATAAGACCAACCTCTCTTTTTTTGGGGATTACTCGTTGAGACAGAATCCTGGTATCTTATTTCTCCTTCGCGAAGAACGCGAAGAACACCGTCATCCGCGGAAATCGACAACGCCCAAATCCGAGACGTTCTTCCCCGCCCCGATCTCCGATCACCAACCGTTTGAGGTGAGTGATTTCAGGTTTCTTCTAAAAGATCTTTTGGGTTAAAAATGAAATGCAGATTTAATTATTTATAATTTAAATCTGTTGTTCTTGGTCCGTTGAGTTCGCCGACTCAATGCCAGATTCCGCGACGACGCGACACCTTCCCGCGACGACGCGACGATCCCCCTCTTCCGCGATGAGCAATTCCGCGAAGAACGCTCACGCGTGATGACTACGAGGTAGGGAATTATTTTGGAATTACCCCCTTTTTTATATTCCCGTAAGTGTTTCTTTAAAAAGTTAAAGTACCAGATTTGTGAACAATTTTAAATTTATTAAAATTGTTGTTTCCGTTCAAATAAGGAACCCGTTTTATGAAACAATCATATTTCATTAAAAATTGTTTCGGATATGCGTTCATGTGTTGAACTTTAATTTCTCCCGTTGTTTATATCTAACGCGGAGGGTGCGAGCCAAACGAACACGGCCCGCAACCCTCCGCCTTTCTTCGTTCTTGTGCGGATTTGAAAGGCGACGACGGAACGTGCCGCAACAGATGTTTGATGATCCCGGAGTGAAGAACGAGTCCCGGGAGAAGCAACGGCGCAGACGGGAAGAAAAACGGGCCACCGAAGCGACTCCGGCGGCCTGTGGAAGCCGGCGGCGGCGTGGGTCGCCGGCACGACGGCGCTCGGCGCGCCGCCGCGGCACCGGCCGCGGCGGCGTCGCTCGCGGGACGCGGCTGAAGCCGCGTCCGGCGCCAGGAGACACCCCGCGGGTGTCACGCGGGGGCGGCAGCACCCCCCCCCCCCCGCGTCACCCGGGACGCGGCTTCAGCCGCGTCCGGTTGGCTGGCCGACACCCCCCGGGTGTCGCGGGGGTGTCACGCGGGGCGGCGGCTCCCCCCGCATTGGGCCGCTCGGCCAAGCCGAGCCGGACCGGCCCTGGCCGAGCCAGACCGGTCGGACCGGGTCAGACCGGGTCGGACCGGGTTCGGCCGACCCAGGGGGGGTCGGGCCGGGTCGGCCCGGCCCCGGACCCCCCCGTCTTCGGACGGTCTTCGTTCAAATGCTCGTAACATGAGCTACGGGCCTCCAAACGACTCGCCGTCAGCGGTAACGCGATCCTTGGATCGAGATGGTCGTTTCGGTATATCGCACTCAAGGTTTCGGAACACTTTGGGTTCGTCCAGGTTGGTTCATACACGAAACCAACCGGGCCCTCGGAGCGGAAACGCTCATATCTTGATCCGCGGACGTCCGATTGGCGTGCCGTCAGCTTCGTTTAATTCCTCTAAGTGAGACGGATCTTTTGGCACACTCTACCCGAGGTTTGGACACAGGTGGTGTACGGTCGGGTTGGTTTTTCCTTAAAAACCAACCGGGCCCCTGGGACGAAAAAGCCAATATCTCTCAGACCGGGCGTCCGATTGACGCGCCGTCTGTGACGTTGAGTTCCTGTTGACGATACAGAACTTTTGGATACATCAACTTCGGACTTTGTGTCAGTTGATGTATCAGCCTCTCGGCTCGTGGAGCGGACCCTCCCGAACGAGCTTGCTGTGTGCGGGAACCCTAGAGCTGGCTGCGACTGCTTCTTCGACAGCGACGACTGTGCAGAGATCCTCAGTGGACTCCGACGACGACCGTGCAGAGGTCCTCAGTGGACTACAGCGACGACTGTGCAGAGGTCCTCAGTGGACTGCGACGACTACAGCACTCAGCGAACCTACGTGGATCAGTGCTACAGGTCCTGTGTGGGCCCGGTCCTGTGTGGGCCCGATCCTGTGTGGGTCCGATCCTGTGTGGGTCCGCGCTCAGCGGTTCTGTGTGAGCCAGCGCCTACAGGTCCTGTGTGGGCCCGATCCTGTGTGGGTCATTGCGGGGGTTAGTTACCTATTGATCCTTCGTGGGTCCGACGACTTAGATGGATCAGTGATCATCTTTATCGTCATCCGAAGAAGTATACCTCTGTGAGCTGAATCTTGTGTTACTCTCCTTTGTGGATTGTGTTGAGCTATCCTGTGTGGATTTACTGTTTACTCTCCTTTGTGGATTGTGTTGAGCTATCCTGTGTGGGTATACGTTTTTCTTTCCTATGTGGACTGGGTTGTGCTTGGGCTCGGACGTTGGAGCCGAACGGGAATTGATGACTTAGGTATATGTATGGGCATATGCCTAAGCCGTGTTAGATGTTACTTCATGTTTGTATCTTTCCTTTGTGGATTATCTTTTTTGGATTTCGGGAGACCTTCGGGGGTCTCGGGGTCCCTACTGAGTAGCTTATACTCACCCCTGCACGGGCTATGCCCGCACTTCGTGGTGTTGGTTGCAGACGACGGACAGCGCTGATCGTGGTGGAGGCGTGCGGAGCAGGACGGTACCTGGAGGTGGACCACTGGGCGGGACGTACTCGGAGAGGTCAGGTGGACTCGAGGAGAAGTGGAGGCTATCTGTACCCACACTTCAGGTGGGACTTCCAGAGGATGGCTCGACGCTGCGGATTTTCCTTTCAGTTGCTGTTTTTCCTTTTCAGTTGTACTTTACAGTTCGGCTTGTATTTCCGGCCCCTTTTTACTTTCAGCACAGCTTGTACAGTTTTTACTTAGTGTTTACTTTTCCGCTTGCTTACTCTGTGGTGCTTGCTTACTTTTCAAAGGCAATGCCTTCCCTTTTTGTTGGGATTTACGCCTTGGTGCTAGTCGCTAGCCCCTGGCCTATGGAAGGCGGGCTTGGGGTAGTCACGGCACGGGCCCCGAGGGCGGGTCGTGACAAATTGGTATCAGAGGTGGTCGGTTCTACCGCAGACTCTGATCTTTCTTCTATGTGAAGTAATAGTGTTTAGCGTATTGAGTGTGGTTATTAGTCCAGGGAGTCCAGTGTTGGTGCGGCGGCCGACGTATCCGTTCACCAGGACCCTGACTTCTGATTTCCGACTTAATGCACGAAAACATTGATTGCATGCGTGTTTCAAGTTTTCTTCGTGATTACTTGTGTCAGCTTACCAGGTATACTATTCTGACCGTGGCGCACTTGTTTCCTTTTCAGGATGGCCCGACGATAGCAGCCATCTAGGGTTCCTAGAGTAGAGCGCGACGACAGCCCGCCGAGCGACGAGGCCTCGGTATAGGGCCCATTGACTGCAGAGGCACCGGCGGTACCTTTACCCACCGAGCCCCCGATGCTTCCAGCACTGGCAGCTGACGATGCACGACGCCTTGGAGCTCTGCACGAGTTCCAGCGCCTGCGACCACCCAGGTTCTGTGGGGAGTCGGACCCCCAGGCCACCGAGGACTGGCTGGAGGCGGTCGTCCGAGTTTTCAGGCTAGTGAGGACACCAGAAGACCTCATGGTGATCCTCGCGGTGAGCCTACTGCACGCAGCAGTAGGGAGATGGTGGAGCTTGATGCTCCAGGTACACGATGAGGCCACCGTCATCTGGACAGACTTCGAGATCCTCTTCCGCTCAGAGTTCGTCCCGGACACCCTCCGAGCGGTGCGCATTCAGGAGCTTCTTCAGCTGCGGCAGGGCAGCTTGACGGTCGCCCAGTACGCGGCGAGGTTCACCGATCTTTCTCGCTACTCGACCGACATGGTACGGGACCCCTTCTTCCAGGCCCGTACCTTCGAGCAGGGATTGAGACATGAGATCAGGGCGTCGTCGATCTCCCTCAGCATCCCGACCCAGGCAAGAGTGCTAGAGCGAGCCCTTCTGATCGAGAGCTTCCTGGCTGAGTCCACAGTGAGACCTACCGCAGGGCGGCAGGTGGCGGAGTCTTCGGCAGCAGGCAGCCGACGGATGACTCAGGGTTCCAGGCAGACCAGACCTTCCGACAGACGACCTCGGGACACTGGCTCAACAGTGCAGGGCACTCAGCGCGGAGCTAGTCTTCCGAGAGGCAGGCAGTGCTACGAGTGCGGCGGGCAGGGCCACATGGCTCGTGACTGCCCGACCCGCCGTACCGAGGTGCAGCAGACGGTGGAGGGGCCACCCAAGCAGAGGCAGAGGGTCGACCGTGGTGGTCCGCAGGGAGGAGGCGGACGAGGCAGAGGAGCTGGCCGAGCAGTAGGTGGTGGGCGACGCTTTGAGGCTCTGCCACCACCACCACTAGGTGGCCCGCCCCGACCACAGGGAGCTGGCAGGCAGAGACAGGAACAACTCCAGGTGGCAGAGGCCTACGACCACGGCGTGCCAGAGATGATTCGAGGTATGATCTGTGTCTATTCCACCCTTGCTGCAGTTCTGATAGACACAGGAGCGAGTCAGTCTTTCATAGACACTGCCCTTGTTCGGAGCTCGGAGATTCCGACAGAGCCGTTGGCTAGATCCTTACGGCTAGAGACTCCTACGGGAGCACACTCAACGATCACGCACTGGTGCCGGCAGTGTGAGCTTACTCTAGGAGGCGAGAGCTTCGGCTGAGATCTTCTTGTAGCGGCGTCGAGGCCTTACGACGTCATCTTGGGCATGGATTGGTTATCTACGGTCCATGCTCAGATTGACTGCATTAGGCGCAAGGTGCGATGTGTGCGCACCGATGGGAGCAGGTTCACCTTCACCGGCGAGAAGGGAGCCTTAGCAGCACATGATGGACTCACGCAGAGGAGAGGTCAGCCCATCACTCATCAGTTGGCTAGCCTCATCCTTGGAGCAGTTGACGTGCAGAGTCCTAGTTTTCCTGCAGTGGTGGATCAGTATGCGGACGTCTTCCCCGACGACGTTCCAGGACTACCTCCTCGTAGAGAGTTATACTTTTATATTGATCTGTACCCCGGGACAGCCCCGATATCCACTCCAGCATATCGGATGGCCCCTGCCGAGCTTCGAGAGCTACGGGTACAGTTGGAGGACTTGCAGGGCAAGGGGTTCATCCGACCCAGTGTTTCACCCTGGGCTTCGCCGATTTTGTTCGCCAAGAAGGCGGACGGGAGCTTGCGACTGTGTGTCGATTATCATTGCCTGAACCAGGTGACAGTGAGGAACAAGTATCCGCTACTGAGGATTGATGACCTCTTCGATCAGCTCAAGGGAGCACAATGGTTCTCGAAGATAGACCTCAGGTCAGGCTATCATCAGCTCAGAGTTCGAGATGAGGACGTGCAAAAGACGGCCTTCAGGTGCCGGTATGGCCACTATGAGTTCTTGGTTATGACCTTAGGAGTAACCAATGCTTCAGTAGTGTTCATGAGCCTCATGAACAGGATCTTCCACCCATACCTCGATCGATTTGTCGTGGTCTTCATCGACGACATTTTGGTGTACTCGACGACGGAGGAGGAGCACGCCTACCACCTGCGGGTTGTACTAGACAAACTCCGAGAGCCCCAGATTTATGGAAAGCTCTCGAAGTGCCAGTTCTAGTTACGTGAGGTCCACTTCTTGGGGCACGTCATTTCTGAGGCAGGAGTTGCAGTGGATCCCACGAAGATCGAGGCAGTGCTAGCTTGGGAGCCACCCAAGAGCGTGACGGAGGTGCGGAGTTTCTTGGGCCTAGCCGGATACTATCGAAGATTTGTGCTGGACTTCTCCAGAGTTGCGGCCCCACTCTCAGTGTTGACGAAGAAGGGGAAGCCCTTCGTGTGGACAGAAAGATGTCAGTAGAGCTTCCAGGAGCTGAGGTAGAGGTTGACCAGTGCACCTATCTTGAGGTTGCTTGAGGAGGGAGTTGGATACGTAGTCTACTGCGATGCATCAGGGACCAGACTCGGGTGTGTCCTGATGCAAGAGCGGGCCGTGATTGCCTACAGATCACGTTAGTTGAGGCCGCATGAGCAGAAATACGCTACCCATGACCTGGAGTTGGCAGTAGTGGTCTTCACTCTGAAGACATGACAACACTATCTGATAGGCGAGCGCTTTACAGTCTTTTCTGACCATTAGAGTCTCAGGTACGTCTTCTCTCAGAAGGAACTGAACCTGAGACAGCGGCGATGGCTCGAGTTACTGCAGGACTATGACTTTGAGATAGTCTATACTCCTGGGAAGGGGAACGCGGTAGCCGATGCCCTCAGCAGGAGGACGGGCATCCAGCTACTTGAGGAGGCGACAGAGAAGCTAGCCGCTTTGCAGATATCCTTCGTGGATAGAGATGGAGCAGCCTTCCTTCAGTCTCTCACAGTCACCCCTCCACTACTGCAGCGGGTCAGAGAGGCACAATGTGGGGACGCTGACTGTGAGACACGGCATGCATAGATATCCTCGGGACATGCACCTGATGGTTTCTCCCTTGGAGCAAAGCACGACATCCTTTTAAGAGGACGTACCTTGGTACCAGTCGCTTTACGAGAGGAGGTGCTGAGAGAGTTTCACACTTATCCTTTGGCGGTACATCCAAGAGTGGCGAAGATGTTTCGGGATCTCTGACGACAACACTGGTGGACGGGCATGAAGAAGGCTGTGGCAGAGTTCGTTTCACGGTGCCTCACCTGCCAGCAGGTGAAGGCAGAGCATCAGGTACCAGCAGGCTTGGTACAACCCTTGGAGGTCCCGGAGTGGAAGTGGGACGGGATATCTATGGACTTCGTGACTGGACTTCCACGCACTTCCAGAGGTCACGACTCCATTTGGGTGATTGTTGACCGACTCACCAAGTCGGCACACTTCTTACCCATCCGAGAGCAGGGCTCAGTGGAGATCTTGGGGCGTCTCTACGTCCAGGAGATTGTACGACTTCACGGTGTGCCATCGACTATCGTCTCCGATCGGGACGCTCGTTTTACTTCCCGGCTTTGGAAGGGGTTGCAGGAGGCGTTCGGGACGCGGCTACGTCTGAGCACCGCCTTCCACCCTCAGAAGGATGGTCAGACGGAGAGGACCATTCAGACTCTCGAGGACATGCTCCGCGCATGTGTCCTCGACTTTGGTCGCAGCTGGGAGGACCACCTACCCTTGGTGGAGTTCGCGTACAACAACAGATACCACTCCACCATTGGGATGGCACCCTACGAGGCGTTGTACGGCAGGCCTTGCAGATCTCCTTTGTGCTGGACAGACCCTGGGGAGTCAGCACTTGTGGGACCAGAGATGGTCCGGTCCACGACAGAGAAGGTCCAGGTCATCCAGGAGTGCATGAGGACAGTACAGAGCCAGCATAAGTCATATGCTGACAGGAGGCGGAGGCCACTAGAGTTCGAGGATGGCGACCACGTCTTCTTGCGGGTCTCACCACGACGTGGTTTGCGGAGATTTGGACGAGGCGGAAAGTTGTCTCCATGCTTCATCGGGCCTTTCCAGGTCCTCTGCAGGGTTGGCGAGGTGGCTTATCACCTGGCTCTGCCACCTCAGTTGCACCGGGTGCACGACGTCTTCCAAGTATTCCAACTGAGGAGACACGTGCACGACCCGACGCACATCATTGACTATGGGGAGCTAGACGTGGATGATGGGGCGACTTTTGCGGAGGTCCCGGTGGAGATAGAGGATCGACAGGAGCGGGTCCTACGTGGGCGATCGATTCCTCTTGTGCACATCAGATGGCAGCATGGGAACCTCTAGGAGAGCACATGGGAGCGGGAGGCTCAGATGCGTGCTCAGTACCCACATTTGTTTAGTTTTTGATGTATCTTTACGGGGACGTAAATCCCGGAGGTGGGAGTAATGTAAAGACCCTTAAAATTCAAGGATATTTTTTTCTTAATTTTCTTTGGAATTTTACAAGAGCGCAGTTTCTGACGGCACCTAATTCCGAGGCCCGGTGTGCCTGGAATCATTTTCCGAAGTTTGGTTTGGGTACGTTCAGTGAACGGACGAGTGGGTTTTTCTAAACTTTTGAACCGGTGCCCGGAATCGAATTCTGAGGGCACCGATGAAATCGCAGTGCCGGTATTCTCTTAGAAACGCCTCTTCCGGAGTTGCGTTTGCTCGGGGTGTGGTTTTTAATTTTCGGTCTTAAAGTTAAGAAATAAAATAATTTTATGGCAACTTTATTTTATTTCACTTAAGCCACATGGAAGCCACTTGAAGCCAATAAAAGATGGCTTAAACTGAGTTGATCTGGATAGGATGCTATCCAGAAATATCCTACCCCCTTGGTAGGATATTTGTAAGGTGGGGCCCGCACGAGCCCCGCCGTTTCTTTCTGCTAAGTAACGCACCCGCGAAAACCCGTCATTATGAAAGTCAACTGACACGTTTTCTTAATTCTTAACAGACCATTTAATTGGGCGGTTTATTTCGTAAATTAAATGAGTTGTTTCTTCCGTTGAATTAATTCAACTAATTGATGGGTCGTTTCTTACCCTTTTTCGTTTGTTGGCATAATAATAAAATAAGACCAACCTCTCTTTTTTTGGGGATTACTCGTTGAGACAGAATCCTTGTATCTTATTTCTCCTTCGCAAAGAACGCGAAGAACGCGAAGAACGCCGTCATCCGCAGAAATCGACGACGCCCAAATCCAAGACGTTCTTCCCTGCCCCGATCTCCGATCACCAACCGTTTGAGGTGAGTGATTTCGGGTTTCTTCTAAAATCTCTTTTGGGTTAAAAACGAAATGCAGATTTAATTATTTATAATTTAAATCTGTTGTTCTTGGTCCGTTGAGTTCGCTGACTCAACGCCAGATTCTGCGACGATGCGACGCCTTCCCGCGACGACGCGACGATCCCCCTCTTCCGCGACGAGAAATTCCGCGAAGAACGCTCACGCGTGACGACTATGAGGTAGGGAATTATTTTGGAATTACCCCCTTTTTTATATTCCCGTAAGTGTTTCTTTAAAAAGTTAAAGAACCAGATTTGTGAACAATTTTAAATTTATTAAAATTGTTGTTTCTGTTCAAATAAGGAACCCGTTTTATGAAACAATTTTATTTCACTAAAAATTGTTTCGGATATGCGTTTATGTGTTGAACTTTAATTTCTCCCGTTGTTTATATCTAACGCGGAGGGTGCGGGCCAAACGAACACGGCCCGACAACCCTCCGCCGTTCTTCGTTCTTGTGCGGATTTGACGGGCGACGACGGAATGTGCCGCAATGGATGTTTGATGATCCCGTAGTGAAGAACGAGTCCCGGGAGAAGCAACGGCGCAGATGAAAAAAAAAATGGGCCACCGGAGCGACTCCGGCGGCCCGCGGAAACCGGCGGCGGCGCGGGTCGCCGGCACGACGGCGCCCGGCCGCGGCGGCGGTGCTCGCGGGACGCGGCTGAAGCTGCGTCCGGCGCCAGGAGACACCCCGCGGGTGTCCCACGGGTGTCCCGCGAGAGTCACGCGGGGGCGGCAGCACCCCCCCCCCCCCCCCCCCCCCCGCGTCACCCGGGACGCGGCTTCAGCCGCGTCCGGTTGGCTGGCCGACACCCCGCGGGTGTCGCGAGGGTGTCACGCGGGGCGGCGGCTCCCCCCGCGTCGGGCCGCTCGGCCGCTCAGCCAAGCCGAGCTGGACAGGCCCTGGCCGAGCCAGACCGGTCTGACCGGGTCGGACCGGGTTCGGCCGACCCAGGGGGGGGGTCGGGCTGGGTCGGCCCGGGCCCGGACCCCCCGTCTTCGGACGGTCTTCGTTCAAATGCTCGTAACTTGAGCTACGGGCCTGGAAACGACTCGCCGTCGGCGGAAACGCGATCCTTGGATCGAGACGGTCGTTTCGGTATATCGGACTCAAGGTTTCAGAACACTTTGGGTTCGGCCGGGTTGGTTCGTACACGAAACCAACCGGGCCCTCGGAGCGGAAACGCTAATATCTTGAGCCGCGGACGTCCGATTGACGTGCCGTCAGCTTCGTTTAATTCCTCTAAGTGAGACGGATCTTTTGGCACACTCCGCCCGAGGTTTGGACGTAGGTGGAGTACAGTCGGGTTGATTTTTCCTTAAAAACCAACCGGGCCCCTGGGACGAAAAAGCCAATATCTCTCAGACCGGGCGTCCGATTGACGCGCCGTCTGTGACGTTGAGTTCCTGTTGACGATACGGAACTTTTGGATACATCAACTTAAGACTTTGTGTTAGTTGATGTATCAGCCTCTCGGCTCGTGGAGCGGACTCTCTCGAATGAGCTTGCTGTGTGCGGGGACCCTAGAGCTGGCTGCGACTGCTTCTTCGACAGCGAAGACTGTGCAGAGATCCTCAGTGGACTCCAACGACGACCGTGTAGAGGTCCTCAGTGGACTACGACGATGACTGTGCAGAGATCCACAGTGGACTACGACGACTACAGAACTCAGCGATCCTACGTGGACCAGTGCTACAGGTCCTGTGTGGGCCCGGTCCTGTGTGGGCCCGATCCTGTGTGGGTCCGATCCTGTGTGGGTCCGCGCTCAGCGGTTCTGTGTGAGCCAGCGCCTACAGGTCCTGTGTGGGCCCGAACCTATGTGGGTCATTGCGGGGGTTAGTTACCTATCGATCCTTCGTGGGTCCGACGACTTATATGGATTAGTGATCATCTTTATCGTCATCCGAAGAAGTATACCTGTGTGAGCTGATTCTTGTGTTACTCTCCTTTGTGGATTGTGTTGAGCTATCCTGTGTGGATTTACTGTTTACTCTCCTTTGTGGATTGTGTTTAGCTATCCTGTGTGGGTATACGTTTTTCTTTCCTATGTGGACTGGGTTGTGCTTGGGCTTGGACGTTGGAGCCGAACGGGAATTGACGACTTAGGTATATGTATGGGCATATGCCTAAGCCGTGTCAGATGTTACTTCGTGTTTGTATCTTTCCTTTATGGATTATACTTTTTGGATTTCGGGAGACCTTCGGGGGTCTCGGGGTCCCTACTGAGTAGCTTATAATCACCCCTGCACGGGCTATGCCCGCACTTCGTGGTGTTGGTTGCAGACGACGGACAGCGCTGATCGTGGTGGAGGCGTACGGAGCAGGACGGTACCTGGAGGTGGACCACTGGGCGAGACGTACTCGGAGCGGTCAGGTGGACCCGAGGAGCAGTGGAGGCTATCTGTACCCACCCTTCAGGTGTGACTTCCAGAGGACGGCTCGACGCTGCGGATTTTCCTTTCAGTTGCTGTTTTTCCCTTTCAGTTGTACTTTACAGTTGGGCTTGTATTTCCGGCCCTTTTTTACTTTCATCACAGCTTGTACAGTTTTTACTTAGTGTTTACATTTCCGCTTGCTTACTCTGTGGTGCTTGTTTACTTTTCAAAGGCAATGCCTTCCCTTTTTGTTGGGATTTACGCCTTGGTGCTAGTCGCCAGCCCCTGGCCTATGGAAGGCGGGCTTGGGGTAGTCACGGCATGGGCCCCGAGGGCGGGTCGTGACACAAACTTCCATGTTTTAAATCTTTTATAACCAAGATGAATTTCAAGGATGAAATTTATTTTAAGGGGGTAGAATGTAACACCCCGAGTTTTTTTGAAATATATATTTTTTCAAATTAATTGAATCTTTTTGATATTTTCCATTTAATGCAACACTAAAAATAGAATATTTTATATTAAAGAATAATTTATGGATTACATGTAGTACACAAAATATAAAGGTTAGATTTATCTAAACAGAATACCGAGGTTATCTTGCGTTACATGAAGCAATGAGTTTCCTTGATGACTTGCATAACACACAAGATTGAGAGTCACCGAACAAAAATATATCATTAAAATATTTTTTTAATAATATATTATGTAAAACATATCCATTAAATTATAATTTATAAATATTATTAACTAACTTATGTAAATATAAGGTTTTCCAAAATTTAAAATGAATTAATTAGTCATAAATTATTTAGAAATGAATATAAGAACAAATTGAATATAAAGATAGTATTTTTGTAAAAAATTATTATTATTCTTACAATTTTTTTTAATGCTAATATATTAAATTAATAAAAATTAATAAGTTATATTAGTGTAATATATATTTTATATATTCAATCAATTATTTTTGATAATCATACAATATATTTGATAGACATAATATAAGAATAAACCTAATTTTATGCATAAAACCTATATTTTTTAGTTTTCTGACTTTTAATGGAGAACCAATTTAAAATAAATTTTTTGGAAATTTTATATATTTAATATGTGAAAATATGCTTCATATTTGTATGAAAAACATAAAAAATAGTTTATGATAAAATTTTGGTATTTTTCTATAAGGTTTTATTTTTTTAATGAATAGTTAAAAATACTAGATTTTAATTGAAAACCAGTTTTTCATATAATTTATTTATAATTTTATATTATATTTTAAATTTGTTTAAAAGTTTAATTAGATAATAGTTTTATCAATTAATACAATTTAGGTTATTAAAATCAATTTCACTTTGAAATTGAATATAAAAACATAGCAAACTTTTGATCGTTTTTACTTTCAAACCCTACATTGTCGACCCGACTACGTGATTAAAATTAAATTAATTTATTCCACTTATGTGTTTGGAATTTGAAAAAATTTATTCCATATTTGGAATCATAAAAATTTATAATTTCTAATAAGTTCTACTTAGTTTTTGACCAAAAATATTAGCGAAGCAATTAAAATTAATTACAATGATTAAGGTTAAATTAAGCCTGATAAGGGACTAGAACAATAATATAAAGGACAAAAATGACTTATAAATTTGTAATAAATCCATTGTATGGACATATTAGATCCTTTAATCCATTTTATTTACTTTTAACCATTATTTAAGAACTTTCAAAAAAAAATTTGGATGGGGTTCCATTCCATTAAAATATTTCAAGAGTATCAGCCCTCCTCCATTATAAATAGCCTACTATCCTCCCACTTCCTCACACCTCTAAAGAAACTTTGGATAAAAAAAAATCTAAAAAATTATCTCCACAAAATCCCTCCTTTCCTCCTTGAATCCTTCTTTGGGAATAAATCATACCGAGGAAACCCTTTGGTGCAAACCAAAAGGAGTTACCCGATTCAGAGGTAACAACCTCCCTCAAACTTCTTTCTTTTATTTTATTTCTCCACTCCATAAAATATTAATATTCAATGATATTATAACAACACCATTATCATAATTATACTATGATTTTTTTATGTTAATATTTATACCTTCACTTACACAGACATCCATCTATTGGGTAACATACTACTTTCGTGTAGGCGGACTACCGCCCCGCTAAATGAGGAATGTTTAATTTTCATTTACCTCCTCTCATGGTGGAAATTATTATAGAAACTGTGATTATATATATTATATATAATATTTATTATTTAATTAATCTTATTTAATTCTTTTACAAAAACACATATTTATAATTTCCATTTTTTTAACAGGATAATTTCATTTGTGGAAGTGCAGACTACCCCCCCTCAAAGCGATGCGATTCATTAATACACTATATGGAATGTATTAAGGATGTATGTGATGAATATATATAATATATATGATATAATAATTCTACTTTAATAATGATATATATGTACACACACATATTTCTTTTAATTTCTTTCATTTAACATGTCAATTTAACGGAAATGGCATTCATGCATACATACGACTTGTCGTCTCCATGAATGGTGTATTCTATTTAATAATTATATATTATATGGATTATTATAATAAGAATATTCTATATATGCATGATATTTATATATTTATTTACATTTTGGAATCAGGATATAAGTACAAGGACCAATGATAAAACAAATTAAGACAAATGCGAAGAACAAAGAGAATATTATTCAAAGTGAAAACTTAACACAGAATGGTTAACAAGTGGGTAATATAAGGTCATAATAAAACCATATAAAGAATAATATATATAAATATGGTAATTTAAAAAATTTATAACAAATTTAAAATTATTATAAAAGTGTTTTGAACAATTATGAGGAGAGTCAAGACACAAGGTAAGAGATTTTCATCTCACTTTTTACATCTATGAGATAAATGTCATGTTCACCATTTACTTATTTTGTATGGTGTATGTACTGGAAATTATTGTATTAAATAAAAATTATAATTAAATTTATGGGTATTTACATATCCATTTTACAATCTTTCATTCATGGGATTTAAGTTCCAAAAGTTACCAAATTGATAAAAAATGTTTTTTCACAATTTTCCTTCTTCGACACTCATGTTTTTTTATTCACCTAAATAATTTTTTAGGTGTATATACTTCCATTTTAAATGTTATATAATATTTTTTTTTATTTAAATGATATTTTATGTTTCATGTAAATTCATTTTCTTACATTTAGAGTATGATCCCATGTAACCAAGTTGTAATAGTTTATTGAAACAATCTCACCACCTTTTGAGATTGTTAATGATTATGCTTATTTGATGTAATATTATGATATATATTTCAATAAAATTCATGTATTTAATTATAATTTGGATATTAATGATTTATTCATGTATTGGAACCATTTTTCTACCCTTTGGTACATAATATATTTATGAAAGTGTTTTTAAGAAAGCCAGACTTTACCCTTTCTTCAGTCAGAAATATGTGTTTACTTCAAAACCATGTTTTATAAAAAGGATTCCAAGAATATTATAATATTATCCTATGGAATTTCAAATAATTTTTTATTCATTTTTTACCTTTTAAACAAAAATGATTTTTGAAAAAGGAATATTCTTATCATTTTCTGGTTAAGTCACATTTCTAAACTTTTTACATTGCTAAAGGAATATTCTTTTTACCTCATATGACATGTAAGGATTTACCCAACATAATTTCTTGGAATCTTACTTTTCATGTTTTAAAGGTTAATTTTTAGGAAAACGTTTTTTAATGATATTTTCAATGAATTGGTTTTCAAATCATTTTCAATATTTATTTATATGTTTTCAAGGAAAAACAGATTTCAAAAGGTTTTCAAGCTCCACTACAAGATTTCAAAAGAAAAATTATTTCAAAATATTTTCAATGATTAATTTATATGTTTTCAAGTTTATTTTTAATGAAAATAGTTTTCAAAATGTTTTATGTTTTAAAAATAATTTCTAAAATAAGAAGAATATTTTCCTCAATATTTTTTTAAAAGATTTTTAAAAATTATTTCTCATATATGATAACACCTATTAGAGTTACTCATTAATTTTCGGGGAAATGATACAATGTTTCCATTCATATTATTTATCTTAATGGTTTACCTTTTTATGGAAATATGTTATGAAATCTGTTTCTCTTTCATCGGTTATATGCTTTTGAAACTAGATTATTTTCATGGGTTATGTTTATAATGAAATGATTATGAAACCCATATCTTTCCATGGGTTATTATATGATTACATGTTTATAATACCCATTTCATTTCATGGGTTATGATATGATTATGATTTTTTGGAAAATGTATGTATTATTTACCTATGATATGGGGGATACCTATTTCTCCCTCTAATTTATTGGTTGAAGATTTATATCTCATTATATATACATTTATGGAATAAGAAATGAACTCGGTTCAGTAATATTGGGCTAGAATAGAGGTTTAATCAGTTAATTAATATAGGTATGGAATAAGGGTTTACCTGGTTTAGTAATACAGGGCTGGTAGAGGGGTGTACCTAGTTTAGTAAAAGTATTCTTCCACTAAGATGGTATTAGAAGCGATGCCTTGGTTACTATTGAAATCATATTATATGATTATGTGTTTTCTAAAGTTTTATGTTTTATTCCTATGTTATAATTTCACGGATTATGTTATTTATTTCCGTATAATTCATGTCTAATAAACTACAAAGCTTTATGCCATGATTCACATGTATGGTCTTTTATATGTAGGTTATGATCTTATATTTTCATGATCATGTTCTCATACCCTCATGCTCATGAATATTCTTACATATCTCCCATGATTAACCTTACTGAGCATTTAAGATCACCCATTTTTATGATTCCTTTCCCCCAGGTTACAAATATATGTATTATGTTTGATGCGTCTAAGAAGGGTGCAAGTTAAGGAGCACCCAGTGGGAGACTATAAATCTCATTCATTTACCATTGTTAATGTTTCCATGTTTCTAAAGTCACTAGACTTGTATAGTCTAGGCACTAGACTAGTATGGTCTTTAGCCTTATGATTTTATAATGTTTTATGTATTCCTAAAATATTTTTTATGTCTATGTATGCTAATAACGGGTGGTTATACTTCAAAAGACATGTGGATATACTGGAAAAGACATCAACTTGACCATTCTGTGACTGGTGAACATGAGTGACCTCTGGTTATGACATGAACAAGGCCATTAGTTAGAGAGCATGCTTAAGAAAGGGTATGAGCTCTGGCTTCCTGACAACATAGTAACTATTGACCTTCCTAATGACTAGTTTGGAGTCCCCTTCACTTATTAGTGGGCAACATCAATCTCAAGGGCTAGATCAAGACCAGTGATGAGAGACAGATACTATACCTCATTGTTGGTGCAACCTTTTGAAAAAAAGAATGAATAAGGAAGGACAACCTGTGTAGGCGTAGTGAAGACAATGCCTAATCCCACTCTGTCGAGTCTAGGATTATTGAGCCTTCTACCAGTAGAACTCTGGGTTATTCCATCAGAATGAATCTTCAAACACTACATAGTATGATTCACTAATAGAATGGTCCCATCTAGAAATTCAATATCTAGGGAATGCTCTGAGGGGTTTGGATGGGCGGCAATGAAGTCTGCCAGTGCCTGACCCTTGATAACATTCTATGGAACGAACCTGATATTGAACTGATGAAGGACCTCTAACCACAGAGCTAGATGATCTATTAACATAGGGTGGTTGAGAATATATTTCATAGGATCCACATGGTACACCAGATAAATCTTGTGATGCTATAGATAATGCCGCAAATTCTGCACTACAAAAACCAGTGCGACATAGCTCTTCTTGATAGAGGAATATCTAGGCTCTATTTCGATGAGCATGCGGTTGAGATAGTACAAACTATTATCTATCCTTCCATTATTATTCTGTGTGATAACGTTACTGAGGGATCATTCTAGGGCAGCCACATTGAGGACCATCATCTTACCGGAGATGGGTGGCATCATAACCAAAGGTTATAGAAGATACTGCTTGATCTCCTCAAAAGAAGACTAGAACTCTTCATACCATTGGTAAACGACACCTTTCTTTCTGACTATAGAAAATGGATTACACTTTCTGGTTCGATTGATGATGAATCTACGTATATAGGATATGTGGACATGAAAGGCTCAGAGCTCCCAAATGTTTCTCGAATGAGGCATCTGATTGATAGCTCAGATCTTCTCCAGGTTGATCTCAATGCCTCTGTATCTAATGAAGAAGCTAAGAAACTTCCTAGAGGCATCCTTGAAGGTAAAATTCAAGGGGTTCATCTTTCGATGGAGGGTGAAAATAAAGTTTAACACTTTCCCAAGATCTCTGAGATGGTCTGGACACTAGAGGTATTTGACCACCATATCATCCACATAACATTCCATTAGAGTCTTGAGAATTGCCTTGAATATGCGGTACATAGAATGCTGATAGGTAGCTCATTAATTATTCAACCTGAAGGAGAATAACTAATAGAAGAAGGTTCTCTGAGGTACCCTGAATGTGGTAGAGTCTTCATCATTGGGAGACATTCTTATTTGATTATATCTAGAATATCCATCCTTGAAGGACAGGGCTTGAAATATAGTAATAGCGTCAATTAGAAGGACATTCATAGGAAGGAGAAAAATAATCCTTTGGATAGTGATGGTTGAGATCCTGGATGTTGATGAAGACTCTGATATTTCAGTTCTTATTTTTGATAGGGATGATATTGGCCAACCATCTGGGGTACTGTAATTCTTTGACAAAGTTAGATTTCATGAGATTATCAACTTCAGCCTCAACTATGGAACCATGAGAAGGGTTCATTTTTTTGGGAGGGTGTTTGAACCCACGATGACTTATTGAGAGACCAATATGGGGGATAAAGACCTGAGGGTCCAGTCCTAGAATCTCATCATAGCTCTATGAAAATACATCATGATAATGCTTCATAAAATCCACATACTAATTATATTATTTAGCAGGCATAGCTGCACTAATCAGTGTTGGCCTTGAGTCTACCATAGTACCAAGATTCACCTATAAAAAAATAATCAATATTAGCAGAGACACCTTCCTCAAATACAAAAGGGGTGACTTCTAGAACTTCCTCATCATCCAAGATAGAGGGATCGATGGGAGGGAACAGTTCATCCAATATAATAGATCTGGGGTGATCATTGGTGCCTGTTTAAGCGGTAGTAGAACCTTTACCAGGGGAATATCAAACTATGAAAACCATGGACATAATGAATTTAGAACTGATTCCATTAGGAATTTTACTAAGAGTCCCATTTTTGATGATATTGATGAAATTATGGAGAGTCATTCTGTGTCAACTCAGACCAACTTGGAAGAACAAGTAGGTACGACATACGACTGTTTCCATAGGATGGACATCTTGATACTTAATAGGGGTAAGGAGTTCTGGTATCACCTGAGAATAGTCTATAAAATAATATGAGATAATCTTTCAACATTACTTATACTTGGTTATTTGTGTCCCACTCCTTAAAAAGACAAAAAATAAGTGTCCCATGTCTGGGGTTTTGGCCTCCAACAGATGAATCAGGAGGATGAATGCATCGTCCAAATCTATCCATGGGTTGGCTGAAAGAGTAGTGTGCTCAACCTCATTGGCCTGAACCAATTTTTCTAGCTCTTTTAATAGACAAAATCTAAATGGTGGGATTCACATGTAGCTAATGGATATGCATCACCTTGTAATATTCACATTCAACCACTTAAGGAGTACTTGAGGCATTGGTGATATGAGAAGGGAACTGCATCTTACAGATAGATCCAGGGCCTACCCATCAATGCATTGTAGCCAGTTTCCTAGGATATGATCATGAATTCATTGATTGTAATAAATCCATCGAACTGGTACTTCTGGTGAATTTTTCCACACTACCTCTACTCGGTCCTGTCATAACCATAAATTTTCAGGTTAGAGGGACTTAAATCTGGTTCATAATGCTCTATATTGTGGAGCATTAGGGTAGGAATGAGATTTTTCTAGGAACCTATGTCGACAATACAACATTATACATTCATGAAATTAAATTATCTAGTAATGTACAATGGGAGGATGTGGCCATGTATAGGATATCCTTCATCTTCCCCTAAGGATAAGATGATGGATTGATATATTTCTTGCTCAAATTCCATATCATGGAAGGAATATTCATCTTCTAACTCTATTTCAAATTGTTGGGGGATTTTCAAATCCTCTACTAGGGATCCACACATATCTTCTGATAGGTAAAGAGACTCATGGATTGAGAGCTTTGTAGGCATGTTAGAAAGGTGATTGAGCTTGTCATACTTCTATGCTAGGTGCACATTCATACTAGTAGGGAGTTGATCTGTGAAGGATGGTATGATGATTGTTGATGGTCATGATAGTGGATTTTGGATGGTGCCGGGGAAATCCTACCACTTACTAGATGAATCACACAAAACTACTCAAATGACTACCATATAACTTAGGTCTATCCCCAATTAAGTGTGGTTGATCATAGAATGGTTGTGGAAGATCTGCCTGATAGAGTAGTATGAATGATGGTGGCTGTGAGCCTGATGAGTTGGGATGAGTTAACCTTGCATGATGAGCTCTGTGTCAAACCTACAATCTAGTCTCGGTGGTGTGCATGGACTGGCTAGAAGAATTGGGCTGAGAATTCTAATGACTAACATACCCACAACCCTATTGGTGATGGTGTTCACCAGGAACATTAGGTGGGTATTCTTGATGTTCCTAGTCATCATGATCCATGTAAGGGTCCACCAATTTGATGATATTAACTTAGGAATACTCTTGATCATCACTTGAGTAATCCTATAATACTCAGTGAACTATTGGAACAATTTCCATCTATAGAGTCATGTAGTCTCTATGAGTAAGAGATTGATTTGGTGTCGAAAGGGGGATTTTCTTTTGTCATCAATGTTTTCTCTTCTAAGAAGTAGAAGGATGATATGTGGATACAGAAGTGGTAGCAGGAGGAGATGTGGATAATTTAATAAGCTCATGCCGATTCAAATAGGAATATATGATACTGTGGGCGTGAGCAACTGCCCTGAAGGCTAACCAATCATTATACTTCTATGTCCTAAATCTAGAGACCTACTTCCACTCACTTTCTCTATCTCTATCATGATTTGTAGAGATGCACACTACCTATGTTGGGTCAGGGCCTAATCTAACAACATTATTATCAACCTGGTCTTGGATCCTTTCCTTAAACACATAACACTGATTGAGAGTATGTACAAGAAATTAGTGATAGGAGAAGTAGTTGGGGTGATCATTGGGATTAGAATGATGGGGACTCATGAACTCTGGAAACTTTAGGATTCCCTGATCCAAGGCACTTTAGAAATAATCGGGGATACATGCCTCATAAAACTAGTAGGTTTGGTTTCTCTATTTCAGGAAAGGGAATCTACAGTCCAATCCCTAAAGAGGGTATAACGCCTGGGTAGGAGGTGTAAACTGACTGTCTCTTCTAGGTAGCAGTTCTTAATGAAGGTGGCGCCAACCGATTTTGAGGCAGGTGATGCTGAGCCTGAGGTTAGGCCTGAGGCTTCTTTCTTTAGAGAGTCTATGGACACATGTCTATCAATAATAATTCTAATGGAATGTGGACCTATACCTATGCAACAACAATAGTAATATCCCTATAGTCTCTCTTTGTATGATCTGTGAGAGGCAATAGGCATGCCTATTTGGCTTGCAGTAAGGATTTCTCTAAGCGTCAAGCCTTGTTAGAAAAATCCCAGAATCCACTTGGGAAATTATGAGTGACGAGATATGGGACCAATTTAGTCTTCAAATTCCCCATTCACATTATCCACATCTATTCCTGAGTCAGTAGAATATCGAGTGAATACGTGAGGCTTTTCCACAGGGCAACAGAGTCTATGAATTTCTCATTTGTTCATTGTTTTCAATTGAAGAGGATGAAAATACTGGTCTCCCACTTGTTGGAGTTAAACTAACACATAAAATATTTGCAGAGATATTTCCAACCAGTTATAGACCCAATGGGTAACTAGATATACCAGATGAATGTAGTATCTTCCATTGTTTTCACAAAACACTAGATTTTGGCGGCTTCCTATTGCACTGGAGTTCCCAGAATGGGTACACACCTTGAAATTAAGTGGTCTGGATGCTATAGAAGGTCACCCATCCAATTGAATGGGGAGAAAGTGGGGTTCCCAAAATCTAGGGGTTTTGGAATATCAGCTACCCATGCTGTATATAGCATTCCATCAGGGGGTATTTCCACCCATTATGTTTCAAGGGCTCGAGGAAGGCAATGAGGGCAACCATCTGGTCACCTTGGCGGGGATTCCTTTCTCGGTGAGGATTTCTGACTACTATTGTGTTGGTCAGATCTTAAATACAATATGTAAATCTAGAGACTTGTGGAGAAATTTCCATAGATTATGGAGTGGTTGGAGGAACCTAAGGATCCACTGGAGGAACAACCTGAAGAATTTATGGGGGTAAAACATGAGCTGGGTATCGATGATGGTTCTCACGTAGTTCAGGTGGGTTCAATATTCTATAACATGGCCATTTTCCATAAACCCTGACCTCTTCCCTATCAATATGTGTAGGGTTGTCAGGATCAATGAGAGTAAAATCATTTAGAAGAACTTGTGGTTGACCCTATAGACTTGGTGGAGGGTGAAAGGGACTGTATTGAGGTTCACTATAGTCTGGACGACACTCTGCAGGGCACCCAACAAGGAGCTTGTCAATGATCCTCTGTTGTTCTATGAGTTGCTGGAGCAACGCAACCTTCCTGGGATCATCTCCCACATTATGCGTTGAACAATATGGGTTAGAGGGATTAAAGGCCCCAATAAATCATTTTCCCTTTTGGGGGTCTTAACCTAAGGGAAAATACTCATAGGTCTCTATAAGGACAAGAATATGCCTTTTATGGAAAGTGGTAATGCCTGGGAGATCCAAAAAAAGTTGTGCTACCCCAGGAGGTGGGTTCTCTTCATTAGAACCTTTTTCAACATCCTTTTCATTGAGTGGATTGAGGTCATACATGTTCACCATGACTACAACCAGCATCACATCCTTGATATCACCAGGAAATTTGGTTTGACATAAGATGAGGTTGAAATAAAGAGCATCATAATAACCCAAGCCATAGATCTAGATGTGTGGGGATGCCTCCTCAATAATTCTGCGGAGCACAATATATATCTAGATACATCATTTCTAGAGGGTCTAATGATAACCAGATGATGCAGGGTGATGATCGACATGAATCATGGCTAATTCAACCATGCGACACTACTGGATGACATCGTCATAATGGACCTAGATTTTTAGGTAATCTAAACATCAAGTACGAAGGTAGAAATGCATCAACCTGGGAGTTCATGGAAAAAATGACTTCATTCTAGGCGAGGGACTCCACCATGTTGAATTCTGAAGTCAAAATATTCCTAAACATATCAGGAAATTTCTATGCCATAAGAATATCCCACAATATTATCTATTTAGAAGTGAGATCTGGCTTCTGGTTTCTATAATCCACGACTGGGGGTGGCTAAGGGACCAAAAGTGAAACTGATGTGAACCGTTTCTATGATTGGATGGATGGTGGAGAGAATCCTATGCAAGATGACAAGCTACTGCATACTGGGTCATCTCTTGAGGGAAGTATCAACTGCATCATAATACCCCTATAGGAAAGGGTGTTTACCACTTCTTCCTCTATGAGGGCAATGAGTATTGTGGGTGGATCAAGCTGGTGTTTATCATCCACCAACCCCGATAACAACTCCTTACGATCTTGTGTTGAGGTAGAGAGTGAACCTAGAAATGGTAGAGAATATTGCAAGGGAAGAACCTTAAAGGGATCCAAATCCTCCTCATACTGCATGTACCTATAGAGGGATTTGGGGATCAGGTGCATCTTAATTTCTTGTAGGAAGAAGATCACATGACAGGTTTCTACCCTATACCCTGATGTAGAGGATCAAGGTGAAGGTTCCATCATCGAGTCGTACTCCGCTTTAGAATCTAAAAAGAAGACTATGTTTATGTTGATCTATAATTTCTTAGATTTATTTCTTTGGCGGAAATTATTCTCCCTTATTCCCGATGATAGTTTTTTAGGGAAGGAAAGATCTTTGACACAGGGATGATCTCTATGAAGGTTGATGTTGGAGTAGGGAGGACATCCACTTAGGTTGGTTATGAAATAAGGACGACCTTCACATCTATTTTTGTTAATGTGGGGATGAACTTTTCTTCGTTGTTGGTGAGATAGAATGTGAGGAGAACTCGATCTTATGTTGAATGAAACATGGGAAGGAACTTCGTGTTGGTCATCAATGAAGCGGGTAGGGCCTCCACTTTGATGATTACTAGAGTGGGGAGGACCTCCACTTGAGATAGTGAGAACATAGAGAGGACCACTATGATGATTAATTATAGTGCAAGGAGGGCCTTTAATCAGATCGATGCTGCTATGGGGAGGAACTCTGCTGGAGCTAGTGATGAAACAAGGAGGGCCTTCGCATTGATAACATGATATATGGGAAAATTCTCCATACATGGGATAATGGTCTTGGGGAGGATCTCCATGCTAGCTATAAGAAATATGGGGAGGACCTCCACATGGATTGATGATGATAACATGGGGAGGACCTCTATATTGAGCATGGGAGAGGGGAGGACCTCCACTCCGAATGATGATAGTACTGGGAGGACCCTAGTACTAAATTTTGTCATCACTAGTCATCCCATGATGGATAATTTTCATACTAGTGACTAAAAGAGTCAACCCAGCCCACTCATGGGGTGGCTGAGGTATTGATCCTTGTTATACATAGATGTTCCCCTACTTTGTAATAACAAAGAGATGATAGTATGCGTCGGTGGTGGAGTGGGCCACTGAAGCTGTATAATATGACACCCACTGATGGGTGTCTTCCTAATCCTGTTATCGATGTTGAAATTGAGTCTGCCTTATTGAATTCTATGTCACAGTTGTGTGGACTACATGTTCCCTGACCTTAAGAACTGGCACTTGGTGGTACTGAAGAGGCATGGTGGGAGCCCTCCTTGGAATCCCCATGTGGTAGTCATCACCGAGTTGACTCTAACTTCCCTCAACTCATTGGCATATGGGAATGAGTCATAGGATTATTCCAGGGATAGGATCTTCAAATGGTTGGATGTTGGAGTGGGGAGAAAAATCTCCCTATGAGACCCTTGGGGGTGGTGGTGATGGTGAGGCACAGGAGCCCCTAGGTCCCTGTGGGCCATATCCCTTGTGTGAATGACCCCCTATTGCTTGTATCATTGAACAAGAATGTCCATCACCCTAATTTGAACAACTTCCGATGGTGAGACAGGGTGTGGGTTCCCATCAGATGCGGTAGTGGATGATTCCATAATGGAGGTTGAGTTGTGTGTAAATACCACAATATCATTCCTCCTACCACTGCCTCTATGGGAAGGGGGTTATTTTTTTATTTTAGTTGTATCTTGGGCCCTACAAATCAGGAATATTTATCCAAAATTACAAATATTATGAAAGTAATTCCCAATTCCCTAGCGCCATTTAGTTTTCCATGGTTGAAGAGAAAGACCCATGCTGACAGTGCCACAGACCGAAATGACCGTAGATTAATTGCCCCAAATTTTGGTGAGTATCATGCTAGGCCAACTATTTTATTGGAGAGGCATGACGCTTGAGAGCTAGATTCAGTGACATGATCATCTATCGATGTATAGAGCTTTACTAGTCTCTATTTTTGGATGAGAACAAGTTCACATCGGGTTCACCATTTTTCTTTTTACAACGCTTTCTGCCAGGGTGTGCTACAGCGTGGGTCATGTCGACATTTAAAAGTGGCGCACTTTTCACCACATTCTTTCTTTCCAAAAAAAGGTGGCATTCATCACTTATTTATAGATTTTTTCTCCTTGATTGAAATGGGATGATGGGATGTTGGTTTCTCCTTCCATGGATTCCTCCTCAAAACTCATCTCCTATTCCATGTCTCCCTTAGAGATTAAGATATTATTTTTTAAAATTATTCCCAATACCATATCTGTTGGGCAAAAATCCCTCAAGGTATCATTGAATCATTTTTGAGGTGATTGTGTTTGTTGACAAAGTGGACATCTGAGTAGTGATTGTTGACAAAGCAAAACTATGACATACAAATTTGTTGAAAAAGAGGATTTCATGATGGAATGTCGAGTTCAAGAGTTGAGTTCAACGATCCATGTTTGATTCAAGAACTTCGATAAAAGGAATGGATGATCTGGAGGCGGTACAAAAGAACAGATACAAGGTGGCGCCGTTTTCCAATGTTTGCAAAATTTTTGGGCCTGAAAATCGGCAAATGAAGAAAAGTGTTTTTGGAAAAGGGACTTGCGCGCCGAGGAATTGGAGAATAGGAAACTTGCATGCCATATGTTTTTCAAGATCAGAAGATCAAAACAAGGAAAAGAAAGTAGGTTCGCGCAAGTTTGGGAGTTGGTCGCGCAAGTGTCCAAAAGGGCAGAAGACTTGCGCGCCGAAACTGGGTCGCACAAATGACTTGCGCGCCGTCTCGCAGGGTGGTCAGATTGCCTATAAATACTGGACCACCCCTCCTCATTCTTCAACGGAGTTCAACACTTTGAGAAATCAGAGCTCCCGTCGCGCAGGTGTGGTGGTCGCGCAAGTGGTGAGTGTGGGTCGCGCAGGTGAATTTGCACGCCAGTAGTTGAAGTTGTGCGCCGGTGTTAGAAGTTGCGCGCCGGTTGGCAGTTGCGCGCTAATATTGGTTTGGGCGTAAAAGGAAGAGAGTCGCGCAATTTTAGAGTTGAGGAAGTTTGAGTCGCGCAAGTGTCTGAGGAGGACTTGCGCGCCCTTTGTGACTTGCACGCCGATACTTGCGCGCCGAGATTGACTTGTGCGCCAAGTAAGGTTTTGTTCCAACGGTGCTTCTCGGACTGCGTGAAAGCTGGTACGTTGCCCGATACCTTCGGTGAAAAGAGATATTCATCTACGGGTGAAAGTTCTACTTCAACAGAGCATCTACACACAGAGGAAGATGCATTCATTCATGCAAATGAAGAGACCTACAAGTCTATAAACTATGAGTGGATTCCTTCCAAGAGTAGTGAGCTTAGGAAGAGGAAGAAGGCGATCCTCTCCACCAGCAGTGAGCCAGAGAGAGAGAAACAGGGAGTGACCCTTGGGAAAGCAGTGAGCTGACCCGAAACTTTGTATAGGCAGTGAGCCTGGGCATAGAAGTGATCTAGCCCAAACATTGTAATCCACAGCTAGTGAAGTTTAGTGGAATTGGTATGACCGACAACTTGTCGGCGTATGCTCCTTGGACGTAGCCCTTTGCGGTGAACCAAGTAAAATTGTTGTGTCCTGTGCATGCTTTACTTTCTGTTTACTTTGTGCAACAGGAAAGAGAGAGAAGAGTGTTTTGCTTAACAGTGAAACAAGATCAGAACGGGTGTTAATTTTTAATTAGTCATACCCTGATTCACCCCCCCTCTCAGGGTATTCAGCCTTGTGGACCTAAAAATATCTCTATGGACACTAGTTAATTATGATTCTTATATCAGGACATTCTGAGGGGCTAAGTCAGGGAAGAAATCTTCAGTCAGGAGATTAGTCATGATGGGAATCATTATCACATCTGGACGTTAAAACACTAGAAAACCTATATTCTCCCTTATTAGAGGGATTCTCAAGGGCATAGAAACTCGAGGCTTACCACATAGATCTCTAGGTATATTATTCTAGTGAAATATCTCTAAGGTTTTCCTCATCTTACCATGTTTAACAAAGAGCATTCCACAAGTTTAACATCTAGAGGAGATGGATCAAACTAATCATAACACCTATAAAAGTGGATCAGATAGGCACGTCCCTAGTAGGGAGAACCTAGAAGGTTTACCAAATAAATGTATTAGAATTACCGATGATAAAAGACTCAAGAGTGAAGTGTCCTATAAAGGGAAGGTTTCACACTATGCAAGCTGATCTGGACACCACTGAGGGAGGATCTAGGAAGGCGATCCCCAATGAAGGGGGCACCAAGGTTTACCATTGGCTAGGATTGAACCTCATGGAGCCCTTTTTACATACCCTATGTAGAAGATAGGGATCAAAAACTACGTTGTTTGAAAGGGTGATGGGAAACCTAAGGAGGAAGCCAATGAGAATGAATGAATTGATGGGGGCCTAAAGGAAGAATAAACTACAGGTTGGGGAATGATTTTCCTAAGAAATAATGACCCAGGGGAAAGATAAGGATGGGAATGAGTGATGGGATTGAACGTCAGAGAGGCTTCTTATGTAATCTTTTTGAAAGGTAGGGATCAAAGTCCACATAGTTTAGGATGGAGGTATATAATCATAACATACACAATGGATAGTGAACCAATGATGTTCATGGGGCTTAAATATGGTTAGTGTCCCTACACAAGAGGATCACTCTTGGTTAGAGGAGTATGGTGATGTTTGGGGCTTATGCACGACTAGCTGCACAGGTGGATGGATCAAAAAACCATGAATATATGGATATGTGAGATGGGTCCTAGAATGAGAATACATCACATCAGAAGGGTACATCCCTAAAAGAGAGAACTAGAGTTTTCCATTGGTTTGGATTGAACCTCATGGATGCTTCATACATACCCAAAAGGGATCAAAACTTGTGTAGTTTGGAAGGAGAAAAGGGATTGTAGTTTAAATTCATGTGGGATAAATGTGATTCAATGTGAAATACTTGTAATTTATAGAATGTGGGGAGTGAGGGGCTTCATCCTTGAATAGGCTTCCTAAATTCCTTGTTTAGAATATAGGGATCAAATTCAATTTAGTTTTTTAAAGATGGCCATGGGGATTACACATGGCTAGTGGCCCAAAGTTGTGTGGGGAATTACGTGTGGTTAGTCACCAAAAGTTATGCTTGAGATTATGCATGGTTAGAGGCCCAAAGTTGTGCTGAAGATTACGTGTCGTTGGCAGCCCAAAGAGGATGTCATGGAAACTGTTACCGTAAGCCCACGTGAGTCATGCTAATTGTGAGAAACAAGTGGTAATAGTAGACCTGATGATCATGTCATGAAGGGTGTAGACATGAGGTATGGTGTGGGGATTATGCATGGATAGCGGCCCAGGGAGAAGGATATTGGGACTTACTCTATAGGGGAGGTCTGGAGAGGTGGTTAATGTCTTACATGAAGACCACTTGAGGAACACATGGAGACAAAGACCAAATGGAGAGAGGTATAAGAGGGATCTAGTGGCCATCCACTCTCTAGTCCTCTCAGACTTTCCACACATGCAGAAATCACAGTTTAACATCATGTGTTAAGGAAATAGGTTCTTAGAATTTTAGTGTCTTATAGCTCAGATGACAAGGACTCACTCCTCATCTCTTGGACTCACATGAATGGCTCCCTTTACAATTGGTGAAAGGATGACACCAATAACTTCATATGGTGGAAAGGTGGAGTAGTGGTCAATAGAGGGGTCCATGTTAGTGTGTCTATTTAGAGAAGCAATATCCATTAGAGTAACTATTCATAGAAGAAGTAGGTAGGTTATGCCATAAGGGACACCATACTAAGAACCATGAAATCACTACGTATGATCCCAGAGGGATACACAGGAGAGGGGTTTGTGAAGAAGAAGGCCTCTCTAAGAGGGGATTTATGAATCTATGGTGCTTCTCAAAGAGACAGATATTTTAGAAGGAAGGTGTTTTGCAAAGTATGGTGAAAAGGGTCTCCATGAAGGAAGGTTCCTCCCAAATCATGGTGACCCAGCTGATACATGGAGCTTACATTTTTTTGAAGGGTGATTTATAAAGGGTGAATGCTCCGAAAAGCCCCGAGTTCCCAAAATGGACTCCTAACTTCACTATGTCTATGGCGCTTTGCAGAGTGCATCCCCACTTTAAGTAGAGGTAAATCATAAGAAAGGGAATTATGGTTTGTGATGATCAAACACCTTGGGTGACTCATTTTCTCACTGGTTCGAGGAGAAAATGGAGCTTAAAAAAATGGGAGATTGAATGGTGAATGTTTAGGGTAGAGATCCTTTGGGTTATGGGTGAGCCGTATATTTATAGGAACCGAGTATTGAAATGCTCAAAGGATCTCCGTGAAGGCATTCGTGTGTCGTAAATGGAGGCAGATTCATCAGGATCATTGAGAATTATTTCATTACTTCATGGAATTTACAGAGCTCATCAGACTTTTGGAGGCATCTTTCAATGCTTCACAGAGTTCACCAAGCTTGAAAAACTCATAGAGGCATCTATCAGTGCTTTGCGGCATTCTCCGTGGTGAAGGGCTTGGTGATGGAGCTTCACTAGGTAGACTGCTTTAGAGATTTTTGTGACTTGTATGGGTTGAATGTTGTCCCAAAAAGTTTTGTCCATACTTAATACATATTGGGTATGAATTTTATAGACAATAATACCAAACATATATCATCCATTTATGTTGTATTTTTATTATCACCAACCATAAAAACTATATTTAGGGTTCCAAAAACCTTCATGAAATCTCATTCCCCCCAAATCACTTTATTTATTGAATTTTTGAATTTTAAAAAACATTTTGTGGCCATCTGTAAGGAGCATATCAAGCTTATAGAGAATCTCTTCTCGACTAAACATGTAACCCAATTATTATATCCGGCATATGATCCCTCTTTTTGGCCTACTGAATAAAATAATTTTTACATTGAAAAAAGGTCCACTGCTTTCCATGTTCCTTAAAAACATTACAATGTAACTCATCACCCCAATGTGACTTGCGATTATCCCAATCATGTAAATCTCATATCATCACCATGATTCAATATATTTAATAATATAATCATCTTTTCCATGGGTTCATAATTCAAGACATGGTTATTTTCTATTAAACACATACTGTAAGACATATCAACTTAAAATACAATAATATATAATTTATGATATATAACCTTAAATAATATCAATGTATGATGTAAGTTGTATGACCATGACCATTAAAATTTTTGGGTAAAATTTTTTTGACCTAAAATATTAGAAACTCATTGGTCCAACTTGAAATGCCAAAAAGAGTTAATTTAAAGGTATCTGATGCTCACCAATTTTAAAACCCACAATTAAAACCATGGGAACAATTTTTGTCTCTACTCCCTAGGAATGAAAATTTCATAGATTAAGAAGAATACCGAGTCATTAGAAAAATAGAAATGTTATTAAACTTTTTAGGATGAAAAATCATACAGGGAAACCAAATTAGAATTTGAATACATGAATGATAAGACTATCCCTCTAAGGTTTTGTTAAAATATTAAGTGAAATTGAAATACGAAAATATTTTAGGGATAATTATTTGTCCCTTGAAAAAATTGATCTATGCTCTATAGATCTTATGAACTTTTGAAAAAATTATAGAACATATTAATTCTATAGGACCAACCTCTGGGTACGTAATAATTCTATAACTTGAAACCTCATAACACATGGTCTACCCTCTATGACCTTAAACTACTTAGAATATCCTAACATGTGTGTCCTAATATTATGGAATGACAATCATATTAGTGTAGCTCTCCCATTAAAACATAGATAATGAACCACAATTCTATGAAAACGTGATAATATTTCATATCCCATGTATGATCTAGATCTATATAGGGGATTTCATTATAGATTTATTTATCCATGGACCAATGCTGAAAATATTTTCCCCTAATTCATGAACTTCATAAGTATATAAGTTATTTTTCTCAGAAATTTGTGTGACTTGATTTCTGCTCTTGGAGGATATATAGAAACATCCAAATATATTATCTTGGATCTAGTAACAAATTAATTTCTATCCCATTCCATTTCCCATGATATAATTTGTTACTTTTCAAATTGAGTAGATCTGTTACTCGATATGATTATTCATCATGGAAACCCAAACACCTCAAGTCAAGATTCTACATTTAGTGATACCTAAAATCCCTAAGTCGACACACTTCAGTTGGTGAATTATCTCATTGGGTTTTAATGAAAGTACCCAACATATATTTAAGAATGTGGAAATATCCCCAATATTTATATTATAATTTAATATATTTAATTTAGAATGAATCCAATTCTTGGGGGGGGGGATTTCTTTGGAACCATTAAACCTGAGATATGTTATTTTTCATGGAATATTTGAGAAGTGATGAATCCCATGAAAAGAAATATTTTTTTTTTCATAAAGTAATTTGAGAAAATTTAAATAAGTTTGTAAATTCCTCTTATGATATTAATGTCTTGGGATTATGTGATATTTTTTCATATATTACTTTTAATTTATCTAATTATTATAAGTTTGTATAATAAAAAATTGAGCTAATAATGTTAGAAATACAACTAGTTAAACCCAATATATGAGAGTCTCCTCAACCATTATAGAGAAATTGCACAACCATCCAGTCATGGTGGCAGGGTGTAGTGTATACACATGCGCATACATAGATAAAGTAGAGCCTCATTGCAGTTCAGTAGCATGGAGGAGGTGCTATCATAGGGTGGTGCTAGTGGAAGCCCAGAGTACACCCGATTACTTAATTCTAGATGGTCTTCTCCACATAGTAACTAATAAAACATCATCAAGTCCAATTTTTTCTTTTAAGTGGTACTCATTGGAGCCAAAAAACTATTCCTCCTATATTAAAGACATGAATAAAATGCTATACACTTGATAAAATCAATCCATTCTATTTGATCATTCTGGTTCAAAATCTTCAACCTTCAGATGAGGGTTTTCTAAAGTTCTTGAATTTGAAATTTGAAATCCTTCGATCTGATCATATCTGATGAACTTGTCTAGGGAGTAAGCCATGATTGATTAAAAAACTAACATGCATGTAATGCACATCCTTAATGGTTGTATTTTTTCAAATAATGAGTTGTTTAAAAGAGAGAAATATAAAGTACATGAATCCCATGGGGATACATGGGAATGAGAAATCAATAGCATCACATGAAAAAACTTTAAAAAAAGAGATTCACAATCTCCATTTTTCTTGCGGTAATCTCTAAACATGAAATCATTATATATTCATTCAGATAATGTAACATACTTTGATTAGTCTTCCTATAATAAAATGGATTCATAGTAATTATTCATCATGTAACACCCCTGGGTCACATGATCACCTAACACTAACATCATCATGTTACATAAATAATATACTTTTTCCATGATAGAAGATATTTATAATATTTCTTTATCAAGTGATTCTCCACGATCATGTGATAAGTTTAAAAAATAGTTGATAATTGACCCCTTACCACTCACTATTGATCACATTATGTATTAGGGATATATTCTTGGAAATAAAGGTGATATATTATAACATGACATTGTTGGGGCTATGAAACCAGGAGATCGATTAACTACATCTGAAGATCTTAGCTTATTCATTATCCCTCCACTGTCTCAAACCTATGTACATTGTTTAACTTATTGGATAAGTGGAATAAATATAGGGGACCTATAATCTATAAAATACCCACTTGAAAACCAAATACAATATAATTTTATATGATGACTAACAAAACCGACAGACAAAGGCACACATTCGATGAAAGGATAATTACCTGATTTAAAGGTATCTAATTTTAAAATAAAATGAGTAAACTAGAATGATGGGAACATTAAAAAAGTGACCATTATTCAATCATAGTATTTTCACATAAAATTATTGTTCCATGTCAAAATTTTCACAGGAGTCGATCACATGTTGATCCCTCGTCTTCCCAATCACATGATTACATATTGGTCATGTGATCATGTGATGATCTCTTGGTTATGTGACCACATATAATTATCACCTCACATAATACCAGTTATCTGATTATATGACCCTCGTTTCTTCATGCGATTTCATGAACCCCCTTCACTTATGTAATGGAATAACCCCCAATTCATTTACATAATCAAATAAACATATAACCTTATTATGTTTTCCTAACTCCCAAGAGTACAAATTGAAACCTCCTGAGTTTGTATTGTATCCTTCTCCCATATGGGAATCTACCTTTTTTTGAGACCCAAATATTACAATATTTTTTTTAAATCATGAGGAAATAATCCTTATGAGTTCAATAAACATTACTTACTGACTAGTGGATGAGGAAAATATATAATGAAAAGACTCCAATTTATGTTAAAATTAGGAAATGATGGATACCTTTTTTTAAACCTGAGTTCTATATCCATTAAATTTCTCTTAGTCTTTTTATGTGGCTATGTTCCTTATGAAGACCATAATTCATCCATACAACTTTGGAATTACAATAATCCTTAGTAATGATCAAGCCCTCTATCATAGACCATTATTCTCCCTGATACTCCTACAATTATTTCTCTTAGCTAAGCCCCAGTCCATAAGCCATGTGTAAGTTCAATTTTTATCTCAAATGATTTTTTATGATATGAAATTTCTTATTTCTCACACCAAGAACAACTCACATGGGATTAGATATCTGCAATGAACGTTCCATTAGTATAATGAAAACACCTCCATTATGATCCTCCTTATCATGTGTAATTCCTACCTATATTTTCATTTCATTTAAAAGAAAATACCCCTATAGAACATCTCTGGGTAGATTTAATTGCATAATCCACATTAAAACCTGTCATCACAAATTTTATGACATAAATGTCCTCAACATCAGAATTATATGGAATCTGATTCTTTTCTTTACTAGATACATATGATACCTCCCTAAGACTCAATCCCCCATATATAATATTAACATTTTACCACATAAATCCTTGTCACACAACATTAAACTACGTGAAAATGTTCTTAGCGTATGATGTTAAAAGGCATGGCATGGTCTTGTTAGATGATCTAAAATTGTGTTAGTCAATATCTATAGTATTTGATTCCCATCTCAGTAGGATACATTGATGTATCCCTGAGGTTCAAACCCAATATCAAGATCCCTCTATTATCATTCTTGTTAGTCCATACTTATCATGAGATTCCCTATATCCTCCCCTATCCCCACTATACACCTGTGAGATTAGATGTAATATACATTAGGTACATATTACCTATGGAGTGTCTTTTATATTTTAATATTCATGATTAAATAATTCCCCCACCCAGAATGATATATTCCTTCTGGGTCCCACCATAACATACTCATTGGGACATACAATTGATGGGGGTTATCTTCCTAAGGATAACCTCACTGTGGATCCAACCTAACCTTAATAAGACACATTTACTTTTAGGATAACTAGAAATAACCACTCATGAATAATTCCCACATTAAGCATTACTACAATTATTTCATTCAGTAATCCTTATCGCATGATGTTAAATTGCATGTGTCAGTCCTTGTCACTAGATCTTAAAATATATAATGTGTCCCATTGAGTGGAACCATATAATGTGGTCTATGATCCCTTTCACAAGGATATAAGAAGCCTATTTATAGAATTGATCCCAATAACATAATCATTGAACACTTTACTAGATGTTAATAAACTCTAGACTACCAAACTATATAAATTTAAAACATATAAACCCCCAAACCAACATCACTAAGTAATAATGGGTAATTAGGTGAAGAACCTATAATATATACAGAAGGTTTCATTGATGAAGAAACTTGGATACATATATTTTTTACATAAATGGGATACCACTAGTTGTATGGATACTTGCATCATCATAGGTCAATAACATGTTATAAATGTTAGGGTATCCAGCCCTATATTAGGATCTAGAGAATATTAATGTACATCAATTAAATATATATGAGAATCCCAAAGTAGGCAATAATTACCCTCAACATGGTCTAATTAGCCAAACCTCCCATTATCTCGACTAATGTGAGTTCTTAAGTTTTATTGGTAAGAAATTACATTTACCACCTCACTTTGTAAAGTAATCCCATAGCTTGTTATATATGTTGGAACTGTTGGGTGTTTCTAGTTCCATGAATAGTCCTTGATTGAAACCATCCAAGATATGGACAATATGCTGAGTTATTATTTTTGTATCCATGATCAACCCCTCACAATAAAGAATGATAGGCTACCCCATCCTAGTTAAAAATAAATATATTGATCCATTACACCATAGATACATGAAGGTAAAGATAGGACTAATGGATACTTGGTAATCAAAAAGTGATATGATATGATTTTTTAATATTTTTTTCAAATAAAATAAATTTTATTTTCATTAAATTTATCCTATTATTTCATATTGATTTGTAAAATATTATATTATATTTTATAGCATATATAGTTAAATCTTGAAGAGAAATGGCACAAACACCGGATATACACACCATCTGTATTTGAGAGTATTTGATTTCACATGATTAAGAATAATAAAAGGCACCTTCAATATATGGTTGAGGATAGTGATATCCCAATTGAGGTTATTTATTAAAGGTACAAATTTTAAGTCAAGAAAAATTATAGATGTCCCATATATTCATTATTTTTTTACTTATACTATTTATATTGATTACGATGAAACTATCATATAATATTTATCAAATATGATTAATAAATCAAATGAAGTGACATGTTATTATTATATTTATTATTTAATTAAATATATTTGTGATAATTATTAATTTTTATTCACATGTTTGATGATTCATTATTATTTATTATTTATCAATTTATTTAATTATAATTAATTAAGGGTAAATATCTCTGATTTCTTAGATGACCACTTTTTTTGTTGGCAGTCATATGCCTTTTGATGATTGAGGATAACACATGAATTCATGTGGAAATAAATTTCTAGTTGTATGGTCTATATTAGGACAACAAGTTACAAAATTTTATTGAAGAATTTTTTTATTTGTTTTAGAAATCTATAGGCATTGGTATATTTGGTAGTATTATAATGACTTTATATGTAATCAATAAATATATGTTTCCATTATAGTAATGGTGGAGATCAAGTTAGTGGGGAGGTATGGGATTAAAATTAATTTTTGAATAGTTTTATTATTGGATTAAACTTTGGAAAAATAATGTTTTGGTTTATAAATTTTTCTATCATTTTACCAATAATTAGAAACAATATAACAAATGCATGCATCATACTATGGAATATATTACTACAAGACTTGTTTTTTATTATGATTTCAATATTATTATTGTTAAAAATTAATTAAAATTTACCTAAGTATAAAATAATTATGGATTAATTAAAAGGTCACCAAAAAGTATATAAGGTATTATTAAATAGGTATAAAATGAAATTTACTTTTTCATAACAAATTATTTTATTTAATTATTTTTGTACACATATGTATTAGTTTCTTATAGTTATTATTATATTGTTTTCATGGTTTTTTTTCAAAATCATGAATTGATTTAATTTATATACATATTTCTATGATTTCTTAAATTATATTTCAAATATATTCTGGTATGATATTAGATTTATAAATGATTAAATTCATTATAATGTATAGAAAATATTATGTTTCTAGAAGGGGCAATGTAAAATGAATTTAAATGATGAATGTGATATGAGACTTTGGATTCTTATGAAGAATGATTTATGATTACTGTAAACTAAATTTTATATTAAGTAGGTATAATAATATTTATTATAATATTTTGAATATAAATAAAATAGATATTGAAATTTTTATCCATGAATAGATACTGTGACATTTTTTCATTGTTGAAATAATTTTTATCTTATATGATTTGAAATATAAGATATAAAATATTGGATAGTATTATAATATTTTTAGTGTATTAAGCATGATTCAATGATTTAATAGGTGAATTAATAATGAAATAAAAATGGCATTTGTTGAGTTGATATTTGAACGACTAGTTAAAGGGAAATTTGTAAATTAGTTTAGATAAAGTAATTGAATGACATGGATATTGAAATAATGAGAACACTATTTTAATTAAATGAAATAAAAATAAAAAAAATGATAAATGGTATATCGTGATATTATTAATCACTTTAAGGATGATAAATTTTATTCTAGATGATAAAATGATAAACAAAAACATATTAATATATATATTAGGTGCTTAGGGGTAAAATTATAATGAAACACACACACACACACACACTTTATTATAAATTGGAATGGTAGATCATAGCCCCCCAAAGAGATAACATCCACATCAAGAAATTTGTTTATATATATTTTATATATAGGCCTGTAGATATCCTAATACATGGCCTTATAGGCCCAATAAAAATCAGTTTGAAGGTCCAATTATATACAGGTCTGTAAATTTAAAATATTGATTTCACCCGTCTCTTTGATGTTAGGACTGTTTGGGAAAAGTTTTATGTTCATATTTTAGGAAATAAATTGAATTAATTAACAGTGAAACTATAGTTAAAAATTTCATGTAATAATTATACATGATGTTTAGAATGTAAATGTTGAAAAACATTATTTGATCAACATATTGATATTAATTAAAAATTTCATGTGTAAAATATATTAATATTTATCACATGTGTTTATTATTTTACAAATAAAATATAATATTCTGATCTCTATTTACACACATTAAATTTAAGTGATATGTTATTTGACATGATGGGTATATGGGTGATTCTATTTATAACAACCCCAAACCTATACTCCTATATCCAGTGATAAAAACATAATCATTAAATTTCTATATTGATACTGATAATTATGACCCAATCTTTGTCTTGTAAAACATATAATAGAAAAATTATGGATCAATTACATAACCAAGGAACTCTTAAGTTATGATTTTTAGATAATTAGGAAACATTATTACATAAACTATACCCATGACTTTAAGAGAGTATCTTTACCACTGTACCTATATTTTCTTATTACACATTAAGTCTTCATAATTATTTATATTAAACCATTTTTGACAAAATTAAATTAAGATCAGTATTGATAACCATGAGAAATTGAACATAAGTAGGGTGAGTTAAAATTCATAGTAAGGGTAAACATAAACATTTACAATTGAATCCCATCAGTGAAAATAAAAATATAAAAAGGCTATGATGAAATAATCAAAGTGCATGATCATAACATAAGAATGCTCATACCTGTCAATATCTGGATCATAAATCATGAAGTGTGCTATAAAGGTTTAACAATGGCAAGAGCTAGAAGAATAATTAATCACGATCCATGTGATGTAAATATTGATCATATGAATCATTAAAAACCAATATCAAGTAAAAATAAAACATTTTGAAATATTAGAACATCATCTTCATTGAATCCTTAGAGAACCATTACAAATTAGAATAATCGTACAACCATATTCCAATATAAATCTATAGAGAACATAATCATTACCCAATTGATTAGAGTACCATATAGGTGAAACAATCATATAAGATATAGTAAGCTCACCCAGTTCTATCTGGGAACAGCTATGATAATCAATAATGTTAAATTACTATTCATGAATAAAACATTTAAAAGCTTTCACTTTTCAAAATAACAATAGTCATTATTCATTAATTGTTTCATTCACCTATAGAAAATAAAAGAGTTCCATTCCAATCTCATAATACATCAATTGAAATGATAAAGATGGAATCATCAAAAAATATCCCCAACAGAGCATAATTAATATCAAGGGTTGTTGATCTTGATGAATAGAAATACCACTAAAATATCATTAAAAGAATTCTCAAGGTATATAAAATTTTCACTTTGAAAATTACTCTTAAAATTTAAAAAATGAAAAAATATTGTGAAAATAAAATTATTTCAAAATAAAATTGGAAATTATAAAATATTATTTGAATAAAATAATGTTCATAATTATAGGAAAATCTATTCAATGTGTAAATGTTAAAAACAAACATTATTTTCAAACCATTTTTAAACAGAGTCAAAATGACTCATTTGAAAAAAATTTAAGAAATTTCCTTTTAAAAACATTTTAAATGATGTTAAATACCCTATAAAATTGATTTAAGAAAACATTAATGTTTTGTAAATAACATTTTTGAAAACATTTTAGAGAACATGGGCATGGAATAGAAATATTCCCAATCTAAAATAAAGTACAAGATCAGTATCCCTTATAAGAGATTTACTTGATGTTAAATTAATAAATAAGTGATTAAATGGAAGTTAGAAATGTAAAATAAATTCACAAAAATAATAGAATAAAATATTTTTTATTTAATAAAATAAGATCATTTTATTTCCTCCAATGTAACCTTGAACATAAACAATCTCGAAAATAATGGAGATTGTAACATAATGTGTTTTCCACTTAGTTTACCTTTCAATCGTAAACCCCAAAAAAGAATTACTTAAAATGAAACTTTAAATATAATAAACATATTTATATTAATTATATAACATGTTAAAATGGAAATATACAGACAACATAAAATAATATAGGTTTATGTCATTAATCATATGTCCCAAGGAAAGGGAATTTGAGATGAATAACCTTCAATGATTATACTATTTAATTAAGAGTTAATCAATGGAGAGATTAAGTGTAATTGTTTTTAAAAAAAAGTGGTAGTAAAACATAATAAAATTGGAGTTCATATCACACATAATCATATAATCTTAAAGATAATTAATAATTTATATAACCCAATTAAAATAAATTGAGTTATGAAACCCCTTACCACTTGGTAACTTTCATGTAAAATACCCTTAGATGAAATAATTAAAATTGAAAAGTAAAATAACATGAATCAATAATTATTACTGATATAAAATGTAAAATGGTATGTATATAAACCATATAAAATAAATTAGGTATATAATAATAAAATATGACTCAATGAAGGAAAAATTGAGACAAAATCCCTTAGTAATTTGGTAATATATGTAGTAAAACCTCATGAAAGAGAGAAAATAATATAGATTTATAAATAAAAATAATTTCAATCAAAATAACAATAAAACAATTTCATGGGAAATATATACACCACACAATAAAAATAAGTAGTGAATATTGCATATGTATCATAGAAATAAAAGTGAGACGGGAAACCCTTACACTAAGTATAAACTTTCCATGTATGTATTTTAACTAATATATAATAAGATAATATAATTTATTTGATTTAACAAGAATTTGTTTTGGTTTAATACGTTATAATTAAATCATTTATTTTATTTATTTTAATTATATATTTAAATACTTTATCAGTTAAGTCCATGTCGGGTGTTTTGAGGACGTTTTGTCCATATGTTCAAAAAGATTTTGGTATGTTTACCATGGTCAAAGGTATAATTATTAAATAATATATATAATATTAATAATGGAGTAATTAAAATTTTTATAAATCAATTATACTTTTAAAATGAACCATGAATAATGGTTATGAAAAATGAATTACGTTAAATCATTGAGATGGTATGTCATACACACACATGAGGAACATTTTTGTTTTTCAACAATCATGATATAAATAAGGTAATTATTATTTTATCTTTATATAAATATAATTATATCATAAATTTAATATTATTTATTTAAATACTCTTACATATACCATCAATGTGTTTCGATAATAACAAATGAATAACATCGCTTCATGATGTGGTAGTCTATAGTAACCACGAACAAAAATTATCCTTTTTATTATATGGTAATGTAATAAAGTATATGGTATATTAATTTTATAGAATTATTAATATTTAATTAACATAATTTATGAAAATTAAATCCATCAGAATGATTTTTTGTGAGAGGTGATGGAAAAAAAATTACAGCGGTTCACGAGGCGGTAGTCCGTTACACACATGAACAATGGTTTTGTTTCCCATTTGATAGAAGAGGAGATGTTTTTAGAATATTTAATTAAAATAATAAAATATATGTATATGAGATATAATTATGGTTTTACACCATCATGGTTTAATAATATTTTAAGGAGGTGGAAGAAGGAAAAAAACAAAATTCTCGGTTAAGAACGATACATATTCTTATGATGGCCTCTTTAGTTTTCACCAAATCCTTCCTAGGATGGTTTTATAATAAAAAACATTCTTCTAGGAAATGTTTAAAGAAGTTATTAATGGATTTTTGTAGGTATTTTCTAATCCAAAAGGTTTTTAAAGTGTGAAGAGGAGTGGATAGGTGGTGGCCTTTTATATATGGGGGAGAGGACATACCTAGATTTTTAAAAATAAGAAGTTATAACCATGTTATACACATGTCAAAAGGATCCAAAATTGACAATTATAGATAACTAGATGATATAAGGTCAATAGTTTTCCATAAAATATAATTTATAAAAGTTTGTTTTTCATTTCAACCCTTATATTTTTAGCTTAACACCTGATAAACTCATTTTCACCTTAACTATAGTAAAAGATTTTGATTGTTTTCACTATTCGTTATGACCAAAAATTAAGTTGAACTTATTTTACAATATAAATTATAATTATTATAAATATTTAATAAAATTTATAAAATTTAATTCATATAAATAAATTAAATTAATTTAAAATTTAACAAAGATTCGATGGAGAATTGAATTTTTTCAAGAAATTAAATTTTCAAGCATACAATGATATTATATTAACTTTATGACTATTAATCATCATTATATTAATTTAAATTAATATTTATAGATATATAATCTATAAATTTAATTTAATTCATTCATAATTAGAGATTATTTTAAATAATTTAAGTGTAGAACCATTATTTACTTTAAGACAATATTCAGAAAAATGCATTTTTAAGCCTAAAAAAGATATATACTAAAATCCAATATAAATAATATTTAAATGTAATTAATTGGATTAAATATAAATAAATAATTTTTTTCTATAAATAAAACTCAATTCATAATGGTTATTTTAAATTACTTAATTTATTTAAAATAAATGACAGTTTAAAAAAAGCAGTAGTTTTCACTGTTCCTTGAAAAATAAATATTTTCCATAAAATCACTAAATTTCACCCCAAATAAATTTTTATATGATGATTTTTTAGGAAAATTTCATTTTATAAAATAAATTTTCTAAATTTTCTATAAATTAATTACAATATTTTCTCATAAAAAGCAATAAAATTCATTTTTGAAGAAATCATATTTTTGATGAATAAAATGAAATTACTAAAAATTAAGTGATTATTTAGAAAAGAATTTATTAATAAATTTAGGTTGTGTGGGAAATTTATATATATTTATTTAATAAAGTATATAATCCAATTCACATATTCTAATTTTAAGGCTAGGTTATAATGGTTATATATTTCATGGGTCATTTATGCTTGGTGTTACGTGTCATATACTCTATCAAACATAATGTTATGATTTTAAAATCTTGGGGTGTTACATTATCCCCATTTAATATATTTCATACTCATAATTTTAAATTTAAATCTATAAAAAATGTTTTGAAATTTCAAAACATAATTTTTGAAATTCCACATCATAAAAATTGTTTATAAAACGTCAACTTGAAAAAGAGATAGCGAAGTATGAAGTTCATATGGAATAACACATAACATGGTTTCCAATTAGGAAAAAATTATTGGGAAGAGAAGATATAGGCATGTGATAGAATAGTATTTACCAAATTATTATAGTGAGATATAGAGATCATTGATCTCAATATATTGAATGATCATGAGAAAATTAACAACCATAAAACAATAAACTAAAGTTGTGTGAAAAAAGACCATAAACTCATCAGAAATGATGGTAATATGATAAAATTTTTATTTTCAAGGTCCTTTTACTAGATTTTAATAATTTATTACCATATATAATAATAAAAGTTGTAGAATAAAATTAATTGGAAATTATAATTTCATCTATTAATCAATTTACACCCCAATCTCATTTTTTCTCAAAATAAATACTATTCAAGATGGTTTTTTTATAAATGAAGCACTAAAATAAACATATAATGGATCATATAATTTAATAAAATGATAAAAAAATATTTAACACCCCAATCTTCCATTGTATACTTCTCTTTGAATAATACAATAGCGTGTGTTGTACTCAACTTCGAGATTCTAGCACACCGCGACCAATCAAAGTAGCCGTTATAAATAGTAATACCCACTTTTTGAAATTTTATACATTTTATCTTTCAAAATGGACTTCATTTTTGGATTTTTAATATCGAAATTATCCTAGGATGAAATTTTGGTACTTTTCGGATAACTTTTATATTTGGATGAATAGTGAAAATTACTAAATTTTTATTAAAAACCACTTTTTTAATCGAAATAACTAATAGTGATAAATTATGAATTTGAGTAGTTTTAAAGTATATTTAGAATAAATTTTTACCATTTAGTACAATTTTGGTCATAGGACATAATTTCACAATTAAACCAGACATAAACAAGTATCAATCTTTTGATAGTTATTATTTCTTAAAAACACGCTTTTTGTTTTGATAGCGGGAATTAATTTTAAATTAATTTTTTCCACTTCTGTGTTTCGACTTTGGAAAAATGGATTCCATATTTGGAATCAGTATATACAAATTGTGTAAATATGTAACTTTCATTTTTAGACATTTTGAATAATTACTTCGGTAAATATTTTATTTACCGCGGTTAAAGGGGAAATCCGGTAAATAAGGGTAAAAAATAATATTATAATAATAATAAATTACCCTAAAATGTATCCTAACCTTATTTGTGGATACATGTACGACCATGGGAATCTTTGGGTCGATTTTGGGATCCCATGGAGCCACTTGTAGGTGATAGGGACACTTTATATTAATTAAGTTAAAGTAAATACAAAAATGACATAAGCATATATCTTTTAGAATTTTTTTACATAGGGTTATATATGTTATATTTTTGACTATAAATATTCATTTTAAATATAAAAAGATTTCATACATAATGGTATTTTATTTATAATTTTTATACATTAAATAATTTAATTTATTTGTGACACAATGATGATGCAGTAATTACCGTATTAATGAAAGATTGAGATAATTGATATTATAAATACCAAAATAAATGTAATTTGAGACTTTTTATAAATTAAAATAATTTTCTAGGTAAATATGACATATTAGTATTATTTATATAACTTTTTTTCGAAGTAATAATGCTGTTATAAATTTATCAAAAACAAAATACCCAATAGTGTCAAAATTGACATAAAAGAGTTTTTAAAACAAATATTATATTATTAATTTATATTCAATTCCTAAAAATCTAAGGTTCTTCCAAGAGACTTATATCATGATATTTTTATCATTAATGGACCACTTGGGGGTCACTTGGAGGTATGTAGTTTGTTTATTAACTATATAATATAAAAATACAAAGTGACATGGTAAGTGTCAAACTAATTAACTAAGAGTTAAAACTAAAAGATAAGGTTAATATAATTACCCAAACCTGTATAAATTCTATTGGTTGAGTGGTTTTCAACCCATACCCACCTTAAACGTTAAATAAAACACTTTGGAGCCATTAGAAACCGAATATGAATTTATTATAAAATAATATTTATATATTTTCCTAAGGTGCCCCTCCCCCCTTATAAAAGGACACCACTTATAAACAATTATTCACACTTTCAAAGCCTTTTGGTTTGGTCAATACCTTCCCAAATAATCTCTAAACTTCCCTAACTTAAACCTAGAGTCCTTAGTTTGATAATAAAGCCAACCTAAATAGCCCTTTTGATCAAATCAAATGGAAGAACCCGAAGAAGAGGTAATGTTTTCACCACCCTTTTTCAAGTTCATTTCTTCTTCAACTTCTTCTTTCTTTGTTATTACCATTATAAAATAATAACTTCAGTATCTCCTATATACTATGATATTATTATAAATATGTTACAACCATATTCATTATTCTATCCATCCTTTGAATGACATGTCACCATACGTGCGTACGTACGACTTACCGTCTCCACGTCGTGGAGTAATTGTTATTCAATATATTATTATTTGGATGGGTATAATAATGATTTGTAATTCATGTAAATAATAAATATAAAATGATAATGATTATTTATATATTATATACCATCCAATTATATATTATTTTAATATCAAAAGAATGATACTGTCGCTCGTGCGTACGTACGGACTACCGTCTCCACGAACGCGATGAGATTCATTCCCCATCGTATCCATTCAAGACTAATTCTCATTTGATGATTAAAAGTAATGATTAAGAACTTTATATAATTCTGGATATGAATAAGGTACAACCAATCTATAAAAAACATGACTTATGTAACAAAACATATAAAAGAAAACGAGTAAGTTAATACTCGAAACAACGATAATACTAAAGTATTATTAACAAAGAATTATTTGAAGATAATATATGATATCATAATTATGTATATGGTTCTTGTATAATTTAATAACAATGTTTTAACTATTATACAGGAGGTTAACATACCATCGACTAAGGAAAAGTACAAGGTAAGGGTTTATTTCACAATCTCTTTATTATCCGAGGTTGTTTATTCTTAATTATCTACTAGGACCTCTTTATCATCAACATCCATGTTTCTTAAAAATGTATTTCAAATAATTCTTACTATTTTACAGACTATGGGTTAAAGTAATTTATACCCTTGTTGACTTTTTTATAAAGTAATCTTTCTGTCGTTTTCCAAACAAGGTCCTTTTTAACCATTTCGACAGAATTATGGTAAGAATGTTTTTTTAACTTATACGGCAGGTGAAGCTATTTTCTGCCATTATAAAATCATTGAAGCTTCACTTAAAAGCTTATAAAAATATTTTCAAAGTAAATGTTTTATTTTATAATTATGTGACTTATAAATGATTTCAAAAAAAGAGATATTTCTCTCAAATAGTTTTGATTTCATCTATGTCAACATCCTTTGTTGGATTTTAAGCTTATTTGAAGTTTATTTATTATGATACAAAACTTTCATATTGTATTGAAGGTTTTGTGATATGTTTGAACATGGATTTTTTATTTTTATACCATTCATGGTTTATGGAGAAAGTATTGACATTTCGTATTCTATCTTTAATATGAATTTTTATGTTATGTTTAAACCTGTTCATATGAGGAATGCATTGGACTTAATATGTGATGGGTGGAGCCCGCTATAGCTTCTCGATGCATCAGTAGGTCTCATGAGACAAACTAGTGTCTTGGCATGATGCCTTAACAAAATCGCATTTTTATTCTTGGCACGAAGCCTTGGCTACGTGGTTATGATAGTCTAGAATTATGCATTCTATCATTATGAAAGTGGTTATTGATATTGCATGTGATTACTTGACTAGTAGAATATCCATGTGAACAAGTAAATGGAATTATTTAATTTTATATTTTCCATATTATGATGAAGTTCAAGTTTAAAAGGCTTCTGTTTTAGCTATACATTTCCTTAAATGTTTATGCTTATTTATGAATGTTTCTGATATATTGTTATCCTTACTGAGCATCTGATCTCACCCCTTTCAATGTTTTATTTTTCCCGGGATGTGAAGAAGTAATTTATGAATGACCTGCAGGGAGAATATGAGGGGATATGAAGACAAGATGTTGTTGTAGTAGTTTTCACTTCATAATGTAATGTAAACATTATGAATGTATCTAGTTATTCCAAGGCTACTAAACTAATCGGTCTTTCGAGGCTTAATCTTTCTTGTGATCATGCCAATGTTATGTAATAATGCACCGACTCTGGGCAACTGGGGTCGGGGCATTACAATATATTACATATGTATTTAGAAATTTTACAAAACCAACATTTTTATCACAAGGTAAGATAATTCCAAAAATGAATAAACCCCCATATGGTGAAATATTATTCTCCAAAATTCAACAATAATACCCAATATTCAAACTTAATCATTCCAAATATAAATAACCCAAAATATCAAATAACCACAATAACATAAACATTAAATACTATTTTAGCTTTAATAGTCATCACATATGTTTTATATTATGTTAAAAAATATATTGTGATTTTCTTCTGGAAAAATATTAATCACTTAGTCACCAAATAACTTTTCAATCTCATGATTGTCTACACAATAAAACATGTGTTCCCAAAATTACCTCAATATCTTAGATCATATAAACCCTAAAGGTTTTCAATAACTTAAAACTTATGTACAAAAAATGTAATGTAATACTTATTGTTATACCTAAGATTTATATATACTTGAACTTAATAAAACATCTTCCAAAATGTCATTAATCACTTTAAAATATCATCCCTTAAAACCACAAAGGGTTTTTTAATGTTTTGAAATTATGATAAACATTAATCTCATAAACCCATTATTGAATCTATAAATCTTAATATAACCTCAAATTAATAAATCATAGTAACAAAATTTATCTAAACCTTTATTTAATACAAAAAATAAGATCCCCGAACCCACACTCCCATATCTAGTGCTAAAAAAACTATCTTTAAATTTCTTTCTTGATAATGATAAATATGAACAAAATTTTCTCATCTAAAACATTTAAAAAAATGAAATATTGGACCACTTACATACCCAAGGAAATTTAAGGTTTAGTTTTTATACAATTAGTAAAATTTATTAAATTAATAATACCCATGAATATAAGGGATTATTTTTCCCACTATACCAAGATTTACTTATTTCAAATTAATTAATAATTATCATCCTTATGAAACCATTATTTAAATAATTCATTTAAAACCATTCTTGATAACCTATGGTAAAGTAAACAAGAGAATGGTGAACTCAAATTCCCAGTAAGTGTAAACATAAGCATTAACAGTTGAATTTCATCAGTGAGCATAAGAAGAGAAGAAGGGTATGATGATATAATAAAAGTGAATAAGCATAAAATAATAGTATTAATAATGATAAATACCAAGATAATTAGTTATTAAACATGGAATAAATATTTAATTAAGGAAATAGTCATAATAATTAATAATCATGAGCCATGTGATATTGATTTTGACTAAAGGAATCATTAAAACCCATAGTAAGCATAAAGAAAACATATATGTATCTGGCAACATCATATTCACATAATAATTACATAACCCTTAAAAATTGGAATAAAAATATGGATGAATTATAATATAATTATATAAAGAATATAATTATTACCCAATTCATTAGAGCTCTATATAGGTGTACCCATTTTATAAGCTATATCAAGCATACTCGACGCTATCTTTGGGCACCCATCGTATAAGCTATATCAGGATCACCTGATACTATCTAGGGGATCCCATCATATAAACTATACCAGGATCACCTAGAAATATATGGGTTCACCAATTATAATCAATAATTTCCATGTATCAGTCATGAATGTAACATTTAAAAGCTTTCACTTTTCAACATAACCATAATAATTATTCTTTCATTGGTTGATTCACCCATAGAAAATAAATGGGTTCCATGTAAATCTTATAATCCATATAGAGGGAGGATAAGGATTATATAATTAAAAAAAATCCTAGGTGAATCATAAGTAACATCAAGGGTTATTGACATTGATGAATGGAAATACAATTAAAATATCATTAAAAACATTCTTGGGGAAAATAACATTTTTCACTTTGAAATTTACTCTTAAAAACTAAAAATTAACAAAATATTATGAATCAATTTATTCGAAAATAACCTTTTAAAATTATAAATGAATATTCAAGAAAATTAATGTTCATGATGGAAAGAAATTCCATTCATGATATAAATGTTAAAAATAAACATTATTTTTAAAATTTTTGTAAAGGTAGTAAAAATTGACCCATTTGAAAAAAGTTAAGAAATTTTCATTTAAAACTGTTTAAAATAAGGTCAAATACCCTATAAAATATATTTAATAAATAATTTATGTTTATAATGGAAATTTTATTTTTTTAGAAAATAAGGATATGGAAGAGAAATATTCTCGATCTAAAAGAAGATGCAACATCAGTGTCACTTATAAGTGAATTACTTAATTATTTTATAATAAATAATGTATGAAATATAAATTAAAATTTTAATCCACATTAATAACTATATTATAAGAAAATATATGTGGTTTAATAAAATAAGTGCATATGATTTTCTCTAATGGACCCTTGAATATAAACAATCTCGAAAAGAAATAATGTTATAACATAATGCCTTTTCAACTTTGTTAACCTTTCAATCGTAAAACCCATGAAATAATAAATTAAAATGAAAATTCAAATATCATGAACATATGGATATTTATGATATAACTAGCCAAAGGGAAATTATATAAGCCTCTTAAGAAAAGATAGCTTTATATCATTAAACGTATGTCTCAAGGAAAGAGAATTTAAGACAAATAACCCCTACAAAGATCATATAATTGAATCAAGAGTTAATCTATAGAGCTATTATGTGTAAAAATCTAAATCAACCAAAAATAAATTTAAATTTAATATAATGAAACTATAGGTAATTTTAAAAATAATCATATCATATTAAAGACAAATATGAAGTAATATAACCTAATGAAAATGAATTGAGTTATGAAACCCCTTACCACTTAGTAACTTTCATTTCAAATCACCTTAGATTAAATAATTCTAATTGAAACTTAAAATACCATGAATTATGAATTATTAATGATATAAAATGTAAAATTGTAAGTATATACACCATATAAAATAAATTATGTGTATAATAATGAAATATGTTTTAATGAAGGAAAATTGAGATAAAATCACTTACTAATTTCGTAATCACTAGATCAAAACCAAATGAAAGAGATAACTTGATATAAATTAATAAATCTAAATAATTTTCATGAAAATAATAATAAAATACATTCATGGTTAGTATATATACCACACAATAAAAATGAGTGGTGAATATGAAATAGGTTCATAGAAATTAAAGTGAGATGAGAAAACCTTACCCCGAGTCCAAACTTTCCATGTATGTCCTTTAAATCTTGTATAATAAGATTATATCAATTATTTAATTTTATAATAATTTTTTTTCAGGATTAATACCACATGATTAAATAATTTATTTTATTTATTTTATATACATATTTAAATACTTAGTTAATTTCACATCGGATATTTTGAGGACATTCAATCCATATTTTCAGAACGGATTTGGTATGTTAACCATAGTTAAAGGTGTAATTATCCATAACATACAGAATAATAATCTAGTAATAATTATCATTTTTATACATAAATTATATTTTAAAAACCAACCATGAATAATTCTTATGAAAAATGAATTATGATACAATCATGGAGATGGTAGGCTGTACATATGCATGAGTTATGTTTCTTTTTTCAATGATAATTATGGAAAGAATATCGATATTATTTTTTATTTTTGAAAAAATAAATATATAATAAATATCATATTACTTATTTAAATACACTTACATATAATATCTACATGATGCAATAATAAAAAATAAATCACATCGCTTCATGAAGCGATAGTACGCCGTACACACAAATGACGTCATCATTTTTCAATGGATGGTAAGGTAAGAAAGTATATTATATATGAAATTTAAATAATTATTAATATTCTATGAACATAATATATAAACATTAAATAATTTATCATTAATATTCAAGAGAGGTAATTATGGAAAACAAATCACATCGGTTCACAAGGTGGTAGTATGTTATACACATGAATGATGGTTTCGTTTCCCATTTGATGGAAGAGGTGATAGATGTAGGTTATAAAATTTAAAAAGTAAATTCTTATTATATTTTATATACTTATTTTATTATATAATCATGTTTTAATAAGATTTTAAGGAGGTGGAAGAAGAAATAAAAAAATTGATCGGTTATGAACAATACCTTTTCTTCAGATGACCTCTTTTGGTTTTCCCCAAAATACTTCATAGGAGGGTTTTATAGTCAAAATAAGGATTATAGGAAATTGGGAGGGATGTGAGTAATTTATTTGGGTATTATTTTTTTACACCAAAATTATTTTATTATGTGAAGATTAGAGGAGAGGGGTGCCTATTTATAAGTGGCGAAGGGGACACACTTGGAATTTTTGGAAAGATAAAGTTATACCCGCATTTTAAAAATGAAAAAGGATACAAAATGGAAAATTATAAATAATTAGACGATATAAGGTCAAAATATTTATATAAAATATAATTTTGATAATTGTTTATTTTATTTTAACCCTTATATTTTTAGTTTAACTCTCAGTAAACCCGTTTTTACTACAACCGCAATAAAAGATTTTTACTATTCATTATGGAAAAAAATTAAGGTGAACTTATTTTATAATATAAATTATTACTATTAAAAATATTTAATTTAATTTATTATATTAAATTTAAATAATTGTGAAAATTTAATTTAAAATAAGAACACACAGATGCGATGAAAAAGTGATTTTTCAAGAAATGTATTTTTCAAGCATAAGATGATCTTATATTAAATTTATAAGTTGTAATAATCATTATATTAATTTAAATTAATATTTATAGCTATATAATATATAAATTTAATTTAAATAATTACTCATTATAGGTTATTTTAATTAATTAAAATGGAAACTCGTTATGAAATTTAAGATAGTTTTCAGAAAAATACATTTTAAGCCTAAAAATAAACATATACTGAAACCAAATATAAATATGATTTAAATTTCATTTATTAGATTAAATAAAACTAAATAATACTTATGTTAATTTAAATAAAATTAAAATCATAATGGTAATTTCATATCACTTAATTTGTTGAAAATAAATTATAGTTTTATAAAAACTAGCATTTTTCACAATTCCCTGAAAAATCAATGTTTTCTGAAAAATCTAAAACATTCACCCAAAATAAATTTTGATATGATGATTTTGAAAATTAATTTAATTTTATTAAATAAATTTTATAAAATTTCTATAATTTAATTATAATATATTCTCATAAAAAATCATTTTTGAAGAAAACATATTTTTGATGAATATAATGATATTAAAAATTTAGTGATTATATAAATATAATTTAACAAAGTATTTATATTGAGTAGGAAATATATATATATATATATATATATATATATATATAATTATTCACAATGTATTAAATCTTATTCATATTCGCTAATTTAACGACTGGTTTTTAATGATCATATATTTCATGAGTCATTTAGGCTTGGTGTTTTGTGTCATATATGCTTCAAACATAATGTTCTTATTTTAAAACCTTGGGGTGATACACTAGTATTATTATTTTTAGAATAGAGAGTATAAGTAAAAACATGTTTCATAATATATATTTTAAATTTTCATATGAATTAATTATTCTATAATCATAATTATTTTTGTATATTTCTTGAAAGGTATTGTTGAAGTTGAAAATATATATCCAAAGCATTGAGAAGAAAGATGACAAACAACCATGGTTAAAAATAGAACATGAGAGAAAATGTGAGGAAAAATAGGGGTGGTTAAATATTTCATTATATTTCACACAACTCCCAAAACAACATGAAATTAATAGTTACATGAGAAAGGAAATTTCAAATTCATAAGTTTAACAATACCTTAGGTTAGACTCAAATAATCCAAGTCCAGAATTTTGTGAAATCATATTGCTTTAAATAGTGTTATAACAACATGATGATCTTAAAAATTTCCCAATACAGGACACGTTGTGTGATCCAAGATGAGTTGTGTGACCCTGGGATATTTGAGATATGAAATTCTTATAAATAGAGGATCACCCTCCTAATTTTATAGGGTGAAACTCTTGAAGTCGAAGAGGAACATTGTCAATACATAGAACTTATTCTTTCATGAATTCATGTAGAGAGAGACTACCTTGGATTCACATAGGTGATAAATTTGTGTGAATTTCCATGTATAATTTCATTATAGTATTGAATTATGTTTGAAATTTCTTCATAAAAATTTCTTTATTGAAGAACATATAAGGTTTATTTCCCATATAAATTTCACAACTCAATGCTTTGTGAAACTCTAAAACATGAATTAAGCCATTGCCTTTATATCAATGAAACATAATTATGATTGATACCATAAATCATGTAACTCTATGTGTTTTCAAAACTCCAAATATGCATGAACTAGACCCCATAGACTCCCATTTGATTCTTCTATTCATCTCTCATAATTGTGTAATAATTGAATTTTCATGTGACCATCATCTATTTTAATTGGGATTACTCAAGAAAAATCCATGTGTGTCACGAACCAGCCCAAGTACCTTGGTAACCCGATAACCGAGCCGGCCCTGACATAGCCTGAAGGGCGTTCCCGATCCCCACGGGTCGATGACTAGAACTTGGAATCGTACAACATACAAGTGGGAACGATTTTTCCACAAGAATGCGGAGGCAAGAGTAAATCAAACAGTATTCATAACAAAAGAAACTCCACTGGGAGAGATGTACCAGAATAAAAAGAGGCATAAAATGCCAAAGTACAACAAACCAATTACTAAAGATGGGAAAAACATCCCCAAGGTCCCTAAGGACACAACTCACCAAGACCAAATATCAACAGCTCGATCCACCTCCAAGAGGTCCCTTCCCCTTGCTCGATCCTAGAAGAATAAATTCTACAAACACCCAAAGGAAAAAGTAGGGTGTGAGCCTAAGCCTAGTAGGATATCACCAAAGATTCCATAACAGATTCCAAATATAGATTATCCAAGTAAAAACTTTCAATTTTTAAATAAACAGGCTTGGAAATTCAAAAGCATATTTTAACAAATCAAGTTATACATTTTCAAATGATGGAAAATTCATCAAGCAAGGATTTGAAATGATGGAATATTTCTAAAACAATGGCTTAAGTAAAACATTTATATAAAATAGTTTATATAAATTTTGTAGGCATGTAAGCAGTTCAAAAACATTGGCATACATTTATATCTCAAATATAAATAAACAAGTGAGCAACATGGTCATTTTCCAAAAGGTACTATAGTATTAATCAGTTATAGGATTCCACACTCTATATGTGAACTCAGAAAAATGTGTATACACACGTCCCTATGACAATGGCCAAAGGAGACTCATCACCAACACGTCGGGTATGTAACCCGCTGCAAGTATGTTTTAGAATGTTGTCGTAGCGTAGAGTGTATCCAAATAACTCACTAACTACCTAAGACTTGCATGCACTCTTAAATGATGGGTGAACTATTTTAAGAATGATTAAAATACGATCAATCCCATTCTTCCATTTCAAAAGTTCCAATTTCATTCCATTTAAAATCATAACAGGTTTTATTCAAAAATATTCCTTTTTCACAAGATAAAACCAAAGGGTTTCTATAAAATCATTTTTAATCCATTTTCACCAGTTTGAAGTCCATTGAAAACCAATTCCATCATTTCAGAATTCATTTCCACAATTAAATTCAACAATTTAATTGAAATCATTTCCATCAAATCCACCAATTAAATTAAACAATTTAAATCGGCCAATTTCTATAAACACACCCAATTCAATGGAACTGGGGTTTTCCAAATATTCATGCCAAAACCATTTCAAATATCTCGATTCAATGGAATTGATTTTTTATCAATTTAATTTAAAGAAAGTTAATTAATTGAATTTAAATGAATTATTGAAATACATCAAGAAAATACAAAGATAATCAATTTGGAAAGTTGGGACGGAACCACCTACCTTGAAGGTTTTGACCAAGACCACAACGGTCAAGAACGCTCAAGAAAACCGGGTTGGTTCTTCAAAAACCCACCTTAGATCTCTTATCCTAGAAAGATCAAGACCAAAAATCATCAATTTTGGTACCACACACCTAGATCTACCCATAATGGGTGTAGATCTAAGAAACCGAGGGAAGAGGAGAAGTAAATCTAAGTAGATCTAAGAAACGAATCAAGAAAGAAGAAGAACGATCACATACGTTGAGAATCCCATATCGATTGACCAAGTGGAGCCCTTGGATTGCCTCCGGATCAATGGGAGATCCTTCTTTGACCCCAGGAGAAGACAAATCCCGAGTTAGGGCCGCATAGGAGGAAAAATGAAGCATTTAGAGGAAAAACGGCCGAGATCCACAATTTATGGATCTAATTTAAGTGACCACACGGTTTGGCCGCACGGTTTGAAAAACCATGCGCTAACCGTGCGTGAGATACTACCTCAATAACCTTTCTCACACGGCTTGGCCACACGGTTAGACAAACCATGCGCCGACTGTGCGGAAGCTTCTGTCCAGATTTCCAGGATGGCACGGTTTGGTCACACGGGTTTTCAAACCGTACGCAAACCATGCACAACACACTATCCTCCAGTTTTTCTTTAAAAGTTCACCCAAACACAACCCAAGTCATTACTCCAAATCAGGGGTACATAGAAATATCAAAAAGTACCTAAAAACGTAACGTGATGTTACAACCTCCCCACCATAAGATCATTCTACCCCCAGAAAGCCTATGATGAAACCTCCACGTCAAAAAGATAAGGCCAATTATATCTCATTAGTGCCTCCCTTTCCCACCTATCATGAGAATAAGAACCATTCTACCACAGTACATGGACCAGAGGTATCGTTCTCCCATGAAGTACCTTGGTCTCAGAATCAACAACCCTGACCGGTCGTTCAGTAACAGATAAATCTGGTTCAATCTCAATATCATTCCAGCTCAAAACATGAGATGGATCAGAGTGATACTTTCACAGCTACGATACCTGGAACACATTATGTATTGACGTCAGCTGTGGTGGTAGAGCTAGATGGTAAGAAACTTTCCCCACAAGACCAATAACCTCAAAAGGTCCCACAAAACAAGGAGAAAGCTTCCCTTTCCTCCCAAGCTGTCGATGACCCAATCGGGGTGATACTTTCAAGAATACCTGGTCACCAACTGAGAACTCTAAAGGTTTATGGCGACGATAAGCATAAGACTTGTACCGACTCTGAGCTGTCAACATTATTTGATGAATCAACTGGATCTTAGCTGTCATATCTTGGACCAAACTCAGTGTTACCAAGGAACATTCACCAATCTCCGACCAACATAAATGAGATTTACAAGGATGGCCATACAGTGCCTCAAAAGGAACCATTTTGATCGTAGATTGGTAATTGTTATTAGAAAAGAACTTATCTAACCCTAGATGATCATACCAAGATCCACCAAAGTTCAGAACACAAGCGCGGAGCATGTCCTCAAGGATCTGAATAGCTCTCTCTGTCTGGACATCTGACTGTGGATGGTAGGTCGTGCTCAAACAGACCTAAGATCCCAGTGCCTCTTGAAGGCCTCTCCAAAAGCGAGAAGTAAACCGAGGATCCCTATCAGAGACTACTACAGATGGAACTCCGTGTAAACAAACAATTTATTTCACATAGATATTTCCCAACTCCTCAACTTTTTTTGTATCTTGAATAGGTATAAAGTGATCCGACTTGGTCTATCTGTCGATCACAACCCATATCGCATTATTCTTCCTCTGGGTTTGAGGTAACCCAACCAAAAAGTCCATTGATATTTCATCCCACTTCCATGTAGGGATTGGAAGTGGTTGAAGTAAACCTGAAGGTTATTGGTGCTCAACTTTCACCTGCTGGCATGTATAGCAACGAGATACAAACTCAGCAAAGTATCGTCTCATACCTAGCCACTAAAACTGTCTCCGCATGTCATAGAACATATTTGTGGTTCCTGGGTGTACATCCTACTGAGAGTTATGGAAATCCCCCACCACATCCTTCCTTGCCGATAACGGCACAACATAACAGTTTTGATAACACATAATACCCTCTTTGGAGAACGACCAATGGGTGTCGGTATCCCCACCATAAAGAGAGTTCCTAATGCTATGAAACTCAACATCTATATGTTATTTCTGAAGAATCAATTCGAGGAGAGAAGAAGTCAACTACACACTGGCTAAAGAAACTTCATTCCCCTTCCACTGAACTCCAATATGCAACTGAGCAAAAAGAGCCATCAAACTCCACTCTTCTGAAGATTCTTTCATAGCCTGAGATGGGAGTTTCTTGCTTAACTCATCTGCAACTACATTACCTTTCCTCGGGGTATAGGCAATGTCAAAGTCGAAATATTTCAGGTACTCCACCCAACGCATTTGGTGAAGATTCAAATCTTTTTGAGAGAAGATATAACTCAAGCCCTTGTGGTCTGAATACACAGTAAACCGTTCTAAAAAAAGTTAAAGTCTCCAGCACTTAAGAGCGTGCATTAAAACTGTAAGTTCAAGGTCATGGGTAGGATAGTTCTTCTCATGAGGCTTAAGCTGGTGAGATCCATAGGAAACAACATGATTACCTTGCATAAGGACACATCCCAAACATGAACCCGATGCATCACAAAAGACCACGTAACCTATCCCAACCTCAGGAAGAGTTAACACCAGCGCAGTAGTCAAAAGACACATTATCTCAACAAAATAACTCCGAAAGTTATCAGTCCAGGAAAACTTCAATCCCTTTTTAGTCAGAGAAGTCATTGGAGAAGATAACTTTTAGAAGTCTTTAACAAACCGACGATAATATCCTGCTAAGCCCAAGAAGCTCCGAATCTCGAAAAAATTTCGTGGTTGTTCCCAAGTCATAACAGCCTTCACCTTCTTAGGATCAACTGATATTACTTGCTCTGACATGACATTTCCCAAGAATTTCACTTCCCAAATCCAGAAATCACACTTTGAAATCTTGGAATAAAGTTGGTGATTCCTTAGAAGACCTAGAATTGTTCTTAGATGATGCACATGATTCTCCTCAGACTTGGAGTAGACAAGAATGTCATCCACAAAGACCACCAAGAAAGTATCTAGATACTCACGGAAAACGGTGTTCATCAACGCCATGAAAACCATAGGAGCATTTTTAAGCTGAAGGGAATAAAAAGGTACTCATAATGGCCATACCGACTCCGAAAAGAGGTCTTAGGAATGTCAGATTCCTTTAACCTCAATCGATGTTAACCAGATCGAAGATCAACTTTTTGAAAACCACTTTGCCCCTTTCAATTTATCAAAAAAATCATCAAATCATGGTAACAAATATTTTTTCTTTATTATAACTCTATTGAGCTTTCGGTAATCAACACATAAGTGAAGAGAACCATCAGATTTCTTGGCGAAGAGAACAGGTGCTAACCAAGGTGACACACTCGGGCGTATAAAACCTTTCTCAAGAAGATCATCTAACTGAGACTTCAGTTCCTTTAGTTCAGCTAGAGCCATTCGGTAAGAGGAAATAGAAACTGGTTGAGTACCAGGAATTAAGTCAATAGAGAAAACAACATCCCTTACTGGTAGAAAACCATAGAAGTTAGAAGGAAACACGTCGGGAAACTTAGTGATGACTGGAGGGATATCACCACACATTGAATCTCTCTCCAGATCAAAGGCAAACACTGAAATAACTTTTTCCAACTCTGGATAAGAGGGTCCAGCTCTGCTTGACCTTGGATCCCATTCTCCTTGAAAAACAAGAGACACACCACTGGGTGTAGTAAGGTAGACCCGTCAAAGATAACAACCGATCCGGGGTTTATTGGAAATGATCCAATCCATCCCAAATATGATGTCAAAAGATTTCATGTCGAGAACCAAGAAACTCCAAACATGATCAACATATGATAGAGAAAAGACACAAGCAGGACTACGGAGACCCTTCTCTCTCATTACACCAACGGGTGTAGTAATATCCATCGCACAAGATAAAAGTTCCATAGGCAGATTAACCAGATGGGTTGAGATAAAAGAGTGAGATTCACCAATATCAAAAAGAGCTGTCACTAAAGATGAAGATATATTAATGGTACCTCTCACAGTTGCTGGACCTGTATCAGCTACCTCTGGCGACTCTTCCACTGCGTGAAGAAGCTTCATTCCGGATGCCTGCGGCTGGAACCCATTTGTACGTGAAGCATTTGATTGCCCCATAGTATTAGGAGGTGATGATGATATTGTTCCACTACTCGGAGTAGAGAAGTGATGGAAGAATCTATGTAAGTTCCCTAAACGTCTGCAGGAGCTATAGTTCTTGGGGGCCTCAGTGCAAACCATATTAGAATGTCCTGTCTTCGCGCACTGATAGCAAGTCAAGGAAGCCCCTCCTGGTGCTACCAGAGGTCTGGAATGACTCTTTTGCTGAGAAACACCATGAGAAACATCGCACTTCCATTTTCCATTAAAGGAACCAACACTGACACTAGAAAGAAAAGGAACTTCCTGAAACCCTGACTTTCCTGCGAAATCCATCTCAACCATCATTGCTCTATCCAGCACATCGACATAAGTGGGTAGTTTCTGTAAGAAAACTTGAGAACAGATATCTGATCGAATCCCCAACTCAAATCGTCGAGCCTTCATCCTCTCATTTGATACAATTTCAGGAGCAAACTGTACCAACTCAGCAAAGCAATTTGAGTACTCCGTCACGGTTTTGTTGGCCATCTCAAGTTTGAAAAACTCCATAGCCTTGGATAACACCATAGATTCTAGATAGAACTGATCAGTGAAAAGGACCCTAAAGTCTTTCCACTCTAAACCCTCTTGTTTCCCAGCCATCACCATCATGTCCCACCATCTCCTACTTGGTCCATCCAGCACGAAGGTGGCACACTTCACCTTGATCGCATCTGGTGTCTCCAAAAACACAAACAAACATTCAATCTTGCTCAACCATTCCTCAGCATGTTGAGGATCAGCGAAGCCTTTGAATACAGGTGGCTTCTGGTGTAAGAACTCTTGGGAACGACATCGGAGAATATCACTATGTGGATCAATAGCTGGATCCTGAACATGAACTGGAGGTGGAGCCTGTCCTAGAGCTTGGACAATGCGAACAATCACCTCAACCAGACTCGGATCCACAGTAGGACCCGCTTGCTGAGATTTAGCAGCAGCCTCTTTTTGGATCTGAGCTCCACGTCTTCTCGGAGGCATGATGCTACAAAGTATAAAAAGACATAGATAAACACCCAAACCGAGTAATAAGGAAAACTATTCTTAAAATAAGGGATAATAAGATTTGGATTCTACTATATCCAAATCAAAACAGGGAAAATACTAGAAATAATCCACAATTCATATTTCCCTAACCAACCCTGGTGACTTAAGGTTCATTGTGGAGAGAGCTGGCCAGCCACTCAATCACAACTACCACCTAAGTCCCGGAAAGAATACTCAATTCATACTGTCATCAAGACAAGATGTTTAACCTCCCTATGATACCATTTTGTCATGAACCAGCCCAGGTACCCTGGTAACCCGATAACTGAGCTGGCCCTGACATAGCCCGAAGGGCGTTTCCGATCCCCATGGGTCGGCGACTAGCACCTAGCATCATACAACATACAATTGGGAACGATTTTTCCACAAGAATGCGAAAGAAAGAGTAAATCAAACAGTATGCATAACATAAGAAACTCCACTGGGAGAGATGTACCAGAATACAAAGAGGCATAAAATGCCAAAGTACAACAACCCAAGTTATAAAGATGGGAAAAATAGTCCCAAGGTCCCTAAGGAAACAACTCTCCAAGACCAAAGATCAATAGCTGGATCCACCTCCAAGAGGTCCCTTCCCCTTGCTCGATCCTGGAAGAAGAAAGTCTACAAACACCCGAAGGCAAAAGTAGGGTGTGAGCCTAAGCCCAGTAGGACATCACCAAAGATTCCATAACAAATGCCAAATAAGGATTATCCAAGTAAAAACTTTCAATTTTCAAATAAATAGGTTTGGAAATTCAAAAGAATATTTTAACAAATCATGCTATACATTTTTAAATGATGTAAAATTCATCAAGAAAGGCTTTACAATGATGGAATATTTCTAAAACAATATCTTAAGTAAAACATTTATATAAAACAGTTTATATAAATTTTTCAGGCATGTAAGAAGTTCAAAAACATTGGCATACATTTATATCTCAAATATAAACAAACAAGCGAGCAACATAGTCATCTGCCAAAAGGTACGATAGTATTAATCATTTATAGGATTCCACACTCTCTATGTGAACTCAGAAAAATGTGTATACACACATCCCTAAGACAATGTCCAAAGGAGACTCGTCACCAACCCGTCGGGGATGTGACCCGCTACAAGTATGTTTTAGAACATTGTTGTAGCGTAGAGTGTATCCAAATAACTCACTAACTACCTAAGGCTTGCATGCGCTCTTAAATGATGGGTGAACTATTTTAAGAATTCTTAAAATACGATCAATCCCATTCTTCCATTTCAAAAATTCCAATTTCATTCCATTTAAAACCATAACAGGTTTTATTAAAAAACATGCCTTTTTTCACAAGATAACACCAATGGGTTTCTATCAAATCATTTTAAATCCATTTTCACGAGTCTGAAATCCATTCAAAACCAATTCCATCATTTCACAATTCATTTCCACAATTAAATTCAAAAATTTAATTGAAATCATTTCCATCAAATCCACCAATTAAATTAAACAATTTAAATCGGCTAATTTCCATAAACACGCCCAATTCAATGGAACTGGGGTTTTCCAAATATTCATTCCAAAACCATTTGAAATATCTCTATTAAATGGAATCGAATTTTTACCAATTTAATAGAAAGAAACTTAAGCAATTGAATTTAAATCAACGATTGAAATAAATCAAGAAAATAAAAAGATAATCAATTTGGAAAGCCGGGACGGAATCACATACCTTGAAGGTTTTGACCAAGACCACAACGGTTGAGAACGCTCAAGAAAACCGGGTTGCTTATTCAATAACCCACCTTATATCTCTTATCCTAGAAAGATAAAGACCAAAACTCATCAAACTTGGTACCACACACTTAGATCTACCCATAACATGCATAGATCTAAGAAACCGAGGGAAGAGGAGAAATAGATCTAAGTAGACCTAAGAAACCAATCAAGAAAGAAGAAGAACGGTCACATACCTTGAGAATACCACTACGATTCACCAAGAGGAGCCCTTGGATCACCTTTGGAACAAAGGGAGAACCTTCTCTAACCCCAGGAGAAGATAAATCCTGAGTTAGGGCCACATAAAAGAAAAAACAAATCATTTAGAGGCAAAACGGCCGAGATCCACAATTTAGGGATCTAATTTAAGTGACCGCACAACTTGGCCGCACGGTTTGACAAACCGTGCACTAACCATGCGTGAGATACTTCCTCGACCACCCTTCTCGCATGGATTGGCCACACGATTAGACAAACCGTGCGCTGACTGTGTGGATGCTTCTGTCCAGGTTTCAAGGCTGGCACGGTTTGGTCGCACGGTTTTTCAAAACGTGCACAACACACTGTCCTCCAGTTTTTCTTTAAAAGTTCACCCAAACGCAACCCAAGCCTTTACTCCAAAACAAGGGTATATAGAAATATAAAAAAGTACCTGAAAACATAATGTGATGTTGCAATACGCACTACTAGTGTGATGAACTATCCTTCCCAATCTATTTGTATAAAGCATAGGTGGGGTAGTAACCTTACATTCTACCCCTAAAAATAGGCACACACACTATGATCTTCATGCATTATTCTTTAAGTAGTAAATATCAATGATTTTTTTCCATCCAATGGAACCTATGTAGTGGATGTGTATTCCCCAACTCTTATTCTCTTGTTATGAGAAATACACAGTGAGTGTATATGGGAAACATCACTCCAATTTAATTCTATGAATTGACCCATACATTATGAGTGTAAATAGAAACATCCACACAACACTGCAAATATGTGTCAAAATATATGTCATTTCCATATATGGGACCGTTTTCATTGGAATATCTATATGATTATATAAGTACATAAAAAATATATACGGGAAGTGATTTTAATTAAATTTAAACCCATGAACTCCACCCAATGAATTAGAAACGTGGACCTAGGTGACCATCCTAGGTAGACATAAGTGATGAGCCTTAGAATACAATTTTATGATCATAAAATATATTCTCCCAATACTTAGATGAATACCATAATATGACGCCTCATGTGGTGAGTATAAAAACCATATGTGATGACCATATGTTCTCCCCCATTTCCTCAGGTGATGAGCTTATATTCCTACCTCATCTAATATGTACAATATTCCTTAGGTGACAAGCCTTGGAATACTTATGTGAAAATCATATGTTTCACGATTTAATGATCATTAGATGACTCATGTATTAAGTATGATTTATCTTGTGGGACAAACATAGGATGCCTTATGTGATGAGACTTGGACGACTTAAAAAATGAGTTTGTGTTTCTCTATAGTGATCATGGGATGACTTTTGGTTTTATCCCAAGATGCATTCTTCCATGTGAACAAGAAGACCTCATCTCATAAGAGGATGATATTTATAGATTCCCAACACCATCATCAACTACAACCATAGGTAGCCTCATTGTTATGTTATGAAGTAGTTATTTTTGACCAAAAGGATTCAGTTAAACAATGAATATGTGATTTCTCACATTTATAAAGGTTTCCAATGGGGTTTATTCATCAAAACAAAGACAACCAACTTCTCCCACATCTGTGAAAAGCTACTTACCTGATTTACTATGCTAATAATTCAATGGGGAATCCTACCAATGAATATTTTTAATTTACATTGGTTGAGAGGATGGGATGTTGGGATCATCATACCATGATGAAGTAAATAATTTCCTACTTTATAACTCTCTTATATATTAAAGTCATGTTTGTAAATAAATCCCAAATATAAGTATGGGACTTGTTACACCTGTATTATCAATCAGTTATTATCAGGTGTCGACGGGAACATATATACATGTCAGAGGTATATCATCAACATAAACATTTTCATATATAAAAATTCTTCATAAATGAAACCACCTGTATGTATAATAGTTTCTCTATCTTGTTTCACTATCACTTAGTGATGTATGGTTTTATGGAACTATAGTTTGATACCAGATAGATGGACACTCAAGAATTTATCATCATCCAAGAAAGAAATTATTGTTTTGGTGTTGGGATCAGGACTCTGATAGGGATTCTTACATATCCTTATGAGAGGTATTTGAAACCAAATAGTCTAGTACCCCTTAATGGGATACATCAAGCCTTTTATGGTCATGTGAAAAGGAACGATCCATGCTGCTTAATGTCCTGCGGTATGGATGACTCAGAAAAAGGATCCTAGAAATGGTTAGTAAAAAACATACATATGGATGGAACTTTATAATTAGACTAAAAGAGAATATGTCCATATAAGATTGGTTTTATATTAAATGGTATATGGACCTTTAAAGATGACTCCCACTGAGAGTATGGCCTAATGAGGATGTGATTATAGGACTCATAAAGAGTATATCCCTTTAGGAAGGGGCATGATTTTATCATGAATAGGAAAATAAGGATTTAAATAGGATGGTTACATTGGGTTTTAACATGGATGATCCATCCTATGCATCCCATTAAAACATCAATAAAATACCACAATGATTGGATGACTCAGTTTAAGTTCATCTAACAGAACCATACCATGTAGTTTAGAGTCATAATTGAAGGATATTTTAATCAATTTAACATCATATGACTAGGTTGATTTATATATTGTTTAATGTCATTAAATGAGGATGTATGTACACTAAAAAATATTTCACTTGTTCCAAAGAGGTCATATCTATTAGTAAAAGTATTTTTTCTATTGGTAAAACATTTTACCAACATATATGTCTCTATCACTAAACTGTTGGTAAAAATATTATCGCTAAATATTTTTTCAACATATAAAATCATTCTGTTGCAATTATATTAATACCAACAGAAAATATATATGTTGGTTAAAATGTTTAGCGACAGATTCTCATGAATTTTTTTTGTTGGTAATAATATTACCAACATATAATATCTATTTATAAATTGCATTTGAATAAAAATTATAAATTTTTATTTCTAGTTAAATTTCATATTATAGTTATTAATTTATCATATATAGTACATCTATTTTAATTATTAAAAAAAAAATATTTTGACACATGTTGAAAATTAGATGAAAAATTTATTCTTATTTTAACAATGAAATTTAATAATAAATGAATCAATACAGAATTCATCACCCATAAATATCCGTCACACCCATCAATACAAAATTAATCCCCCAACACACACACCCACCCCACAATGACCCTCCACCACCCATGTCAGTAGCATCCATCCATGCCACAATATGTACCCGTGATCACCAACAACCCATCCATGACCTAGGACCAGTGAGCCAGCTTATGCTCATCCATGACACAATAGGGACTAGTAACTCATCCATGCCTCAGGACCACTAAACCAGTTCCAACTAAAATCAATGAAAAATATCTGCATGAATTGAAGCCAAAATATAAAGAGGTAGAAAAAATAATTTTCATAGTGAGCATTTGTCATAATCTTTGTTGACATTCCAAGAATCTAGTAACAAAAGGTATTCCCAATGGCTCACATCACCTTCCCACCACATCATTATGTCCATCTTCGATATCAGGTACACCAAGCTAAACCTATAATAAAAAAAATCAAAATCACTAATTTCAATTAAGAGTGAAAAATAACCTATGGCCACAAACCATTTAGAATGTCCCTAATTTCAATTAAGATTGACACTAACTCAAAATTTTATACTCTTGAAAAACTGCATGAAATTATATAATCAAGTAATGATGATTTCAATTTATAATGACACCTAATTAATTTTATAATGAAACTGAATTAAATATATGGAGAACAATTTAGTGCAATGAAAACCATTAGGCACTGAGGAAGGAGTTACAAAGATGGTCTTGAAATAAATTTTCAATTAATATGAATATAATTGGGATCCAGATTCAATCAGAGATGAACATGTTCTAGAATCTCCATCATAAAGGGAATTGAGATTTAATTTAAGATGAAACATAATGTCTTAAAATGTCAAGAGATAAATATACCAATATCATAGACCAAAACATTCATATGTTTATGAAATTAAATGTTTGATACCATGTAGAAATTTTATAAAACTAAAGAATTAAAAACCAGAATTGAAAACATGATACAATATTAGTAAATTGATAGTAAAATCATTAAATTAGTACACATAATTGGAATTTAAATACTTATATTTGTAAATATTGATATTTAGAATTATAAGATTCATATTTACAATAAAAATCATTCAATAAAAATCTAAAACGTAGTAAGAATATTAGATGAACTCAAGATTCAAGATCATAAACATGATATTTAAAATTTGAATATAAGAATAAGAAAATTAATCTTCAATTCAGGGACTTGAAATTTAAAATCAATAACTTAATCTTCAAAACTGAAAACTAGATACATACAATTTTGATGTCTAGTTCACTCTGAACAACATATATAAAGTTTAAAACTGTTGATATCTATAAAATATATAAGGTGGATGCGCCTAAGGAGTTCTCTCTCCTAGCCATTGCTACAAATTCCATGGTGTGTGTTGACTGTGTAGCTCATGAACCAACATGAATTAAGGGATATAATTCTCATAGTTTTCTTATCAACATGACTAGGGATCTAAACATCCTCCCCTAGTTGATCTTCATATTTTTGATAAAAAGTTTTTTTCATCAAAACATCTTATAATGGCTAGGGAACCAGTCCACGTTCTTATTATAAGAGCTACATGCCAAATTTGTTATGCTGTTGTCCCCATAATGTCATGAGGGGTGATATCGGGTGCAGACCAGCCAATAATCCTCCACATGACTGATATTGAGATTTATTTGTTATTGAATGGGGTAAAAATGTAGTTGATGGATGCTAAATTCCCACTACTAAAGGGTGTTTTTACTTCAATTGATGTGGGTGAGGCATTCAAGGTAGTAAATATTTCTGTTATGCTTGGTTGCTTCCATAGGAAGAAAGGAATGGAAATGAAATATATTATGTCAAAAAAGGTATCCATTTACCTTATGCTCTTGAAAATTATGCCTAAATAAACTACAAGGTTGTAGTTGTTTCTAATTCTAAAAAAACTAACGTACTGATCCTTAACAGTTTTTACCATCTATCCCTAAAAAAACATTACATGCGTTACTATACTGGATCATAACCCAACACATGGTCAGATCTCTAAGAGATTTGGTGTTGAAGTTTATAATGTTAAGAATGTTATAATATGGGAAATCACTCTCCAAATCAATACCCAGATGTTATCCATGAGACATTAGGAGAAAATTCTTTTATTGAGGCATAGGTTTATGTACTATAATTGAGACATTAATATAATTTTATGTATATAAATCTACTCATGATCTAAAAAATGTGAAAACGCCTTAAAAGGACATCAAGGCCAGATTGATGATTATGAATTAAAAAGGAGAATGTGACATCTATATTTCCTTTCACACATTTTACTATAAATATAGATATCCAGGACATTTTTATACATACATATATAACATACATAAGTTCTATGTAGATATATATAATTACAACTCTCTAAAAAAATAAGAAGGTGCAGAAAAACATACCTCATAAAATCTAATTATAGATTCTTGATGTTTCTAAACAAACTAATTATTTTGTTGAGGAGGCTCAAGAGAATATGAATTCATACTGTAAATTATAGAATAATAATTACCTAAGTTAAAAAATGTAGAGATTATGGGAAATAATAAAAATAAAAATTATAAATACAATTGTTTAGGAAACTCATTTTTCAAACCTGAAACCAAGTAGAAGTATTTTCATTTCTTGTGAATTCATAGTGGCCTAAAAAAGTGATGACTTTATAAACTACCTGAATGTGGAATATTTAGTTTCAAAAAACTCCCACAAAGAATTTTTTTATTAAAGGCCCAAAGGAAAATATAATAGTTTTTTATTTCATTACCATTTCCCCGGTCCTTCTAAAGTGTAAAACAATTAACTCTTTGAATAAAATAAGTAGGTAAGAACAAGTATAAAATTCAACACAAAAATTAATTTCTAAACCAAAAAATATAGTTATGTGAAAACAAAAAAGATATCTTGAATAACCTCTCATTATGGTTATATATAACCCATGATCCCAATATAATTTTACTGTAGAAGAAGCTAAAATAGGAATGATCATTTTTTTACTTTCCATTGTAGAATAATAATTACATAAGTAAAAAATGAAGATAATAAGCTAAATAATAGAAAACAATGATAATTAGAAATAAAATTGAAAAGGGTAGATTAATTTCCATACCTAAAACCAACTACAAATAGTTTCACTTCTTGTGAATGCATAATGACCTAAAAAATTTCCCCCTTTTTGAATATCCTAAAGGTGAAATATTTAGTTGAGAGAAACCTATACAAAAATAATATTATATTAAGGGAATGACGACTACTGTATTAGTGTGTTATTTCATTACCTTTCACCCAGACCCTTTTAAAGTGTCAAACAATTTAATATTCAAATCATATGAGTATATAAGAAAAAATAGAAAATTCAACATGAAGGATCTGATTATACTTTCTTGGATATATTTTTAAAGTTTAAAAAATAATTAAAAAAAGTTAAAATAGAAGACTCACAAATCAGTAAAAAATTTGCATGAAATGAAACCAAATTAGAAAAAATAATGTTAAAAGGGAAATTTAAAATCTTTTAAAATGAAAAATAAATGGTTAGAAAAGTTAAAATGGAAATTAATAAGTGTTTATTAAAAAATAAAGAGTAAAAAATATAATATAAAAAAAGGCAACCTAGTAAAAAAGAAAATAGAATTAGTCAAAATCCAATAGTAAAATAACTTATCCCTACAGAACTAAAGACTAATAAAATGGAAAATTTTAATTCATTGATGGTGTTAAATTTAGGTATTGAAATGATGTTAGAGCTATAGAATTAGATCTATCTTGTACTATATCATGATGTAAAACATCAAGAAAAAAATTACTATGGAATCTAGAGAGAGGTTGGAAATTATCAAAGGTTAAAGAGGGATATCTTTGTCAATGTGATCCAAGAATCCTAATTTTTTTTCAATAAATAAAGTATTCCATCATAAATTTCAATCTACCTATGGGTGATGACAATGAAGATGGTCCCTGCCAGCCTTGAGTGTCAAGAGTCAACTAATCATTCTTGTGCCATACTAGCACCCTAATGTAGTGGCATAACAACACCCTACTAGACACTGCTAGTATGGAGTGCAATGATCATTATCTTTCAATGTATACACCTTGTTCTATCTACCTAAAGATATATCATATTGAACAACATATCATTTTATCTTTTAAGTTGATGTTGGATGATTCTAATGATTTCATCCTATGATGGAATTGATACCTCAACTCTCACCAACACAAATCAATCCTTCATAGTTGGTCTTCAGCAACATCAATGCTAATAGGATTTCACTTCATAGTTAGGTAGCACACATCACATATTTGATTTCACATTTCATAAATATTATTTCTCTCTACACTTAAAGCTCAAGCGCTTAATTGTGGTTTTCTTGGATTTAGGATAATCATCTCAACTAGAGTATTTTGGTATCCCACATCAACATCTCTTTCATAGATCCATTTCCTTATTCCCTAACTGAACATATTCATCTCTATATATGGGTAGTGAGCAATATTACTTCTATTATAATTCATAAGGGAGAATCATATTACAAATGGAATTGTGAAAATATAATCTATACAAGAGTAAAACAATGTCATTTTAATGTGAGGAATAGGTGGTGGAAGGAAAGAACCTTTTTTGGGGGAAAACATCATTCCATTTTTAAATAGGTTTTAAAATATGTAATCTTTAAAATCATTAAAAAATAACGATAACAGGTTTTTAAATTAGGAACATACATCCAAAAGGGGGGTGTGGGGTCCACTAAATAAGATAACTTTATCCCTATAAAAATGATACCATGTTGGAAGAATCATTGGGGTTATCATAGTTTGGTAACCCACTTCATACTTGTTAAATAACACTACTACATGGTAGTGCGTCAATGTCACTATTTAACATTTTATAGCTGTTCAAAGTCTTGGTAATGTTTTCTTGATGATCGTATTGAATTTTAAATTATTCTAAACAAATAATTTGTTGAAATAAGTGCGGGAATTTCTGAAATCTACTCAGAATGGGTGTTTATTGGGTATTGAAAGTAACATGATTCCCATTGTAAAAAACATGAAAAATTATATGTATTTAAACTTTGACATGTTCTTAAATACTAAATTAGAATTTTTAGAAGCCCTGGTAATATTTTCTTGATGATCATATTGAATTTGAAACCATTTTAAGAAAATAATTGGTTGTAATAAGTGTTGGAATTTATCCCCATGGGAACATCCTAGTGGTTTCACCCTGTGGTGATCGTTTAAAAAGTCCTCAAAAAAGTGTTGGAATTTATGAAAACTTCCCAAAAGGATATTTTGGGTTAAACATTTATATTTTTTTGTTTGTATAATGTTATGATGAAATTTTCATGAGTTTAAGGTGGATTATTGGGCATGTTGGTTATTTGTTTTCCTCTTTAATTAACAGTAGTGTAGTAGACCATTCTATTTCTTAAAAAGGTTATTGGAATTTTTTATAAAACATTCTATTTCTCAAAAAACATAATATTTAAACATTTAATATGAATTTAATAAAATAAAATATAACTAAATTTCATTATAAAATATTATCTTGTGATTCCTCATATTCCCATTTCTCCAATGACCATCTTATCAGAGTTATCTTAGTAATTTACATGAAGAAACCCTATCAAGATATAAAAAAAAGTCATCCACATGCATCTAAAAAGAGTTTTTGAATTACATGATTATAAAAATGGAGAAATATTATAAATGAATATGATATGATATTGATATATTTTTATTGTTGATTTTAAGAAGAGTCCCATTGAAACAACTATTATGTTTACTTGTTTTTAATAAATTTATTTAGGATTTTTATTTAGTTATTTTCATGGTATCCATCTATAAAAGCTAGTTTCTGAATAAGTATTTAGAGGGTGTACCTTTAGTGGAGGACCTATAAATTGAATGCATCTCAATCGGTTATTACTGAGACAACATACCAAAAGATCTCAAAAAATCATGTAATTTTCTAAAACCATATTTCATATAAATCTATTCTATGGTTTGACAGAATCTATAGTTGTTTCCAAATGAATGAAAATATACCGGTAAGGTCATTAAATAAAATCACCAGTAAAAATTCTAATTAAATTTTAATGTAATAAACCTGCAGCCCAGGGAAAATCATAATTTAAAAATTACTAGGGGACTCACAAGAATAAACACCTAAATGGACAGAGATCAAAAATCAAACCACAAATAGATTTGATCTTGAGAATCAAGGAACCATGATAATTTGTGAACTATTGATGTGTGAATTTAATGAACATAGAATAATGATAGTTAAAATTTAGAGAGAAAATACATAAATATTTTTTTTAAAATTTAATAAAATGTCCACGGTTAGTATATAATTAAAACAATGATATAGAAAAACACGAAGATAAAAGAATGAGATGCGGTGGGGGGATTTGGGGGAAGAATGTGGGTTTAAGTGATGCAATGAAATTTAGGAAATGAAGGTACCTACAATACTATAATTTGGGTTAATTTAATGATTTGATCAACATGATTCCTTCAATGGAGATTCTAGGCATGTAAAACTCTAATGTGTTTGTATGTCGTGCAACACAAAATAGTAAAAATGAACATTCCAAGCCTCAAATGGGTGTAAAGGTATACTGTGGGTACCCTTAACATAGATAGGGGTCATAGAATTTTCTAGTAAGAACATTGTGACCTTATTAGCATCTCTTATGGTCTCTTGTTGGTTGTGGATCAATGAGGCGGAAATATCAAATTATACAAAAACCCTGAAAAAAACAAATTTGGATCTACCTCAGCAAATATTAAACTATTATCTAAAAACATTTCATGTATTTTTAGGGGTTCAAGGTATTTTGGACTGATTTAAGGAGGAAAGTTTGAGAGGGGAATCTTTTCAAGGTAAAGAGATGGATTTGTAATCAACATTACCTTATCAAAAGTTGATTAGAGGAATCCGTCTAATTAGGGTTTCAATCCATTCAATTCAATGGGTTGAATACACTAGGAGAAGGTCGAGTTAATGATTGTTCATGGAATGGGTGAGGATATGATGGAAGTTTAGGGTCCCTAATAGCTTATGGGAGAGGGAATTTTGAACTCATGAGAATAAGAAGAAGATTTCATTGCTGCTTACAGGGAGAAGAAGGGGAATCAATAGGGTTTCAGGTGTCATATTGGAGGAGAAGAAAGCGAGTCGGTGCAACTCACCAGGGCATGGATGGGACTGGAGAAGATGATTTTGTTGCCGCTTGAGGGTAGATTAAAGCAGACAAAACCCTCGTGGAGAAGATTCAGCAAAGAGGGAGATAGAGCGTGCATGCCAGTGAATTGCAAAGTATTAAATAATCTCATGAAATAAAGAATAATAAAAAAATTATACAATTAAATATATATAATATATAATTAAATTAATTATAAGAAAAAATATGAAAAAAATAAATTTTCAATATGTTACTAATTACTTAATTTATTGTTTTATAATAAATATTAAATTTTAAAAAATTAATATATTTGTTTTATAATATAAAATATAATGTCAATTATGTTTATAAATGTCAATTATGTTTTATATCAATTATTTAATACTTATATTTCAATTATGTTTATTAATTTTTTTGATTATCATGTTAATATTTATTATGTTTATAAAATTCAAATATTATATTGATTTTAATTTTATTATATGTAGTATTTGAATGTTTTTTAATTAAAAATAATTATAAAATATAATAACTATTAATACTTAAAGATAATTGAAAATTAAAATCAATAAATGATATATTTTCAATAAAATATTAAATATTGACTTTAATCATTAAAATAATAATCTATGTAAAAAAATTTGTTTTTTTAATTGGTTATTATCATTGAATGGTTTATTATAACATATTTTATTTACGATACAAGATTTTTTGTTAATGGTTATTGTTAATAATATATTCATGTGTTGGTAAAACAAATTTGGTAAAATATTTATTGGTGTTAAATGATCAATACCAACAGATAGATCGGTTGGAGAAAATAACTACTAGTGCTTAAAATCAATGCCAATAAAACATAATATATGTTTGAATTTCTCTTTTTTACCAAAAGATATATTATCTGTCAATACATTTCTGTTGGTATAAGTCAATTTTTTGTATTGGTATTATTAAAGGTATGAAAAAAGAGAACATAGTGGGGATTATGCATCAAATATTACCTTTTGGATGAAGTTAGGGATTAAACATAAGGATAAGGCCCCAGTATAGGAATTTTAACCATTATTGTGTAATGATCATCATATATATCAATTACCACTTAATCAATGACCAGTTTGAGAAACAAGAGACAAAAAATATCAATCACACAATATAAATGCATAATTGGATGAGGCTTACACCTAAATAGGAATATAAAAATAGAAATTCCTCCATCATCTGTTGAGGGATGATGGAGGGGATAGGTGTAAAGGAGGGGTATGAAATCCTTTAAGAATTAGTATAGGATTATTCTATAAAGGATTAAATTTTCCTTCATTAAGTTTATTTATATACCTTATATTTGGTCTTACACATCCACTAATTACAAAACAGAAGGAAAAATTACTTCTAATCATGATTCCCATTTTAGGTAGCATGTTGGAAGTAAGTTTCACCACTTAAAAAGGGAATAATCCAACCAATTATTCTAAGAATGGTGTCCTCATTACTAAGGGGATTTATGATTTCGAGCACCCCATGGATCTCATCAGTTTTTGTGTACATGTTTGGGAGAACCTTTACTAAGGGAATGCGTGATTGAAAGATGAAGTAATAGTGTTCCCTACAACTTGATCCGAAAAATATAGTGTTCATAGGGGATAATGTAATGATAATATTCCAAAATATGAGACTTGGGTAAAATATGATGAAATTTTAAGGAGGAGGATACCTTTTGTGAATGTTTTATTATATGTGAAGCATTGAGAGGTTGTTCACTTAGGTGGGATGCCCTGGGTCATTGGTCACTTAGTTTGGAAGATATTTTATAATGGTTCACCCTAGTAAAGGCCTTAAAAGGTGTTTCACTAAAAGTGAAGGCCCCCAGGTGTTTTGTTCACTCATGTTAAGGCCCTGGGTGATGGGTCACCTAGGTAAAGGCCCCCGAGTAGTTGGTCTCCTAGGTGGATACCCCGGTAAATGGGTTGCTGATAAGATGAATTTATATATTCATATTTTATACATTATTCTATGTTTTGTTCATGTTTTATTTAATAATTCACTATTTTTTGGTTAGTTTTTACTGGAATTATAAATTTTGGACTCAAAGGAAGAAAATTATGAAAAATGAAAAAAATATGATTTACACATCTTGTATAACATTCATGACATGTATCCCTCATTCACAACATGCCTATGGAGCCATAGGATAACCCAAGCAGACTTATATGGAATTAATCTCTTATATGGAATGTATATAAATTACACATTTTGTGAATTTTAAATTCAGAATCTTGTTGAAATTAAATCCAATACATGATGTGTGGAATTTACACAATGTGTGATGTTTGAGATCCAACCTAGGTAAAGATTTTAGCATAGATATCTGGTGAGATTTAATATTTACAGAGGATATTTTGGATCTTTAGTACCTGACATGAAAATAATACATGTCATCTAAAGATCAAGATAGGAATCCATTTAAAAAAATACATAACGTGGATGTTTTACAAATCTTGTATCATGTAGCCTAGTTATATTTAGGATATTCCACCGAAGAAATAGAGGGATTTGGAGACCTGAATTTCCCTCTCATTTTATTTTTCCATTTTCATATATTTTCTCTTACAAACTAGTTTTAACTAATTCCTTTCATTGTCTTAACAAATCATTTGTGTTGTTAACCATTATACATCCATTATTCGTCTAATCTTCAATCGTTGTGATTCTATTTTTGTTTCAATGCTCACTTTAAACACAGTTAACCATTATCCATCAATGCTTGGTGTTCCTTAACTATTTCTTCATTTATAGTAAGTGTTTGATTGGATTTACAGTTGTTTTAATTATTTATCTTTATTATTTCTTATTTTAAATTTTATATTTATTATTTTTCAACTATTTTATGATTATGCTAAGAATTTTTTATATTTAATTCATTTTTATCAAGATCCTCATGCTAATATAATCTTCTTAGGGTTAGAGGATAATAGTAGGTGTGTTTTGGAACATAATAAATCCATGAATTGAACCTTGGTAACCCTATATCTCGTTATTAGGTTAAAAATAACTATTCTTCACATTCTCATCTACAAACCTGATTATTGGAGGTGCAATTGAGTGATCCTAACTTAATTAGAGTTGAGAAGGCTATGACCATTAGCCTATAATTTTTTCTACATAAAATCTAAGAGCAATGAATCTAGGCTTCTAGCTATACCTAGACAAATTGATAGTTGTAACATATATATAACTAATTAGTTTGACCAAAACCAATTGGTGACCCTTACATCTCTTCACTACCTAAGCTATATGACTATTCCAAGATATATTTATTATTATCATTTTTCTAAAGCCTTAAAATTAACCCCGATCCATTATTTATTATCTTAATTAAATACAAACTTCCCAGTTTATAAAAAAATCTTGAACAGTTAATGTAAGAAATAATTATATTGGTTTTGAATCATTAGGTTGATTGTCTGCAAGTTGTCCTTGTGGGTTCGACCCCACACTACCGCTTGTAGGACTACTGAACACCCTAAAAGGGGAGGGAAAAATTAGTGTGTTAACTTTTTTTTAAGGTGATGGATATTGTTCCCATGTTGGTAGGAACTTGTTAAACTTTCATTATAGAATCATACAATAATAAAAAATTCACATGCATAGAGGAAAAACATCAATTTTACTTGGTTCACCACTAAGGTATAGTTTAAGGAGCATATGCCAATAGTGTTTCCATCATACCTAAATCCACTAATCTTTACTCGTTGTGGAATACAGAAGTTCAGACACATTCATTCTATTCTAGGAACATTAACTTTATAAGATTTCAGGGATTGGACACTACCACCCTCATAACACTTCCATCAACTCCCCCTTGCTCGCTATTTTGGGTGATGTCTTTCCCAGTTTATCAACATGAATATCACTTCAATATATTTTTATTTAAGTTTTTTTCCCTGACTATCACAAGATTCTAATTATATAAAAGTCTCAAGTTGATGGACTTGAAATCACTATTCACTTAAACCTGATGTTCAGTGCTGATATTTATGAATCTCCTTTGAAAAAATCTCTACATTTGAGAAGAAAAATACCCTTTCCAAACAAAACACCTTCACAAATATCACTGAGTATTTATAGAATACCTCATCATTGTGAAACTCATGTTTCCTAGATACTTTACCATTAGTCAAGACTATATAAGTATTTTCATGATGCTCAAGTTCACATTGAATACTTGATTCATGAAGATATTCACCATCATGAACTCAGATCGATTTAGACTTTACTCTAAAGTTTTTCATGTCTAATGAAGTAGGGGTAGCCTCATATATATAGGATCAGCCCTTCAGGAAGCTCTCATCCCTCCAACACATTTTTTTGTGAACATTCAAAAAAATTTTCATGAATATCCTCCATTCACGAAGCTCCAGTGATATTTAGTGTAGTCAAAGAGGTTCCCTTGAACTCATCATGCATTCACGATGCTTAATCATAGAGAATACCATAAAATCATCACACACATGCTAATCTCATTATTTGTGAAACCTAGTCTTTAAAAATCCCACACATTTACCATATTTCTTAATATTTTATTCCATAAAAAACCTTTCACAATGCTATCCTCTTCCTCTAGATTTTGTGCCCAAAAATTTATAAGACACTAGTAAATAACGCCACCTTCAATACTATAGTCATCTTATACTATGAGATCACTTTAATTGAAAAATCCATGATCATCCTTTTTTGGATTGACAAAAAACCAAAATTAGACTCCATTTATAACAAAGAACAACCTTGGATCTCGCACCACTTTACCATGACTTTTATCAAGTCTATTTTTGGAATAATAAATTCCTAATATGATAAAAAATATCATATACTAAAAAAATCACGCTGGAACATAAAATTTTAGAACTATTTCCATGGATCACTATTTCCTAGGTACAATAGCCTTTGGATCAAACATGGGATTACCTCACCCCTTTCCCTTTTTTCTTTTTTCCTTCCCCTTTTTTGTCATAATTATTTCTCTCATGGACTATAAATTGCGTCTAATTTTTATCAGATATTACATGTGTTAGGGCCCTATAAATCATTCGAGGAACCTTAATACTCAAGAACTACTACTATTTGATCCTAATATTGACCGGTCTTTAGATTCATGTCGCCAATTCATGATGGATGATCGTAGTAATCCTACATAGACTAACCAGTAAACTATGAAATTTGAGCCACCTGTCAATCTAGGAGATAAACCCTTACCACATGGGCATACCATTATGGATTACTACTTTCCATTCATATGTGGTGTTTTCCCCAAATTTTCGCACCCCTTATTTTGGCAAACACAATTGAAATTAAACCTGTACTAATACACATAATCTAGAACATGGTTAATTCAGTGGAATTTAAAGTGAAGATCACCAATGTTGCTTCCCCTTTCTACCTCCCTTGATGCTGAAAACTAAAATCTCCTCCTTTTCCATCCTCCTCCCAATCCTTGTCCACTCACCCCATCTCCTACTCTCTAATGGCATTCTGATATGTCCCACACCAAAATCACAGACACTTCAACCCCAAAAGTGTGTTCAAGTGCTTTGTGATGCCTCTTGGAAAAAAAGTGTCATGTTTATCTTCCTCCACCACTTTTAGATCCATCCACATCCTCTTCTCCTTATAAGGACTCACAGTTTTCATACAATGGGTTATATGGTGCTACCCACCCACACCTCCATCCCAGCCTACACTTCTCAGCATCTAAGTACTGTGTCAAGTTGGTCCACCTCTAGGAGAATCCTTTGGGGACTAAAAAAACCCTTGAAATTTCCATAATTGGGAGGATTCACATTCACTAGTAGGTCCTTTAACTCATCATATGGCTGCACATATCATCCATTACCCAGGTACATGAGAAGACATTTAGGGAGTTCTTTGTTGAGTTCTTGGACACCTTCAATCTGGCCATCGAATTTGTTGAAAAGATACTTGGTGGTAGTCCATGGAAGCTCACCCTTGGTGACTTTCGCATCTGCCTCAACATTTAGTCCTTCGACTTCATTTCCACCCCAATTTTTCCAACACTACATCTTGAGCCAAACCACACCATTCCATCTCCATCTAAGGTGAACTTCATCAATATAGCTTCCACACACTCAACCTCAGTATAGATCGACACCTCACCCCCTCCATCCTTTATTGATATTTCTTACCACACCATGAAACCCACCATGGTGGTAAATACTGGAGACTTATCTTCCAAAGATGTCATTGATAGGGAGGTCCAGCTACAGACATACACTATTCGAGAGGGGACTTCTAATGTGGATATAGACAACAAACATTTTATTGTTTAGTTATATCCTGGTCCCCTCCCCCTTTTGTTCACTATTTGGGTGTCCATTTTTGTACTTCTTGTGTTCTATTTTCACTGATGTATCATTTATTATATATATGGATGAGATACCAGTTTTGACTTCACTTCTTGTTGGATTATTTTTATTTTACTTCTACATTACTATATCCATGTATATATCTATATCTTCTTATATGGTGACTGAAGAGCCTGTTAGGCCATCTTTTTACATCATTATTGAGATCTATCAGCATGTCACTAACTTATAGAGATAGGTTGAGGAGTTCTAGTTTGAGATCCATGCTCAGTAAGGGCCCCATCCCCAACATTTCTAGATTCTCTTCCTACTATAAGAGATTCATTATTGATAAACTCTAGAGGCTGTTAATCCTGGAAGGAGACCCTACGAGCTCAATGAAACAACCACCCGTTCTTATAGGATACAAAAGACCTCTAAATAGATATATGACATTGACTGATTCCCTTTTTCCATCCATCTGGTTGATGATGAAATTGTTAATGCATTATGGGAGGTAACTCATATTTTTGTTTTATTTATTTATATTTTGTTTTTAAGATTATTGTTCTTATTTTCTCAAGAATGTTTTCTATAGGTCATCCCAAAATTAATTGTACTCCCTTACTGCATTTATCTGAGTTTTTTTCTTCTATTTTGATTATATGCAACCACCTATTTATCTGATTCCAAGTTTCTTACCCCTTGTGTACAAATGGTTTATCTAGTGCAAGTATTTTGTTTCTAATAATTTTTGTAGGTAGCCAAATTCCAATTCAACATCCAAAAATTTTCTCCATGGAATGTCATTCAATAAAGGGATCTATCGATTCACTATATTTAAAATCACAATCTCCATTTCATCTCTATCTATGATTTATTTTATATCTCTCCTATAATGATTTTTATAACAGTGTGGAAACAATCTCCTTTTATGTATGGGGGATTCTATCATGATATTTATTGTTGACAAACTTTGATAATTCCCCTTTTCACTTTTCTAGGAGACATTTTTCAATGAAAGCATGATTTAAACTTGAAATATCATTATACTCATTTAAATACAATACAAATTTATATTATAGACTATTGAAAATGATGTCTTATTACTATTTTTATTTTTAGTATGATTGTTGAGTTTAGTATTTTAATTTTAATTCTATATTCTTACACTTTATTTTTATTGAATAATTACTGGATACTATTCCTTGAGTGATTTCGTTTTTTGTATACTCCCATTACCTAGATGAATATGGACTTACACTATCATTTTATTTTTTGATCATATTTCTTGAGAGATACTTGGGAAATGTAAACCTATCAAAACAAGAATTGATATCTTATTGAGGATATGATTGAACAATTACATGTTTAAAATGATTGAGGCAATTTTTTCAATCCACTTCTTTCTAGTACCCACCTATACATCTGTACTTATTTATCCCATAGTATCCATGAATAACCTCATTAGGATCGATTCATTTCAATCCTTTTATCCTTTCCTACCCCACTCCTATTATGATGCATGATTATCCTTTGAATAAGTGTGGGGGAATTTTCACTACTAATAAAAATAGAATATTGATATTGAGGAGATGTACAATGACACTTTCACCATATTCATATGATGTGGTCAATGTTTACATTTAAATTTTTCTACACTTACCCTAATCCTAAAAAAATAAATTGAAAAAAATAAGATATTAGACTACGTATTAGGAAGGTCAAAATTCACCATTACCAGACTAATGAATCCTATTATAGATAATATGTGATTCAGTGATGGATGTGAGACCTACATTATAAATTATTTTCAAAAAATAATAATAAAAAAACACGGTACATTCTTCATACTTACTTAATATATTTATGGACTCACATTGGGTTATTGGAGCAGGGAAAAATTATGTCCATGAGGAGTTACTTCATTTCACTATTCACAATTATCGTAAATTTTACTTTAGAGTTTACCCTCCTATTTAAGGGTGATTTTTGTTATTCTCCACCTTCCCTCAGTCGCGAAGAAATTTGAACCTTATTATTAAATCCCCCATGATTGGTTTTATATTTTTCTTTACAAATAGAATATGTTAGAACCAATGCAAGACTATGGTTCGGAACATGTATTTAGGGTATGAGCATAACTTAAATTTAATTTTACCTTTAGTGATGATATAAAATTTATTGAGTTAAATTGAAAATGTGTATAATATTTAAGGAATTGTTATGAAATTTTATTTAAAGTAATAAAAAATCTAAATAAAGAACTTTACTATGAGGCATGACATATTTTATCTGCAAGATTTATTTTTGGAGGAATTACTTTTTCTACTTTCACTTAGTTTTATTTTTTTGGTTCTAATGCATGTTTCTTATTTTAAAAATTTTCTCATTTTGAATCACTATTGAGATGCTTTTTTTATTGTGGACATGAAATTTTCAACTATAGGGAAATATGATAAGATAAATTTATATATACATATTGGATACATTATTTTAAGGTTTATTCATGTTTTATTAAATAATTCACAGGGTTTTTATTGAAAGAATTTGGAATTTTGGAATCAAATTAAGAAATGTTGAAAAATAGAAAGAATAGGATTTACATGTCGTGTATAAAATTCATGATGTGTATCCCTCATTCACAACAAGATTTCAAAGCCACATGCCAACTCATGAAGACTTACAAGATGTAAAACTATTAGATGACATGTATATACATTACAAATTATTAGTATTTTAAAATAAAAATACTTCTTAAAGTGATTCTAATACATGATGTGTGATATTCAAGATCCATCACAGTCAATGATTTAAGCCTGAAGATCCAATGAGATTAAATTTTTTTGAATGAGATTTTGGATCTGGAATATATTATGTGCAAAGCTTACAAGTAATGTAAATATTGAGTTAAGAATCCATTTAATGGAAATAAATGAGTTGAATTCTTTACAAATTGTGTATTTTTTTGGCCAATTTATATTTTGGTGATGCCACTATGTACAAAGAGATATTCCAAGACCTAAAGTTCACCCTCATTTTCTTTTTTTTTGTTTTATTATATTTTCCATTTAAAACTAGTTTTAACTCATTCTATTTATTTTTTTAATAAATACTTTGAGTTATTATCCATTATACATCCATTATTTTATCTTTGTAATTATTTTTCTATTTTGAATCTCTCTTGCGATAGAATTCACCATTATCCAACAACACTTGTTGTTCCTTTGGTGTTTCATCATTACAAGTAAGTGTTTGATTAGATTCACATTTATTTTTATTATTTATCTTTATTTATTATTTTTTTAGATTATAAATTTATTATTTTTCAATAGTTTCAGGATTTTTCCAAGAATGTTTTTTATTTCTTTGATTTTGATCAATACCATCTTGTATAGCTAATCTACTTAGGGTTAGGGGCTAAGAGTTGGGGTTTTATGGATCATAATGAATCCATGAATTGATCCATGGTAACCTTGTGGCTAGTAATTAGGATAGAAATAATTTTTCTTCACATTCTATTATGCAACCCTGACAATTGGAAGTCAAATTGAATGAACCTAACCTAATTGTAGTTTAGTAGGACATGAACATTAACCCAAGACACTTTATTCATAGAAGCTTAGAATAACACATATAGGTTTTTAGGTATACCTAGAACAAGGTATATTTTTAGTATAGATAGATCCAATTGGTTGGACCAAAACCAATTAGTCACCCTTGCACCACTTTTCAGCCTAATCCATAAGACTATTCCAAGCTAGATTTAGGATTATATTTTGCTTAAAGACATGAAATTAAACTTGATCCGATATTTATTATCTAAATTAAATACAAACTAACTAGTAATAGAAAAACCCAATATTGAATAGTAAACATGAGGAATCCTTCTATAAGGTTTGAATAATTAAGTCTATTATCTACCATTTTCCACTGTAGGCTTGACCCCACACTTCCATGTTACTACACATTTGCAACAAGTGTAGTTTGGGAAAAATAAATTTATAATCTGATCAATTATCAAGTGTATTAAACATTTCATGTGGGAATATCAGTTGCACATGTGAAGGAACTTATTAGTTTTTTCACCCTGGTAAGGGCATTAAATAATCCCTTAGTATTACTTAAGTTAGCTTTCCTATGAGTTATAGTTCAATAAGCTACCATGGTGAAGTTATGGAGGCCTAAGAAAAGTGTATCAAAGAGGATTTCTCTCACTTACATAAGTGGGGATATCTTTTATTATATAATATCCAAGGGGGTCTATATATAGAGAACTATGAGGTCTTGGGAAGAGAAATCCTAGGCGAGTAAGGTGATAAACATAGATTATATGGGCGATGTAAGTTGGGAAATGGAGGATACCTAATTTAGGAATACCGGGTGACCATATGATACCTAGGAAACATTGAAATTGAAAATATAGGAGACCTATGTGATGCGGGCAAGGTGAGGCATACCTAGTGACCATAGGGGAACCTCCACCATCCTTTTCCACACCTTTTTCTAGAAAAGGGAGTGCCAAAAAATTTCCTACCTCAGGATGGGATCCTCTCAACCCATTGTTTGAATGTGAATGTATTCTCAATATCCCATTTAGGTGGTTAGGGATAGATGCATTGGCCTATATGAGTGGGTCATACTATCTATTCCATCTATGATTGATATTTTAAGTGATCCAAATTTTCCATGATGAGCGAGTCATACAACCAATGCTGAGCTAGTCATGCTGTCTCTTCCAATTAATACATGATAATATGGATAAGTTATAAGAGAAAAATTTATCTAAATAGGGGTATTTCCACATCACCTGATCACATTATCACCTTTTACACTTTTTCCATTAACTCTTTCATTGCTCCTAGGTGAGCCCCGGTTCCCTTCCCCTTAGTGGAGAGACCATATCAAGGGGGATTAGTGGGTCCACCATATTAAGGGGTATTTTTGGGGCTAACTTATTGAGGGGCCATGGTGGGGATAACCTAGTGAGATGGACTTAATATAGAGACCCTATTAATGGTTCCTTGGTTGAGAAACACTCGAAATGGATCCTTTGAAGGGCCACTCCTATGAGTGGGCTTTGGCGGGGACACCCTATAGGAGCTATTTAGGAGAGGTCACCTAATTTAATGCTTTTACTTTGTCAAATTATTTAGTATTTTTATTTTAACATAACTCATCCTCATTTTGGGTTACCCTTTATGCTTTCTTATTTTTTCATGTGAGCCTATTTTTTGAACCACTATGTATGTTTATGATTCCCAACTCTGCCAATGTTTTCTAATATGTTTAAGCTACTGATTATATCAATATTATTTTTTTGAGGTTGAGAAAGGGTTCTTGGGTCAATAAGAACCCTCCCTATCAAACTTATTTCAAATCATAATGAAGCATCACTAGGAGTACCTGACATAAAAAATTCTTCCCTTATATGGGTATGAACCACTGACCAATGTAAATATTCCACACCCAAGTACTTTTCTCATGATTTTATGGATTGGAAAGTAGTAAATCTTAGGTTGGGAAGACATAAAATAAAAGTTAAATTTCATTCATAAAGGAACTAGCTAATTATAGGGCATGATTCACCATAAGAAGGCTTCTCCAGATAATAGAAAGATCATAAAAATCCAAAATGCACCACCACTACTCCATCTTCCATCACTCTTTTATTGATCAGAATAAGGGCTGAAATAATGAGTGCGACCTTCATCCTATGGGAGGATTCAACATTGAGTGGATGTAGGTTTACTAGTTTTAGGTAACATGTTAAAATTTCATGGTTTATCTCAACAATTATTTTATTTATAATCTTATGTGGGTTTCCTAGACATGTGTAGATAAGAATAGCGAGCAAATCCTAGATCTCATAAGCCTCTAGAGTCCTTATACCACCACATTTCATCTTAAAAATGGTTAAGTGGGAATTATTTTTTGAGAAATCTATATGTTCTCAAGAAAATTGTTCTTAAAGTACATGTTTGATGAGTTTCCCCCATTGAGTTGTGTGTGGGGATTCCCAACAAGTTCCATTTTTATTTAGGGAGTTAATGATAATATCTAGGAACATCATGGAGAAAGAGCTCAGTCCTTGATTCAAAATAAATTTTAGGCTTAGATTAATGATTTATTGTCCCCCCATTAAAATAAGATTACATGAAAGCACCCGAAAAGACATCCTTCCATATATAAAGGAGGAGTACATAAGACATTTTGGTTATATCTTGAGATAGGAGATTATGATAACTAGGGATATAAATTTATCCTAAAAATACCCATTGAGACTCATTTGATAGGGTTTCTGGCCATGTGGATGAGCATGCATGTCCTCTTATTACATGAATATAATAATGGATTTAGACCAAGCACTTTTTTAATGTAGACCAAACTAGAAATGGGGGATATGGTCACCATTTATTTTTTCATGTTTACAAAGAGAATCAACCCTTTCACTTATTAGGGACATTCCATATTCAATTGGAATGGATGGAATCCCACATTATGTTTTTTGATCTTCTAAGTATTGCAGGTATCCCTTGATGTAGGTTCAAAATATTTATTCAACCTAGATCTATAATCATGCATTATTCAAAAACTAGATAGGCCAACCTCAGGCTTTTAAGTATCCATAGAGAATTAAAATTTATTCCATATGGAAAAACTCTTATTGGTATAGTCACAAATGATGGAAACACCTTGTATAAGATTATATCCTATATGATGTCACTAAGGGATAGTGTAATTGTGTCTTGGATAAAGTATGAAATCATTTTTGAGGTTACACACCTTATATAATTTCATTCGAATTCTAATTCATTAAATATAAAATAGTGTCACCATTTATGGAAATTTCATAAGAGGAAAAACCTATGGTAACACTTAAAATTTAGTTGATGATGGCTCTTTAAAAGATAGGTGTTGTAATAATCCTTCCTCCCCCATGAGGGTGAATTGATCTAACTACTGTCTGATTATTCCCATACCAAGATATCATCATACATGAAATGGTGTTTTAGAAGACCTTTCCTCGAGTAACTATTGATTATTCTTCAATCATGGGGAAATGATAGGTCATTACGTCATACAAGAGGAATTTCACAACTGAGGTACCTGAGTCTTCAAGGAATATTGAGTCCTAAGATTCCTCATACCAAGAGTCAATCCCATTCATTGAAATTTCATGCCAATGTGTTCCGACTAGTATCAACTGCAGGAGGCCTTAACCATGGTTTAAAGATACAAGAAGTGGCTTAAGCTGAAGGGGATCAAATTTCCCTATAGTCAAGAAGATAAATTTCCAGATGGTTTTTACATTATAGATTTTGTGGTGCTCATGTTTTATCATGTAGGTTATTCCTCTACAATTACATAGGTTTTATGTGTTACACCTCTCTCTCTTAGGAGGTTTTAATGATCACATACACTCACCTATGTTTCTAAAAGTTTCCTTTTTTTTTTATTTTTAATATTTTTATTAAACTTCACATGATGTAATTCATTGAAATATTAAATATATATTTATGTATTGTTAAATATTTTGCTATATCTTTTATCTTTCTTCAAGAACTCAGAATCCTATTTAGATTACCTTATATGACATTAAAATGATATAGAAGAGGACTTTCATGATGATTGACCTCTTTAGAGTGCATCAACTATTTTGTACAGTACACCAGCTACTTGATGACATGGTGTGAGAACACATGGTTTATAGAAGACCACCGACTAGTTAGGGGAGTTACACTAGCCATGTAGTGGTGAATATAGTAATATATATTTATATTATTATTCTTTTAGCTATAAATTCCTGGTCTATAGGCTATCAAATTCTTGTTCTAGAACCAAGTATGCTTCAAGTTAGGCCACTGACTACCTAGTGGTGGCTAATGGGTATCCGGTTGCATTGATCCAGGCTCCCCTAGAATTTATTTATTATGGTTAAAAATAATATAATAGAAATATTACATAGCTTCATAAACCACAATGAATTTTAGAAGGTTCCCTTACCTATTATATCCTATTGAATAACTCCCTCTGTATCTTGGAAAGTCAACTCCACACACCTTTATTCCATTAACTCTCTCAGTATTGTTCTGATGATGATTTTCAGGAATTATAGAATCATCTCCAAGATTCAATTCAATTTACAAATATATCTCAAGGGCCTTACCATTTATCTCCAATATCTCATCTCCATTTTTATTCATCCAACAAAGATATTTATGAGCATCATTATAATGGGGTTTACAAAAATAAAATATCTCTATTATCATCACCTTTCTCAATCGAGTTCTAAAACCTCAAAGTGAGGGATAGGTTTTATAGCTACTAGTGTAGCTCAAGAGGTTATTCAAAAACCATAATTGTGAGGGATGAGTTTCATTGTCACTATGAGGATTAATGGATTAATATTATTTACCTCTCGGTTGGAGGGGTGGATACATAGGGAACACATCAAGAAACTTAAAAACTCATTATCAATTATGTTTGTTCTCACTTCACATTACTGCATTGTATCATTTATAATTAATTCACATACATTAATAAATTTTAATCAATCATTTATGTCCTTAATTTTTGATATCAGATTTATAAATCTAATCAAATTTATCAAAAGTCACTCAGTCAACTCCTCGCATTATTTTTTATTAATCGTTTTAATAAGAAATATTACTTTTACACCCACTTAATTTTTTAAAGGGAAACTCACCCCTATTTATAGCAATATTTCTCCATCCACAAATTGGTTTCAAATATGTTATTTTTAATTTTTTTATCAAAAAAATCATTTTTTTAAAATAAAATTTGTATTTTTTTAACCTTAATTGAATTTTAAGATATATATTTTTAGTATGGTGTCTATTTACTATTCACATGATCCTACTTTTTGTGGTATTGATTATTCTCATTGGAAGTATCAAATTTCATTTATTCTTAGTAGTTTTTATAACCCTATATAGAAAATTATACCACATGAGTTTGTTCAAATGAAATAATCTAAAGGTAAATGGACTCCCTAATATGTTATAAATATTGAAATTAATAGTAAAAATATGAAGTTCTTACATTATGGTCTTGGTTGACATGAGTTAGTCATTTTTCTATGAATAAAATGACTTATAAATTTTTTAAATTATTATATATCCCACAAAAAGGTATTAATAAAGTAAATGGAACTATATTGGATATGTGTCATCAAGATTATGAATATTTCTATACACATCCTAATAATATGACTATATTGTTTAGGATATTTAATAATATTTTCAATAGTTTAATGTCCCTTGGTGATGATATATCTAATCATACACTTGTAAAGAAAATATTATGGGTTTTACCATCATCCCGAGCACCCAAAGTTACAACTATTCAATAAGAAAAATATGTTAAGAAGATGGTTGTTGAGGAACTTATAAGTTCCCTAATGAAATATAAAATAATAATTGTGTAACAATTTGAGAAAGAGTCAGTGATATAAAAGAAGTAAATAAAACCACCACCTTAAAAGCTAAAAATGATGAAAAAATATAAATGTGAATTTATATACTATGATCAAATCTCCAAGAACATGAAAAATTATTTCATAAAGAAAACATTTTAAAAGAAATCCAAAAATTCAATTCAAAAGGTAGAACCAAAAATGAAATGAAATGAACGAAAAAATAAATGTCACATCAAGATATCCACCCTATTTATAAAAACTAGATCAAATAAAAGAAAAACGTTAAAAAGACTATAAAAGTAACAACATGGAATATAAGTTATGAATTAATCGATTCAACTGCATCATCATCTTTATGTGATAGAATCCCAATGTTCATTATGGAATATGATGATGAATATGTCAAGGTTAGTGCCCCTACTTCCAATTATTCCTCTACATAATCTTATCCTAATTATTATCACTCCTCTTCTTCTTGATACACCATTCAAATAAATTATATAGACTTAAAATACAATTTTTCTCTACTTTAAAAGGGTTTCCATTAACTCTATTGATTATTATTTTAACATGGAATGAAATATAACCTTGTGATTCATAAAAGATAAAAACTAAAAAAAGACAAAAAACTTATCTACAAATAAAAAGAAGAATTATCCATTAATTTAAATAATCAAATAGATTTCAATAAACATGAATCAACATTTGAGGACCTCAAAAGTTATCTTTACAAATTTACTCAAGGGGAAATTAATTTACATAAAATTTTGGGTTCTCAGAGATTCTTCAATCATTAAAGAAAATAAATAAATTCATCCACAATATATTTTTATAAATGTTTCTTACCATATATATTTTGTAATTATTTTAAAAGAATCAGTCATTTAATTTATTAACATGATTGAAAGAATGCAAAATATGGGATACAAAAATCAATCTATCTTCCATCCAATTTTTCTAAATGAAAACCTCATACTATAAATATAAATATTTATAAATATTTATTGGATAACATAATTGGAACTAAATTTTTGTGGGTACTAAATTTTTTTTTATTTTTTTTAAATGTATCTTTTGAGAAAAACCCAATTAGTATTGTGTTACATATATAGTTGTTTCTCAAGAAACATGTCTGTAGACCTCTCCAAATCAAATAAAATCAATAAACTAGAAGGAAACTACATCAAGCATAGTGATAATTCCAAGGTTAAGATAATTAGTGAATATAAAATTAGTTTTTATAACTCAAATATAATTAAAAATTACTTCTCTTGAAACATTTACTAACCATTACTCTAATGTGTGATAAGAGTTTTAAAATTTCTTTTGAAAATTATTTTTACAATGTTTATAAATAAGAAGGAAAAGACTTATTTACTATATCTAAATTTAAAAATGTTTTTATAGTTAATATAAAAAAAAAAAAATCAAATACTTGAGTACTAAAGTTATTGAGTCATGGTGTTACCATAGATGCCTTGGTAATTATAGCACGCACTAACTTGAAACTCAAATGTTAACAATTAATATGAAATCTTACAAAATTTCATTTCAAATATGAAATAATTTTTTAGGAATTCCAATAAAACCCTGAGATTTTATGAAATATATAATTTCAAATAAATTTAATTTATTCAATAGCTTGCATTACACAGAACACTATGTTTTAAGGAACTGCGATATACTATTAATAATTTTATTTAAACATGACCATTATAAACTAGAAATTAAATTTGGTGGTATGAATATGAATAAAAATAGTTGTAAGACTATGTATAAATTTTTTAATGAAATAAAATATATTTATAAATAAGTACTTAATTTTTTAGTAAATTCTTAATATGTGTTGAAAATTATTTCTTTTCTAAAAATATTTTTTTATTTTTTTGTGAAAAAATAATAAAAATAATCTTTGAAACTTTAATAAAAAATATTTTAAAAACATAACTTAATTTTGGGAATCAAAAAATCAAAATTATCTAACTGTTATGTTTTTGGAACATTATGAAAATATTAATTTCTCAATGAATAGTGAAAATACTATTTTTTATTAAAAAATTCCTTTTCTTTTAAAGAATTTAAAAAGTTACATATTGAATAAAAATGTTTTAAAAGTAAAATTAGTTTAATTATGTTATTATGAAACCAATTTAGTTATGTATAATCAAATTTATGTTGAATTTTTATATTAAAACATTATATACTGATGAAAAGTTTATCTTTGGAAAACTATTTCTATCACTTTTGTGAGTTTAATTTTAAATTAAATTTTGCCACTTATGTAAGTGTTATTTTGAAAAATATATTACATATTTGGAATCATATTATATAAATATTTAAACCTTGATTATTTTTCAAAATTATTAGAGAAAATAGTAAAAATATATTACCACCGTTAATGTTAAAATGATTTTACTAGGGGTTAAACTAAAAAGATAAGGAGTAAAATGACATGGAAACTTTTCCAAATCCCCGTTAATGTCCATATATAGACCTTATATTTTATACAGTTCATTAATGATCCATTTTTAATCCTTTTTGAATTTTTAAAATGTGGGTACACTTTTTTATTTTTAAATATTATAATTGTATTGTCTCCCCCACTTATAAAAGGGTACCCATATTCTCTTCTCTTAAAACATCCAATTCTATTTGATTTATCCATGACCTACCCAAATAAATGTCTTCATCCCCACCAGAAATCTTAAAGGAATTATTCTAATTATTTAACATTCCTAATAAGTCTTTATGTGTAAAACTAAAGGGTTTATCTGAAGAAGGGGATGTTCGAACACATACGAAGAAAGTTGAGACTAATGTATGTGATTTCTAGTCACTCTTTTATATCTAAGAGTCATATTTCATATTCACCACTCAATTTTTGGGGTATGTATACTTCCCAATTGATATGTTATATCATGAATATACTTCTTTTCAGGATATTTTATTTTTCATTTGATGCTATTCTTTCATGGGGATTACGATTCCAAAGTTACTAAAGAATGTAAGGTCTTTCGTCCCACTTTAATTTCTATGTGACACATGCTATATTCACCACTTGTTTCTTTTTGGGTAGTTTGCATAATTCCCATGATTATCTTTTATGATGATTCTTATGAAAGGTATAAGGATTTACATGTCCATATAAGGTTCTTCCATTCATGAGGATTATGATTAAAAGGTTAAAAAGTGGTAAGGGTTTGATGTTACAATATCAATTTTTATTCATGCTATTTATGATTATGCTTTGGATGATGACATCCTATGATCTAAATCCCAGGAAAATCATGAATTTTATTCTCATATGGATATTTATTTAAATTAAATGTTTTCCTTTCATTTTACTCTTGTTATATAATCAATATTCTATAAGAATATTTTTAAGGAAAAAACCAAATTTATTTTTTTCGTTGGTCCACAAAATTTTTTTCTTATGTTTCCATTTTTTATAAAAAAAATTTAATGAAATTTTTCACTATTATACAATGATTTTTAATGACATTTTTACCCATGTTTGAATTTTTCAGTTTTTTAATAGAAATCTTCTTGATGTTTTCTGAATAAGGATATTTTGAATTTTTATTGAAAATTTAAAAGGAACATTCATTTTAATATACACGACATGAACTATATTTTCCAATGTCATGAATTATAAATTATTTAATGGTTAATTTAAAAATTTACAAGGTTATTTTGAATGAAATGTTTTTCTATATTATTTAAAAAACTTTATATTTAGAATAAGTGTTTTCAAAGTGGATCCTTTATTTTTATCAATAAATGTTCCCAGTGATATTTCAAAATTATCTTCCATCTATGATGACATCCTTTGACGTTAATTTAATCTTTACTGGGGATATTTTCTAATTATACCATCTTTAATATTATTCTGGATGGTTTATGTTTATGATTACAATATGTGTATGAAACCTATTTATTTCCATGAGTTATATTGTGATAAAATATTTATGAAACCCATTTAATTTCTATAGGTTATGCTGTGATGATTTTTTTATGATAATTTGGAACATAAGTTTATAGATTATATGATAGGTGGGACCTGTACCCCCTCCCATTAATTGGGTAATAATTAATGTTCTATAAGCTCAAAGGGAACACCTAAGGTTATACCAAGAGTAAAAGAGAGTAAACAGGAGGTTATCTCAAGCTTAAAATATGGTACATTGGTGGTTATCCCATTTGTAAAAGAGGGTACACATGAGTCTATCCCAATCCTAAAATATGGTACATGAGAGGTTATCCTAAGACAAAAATAGGGTAAATGAGTGGTTATCACAAGCCTGGAGATGGCACACAAGTGGTTATCTCAATATTAACATATTATTAATGGATTTTTTAGTACTATTGACATAATATTTTATAGGATTATGTGTATTAAAAAGATCTATTTCTTATTCCAATCTTATGCTATCATGTCTCATGTATTTGATTCTATATTGACTATGACATTTGAAATTTCAATATTAATTCCAAAAATCATGTTTATGATCTATGATATGTAGGGTATCATTTTCAAATATTATTTTAATGTCCTCATACCCTTATGTCCATATTATGTTGATATGTCCTTTGTCTAACCTTACTGAGAATCTGAGCTCACAATTTCTTATGTTTTCTTTCCATAAGTTATGAAGAAAGGAATTATGTATGATATCTCTAATAATGCTTTTAGTTATGAAGAAATTAGCGGTAGATGACGTAGCTCACTTATAGAACTATTGTTCAATTTTCCTTGTTTCAAAAGGCACTAGACCGATACAATTTTGGCATGGATCATTATGTTATGTAATGAATATTCATCTATTAATTTGTCATATCGATGTGTGAAGCATATGGGTTGTTATAATTCTAATAGGGTAAGAAACATAATTCCTATTTTAAATCTAAAATTATTTTTTAAGATATTGAATTAATTCATATAGGATTAGTTTTACCTTCTCAAATAAAATGTCTAGAACAATGATCCTATAATTTTTTAATTGTTTTCAACTTTACAAGATCCATGTTGGTATATTTATTATCACATTAAATTAATCTTATAAAGAATTTATCATGTTTTCTAAAAAGGATGAATATGGAAATGGTTTTAATATTATTTAAATACAAAGTTATCATGGAAGAGAATTCAAAAATAATGAATTTGGTAATTAATATTCTTATGGAGGCTATTATTATTCTTTTTTAACTTCCCAAAACCATAATAAAATGGGGTGGTAGAGAGGTGAAATCAAACAATCCATGTAATTAATCTAAATATTTTAAATGGTTTTAAATTTAAAAAAATGTCTATGACAATGAGTATCATTTAATTTATCATTAATCACATTTTAGTAAGTCCTTTTCTCAAAACTTCCACTTATGAACATTATAAAAATAATAATCCCAATTTTATATTTTTTAATGTTTTTGGTTATAAATGTTTTTTTAAACTCCAAACAAATTATTGGGGAATTTTAATCTAGATTATATGCAGGTATTTTTTGGGCACTCTAAATCAAGTAAGGAATAATGATACATTAATAGAAAGAATAAAATGGTGGAAGAGTCAATACTTGTTTTTATGACCATTTTCTGAAATATATTTCTCAAAATGTTTTTTAAAATGATGTTTTAAATGACTATTTTTAGACCAAAGAAGTTAAATATGAACAATAATATCCTTAAAAATCTATACCTAAAGGATTAAAAATATATAATGACCATTCCCTTCAAAATTTTATAGGATATTTTCAAGTGGGAGCTCAGACACATAGATTAGTCTTAAATTTGGTTTAATACCTTACCATTTTCCCTCACCTATTACCCAAAACTATAACAGTGATTTTTTTATTTCAATGAAGGAGGAACAAAATCAAATCACTTGAAATAAGGTATGTAATCTTATGGAAAGTTCTAATGGTCATCCAATTATAGGATATAATTGGGTTTTTTTAGAAATAAACTACACAATCATCATAATATTACTAGAAATAAATTCAATTTAGTATTTAAATGTCAAAAGAAAAATATAGAATTGACTATGGTGAAACCATTTAAAAAGTGGATAAATTAGAATAAATTATAATCTTATAGGAATTCCACTCTCATTTAAATTTCAAACTATTTCAAATATATGTAAAAATCCCCCTTTTAAATTGTTTTATTTTATATTTTTTTAGGAACACCTAAAAAGTTTTGAAAATAATCATATTCCAAATTATCTTTCCAAATTATTGAATTATATCCATGGTTTAAAAAAAACCCCATATGTCTTAGTTTAGAAATATATTAAATTATCTTCTATAAAATGGTCTCAAATGGGAAAATACGATTAACTTATTTTTATAAAAAAATAACAATTGATATTTTACTTGTTCAAATTTATGTTGATGATGTTATTTTTATCCTTAATAATGAATCACTGTATTTTAAATTTTTTAATTTAATAAAAATTAATGTGAAATTATATTTATATGTGAACTAATAATCATTATCATATTTCAAATTTATCAAATAAATGATGTTATCGTTTTAGACCATGTAAAATAAAAAAATGAACTCTTAAAAAAAATTTATAATAGATTATAGTAAGGAAATAAATTGTCCCATGAGTACAACATATATGTTAACATTGGATTAAGTCAATAATATAGTCGACAGAAGACTTTATTGTAATATAATTAGAAGTCTAGTTAAATTTACTTCGATCTGGATTGATATCTTGTTCAATGTTTATCTTTGTGCACAATTTTTTATCAAATCCAAAGGAATATCATCTAAAATATATTAAAAGGATTACTTAGTATTTAAAGGGAACTGGAAATATCAATTTATTTTATCATAAAAGAAGTTTTTTTATTAACCACTTTTTTAATGCTAGTTTTAATGGATTCCAATAAGATAAGAAATGTACAAGTGGTACTTTATACCTACAAGAAAAATACCTCATCTCAACAAGTAATATGAAGAATAACAATGTTTTAATTTCTACTCTTGTAGATAAATACATAGGTGTAGGGAGTTATTATGCCCATACAATATGGTTTCTATACAGTCTCTTAGACATAAATATAAAACTTGACCATATCTCTATTAATTTTGATAACCAAATTTCTATTAATATCTCCAAAAACTATATCTAGTACTCTCACACCAAACAAATTTACCCAGGAACCATTTCATAGGAAAAAACTTCAAAAAATGTTATCTGTTATTGGTATTTGTTCTAATGAAATATCATCTCATTGATGTTTTCACTAAAAATCTATTCCTTGATCATTTCAAATTCATTAACGGAACGTCAGAAATAGTTTTCTTGTGATACTATTCATTTGATCTATGAATATATAGAGTTATATTTTTATACTTTTTAATAAAGAAATTGATATTTTATTTAAAACATGAATTTTTTTTATTATTGTTTTATCTTGGCTATAATTCATTTATCTCACTTGTGCTATCATTTAAGTAGAGATCTATCTATTTTATAATTATAAAATTTTTCTATTAAGATATGTCTTTTAATTTTAATATATTAATATTTTATCAAAATGTTTTTTATTTTTTTAAAAATGTTAAAGTCTTATTTATAAATTAAGTATGTTTTATTTATATTATATTTTTAATATTTTTTTTTTCAAAACTCATATAAATATGTACCCTATAAAAAATTTATTTCTCTCTTAAAAAAGTTTAATGATGAGTAAAATTTTATTATATGTACTTGTCTCTCTAACCGTTCTTCCTAATATGTATTCGACCAAATTTCAATCGAAGTATGTTTTCAAGGTATGGTCTAAAATTTAAAGGATCTTATTACTTAAAGAACATTAAATGTTAAAAATTACACTTTAAGGGGATGAGCTTCTTGGATTATGTATATACCAATTTTAATTTATTCATTTACTCCCTTTTTATTTATCTTTAGTTTATCATTTAATTTTTCTATATTCTAGTAACAAAACTCCCTCTATCTATATCATTTTAAGGGGGATTTTTAAAGTTAATGTTTTTTTCTCTTTTTATTATCAAAATATTCTTTCTCTCTTGAGATTTATTTTCAAATATTTTATTTTAAAATATCCCTTAATTTTTTCTTTAAATTATTATTAAGTTTCTTCTTCATTCCTTATTTTTCTATTTTAGATAATTACTATGGGAGAGAAATTTATTAAAAATATTATCCAAAGGGGGTAATTTTATTTTGTTTTTATAGGATATATAATTTTAAAAAATTTCTAAAAATTTTATTTTACCAAGGGGGAGAAACATAGTTTTATCTCAAAGTGGGAGTTTTTAAAAATATTTTATTGGTTTTTTTTCAAAGGGAGAGTTTCTAAATTTTTTTATATGTTTTGAACACACTCTTACATAAATATGGAATTCTAGTAATATTTAATTATTTTTCTCATTTAATATATTTTAGTTTATCTCTTTAATATTATTGAATATCCTGTTATAATCTAAATTATCATTCCTATCTCTTTCACTCTTTATTTTCACTATCAATTTAACTCTTTTTTTTCTAAGTGCTGGTGGAAATTAAAATTTGGCGATTATTGTACCTTTATCTATCAATAAGGGTGTTTCCATAATCCCAAACACTCACATATGATATATACATTTTCATTTATGTGAGATTCATTGTTTTTCATAAATTACAAGTTAAAAAGTTCATTTAAAACTTGAATATATTTTGATATCTTTCTAAAGGATTGGTAAAACATCTTATCTTCATTTAATAACAAATAATCCTATTTGAAAGGATATAAATGGGTTTAAAAGGGAATGGAGGAGTAATTTCTTGAATATGAAAAAATATAGAGTGCATTGGATATACAATATAGTGCACCGGCTATTAGTTGACATGGTTGAAGAATAACTGGTTTACAAAAAACAAATTGGACTGCTAGTGTAGTACCACTAGATATCTGGTGGTGAAGATATCAGTATAAATTACTAGTATAAGTCCAAAAGCAAGCTGACGGAGGTATAAAATCTATCCAGTAAAAGTTCTAGAACTGATTATGCTTCCACAAAGGACACCTGCTACCCGATGATTGTTACTAGGTATTTCGTGGCATCGATACAAGCCATCCAAGAATGCATTTATTATGGTCTAAAAGACAAAAATAGTCATATTATATGAATTCATAATCCCAAAAATATTCTAGAAGGTTTATTCACTTCTTGGAACCTATAAAAAAACTCCCTAGGAACCTTGGATCCTCACCTTAACACACTTCCTATAATCTATGCTCTCAAATTAATCCAATTCTAAATTTATATAATTATCAAATCCTCTCAAAGGGAAATTTCAATTTCTCAATATATCTCATGGATCTCACCCTTTATATAAAATTTATCATCTCTATTTTTATTCATACATAAAATATATTTATGTCTGGCATTTTAACCGGTTTTCCAAAAAAGAAAACCGCACACCTCTCATAACCTTTCTCCATCAGAATCTCACTCTTCAAAAGTGAGGGATGAGATCCTTGAAAATCAGTTAATCTCAATAGGTTGATCATAAAAAAACTGCAAGGGATGGGTTTCCTAAGCACCACCAATATCAATTGATTTATAATAATAAACTATCAATTTGAGTAGTAGAGACATTGGGGATAACAATGAGTTTTTTCTGAACACATTATCAACTGTGTTTTTTCTCTCTTTACTATAATACCTTGAATAATTTAACATTGATTCAAATACATGAATAAAACTAGGTATAAAATTTTCACACTTAAATTACATTGAAATTTTATTTATAAATCAAATAGAAATTATCAACCATCACTGAATCAATTTCTTGCCCCTTTTTTATAATTATTTTAATTTTAAATGTACCTTTTATGTCTACATTAATTCATAAAAGGGAAATTAACCCCCTTAATTCCATATTACTCTAATAATATTTATGTTCCTTTCTGTACAGTGGGATTCATATTCCCCACATTAGAAATATAAAGGCCTTCTCAAGAATTGACTAGAGAAATAGTCCATTAGAAGAATGTATGAACATTAAAGAGTTGGATATGATAATCTAGGCCATTGATTAGTGGGTTCCCATAAATTTTTAGATTTCACCCATGAATGATTTGGGAATTATTTAAATAATGCTCAAAAAATATATAGATGAGGATTGTGATATGTTGTTGAACCTAAATATGTATTTTCACTTCCTTAGGCTTAGTAAAATTTTATATTAACGTCAATTTATTTTTTATCACTATATTTTTTATAGAAAGAGAAAGAAGGTTAAGTGGGGTAGTGATAACAGTAGTAAGATACCATGATTATATGGTCAAGGCCTCCTCTGGAGATGAAATTGAAGATGTCATTAAGGAGGGGAAATTGATTCCTAGACAAGAGATGATACCAATGGTAGAATATGATGATATTAATCCTATTTTCCTTTTTCCATTGTTTTCCCTAACTGGTGGAGGGGGAATGAACCTTTATTTTATAGAATCAAATTCCATCAGTGGGCCAAAATACTTACCAAATATATTTTTCTTGAATAGAGTGGTAGGAGTTCGATATCTCTCCATTCGATATACTTTATGATGTTAATGTTTTTTTAGAAGAGTAAGTCCATGGTTTCTTGACCATAGAATCTCACGATTTAGGGAGGTTTGTGGAATAAACTAATGATAATAATAAAGGTTCCTTGGGCGAGTCTTAAATTCCTACTATCAAAATGGTCATTCCTACCATGGATGGGATGCTAGCAGTAGAGAGTCCAACATTAGAGAAATAAGTTCCTTTTGCAGTGATATATAGACATCAATGGAGGGGAAATCATTGGTTTCATTTATGTTATTTAATAAATCAAACCCCATGTAGGATATTTTCACGATGATTGAAACCCCCACCCCATAATCCAAACATGGAGAGTACAATCAAGAGTTGTAGTAGCCAGAGGCCAACCCAACATCTCTTAAATGTGGATTGTCCCTAAAAAATGTTTCTCTTAAATCCTACCAAGACGAATCTTCCATATAGGGAATTTAGGGTATGATATATATCCATGTTATAGTGAGAGATGAAAGTGTCCTAATGGTCCCTAAAAGTATGGCTACATAGATGGTTGATGCCTCTATCACCATTGATGAGGGGGAAACATATGAAGGACATACAAAGGTGATTTTTTCATTTTGACTTGCATAAACCACAGAGGCCAATGAAGTTACTAAAAAACATGAGTGTTTCTACTTAAACTTTTATCCATAACTATGGATTTGATATATATATTTATTATGTATTTTTACAAATTTAATATCTCAAAAAGTTATTCCAACTATGGCTACATAGGTACCCAAGTCCATATTCCTAGAGGAAAGAACCCACTTTTATCTAAGTGAACTCACTATGGATTATATTCTAGTTTCTTTGAGTTACAATAATCCGTTTCAGGAGACATGTGATTATTAATGGACCGACCATTATTTTTATTGGAAGATTATATTGAAGTTGATCTCCAACACCCTCATGGATGAGATGAATGAAAATCAACATCAGTTATAATGATACTTTATTCTACTAGGTAGTGTGGGATTCAATTATCTGAATCTTTATACCAGTTTAAAGAATATCATTTGGGCCTGAGCGTGTGGAAGAGCAGTCGATGAATATAATCATGTATTAGAACAAATGGTGTATTCATCTCAACATTGGGTTGTGAGTTTCGACAAGATTACCATTATATAGCCATGGAATAAAATAAATGATTCAAAATTGATGAAAATTATACCCAAATAAGTAGACTATAATGGGAGATAGATAGTACTGGGGAAAATATAGTTGATTATCAAATACTTGTTGAGAATTCTTGGCTCGAGAGGCTAAAGACAATTACTGATGTGGAGATCCTTCCACTTATTGATAAATTGGAAGCCAAAATGTTGGAAGACTTTCACCACATTATTATATATTCTCATAATAATCATAATGGTATTTAATAACTTATATATATTCTTCTGTAATAGAGAAATTTTAGTGAAGAGAGACTCCAACCTATGTGTTTTCCTCTTATATTGAACCATTAATGAATTAAATCATTTGAATTGCATGAATTTTTGTCACATTATCACTCATTTTTTGGTACCTTGAAAAACATATTGGATGAATTATAAAACATATAATTTAATATATAAAAAATAAATTTCATTAATAAAATTCATTAATATTGATTAATTTGATTTCTAAATATAAATCACTATTTTGGGAATAAAACAAATTCTTCATAAAAACACATCCTTTATTTTCAATAGTTTTTATATTTATTTATAATTAATTTTTAACCCAATAATTAATTTTATAATTAATTTAATACTATTCATCCCCACTATTCCAATGGATATCTAATAACTATCATAATAAATAGAATATTTTTTTGGTAAAACCTGATCTTGAATATAACACAAGCTGTCAAATGAAATAATTGTTGTGCGTAACACAGGAAAAAATTAGTCTTGTGTGTACCAAAATGCAAACTCAGTATTGTGTAGAGAATAATATTTTTTTTATAAATCATGTTTTACTTGGTTTATCATGCAACATAATACATCAATGAATTTAAATTTATTTAAATGAAAAAATTCATAAAAACCAGAGGTGTTACATTCTACTCATATTAAAATGAATTTCACCCTTTAAATTCATTACATGGATAACAATAGATTAGGATAACTCCACCTCATCACATCCTTGGGTTTCCCATGTAACATCCTTATCTAGAGGTTTTTACAAACAAAAATTTCTAGGTATGCGGTCTTATTTCATAGAACTTTTTTTATTCGATCCAGAATCTCTATCAGTTGTTCCTCATAATAAATATCTTGATCCAGTGGTATAACCTATGATATTAGTACATGTTAAGAATTATATATTTACTTAATCAGGAGAGATACAAGGAAAAAAAACATGAAACTGAGAGATATTAGGTGGGACCATAGATAAGCTGTTGTCCCGATATGATCAAGAATTTCAAGAAATTACATCCACACAATTTGAAATTGCACTTCCAAAATAAAAGGTGGATTATTGAAAATTAATTTGTGGGAAACCCATATCATAAAAAGTTTCAATAAAACTATTTTTTAAAAATTATGAGAGTAGAAGTTAAATATCACCATAAACCTAGGATTCCGATTAATAGAACATTAACAGAAAGTGAAAAAAATAGACATGGAAGAGAATTATAAATATCACGTTATGATGGAGAATGATATAGAATATGGTCATTATAAGGTTAAAGACCATATAAACACAGACCAAATAGGTCCTAAAGGCCATTTATATCATCATAAATGAAGATAATAAGATAAAATTTTATTTCAAAATCATTTGAGAAGAAATACATACTTTATTTCATTTCATAAGTATAATATCACCCTTTGGTTGTGTATTGATGAAACTCTAATTCATTTATCACTACAATAAACTAATTTGAAATTGTAATAGCTACATATTCAGTGGATCATAATATTCATAATGGTATTGCAACTAATTCCTTCTATTTCAAGTTATCATAAAAAAATAGTTAGGATAGGTGATATAATATGCATAGATATTCATATTGGGAAATATTAATCCCTAAAACCTTATTCAGAGTTCAATGTAAAAAATTTCATAAATCGACACCCTTATTAACCTTCCAAAATATTAAAATAAAATACTATCGAAAGAAGGTAATTAAATTTTCAAAATTAACTTATCATTTGTCCCTCAAATATCTTTATCTGGCTCTTAATTGTGAAAAACCAAACTTGAGAATACCATTATCATGTATTCTCTTGAAACATGTTAATTATGATAATTACTATAAAAATATAGTGAAAACATGCATGCTTTCAAAATTAACTCTTTACTTGGACCATAAATCAAAAAATTCTATAAATTTAATCCATAAACCACATTTTCATCATATTAATAAATAATTTAAAGGTCATCAATACTATCCCATTTATTTTATCATAATTAAACATCTTTTTATATCATCATGAACATATTAAGGGTTATCTTTCCCTTAATCACATGTTCTCCAAAAATATCACCTTACCTCTCAATCAATTTTCACTGGTTCCAATACTATTCAACGCATGCTTTCAAATCCTTAAGGAAAGACTATAGTGAACCAATAACAAGATGTTTCATTATTTTATAATACCAAAAAATTAATTCTAAAGTATTATACATTAATACAAATACATAAAAAATTTAATACTTTCACATTAATTATTAGCATGAAATAATTCATTCCTTTGCCTGGAAGTTAATCCATGAGTCAGGGCATTGATTTGAATAATGGACATGACCCCCAAAAATAATAAATTGAACTCCACGAAAATTTTCTACTCTATAACATTCATTTCCAAAAAAATAACATCTTACCCTCCATTTGAGATATTCCTCTAGGTTCTTATTAGAACCTTCTTGACATACATTAAACCAAATATTCTTGCCTCTATCTTCATAAACACATGAAATTTCATAAAATTCAATATTACTCTTATTCTAGGTTTTAGTAATCTCCCTAAGGTTGATATTTTTTTTATCATAATATGATATTTTTTATTTTGAATAATCACTACATCCTTCACTCCAATAATTATCCCATTTAATTTCTCATTAGTAAATTTTTATTCACATTCAATAATAATGCAGTTACTTATGGTTCCCTGTATTGGCTAAAACAACAAAGAATAGTTTGACCAATAATAATCATATTGGGAAAACCTCATATTCAAGAAAAATTTCTCATAATATTTCAATCTATGACACATTATGTTTATCTTAGATTATTCATGATCGTTACCAAAACTATTGGATTATAACCTATACATAGAATTGTTGTTAGGGATCTTACTACATTTTTCTCATCCTAATTTTAAATGGTTAAATTTTTTTTCTCTGATACAAACTACAAAAAACCAAGACTAACATACATAGACATTACATTAATTTTTTAGAATATTTAATACATTACAAAAACCTGAACTTAAAGGCCGTATTAGTTTAGTGACTTTAGAAGCATGGAAATATAAACTACTAGTTCATAATACATCAATATATAATCCCACCCATTTCTTCACAACTAGATTTTTTTTTGAAATATAATACATAATAATTTTCTTTATATCTTTGGAAAAATAAACACCAAAAAATTTGATATCAAATGCTCATTATGGGTATTCAAGAAAAATACATAAGCATAACATAATCATAAGTGTATAAGAATATAAGAAAAACATTTTAAATCTTACCATGTATGTCAATGATCATATAAAAGAGTCATGGAATAAATATTGGAATTTTATAATACATGGATCTTAATGGAGTCAGGAGAATAAACCATTAAATCATAATATATGAATATGAAATGGAATTGTGGATGACATATAAATATATAAAATGATTTTGATGGTATTCAAGGCCTACTTCCAAGGATATATTAGTGGAATGAGTTCAGTACCAAAACCATATTAGTAGTCAAGGTTCACTCTCAAAACCATCTTAGTAGTAAAGGTTCAATCCCAATACAATTTTAGTATTCAATGTTCACTCCCAAAATTATCTTAGCAGAAAAATTCATTTACTAAAGCGGGTTCACATTCCATTTCATCCATGGCTATATCATGAGATATAAATCAGTAACCAATTAATTGAACAGAGATATAGATCCCACCAATCACATAATTAAATACATAAACATTCACTCTAAAAAATATTAATAATTCAATATATTAGAAATCATTAAATGAAATGTGTTTCATAAACATTTCATCATAGAATATCTCATTGAAAAGTAACATAATTCATAAAAATCACACCATAAAGACATAAACCATTCATAGAAATAATATGAATGGTACCCTTTTATAATATCCACAATTAATCATGAGTAATACCAAAATATTTCATCTTTAACAGAAAATAATTTTGAAAGACTCTTTAAACATTTCATTAGGAAAATAACATTTCCTTTTTGAAAAAATATTTTTAAATCATAAAACATTCATAATATTTTTTTCATTGAATACAACCTTGAAAAATTATAAAGGAATATTTTTAAAAAATAGAAAATATTTTAAATAATTTTACTTGAAAATTATCTAAAAGATATCATTTAATCTGTTTTAAAATACATTTAGAAAACATGGTTTTTAAATAAAAATATTTCCAATTGATGAGAAAAATAAGGTTAGATTTTATTAAAAACACTTTCTTATTTTCTATAAGTACCAATGAGTAAAAAAATAGCAACATTAATTGAATATAAAATTAATAAATATAGGATAATAAAATTCAGGATAAATCTTGAGATATCGATCATAATATTTCATTAATGGAAGCATAAACCTAAAAAATCCTGGTAAATGATGATATTATAACAATAAAATCCTACCACTTTAGTAACTTTGAATCATAAACTCCATGAAAGATAGATCATAAAATGGATATGTAAATACCGAAAATTTAAGGATAATATAAAGTATATACACCACAAAAAAGAAACAAGTGGCGAATATGGCATATGTTTCTCAAAAATAAAAGTGAGACTAGAAATCCCCTTACCTTATGTATTAAATTCATTCATATAAATTAAAACAGAATATATAATAAATATAAGTTTATTATAAATATACCAAAAAACCATATTTTTATATATAATATCATATATGATTTACTTATGACTTTATATTATTGGTTTGTTAACAAATCCATGTTATAGTTACCACTTTGTTTTTCGTACATGTTTTGACTTATTATTCTTGGTCCTATTACATAGATCATGATTTAATCATCTCTATAATGATAAAAATGATATAAATATCATATATATATATATTCAATATATATTTATTTACGATGAATTATAAAATTTAGTGGTGGAAAATAAAATACACAGTTCAGGGAGACGGTAGGATGTACATACGCTTGGATGATGTTTTCATTTTCTTATCATATTAAAAGAAAGAAAATAATATAATAAATTTTCATTACAGAATAATTTTTTTCATATATGTCATATCTTTTTATTAAAAATATCCTTAATATATTTGATGAAAATCATGAGCGAATCATATCAATTCGTGGGGTAGTAGTCCGTTATACACATGAATATCGTTATTGTATTCCCACAAAAATGTAAAGTAAGAAGGTATGTGTGATATAAAAATTACAGAATCATAATAATATCATAAAATAATATATATCCTATATAAAATATAAATCATATATAAAATATAAATCCATCATTATTCCTAACCTTTAAATGTGGTAAGGGAAAAACGAACGTCATTAGTTCGCAAGGCGGTACTCCGCCGTACACATGAATGATGATTGTGTATCTATTTGCTGAAATTGTGTGAATTTATTTGACTTAAATATAACATAACAAAAGATCAGTATATTTAAGATACTGAGGTTATTATATAAACAATAATTGAAAAAAATTTAATGGGTTTAATGAAGAAATAAAATAAATACTTTTGTTTATGAACATTGCCTCTTCATCAGTTATATCCTTTTGGATTTCACTAAATGACTTCCTTGGATTGATTTATACCCAAATGAAGGATTATAGGATTATGGTAGGGAGTTTTTTGGATATTTTTATAGGGTTTCTCCGAATACAATAGGTATTTAAGTGTGAAGAAAAGAGAATAAGAGGTTCCCTTTTATAAGAAAGGGGATGGGCACTTTTGGAATTTATCAAAATATTAATTTGTAATAATTTCAATGTTAATAAAAATACCCAAAAAGGCTATTTATTTCAATATAAAATAATATGATATTGTAATATCATTAAAAAATATATTTTATACAATTTTTTGTGTTATTTAAAACATTTTCATTTTGATTAACCCTTAGTAAACTTATTTTAATTTTAACTGTGATAACAACTTTTTCAATATTAAAAGGTTGTAATGTTTAAATATAATCTATCAATTGAACCATAAATGACAAATTTATGATATTTTAGACAATATATTATCCTAATTTTCATTATTTAATTTTGTTTATTTATAAATAATTTAATAAAATATTATTTTCAAAAAATACCATTAGTGTCAATTTTGACACTATTCATTACTTTGAATTTAAAAAAATCAATAAAGAAAGATAAATTCAAGAAAAATACTTTAATACAACCATAATATGTCATATTCACCTATAAAAGTTTTGGATCGCCATAATTAATTAAAATTATATTTCTTTTAATATTTCTAATATCATGTATTTGATTTTTTCATTAATTGAATAATTATTGTATCATCATTGTGTTATTATTTATGATTATTATTTTTTAATAAAAACTTAAAATAAATTTCGATAATGTAGTTTAAATATTTTAAATTTCATAATAATATTTATTGTCCATAATATCCTATATTTAACCCCATATTAAAAATATTATTCTTATTAAATTTAAGAGTGTGACATTTTGTCACTCTCTTGGATTTTAATAATATCTAGCTCATTTTCATGGAATGTCTCCATTAAATAATTCAATATTTAACATTAGGTTTCAAGTGTCAAATTAAATTCATCCAATAACACTTCGGAAATTTTTAGTTTAATTTTATATTATTTATAATATTATTTTTACCCTTAATTACCCGATTTACCCTTAACCATGGTAATAAAATTACTAAATCTACTATTCATATTGTCCAAAAATAAAAGGGAAATAATTAATATATTTATACCATATTATTAAAAAATGGAATCCATTTTTTAAAATTATAAACACATATGTAGATAAAATTTATTTTAAATTAATCTCATAGATGAGGTGAGAATGTGGGTTCTTAAAGTGAAAATGTTCCAAAGTTTACTAAGATTTCATACATAAATTCAATATAAAAATGATTACAATGACCTAAATTGGATTAATTGATGTATAAATAAAATATTTTTAAATTAAAACCAATTAAAAATATTATTTATCATTTTATATTATTTAGAAAAAAGACCATTTTGAACTAAAATTCAATATTTTCAATATTTATCAAAAGACGAAAACTATCAAAAAAACCAAAAAATTCACCCTATGATTTTTTGACAATAAAAATTATAAAAATAATTTTATTTTTCTAATAAAAATCATAAAATTATCAATATTTAGTTTTAAAACAAGTATTCTATTAAAAGGTTTCCAAACTACCATTAAAAAAATTTACAGTTTTTTATGCTTAGAATTGGATTTGTTTTTATTTTATTCCTATAAAACATATTGAATGAATTAAATAATAATTTAATATATAATAGATAAATTTAATTAAATTATTTCAATAATAGTTATTAATTTAAATTGTTATGATAAAAATAAATTGTGGGAACAAAATAGTTTTCATAAAAACACATCATTTATATTTAATTAGTTTTTATCATCATTTGTAATTAATTGGAAACCCAAGAATTAGTTTTACAATTTTGTTAATCCAAATATTTAATAACATTAAATTGATATATTATTAATATTATAATAATTATTATATCATTTTTTGAAAAAACGAGGTCTTGCATGTAACTAAAGCTATCGAAGGAACTCATTATTCTGTGTAAAAAAGGCCAAAACGTTTCTTGAATGCACCCTAAGACAAACTAAGCGTTGAGTGTAGTGAAATATTGTGTATAAATCAATATTTACATGGTGTAACATGCAATGTAATCCATCATATAATTTTAATTTATTTGGAATAAATAATTCATAAAAACTCAATGTGTTACACACTTCATGGCTACCCGAGTTGGATCCCAATGTGTGAGGTGATGGAAAAAAATGTGATATTTAACTTAGTACAAAAACCTAACCTCAATGATAACCTATACTACATGGTGTATGATCTTTAGGGATACATGGATTATAGTCAACTTTCTCACATAGAGAGAATCCTTTATTCATGTGTCCACATGATCCCCCATTTCTGCCACTTATACCACCATTTTACCTGCCTAAATCCACCAAACATGAAGGGGAAATCATTTAATCATCGATTACCAACCTCTAGTGGTAGGAAATTAGATCTCAAGTATCTCGTGTGGTAGTATTCATGCCTCCCATAAATATATTGGGGTCCAAATCCATGATATCATCACTCATATATTGATAAAAACCTCATTATGTCTGCAAAATAATGATTCCTATGTTGTTGATGCATCTTCCATGAATTTTGGTGTTTAATAACACTTGAATCTATCCCAAAAATATCAAATTGAGACCCCATGGTTTAATGACGAAGAAACCAAAGAAAGATAGTGGGAAAATCATAAGAACAAGGTAATATCATCATTGGATGAAAAAAAAGCATAAAAAACAATCATAATTTGTACAACTGAGTGTGTGAAATACAATCACAAAAAAGATAAATAATCTGATTCAAGAACAAAAATAAATAATTTCTCATTTGGAGAAAGTAAATAGTATATACAAAATATAATAAATCCAGGCTTGTCAAATAAATCAAAGGGAAGAAATACATAAAATAACAATCCCTACCTCATGAGGAAATAGATCATTGGTGAAGAACATATTCTCTAGTGATGAATATGATGATCCAACTATATTTTCCATTTGTCCCATGATTCTCCTTGATCGTACATTGTCAACCCACATTCTTAATTTTCTAATTCAAATGAAGCTATCATCCTCCTCTCTTATCACATAGGGTTATGTATCTAACCATGGGGACTCATTATAATGAGAAATATATAGAGTGGTAAGTTGGTTTAGGTCATTAGATAAATTATGTAAAAATATTATTTAATTTAATTAACATACCCTATAATTGTATCATTTAATATTATGTCTAAGATTTAATAATATTATGTTACATCTATGGTAAACCTCATATTTTGAAAATGGTTGTGGTATTATATTTCTTATGTAAGTTCCTGATCAAGGTGAAAACCATTTAGTCCCAAAATATGTGTGCACATTATTTAATATAAAATAAAAATGATAACATATTAATTATGGGGTCCTTCAACACCCAAATTATAGTGAAAACTCCCAGGAAAATTCTAGAGATATATTTATAAATATTCAAAGGATCAAAATACTAAAACTGATGTCATTACATTCACACCTCCTTTACGTATTTTAACCCTAAAATATAAGTTAGAAAAAAGGGGGTGTAATGAGCCTGCATTAAGATCTCATACTCCTAGAATCTCTACTATGTGTTCCCATACCACGAAATCATGAAAACTAGGGGAATGCTCAGTCTACACAGTATCATCTCTTCTTGGTCCTCAATCACTATTGGACACTTTGAGACAATGGCTCTATCCTCAATGAAAAAATCAATATAGTAAATAATGAGCATCAGGTCATGCATGTATCTCCTTAGAATCAAGACATGGAATACATCATGAACTTGGTATGACTATAGGGTTAAGGATAAGTGGTAAGCTAAATTTACAACCCTCCATAGATTTTGGAACCACCCGATGAACCTCAGGGATAACATTCTTCCCTAGCTAATACTCTACAATCCTCATCAAGGGGAGAAACTCAAGAAGATATGGTCCCCCTATTGAATCTCTAAAGGCATATGATGTTGGCCCATGTAATATCCATATAAGCTCTGGGATGTATTTATACACTCAAGGATGACCTGAACATTATCCATCTTCTCATTCATGATCTCTGTACTAGCAAGATATGTCATTACAATCCCATTCCAGAACAAGGTTAACCTAAAGGATATGACTTATAGGGTTTCAAAAGGATCCATACTAATATTAGAGTGAAAACTAATATTACAATTAAACAATATCAATGTAAAGTTATATTCATAGCATTGGATAATGTCTAACACATAGGCTCTCTGCATATCCTCTAAAACCATGATAGTCTGATTGGTCTACCCGTTCTTCTAAGGGTGAAATAATGTATTAATCCATAAACGGGTCCTAAAATAGTCTTTTAATCCTATCTACAATGATGTTGTTAACAAAGATTCACATTTGGAGATCATCATCATGGTAACACCATAAAGATGAATTATCTCATGGATGTTTAAAAACCCCAAAATCTCAACTGAACACTGCTATGTGATGGTTAAAAAGTGTACCGACGTAGAGAGTTGACCAATAATCACCCAAGAAGCATTGTGATATATAAATGTACATGGATTCACTATCATAAAATAAATTTATATACCATACCAATTTCATTCCTGATACTCAATAGGTTATGTCAAACCTACTGAAACTAGATGTTTATCCTTTACCAGCTGACATATAAGACACTGAGAAACAAACTCGGCAATATTTTTCCTTATGATGGCCCACTAAAAGTTCCACTAAAGGTTCAGGTATGTATTTTTCACACCTAGATATACATATAAGGTAGAAGTATGAAACTCCTTCAGTACCTCCACATGGAATAGTATAATAACTAAATTACTTCCCTAGAAAAGGATAATGTTCCCCTCTCCATTATAAAATCAAATTGGTGCATATTTTTAGGATATATTATTTTGACAGAATTTACAGTCAACATCTCCCAACAGATCATCTCTCCCATGGAGAAAAATTGGTATATTTACCACCATCAAAGGAAGATAAGATGAACCCCTCTCCTCCACTGGGTTTAGTTATAATGAGGATAACCGCTTTGATGCCTCCTCCGCAAAATTTGAATGGTATTTCCTAATAAGGAAATATACCACCATGTTTCCCTTAATTGGAGTATAAAATATCTCAAATTTTTAGTTTTGAAGGAAATAAAACCAATACCTTTATCACATGTTGATATTACTCTGATTGAAGATGCACTTGAGACTCTATAAGTATGATTAAACAACAAATTAGTCACCCAAGAGATAATTCTTCCACATATTCTGCTAGAATACTCCCGTTTCCAACTCTAGGTCATGGGTTATGTAATATTTATCATGGGATCTCAATGTCCTTTACCCATAAGTGAAACATTCCTACATTTATATAAAAATGCACCAAATCATATCTCCAATGGAACTACATAACACTACGTACTCAACACCCTTCTCCGATAGTTTCAAAAAAGGTGTGTTGATCAACCCATTCCTTAGCTCCTTGATGACTCTTTAATACTGTTAAATCCATTTAAAAATATTCCCATTAAAAATTAAGGAAGTCAATGGGGCTACTATATTGGATAATTCCACCATGAACCTCCTATAATACCGACCAATGAGAAAACTTTGTAACTATGAAACGCCCTTTGGTAGTTCCCAAGAAATCACTACATCACTATTCACTGGTTCCATAAATATATCATTCTCAAAGATGAAATTCCCTAAAAAGTGAACATAATGGACCAAAAAATGGAGCTTTGAGAGTTTATGATAAATATGGACCTCCGATAGTAATTACATGACCATACTCAAATGATCTACATGATACTCCTTAGATATAGATTAAATGAGAATGTCATTGATGATGAAAAATAAAAATCAATCTACATGTAGCTAGAAGATCTAGTTTATAAGATCCATGAACACAAAGGGAGAATTAGTCACACCAAAATTTATCACCAAGAACTCATTTTTTTAGTGACATCAGAATATTGATTTTATAATAACATCCTCTTAAACCTACCATAGATGGTATTCAAATATGAGATCGATATTTTAAAACCAAATAACACATTTAAATTGGTTGAAAAGGTTTTCAATACTTGGTAAGGGGTAATTTTTCTTAATATTTTCCTATTTTAGGAAATGATAATCAACAAAAATCCTCAAACAATAATCTACCTTTTTACTAAAAAATTAGAGCCACTCAAGGGGACACATTAGGTCTAATAAAACATTCTATAAAATGTATTATAATAATACCCTTATCTCATGGAACATGGTAAGGTCCATTCGATATTACATAGAAGATATCAATATATTCTTGGGGTGTAAGTCATTAAAAAATCCAATCACTCACCTTAGAGGTAGTACCAGAATATATTTAGGAATGATATATATATAATCATCCAATTTCATTAGAAGCTAGATTCATGAATATCCCACTACACCAAGGGACAAAATCTCTAACTATTGGGTGATATATTGTATATTCTTACTCGTGATCCCTACCTGATAAGCCATAAGATTCTTATCATACATGAAGGGGAATATTTCCCCATATATATGATAGAAACTAACTCTCCTAAAATGAAAATCTATCTAGGCATGTACCATGGATAATTAGTCCATACCTACGATAACTTCATATATTTTTAATAAAATGAGAAATAGGTCCCATGGTAATATCTCTCTGTTTAGAACGAACACACACTATCAGCATATGTGAGATATGAAAGAATGAATCCAGGAATAAACCACAGTACATATTTAATGATCCAAATACTTTAATGGATTTTCTATAACTCACATGTGGGATTTATAGGTAAATTATTGAATCATTTTAGTTCGTACAAGTTCTGGAGAAAATGTATAGAAACATAGATCATACCTCAGACCATCTCATTAGTAGCCTGATCATATACCTCCATAGCCTTAAACTAATTATGACCTAGAATGAAATCCCCCTGAACCTAGATTGGTCACCTGAAGGTTGTGTTTGGAGTAGTTCATGGCATCATCCTCCACCTACCGCTCCTTCCTGTAGAGATCTTCCCACTCCTCTATATGAACTACCAATCTAGGTTCCAGCCTAACCTAGAATCAAAGACCCCTTATCATGTCACTACCTCTACCAAAAAGGTCCATCCACTATCTGAACACCATCTAAAGAACATAGATTAATCAAATCATGAGCCATGTGACCTCACCTGTCGTAAGAACCACATCACACCTCATTAAGATGACTCCATTGTCTATGAAAACCTTGTGCTGCAGATCTATGTGTATGAGTCCTGAAGTTATTATTCCTATTAAGCTGTAACCTTGATGACTATCGCCTTGATACTAAAAATTAATCATCCCCAAAATGTCCAATGTTGGCTCTATCCTTATTATGTCCCTCCACTAGAATTTTCATTATAACCAAATACCACTCGAGTACTCCAATATTTATAAAAATGTTTAAGGATGATGTCAGAGCATTAATATACCTTTGAAGGAAAATATAAAACATCCCTAACCATATATATCCTCCCCATAACATATTGAGAGAGTATCATGTGTGGTCGATAAACTTCAAGGTACACTCAACAACTCTTATATCACCCTGTTGTAGTATGGGAAGTTTATAGATCTTGACAGAGTGTAATTGAGAAGGGTAAATCTTATCATATAATAACTACTAAAATTATGGCCATGAGATCATTTTCTAATTATGGGTTTGAGATAGAAGAATACAATAACTCCATACTACTCCATTAATAAGGTTGTTCTCAAGTGAAACCATATGATTGGATGAGGTTCTAACATGCTGGAAAACTCAGACCACTACCTCGATCAAATCCTCCACAACCTGAGGGTCTATGTCACCAAGAAACCTGATTGGTATTTATCACTAGAAATCATTTTATGTTCTAATCTAATTCAAATAATATTCCTCACCCATTGGAGCTATCAAAAACCCATCACATAGTTAATCATCTTCTTTAAACTATGGAGGTGTATCCACATGTTTTCCATCAAGTGGAGGCACTACCCTATGCCTGTTAGATGGAAATCACCTCATGATTGGGTCACTGAACTGAGGTCTCTTCACTCAATTAATCATCACCAAGATCCACTATAATTATCCTAGATTTCTATCGTCATAGAGGTATCCTGTAAATTAACTATATTTACCGTGGTTATTTGAGCATATATGGGGATTTGATTCCAGAAGGGAATAACAGTCAAAATACCCAATCCTATAATATGTATACAACATTGGATTTTAAGTTAACAATTTTTTATGAGTTTTATTTCTTTTCAATTATTATCTTTGGTTGTCAATGGTGGTCAATGAAATAAAAATATTTTAGGGATGTCAATATGATGAAGAAGATCCAAAGTTAATGGATTTTAGATGAATATCTAAGAATTATAATTAAAATGAACATATAAATGGTTTGAAGTTTTTGAGTTTCAAAGATTATGCTTGGAAAATTTTTATGTATTCATTAAATGACATTGGATGTCATTATTGAATACTTCTCATAAAACACTGACAATTTTTGAACTGGTTCTATGTTTAAAATACATGTATCAAAGGTGACACATTGTTTACAAAAATGAAGAAGAATTTTTTGGAAGCTAAATATTTAATTGGAACTATATTATAAAAATAATAGAATAAGAGTAAAATAATATCATGAAATATATCACTATTGTATTAGAACCATGCATTATCTCACTTGAATAACATTCAGATCCTGATTTTCATGATGAAGTCCATAAAGACGATAAATCAAAATATGTTCATGAATAAAGGAGAACCATGTGATATATTTATTATTTCATGAGGTGTTTTGAAGTTGATAATAGACTTGGATTCAATAATTCTTTACATAGAATTCTATTTGTATATAAAGGAAGGGAGATATTATATATAAAATATGGTTAAATCACAAGCAACATAGCCCACCCAACCAAGGGAACATGTGGGACCCTAAGGGTTAACCATTACCAAGGGAGTATCTTTAGAAATATCTTGGGAAAAAGAGGTAATATTTCCCACAAGATTAAGTTAGGAGAACCTATGTATAAGGCCTGCAGAGTGCAGGGCTGAAGCCGTGGATAGGTTGGTCCCAAATCCCATAGGGAAGCCCATTGACCATTTATGCCATGGCCTGTGTGGGCATGCTGTGTAGAGAGTCTAGTTTTCGACCCCACTATTGGCTCAAATGGTGACTAGTCATGATTTATATTATAAAGAAGAGGGAGGCACATTTTGAGTTCTAATGTGGTATGAGAACATGAGTATATGATTCATCTATAATTATATTATAAAAACATAATGTGTTCATTCGATTGATCATGATATGATGATTAATGATACACCACATCATCATTTACTTTCTCTAAATATTAGGGCCACCTAACTAAGGACTTTTGATGATTAGACACCTTTAAAAATCAGGCCACACATTGAAGATCAACTCTAATATTCAAAATAAGATCGCGTTTATGATGCAAGCTTCGTGGACCATTTTTTGACTTTATCATACAATCAGGAACTCAAAGAACTAGGCCATGTTGAATAAAAATTAAGTCGAAGAGGTCATTCAAGACTTAAATATGCATGTATAAGGTTGAGTTTGTGAATGCATTTATATTCTCTTGATTGTATTATGATGATGTGTCATCGCAAAGGAGTATCCTAATCATGAAGCAAAACTCCACCATTTTCCACATCATGTATGTTGCATTTGAAGAATTCAAAAATGAGATATTTAGATATTACAAATAATGATTTTCAAGGAATTATTTTTGGGATTTGAAGTGGATTCAAGACTCTGATGATTTCATACAAAAAGAGAGTACCCTTGACTGAGAGGTGCTTCTGCCAATCATGTTTTAAAATATATCTCTCATTTATTCTCAAAAATAGAGTTCGTCTCCATTATTATAGTTATTTAAAGGAGAAAATTCCCAATATCCTTCAAGGATTCATGAATATGGGGATCCTTATAAACCATTCTAATAATATGAAAGAGATATGATAACATAAAGTGCAAAGAAGGTCCATGGACACGTGACTGGTGTTCACACCCTCATCATGATTTTTGAATGAAATTAATACCAAAATCCAGTGTTTGTGTTGCAAACACCCATTATTCTTTGTGAAGAACTTGTTTCATGAATATTTTCAATATTTCATGATGGATCAGGATAACACATCAATTCTATTGTTTATAAGAGAGGAACAATATCCCACCAGTGGGAAGATATTAATTATACAATGAATTAAGAAATAAACAATGCAATATATCAAGCACCCATTTTGGTTTGTGAAAAGGTAAAAAGAGGAGGATTTTATAGGATACAATAAACAAAAGAATGCAGTGTGTGTAAATACATGTTTGTATAGAGATAAAGTGAATAGTGTTTGAATGTGTTCATTCATACAAGAATTCATAGGGTAAAAAATAAATACACATAAAATTATAAATAATAAATATATGTGTTATGGTTTATTCAATGTACATGAATCACGATTATGAATTAAGTTCTCTCAAAGAAACCTAATTTTTAATTCAATAAGAGAATGGTTTGAATGTGTGCAAGATCATTCTTGAAAGTGCATTACAATATAGTTTATTAAATATTGTCTATGTCAAGGCACAGAAAAACTAAATTGATTATTACTAATTTTTTGTTATTGAGTATTATAGAAAACAAATTTGACACTACATCACTATTCTATATTACTTTGTGTCTAAGAATAAGTGATTTCCCAATCTACATTCAATATTTATTATTTTGGTTAAAGAATAATTTAGGGGGAGTTAGTCTGTTATACATTCATATTATTCAGACTAAAATAGAAGTTAATTATGATCATTCTAAAATGAGATGAGATTATAGTGTTTCACTAAAAACAATGGTTTTTTATTATATCTAAGAAGAAGAAGATTTAGTGAAGTCTGGTTTTCAATAAATAAGAAAGATATAAAAAAATGATATAAAATTATGCATATATTTGTTTGTCATATATCAGAGGTAGAAGAGGAAGTTAATGGCCATGTTGATATAAGTTGATTATAATTTGTGTTAGGAAGAATTCAGGGAAGATAAGTCTATAAAACATTCATATTACTATGACGAATAGAAGAAGAAAAAAGTGAAACTTTTAGTTTGCTACTGGGATGATTAAGAAGTGTGGTTTTAAAGCTATTGTGAAAGTAAAAAAGTGAAGAAGTTAGTTTAATGACTATGAAGAATCGTGACATCCAGTAATAGTCTCAACTGGTGGAATATTTTATTAGGGTTACAAATAACCTTATCATTAAGGTTATTTCTATATTTAAAGGAATTATAAAGATCTTTCCATGTTATTTAAAACATTCACTATTAATTGACTATAGTTCATTGAAATTGAAAGAACATCTCTTACTTTTTGTAACCATATTAAAAGGATTAAATTATAGTGGTTTTGTGGTTTTATCATTTCCATAACATTCTAAAGACTATATTATCTTATTGAGTTGTGAATTTTTTAAGAATATCTTGTTATATCTTTTACTTCATTCATATACTTAAATGCAACAGGAAAATAGGGATCAAGAGAATCAATATCCTAATAGGTTAAAGAGGTAAAGGGATCAAAGTTGTATTTATTTTAAAAATTTACTAAAAAAAATTCACACACTCTCAGTTTCAGGAATATCCCAATATGGTCCATTAAAGTGGTATCAGATCTGTGGTTCACATTTTATTGATTCTATATAATGGAGATATTCTCTTTGGAAAATTTGATTTTCTTTCCTGAGTCAACAATGTATTTCACTTTGGGTGGAGATTTAGTTATCTCTAAGAACATTCCTATATCTATGAAGACCATGATGAATAGTAAAATAAATAGAAGATAAAGTTGAAGAATAATTCATGCTTTTCTAAAGAATAATAAGTATATGATTCTACACACCTTTCAGATAATGAATACACATTTGGGTTGGGAAGTAAAAAGCTAGTGTCTCAAGTTTCCACCAACGATAAAGAAAATATTTATACCTTAACTAATCATGAGGTATGTGTTTTTATTTTCATAATTGTCCTTAAGTTGATGATACTAGAAAAAGTGGTGATAATTCCCAATCTATAACCTGTCAAGAGATATTAGTTGATAGATTAGAATATATCATGAATTTTGCTCCCATAAAAATAATATGCCTTATTTGTGGAGTCTTTCAATGTATGAAGGAAAATATCACCCAAATGGAAGGATAATCTGATGTTTTGAGGAAGGGATTTCATGTAAAAATTCTTGAATGTTTGAATCTCTTACAAAATATTATAACCTTTGAAGAAATAAAGAGGAAAATTGAAACATGTTTCTCAAAATTAATCTAAGAATTTGAAGAGAAATAGGGAGTCAAAAATACTATGATAGAAAATAACTATTCACTTTATGATAAATTGAAACACAATATTGCTGCAAATAATTCATAACTAGAAGAAAATTCCAAGAAACTTAAGAAACGTGAATCTTTGATTCAGAACAAAGTTAAGCAACATAAATATGAAGTTGAGAGAATGAAGATGTATTTTGAGGAAAAATATTATTATGATTGAAGATTAGAAAGTTATCCTCAATATGAAATTTCTATAATTGGATGTTTATTTGACCAATATTGATAAGACACATATTAAATATTCACAAAAGAAGGGAACAATTTCTCCTACTACACAATTCTCACTTAAGGATTCTAAGTTTAAAAGACCCCCAACATATGATAAGAATATACTAACATCATTTTATGATCTATCTCAAGAATCTAAGAATAAATAAAAACTATCCATACCAACATGTATTAATACATCTAAACCTATTATCATGAACAATGCAGTATGAAAAAGTTTGAATGAATAAAGGTATTAAGAAACCTACCACCATGAATAGGGTGGATAATAAAAAGAGTGTGGAAGATATTTCCCCACAAATATCACAACATGACATGAAAAAAACCAAAAAATATTATATATAATAAATACTAAGATCATGGTTTTTGGTTCAATATAGGTGTTGTAAAAGATTTGGGCATTGTTCATTATATTGTTGGTATAATCTTTTAAATTCAAGAGAATGGATAAATCCCATATCAATTGTTAGTAAGAAAGAGATGAAGAAGAAACATATATAGGTCTATATATTGCAAAAATATTTTTAAATCTTAGAAATATATGTGATGTATAAAATGGAAGTGGTCAGAATTCTAGTATATTCTCATCTCAATAGGTATCCAAAGTTGATAAGAAAAGAAAACCAATGTATCTAACTTAGAGAGAAGAATAAAACTTGGGCATAGAGTAGAAAACTGTTTTAAACAAAAGTTCTCCAAAGAATATTCCATAAATGAAATTTGAGAAGACCTTGGATTACAAATCCAAGAAGTTGAAGAAAAGTATATTATAAAAAAGAACTACTAAGTCAGATAAAACTCAGAATAAGACTTATGAAATATCCAAACATTATTCTATAATTCATCATGACATGTCAGTTATCTAACTAGTAAATTTGGAAATAATGAGAAAAAAGAAATTTAAAAAATCCAAGCCTTATTAAATAAGAAAAGATAATATTCCACATGAAAATGATAAATCTATGTGTGTGAAGTGAAACATTGCTAAACATACTGTTATAAATTTATTGGAAATTATCTCAGCATAAGAAAAGTTATTTATGATTGTATCAGGATATAAAATTTCATTAAAATATATTAAAGAAATAATAAAGACACACAAAGACATTTAAGGAGTGATAAGATCCACGCAACCTCAATCAAAAGTGCTAGTGTGAAGAGTAAAGAAAATGGGGAAACTTGGTTGATAAAATCATCTCAACCATTCTTTTCATATTTTTGAAGTAAGGATGATCCACTTTATTCCCTTAAATATGTGTGTTTTGTATTTGTACTTATAATTCATGGAATTTAATGTGAAGTAAGATCTTAGGGGTAGAACCTGAGAAGCAGTGGGTGTAGTAAATTATTGATAGAAAAGATGAATAATTCAGTATAATTGAATGATTCCTCAAATTATATTCAAATACTAATATGATGGAGGATTATCTTTCATGAATTTAAATAATTTTATTTCCTATTCAAGATTTCCAAGATAAAGAAGATACTAAATTGAATTTATATTATTTTTGGTATCCTAAAAAATATGTTTTCAAGAAGATAATCCTTGGTGAAGATATAAATTTTTTCAATATATCCATTCACAAGTTGAAGATACATTATCATTTATTCTCCTAATGTAACATCTTGAAATTATTTATTGAAGACATCCACCATTATGAAAATACTGATAAGTGTTTCCATTGAGGGTGATGCAAATAAAGAAATATGAAGAAGCTACCAGAATCATTATTTCAATTGATATGAGATCTAATTATTCTGGAATGTACATGAAGATCATGTCATTGGAAAGGTATGTATCCCTTAATATCCCATCAATGGTTACTCAAAATAAAGATTGTTTTACAAAGGGGTTAATTGAATTAATCAGTAATATCAGAATAATGGAATCACCCCAAGGTCACTTATCTTGCCTATTACACTTGAATGTTTTTTATCTATTTTTTTGAAGTGAGTATAGAAGTTTCAGGTTGATTGTTCTTAAAAATGTTCATCTAATATTTATTATCTTCATCCTTTAATGAAAGTGAATATCCCTTGAAGACATTTATATGTGTTCTGATATCATGAGGTATCATGATTGGTTGATAAGGGAAAACTTTGTTGCTAAATCAAATCCTCTTGTCTTCTACACCAATCATTTTTCAAGTTAGCTTGGAGTGAAATTATTGAAGAAACATTTCTTAATTATGGAATGATACCCATTTCCCATTAACTATGTGTTTATTTTCAGAAAGGATTAGATAAAGTGAAATGAAATTTGGAAAAAGTAAAATGTGAGAGAGAAGAAAATGATTCATATATTTAAAAATTCATTTGGAATGAACTTTAATGGTATTGAAAACAAATACAAAGGGGGGATTTAAGTTCTCAATTTGTGTATGAGTTGTATTTTTTATTAATGATTGTCTTTGATTATCATTGGATATCAATGGAATAGAAATATTTCATGGATGTCAATATGATGAATAATTTCCAACGTAAACAGATCTTGGATGGAGTGCTCAAGGATTATAATTTAAAGAGATATATAAATGTTTTTAAGACATTTATTTTCAAAGTTAATTCCTAGATAATTTTTATGGATTCATTAAATTACATTGTATATCATAATTGAATACTTCTCCTAATAAATTTGATAATTTATTAAATGGTTCTATGTTAAAAATACATGCGTCAAAGGTGATACATTATTTACAACATAGAATTAGGATGTTTTGGAAGAGAAGAGTTATTTATTACATATATTCCCAAAATAATAGAAGAAGAGTAAAATATGGTCATGAAATATTTCTCTATTGCATGTAAACCATGAAAGAGATAACTTAAAGAACATTAAAATACTAATTTTCATGAATAAGTATCTAAAGAAGAGAATGAAAAATATGTTTGTGCGTGAAGGATAATCATGCTATATATTTATTATTTCAGAAGGTTTTACAAAGTTGATAATGGATTTTTATTGAATAATTATATACTTAGAATTATCTTAGTATATATTGGAAGGGAGGACTTAAATAAAAAATAAGGCCAAATCACAAGATACATATGAAACTAAACCAAGGGAACATGTGGGACTATGAGGTTCAACTAGGCCCAAGGGATCGACCCTTGAAAGACCATGGGTGATAGAGGAAATAATCCTCATTAGAGGAAGGAAGGTGGGTCTATGTATAATTCCCATAGAGTACATGGTCAAAGCCACACATAGGTTGGGAAATAAGCCCATAGGGAATCCCATGGACCATTTTTTCCACATCTTATGTGGGAGTTCTATGTAGTTAATCCATGTTTCGACCCCGGTGATAGCTTTAATGGTGATTGGCCAAGATTTAGCTTACAAAGAGGAGGGAGGCACATTTAGATTTCTAATGTGGGATTTGAATATGAGAGCACAGTTCACATATATTTAAATTATATATACATTACACGACCATTCAATCATGTGTTATCTAATGATCACGGATCCACAACATCATCATATCCTTACTCTAGACACAATCGCTACCTGAATCTAGCTATTTGATGATCAGCCACCACTGGCGATTAGGTCACACACCAAGGATCATCTCTGAAAATCAAAAAAGAATGAGTTTATGATGCATGATTCATATATGGTTTTTGACTTTCTAATATGATCAAGAACTCAAATAAAAAGTCCAAGATGAATGGAAATGAAGTTGTAGAGCCCGTTTGAGTCATATATATGCGTGGCAGAGTTTGAGTTTCTTCATGCATGCAGCTTCTCTTGACTACATACTAACGAGGGTTCAAAGAAAAGGAGAAGCCCAATAATAATGAAAATAATCCACCATTTTCCGCATCACATATCCCACATTTTAAAAATTCAAGGTTCAGATCTTAGACTATTCAAAATACTAATTTTTATAGTATTATTTTCAAGATTTGAAGAAATTGTAGGGATCTAATCTGTGCCTATAAAAGGAGATTACCCACAACCCAGAGTTGAAGCTACCGCTCATGTTTTAAAAGATATCTCTCATTTTTTCAACAACAGAGTTCCACTCTATTCTTCATATTATGTGAAGGAGCATAGTCCCATGAGCCTTCAAGATTCACGAAGAAGGGGAGACATGTGAACCATTCTAGTTCTGTGAAGGAGATCTGTGCCCATCCCATGCAGAGAATTTATGTGGACATGAAAGTCGTGTCCACACCCTTATCGAGATTCGTGAAGGATATTGATACCACTATCTAGATTTTGAGTTGCAAACTCCCATTTTTCTTTATAAAGAACTTGTTATGCAAATATTTTTAAGATTTCACTAATAATTAGGAACACAAACCGACTCTTTTTCACATAGGATAATAATAGTATCCAACAAGTTAGAAGAGATTAATCATACACTACATGAATAAAAAACTATAAGAATATATTAATAACCCATTTTGGTTTTAAAAAATGTAAAAATTAGAGGAGTTTATAAGATATAATGAATAAAAAAATATAATGTGTGAAAATACCTATTTGTGTGATTAAAAAGGTGAATAGTGTGTACATGTGTTCATGCATACATGAATGCATAGGTTGAAACTAGAATAAAAAATAAAGATACGTAAAATGATAAATTAAAAATATATTTTTAATTTTTATTCAAAGTACATGCATCATGATTATGCATGAAGTGATTTCAAATAAACCAATATTTAAATTCAATAGAAGAATGGTTTGAATGTTTGAAAGATCATTATTTCAAGTGAGGTGTAATAAAATTGCATAAATATTGGCTCTACCAAGGCATAATAATAGTTAACCGATACATAAATTTTTTTTATTGATTATCAAATAAATAAAATGTGAAACTGCAAAACCATTCCATATTATTTTATGTCCAAGAATAATTGTTTTCACATTTTAAATTTAGTAATTATAATCTTGTTTTAAGAATAATTATGGGGGAGTTAGTCTATTATACATTCATAACATTCGGAATAAAATAGAAATTAATTTTGGTGATGATAAGATGATCTGATCTTATAGTGTTTAAATAATCAAAAAGGGTTTGTGATTCTATCTATGATGAATAAGAAGATTCAGAGCAGTCTAGTTTTCCTTGATGGTGAAAGAGGTGATGAAAATTTATAAACTATTGCATATATTTGTGTGTCACATATTAGATGGAGAAGAGGGAGTGAGTGGCCAAGTTGATATCTATTTATTATAATTTGGGTTAGGAATAATTCAGTGATAATCTGTCCATAAAACATTCATATTATTATGACTGATATAAGAAGAATAAATTGTATCTTTCAATTTTCTGCTAGGAATATGTAATAAGTGTTATTTTCTTGCAATTGTTCAAGTAACAAAGTGAATAAGAAGTTAGTAGAAGAATTAAGTTGCACCATTACATCCAACAGTAGTATCAACAGGTGGAATAATTTATTGGTGTATAAAGAACCTTACCAAGAAGGTGAATCATGTATTTAGAGAGAGTATAATGATATTTCCAAGTTCTATAAAACATGAATTTTCAATTAACTATAATCAATTTCAAGTGAAAGGGTATTTACTTCATGATGTAACCATATTCAGAGGATTAATTTATAGTGGTTGTGTGGTTTGGATCATTTCCATACCATGTCAAGGACAAGCTAATCATATTGAGTAGTTGTTGGGTCCAAAAAATTGTGCAAATAAGATCAAGGTAATACCATTCATTTTAAAAAGAAGAAAATTTAATCCTAAATAATATTGAAGAAAATATTCAAAGGAAGGGTGACCATGAAGCAAAATTCCCGCTACAAACCACTGATCTACATGGTGTTCTGCCCCTCCACAAAACACCGGTGAATATGAATAGTGCATGGATAATGGCAGAGTCGACAATGCCTACAAATGAAAAAAAGTTATTTTCATGAAGAGGTGATGATTTCCACCTCACAGATGAAACATCCCCATGAATGAAATTTTTCGCGGGGAAAGGTGGTATCATCAGTCCTCACATATGAAATGAAGTCATTTACAGGGCTAGGTAGGATTTCCACACCTGCAAAGGCACACTTCTAAATAATTCCTTCTTGGGATCCCACAAAAGATACTTCACGAACCATGGTAGATGACCGACAATGCCAGTATATGGTCCCTCTTATCTTCTATAAATATGATCTTTCTAGGAGGGACTAAGGATATTAAAATCGAAGGATCGAAAGAGTATATGAGACTAAACCATGGAATTTCAAAGAACCACAAGACTCGAATCCCCTTTGATGATTCCAAGTAGGTAATATCTACTAAAAAGCATTAAGGAATAAATAATAAGCCATTTGGTGGTCCATGGACATGAAACCCTTTGTAGACATAAATTTGGAAAGACAAGAATAGATGGTCCTTTTGAGGACAAACATCCCATATAGAAAAAATCTATTCATATGGAACCCATCTCCACATAAAAAAACACTACACAGGAGGAACTCATCCCCATGTAGAAGTATTCTATCTGGGATGACCCCTGATCTACATAGCACAACGCTACATAGAAGGTCCCCTCACCTGCATAACAATACACTATGCGAAGGGAACCCCTCCCACATGAGAACCTGCTCTGCAGAATGGGGAATCCCAGGGTGTTCCAACCTCCAACTCCTATCATTATCTTTCATTACATAGGTGAACCCAATATTGACCCCTCCATGAACCAGTCTACTAGAATTAATACAAGGCCTCTTTAAGATCCACTGGAAATATATGAACCAATCATCAGGCACATTAACATGCAATTTTTAGTTTACATACCCTTGGTAAGCAGGGCCATGTGAGTAATCTACACAGTAAGAGGCCCCTGTAATTTCACTAAGTTTACATTGCCATGGTAACCCCGGTTTAGAACTGGGATACTTTCACGAACCTCCCAGTTATAGGGATAGATATGAACCACTATCCTTTCCCTTCTATGAGGTCTAGTTTATAATACTCCCCCCTCTCTCGAAACAAATTTTAGGGAACTCCTCCTAAGGTAAGACTACAACTTTTATTATAGGAGGTGACGATCTTTCTCCTCTTCACCTCCACCCAGACACAGTTAGATTGATCACCAAACATTCCTATCCTGGATATGAAAATAAAAGAGGAAATGTGTGAACTCAAATCTATCTCTCTCTCTTTAACTTTGGGCTCTAGCACCATCCATTAATAGATATAGTGGGTTATGAGATCTTTATATCCACAAATTTCTCTTGTTTCTCACACCGAGCATGAATCAGGTGGGATTAATGGTTAGTGGAGATCAATACATATACATGATCCCAAACTAAATAGACCTTATCCTTAGATGTAATACCCAACTTCAAACACCAAATAGACTACTTCCACATGTATGCTCAAAAAATTCCCCCTTTATGGGCCTCCTCTAAAGTGTATGTCCCAGTATTACCTAACTAATTGGGCTTTGATTCCCAAATAAATAAGATACGTAGGAAGCCGCATTGAGGTACAAAACCGACACCCAAATCACCCTAATTTTATCCAATCCACATTATTAGTAGGGTCATATCCACCCAAGAGAACATATATAATCTCGGTATTTCCAACCACCTCAGCATAAGCCCCACATCACCCTTGACCAGGAAACATTTTTCCTATACATCCTTGTCATATAATGTTAAACTGCATGGTTGGGTCCTTATCACACCACCTGAAAAGGTGATGTGTCCAGTTAAGTGACACCTAACTATGTGGGTTCTAATTCTTCTTTTTAGGATACATAGGAAGCCCATCTTATGGGTTCAATACCAACATTAAAACAACCTTTTCTCTCTTGGATGACAATAAACTATATAACACCTCATTAAATGGATTAAAACTAGTCTCGTCCATAAAGAAAACCATGAAATCCTCATTTTGTCCAAAAAATGGTAACATTGATGAAGATTCTTATATACATACAGATCCCTCCATTGATAGAGAACCTTGGATACATATTGATGATTCTAAACCCATGTGTATTTGTGATTGATCATGACCAATGGGTAATCGTCATACACATACTTGGGAATGAACTAAGGATTTAAGAACATATGAACATGACTTAAATCTAAAAGAGTGTCCCACAATAGGTAATAATTCCCCTCAAAAGGGTGTGATGAGCCCGAATGCCCATCATTTTGACAAATGTGAGTTCTAATGTGTCATTAGCCAAGTTACCCAAAGAGAATATACCTTTGTAGAGTACATCCATGAATCAAGGAATAAAAGTATTTGGATGTTTCTACTTCCATGAATAAACCCATTGGAGACAATTCTACGACCTTTTACTTGGAATGAGTTATTTCACACCATTTCCCCCCTAAAATCAACTGTTTAGGCCATAAATGTGCTTTTGGTGGAACAAAATGGTGAAATCGATGTGAATTAACTCATGTGAAAAAAATGATTGGGTTATAATCTAGTGGGACATTCTATTCTCATTTTTGGGTGAAATAAAAATGGTGCACCCAATTTGATTCTATAACCAAGGTGGCAGTGTTACCCTACTTCATGCCCCTTTAACATCCAAAATGGAAGAGGGATAATCAAGATCATAAATTATGCATGTGTTGATGAGGTTCTACATTGATGAGGATTTTTTGTATGTATCTATCACATATATTGAATGAAATATTCAAATATTCCATCAAACTAATGGAATATCACTAGTTTTCTCAGACACATGTTTTAGTGAATACACATGCGGCCGAGTACTCAATGAACCAAAGGACTCCATCACCCACCCAAAATATTCAATGATGAGTTTCAAATGAACTGGTCAAGAAGTACCATCAAAATGGTACTCTCCCAAACCTAGAGTCAGAAAGGTAGGCCCTCCAGGCCATGAAGCCCTGCAAGTCATCTAACCAGTGAAGGTTGGTAACCCAGAATAAGGTAGCTCCACTAATTGTCTCCAACCATTTAGGGAGCTCGTCGTCAGAATGTGACAATGATTTCCTCCCTTACCTTAGGTTGGTTGATGAATTCCTCATCAACAATTTCATCCTTGAAGAAAAAGGGTCCCACCCAAGGGACCCTATCAGAAATCAACACCTCTCATTCCATGAAACCTAGTATCTTCACTCTAATGAAGATATCACTCCGATGGATCCTGCTGAAGTACAACAAATCTAGGTCCATTGAGTGACCTTCCAAGAGCGATGATCAGACAAATATGATAATTTCATTACCCTAATCCCTAATAAAGAATACCTCTACGTAAATTCAGTTAAAACATATGATCAGAAGTATATTACTGCTCACTTTTATTAGGACCACAATTTAAATATAGAGAAGAATTATGAAAAGGAGGAAATTTATGTTAATACTCACCAAAATCTCCATGAAAGTATGGTGAAAAATTGGAATCAGAAAACCCTGCCAATGAACATGAATCATATAAAAAATTGGATGTAATCTAGCTATGAATAGGTGAAAAGTTTTATAGCTATATATCAAGTACATCATCCAAATATGATGAAAAATGAGCAGACACAAATCCTTGCTCACAAATTCCAAGCCCATCAATGAAATAAAATGGAACCCAAATACAAGAAGATTCAAATAACTTTAGATTCATATGAATAACATTAGGAAAATATAGTAGAAAATAAGAAGAAGAAAATCCATTCTTGTGAATATAAATCCCAACAGTCAAATACAGTTGAAACCAGAGAAAAGAATAACAAATCCAAAATATAAAATAGGCACAAACTCATTCATCTGACCCCAAATGGGATATATCCCAGTACTCAGTAGAAAAAATGGAGGATCAGAGTAGGAACATATTCCTTCTCTAACATTAGAATGTGATTACATTACTATTCCATCCAAAGACATCTCTCAACACATCTTGGACATGATAGAGGAACAAACATGAATTCCTGACCAAATCCTCTAAACCTTTAAAGACAAAATCACATCTGTGGAAATAATAAGGAGTCGGTCCCAAAAACCCACCTCCCTAAGAGGAGTGACTCATACACAAAATATAGTGGTCACTCCAGAGCATATATGTATCCCTTCTCCCATCCAGGAGGGTCATCATATATATTCTGTAATAAATGGATAATCAGATTGGGAAAAAATAACCATTCAAACTGGGGGATGCTGGTCCACCATGGTGGACACTATAGGGAAGAAATATATCCATGCTATTACTAAAGAATATATCCATAATATCTTGAAATCACCATAGGAGTCACTAGAATAGACACTCGTACATGAAGTTTGTCACCGATAGTAAGATGACCCTATTGCATGCAAGAGAGCACCCAAAAATAAATTGTTCCAAAGGAAGCTAGAAAATCAATATCATATTCATGACCCTATTATACCATAATATAGAGTTATTGATTCTATCAAACAGTTATCTCTTGTGGCTTAGGATCTTTCCGATCCATTACCAATTTATGGAAGTTGTAGTAGCAGTTGCGAAAGACCTCCAAGAAATATTTTTACCAGCTGCTCTGAAGGTCTTCCCAATAGCATTTACCATGAAGTTTTACTTCATGGATAATAAATGATCCAACAGGACAACTTTTCTCCTTATGAGAATCAAGGTAACCCCCAGTGTGTCCAGAAGATGAAATAGAAATAAGATCCTCCCCTTTATGTCCTCTACCCCGATGGTCCTCTGTAGGTTATACACTGTAGATATTTTTTCTATAGTCAGACATAAAGTTTTGATGGTAGTCCCCACCATGATAAGATCAAATATGAAGGTCCTCCCCATAGTGAAGCCTCAATTCAAAAATAAGGACCTCCCTTTTCTATCATCTTCTCTATGGTCCTCCACAGAGTATATTATAAATATATTCTACTAGAAATAAGAAATCAATCTATTATGTTAGTTCTCACCGTGATACCATCAACTATGATAGTCCTCCCAATAGTGACTTCTTATTTCAACAAGAAGGTCCTCCCCTTTCTATCATCTTCCTTTATGGTCCTCCGCAGGGTATAGGCTACAAATATTCTCCCTATAGCCGGACAACAAACTATGATTGAAGACCTCACCACTATATCACCAAATATGAAGGTCCTCCCTACTGTCAAGTTCTATATCAACAGGAAGGTCCTCCCCTTTTTGAATCAATTGCAAGAAGTCCCTAATACTCCGAGGCGCTTGGAGGAATGAGTTCTATTATTTTAGATACACTATTAATAAAAAGCGAAATCCTTTCCCAAAAAGGAGATAACCAATAACTTCACTCATCTTCTAAGACACCTTTAGACCATTAACAAGATAACAATACCCCTACTAGCTCTTCTACGTGTGATAAAATCATCAAGAAGAATCCATGTGGGAAGAAAAAATAGAGGATCCTCTCATGGAATAACAAAAAGATATGTTGATTTTTAGAATAAAATTTTCAAGGGATGACATACCAGATATGTTTTGTACCAAGAATACTTCTCAGTTTTACATACCATGGGGAGTTTCCAGAATAATATATACATGAAATTCATCTCAATATCTGGAAAAATCTCAGCCACTTGAAAAAAATTTATTTCTCTACAATGGGTACACCAACCATGTTAAAATAGCGCAATGTCTTCATCATTAGATCAACTTATAAGCCCTTTCATCTATGCGGTTTCCACAATCAGAGAGGGGGAAGAAATATCTTCAACTAACTTGACTCCATCCATTGCATAAGTTATGCCATATTATTGGAAACACCCTATCTTGTGTTCATATCCAGATATAGGGAGAGCATGGAGATTTTCATTTCAACCCATGTCCCATCCAGAAGGACCCATTATATATGACATCCTTTAATGTCATTATAACAAGGAAAAAATAAAATTAAATCCTTGTTCATGAAATGCGACACACACAATAAGTATTGTAATTGATTAAGTCTCAAAAGAGTTAGCCCTGATAGGAGAAATATATTTAAAAAATCCATAAAAAGGTGACATAGAACATTTAGAAGGCTTCCCAATTAAGATAATCCAATCAAAAAGCTTTTCTAATGTCCTCATAAACAAATAGTTCATATGTAGTTCTGGCACCATATCCGGTTCACATTTGAATTGAAATGCATGATACCAAGAAAGAGGAAATATTTGTAGAAACCATTGCCATATTATATAAACCCTATACCATAGGGTTGGGAGAAATTTTAACACCAAATTACCCCATAAGATCAAAAAAAAGATATGGGGAACAATAATAAGAGAACAGAAACAACACCAATCCATAGGGTTGGGGAGATTTTTACCTCACCCACTTTCCAAATAGAAGCTAGTATTTTCTCATTTGGGGAGGATGAAAAGTATAGAGGCCCCACATTCCATCCCATCTCATGACTCATCCCCCCATAAGAGAAGAGTATGATAAGGTCATATATAGGTTTCCTTCAAGTTACCCTTCACCAAGAAGCCTGAAGAGGATCCTAGAAAGGAATGAGAAAATACAATAAGGGATAAAAACGACCCTACCATTTAGTAGATGGTACACCACCCATAATGAGTTATGAATTGGTGAACTTAATCGAAATCAATCCTACCGACCACATAAAAAATGATTCAAATGAAGAATAGAAAGGAGAGGATGGTTCCTCTTGGAATCTGATCAACACTGAGAATGAACGTGTGCTTCCCCAAAAACAAAGCGTATCTTAGAATTTTTGTGTTTCTCTAAATCAATTGCCCTCTACCACCACCTCTATGAATCTCTCACAACAGGATGAAAAAAACAAGGTCACATATAACCCACCTCCACCTATCAATAAAAACATGAACCTTATGTTCGAGGATATATTCTTTTTGCAGGAGAAGGAAATGAAAGTGTCGAGGTGAATCAATGTTGAGTTGCTTCAAGGAGGCCATCTGATCAAATATGCACCCCGAATAGAGCCTCAATGTATACTTCTAGTAGGTGTACCTCAACCATAAGAGTTTACCCTGGTAAATGAATCTAGGCTATGACATCCTTACAACATGGTTCCTGGACCATTGACCTACCTAGACCTAGTCATGGGTGGATATCAATATTTTTACCCATTAAGGAAACAACCAGAGTAGGTTCAGAAAAATCGATACAAGATTCCACCAGTTAGATATCTGCATCAAGTACCAGTAGAACCGACACGTCAAATATTGACCCTACTATGCCTGCCCTTGCTCATGATCAACAGGACACACATCAAGGGATCATCAATACCATCAAGTCATTGGTAGATCTATTTGAATACATATAAGAGTTTAGAACACTAGTATAGCCAGAATAGAGACCTTACCCAGATTATGTGAGTAACACTCCCCCGTTTCCAAATTTTGGGTGTCCCGTGTTCATGATATTCAATGGCTCAATTGAACCGAAACAACATCTTATGCACTATTCTTCTTATTGTGATCCCATGACAGGAACCCCAGAGAAGCAAGAAGTAGTGAAACTCAGATTTGTTAAGAGAACTCAGTAAGGGTCAACCTTTGTGTGGTACACTAGTTTACCAGCTCAGTTGATAACTATATGAGAGGATCTCATGTGGAAGTTAATTTTCCAATTCATCTCAACACTACTAAAGACAACAGTCATTGAACTCTCAAAGTAAAAATAGTGAAAAAATTAGAGAGTCTCAGACTTCATTTCCAGCTAGAAAGGGATGACATACTCGTTGAACCTGACACTCCCCTCGTATGAGATTCTTTATCTGTGCATCGATAACCTATGTGATGATCTGTGAACACCTTTCGTCCTGGTGAATATAGAAGTGAGTTTTGATACTTCTCCATAACATCCCAATGAATAGAATACCCCATAAAATATAATGATCTCAAGTATTCGGTGACCCCACTGGTCTTAGGAAAAAGATTAGGGAGAGATGAAGTGGAATCTATCATGCTTAATCTAACCCCTACACCAACTCCAGTTACATGGCCTACACCAAATTGTGCGTCCCCCTACGCATCAACAATATCCCCCACCTTGAAAAGATGAGAGGAGGGGACCTAGGAGAAATCAATTCAAGGAATAGTGGTATAAAGTTTACTTTTTATGAGATGACTAAGGACGTGGCTATTTTATAACTATTATAAATTGATATTTTTTTCATCAATCAGAGATAAAAAGATAAAAATAGGTTTTTATTGAAGACTACCTATATTATATTACCTTATTCTAGACATTGGTACAATCCATCCATGAGTGATACTTCTTTAGAGTCTTCCTATATAGAATGATATATTCTGGGAAAGTAAAACTAGGACCACCATCAGTACAAGAAGAATATGTATCCACTACTGTCCCTGAAGAAATAGATTAGTGGAAATAAGTTGTTAGAAAGAGAGAAAAAAAGTTAGATATTTGGATTACATGAAATATAGTCAAACTAAATCATGGTATTCTCTAAGAATAGTTAAAAATAGAAAATATTCCCCCAAATGATCCTACTATAACATAGATTAAACCCTCGTCCTCACAACCCTCCAAATTTCAACCGTCCAAGAAGCAGTTTGACTCAAAAGGTAGAGATCAAGTTCAAGAAGATGAACTCATCTCAAGGAAAAAGTCATATTTGACCCTCCTAGACTTTATTCCATCAGACATAAAACAACGCACACTACCCAACCAAACATCACCACTAGAAGTAGTTAGTTGGGAAGAGCCATCACTAGATGAGGATTTTATCTTTGGATCTATTAATTTTATTCACTTAATGGATCCCTTATCTAATGAACAGTATGTCTATAAACCTAAGATCTCCACAACTGATTGAGGAACAATAGGAAGGGTTTGCAGAAGCTGGGGATACTATGAAAAACACAGACATGGTAGAAACCAAACTTATGTCTGCACCCTTTCTCAAACTATCAATGATGCAAAAAATCATGAAATAACCCTTCAGTAGACCCAACAGGAAATGGTAAACCCCTACACACTCCAGAATCCACCCTAGATTAATCATTCTAAAATATCCATTAGAATAATAACATATGTATAATCTCTCATGGAGTGCAGGTAGACCTATCCAACCTAACCAACAAAGAACAGAATCCCCTCTAACTCTTATCCTGAGGGCCAATACTTCTTCATCTAATACTCAAGATCCTAAATTTCCAATCAAAGATTATCCCCGCATGGGGAATTTACAAGATTTAGATAAAAAATATGACATCCTAAAATATTTATCCTCCATACCATCCAAGATATCAACCTTAGAATCCCTGAGTTTGTCAAAATATATTAGGAAAAAACTCATAGACTCATTGCTGAGACCCCAAGAATTTGAAGCTGAAGTGGCCACCTCTGAGGTCTATCAGAAAGATACTGATCCTTAAAAATGACACATGGTCATATTCTTTATTGACAAAGCTAAAGATAACTATTTGAAGGGACAGATTTGAACCTTGTATGTTTTGGGTAGAATAAATGGTGTCTATATCTGAAAATGTTTCATTGAAAATGGATCTGGTGTTAATATCCTCCCAGTATGAACACTTATTCAATTGGGGTGTAATGAGGATAACTTGACAACCTCTACCACAACACTATTGGGCTATGAAAAAATTGATTAGAATCCATTAGGACAAATCAATATCAAAACACAGTTTTGAGACCTCGTATCAGACTCAAAATTTTGGGTGGTTTGAAAAAACACGGCCTTCAACATCTTTTTGGGAAGGCCATGGTTTCATTACCTTGTAGTGATTCCCTCATCGTATAATCAATTAATTAAATATTTCATCAATAGAAAAAATGGTACATTTCACACTAATAATGCCCCATTAGAATCATGTGAGTCACACTATATTAATGAATGATTCTATGAGAAAAAATATAAGCGACCCTCGGTTGATGGTATTGATGGGGTAACTACACCAAATGGTTGGGAAATGGTCCCATATAACCAATTCAAATAGATAAAAAAATGTTCTACCCCTTACTAGGTTGGGGGTGTGAGTCAATGTTTTGATGCATATTCAGCCGTCCTCATGATTTCGATCATCAACACTGAGTCTAACAGTGATGAAAAATTCACTGACCCTCAAGGAAATAGGAAATGATCGAATGATGATTCCCTAAATCCATCATTAGAGTTCCAAGAAATCCCTACCTCACCTACTAAGGATATATAGGATGAAGACACACTTCTATCCCTCATTTCATCCTCTCTAAAAAATCCCCCATTATCAGTCAGGTCAGAGGAATCTTCTTTATATTATGAATACTAGGATTTCAACTCTTCTCCCAACTCTAAAGAGATCATCTCAAGAATTATTCCCCTATTGGAACAATAAGAAGAAGATGGATATAATGCATAAGAGGAAGAGGAAGAGGACTAAGACCTTAGGGATTCCCCTCCAGTATTTGCAGAAGGCGTCTCTACAACAATTATAGAACATAGGGAAATATATTTGGGTATGAAAGAAGATCCATGAACCACCCTAATTAGAGAATACATGTATTCTGAATAGAAATAGGTATAAACATCCTTCCTAAGATAGAATCAAGATTTTTTTCTCGGAACTACATAGAAATTGTAGGCCTCCTTCCCAAGGTGGATACTCCCATCCTAGGCCTTCCATAATATCATTAGGGCTATAAACAAGAAGCTAGAAGGACCCACCTGTCACATAATGCCAAGATAGAGGCTGAGTTTGACAAGATCATCAGATCCAACTTCATTCAGGAGGTCCAATATCAAATATGGATGACCAATATCATCCCCATAAAAAATAAGAATATAAAAGTCAATTTTTTCATTGATTTTAGAGATATCCACCAGAACTTCTTAAAAGATGATTTCTCAGTCCTGATTATAGAACTACTGATTGATGCAACCACTATATATTAGGCTCTCTCCTTCATGGATTGTTATTTAGGATACAAAAAAATCTGAATATCCTAAGAAGATAATGAAACCACCATCTTTAGGGCCCCCAAGAAGTATTTTGCTATTGGGTCATGCCCTTAGGCCTGAAGAATGTCGGTGCAACATATAAAAGTTATATGCATCACATATTCACACCATTCCTAGGAAATTTTTTAGAATTTTATGTTAATGAACTAGTGGTTAAATCTCAATAATGATGAGACCACCTAATAGATCATGAAACAATCTTTGACAAATTGAGATAACATAGTCTAAAAATGAACCCCTTGAAATGTGATTCCATCATTACCTTAGGGAATTTTTTTGGCTTCATTGTACTCCATCATGACATTGAATTCAACCCTTGTAAGATAAAGTTTATCCTTGTAATTTCACCTCCTCACTACCTAACTAAGTTTAGAGGACTCTGGGGACACTTGAACTATATTTGATGCTTTATAGCCAAACTTACATGAATTTTTTTCCTTTTTCAGGGTGAGTAAAAAGGGGTTTTCATATAAATACAATTATTATTATTTGGAGTCATTAAATAGTATCATGAAATATCTATTAATCTTGTCAGTGCTAATTTCTCCTTTTAAAGGAAGACCATTCCTTTTGTATGTGACTTCCCTAGAGCGATCCTTGGGTTCCTTCCTTGCATTGAAAAATGACAGTGGTAGTGAAAACAACCTTTATTATCTCATCCAAAACATGATTGATATTGAAACTCATTACTCAAGTATCAAAATGAGCTATCTGGTTCTAATATTTTTGATCTAGAAATTGAGAAACTATCTATAGCATCATGAGTTTCATTTGGTATCTCATAACAACCCACTAAAATACATTCCAATCCACCAAATGCTGACCAGACATCTTTCACAGTGGGAAGTCATCCAAAATAAGTCTGACATCAAGTTCATGCCCTAGAAATCCATCAAATGCCATAAGTTTGTAGATTTTCTGGCAGAGTACCCCTTATAAGAAACAACCTCATTGGATACTGAGATGCATGATGAAGAGGTTTTCTCTATTCAAGGGGACCCATAAGTTTTGGAGATGCATTTTTATGGTTCATCTAGAATCCCGATAGGGAAAATAATAGAATACCCCAAGCTCAAAAATTAGGGTTGGGAGTCAAAATCATATCTCTAGTAAAGGTGGTCCTGCCTTACTCCTTCCTTCTGTTGATGGGGTGCACAAATAATTAAGCATAATATCAAGCTCTTATTGTAGGGATAGAGCTAGAACATCAAGTGAATGTAAAATACTTGAAGATAAAAGGTGATTCAAAGGTGGTCATCAAGTAGATTAATGATGACCATGCCATCAAAAAGGAATAAATGATCCCCTTATTAGATCATGTCCATGGACTAATGGAGGAATTCCTTTAAGTTATAACATTAAAAAATTTCCCTCGATCAAAAAATGTGTAGTAAGATGCATTGGAAAATGTAGCCACAACCCTAGCTGATTCGGACTAGGATTAAATGGTCATTATCATTTCACACTATCGAATGGTCTCACAATTTATTCAGGCTAACATGGAAGAAATCAGTGAGATTATCCCTATTCCTGAGTCACATGGTCCTATCACCAATTGGATGACCCCCATTGTGTATTACCTTCAAAAGGAAGAGATCCCACCAGATAGGGCTATAAGGGATTAAATACGAATATGAACAATTTATTTTGTTCTGTATGATTAGAAAAATCCACAAAATTTCCTCTATAAGACGAGACTTGATGGGGGTCCTTCTCAGGTTTATTGATGGATAAGAAACCATTGCTATCAAGAAATAAGTACACACTGGAGATTGTGGTGCCCACATACTGGGATCCATGATTTCCCATCAATTTCAAAGGATTGGATACTACTGGCCCACTGTAACACATGATTTTATTAAATTCACTTGGAAGTGACACTCCTACTAAGTTCATACCAATTTTATCCACTAATCTCAGACTTACTTCACACAAAAAAGTACTTTGGGACCTTATCCATATGATAAATAGACGTCATGGGAACATATCCTGCTTCTACATCCAACAAGGTCATTTATATTCTCATAGAAAATCACTTATTTTAAATATGGGAAGAAGCTATGACCCTTAAAGAGATTGAGGAAAGGAAAATTTTCAGCTTTTTAATGACAATATATTTACCAAATTTGGTGTCCCTCATACAATAATAATTGTACACAACCCCAATTTCTATTCTTATAAATTAAGGAAACTATATCCAGATTATGGTATCAAGACCAATCATTTATATTAAAAACCATGTAGTGGTAATAGAAAAATAGAGGCCTTAAACAAGACCCTAATCAATACACTATCGAAGATGGCAGACAAGGACAATAAATCATGGATGGACATGCTCCTCCATGCTTTAGGAACCTATTAGACCATTAACTGAACCACCACTCTGGAAACACCATAATCATTAGTATATGGGATAGAGGTGGTCCTACCCATTGAAGTTCAATTGTCCTCAATCAATGTTTCCATCTGTGATCAATTATCTATAGATGAAAAATCCCAGAAATGATTGGATGAACTGTAGTGTCTCAATAAAAAAGGATTGCATACCTTTCATCATTTTGAGATTCACAAAACCTATATTGCACGATCCATTCAAAAAAGGTCCACCTTTGATCATTTATTTAAGGATAAAATCTATTGGTCCTTAGGACTACAATGATACGTGAAACGAATCCTCCAAAGCTGGAGCCAAAATAGGAGGGACCTTATTACATACATAAGGCTACTCTAATAGAGATTATTCCTTGGTATAAATGGGTTGGTAGCTCACTATGCCCCCAACAATGAATGGTTATTGAATAAATATCTACAAGTATAAATTTCATCTATAGCCACGGTTCCAACAGACTGTAGAACCTATTGGTGTGGCTATAGAAAAAATCTATAGCCATAGTTTTAAGAGGCTATTACACGATTTCCACCTTGGAAATAGAACATATAGACATGATTTTGGAAACTGTGGCAATAGCTCCACTGTGCATATATTTCTATAGCCACAGTTTAAACCATGTCTATATGGGAATACTGTGGCTATAGCCCATGTAAACTTTGGATATATATTAAAAATAAATATCTCCTAGCTGGATTTGATCTCATTACCCATGCTACTATGGACCTGACAACTTAACACTATACTATAGATAACTTTTGGTATATATATTTATTTTTTGTTTTATATATCATTATAAACCATTGAAATAGAAGAAAAATGCGTGGAATATCTCTTCCCGCCATTTTAAGATAATTTTTCCCCTTCATTATGGAGGGAAACCAATAGACACGTTTCTAGGAAACTGTTGAAATTGGTTAAATTTATTGACACAGTTTTATAGAAACATGGATATAGCCTTTGATAAAATACACTTATATCCAAAATTTTTAAAAAAACATGGCTATAGGTTTAGTTTATAACCACAATTTATACAAAATCCTGGCTATAGCCTTTTTATAAATACCTATAGCCATGGTATTCAAAAACTGTGGCTATAGATGTGTGACTGTAGACTAATTATCCAATAGTGATTTTTTATAGCAAAAAGGAGTTCACACCCTGATCATGTGACATTAAACTGAAGAGTTCATGTCTTAGTTGCTTGAAACTAATCTGCATAACAACCAATGCCCTGATTGCACGACGTTATACTGCATGGGGCTTATCCCAGTTGTATGACACTAAACTGCATAACAACCTTTTTACTGGTCCCATGACATTAAATGTCATGGTATCATCATACTTTCCACATGATGCTAAACTATATAGAAATTGTCAAAATCACATGACATTAAACTACATGATAAATGTCCCTGTTGCTTGATGTTAAACTGTGCATCACCATACTGTTCTCACATGAGAGAAAATTTCCCAATTCATTGGTCATATATCATGTCATATTTCAAAAATATGACTTGATTCCTATCAAAAAAGTATATGTATAGATTCATAGATTTTATACCCTATTCCAATGACACCAAATTAATGGTTAAAAATAACTCTTTATCTCTATTAATGGGACAAAACTGCACAGAGAATTCATGTTAAGAACTACATGTGGCTTGATTCTCATTTATAAGAGATATGTTGAAATTCCTATAATTCCTATGAGCGGACAAACCACAAAATTTTCTTCATGCAGGGGACGATTTTCTTGCTAGCCATTTCCCTATGGGTCTCCTCTCATGTTGGGATTGTGTTTCTGACTAGTTTATGACATTATCCTTTCCACAACTAAAACATGCCTTGGTTGTGTGATGTTAAAGTAAACCATCTATTTCTCACTGCATGATTTAAAACTGCACAGATCCATAATATTTCATGTTGGGTGATCCACTTACATAACACTTGTGGTTAAACTAAATTGTTATTCAGTAACTACATACAGCTTGATTCCAATCCATATAGAATACATAGAGATGCCTATATTTTACATCTTGGTCTAGCCACCCCAAAGAAAAATCCACATTGCTCCCTCTTAATGTTAATGGGTCAGACTGGTGCATGTAATTTTTATTCATAACAGTGTGGGGCTTGATTCTTGCCCTGATGAGATACGTAGTTATTTCCAAATTCTACATTCTGGTCTATCCTCCACAAGTAAAAAAATCTACTACTATGTGTATGGGTCATACCAATATAAGTAACTTAAAATAATGACATCCAACTTTATTCTCATCATAATGATACATGTAGTGACTGCTGGACTCCATGCCTGATTCTAGCCATGAAATACAGAAATTTCTCCTCCCCTAAGTAAAAAACAATTGATGTAGTGGTCTCTAAAATAGATCCTATCTATATTACTATGTCAAAAAAGGCACCCTATTACTATATGTGAACCAAATTCATGCAATAAAGACATTCTAGAACTATGTGTGGCTGGATTATTACCCTATAAAGATATTTAGTGACATCAATATTTCCAAACATAGGTCCATCAGCGACAAAGGGTCAAAATACCCATGTGTACAAATTTGATTTTCACATGAAGGCTTATAAGAACCACATGTGGGTTGATTATTATTTTGACAAGATATGTAATAATGACTAGGTCTTGAATCCTAGTCCTAGCCATGGAGGAAAGAAAAAGAAAAATGTCTTCATCTTTGTATGTAAATAAAAATATATGTAGAAGATTTCATGTTTGGATCCCACATTAGGGATCAAAATTCTCTCTATGTATGAATCTGATATATGTAGGTAAATTCATACTTTACATGAAATCATGGTATGAATGTTTCTAACATGTCTAAATAAATCCTTTCTATTTATCAAACTCTGTACCCTGGGATATTTTGAATCTCTATGAACTTCCCCAACCATTGGAAATGGAGGGATAGTGTCATAAGGACACCTTTTTTTGTCTATGCACAATATTCCCCAATGGCTCTGAATAAGTATCCCATAAAAAGGTTCTTTCAAACAAAATAAAATTTGTCCTCATGAGAGGATTTTCCTATTCCCATATTCCCCAATGGATTTGATACCCCATATCATTCCTCTTGATCCGAGAATCCTTGTGATCATGGTTTACACATTCATCCCCTTCACATCTATGTCATGCCAGAACATCCTAGCCTAATTAGCCTCCATTTTATTCCTGGTTTCTATGTTAAGACATCCTAACTACATGATGATAAACTACAAGGCATAATATTATATCACACATGATGTTAAACTGTATAGAAATTATCTTAATCACATGACATTAAACTTCATGATAAATGTCCTTTCCACATGGCGTTAAACTACACAACACCACAGTGTTATCACTAGAGTGAACATTTCCCTCAACATTTCTCATCCACCATTCCATATTGAATAACTAAATATAGATTGATTCATATTATTATAGGATACGTAGTGACACATGGATTCTATATCCTAGCCCAGCCACCACAAATTTAAAAATTCCACTCTCCCTACATACAGACCAAACCCATTCATGGATTTTCCTCTCAAGAACTACATATAGATTGACTGAAATCCACATGGGATACATAGAGACATCCCCATTCTCACAAAATGACATTAAAATGTGATTCCAACTTCCTATCCATACGACGATAAACTACATATCCCCATAATGATTCCCTCACTAGAGAGGAAATTTACCTCAACATCAGTCATCCACCATGTCATGTTCAAAAATTCCCTCCACTTTATGTATGAGCTAGATATTTAGAAGGAGAACCTTTCTACAGAACTATTTTTGGTTTCATTCCAACACATGCAGGATATATAGTGATTCTTGAGCCATATTTCATAGTGCATGCCCTTGATAAAAGAATAGAAAAACGTTCCAATATATTGCATAAAGAGTTATAAAAGAGATTTAGAATTTGGGTACCTCATTCATAAGTCCATAAAATAAAAATATATGACCCCCTAAATACGAGTCAGATCTTTGTAAGAAGTTTAAAAATCCATAGATAATCATGGTCTAAATGATTATTATATTCCTAGACACATCATTTCTATTTATCAAACTTCATACCCTAGGAAATTTTAGATCTCTATAAACTGATAGGTCTATCAGAAGAGGAAGGTCAGTGTCTTGGGAACATATATGTTTTTCTATGCACAATATTCCTTGGTTTCTCTACATAAGTTTCCCACAAAAATGGCCTATCAATAAGAGGGAAATTCATCCTCAAGAGAAGATTTTCCTATCTCCGTACACCCAAATGGATTAAAATCCCTGTATCATCCCTACCGATCTAAGAATCATTAGGATCATAGTTTTCAACTTCCTTACTCATCACATCTGAGACATGTCAAAAAATCCCATCCTAATTATTCTCTAGTAAATAATGGATTCTATAACACTTTTCTAATCGCATGAAATTAAGATTCATGATAATTAAAGCCCAATGTTCAACCTTGGGTATAACAAAGATTTTAAATTCTACTTCTTGATATATGGGTGAGACCTACATGGGAAATTTATATACAAAACAAATAATGTTTCCCCTATATTCCCATGCATGAAATAAATATTCACATGAATATCCAATATAAACCCCTCCCCATTGGTGTGCTCGTACATAAGGAAAAAATTCTCCACTCCTATGAATATGTCCTTACCGAAAGATGTTAAACTGAATGAATAATTTCCCTTACCTATTCATGGGTTAGACCAATAAAAGAAACATCCTCACACCTACAAATGGGGAACATTTATATCCTTTTCCTCGGAAATTATGACTTAAAATTCCACTTTCATGCTCAGGATCCATCATTTCAAAAACCAAAAATTATCATTAGGAGAGTATTTTCCTATCTACTTGTACTCTATGATGTTTACAACCCATATTAATTATTGGATTTGACACCCCCCATATTTCAGTTTAAATCCCTTCTCCCCTTCATGACTAAATAGAGTAGAACATTCCAAGTCAGACTATCATGAAAAGGGTGAATCGTTTACCCCTTAGCTAGAGAAAAATAATTTTAAATTTTAAATTCTAAATGTCCTGGTTTTATGACATTAAAATGCACCATGCTTCAGACCTCCTTCATAGAAGACAAATTTTTCATGTAATAGTTTCCATTTAAATATGATATAGATTTTATCAATGTTTTTATCCATCACCCCCTTGATGAGCCACCTTTTATGGTCTTAGGAAACTTGAAATCCCATAAAATTACATGGCCATCAAAAATAAAAGGCTAGTTTCCTGAAGAAACCATTATTTGACTATGAAAAATATGCCTCAATGGCTCTTCATAATTTTACAAACAAAAAGAGGGGGCCTATCAACCAAAGAAAAATTCATCCCCAGGAGAGGTTTCTCCTACCTACTTATGCCCCATGGCTTCCATGACCCATATCACATCTCAAGTATAGAAATTAGAAAATAGGTTCACGATAAACTCCTAATTCATTTCTTAAAACATAATTATGATGTTCTTGGCCAATGAACTCAATCGGGGACCTCTTCCTGCAATTCATGGCCAAATATATTTGATCTAAAACATCAGTAATGTTAGACAAGGATGGAAATACTTTAAAATTACCATGGAAAGAGACATAAAACATTCTAGGCTAAAAACCCTCAAAGGTAACCCTTGGTAAAAGTTGAGTATCAACTCACTAAACCTAGGATTTGTATAATTTAGAAAAAATATTGATCAATACAAAAAAAGGGGCACAAAGCTTGATAGGTTGAAAAACCACAAAGGGTAGCCTAAGAGAAAGTCAATTAATGCCTGTTAAGACTGCATCACCATAGATTTATGAATAAATTATGGTTATAGTAGAAAAGACACAATGTTTGTAGGCTTTTTCATATAACATTAGGAATAGTCATAACTATACTCGTTGATTCCCCTGACTTAGGAAAAATTAGAGGATGAAATGTTAATTTCAATTTGATCATCTCGAATCATAATTAAACTCAATATCTTTTGGAGACTATCACCTAAAATGTGATCAACTAAAATTGGTCGACATTATAGGAAAAGAACAAAAATCATCAGAAGGAAAATAATTTTTCATTTCATTAGATGGGAACATAAAAGAATACACATACTATAGTCTCTCCCCAACACTATTAAGAACAAAAGGATAGGGTATCTAAAATGAATACAATGGAGCATGACTCTCTTTGGTCCTGAAATTGACCACTGCTTGATGTAGGACATCAAGGGCCCATTACAAAGTTGTCCTCTACTCAGTTTCTATCTCATCTATTGGGAACATTTTCCTCAATGACTCTAAGATATTGACCTCTATGTATGATGTATTCAATGTTTTTGGTTGGTGATGAAAGCTTCACCTTTAATCTTTCTATGTGATCCTCACATTCCAGCAGATCCTCAATTTTTGCAACCACTTGATCATGAGAACTAGCTTCCTCAGTATCTAAGTGGTTTAGTTTAACAGAAATATCTTGAATAGATTTCATATGATAATTATAGGTGTTAAATTGAACAATATATACCTCAATAGAAACTAAATCTTCTTGAGATATAACAATTTGGTGGGCAAGGAGATGTAGGGGTTGATAATAGAACCCCCCTAAACATAGTTCAAGGAAAAGATAATGTAAGCTATCTGATTTGTTTGATATATTTTCCAATGGGATCTATGTAATGATGGTAAAAATATAGATCCAAGACTATCTTCACATGGCCTGGTACATGACCGTGATATGAGGATATTGATCATGATTACTCATCACCACTGGTATATAATCTAGAAGTGAAACCAAATAAAAAAATTTGGATTAAAGAACAACTACAGAGTGGAAAAATATTCCATTCCCAACTCTTGCTCAGCTTTAGGAACCAGGATGATAGGATCATAATTAGTTTCCAGGGTCCCCAAGGCCATCCCACTAGGGCCAACATCTGTATAAAATTTTTCAATATCAGTTAAAATGATCATATCTTCATCTCTATTAGCAAGGAGGGGAGGGGAGGATGAGGCTCTGCTAATATGATTAGATAATTGGGATGAAAGTTGTTCTCCCCTTGAAACTGAAAAATAAGGTACGTCAGACATAGGGATGGTAGAGGTTAGTTTCTTACGTACCCTTAAAACTAGCTTTCCCGTTATACCATCAAGATAGTATTCTTTCCACAATCTAGTATAATCTTGGGAAATTTTGGTAGAAGTTCCTATGCAAGGTAATGGAATTTTGTAATGCCCCGATCCAGAAGCTCGGAGCTGGTTCATTATTTTAATACATTATCATCATTATAAGAAATCAATTCCCAAAGGACTGATTAGTTTACAAGTCCAGGAAAATATATTACATACATGAACAATACATTACAATTTCTAAAATAAAAATATAGCATAGATAATCCTTTGAAAAAACCTTAATTCCCCTAGATTAATCCTGTATATCAATCACAATACACTTCTTGGAATCCTAGGAAAATAAATCATAATAAAGGGGTGATCTCAGATGCTCAAAAAGGGTAAATAATTCAATGGATGTTATAACCTTTTAAGAAAATATGTATAATAAAAAACAAAATACATTTAAACAGAAACATGAACATAATATGCCATAAATAAATAAAAAATTAACATATAAACATGAACATAGATATTAGACTATTTGAATAATCACACTTAATAACTAATCTCATTATAAGGGAATATAATACCAGAAATCATAACCACTATGTCAAGGCCTTGTGCCAAGACCATTCAGAAATATTCTGTCAAGACCTTGTGCCAAGACACTAGTTTTTTTCATTAGACCAACCGATGCATCGAGGGGATATAGTGGGCCCTACCCATTATTTACTAATTCCAATGTATTCCTCATATGAAAAGGTTGAAACATAACATAAATATTCATATTAAAACTAGCATACAAAACTCTAATACTTTAACCATAGACCATGAATGGTATAAAAATGGAACATCAATAGTCAAACATATCAAAACACATTGAATAAAATGAAGAGGATTGTATTTATAATAAATAAACCTCAATCAAGAATAATATCCAATAAAATATATTAACATAGTTGAATATATTCAGTAAAACTCTTTGAGAGAAATAACCCTTTTTCATGAAATCATTTAAAAAAATCACAATTTATAAAGGATTTAATTTAAAATATATTTTTTAATCAAAGTGTCTCATACCACTTTGAAACTTTTTAAAGGTATTAAAAATTTAAAACAATGATGTCTATATAAATAAATCCTTAATATTATTTTGAAAACATGGACATTAATTAAATAGATTTAGAATAATATATATTTAAAGCATTTAAAATGATGATATAGTTAAATATTCACTTCCATAAAACCGTATAAGATTAATTTTTAAAGTAGTTTATGAAAATTGAACATGGATGTTAAATATCTCCCAAAAAATACTTACACATAAACAATCTCAAAAAATAATGAAATTGAGGAATTAACCCTTACCTTAAGTCCGATAGTCTCTGTACGTGTTTGAAACTCCTGTATAATGTTTTTAAACATATTATTAACTTATATAAAAATCATAATAATATTTATGATATCATATATGATTCATTTATGACTTTATATCACCTGTTTATTAACAATTCCAAGTTAATGCAACATTTCGGGTAATAATTACTTTGTTTATCGTACGTGTTTTTACTTGTTATTCATGATCATATTACTTAGATAATGATTTAAATACATAGATTATTTATAATTTTATTTATATATCATATATATACTAATAATATAAATATATATAATATATAGATATATAAAATGGAACACACTGTTCATGGAGACAGTGGACCATACATATGCATGAACATTGTTTCCATTTTCTTTTCGTATTGAATGGAAGTAAGTAAATTATATATATAGATATATATAAATGGTAGAATTATTATGTAATATATTTCATATTTTTTAACAATATTTATTCTTTTAATCATTATTTTATGGTGAACATGGAAGATGAGTCTCATCGTGTTGTGGAGATGGTAAGTTGTACGTACGCACGAGTGACGATATCTTTTCCTTAATGGTTAAATGGTATGGAATTGGATAAAAGATGAATTTTACAGAAAACATATCATGTAATATTTATTATTTACATCCATTATATTCATCTTTATACCCCTAGAAATAAAGTTTACATGAAAAACAATTTACACCACAACATGGAGACGATAAGCCGTATATATGCACACATGGTGATATTGTTTTTCATAGGATGGGTAGAAGGATGAATATAGTTGTATCATAATTATAATAACATCTAATAATTTTTAAGGTACTAGATTTATTATTTTAGTATAGAAAAAACAGATAAAGAGGAAGTACATGATGAAAAGAACTTTGAAAGAGGTGATACAATAATTACCTCTTTTTAGGTGTCTTCTTTTAATTTGAACAAAAGGACTCCATAAGATGAATTTATGCTCAAAGTTTATCCTATATAATGATATTAGGGATTTGGGAGAGGAAATGGTCTGAGTTGGGCCAATAACAAGGGTTTTTTAGGTGTCAATTAAAGGGAAGGAGAAGTTCCCTTTTATAAGAGAGGCGAGAGACACTTTAGGAAAATCTTGAAATATTAATTTATTATAAATTTATTTTCGGTTTCTAATAGCTAAAAAGTAATTTATTTCAAGAATAATATTATTATGGGTCTAAATCATATTATAAAATTATTTTTATTCATGTTTGGTTTTTGAAATTAACCTTATCTTTTGGGATTAACCCTTAGTTAAACAGTTTAACTCTTACAGTGTCTTCTTGTATTTTTATACTATAGGGTTAATTTAGTTACTATAAAATTCAAAGAGAACCTAAAGTGGATCATTAAATACATTTGTAACTTTATCTAATTTATTTTTTCAAATATTATTTTTCTATTATTTTTATATAATTTAATAAAATATTATTTGTTTTAAAAACTCATTTATGCCAATTTTGACACTATTTAGTAATTGATTTTTTAAAGTCATGAATACATGATTAATTATAAAAGAAAGTCATTAAATAATGCCTCATATGTAAATTTTATAATTAATTTTTTTGATTACATCAAAATGTTCAAATTACATTTATTTTAATGTTTATAAATTCATTTATTTAAATCTTTCATTAAAAAGTTAATCACTACATCATCATTGTGTCACAAATAAATATTTTTACCTAGTGTCTAAAAATTATAATTAAAATACCATGATTTAGGAAATATTCTTATTTTTATAATAACTATTTATAGTCGAAGAGATGATCTATATAATAATATATTTTTTTTTTAAAAAAAAGATACATTTTTACGATATGTTTCTCTTTACTTTAATTTAATTCTTATAACTTGTCATTATCACACCCAAAAGGATCCATGAGGTCCCAAAATCGACTCAAAGATGCCAAAGTTTAGAAATATATCATAAAATAGGATTATTAAATGTGTTATGGTAGTTTTATATTATTATAATATTATTTGTATGCTTATTTACCTGATATACCCTTTAATCACAGTTAATAAAAATAATTACTGAAGTTACTATTCATAATTTCCAAAGAATAAAAGGTACCTATTTAAAAAAATTTGACCTTTATAATGCATATATGGAATCCATTTTTCCAAATTCAAAACACAGAAGTTACAGTACTTAATTTAAAATTAATTCTCGTTGTGAAAACCATAAAATGAATTTTTAAGAAGTAAACAATATCAAAAGATTAACATGTGTGGATGTTCGATTTAAAAATGAATCTACTTAAAATGAACTAATTTATATTAAATTTTAAAAATACAATCTAATTATACTTTAAAACCACTTAAATTTATAATTTAAAATTTAAATTTTTTTAAATTAAAAAATTTGCTTTCAATTTAAATTTAGTATTTTCACTATTCATTAAAATATGAAAGTTATTAGAAATGTACCAAAAATTCATCTAAACTAAATTTTGATGTAATTATTATAAAATAGAATTTCATTTCATAACATTTAATATATAAAAGTGTCAAATATTGGAATTAAAAAGGGTTCTCCATTAAAAGGTGGATAAATTGCTTTTTGTTTTGAAAAATACTTTTTTTTATGAAAAATGAAATTTTTTCATATATTATTTCTAAGAAACACATAAAATGAATGTTAGAATTATATGGGATATATAAAATTCAAAATGTGTTTAATAATATTCATAGCATCTTTTTTAAATTGTATATTTGATAGGTCATGGTTTTCCTGAACTCGGTGTTGTGTACGTCGCACACAATTGAATTATTTAAAAAGGAAGAGAACTGTGCAAGCTTGGGGTGTTATAATATTTATACCAAAATATTCATTCATAATGATCAGCCACATCTAGCACATTATGATTGGATGCATCTCTTGAATTCAGAGAAGTGGTAAATAGGAAACCCATTGTATACACACAAATTGTCGGGATAATCTATAAGGAGTATATAATTCACAGGTGGTTACTCCGTCCACCAATGAATCCAAAAGTACATATCAAAGAGAGATGATATAAGAATTCTATTCCGAGGTCCCTTCAATATTATTGAACACTGTTCCTAATGGTTTGAGGTAAGGGATGAAGGTGAAACGAGACAAGTGGATCAAATGTTCAACAACTCCATTGATACCAAGGGACATCGAGCAGATTCCAGCAATGTTATGTAATGTAGGATGAAAGGAGGAGTGATGAATTGTGGAATTATGATGGTATTGACAACACCAATTGTGTTCTATCACCCAACTATATAAGAATTGGAATGTCCTACAGAGATGATGTGGAGGCCTTCCTTTTTTACATATGGCCGAGTAGTTCATAAATACGGGCCAAGGTGGGTATGGTTAGGTATATGGGGAATTATTCTGATATTTTGGCCACTAAAAACTGGATAAAAACACTCACACAAGTATAATGATTCTGATATGGTAAGAGTTATCTAGTTGAAAAAATGTAAAAGAAAACCACCCACCTGAACTAATGGGTTATGCCTGGATAAAGTTTTTAACCCCACCTGGTGTATTAACCCACCTCAAGGGTATCCTAATACGTACCCTTAATTATTAATTTTTGTTGGGTAGGGTGAGTCCTACAATAATGAAATTTTTTCTTCAGACTATTTATGTGAGAAAATAGATGTATCTAATCCTCAAATGGAATGAGTGAGTGGTCATATAGGGATAACCAAGAAATGTATCTATCATGATTATCATATCCCTTCACCAGTGGAGATATGTGTTCGGTGTTTTACTAGGTATTGTTAGAGGGAATAAATTCATCATACATATTTACAAAAATGGGGATTCCACCCAGCTAATAAACATCCAAAGAAGTGATCCTTAATTCACCGTGGAATAAATAGAAAGTGTTAGTGCTCAATCACCAATGACTAATCAGTTTGGGAAACACCTCTACAAGGACCCAACCTTAAAACATTACATAATCATGTGTTAATTTTATAATTTGACCTTATTTCACATTGATGATATCTTCAAGTTTATAGTTTTGAATAATTAGGCCATAACTATTATATAATAGACCCAGACATTACATGTGGACAGTTACACTCAGTAACCATTTTTCCACCGAAGGAAACCCTTTAAACAAAACCTGATTTTTTTGATAAAAATATTCTCGACTTATTCTTTTCTCTTACCTATCCTTATACCTTTGGGAAAAAATTTCAAAAACTTTGGATGAGCATAAAATGCTCAGTAAGGAATATAAAATAAGAAATAAAACTGTTATTCCATGAATATTTGAAATCCATGAAAACATTTTAAAAAATTTATACTTTTCACCCATAAAACAAAAAATATATAGCTTACATAATGTAATAATATTCCTAAAAACATCTTCGAAATCATAAAAAATAAAGGTAACTTGTGGAATCCATACCATACATACATTGTAGCTTTCATAGCTACATGGTGAGTAACCTTCATTGTTATGATTGGAATAACCTTCATAGTATATTCCCTAAATCTCATAGGTGAAACATTAATATTTCCTCTATCATGTTACCCAATGAATTGGAGAGCTATAACGGGCTCACATATCCCGGGTTTATCATGGAACCACCCGCATACATAAACAATTCCCAAGAACCATAACATAATCATAACATATAAAACAAGAACAAAGGGAAAATAACATTTCCACATTCCAATCACAATAGATCATTTCATGATATTGAAATAATAAATCCTTTATAAAAACAATTTTCAATACCAATATTCATAAAAATGGTATATGGAATTTATTTTTCTTTTTAAAACATAATGGTTTGTAGAGGAATCCAAATATCAAATAATTATCACGATGAAAGAAAGGTAGTTGTCACCACATACGTTAAAAAAAATTCCTTTTGTTATTTAATAAAACGATTCGTAGAAAATGATTCCTTTTGAAATCCATTGAATGAAATTAAAATTCAAAGGGGGTTGATTATATACCATATAAAAGAAAGTCATGTATAAATCAAAATTTTCCATAATGAAAGGATATTGAGACGAATTCCCTTACAAAGATCATATCATTAGATTCAATATAATTCATTGAAATAAATATGTGTGAAAATATAAATACACCAAAAATAAGTGTATATTCAGTGTCAAACAATCATAGGTCATTCACACATATTATTTTAAAAAAAAACCAATGACATGGATATTTAACTCAATAAATTGAGATTAAGTTAAGATTCTTCTTACAAAGATTATTTTTTTAATAAAATTGATCAAATATGTGTATTCACTATAAATTAAAATAAATAATGTCTAATTAAAATACAGGATATAAAAATTTATTTTTATCATCATCATATAATGTCATAATCAAGAATTATAAGATTAACCAAGAGAATGGAAATTGGGTTTAGAAGATCCCTTACCTCGAGTCTGACTTGTCTCGTTCGTTCTTTATATTCTTGAATAATAAAAATAGGTTAATTTATACTTGATTCAAATCATTTTTCAATTTTATTATTCATTTTATATTAGTTATTACCATGTTATATCAATTAGTTAATGATTTGAGTTCATATCAGACGTTTTTTTGATGTTCAGTACATGAGTCAAAAATTAAGTTGTTATAATTACAAAATGTTCCTGTGGTCAAAATTACATTATCAATAAAATATTATCAATTATTTAAATATCATATATATAAATTATATATTTATTTATAACAATACATAATTTTTTTACATAAGAAATTAAATTCACCATTCATGGAGACGGTAGGCCGTACGTACACATGAACACTACTTTAATTTCCTTTTCATATTAAATGAATAAAAAATAAACGATACATAGGGATATTATAATTCCATTATAATATATATGTTATATATATTTCATAATTTTATTAATGTTATCCTTTATATGTTCCATGTATGGTTTGAACGTGTCATAACACTTTTATGGGGCGGTAGTCCACACCTCCTCAAATAAAATTATCGTATTTTCACATTATGTAAAGTATAAATGTATGTTGTAAATAAAAATTATAGAAGAATAGAGAAAATATAAATATAATATATATCATACATAAATAAAGTTCAATAATAATGGTCACCATGAGATGGGGTATGAGAAGATTGAAGAATCATCGTTTCGGGAGGTAGTAGTTCGCTGTACACAGAAACAATATGTTCTCTATCAATTAGATGTAGATGTGTGTAAGTGTAGGTTGAATACATAGAAGAAAAAAATACGATAATATTTAGGATACTAGTTTTTTGGTGTAATCATATAATAATAAGATCATAGGGAGTGGAGAAGGAAAATAAAGGAAAGGAGATTGAGAGAAGACATTATCTCTAAATCGGGTAACTCTTTTTGATTTGAGCCAAAAGACTTTTATAAATTTCCTTATTCCAAATTTAATGCTTCTAGAAATAATTTAGGGATTTTTTCGAGATTATTTGAGAAGATTTTAAATGAGACAAGGGGATTTAGATATGTTGTTAATTGGGTAGAGGTGGTGGCATTTTATAGGAGGGAGGAGGGGCACTTAATGAAAGTCTTGTAATATTATTTTATTATAAAATGTTTTTGAATTATAATATCTAAAAAGTGATATATTTAGAGAATAATATTATCATGGGTATAAAATCTCTAAACCAATAGGTTTTAGAAAATTTTAGTTCACAAATTTAATGTTATATTTTGGATTTAACATTTTTTTAAATAAATTAACTCTTGCCATGTATTCTTCAATTTTTACACAATACAATTAATATAGTTACAATAAAAAGACAATCAAAGATAGATTGGACCATTAATAAAATTTCTAACATTATCTAAGTAATTTTTATGAATATTATATTTTTATGTCTATTATATCATTTAATAAAATAATATTTGTTTCAAAAACTCATTTATGTCTATTTTGAAACTCTTTAGTAAATAATTTTTGTTAAAGTCATAACAACTTTATTCCTTGAAAACAAAATAAATTAAATCAAAGATAACATTTCATAGCCATCCATAAAATTTATGTATGTTATCAAAATTTTCAAATTACATTTATTTCAATATTTATAATAACATTTATTTGAATCTTTCATTAATAATGTAATCACTGCATCATCATTACGTCATAAATAAATTTTTTTATTTAATGTATAAAAATTATAAATGAAATACCATGATGTAGGATTTTTTTATAACTCTTTTTTATATTTATTTTCAAATATATTAGTTACATAACCTTGTATTAAAATTGTTTTCGTAAAAAGATACATGTATATGTTATATTTCTCTATACATTAAATTAATTATTATAACATGTCATTATCACACCCAAGTGGCTCCCAAATTCCAAAAGTTATGACTAAGAAATTTTTTGATCACCCATGACTCTTAAAATAATATTAGGACACATTTTATTGTATTTCTATATTAGTATAATATTATGTTTACACTTATTTACCTAATTTACCCTTTAACTGTGGTAAATAAAAATAAATACTGAAGTTACTATTCATAATGTTAAAAAATAAACGGTACCTATTTAAATAATTTGGAACTTATGATTCCAAATATGGAATCCATTATTCCAAATTCAAAACACATATGTTGCAGTAATTAATTTGAAATTAATTTTTGTTTTGAAAACCAAAAAGTGGGTTTTTAAGAAGTAAAAACTATCAAAAGATTGGCATGTGTTTATGTCAAATTTAAATGTGAAATTACTTCCAATGGCCGACATTGGATTAAATTATAAAATTTTTTATCCAATTACTCTTTTAAAAACAATTAAAATTATAATGTAACTATATAAATTAATTAGATGAAATGGTAGGTTTGAATTAAAATGTAGTATTTTTTACAATTCATTAAAATATGAATTTCATTAGAAAAATACAAAAATTTATAACAAGGTAAATTTTTATGTCCCTATTATAAATAAGAAGTTTAATTTTACAAATATAATAGATAAAAGTGATAAAAATTAGATTTTAAAAGAGTTCTCCATCAAAAGGTGGTAAAATGATCTTTAAAATATATTACAGTATTTTATGCTTAAAATGGGATTTATGATCATTTTAAGCCCTTAAAATTTATTAGATAAATGTAAAAACATTTAACAAAAATTTTTAATCATATTTTAGTTATTTATATTTATTATATCCAATTAAATGGATAGGCATTAACTAACATTTAAAATAATAATAATAATATTGCATTATTTTTCGGTATAACTCAGTGTTGTGTGCAACATAAGATTTTAGAGAAACCCATTGTTTCATGTCGAGTATGTTATCAGAAAAATGACCCCCTTTAACATAAAATTAATATCTTATTAATAAATATTAATATATATGAAAATTTCTTATTCTATAATTAACTAGGATGTTACATCCATCCCCCTTTTTAGAAATTGGGTCCTCACAATTTTAAAATTGGGCTCCATAACATCATCCGAATCCCACATCAGATAAAGAGTAAATCAAAAAATAACTTTAAAAGAAATAAATATAAGTAAAAATATCACCTGATATAATACATACTAGGATTCCATGTAGGAAAACATGGATAAAAAAGAAAAAATATCCCTCTTGTTCTGACGGAGAGTGATAGAAAAAATGATTAAGAGAAAGTTAACAATAAAAAAATGAAAACATTGTGATGGGTTAAATGATATTTGATTTAATAATAGGAAAATTAAGTGGAAAATTGTTTTGTTTTAATATAAATTTCATAAATTTGATGAATTTATTAATAAGTTTGGCTAAGAACATATGGAAAAATACTTACTTTTCAAGTAGAGTTTCATCCTTTATAAAACTTCTACCCCAAATTCATCTCTTTCTCCAACAATGTGTATTCAAGATGAATAAACTTATTAATCCAAAAAATATTAAGTATCTATTCCTCCTATCTTAAAAAATCAACCAAAAACAAAATGATTTGTACATGATCAGATAATCCCCCAATAGAATAAACCTTTATAAGAAGAAGGGCTACTTTAAATTTCTAAAATTCAATAGTAGTACCCAATGTTCAACATATACCATTCAAAAAATAGATTTCCTTAAAATTAATCAAAATAATTAAAATAATATTGAAAAAAATTTATAATAATTTGATATCATACTCTTCCAAGATAAATTTTAACATGTATCTCCAAATAAAATTGATCACTCACAAAGTCTCATACTAAAAAGTAATTAACGTAATAACATATTATCTATGATAGGTTAATAATTTCAATAAATAACATAATTTTAATAATTCCAAATTTAAATTAATACATTATTACAAAATATAATTCAACCATTACTCCATTAAAACCCCATAGTGTTTATTTATCTAAATCATATCATGTTCCTAAATTGGTGAACGTCTTCCAAAATATGATTTATCACAATCCCTAAATCATTTTCCAATAATAAGGATAACCATTAGATAAAATATATGTATAATAAATAAACTTATTGTTAATCCATAAAATAATTTAACTAAAAAGAATAAGTCGTAATAACCATGGAATTTACATAGGCTAGTGGTAGGTGATAGAGGCCCGTCACACTCTGGTTGTTGGTTCGATTCCTGCATCAGTGTTCAACATGATGAGTTTTCACACAATCATCCTATTTTACTTTTTAAAAAACTATACAAATCTTATAAAATTAAAAAATGAGATAAAATATTCAAAAATAACTATAACATGTTTACCTTGAAAGGTTTATCTATACCTTTCATTTTTATCCCCAAAAGTACAAACCCATAACTACCTCAAAAATAAATGACTCAAAAAATAAAATTAATTACATTGAAATATAATAACATAATATTAAAAATGGGTTTCTAAGACATTGAACTTATGATATAACTTAAAATTATAAACTTATGACGATATCCATGACTCTTAAAAAAATCCTAATCTCTAAAGTTGTCTAAACCATCCTATGATACGAACTATAAGACCCCATCCTTAAAACATTAAATAATCTTGACTTATGTAAATAATTTGAACTTATTTAAACTTGAGGATCTTTTTATGTTTATATGTTTATAGAATTAGGCTATTACTATTACAAAATAGACCCATACATTACATGATGACAATTACACTTAGTATCCGCTTTTCCACCAAAGGAAACCCTTTCAACAAAACATGATTTATTTTTATTGATAAAAATATTGTTGAATTATTCATTTCACTTACCCATCCTTATACCCTAGGAAAAACATTTCAAAAACCTAGTAAGATCATAAAAATAGCAGTATGGAATGTGAAAAAAAGAATAAAACCATTATTCTATGAATATTTAAAACCCATGAAAACATTTTCACAAAATCATACTTTTCACCCATAAAACATAAACTCCTTAGATTACATCATGTAATCATAATATTCCTATAAAACATCATATAAATCATAAAACATAAAGGAAAATTGTGGCATCAATATCATACATACATTGTATCTTTCACAGCAACATAGGGAGTAACTTGCATGGTTACATTTGGAATACCCATTATAGTATATTCCCTAAATATATTAGGAGAAACCTTAATGTTTACCTTTGAAATGTTACCTAATGCATTGGAGAGCTATCATGGGATCACCTTACCATGATATATCCTGAAACCACCCGTATACATAAACAATTCCCAAGAACCATAATATAATCATAACACATTAAACAAGCAGAAATGAAAAATAAAATTTCCACATTTCAATAAAAATAGATCATTTCATGATATTGAAATAATCAATCCTTTATAAAAACCACTTTCGATACCAATATACATAAAAAGGGTATGTGGTATTTATTTTTCTTTTAAAAACGTTATGACTTGTAGAGGAATCCAAATATCAAATAATGCTCGTAGCAGTAGAAAGGTCATTGTCAACGCGTACATTAAAAAGAAACCTTCATTTTGTTCTTTAGTAAAACAATTTGTATAAAAATATTCCTTTTGAAAAAATTTGAATGATATTAAAAGTAAAAGGGGGTTGATTATATACTGTATAAAAGAAAGTCATGTATAAATAAAAATATTCATCAATGAAAGGACATTGAGACAAAGTACCTTACAAAGATCATATCATTAGATTAAGAATAAATCAAGAACATAAATATGTGTGAAAAATATAAATACACCCAATATAATTAGATATTCACTGTAAAAAAATTAGAGTTCATTCACACATATTCTTGGAAAAACAAAACCAATGACATGGATGTTTAACTAAATGAATGGATATTGAGTTAACATTTCACTTAAAAAGATCATTTTGTTAATAAAATATATGTGTATTCACTATAAATACACATAAATAAATTTTAAATAAAATATAGGATATCAAAATTTATTTTTCACATAATCATAGAACGACATAATCAGGAAGTAGAAGATTAACCCAAAGAATGGAAATTGGGTTAAAAAGTTCCCTTAACTCGAGTCCGACTTGTCTCGTTCATTCTTTATATTCATGAATAATAATCATTGGTGTATTTTCACTTTTTTGATAACTGTTTTCTAGTTTATTATTCATTTTATATTACTTATTACCATTTTATAGAAATTAGTTAATTATTTGAGTTCATACCGGGCGTTTTGTTGATGTTTGGTACATGACTCCCAAACGAACTTTTAATAATTAATAATTGTCCATGTGATAAAAATTCCATTATCTCCATAATATAACTAATGATTTAAATATCACACATATCTAGTATATATATATTTATAATAATCCATAATATTTTGAAATAATAAATTAAATACACTGTTCATGGAGACGGTATGATGTACGTATGCATGAACTCTACTTTCATTTCCTTTTCATATTAATGGAATGAAAACTAAATGATACAAAGGGATATTATAATTCTAGTATAATATATATGTTATATATGTTACATATTTCAATTAAATCTATTATTTATACATTCCATATATGGAATGAATGAGTCATATCACATTGTGGGGGCAGTAGTCCACACATTCTCAAATGAAATTATCGTATTTGAACATTATGGAATGAATAATGATATGTTGTAAATAAAAATTATAGAAGCATGGAGAATATATAAATATAATATATATCATATATAAATACAGTTCCATCATAATATCCACCATGATAGGTGGTATGAGAAAATTGAACAATCATTGTTTTGTGAGGCAGTAGTTTTTCGTACACATAAAAAGTATGTTCTATATCCATTAGATGGAGGTGTGTGTAAGTGTAGGTCAAAACCATGCAATAAAAACATCCTAGAATATTTAGTATTTTAGTTTTGTTATGTAATCATAGAATAATAATATCATAGATAGTGGAGAAGGAAAATAAAGGAAAAGAGTTTGAGAGAAGATGTTACCTCTAAATTAGGTAACCCTTTTTGATTTTAGCCAAAATGATTTTATAAATTTCCTTCTTATCCAGGTAAGGATTTTAGGAGGAATTTGGGGATTTTGGGAGAATATTTTTGTGGAATAAGGATGATCCAAGGGGATTTAGAGTTGTGATTAAGTGGGTAGAGGTGGTGGAATTCTATAAGAGGGAGGAGGGGTAGTTTAAGAAAGTTTGAAATATTAATTTATTATAAATTGATTTTCTAATTATAATTTCTATAAAGGGATATATTTAGAGGATAAGACGAGGATGGGTCTAACTCCTTTCAACCAATAGGTTTTATGGAATTTTAGGTAACAAATTTATCCTTATCTATTGGATTTCAAGTATAGTTAAATAAATTAACTCTTACCATATCTTCATGTATTTTTATAGTATATGGTTAATATAGTTACAATAAAATGCCAATATAACCTCAAGTGTATCATTAATGAAAATTTTAAAATTATCTAAGTCATTTTTATGAATATTTGTTTTCTATGACGGTCATATCATTTAATAAAATTGTATTTGTTTTAAAAACTCATTTATGTCAATTTTGACACTATTTATTAATTGATTTTTGTTAAAGTTATAACAACTTGATTCATTAGAAACAAAAAAATTAACATAAATATAACATGTAATAATCATCCTTAAAATTCATGGATGACATAAATATTTTTAATTTACTTGTATTTAAATATTTATAATATCATTTATTTGAATCATTCATTAATAAGGTAATCACTACATCATCATTGTGTTATAAATAAATAAATTTATTTAATTTATAAAAATTATAAATTAAATTCTGTGATGTAGGAAATATTTTTATATTTATAATTAAAATTTATAGTCATATATATTAGTTACATAACTTTGTATTAAAATTGTTTTAGTAAAAAGATAGATGTTTATGTTATATTTCTTTTTTACTTTAAATTAATTATTATAACATGTCATTATCACACCCATGTGGCTTCCAAATGCTAAAGGTTCAACCTATGTATTTTTTTGGTCTCCCATTAATCATAAAATAAAATAAGGACACATGTTAGGGTAGTTTTATAACATTATAATATTATATTTACCCTTATTTACCTAATTTACCCTTTATTCGTGGTAAATAAAAATTATTACTGAAGTTACTATTCATAATGTAAAAAAATAAAAGGTAACTATTTACATAATTTGGACCCTATGATTCCAAATTTGTAATTATTTTTTCTAAATTCAAAACAGATAAGTTTCAGTAATTAATTTAAAATTAATTCTTATTGTCAAAACCAGAAAGCGAGTTTTTAAGAAGTAAAAACTATCAAAATATTGACTTGTGTTTATATCCAATTTAAATGTGAAATTACATAAAATAATATTTTTTAATTAAATGATAAAAACCTAATAAAAATACACTTTAAAACCAATTAATAAAATAATGTAACTATATAAATTAATTAGATGAAAATACAGTTTTGAATTAAAGAACAATATTTTTCACTATTCTTTAAAATATGGATTTAATCATAAAAATACCAAAATTTCAACCACGGTAAATTTTTATGTCCCTATTCTAAATATGATGTTTATTTTCTTTCAAATAAAATATATAAAAGTGAAAAATACTATATTTAAAACTGTTGACCCATCAAAAGGTGGCAAAACAATCTTTTAAACATATTAGAGTATTTTATGCTTAAAATTGGATTCATTCTCATTTTAAGCCTCTAAAATTTATTGGATAAAGGTAAAAGCATTTAACAAAAATTATTAATCATATTTCAGTTAGTTCTATTTATTATCACCAATACAATGGCTAGATGCTATCTACCATTTTAAATAAAAATATTATTATTGTATTATTTTTCAGTATAACTCAGTGTTGTGTGAAACGTAATATTTCATATAAAACCCGTTGATTCATTTTGAGTACTCTGTCAGAAAAATAGTCCCCTTTAAAATAAAATTAATATATTATTCATAAATATTAATAGATATGAATATGTCTTATTCTATTCTTAAATAGGATGTTACAAACTCAATCAGAGAATAAATAAAAAATTGAGGGACCCACACCATCTGGTATAATCCAACAACATATAACGGTTTATGGAATTCCATATAATTATGATGCAAAAAGAACTACTAGTCTCAATCATTTAAGTATCTCCCTCTAGACTGCAAATCCCACTTATATCTCCACCCACCATTGGGATTTTCTTGCGAGAGATTAAGAATTGATGGATAGTATTGAATAGATGATCATGAAGATGTACCATTGATGTGTCATTTTCTTTGTATCCATAGAGATCCATTCTGAATGAATTCATTCTTCAGACTTGAACTAGGAATAATCTACCCTATGGAATAAATGTTTTGTTTCACATAGTAACTAGACATCTTGGACTAGGTAGATGGAATATTTTGATCATACGGAGGAAAGGGGGAATCATCTTGAAGACCGAAATTTTAAAGTGTAAGTCTAGTTAACAATGGTTATGCCATAAGTTATGGATAAAGGAGGTTCCTCAGAATACCCTCATTGGGAATGATGTGGTGTTGAAGACCCTGCTCAGTGTTCTCTACCATGGAATTTCATCTTCTCATCATAGTTTTCAATGTTAAAATCATTTTATCCTTGAGATAAATTCCTCAAGTAAATACATACTATAAAAGGGCCAAAATCTCGAAAACCATCAGTACATGGAAGTACTGGTCTGAGAACCCACAGTTTGTGGAAACTATCAATCCGTAAAGGCACTGGACTGCAAATCATTGATCAGTGAAGTGATGGTTAGTGGAATGATTATTTTTTAAAGAATTTAGTTACTATATAGAAATTGGAACTCACCATTTGTAGTTAAAGGTTTTTCTGTTCATGGGTGAGGGCTATTAGTTCATAGATGAATCCATCTGCAAAGAATCTTAGTTCGCGGCCAAGGATTTTCTGGAGCACTGAGTTCGTTGTGAGAATAAGTAAATGAAAAATGAGTAGGCCCCCCTATATATAGGTAATTATTCTATTCTGGTTCAACCCAAATACTATAATATAGTTTAAATTAGGGCTGATCTCTACATCGAAATAGACTCCTCTTCATCAGGATTGGAACACATTCCAATGGGGGGAATTTTTGGGTCCTAAAAAATCCAAAAATAATATCAAGGTAATTCCATTAATTTGGGAAAGGATAAAATTTAATCCCAAATAATATTGATGAAAATATTCATAGGAATAGTGGGTGTGAAGAAAAAATATCTTTGCAGACCACCGCTCCACATCGCGTTCCTCCGTCCCACAAAACACCCAAGAATGGGAATGGGATGCAGATAAGGGTGGAGATGGTGATGATCACAAATGAAACAAAGTTGTTTATAGGAAGTGGTGGTGATTTGTGTCCCACAAACGACCCATCCCCACACACAAAATAATTCATTGAGCAAGGCTATACCATCAGCTCCTGCAAACAAAACAAAGTCATTTACGGGGATGGGTGGGATTTAGACACCCACAAAGGGTTCCATTCTAACTAAGTCCTTTGTGGGATCCCATAATAGACACTTTTCCACCCACCATAGATGATCGAAAATTCCAGTATCCAATCCCTCTATTCCTATATAAATAATATTCCATGGTGAGGGATCGAGGATGAGAATATAGAGGGAGTATAGAATATTGAAATGATAAAAGTCAAAGTTCCCTAAGACTTGAATCCCCTTTGATGATTCCTAGTAATAAAAATCCTCCAAAAATAATTTGGGAAGAAATAATAATTCATTTAGTGGTCTGTGAACCTAAAAAATTTTTGGAACTAATTTACAAATGACAAGAATCAAAGGACCTTTTGCTGATGAACATCCCACATTGAAAAAAACTATAAAGATGGAACCCTTCCCCGCATAGTAAAACACTACACATGTGGAAATAAGCGCCATGTAGAAATATGCTATGTGGGTGGAACCTCTCCCTCCATAATAACATACTACGCGGGATGATACCCAGTCTGTGTAGCACAACACTATACAGATGGCCCCCTCACATTCATAGCAATACAATATGTTAAGGGAAGCCCCTCTCTTGTAAGAACCTACTTCAAACAATTTGTCATAATAGGTTGTTCCAAACTTCAACACCTATCATTAGCTTTTATCACATAGGTTGACCCAATATCAGCCCCTTTGTGAACCAGTCAACTGGTATTTGGATAAGCCCTCTTCCAAAGCCACCTGACATATATGAACAAATCATTGGGAACATGAGCTTTCTATTTTGAGTTTACATAACCATGGTAATAGTAGTCACGTGGGTAATCTCCACAGTAAGTGGACTCCCAAAAATGTATCTAAGATCACATTACCATTGTAACTTAGGTTCTGACCTCATGATACTTGCATGAAACTATAAATTATAGGGTTCTATAGGAACCTCTATCATTTACCTTCGATGAGGGCCAGTGTTGAATACTCCACCCTCTCTCGAAACTAATTTTAGGGAACTCCTCCTGAGGTAAGCCCCTATCCTTTCTTGTGAGAGGTGGCACTCTTACTCCTCTTCACCTCTACCTATGCATATATAGATTGATCAATGAAAATTACTATCATGGATATGAAAATAAAACAGGAAATGGGAACACTCAAAGACCATTATTTCTCCATATCTCTCCCTTTGGGATTTAATACCATCCATCGGTGGATAGAGTGGGTAGTGAGATCTCTAGATCCACTGATTCCTCTTTTTTCTCACACTGAGCATGACTCAGGTGGGATTATAGGTTAGTGTTTATCATGAAATATGCATGATCTCAAACCAAATAAGCCTTATCGCTATATGTAATCCCCAATTTCAAACTCCATATGGGGAGTTTCCATGCATAATACAAAAATCCCCCCATTATAGGCCTCCACTAAAGTGTGAGACCCAATATTATTGAACTATGTGGAATTTGATTCCCAACTAACTAGGATACATAGAAGGCCTATTTTTGGTCCAAAATAGACACCCAAATCACCCTAATGTTCTCAGGGACACATTTCTAGTAGGGTTATATCCACCCAGGGTACTATATCTCTTATAGGTATTTCAGGCTGTGTTTATATAAGCCCCATATCACCCTTGTATAGGAAACCTTTTACCTATATGTCCTTACCACATGACGTTAAACTGCAAGGCTGGGTCCTTGTCACATGATCTAAAATGGTGATGTGTCCAGCTAAGTGACACTGAACTATGTGGGATAAATTTTTCTTATGAGGATATATAGGAAGCCCATCATATGGGTTTCATCCCAACATTAAAGAAACATTTTTCCCCCTGGATGACAATAAACCCTATATCACCTCATCAAAGGGAATAAAACGAAAACTGTCCTAACAAATGACCAAGGAATCCTCAGGTTATCCAAAAAAGGGTGAAATTGATGGAGAACCATAGATACATAAAAATTAATCCATTGATAGAGAACCTTGGATACATATAGATGATTCCAAACCCATGCGTATTTGAGACTGGTCATGACCTAGGGGTAATCCGCAGACACATAATTTGGAAATAATTAAGGATTCATAAAGATATAAACATGAATTAAATCTATAAGAGAGCCATATAATAGAAAATAATTCCCCCCAATAGGGTGTTATGATCCCAGATTCTCATCCTCTCTACTAATATGAGTTCTTAAGTTTCTTTGGCTAAGTTACCCAATAAGCACCTACCTTTGGAAATTAAGTTCATGAATCATGTATATAAGAGACGTTGGATGTTTTTGGCTCCACAAAAAATTCCGTTGGAGTCCGTTTGAAGACATTATACCCAATTTAATTGATTTCAAACCATTATACACCTTTCAATCAAGTGTTCAGTTCACAAATTAACCTTTGGGTGAAATAAAATGGAGAACCTAGCGCGAATTAACTCTAGAGAATAAAATTATTGGATAATAATTCAGGTGGCCATTTAGTTTTTCTTTGTGTGAAATAGTAGTGAACCTTGTAAAAATATCATGTGATATATTTTATAGCATTCATAATATTGTATGTGATTGGAATAAGAGAATAATATAATCAAGAATATAATTGTTCAAAGAGGTAAAGGGATAAAAGTTATATAATATTTAAAAAATCCCCAACACTGATTCACCCCTATCAATGTTAGGAATATACAAATCTGGTACTTTTTAGGTTTTCCTACAACCAATGTCTAGGAATGCTAATTCAATAATCATGTTTTCAAAATCCTGATATATAGATACATTGACCTCCACACTATCACTATCTCCCCTAGCCTAAGAACTAAACTCGATACAATCTGATATCATTTTCATAATTTTAAAAACCAAACCTAAATACATGTCTTACTCTAAACACCGTCTTGAGGAAAAACCACATTTGATACAAATATGTCCTAACCAAACCCACCATGGCCCCAACTGGACTTGAAATAAGTTGGGATTAACACCTGAAGCCCACATCAAATAGGATAGGGGTTGGAGAAAAGTTCTGAGAAATAATAACACTGAAATGGGATGCCTTAGACTAATGTACCAGTAAAAATTTACACAAACATGCATGAAACAATCTCTTGGAAATATATCAATGTGAAACAAGTGAATAGAAATGATATAAGTGGAAAAAATTATATAACTAACTATAAATTAGGCCCCAACACGACAACAATTGAAAAATGGAATCTAAATAGAGCTTATCACACAATCTTCAATGTTTTCCACTGAACAAAGAAATCCCAAAAAACTCTATGATCCACCAAAAAAAGGACCACCAAGATCAATTTTGATCTTTATATTTTTCTTATAATACATAATACATTCAAAGAAATCCCTTATAGGGTTGAATATATATATACCCAGTATTATTACTCAAAAAAAGGGAACAAAAAAGAAATAACAGCAATCATTTCATCCCATAAGAAAGAGGGTAAATAAAATCCAATATTAGATATGATCCAAATGAAACCCAAAAGAAGATAGAAATGGGATATCTATCTATACAACCATCTAAGAATGTTGAGTCTTCCAGTAACCCAGATAGTCTCATTACTAATTCCAAACACCCTACACAGCCTCATAAGATACTTAATAGATATAATTGTCCTCTCTAATGCATTTCACATATGGGAGAGTAATATAAACTACCCTATAATTTCATATAACTTCTCTATAATGACTATGGATAACCCACACGTCACCACTGCATATCACAGATGACGGTGCACGACTCCAACGTTGGAACCATCTGCTACTGAAGATCAATAATTGGGAGTCCACTTTGTAGATAGGGGAATCATTCCATATATAATGTGTATGATTTCTATACCTAACAGTTTAATGGATATGGGGGACCCCTTACCTAAAGATAAACAGAGTACCTACCCTGGAAACACTCTGATTATCACACCCAAACACTGCCATCACCTAAGTGTAATTTATGGATGCTTAAAACATACATCACCTCACATCCCACCTCTTATGATGAAATAAGGGAATCCATCACATCCTACATGAAAAAATAATCAGGATAGGCTACTCATGTTCTCAAATATGAGTTCTAAATAATGTTATATACATGGTGCATGTTTTTGGAAAAATTAAATGACATGTACATGAGGTCAAATGGTGTGTGACTCCAACTGGGAGCATGGGGTTTTCCTCTCATAGACATGTATTGGCCAACCATGTGACACTACACAACATTTATATAGGGATAAACATTGTTCATGTTCACCTAGGGTCATGGGTGTGTACACATTGTACACGAATCAACTATTCATGTTCTTATACACAACGTGTCCCTAGGGATGAAAAAATGTGACTGTCCACATGGGGACATGGGCATGTGAATTTGAAACATTCCATGGAATCCTAGGTTGGATCACACAACATATGGGTATGGAAACATTATGTGTATTATTTAACCCAAGTTAAAATCCTATCTATTATAAGAACTTAGACTACACAACATGTGTTCCTATAGGACACACAGTTTGTAGTTAGCTTTTTCAAAAATCGTGATTCATTTCTTCACATAGACACTTGATATTATATTTAATCCATGTATACCATTTTACACATTTTAATCCATAAACAATTATTGTAAATTCTTTCGATCATCAATTCGTGGCCTCTGGTGGCCAAAAATCAGAACTCATATCTCCCTTTGAGTATCTGCCGCACCTCCCATCATCATACGAGGGTCACAATCCATGATTAGATCCCTTGAATCTCACATAAAACATTGATCTATTCAAAATAACATATCCCTACATTATTCATGCATCCACCATTAATTTTAGGGTTTGATCACATTTGAATCCTGCCCGGCGGTGTCAAATCATGACCCCATGGGCCAAATATGAAAAACACGATAATGGGGGTGAGAAAAGAACAAGAAAAAAGTATGATCATCACCAGATAATGAAATACCATCCAACAAACATAAATTCTAGAATTACAGGGTGTGAGATACTTTTACAATGAAGATAAATAATTTGATTGAAGATCGTTAAATAAAATTGTGCCCATGTGATGAATGTAAATTATAGATAAAAAATAAAGATAAGAAATCCATTCTTTTCAAATAAATCATTGGGAGGAAATCCATAATATAATGAGACCTATATCAAGAATAAATTGATCATTGGTGAATATAATTTTCTATAGCTTTGAAGGTGAGGATCCCGCTATGTTTGTTTTCCATCTCATGATTCTCCCCAATCATTTGTTGTCAATCCATGTTATCAAGTTTCCAACAAAAAAAAAGATATCATCTTACACTCTAATCTCGTAGGGTTATGATTTTACCCTTGTTAATTCATTATAATGAAACATATATAGGTATGTAAATAGTAATTTTCCATTAAATAAATTAAATAAATAAATTATTTAATTTACTTAACATCCCCTCCAATAGTCGTCTTCAACCGAATGCCTGACACCTACCAATATTATATCACACCAAGGGTAAAAGCCATGTTTTTGAGACAAACATGATATTATTTTTCATATTTAAGGTTCCAATCATTCCCATTTGTTATGGAATGATGCATGTGTGTGTATTAAGATAAAAAAATATTTTTAATATATTAATTTTGGGGTCTAGCAATAGTAAAAACACAATGCCAACTCCTTATAAAAATCCATATATATATATATAAATATTAAAATGATAAAAAATAGAAACCAAAAGTCATTACAAATGTATTGAAGAGTTTTATATTGGTAAATAATAGTCTAACACATCGATGTGATAAGATGAAGTTTAAAAGACTAAGGTCATCAGACTGATCCTAGGATATAGAGGTGTTTAGATGAAAGATAGGGGAAGATTTTGTGTGGATTTTTCATAAGGAAATCATACTAAGTATTCTAAAAAATTATATAAATTTATTCCTACTGATGTATTATTCATTTATTAAACATCAAAATTCATTATGGTTTTCATTCAATATGATTACTAGATGAGGTAAAACCTCCATGAAATTGATGGAAATTAAAAAAATTCTTTGTAGTTCATTAAATTTCTAAACATTATAATTGTTAAAAGTAATTAATTTTTCTAGATAAAAATAATCAGAAGATGATTTGGAAAAACATTGGTGGAACTATGTTTTCTAGATGTATTTTTCTTGAATGAATTTACCCGATAATGAAATGTATTTGTATCCAGTGAAAGAAGAATGTATGTAAGATATTTAGATAGAGATGTATTAAAAAACAACTAGACAGAAGAAATATATATGAATTTCTAGTTGAAGAAACTTTATGGTATGTAAAAATATTCTATTATATAGAAAGGTCTATAAATTCCATATAAATGAACATGTATGAGTTCATCATATATAATTGATGGTTTCAGTTTATTTGACAGAAAGAAATCTTCTGAATGATCAGAAAAAGGTTTCCTAAAAAAGTCATTTAATAGAGGAAACATGTGAAGATAAATAGATAGAGATGTTTTTGTGGATGATATATATGTAAGAGAAGCATCATATATAATATTTAAATATAATTTATTGGATAATTTTTTTTAGAAAAGGAATCTGATAGTTGTTTCCAAGTAAAGAATCATACAAAAGTTTCTAAGAAAAGGAATTAGACATAAGTCTCTAAGAGATGTCATCATATATATTGTTATAATGATATCATAAATAGTATTGCAAATTTATCATATATAAATTGATGAACTCTTTGGATTAAAGGATTAGAGTATTCATGCTAGGGTACATCAGATATAGGATATGAAATGAACATTTATTTTTTCATCAAATAAAGTAAACATGATGAACAATGTGAAATCATATGATGGGGGAATCTTTAAAACTATTGATGATATTTTCACTATAAAAAGTATTAATAGATTGATAATTTTGTATGAATATTTTTTAGACAAAGGTTCAAATATCATTATGATGTTTTTATAAATCCAAAAAGTTATAATGATATAGATGTTTAAAATCAATGCACCAATAATAATAAAATAATTATTTTTATTCTCGTCTATATTTAATTATGATTTAAGAGATCATTGATACAATGATTTTGGGAATGATCCTACTAACTTTGATTAGTAATATCTCTTAATAGGTTTTACATTGGTCAAATAAAGAAATATTTGAGGGTGGTATTTAAATTTTGAATTAATATTTTTAGATTTTATTTTACTCTTATCTGTGATCATCTTGCAAAATGTGGTGCATATAAAAAAGAGATTATAAACCATGAAAAGTATCATCGAGTTGTTGTGGTTTTACATTTTATTTAATACGTGAAGTTTCCTTGTTAGGTGTTATACATGAAGTATGAGATTGATTATTACTTGTGTTGATCTATTGGATGAAGAGGTTCAAGATGAAGTTAGTGGTAACAAATGGATTGGAAGAGTCAAATAGAGTAATAAAGAACTGGAAAAATCATTGAAGTACTGAAGGAATTGGTATCGGATAAATAAAATAATAAGGGATTTGATTATATGATATTGAATAGAAATTATCTATATGAAAAAATCAGATGTGGAAGAAGTAGTTCATGATTTTTTCACTAAAGAAAAAGAGAAGAAAAGAATAGTGGAATTGGGAAGAGTTGGAATAAAAAGAATAAGGTAATAGAAAAATTTGGAGCAGATGAATTAGTATAAAAAATACATTTTAAATGAACTATATTTGATAAAAAGTACTAAATAAAGGAGTTTTGGGAATAGAATTTTCGTTAAGGAAGAGAATAATAAGAACAAGTGAAGAAGATGTATTTCAACTAGTTTGTGAAAGGAATTATTCAAGTCACTTTTTTAAAGATGGGGGATGTTGTGGGAATAACTTTATATATAAGCAGAGAAGAATATTTATTGTATTCTTCTATGAAAGTAATAATAGAGGAAGGAAAATGTTGAATTATTAAATTCCACAAAATTTATACTACTTGAATAATTTATTATTTTGGAATAAAGAATTAATAATTTGAAGAATGTATACATATAAATGATAAAGATTCAACAATTAGATGTACTTGAACTATTAATTCACCATTCAAATGATATTTAATTGATTTATATCCCCTTACTAATGTGTAGGTAACCACACATGGATGTTGTATTATCTCCATACCAAACCACTGTATTTGGTATCTTAATTTATTGGAGAATCTATGTAATAGTCCCACAAAACTAAATAAATACTATATTGTCATAATGAGTAGGGAAACATGTAAAAACAACTCATATTATCCTTTATAAGATTTCTTATACTTGTATATGAAAACAAATAGAGAATAAGAGAACCAATATCTTAACATTTCTAATAAGTAAAGAGATAAAAAATTATTAACTTTTTTTAAAAAGTCCCCAATATTTATTCTACCTCCTCTAATTATTGAGTATATCCCAAATCAGCTGTAAAAAATAACTTGAAATAATTCTCTATAGATATGATAAAGTTGGTAGGGACTTTCTCATATCATAAATTAAAATATTTTTTCTTGTGATACTTATACTATGGGTGATTATATTGTTTTCTACCATCCTGATAGGGATATTGTTGTTGTTTTTTAGTTGGAGGTGTCATGAAATATTGTATGGGACTGAGAGTTAGAGATAGTTTCAGAGTTGGATTAAGTTTCGAGGTTACAATTTCAACTTGATGAGTTCAATTCCTTTAGTCTTCAAGACAAATTCAATACCTATATTTGGTTCACCAAATAGAATATTCCAATCATTGCACAACCATGGAATGTTCAGGTAACCCACCATGATATTTCACTGAAATGAGTGGAATTTTCTGCTCATGTAAGAATATCCTAATATATAGGAAAAATAAATCTTCTTGAGGGAGTTATAGATTCAAATATTAAGAAAATACATTCCACCTAGAAATAACTTCTGAGACCCTCTCATTGAAAAAATACCCATACATTTTACACGTATATATTATATCTTATTATACAAATATTTATTACATAAATTATGATCCATTTCATAACTATATAGGTATTTCTTATTTGATAAATATATACATAATCTTATTATTTCATGAAATGTCATCAATTTATTCCAAAAAATATCATCCCACATAGTACACTTCTTACAAATACCCTCCTTAAAACCATTCTTTATAACCTAGGGAAAATAAACATAAGAATGGGTGAAATCACATGCTCAGTAAGGGTAAAAATAAGATATATTAATCAATGATAGTATTCCAACATGATATAAGATTAAGATTATAATGATATTTTCATAACTTACAACAATCATACCCAATCAGTGAAAGTTCATTAATAATAAATTAAGAAGAAAAGAGTTATCACAAAAAAGATAGAAGTCCTAAGTGTAGGGAATCATCAATAACGAATCATAAGCCCACAATTTCTTGTAAGTAAAAAAAATTCATAAGTATATGGATCCTTATTCGATTCCACCATTCATAAATCATAATTATACAATAATTTAATACACATTATCCTAATATCTATTTGAATTTGGATTACTCGTAAAAAATCCATACACACAACTAGTGTCATGGACTGTCATTTCACACACCATTTGTTCAAATCATGGGTGGGTAATTATCCTTACCTTAGTATCCAAATAATATAAACTCTCACTCTGATCCTCAATTATTATTCCTAAGGCTGGCAACATCCATGTCTTTTTACATTAAATGGAACCTATGTAGTGGATGTGTAAGCCTCAGACATGGTATCGTCATGGGAGACTATCCATCATTCACCTTGATGATCATATGTAGGATACTTATTGACATATATACTCCCATACTAATTGGGAATGGGTAGATTATTGTTTAATCTCAAAATGATACATCTGATCTATAAGAATTTAAACTACATATCATAATATCCTAATATAATGATGTTTAACTTCATGAAAACATCCACATCACAAGATAATAAATTTTTCCCTACCTAATGCAATGAGTATAGGAATACAATTATGGCGAGAATGGAATGGATCATGTGAATAGAATATTATACCCCACCATACTATGAAGTGCACTTGCATACGCCCTATATATATCCTCCACCACTCCCTAGTATCACAAGGGAGTAATTTGGGTTACACCTCTGCTAGTTCCTCTCCTCGATACTGAATGGGAAATATATGTGGCTAATACCATGTGGTATCTCTATAAATAAACCCCATATGAAAATATCTTCTCAAAATGATGTTAAAATCCTTGATAGTGTCATCAAAATAAAACATTATACTATATTCTTACCCTATTTGGTGAGCATAAGATGCCTTGTGTGATGTGCCCTGGTGGATCTACATTATGAACATATGATGAATCTTATGATGACCAGGATATGATTCATTCCATTATCTAGTTATATTGACTACATATTCCCAAAACACTCCCTTTTTGCAACAACTTCCATGTTTTAAGCATCATTACTACGTGGTGGTAAAATTCTTGGTAAGGTTTATCATGAAACTTCAGATAGTGTAATGAAATGATGCTGTTTTTGATTATTGAATAAAATTATATATTTTGGACACATCAATTGTGTCTAATCGCAGCTCCCACTAAAAGCATTTGTTCCTTATAAAATGATATTCCTTGGGCGATGAGATCAAGATGAACTTACATTCACTAAAAAAACACCCCTCAACCATTTCATCACCCCCATTGAGAGGTAGGATATTTGAAGTTTAATCATCATTTTAAAGTTTGTTAGACCAATCACCACAAATGTACCACTATATTTTCTAATCAATAATAGATGATAACCTTTTCCCAACCAAATATATAGTGAGCATATTTGTGAAGAATCACTCTGATTGACTTATATGTGTACCATCAATTGAATTTAAACCCATGAATCGAAACATACATGATGAGGGTATAAAAGACCATCCACACTACCATGTAAATATATTTCAACCTATACGTTGTAGACATATGTGGGATTATCCACATTGGGATCTATATATGGGATTATCCTATTATGTGACAAACATATATGGGAAGCATTCTCACTTGGATTTAAACCTCTTAAACCCAAAAAATTCTTAAAAAACATAGTCCTTGGTGACCATAATACATATAAATAGTTTATGAGACCTTTAATCATATGTTATGTGTATACAATATATTCCCCCATTACCTAGATGATGAAAATAAGATGATTCCTTCTATGAAGAGCACAAAAAATATGTGATGCATATATGTTATCCTTCCATTTCATTAGGTGATGATCCTAATTTATTAACTCATTTAATTAGTATGGGATTCAATAGGATGTGATCCTAGTATGCCTTATGTGACAATCATAAGTTATATAATGTGACGATCATCTAATGCCTCATGAAATAAACATTGGATGAATTTTTTGATATGAATATGATTTCGGAGGTGATGATACTTGGATGACTTACAAGATGAGTGTATATTTCCTAATGGTTATCATTGGATGCGTTGTATTTTGATCCCAAGATGCCTTATTCCATGTTCCAAATATTACCTCATCCCAGATGAGGATTATATTTACAGATACTTAACACCAGCATCGACTCTAAATGTATGTAGTCTCTTTATTATATTATGATGTGGTTGTTTCTAATCAAAAGGATTAAATTATAAATATATATAGGATTATGTGATTTTTTAAAAAAATTCAATTGTTTTTATTCATGGAACCATAAATTCCCAATTTCTCCCACTTCCATGAAAAGATATATGATTTGTTCCAATGGAATGTGGTTACAAGGGTGTCTTACCAATTAAAATTAGGAACATACATTGGCTGAGAGGATGGGATGTCAGGATCATCTTACCCTATTGAGGGGAATTATTTCCTTCCATGTGACTCCCTTATATAATTAATTCATGGTTGTGTATCCTTCCTAAATCCATGTTTTTGACAAGTTACCCCATATTAGAAATCAGTTATTAGCATGTGTCGATGTGAATATATGTCCATGTTAGAGGTATCTTATCAATGTGAAAATTTGTATGTATCACATGTTCTCCATCAATTAAACTATCTATTAGTATCAAATGTTCTCTATCTTATTTCTTTGTCACTTATCGATGAATAGTTTTAAGGAACTGTGGTTAAATTATATAGAGTTAGACATTCTAGATTTATGAACTTCCCAGAAAGAAATTATTGTTTTGTTGTCAGGATTAGGCCCCTTATGGGGATTAAAACATATCCTTGTGAAATTAATCTGAATTCACATAGTTCAATGCCACTTAATTGAAAAAATCCTTCCATTTCTTTTCACATGAAAAGGAACTGTCCATGCAATTTAATTTCATGAGGTAAGAAAGAATAATAAAAATGTTCATAACAATGGTTTGTGTGGAACTTACACAAGACTAGAACTTTTTATTTAGTATTAAAGGGAATATGGCTATAAAATATTAGGTTGATCACAAAAGGAATATGGACTTATGAATATACCTTCCACCAATAGTATGGATCGATGAGGATGATATGGTGGGACTCGGATAAATATTTCCTTCTAGGCGAGGGAATGATTTTATAGTGAATATATCCAAATAAGGATGGAAATGTGTTGGTTATATTAGGTTTCAACATGGAAGAATCATCCTATGTATCCCATTGAAGGACGAATCAAAGGCCAAATAGTTTTAGTGAATCATTTTCCAGTCATGTGACATGACAATACCATGAAATTTGACATCATACACTATGGATAATTTTTTTAGTTTAACATTGTTCGACTAGGATGTTATGTACATATCTTAATGTCTTATTCCAAGGAAATATATATCATGAATGTTACAATAATAGATAAAAAATAAATGATTATGCATTGAAGTTTCCCTTTTGGATGAAGTTGGTGATTACACCTAAGGAGGAGGCCCTATGAGTGGAATTTTCATTATTCTAGTGGCATGATTAATAAATATGCCTAAGCACACTTGATCCAAGATTAGTGTGAGAAACAAGATACAACATATAATTAGTCATATTGTATAAGTGCATAATCTATTGGAACTTACACCGGAATAAGATTCCAGAAATGGAAATTTCTCCCTCATCCACTGATGGGTGATAGTGGGGGTATGAAATGAATAAGGTGTATGAAATTATTTAAGAAATATCCGGGGATTACTTTACAATGGGATCACTTTTCCATATTTCTACCAGTCTTTATACCTATATTTTATATTACTTATCCATTGGTTTAAAAACAGAAGGTGATATTAATGCCAATCATTCTCCCCATTTCATGAAACATGAAGAATGTAAGTTCCAATGCATAATAAGGAAATAATCTCACCACTAACTCTAGGATTTGAGTCCTCTTTTACAAAGGTAATTAGGATTGAAAACTCCCTATATATCTCATCAGCCATGGTGTAAAAGTGGGGGAAAACCTTCACTAAGGTAATGCATGAAGAAAGAGGGAGTTGTGGTGTTCCCTATATTCTGGTCATGAAAATATGGTATCCATAAGGGAGTCTTTAATGAAAACATTCCCAAATTGGGAACTATGGTAAAAGAAGATTAAATTTTAAGGAAGAGGTAACCCTTTGTAATTTTTCATGTAGATGTCGTGACTTGGGAGGTAGGACACTTAGGTGGGTAGCCTTGGGTCATTGATCACATTCGATTAAAGATCTTTTATGACGGATCACCTAGGTAAAGGCCTTGGGAAGTGGGTCACCCAAGATAAGGCCCCTATGTTTTTGATCACCTAGGTAAAGGACTCATGTGATTATTTAACCAAGTAGAGGGATTTGTGTGGTTAGTCTCCTAGGTTATGTCCCCCAGTGATGGGTAGCTTAGGTGAAGGCCCTCGGGAGGTTTTTTACCCAGGGGGAGTCTTTAAAAAATACCTTACTATTACTTATGTTATTTTTCCTATGTATTAGTGTTCTATATGATACCATGGGGAATTATAGGAGGATTGAGGAAAGTGTGTCAGAGAGGGTTTAACTCTCTTACTTTGGTTGGAATTTAATTTATTATTAAACAGAAAAGGGGGGATATATAATGGAAAAAATGGGGGTCTGGGCAGGGAAGGCCTATGTAAGTAAGGCTGTCTGTATATGTGACAAGGGTGATTCATGCTAGTCAATAGAGGAGCCATGAGTGAGCTAGATTGGGAGACCATAGGAGACCTAGGATAGGAAGGCATAGAAACTAGTGGATACCTAGGAAATTCAGTCTTATCGATCATATGTGACCAGGGTGAGGTATTCCTTGTAACCAAAGGTGACCCTCCACTATATCATTAATTAATTTTTTCTTCAAAAGGGAGTATCCAAGAATCCCCCCCCCACAAAATGGGATCCCCACCAACCCATCCTGAAAAAGTGAATGTATTCACAATCTACCCACTGAGTGCTTTAGGGAAATCCTCACTTGCCTATTTGAGCAGGCCACATTATACATGATGAATGTATTGTCCTTGCTGAGTGAGCCATGTAAACCATGTCAAGAAAGTCATGATTTCCTTTCCAGGTAAGTAGTGATGGTTATTCCGAATGAGCCATGCTGACAAAGATGAGTGATGATACCATCATTCCTATAAATAAAAGTTTTTCCCATAATTTTTGCACTTGATCACCTTTTTCTTTTTTTCCATCAACTCTTTCACTTCTCCAAGGTGAGATCTTATGGCCTTCCCATTAGTGGGGCTAACTTAGTAAAGCGAATAGTGGGGACACCATTGTGTGGGGATCTTGGTAGGGCCACCTTGTCCAGGGGACTTGCAAGGGCCACCCCAATGATATGTCCTTATAGGGGCTTACCTAGAGAGGTGTCCATTGAAAAGACACACCAGTGATGGGTATTTTTAGCATCACCTAAGAGAGAGGGCCTTGTTGGGGACACCATAGAAGGACCATATGAGAAAGGTCACCATAGTGAACTTTTTTACATTTTCAAATTCTCATCTAGTTTCCTTCACACTTTCTCATTATTGTTTTGGGTTACCGCATTTTCTTTATTGATTTTTTATAATGTTTTTTGAAAACCATTGCATGTTTATAATGTCCTGGTCTTCCAACACTATATTTAATTCCAAAGATTATACATGTATTCAGATTATTTCTGTTGATGTTAAGAATGGATGATCTAGATAACAATAACCCTCCCCACTATCCTTATTTAATCTCTAAAGAAGAATCGTCAGGTGTACCTAATGATAGACTCTCTACCCTTACATGGGAATGAACTTCTGAATTATATAGATATTCCCCACCTTGGTAGCTTTATCATGATTTTATGGATCTTTGAGTACAAAAAATTAGGTAGGGTGAACATAACGGAAAAGGAAACCTATATTCCCAAAGGAACTATATAATTATCATGTATGATTCACTACAAAATACTGATTTGGATAATAGTAAACTCTTAACATAATCCAACACGCACTAATACTCTTCCATATTATGTAACTATGTTATTAATAAAACCAAGGATTGTAATGATGAGTGGGACCTTTATCCCAAGGGAGGCTTCAAATATGATTTGATGTGGGTGAACTAGGTTTAGGTAAATTGTGAAAAATTAAATATTCATCTTAATAAGGCTAATATTTATAAATTTATATGGGATTTCTAGATATTTTTATATAACAACATTAGCCTATTCTTAGAGCTTCTAATACATTGGAGTCCTTAGATCATATGATTTTATCTCACACATGGTTAAGTAAGCATCATTTTTGGTGCATCTATAAGTTCTCATTTGAACCAAAAATTAGGTACATTTTTATGAGTTTTTCCCTCTCAAACTACATGTTCGGATGCCTAAAAATTTCCATACATAATTGGGGAGTTATTAAGAAAAGCTAGGGACATCACAAAGAAATATCCCGGTCCTCTGGTTGACATAAAATTCAACACTTGGATGAATTTTTTATTATAACCCTATAGAAACAATATTGTATGAATGAAAATAACAATATGTCATTACATCTATAAAGTCAGTGTACCTAGGAAATATTTTTCTAAAATTAAGTAAGGATATTACGATAACTGGGGATACAACATTATCCCAAAAATCATGGTGGAGACTCATCTAGTAGGGTTCCTGACCATGTGGATAAGAAGGTATATCCTCTTTGTACATGACTCCAATAATGGGGTTAGGTTGATAACTTTCATCATGGTGGCCAAAATAGTGATGGGGGACATGTTTGGATTGATTTTTATAGTATTGGTGAAGATCCACTAGTTCTTTTTTCATGTTTACAATGAGAATCTCCCCTCAAAAAATATCAGGGCCATTCTAGATTCCATGGGTCTAAAGGTAATCCAACATTAATTTTCATTAATTCCTTAGTAATGTGGGGATCCTAGGATGTAGGTTCAGATCATTTATGCAAGTTGTTTCTATCATGAGGCCATTATCACTAACCAGCGAGGCCACCCTTATGATTTTATGTGTCCATGTACAATTCAAATTCCTTCTATATAGAGTACCACCTATTGGACTAATCAGTAATTATAGAAATTCATTTTATAATTTTTGGTTTTATATGATTTAATTGAGGGAAAATGTTCTCATGTATTTGATCACGAACAAAATTATATGTGAAGCCTACAAGCCTTATAGATTTTCATGATAATTATAATAAATTCAATATAAAATTGTATCACTTTTCTTGAAGTGAGGAAATAGGAAAAGCCTATGTTAGAAAATCAACCCTTGTGGATGATAGATCATGATTTTAAATGTCTGTTAATCAACCATCCCCTTGAGGGTGCATTCATTAGTATATTCTATGAATATGACCATACTTGAAAATCATCATACACATGGGAGGTGTTTTCAATGACAGTTCCCCAATTCACCATTTAATCTCCTTCGATATTTATGGAGTGATTCATGTCATGATCATGGTACCTGAGTCTTTAAGGAATCATGAGTGAAAATTTTCCTCAACAACAATAGTTTAGATCATTTATTGAGATATCATACTAAATTATTCCATCCAAAATATAAAGTAAGAGGAATTTTCCATGGTTTAAATTCCTAAGAAGTGGCTTAAGATGAAGGGGCCCAACTAATCTTTAATTAAACAATATAAATTGGCACATGACTCTAAAATGATATATATGGAGGAACTAAATTTTTTGCACATCAGTGTTTCATCATCCTTTACATAGGATTTATTTTTTGTACCTATCTCTCTCTCATGGGGTTTTCATGATCACATACAATCTCTTATGTTTCAAAAAATCTCATTCACATTATTTTCAATGTTAGTTGATGAAATTAACTGACATATTGAAGATATTATGATGTCTTGTTAATGGTTTTTCCATATCTTTTATCTTCCTTCAAGGCCTCAGAATCCAATATGAAGGACCTTATAATACATTAATAGGATGTGGATAAGTAATTTCATTAATATGAAATTTTATAAAGTGCAATATGTTTCCAGTGCAGTGCATCAGATACCTGGTGACACGGTTTTAGAACACCATCTGTACAGAAGACTCAATGACTAATTGGTAGAGTCCCACCATCCATATGATTGTGAATAATGTAATATCCAGTTTAAATATTACTATTATAGCTTTCCAACGGAGGATTACTTTCTTGGGGGTTCTAGTTATAGAATCGAGGATTCTTTAAGGTAGTCCATATAATAATAATTAGTGGCTACCATGTATCAGGTTGCTTCAAGACAACCTCTCCATGAATGCATTTATTATGGTTAGAAAGACCATAATGGCATGTTTACATGGCATCATAACCCCTAGAGGATTCCAGAAGGTTTAGTTACCTATTTGAGACTATAAAGGACTCTCTTGGATTCTTAGAACCTTACCATGATAGACCTTTCTACCATTAATGCTCTTAAGATTAATTTGATGCCTAATTACTAGAATTATAAGATCCTCTTAATGATCCATTACAATTTCCCAATATCCATCATGGATCATAACATTTCTCTCAAATATATCATATCTATATGTGTTTATCTATAAAATAGATGTGTGTGAGGTATGGTAATGGTTTTTCTAAATAGGAAAGCTCTCTCCTCTCATCACCTTTCTAAATCAGGTTCTTACTCCAAAAAAGTGAGTGACATGTTTTTTGGCTATCAGCAAAGCTCAAGAAGGTTTTAAAAACCCAAAATTGTGAGTGACATGATTTTTTATCACTTAAAAGTTCAAGGGATTAATTATATATACCTCTACAGTTGAGAGGTTGAGACATAGGGGATCAGAACAAACCACTTCAAAAATCACTATAAATTCTGTTTTCTCTATCTTTATAATACAAAAATGTGTTATTTAATATTGATTCACATAATTTCATAAATTTTTTTAGATGGTTTCTAATATTAATTTACTTTGATATTATCTTTATAACTCAAATAAAATTTATCAACTATCACTGATTTGATTTTTCACTTTAGTTTCTATTAATCGTTTTAATTTAGAATTTATCTTTTCCTTACATTTTATTTTTTAGGGGAAATAAAATACCCCCATAGCATATTTTTATGAAAAAAAGTTGGTATCGAAGGTTTTATTTGTATTTTTTTACCAAAAATTTCATTTTTTCAAGAAATGTTATTTTTAAAAAATAGTTTTTAAAACCTTAATTGATTTTAAAGATAGTTCTTTTTATTTTTTTGTAAAAGTTTTATTCACATGATCATGTTTTTGACAACACCAATTATTCCTAATGGAATAATAAGAATCCAAATTTTCTTTCTAGTATAAGTAAACATGTATGAAAATTTATAATGCATGAGTATATTCTAACAAATGAATCTGAATATATATAAACTCCCAATAAATTTAAGAGTATTGAACTTAATAGAAAAGATATGAATTTCTTACATAATGATCTTGATAAATATGATTTGAATCATGTTTCTACTTGAAAACGAGTTTTGAAATTTTGAAATTATTACAAGTCAGACATCTAGGTTAGAATAAAGTAAATGAAACTAGATTTCACATGTATCTTTATGATTAATAATGTTTCTCTATGCATTTTAATCAATATATTTCTATAATATTTATGAGATTTACTAACATTTTCAATGGTTGAAAGTACCATAGTGATAAATTATCTAAAAACACACTAAAAAAATACTATTGGCTTTACCTAGATCAAGGTCTCCCAATGTTATGGCCATTCGTGAAGAATTGTTTTTGAAGAAGATGGTTTTCAAGGAACTCATTAGTTCCCTGATGAAATACTAAATAAAATTGACACAATAAGTAGAGGAGGAGTTCCATGAAGTTGAATTACTAAATATAACAATTTCATTCAAACATACCCATGATGAACCATTTTTATGTGAATTTATATTCTATTCTCAACACTTTAGGAACATGAACAAATTTTCAATAATAACAATTTTTAAAAGAAATCAAAAAATGTAATTCAAAAGGTGGAACTAGAAGTGAAATGATATGAGTGTAAAAATAATGGTCACATTAAGCCATTGTCCCCCATTTATAAGAATAAGATAAAATAAAAGAAACAACTTAAAAATGATTTCAAAGTCAAAACATCAATTGTATGTGTAACAACCTAGGTACATATAAAATAATTTATATTAATAATGTAATTAAATATTTAAATTCATTATAAATTTACAATGAAATAAGTGATATTTATAGAAATTGTGGACTTTAAATTATTGGAATAGTAACTTTATATTAGGAGTAGAAATATAAACATTAGAAATAGTATTACATAATTTAAATTGATGGAATAGTAACTTGACATCAGGGATTGTAACATGACCATTAGAAATAGTATTTTGGCCGGTAGAAAATAAAAAAAACCTGTGAGAATCTAAATAATCTTTTTTTAACTTATAAGTGTAATCATGATATATTTATATCATAGAATAAGTAAATAATTGTTTTTTTGGAAATGACAAATTAAGTGTTGATATTTTTGTAAGTCATAAATATTTAATTAAGATTTTATAATTAATATAATGATTTAAAAGAAAATATATTGTAATAAAGTATATTTATAAATTAATATTTTGTTGTCTTATTATTATAAGATAATTTTAAGTGACTTTGATTAATTTTTCAAAGTGTTATAAATTAGTTTTAATTTTATAATTTTTATTTTCAAATAAATTATGGTTTTAATTAAAAATCAAATTTATCAAATTTAGAAATTTATTCTCCAAAAATGGAGTTACTTTTTGAATCCTAAATTTTAAAAAATATTTGGGGTGACTTTTTGATATTTTTTCTGAAATACTTGGATTTTTTGTGAATAGTAAAATATGGTAATTTATGATATATATACATTATAAGCTAAATATACAATTAATTGAGTCATAAATGATGTAAGAACCATAATCTATAACTTTTATTCATTATTTTAATATATTTTATTTATAATTCTCAATATATTCATATACTTGAGCAAAATTAATAAACTAATGAATATAATAATGTGAAGACACCCCTCTCCTCCACTATAAATACCACCCTCACCCCTATTCTCCTCACACCTCTCAAGATTTTATCATTTTCCAAATTATTCCCAATATTCATTCGCATCCTTTTCCCCACATCCAAGACATTGTGGTCTCACCAAAAATCCAAAAACAAAGGCCTTGATGAGGTTCTAAATGTGTATAATTCAAGAGGTAAAAATCCTCTTTTGTTTTCTTTTATCATTCTTTTAAATTTTTTTATTTTCCTATATTTTATTCACCCACCCTTATCCAAGGGGCATTAAATCCATATTATCTTATATATACTGGAATTTTATCATGTTTATTGAAAAATTCATCATCATACATATTATCCACTCATTATTATTCCAAAAATAGAAACACTACCCGTGACATGTCGATTTATCAACTTCATGGACGGTGTGTTCTCAATTTCCATTACCACATTCATGGCTGGTCATAAAACCATATTCATGGTTGAAAAATATTTTAAATTGTATTATACAATCTCTTTTATCTTCTAGAATTAACATATATAAATAATATTAAATTATATAATAAAACTAGTTTGTGATTATCGGAGAACTGAAAAAATGATCTAAAAGAATATCATTAATGTTTTCTCTAATTATTCGACATAATATCTGAAAAAAGATTTATGGTATCATTTAACATTATGGAAACATACTAACATCATTTCATTCCACTTTTGGAGTTTCTCTTCCATTTGAAATGAAAATCAATTTCAAACTGACCATGGAAACCATGTAAAGAATGCACCTGAAATAATGGAAATAACAAAATATTATTATTAAATGGGTGGATTTATGTTATAAAATGATCTTATGTGGTTTTATAAAAATTAATATATTCATGTAAAATATTAATAACAATTTTTTAACCATTATATAGTAGTTTTAAATTCTTTTATGTAAGACTAACCCAGGGTAAGGGAATTCTTAACCCAATTTATATTCTTTGGGTTAACCTTCTACTGATTATGTGGTACTTTGTTTGTGAAAGGAATTTTGATTATATTATGTTTAATGAAGTTTATTTACTGTTTATACACAAATTACACTCTTTTTATCAATTCTCACTTAAATATATAATATTTTAAGGGACTTTTCTTTAAAAAATCTCTTTTAATTTTCTTTGTTTTTTTAAAAGGCATGATTTATTTAGTGTAAGTATTCTTGTTTTATGATTATGTTCTGGTTCTTGTTAATTTTTTATGATGATGGGTGTCACCTATATATCCCTCCAATACATTGGGTATGTTAATTTTTGAGGTCAATTTTATGGTTACTCCAAGTGTAATTGTGATTTTTACACCATAAGTTAGTCGTGAGGGTTACATTGTAAGGTAGCCATGAGGGTTACAAATCATAAGGTAGCTTTGAGGGTTAAAATATTAAGTATGAAATTACCCAAGTTACCTTTATGGTATTATTTAGTTTTTATATATTCTATTTAAATCTCATGTTTTAACCAAATAACTAGGTTACATTCATCGGGTGAGAAGTAAGTCTTCGTGAAAATGATTTCATATGTTTATAAGCATTCATGTACTAACATTTTCTATCCTTCTTTTTTTATATCCATTAAGGAGATTCTTTTTCTTGGTCCAAGTGTTAATATGTTTTTCAAGGGGTTTAAGGTTGGTTAAGAGAAAATTATAAGCCAAGATTAATGTTGTGATGACTTTTCTGGAAAATATTTCATGTTTTTATTAAAAACTTCTGTGTTATGGAAGAAATGGACACTATTTTAGGAGTACCCACAGTATATTCTTATGAAATAATATGTATGAATTTTTTCCAGTCATTCTAAAACTCTAAACAGAAAATATATTTGAAAATGTAATGAATTGAATTCTAAAAGAATTTACTAGATTATGAAATGTTTAAGGTTGAGTCCTTATAGTTGGAATCAAATCATAGTTTAGATAACTTTAGGGGATAGGATGATGTTAACAGAATATGATAAATGATTTTGACATTATTTTTATGTTTAAATGATATTGAATTTTAATATTAATGTGTTTCTTCATCTAAGATATTTATGTTCAGAATGGTTTTCTGTAGAAGGAATAGGGAAGCTGAAGGATGATGTCACTGAGAGGATGATATATTTTTGAACCCACAACCAAGAATAATGGGAATTGGAACAAAAAGTTTTGTGATATTAATGGTGTAGTTTATGAGGTTTATAATTGGTGGTGTCATACATGCAATAGAACAACCAGAACTATCACAAAGTAATTTGATGATAGTGGAACATTTTATGAGGAAACACCCACTTCCTTTTAGTGGATCTTCTGACCCAGTGGAGGCTGAAGTATGGATTAAAGACCTTCAAAATATATTTGATATTATGGGGTGTTCATACAATAAAAAGGTTAGTATTCCCATTTATCATTTTGAAGGTAAAGCTGCGTAGTTGTGGTGAGTGGTCAAGAATATCCAAGATAATGACGAGACAGATGCCTTGGAATATGATGAATTAAAAATCTTTTCATTTAATTTTTTTCCTCAAGTGGATTGAATTAGGATGGAAAATAAATTCATTGAATTGAAACAAAAGGAAAAGGATTTAATAGAAATTTACAAAGAAAACTTCACCTGATTGGTAAGGTATGCTTTAGATCTTATTTTGGATCTTGATAGTAAAATCAATCATTTTTACTCATGATTAAAGCCAAGATATCAAAGGGAATTATCTTCCCAGGAATTAAAAGGTTATGAGAAACTTTTCTAATGTTTTGAGAGGATGAAAATGGATTTTGCTGATGATCACATGAACTTTGAAAAGAAGTAGAAGAATAGGTATCGATAGAAAGTGATGTGTAATAATAAATCAATGAAATATGATGGTAAGAAAGTCTAGTTTATAGTTTGTGAAAAGTGTGGTAAAAAGCACCCTGGGGAATGCCTTAACAAAACTGAGAAGTGTTTTCATTGTGGTATGTTTGAACACATGGATTAATATTTTAATGAAAATTATATTAAGATTAATACTAATAAGAAAACTATAATATGTTTTAAATTTTTTGAGATGGTTCATTTTGAAAATAATTTCCCAAAGAATTATTTGAATGATGTAAAGTATCCAAATTATTAACAGAAAGGTGCAGTGAGATCCTTTGCAACTATGTCCAAAATTTTCAGGACATCCAATGAAGTGGTATCAGGTAATTTGTTTGTTTACTCAGATTTTTATAATTTATTGTTTGATATATGGTCTACACATTCCTTTATTTATGATAAATTTTCTAGTAAATTGGAAATTTTACCTCCAAAAATGAGACCAGAACTTATGGTTAAAATACCCGGGGGAAATATTACAGCAAAAGGGATTATAGTAATATTACTATTATAGTCTATAGAAAGACATATCTTAAAAACCATATAATTTGTTCCTTACTGTTGATTGATGTCATTCTGGGTATGGAATGACTTTCTATTTACCATGCTAAGATTTATTATAGAGATATAGAATTTGTTTTTTTGAAGGAGTTTCTATTTTTATATAAGAATGAACCCATATAATTTACAACATATTAGGAATATGAGAAACTATTAAAAGATAAAAATGAATTTTATCATGCTCATATTGTTGAAAAAAAGGGTTATACCTAGATTAATGATGTATTAGTGGTAAATGAATACCTGTATGTTTTTCTTCAAGAGTTTCCCAGTCCTATCCCTAATCGAAAAGTTGAATTTTTATTGACTTAGTTCTTGATGCTAAGCCAATATCAATATGCCCTTATTAAATTTCTCAAGTGGAAATTATTGAATTTCAAAAATAGTTAAAGCTGTTTCTTGATAAAGGCTTAATTCATCATAGAACTTCACCATGGGTCGCTCTTATTTTTTCGTTAAAAAAAAGATGGTTCCATGAGACATTGTAGTGATTACAGAGATTTGAATGACATTATTGTTAATAATATGTATCATTTTTCTCATACAGATGAATTGTTTGATCAGATCTATAGATATCGTTATTTTTCCAATATTAAATTGAGATATGGGTACCATCAGTAGAATTTCAAGAAGGATGAAATCCCAAAAACAGCTTTTTCGTACCATATATATACATTATGAGTTTTTTGGTTATTCTCATTAGTTTGAAAATATCCCCTGATGTATTCATGGATTTTATGAATAGAATATTTTGTGAATATTTGGAAAAGTTTTTTGTCATTTTAATTGATGATATTTTTGTATTTTAAGAAATTTATAAGGATTATGATAAATATTTAGGTATAGTCTTTCAAACTCTCAATGAAAATAAGTTATGTGGAAAATTTAACAAATGTGATTTTTTGTTGAAACAAATTTATTTTCTTAAGAAAATTGTAAATAAGGATTGAATAATAGTTGATCCTAGAAAATAAAAATTGGTTGATGAATTCTCAATAACTACAAATTATACATAGATTCATAGTTTCCTTGGATTTACAGGTTATTACCGAAGGTTTGTTGAACAATTTTCATGGTTATCTAGCCAGTTAACTAAGTTGAAATGAAAAAGGGTTAAAATTATTTGGATATAAGAATATGATATTTGTTTTCAAGAACTATATAAAAGGTTAGTGAAGGATCTAGTTTTGGAACTTCCTTCCAAAAATGGTGATTTTTTCATTTATAGTGATACTTCATTGAGGGGACTTGGTTGTGTTCTGATGCAGAATGATTAGGTAATTGTTTATGTTTCGAGACGACTGAAACCACATTAGTAAAATTATCCTATACATGATTTGGAATTAGCATCTATGGTTTTGGATTTTAAAATTTGGAGGAATTATTTATACAAATCCAAATGTGAATACTAACCATTAAAGTAATAAGTATATATTCACTTAGAAGGAATCAAACATGAGGTAGAGAAGATGACTTGAACTGATAAAGAATTATGATTTCATGATCAATTACCATAATATAGAAGAAAACAAAGTGTATTATGACTTGATTCAAAAAAATAAGGCAACATTAACCATGTTACATTTGGAACAAGACCCATTGATTAATGATTTTATGAATTTTATCATGGAAATTGTTGGTGAAAGAAATTAATATATTTTGTTTTAGGTGTCAGTGCAGTCATATCTATCAAAATGGATTAAGCATGGGCACAAGGAAGACTGTAAGTTAAAGAAAAAGGTAAAATTGGTTAAATAGGGAATGTTTCTAAAATTTAATGTTGATAAATATTGTGTTTTAAAATTTGGGAAGAGATTATGTCTGCCTTGTGATTCAAAGTTGAAGAAAGAGTTGTTGTGTGAAGCTCATAGATCTCCATTTAATGTTCATCCTACTGGTAGATTGATTTATAGATATCTTAGAGAGTATTACTGATGGGATAAAATGAAAATATATATTGCATATTGTACCATAAAATTCTTGACCTTTCAATAAGTTAAAGAAGAGGAAAAAATATCAAAGGGGATACTTCATCCTATTCTACTACTAGAGTGGTAATGGTAAACTATATCTATGGATTTTTGGTGGGAATAACAAATAATTCTCAAGGTAATAATGAAATTTTGGTTATTTTTTATCCACTAACTAAATCTACACATTTCCTTTCTATTTGAAATACTATGTATTTGAACCAGCTTTCTCGACTGTTCCTCAAAGAGTTTTTTAGGTTACATGGAGTTACTATTTCCATTTTATCGAACTATGATCCCAGTTTTACTTATAACTTTTTTGAAGGACATTAGAATTAGTCGAGAATAGAATTAAACTATAGCACTACTTTTTGTCATCAATATGATGGATAGACTAATCGAACAATTCAAACCTTGGAGGACATGATTTGAGATTGTTAAATGGATGACCAGGGATGTTGGGATTATCCAATTTCTTTAGTTTAGTTTTCTTATAATAATAGTTTTTATTCAAGTATACATGTGGAACCTTTTAAGGAATTATATAGGATGTGTTGTCGAACTCTAGAATTTTGGGATGAATTCATGGAAGGAAAGTTGATGGGACCAGAACTAGTTGAGAAAGTGGTTTAGAAAGTGAACATAATCTAGAAAAACATGAAGATAGCTCAGAGTAGGAATAAATGTTATGTAGATAATAGTAGTATAGACTTAACTTTTGAGTTAGGTGATCATGTTTTAATTAGAATCTCATTATTGAAAAGTGTTATGTGTTTTGTTATAAAAGGAAAGATAATTCCACAGTTCATTGGACCTTATGAAATCCTAGGTAATGTTTAACCAATCTCCTACCATGTAGCTTTGCCTCCAAGTTTATCTTAAGGGAACAATTTTTTTCTTGTTTTGATGTTAAGAAAGTATGTTCAAAATTCTTCTCCTGTTTGAGACCTGAAGTAGTTCAGCTGGAAGATAACCTTTCTTGTAAAGAGAAACCTATGGAGATTACTGATTGTAGAGAGAATGTATTTTTGAATAATGTAATTTGGTAGGTTATGGTTTTTTGGAGAGACCACATGGTTTAAGAAGCAACATGGGAATCTGAAAATGCTATGAGGGAAAAGTATCATCACTTGTTTAATAAGTTAATGATAACTATAAGGAAGCAATTTCTAGAAGGTGGGGAGAATGTAACAACCTCAGTACTTATAAAATAATTTATTTTCATTATGGAATAAAATATTTAAATTCATTAAAAATTTATAATAAAGTATGTTATATATATATATAAATTATGGACTTTAAATTGTTGGAATAAGAACTTGACCTTAGGAATATTAACATGACCATTATGAATAGTATTTTGGCCAATAGAATATTAAAAAAACTAAGATAATATAAATAAAATTTATATATCTTATAAGTGTAATAATGATATATTTATATCATCTAATAAGTAAATAAATGTTTTATAAATGATAAATTACGTTTTGGTTTTTTTGTAAGTCATAAATATTTAATTAAAATTTTATTATTAATATAATGATTTAAAATAAAATATATTTTTATAAAATATATTCACAAATTATTATTTTATTTTCTTATTTTTATAATATAATTTTATGAGACCTTAATTAATTTTTCAATGTGTTATAAAATTAGCTACAGTTTTAAAATTGGTATTTTTCGAATAAATTATGATTTTAATTAAAAATTAATTTTATCGTGTTTATAAAATTGTTTTCATAAAATGGAGTAAATTTTGGAATTATATGAGATGTAAAATGGCTGGGGATAATTTTTGGGGTTTTTAATGAAATAATTGACTTTTTGGTGAATAGTAAAATACGGTAATTTATGGTATATATACATTATAAGCTAAATAAACTATTCATTGAGTCATCACTGATGTATAAACATAATATCTAAATTCTCCTAATTATTTTTAATATATTTGATGAAAATTCACAAACTATTCATACTTTGGAACTAATGAATAATTCAAATTAATAAACTAATGAAAATAATAATGAGAAAACACCCCTCTCCTCCACTATAAATACCACCTCTCACCCCCTCTTTTCATCACAGCTATAAATCTTTGAGAATTTTCCAAATTCATCCAAATATTTTTCCCAATCCTATTCCCAAATCCAAGACCTATTGGTTTCATCAAAAGTTCAAAACCAAATTCCTTAAGGACATTCTCAATGAGTATAATTCAAGAAGTAAAAATCCTCTTTTTTTATTTTATTTTTCCTTTCAATTATTTTTCATTTCCTATACTCTTTTCACCCCCTCTTATCCAATAGAAATGAAAAATCACGTATCATATATGTATTGTAACTTTATCATGTTTATGGAAAAATTCATCATCATACTTCTTCCCCACTCCCTATTATTCTAAAAATAGAAACATCATCTGTGATGTGTTGATTTATCGACATCATGGATGATGCGTTCTCAATTTCCATTATTACCTTCATGGCTGGTCATATAACTATTTAATGGTTGAAAAATATTGTCATGTTTTTTATATAACCTCTTTAATTTTATTTAATTAATATATATACATAATATTAAATTATATAATGAAACTAGTTTGTGATTATCGAAGAACCTCCAAAATGATCTAAATAAATATCATTAATATTTTATACAATGACTCGTAATAATATAGGGAAAAATTATATATGGAATTATTTAATATTATAGGAACATATTAACACCATATAATTCCACTTCTGTAGTTTCTCTTCCATTCGACAAGAAAATACATTATGAACCAACCATGGAAACCATGTAAAGAACCCACATGAAACAATGAAAATCAAAAAATATTACTAATAAATGGGTGGAATGATGTTATTAAATGATCATATAAGGTGTAATAAAAATTAATATGTTTCTGTAAAATATTAATAACACTCTTTTAACCATCATAAAATTGGTTTAAACACTTTTGAAGTAAGGCGAGCCCAAGGTAAAGGAATTTGTAACCCAATTTACATTCTTTAGGTTAACATTCTACTGATTATGTGGTGATAAGTTTCATTGTGAAATTAATTTTGATAATATTATGTTGAATTATAGTGATTATAGTGTATATAAATTTTCCATTCTTTTTATCAATTCTCCCTTCAAATAAATGATATTTGTAAGCTTCCATTATATAAAAATCCTTTTTTAATTTTATTTTTTAACTGGAACGATTTATATGGTGTAATTATTAATGTTTTATGATTATGTTATTGTTAATGGGAATTGTTTATGATGAAGGTTGGGACCTACATCTCCCTCCAATACATTTGTCATGTTTACGTTTGAGGTCGGCTATATGTTTTCTCCAAGTGTAATTGTGATTGTTACACTATAAGGTAGCCATGAGGGTTACATTTTAAGGTTTCCATGAGTGTTAAAAATCACTAGGTAACCATGAGGGTTAAAATATTAAGTAATTAATTTCCAAATTTACCATTATGGTATTATTTTTGTTTTCAATATTTTATGGAAATATCATGTTTTTACAAAGTAACTATGTGATACTCATTTGGTGAGAAGTACGTCTTTAGGAAAATTATTTCATATGTTTTTTAAGGTAGGATGGAAACCCATCCTTTGTTTTTATTAAATCAGAAACCAAATATTTTTTTAATAGGGGAGAGAGAACCTATTACATGGGTATAAAGGCCCAATAGTCAACATAAAACCCAGATAATTTTACCTGCAAGCTGGACCTTACGTCACCCCATCCCGCTACCAAGGCCTACTAATGCCACCTAAGGCAACCCTATTCAAGATTCTGTGGTCTTTCACACCTCCTCACACTACTCCTCCCACATTACCTCTATCCAACCCATAATCTCCTTTTACTGATGCATGCCCCACTGTGCTTTCGATGACCTTTGTCCGACTCCTGTCACGACAACCCCTGACAAATCTCCCACCGTGGTATCCCACCCCCCACCACCAATCGATGACACAACCATGAGTCCCATGCATATTTTTCATATGTTTATAATCATTCATGTACTAAAAATTTTTATTCTTTTTTTATATCCCTTATTGAGATTTTTGTGCTCATACTAGGTGTTAATATGTTTTTCATAGGGTTCAAGGATGGGTAAGAGACAATGAGAAGCCAAGATGATTGTTTCGGTGACTTTTCATGAATGGATTTCATATTTTTATTAAAAAGTTTTGTATTATAGAATAAATGGATACTATTTTAGGAGTACCCAATTTGTATGCTTATGGGTCTATATGTATGAATTATGTCATATATTTCTAAAAATCGATACCAAAAATCTATTTGGGAATTTAATGAAGTGAATTATAAAGGAATTTACTAGATTATTAAATGTTTAAGGTTGCATCCTTATAGTAAGTTATGACTCCTTGAATTCAACTCCCATATCATCTTTATGTCATTGAAGCCCCATGTTCCTTGCAAAACCTGTTGATGATGATGTTGATGTTAATACCCCTCTTCCAATTTATTCTTTATCTTATTTTTATCCTAATTCTTATCACTCCTCTTATTATTTATACTCTATTCAAATAAATAAAAAAATATTAAAATATGATCATTTTCAACTTGAATATGGGTTTTCATCAACTCTATTTAGCATACTTCTAATATGAAAAGAATTATAAGAATGTGATTCAAGAAAAATATCAACTTAAAAAAGATAAAGAATTTATCTTCCAAGAATAAGAAGAGTTATCTAATAAAGTTAATAAGAAATGGAATTATCTTAATCTTTAATTGAATTTCATAGAACTCCAAAGTTATATTTCCAAATTGAATGAAGTGAAAAATAATTTACATAAATTATTTGGATCTCATAGATTCTCCAATGATGAAATCACATCAATAAATTCATCCAAAAATATATATTTTAAAATTTTCATGAAAAATAAATTTTTAAATTATTTCAAATGAATCATTATAATAATATAATAAAGTGATTACAAGAATGAAAAATATGGGAGACAAAAATAAATCCTCCATTCATTCAATTTTTCTAAAATAATACCTCATTTAAATGAAATATGGATTCCTAATGTAAAGACCCTAAACCCAGTTTCTCGTATCTAGTTCCATATATTAATATATTGACATGATTAAAAGAATTTTTTATCCTAAAGTAATGAATATTTTATTATTTTTGGAAAAAAATATACAAACCTAAGTTCAACATTACAATTTAAAATGAAATACATGATAAACATTCCTTTAGAAACATATATGACACTTAGATTATCCATTCAAGTCATTCATAATATTCATCTTCCAAACCTAGGGATAATGAAACATAAGAAATGGTTTAAATCATATTCTTAGTAATGGAAAGTAATAAAGAGCAATTATCATAAAAATTAATACCAGGAATACTGAACAACTAAAAATACATGCCCTTAAAAATATACTTGAGTATAATATGGAAGGAATGAAATATGATTAAATTTTGACATGTAAATAGCCATAAGAGAACAAAACATAACCATTGATATTATACTAGTTGAATAATTACATGGTTTATCATTTACTAATACCATAATGAGGGAATGCATAATTCCAGACATCTAAAACATATTGTCAAGGCCTCAACCAAGATATTTGAAAATTCTAAGGTAAGACCTCACCCAAAACCCAATTTTGTTTTATCTCAGGAGACCTAATGATGCATCAAGGGTATATAGAGGGCCTAAAAAATCACTTATTATGTAAAATTAATTCATCATATGAATGTGGATAAAAATAAACATCCTATACATATTCAATGTAAATAACTTTCCCCAATATGTAAATATAATCACTAACTATTACGAGTAATGAATTGAATGGTATCAAAATAGAAAATCCATATTAAAACTAATGATAAAAAATTTAATACAACATATTAGGTGATAAATGTAATATATTATCCTCAATAATACATAAAATTCAACAATGGTGTTGAAACAGAAAAAAGCTCTAATAAAATCATCGATGGACTTTTGAGAGAAATACACTTTTACTTTGAAAAGAAGATTTCTTTTTGAAAAATATTTTCATAAAACTAGATATTAAATAAGTTAGTTTTTCCATGATTAAATGAATGGTTTTAGATAAATAATGGTGGCTTAAAATAGATTATATAATTCCCTTGAAAAATATATAATAATTTGAGAAGATCTTTTGAATCGGGCTTGTTTATCATGAAGAATTGTAAAATATATTTATAATAAATTTAATTACCCATAAAATAAATAAATATTAGGATTGGTACACATATATAGAGCATTAAAAAATAATTTATGACGAGTAAATAAGAATTATTTATAATTTAATTGGGATTAATAGAGACAAAGTGTAACCCGAAAGTAAAAGGAGGTTCCAATAGAAAACCCTTACCTTATGTCCAAATCTGTTCTTCACATGACCTAAAAGTCCTTGAATATGAAATTAGAACCATTAATAAATTAATTAATAACCTATTAGACATGTAAATAATTTATTATAATTTTATTATGTTAATTTATGGACTTTTTATAAGTTATAAGATTGAATTCCGTTATTCTGGAGTGTCCGTTTCTTAATATTCATGATCGATTTGCTTGATTATAAGTACGGGAGATTATGTGGAATTGATATAAAATTATAGTATTGAATTTATATATTATTAATTAAAATGTTTTTAACATGGTTATATATATAATTTGGTTACATTTTATGAGTATTAACCATCAGATAACTCATTTAGTGATAATCATTTAGATTTTTATGACAGTTTTTCAATCATAATGAACTAGTATTGTTCTATTATTTAGTATCATGAAAAATGATTTATATAATTATTAAATATGACATAATACATATTTTATAATTTTTTTCAAAAATAAAAAATGGTTTCAGGACCATATTTGAAGTGGAAATTGAAGAACGAAGGTTCATCGTCCTCAAAGGTTGAAAATTGGCACCTCCCGAACAATGATTTTGTTTTTAAAATAAGAGAGAGAGAGAGTAAGGATATTGATGATGTTTCTTCCATTAACATGATATAATTCCAGTATATATATGATACATGATTTATCATGATTATTTGGATATAGTGGGAGAGGATATAATAATAAATAAAGAAGGAACTTGAAAAGAAAATACAAGGAAATGGAAGAGGATTTTTGCTCTTGGATACTCCTCCATGAGAATCTCATTAAGGGGATTGATTTTTGCCTTCTAGAAAGAAAAATATCTCCTAGACATGGTTATATTCTAGAGAAAAGTATTTGGGTTAAAATTTGACAAGATTCAATGCTTATTTAAGTGATTGAAATATGTGGTGAGGGGTCATTTTTATAGTGGAGGAGAGAAGTGATTTTTGAATATCTTTTTCATTATTTTATTAATTTTCTCAAGAAAATAAATATTTTTTTATTATTGTGACTCAAAAATAGTAGTAATTTTATGTGATTTAAAACTAATGGTTTCTTACATCATCTATTATGCATGTAATAGTATATTTATCTTATAATGTATTTATACTGGAAATTACCATGTTTTTCTATTTACAAAATTCAAGTATTTCAAAAAAATCCTAAATATTCATCCCAACAATTTTTTATGTGTTGAATTTATAAATGGAATCCATTTTATCAAAATAATTTTCTAAATATTTGAAATTTAATTTTTAAATAAAATCATCATTTACTTGAAAATACCATTTTAAAACTAAAAATAATTTTATAAGACTCTAAAAAATTAAATAAGGTATTATTAAATTATATTAAAATAATAGGACAATAAAATATTAATTTAGGAATAAATTTTATCAAAATGATTTTTAGTTTAAATCAATTTACTGGTTTAAATTTGTGATTAAATATTCATTACTCGCAAAAACACCAACACTTAATTATTGTTTTTTAAATTATACACCCTCATTTATAAGGTAAAATTTTTTTATTAATACTTACATGGGTTAGGTTAAGGGTTATATTACTACTCATAAGGGTATATTACTATTCATAAGGTTCATGTTACTATTAACCAAAAAATGTAAGTTGATCCTATTAGACTCTAAATATCTTACTGATCACAACTGTGTGTGTCTATTTTTTGAAATTGAAAACATAGAAGTGGAAAGATTATTTTTAATAGATAATTTATAACTATATCCAATAAAGAAGTGTTTCTTTCTTAGAGACTCAGTGATTCATGCATTCTATATTAAATTTATTTGTAAATCCTTAGGGTGTTACCCCTGAATATTTATTTTCTATCATAATTAGACCCAAGTTTATGTGGGAACCAAAACCTTTATTAATTTATTTTAGTTAGAAATTATATTCTATGGAAAATAAATATGTATTATGATGTCAATATAGTTATTCATCAATAAACATGTGCATAGAGCTCTAAAAATTAAATCAAATTAATAAAATATAAGGATATTATGTCACATTGGGAGATAATTCCAAGGGTAAGATAATTAATGATGGTACCATAAATTTTTATTACTCAAATTTAATAAAAAATGATTTATTTTTAAATGTATTGAGACACAATTTACTAATTATTACAAAAATGTGTGATATTAGTTTTAATATTTCTTTTGAAATTTATTTTTATTAAGTGTTTAACAAATAAGGAAAATTATTATTTACCACATATCACTTTGAAGATTTATATACAATTAATATAAAACCTCTAGATTTCCAAAAATAATTCATGAGTGATAAAGTTATTTAGTCATGTATTTGGAATATATGTCTTGGTCATTGTATCACAGACTCAGCTTTCAAGCTCAACTGTTATCAACAAGTATGAAATATTCCAAAATTTTATTTCAAAGAGGTCATCATTTGTGAGGAATGATAATAAAGTAACACACAAAAATAATATTTCAAATATAAAATTTTATTTTATATTAAAATTATCATGAATGAATTCATCTTGATTTATTTTAACCCTTTAAATTTTAATTCTAGGTGTAAAATCCTATAAATTTTTTAATTGATGATGACATTAAAGGATTCACATTGGCATATTTATTATAATCTAAAATTAATCTTAAAAATAATTCATCAAAACTTCTAAAAAGGTTGATGATAAAAAATGTTTTAATATTATTCCAATTCAAAGTGATCATTGTGGAGAATTTAATAATAATTATTTTTATGATTTATGATCATCCAAAATCTATAATCATTCCCTTTTTAGCTCCTCGAACCCCTCAACAATAGTGGGCAGTAGGGAGGTGAAATCAAACAGTTTAAGAAATCATTAAAAATAATTTAAAATAATTTAAATTTGTTGAAAAAAAATTATACTAAGGTGATGAGTACTATATGATTTATCATGAATTTCATTCTGGTAAATACTTTTCTAAAAAATATCCCTCATAAAATTTGGATAAATAATAAAACTAGTCTTGTATTTTTTATAATTTTTGGCAATAAATTTTTTTCAAAACAAAATATAATATGGGGAATTATGATTCTAAATTCCATGAAGTTATATTTCTTGGGTAATCTAAATCAAGTGAGGTATATTGAGTCTTAAAAAAAGGACTAAAATGGTGTAAAAATAAATGCATGTTATTTTTCAAGAGAATTTTCTAAAATCACTTTCTCAAAATGTCTTTGAAAATTAGGGGTGTCCAGACCCGACCCAGCCCAAAAGGTTCGACCGGACCCGTTCGGGTTGGGTTGGGTTACAACGAAAATATCTCGGGTTCGGTTCATCATGAGTTGACCCATACATGGGTTGGGTCGGGTCTCGAGTTTGAGTCATTTTGACCCAACCTGACCCATGACCCGATGTGTTCCAGCCTAAAAAAATCCCTAATCTCTATCGGATTTGCTGTAGAGTGAGTCGTGTCGTATTTCCCTCCCTCACTCTCCTCATTCTCACCTATCTTCCCTCACATGCGGAAGGAAACTCTACTCCCTCTCCTTCCCTCGCGTGATTGACAGGCGAAGAAACCCCACTCTCTTCCTTCCTTCCTTCTTCGTCGAGCTTCCCCAACTTCTCACCGCCTTCTGTTTTCTATTCACCTTCCCTTATGAAAAACCCTACTTTTATCCTCCTCTCCTCTTGAATCCTTTATCACCTAAGAACTCACCTATTCATGATCTCCTTACTTTCCTCCTCCCACGAAAGACACCATCCTATAAATTGGGTTCAAGATTCAGAAGAAATACCTTATCTTGGGTCACCTCCTCCTTCTACCTTCTTACTGTTGCGCATCAGTTTGGAATGGTAGTAACTAGTGGTAAGCAGTTGGGTTTTTTTATCATGTTATTTTAAATTATGTTTTCCTTTCAATTATGAGTTCTAAATTTTGTTTTTAAACTCGTATAATATTATGGTTTAGTCACACAACCATTTCTTACCTAGTTAGACTCAACATCTACTCCTTCTGCTCAAACTATTGCACTGAATACTTTGTTGAACCATTCCTTATTGGAATTTTGGCCCAAATAGATGCTATTTTTCATTGGAGATATGTGTGTGTGCCTACACGTAATAATTTTGAAGTAAAAGTAAATAATGATTTGTGTGTTTAGTGTTGGGTGGGTCTGGTCTGGTGAAGGTGTGCGGGCTCATGCAGGGGTGTAGGGGGGAGGCTAGTACAGGGGTGTAGTGTAGTGCAAGGGGGGAAGGAGGTTAGGTCTGGTGTGGGGGGGGGGGGTGGTGGTGTGCATGGGGAGGGGTGCAAGATGTGTGTGCAGAGGGAGGGGGTAGGCTGGTGCAGGGGTGTAGTGTAGGGGTACAGGGGGGGGGGGAGAGGTCGGGTGGTGTGTAGGGGGGCAGGGGAATGGTGGTGTGCAGGGGTGCAGGTTGGTGTGCGAGGGGGGGGGGGTATGGTTGTAGGCTGGTGTGCAGGGGGAGTAGTGTGGGGGGAGGTTGGATCTAGTGTTTAGGGGGTGGGGGCAAGATGAGGTTGGGGGGAATGCTGGTTTGTAAGGGTTCATGGGGGAGGGAAGTTGGGTCTCGTGTATAGAGGGAGGGTAAAGGCTGGTGTGCAAGGGGGCTGGTGCTGTCGTCCAGTGTAGGGGTGTAGGGGGGGGGATGAGAGGTGTGTAGGGTTCTAGTGTAGGGGTGAATTTGGTAAAGTGATTCAAATACTAATATTTTATTATATGTATTTCTGTACAAGTGTAATTATGGTTGTTTAATGGAAAAATTTCTGTTTAATATTTATTTAAATGGTTTTCTTAATATATTTAAATGTAATTTATTTTTAAAAATGAAAAACAGAATCACTTCACTTATATTCTTAGATTGTTAGTTTTTAGTAAGTGATGTCAAATTCATCCTCAAAGATTAGTGATCCAGAAGATAAAAAAGGATCATCCTTTCCCTTAAAAGATGCTTCCCACTCTGTGTGTAGTCTAGTGTGCAGTGGGGTAGGGTAGAGGTGCAGGGTGGTGTGCAGGGGGGTAGGGTAGGGTTGATGGTTGGCTGGTGTTTAGGGGGGATGGGGACCAGTGTAGGGGTGCAGGGGGAGAGAGAGGTGGGTCTGGGGTGAAGGGGTGAAGGGGGGAGGTGGATTCAAGGGGGAGGGAGCTGGGTCTGGGGTGTAGGCTGGCTGGTGTGCACGCAGGGGAGGGGATCAGTGCAGGGGTGTAGGAGGTGGGGAGGGAGGTGGTTTTAGGGGGGAGGGATGTGGGCTTGGGTAGCCTAGCTAGTGTGCAGGCAAGGGGAGGGAAGCAGTACATGGGAGAATGGGGGAGGTAGCTGTAGGGGGGAGGGTGGTGGGTCTGGGCAGGATGACTGGTGTGCATGCAGGCGGGAGTGAGCAGTGCAGGGGTGTAGGGGGGAGGGAGGTAGCTACAGGGGGAGGTAGGTGAGTCTGGCAAGGCTGGCTGGTGTGCATGCAGGGGGGAGGGAGCAGTACAGGGGTGCGCGGGGGGGGGGGGGGGGGGGGGGGTTTGGTGTGGAGGGGGGAGGGGGGTTGGGTCGGAGGGGGGGGGGGGGATGGGGTTGGGTCTGAGGGGATGGTTTGGGTCCGTCGGGTTGGGTCAGGTTTGGTTGGTTTTACACATATAACCCAACCCGAAAAGACCCAACCCACAACGGGTTGGGTTGGGTTGGGTCCTTCAGGCATGTGTCAGTTAACCCGACCCCAACAGGTTGGGTTGGGTCGGGCCATCTCCTCATGAAGCATGAGACCATACCTGACCCAACCCAAAGTTTTTTGTTCGGGTTGGGCCCTAAAACACCCCGAAACCCACCTAACCTGGCACATGGACACCCCCACTAAAATCTATCATATGTATTTATTGGTATTTAAAAGAAACCAAAAATCTTAGTTTATTTTATCCTAAATGAATGTATTTTTAATTAACCACTTTTTATGAAGCTAATTTTAGAGGATTACAAATATATAGGAAAATTCAATGTTTGTCTTTCAACTTGCTAGGCAAATTCCTCATCTCATGGTAAAGTATGAATAAAAACTCCTTTCCACTTTCTACATACAAAGAATAATATATACCCACATGGGTTATTACATCCAAATACAATGGACGAGACACACTCTCTTATGTATCGATCTTAAATTTAACCATATCCCTATTAGGTTTGATAACACTATTTTCATTAATATCTCTAAAAATCTTATCTATAACTCTAAAACCAAACTCATTGACCTTAATAAACATTTCTTAAGTGATTAATTACAAAAAATTAATATCCTATTGGTATTTGTTCCAACATGATATCAAATCATTAATATTTTCACTAAACCCCTAACCCATGATTGTTTCAAATTCTTTAATGTTGAGTTATAAATAGTTATCCTATGATACTCATCATTTGATCCATAACTATCTGGAGATATGCTTTTTAATTTATTTAATAAAAATGTGATCTTTGTTAAAATCAGGAATTCCATGTTATTATTATTATTATTTTATCTTGGCTATGATGCCTTTATCTTTCCCATGAAACCATTTGAGGGAGATTTATATATTTAATAATTCTAAAATTATCCATTAAGAATAGAATTTTTTTATTTAATTGTTAATTTCTCAAAAAAAAATTTCTTCTTTTCAAAATTTCTGAATATTTTTTCTAAAATATATATACAGTGTATTAATATTATATTTTTGACTACATTTTTTTAAAACATGTATAAGTATTTAATCATTAAAAAATGGATTCAACTCTATTAAATGAATAATAATGATGAGTTAAAATGAATTATATTCACATTCCTCTACAACTATTTTTAATGAGATGTATTTGATGAAATAAGCATTAAATTACAATTTCAAGGAAATAAATAACATTTAAAGGATCATCTTCCTTTAAACTCTTTCAATTGTGAAAAAATGTCAGTTTAAGGGAATGAGCTTATAGGAAATGCTATGTACAAATTTTATTATTTTATTTTCCTTTATTTTTTATAATTCACTAATAATTTTATTTATTTATTATTTTAACATACCACCCTATCTCTCTATCATTTTATTGAGGATTTTAGAATTCAAAATAAACTTCTATTCTTATTCTCAAAATTTCCTCCCTTAAAATTTATTTTAAATTATTTTATCTAAAACCCTATTTTATGGTTTTCCTTAAATCTTTCATGAGTTTCTATTTCATATCCTTATTTTTCTATTTTTCATAATCACTAAGGGGGATAAATTTCAGTACAAGTTTATTCATGGGTGTGGTTCTTGTTGTTTTTATTATACTAAAAAGGGGAATTTATTTTTTGAAAATATTATTCTAAAAACATGTAGAATTTTAGTTTGATCTCAAAGAAGGTGAGTTGTAAAAAATATGATATTGATTTATTTTATTACAATGGGGGAGTTTTTAAATTTATATTATGTGTTTTCCTCTTACTTTCACTTGAATATGGAATGTTATTAATATTTAATTCTTTATCATATTGAATATCTTTTAGTTTTCCTCTTTAAACTTACTAAATATCATATTAAAATATTAATTATCATTTCTCTATCTTTCACTCTTGATTTTCACTCTTAATTTATCATTTTATTCTATGTGTTTATCATCATAAAAGGGGTATTTTGTTATTACTCTCTTTATTAAAGGTTTTCCATGATCACAAGCTCACTTCTATGATTTTATCATTTTTATTTAAGTGATATCCATGGTATTTATTAGTTTCCAATAGATGAAATTAATTATAATCTTGAAGTTCATTTGAAGTATTCTTAAAGGATTTTCCATATCTCATATCATCCTTTAAGGAATTTTAAAACTATTTTAAGGACCATAAAATACTTTAAAAGAAATTATATGAGGCCTTACATGAAGATATATCTTTTCAATGCACTAGCTATCTAGTGCAATGAACCAACTACCCAGTTCCATGGTTCTTGAACACATGGTGCACAAAAACCCACTGACTAGCCAGTGCCCTCCCACTAGTTTTATGGTGGTGAAGATAATAGAAAATGTTTCTGGAAACAATCCACAAACTACCAGGTGGAGGTGTACTAGCTATCCAATATTAGTTCCATACTAGAGTATGCTTCCATGTAGGACATTCACTATGTGGTGGTGGATACTAATTTTTAGGTATCCTCAATCCATCCCATCCAAGAATGAATTTATTATATTAAAAATGTCCACAATAGTGGTCTTACATGAATTCATGACCCCTGATAGATTCTAGAAGTCTTTTTCACCTATTTAATCCTATAAAATGACTCCCTTGGACCCTCACCTTGACCAACCTTCCAATCTTTGGTGTTCTTAAGACTTATCTGATGTCCAATTAGTAAAATTTTTAAATCCTCTCAAATATCCATTTAAAATTCTCAATCACACTCATGACTTTCAACCTTTCCCAAAAATATCTCATCTTTATTTCTATTCATCCATAAAAGTGATTTTTTAGTTTAATTATAATAGGTTTTCAATAAAAAAACATTTGTCCTGTTATCACCTTTATCCATCAGGTTTTCACTCTGGATAAGTTGGGGATGAGATTATTGTTTCTCTAGGAAGCTCACGAGGGTACTCATAAACTAAAATAATGAAAAATGTGTTTCCATATCACCACCAAGATAAACGGATTTACAATATGGAACCACTAAGTTGAGCGATGTAGATGTTGGGGCTCAAATTGAGTTATTTTCAAATTCATTATCAACTATGTTTTATCTCACTTTACTTTAATTCATTTATCCATTTAACATATATTTGAAAATGTGCATAAAACTGGGTTGTTCATTTCTACGCTTAATTTTCATTGATATTATTATTATAAATCAAATCTAAATTATCAAACATCCCTCAATCATTTTCGTAGCCTTTTTTAATTTATTATTTATATAATTTTCATTTACATATATTTTATTTATCAAAAGGGAATATCAAAATCCCCCCACCTATTTCTATATTTCTATGATAAATATTATGGGCTCCACTATATAGTGGGATTAATATTCCTGAAGTATGTAATGTAAAGTCTCCCTTGAAAATTTAATATAAAGCCAACCCCCGAAAGTATGTTAGAACATTTAGGGGTTGGATGTTCTAATCCAGGCCACCAATTAGAGGTTTCCTTCCACTCAATGGGTGTATGAAATAAATTATTGGGTAACTATTGAAGAAATAATCACCCAGTCTATGGATGAGGATCAGAATTCATTCAATGATCATGAGGATATATATTATGTTCCTCAAGAATTGAAACCTTTTATATCATTGTTAATTTTTAACTTATATCTATGTTTTTTTACAAAAATAGTGGGAAGGTTAAGTGGGTGATGATAATAGTAGTCAGATTCCCTGAGTATATGGTTAGAGCCTCCTCTAGAGGTGGACTTGAAGAGGAAATTTTGGAGGGGAAATTGCTTCCTGGACAATTGACGATGCAGATGGCCAAATTTCATGACAATTATTCTCTTTTCCATCTACTAATGTTTGTTCATCTAGTGGTGGGGGATAACAGTCCATTTTTTTGAATCAAATTCCATCAGAGTTCCAAAATATAAGACTTGTATATTTTTCCTAAAGATAATGGTAGGAACTTTAGTCTCTCTCCATTCAATATACAAGATGGTGTTTATGTAAAACATAAAAATAGCACTAAGTTTTCTCAACCATAGGATCCCACTCTTTAGGGTGGTATGAGGAATACACCAAGGATGTAGATAATGGTGCCCTAGATGAGGCTCATATTCCTATTTTCAAAATGGTTGTTCCTTCCATTGAGGGAATTCTAGTGGAAGCAAGTACATCATGGGGGACATAAGTTCCTTTGGTGGATAGGTGGATTTCAATAGAGGGGACATCATTGGTGTCCTTTAAGATCTCTAAGTACTCAAATTCCACGGAGTATCTTTTCACTGTGATTGAAACCACCACCCTTTTAGTAAAACTTGTAGAGTCCAATTTGGTATTATAGAAGCCATAGGATATCCCAAAATCTCTTCCAAGTGTTTAATACCTACTAGAGTATTCTCTTCACTAATCTCAAGAGATATACACCACATAGGATAGTTAGGGTTCGATAAATGTCAAAGTTATAGTGGAAGATAAACATCCTCCAATGGTTCCTGCCAGTGGGGCTACATTGATAGTTGTATCCTCTCTCACTATTGAAAAGTAGAAACCTATTAGAAGAAATTACAATGTTATTTTGTCTATTTGTATGGAACAAACCACAAATTCTAATGTAGTTGTTGAGAAGGGTGAGTGTTTATACTTCTCCTCAAATCCAAAACTAATAATTTCATATATATATTTTCATCTTAACTTTATCAAAATGAGGTTCCATGAAATAAATTGTCTCATTCTCCAAATTTTTTTGGTATCTTAACAACCTATTCTCTCACAAATCCCTAAAAAAAATTATGTTTCTCCCAAGACATAAATCGAACCAAAATATGAAAATATGTAATCCATAATAATTTTTTTTCTGGGTATGGATCCCTAATGGAAGTAAAAACCATCAATGGTGCACTATAACTACTACATAATTATGAATTATTTATATCAATATGACAACATGGGTCAACATGTCACGAAAATATGGGTGTTCATTATTTTTCCTAGGTCAAGGGACTAATGATCATAGATTGAGTATTGTTGGGGTATTATGGGGCCCCAACAATATTTTAATCTTTTCTATTTATTTACATTACTTTTTTATATGATTCTCATGAGTAAGTCCTATAAGGAAGTACTTGGATTTTTCATAGGTCACATTTTGGGTGTTTTTGGCATAATATGTTTTATGGATTTTTTATTTCTATTTTTCAATTTTACCAAACCATAAAAAGTGCATGTCAGAGACTATACATTTTTCTAGAATTCATTTTGTGGGTTTTAATACTAGTGTTTAATATATATCCTTCTTTAGGTAGTTTATGGTTAAGAAATTTGGACAAAAATAAGCTAGTATTTAATGTTATATGGTGTTGAATAGGTGTTTCTATAGTTTAATGTCAAAAAAATTATACAGATTAGATGGAACATAAAATAAGTTTCCCATGAATGAATATGATACTCATGGGTTTATCATATATGTTTTTGAATCTAATTGAGTAGTTTGATTATGAATTTCATAAATAACAACTCAAGAATATGGAATTAGGAATGATTGAGTGAGGCAAATATATGTGGGTTGATTGTGGGCCTTTCTCGAATGAAATATTCCACTACAATGTTTTGAAGGTCTATGGATATAAGAGGACCCTATTCTTAGAACACAAATACCACTAGTTGACCAAACATTTCTAGGGTACATATATAGAGATGTGTTAGGGGAATAATATTCATAGTAAAAATGGTGTTCCTCAGAGGTAGATATTCTTATCATCGATATTTGTGTTTATTTTGGAGGATTTAAACAATTTTCGATGAAATATATTTTCATGGAAATAAATAATCATAATTCATTTCAAACCACTTGAAAATTATATAAATTTGTATGGGATACATATTAAATAATTAACAGTGTTGGATTGTAATAATCCCATGAAGGTGTTCACATCATTTAAGGTCCTGGTTCTCAGACCAATGAAATGAGAGTAATGACTGAAATTGGAATTACATGAAAATAATGTTACAAAAATCATGTTCAATAATGGTGGGGATATTATAAATCATAAATTTAGGTTTTCATATATAAAGTGGTGGTATAGAATATGTATGTAATGGATGACTAAAAAAAATGAAAAAGTAGGTTTCCTTATGATACTATTAGGATGTGTGATGATAATAGGACCATCTCCCTGGGACATAGATGCTTTTGGTTTATGCTCCATATTGGGGGAACATATATAGAGCCATATAGGGGGTGTGGTATAAATTTTAAAATAAAAAGTTTCCTTTCGTTTTAGTTTCTATTATCTCTAATAGAAAATGATGGTTTTTAACAATTCAATATTATTAATATATGAAGTGTGGTTTCTAAAAATAATATGTTTAAAAATCATAATGGTGGAATTTGAACTTGATCATGAAATGATTTTATGGTTGTGTTATTATCAAGATCCATAGACTACACCTTATGCGGCTCTCATAAGGATTTTCTTACATTGATCTAGATCATAATCAAATGAAGGGTTTTTTTAGTGGGTGGACCTAGGATAAGGGATCCAAGATTCACTATATATTTCATTTGAATGGGAATGAATCCACCCATATTTCTTGATAAGAAACTCCTTGTATCTATCTCACTCATATATATTTATTAGAAATTTATTATTTGTATATGGGACTTAGATATCAGATCCATAAATCATTATATATCTCTTTAGAATGAGAATCAATCCCCACATAGTTCTCTATATGAATCTCCTTATATAGATATGGATCGTATGTAATGGGATGAAATGTTTTAGATATTTTGGTTGGTATCATGATAAGGGATATGGGTATCTCTATATATCATATATTGATAGGAATAAGTCCATAAATAGTCAATTTAGAGAAGGACCCCAACAGAGACTTGGATCATGTATAGAAGAGGGCCATAAAAATGTTAATCATAATTGATTTGTGTGAAAAATACTTCTACATGTATAGAGCCCTCATGTAGGGGAAATGGCCCATTGGGAATGGGGAACGCTGAGTAGTTTCGAGTAATTATAGATGGAATTCCACTTCAAATTTAAATATCCAGAGACATTGAAATTAACCATAAATGACAATTTCATATGGTAAATACATTGTTTATGTTGTTTAATTTCATATTCTAGGGATGTTGGGAATAATTATCTACATCATGATCTAGGGATTTTTCCACATAGTTTAGCATCATTGTATAGGTAAATTTTCATTACTGTATAATGTCATAATATGGAGACATTGGCCACACATTTTAATATACTATGGGGATTTTGGACACTTAGATTAACATCAACAATTTTGGATATAGATTTTATTCATATTATTGTGATTCTCACTCAAATTTACCCAAGAGAAGAAGGTAAGACGGTCCTTGTAGTTTATCTTGGGTTGTCGAATCCTCAGAGACCTAAGAAGTAACCTATAGACACGTACATTCTATGGACTGTTTTTGGATATGAAGTAGCCAAATTGGGTTGATTTTAGATGGGTTTAAGGTAACTCTAAGAGACTTAGGTGAATTCAATTTAAAAGAATGAGTTGATCCTAGGTTATCGCTCGGGGTGGATTGGACGTATTTCCTTTTTAATGATTTCAATTTCTTATATTTGAGATGGGTTCATTTAAGGAGATAAAACAACATCATCACTTAATGGTTTAATTCATACACCCTTTAATACTAATCACCTATATAGTTGAAGGATCAATGTTTTTAGCACTTCAAGGTAAAGGTTCTTATTAGCACTTGGAGTGTGTGGCCTTAAATTCAACAAGGACAATGAAGTTTAAAAATCATCAAATAAAAATCTCAATTAAAGAAGTGATTATACATTAATGGGGTGATAAATAACATCCAATAAAGCCCATTTCTACTCCCTTTGATCAACCCATAAGTGGGTTATCCCTCCATTGATCCCATGGTTTCAATTGAAGCGGAAAGTAGACTCATGATGGAGGAAATGGAGAAGTAAAGAAAACAACAAAAATAAAATGATCACTCCACCGTTGTGTGAATAATTTCACAAGGTTTGGTGTGAATAAATTCACACCTTGATCCAAAAGTATCAAAGTGATATGAATAACAACAGAATAATAGTAGAAGAAGAACTTTTATTAAGAAACTAAAGTGAATTGAACAACTTACATGTGAAAGACAAATTTGAGACAACAAAATTGCAGCATAACATTACAATTGAAAAAAGAATCCAAGATCCTAAAATACTCAACCAACACTACATTAAATAGGCATTTTGGAAGCCTTGGGTAGATCCTGAAACAGTACAAAGCATCCCACTTTATTATGGTAGGCCTAGGGTGGCGGAAAGCTTGTGGAACTTAGACTTTTCCACATTTGACCCGAGGTGGCAGCCCTCATTCATCCACCGAACAGACGTGCTTTTATGACCTTCTAGATTGCAGAATAAGAGTGGGCCATAGAAGACTAAAATATCTCCCCATATGTCTCCTAACCTCCTGTAAAATCTCAGCCCAAAAGGAGTTATGTGTTTCGAGATATGATTTAATTGGTGGGATGTTTTTCTGGGTCTCAGATTCTGGCCTAGACTTTGATATACTATTTGGGACGCCTAAATGACCACAATTGAGGCCGAATTTGAACTGGATATTGAAGAATGATTTGTTCCTATATATTTATTATAGCCCCCCCACAAAATTTGGGCTTTATTGGGCCTGTATTGTGGGTCCCACAGTCTCATCAGTGGGATGGTGTCCAATCCGACTTCTCCAGAATTGTTTCCTTTCATCACAAAATATCCCCATCTTCTTCCATGAATTCTCCATTGATCCCTGAATGAAACATGTTTATATTGGATTGTAGATCAATTTACAAAAATATCAAATTAAAATATGTATAATCAGATGGATCATTGGGTACTTCAAATGATGTTAAAAAATGTACCACATAATAGTGCATTTTAAGAAGGTTTTACAATCATAATGTGAAATGATGTTCAAAGTGTAAAATGCACTAAAATGGTGTTTATGAATAATAAATAACATGAACATTATGTATATTAAAAATGAATATTAGCCTCATTTAGTGGATAATCACACCCCCAAATTGAGTTTTTCTAGTCCCGAGCAAAATATATCTCAACAATATGAAATTCGAATTCCCTTTTCCAAAAAAATTTTAATACACAATGATCACCAGAAACCCTTATACCAAACAATCATGAAACCCATAAAAATATTTTTATATAAGATAGTTTCATATGAATATCCCAATCCCAATACCATTCCTTTGTTCAAATTCATTGTCATATTTCATCCAATATCAATTAAGTATGAGGATGTGTTGTGCATCACAATAGACATGGGGGTTCATCTTTATTCAAGGGGAAAATTACGGAAGAGCTAGGTGGAATCATATTTCAATATTAAGATGAGTATTCAATTTTTTTTTGTATTATATATATATTTTTTTGTTTGTTTTTCAATTTTTCCATGGTATTTGAAATTTCACTCAAAAGAGTCAACCCCTGTAGCGAGACTTTGCCGATGACTCCCATACTTAAAGACCTTAGGGCACCAAGTGAATCCCACATACTCGGGCATCATCTTGAGTTAACTCAGTCAAAAAAAAATTCAAATTACCAAAAATAGAGATAAAATTACAAACTCTAGGGCAGAAAAATATGGATTCATGATCCCCAAGTGCCGAAAGCCATGCATTAGGTCATTTCATTGCTCTACGCACAATTTTTTTTAAATTTTTTTTGAATACTCATATTAAACTTAAATGATCACCAAACGTATGATATTTATTTGGGGGACCCCATGAAATCAAAATAATACCCCACTATCCAAAGGACGTGCATTGTGATCTTTTTTTTATTTCGATGAAAATATAAAAGATGAAATATCACATTGGACATCCACACTTTCCAAAATAAATGCTCATGAAATTCTACAAGGATTAAAATCAGAATCAGGGTATGCTAAATTATTTGATATTCAGTTCCAAAGTGTGAAATGTGTATTACCATGTTTAAAGTTAAAGGAATTTTTCCTTCTATTTTCACATATTTTTTTTCTTCAAATCATTCAAATTTTTTTTGATACAAAATCATTTTTTATTTTATCTCCCCCAAACATAAAACAAAACTGTCCCAAGTGTTTGAAGAAATGAAAATTTAGAAGGATTAGAGGTGGAAAGAATGTTCAAAAAGGAAATTGAAAATGAGGGTCATGGAATGAAGTCACCTAGTGGATGAAGTTTGAAGTTCTTTCTGCTCCAATTTAGTCGTTTGATATCCATGTCGTTTGTAGAGTTCCCTAGTGGAAAAAGGAAAACAGACAAACAAAACAAAAGAGTATATTATATATACAAGTAAAATATAAGTATATATATAAAAGAAAATAAACTGATGATACATTGTCTTCTTTTTAAATTTCTGGGTAAGGTATTACTCAAGGATCACACCGCGTGACACGGATGAATATGATGCTCCCCTTTCATACCCATCCATACTCATAATTGAAGAACAGGTCAACCGTCTATTTTTTTAAATATAAAAATGATTAATTAAAATATAAATTTTATTAAAACAACAAAATTATAGGAAACTTGAAAACCATGGGTTGCCTCCCATGAAGCGCTTTTTTTAATGTCGTTAGCTCGACATGAACCCCCCAACTTACCCGATACCAACATTAAACATTTTAAGGACCACATGTTTCACCAATTCAACTAGGTTGAGATTGATTATATGTTTAGAATTTTTTTCATTAACAAACCTATATCCTAAAATGAGTGGATAAATCCATGGAATATAAAAAATGGTGGATCTAGTTGCTTCTCTAGTCTTGCCTAAGGCCTCAATAATCATTCCTAAATTTTCTTTTTCAATAGAAGAATGAATTCCAACCGAAAGTTCAAGGTTATACCCTATGAATGGATACTTGATTGGGTTAGGAAGAATAATAATTTTGAGATCGGTTTGGATAGGACATTTAGACACAGGTTGAGATTTTGAATCTAACTCAGTTTCATTTTCCAAATTTCTCAATAGAATCAGTTCCTTTTTAAAATAACATTCAACAAAAAAATTGGAACGATCGGTGTTAGGAATGGGTATAGACTCAATGTTTGTGATTTCTTTCAATGGTTTAGTGATTAGTGTTTTTGAAAAATCATCAATGGAGTTATCCTTAGGAGACTCAATCCATGATGTCAAATTCTCCTCTTTTGAGTCCAAAAAGTCAATTTCCTCTTGATTTAAAGACCCTTCAACAATTCCTTGATCTTATTTATCTATCCAAAATCCAAATGTTTGTTCTTCAATAAATTCATGTGGGCTTTTTGGGAAACAAGAAACGTCACATAAGGTTATGTAAGAGACAATTGGTGTAGGGATGTGTTCCTCATAAGTTTTAATGCTTTGTAGTTATAAACTCAAAGATGAAACCTCAAAATTCATTTTCTCCATTTGTAGACACAATTTTTCAATTAATGGTTGTGGATCATAATGGTCAAGGGGTTTAGAAAGATGTTCTATTCCAAGAGGATAATTAAGTTATTGAAATTGCATAGGAGGGTGTTCTGATTGGCTTTCTGGGCATTGAAACTCATTAAATGTTGTAATGTTTTTTGGATCATAGGAGTAAAAATATTGTGGATCATTAGGTTGTTGATGATCCAAAAAGTATAAACTAGGATGGTCATTATACATTTCACTTGGTGTGGAGTGATCAATGTAATAAGAGGTTCCCCATGTTTGGAATTGTTCAAAAGGGTTTTCCATAGGAATGAAATTGGGGATGAGATAAGAGAAGTGGGATTAAAAAAGGATGATAGTGTCTAATATAACTTACTTAGGTCCCTGACCACGACTCCAAAATTTGATTCTCGCTCAAATTTACCCAAGAGAAGAAGGTAATACGGTCCTTGTAGTTTAGCTTGGGTTGTCGAATCCTCAGAGACCTAAGAAGTAACCTATAGACACGTATATTCTATGGTATGTTTTTGGCTATGAAGTGGCCAACATGGGTTGATTTTAGATGGGTTTAAGGGAACTCTAATAGACTTAATTGAATTCAATTTAATATAATGAGTTGATCCAAGGTTATCGCTCGAGGTGGATTGGACATATTTTCTTTTTAATGATTTCAATTTCTTATATTTGAGATGGGTTCATTTAAGGAGATAAAAAAACATCATAACTTACTGGTTTAATGCCTACAAAATTTAATACTAATCACCTATAGACTTGAAGGATCAATGTTTTGAGCACTTCAAGGTAAAGGTTCATTTTAGCACTTGGAGTGTGTGGCCTTAAATTCAACAAGGACGATGAAGTTTAAAAATCATCAAATAAAAATCTCAATTGAATAAGTGATTATACATTAAGGGGGTGATAAATAACATCCAATCCATCCCCTTTCTACTCCCTTGGATCAAACCATAAGTGGGTTAGCCCTCCACTGATCCCATGGTTTCAATGGAAGCGGAAAGTAGACTCATGATGGAGGAAATGGAGAAGTAAGGAAAACATCAAAAATAAAATGATCACTCCACCGTTGTGTGAATAATTATAAAAGGTTTGGTGTGAATAAATTCACAACTTGATCCAATGGTATAAAAGTGATATGAAGAACAACAGAATAAGATTAGAAGAAGAACTTTTATTAATAAACTAAAGTTAATTGAACGACTTACATGTGAAAGACAAATTTGAGACAACAAAATTGCAGCATAACATTACAATTGAACAAAGCATCCAAGATCCTCAACTCCTCCACCAAAACTGCCTTAAATAGGAATTTTGGAAGCCTTGGGCCTAGCCTACAACAGTACAAAGCATCCCACCTGATTATGGTATGCCTAGGGTGGTGGAAAGCTTGTGGAACTTAGACTTTTCCACATTTGACCCGAGGTGGAAACCAGGTTTCATCCACCGAACAGACGTGATTTTATGGCCTTCTAGATGGCCGAAGAAGAGTGTAACGTAGCAGAATAAAATGGGGCCCCAGATGTCTCTTAATCGCCTGTAAACTCTCAGCCCAAAAAAATTTATGGTTTTTGAGATATGATTTAATTGGTGGGATGTTTTTATGGGCCGTAGATTATGGCCCAGACTTTGATATACTATTTGGGATGACTAAATGACAACAATGGAGGTCGACTTATCACCGGATCCTGAATAATTATTTGTTCCTATATATGTATTCTAGACTCCCACCAAATTTGGGCTTCATTGGGCCTGTATTGTGAGTCCCACAGTCTCATCAGTGGGCTGGTGTCCAATATGACTTCTCCAGAATTGTTTCCTTTCATCACAAAATATCCCCATCTTCTTCCATGAATTATCCATTGATCCCTGAATTAATCTTGCTCATATTGGTGTGTAGATAAATTTAAAAAAATATCAAATTAAAATATGTATAATCAGATGAATCATTGGGTACTTTAAATGATGTCAAAAAATGTACCACATAATAGTGCATTTTAAGAAAGTATTACAATCATAATGTGAAATGATGTTCAAAGTGTAAAATGCACTAAAATGGGGTTTATGAATAATAAAGAACATGAATATTATGTATATTATCAATGAATATTAGCCTCATTTAGTGGATAATCACACCCCCCAACTTGTGTTTTGCTAGTCCTGAGCAAATTATATCTCAACAATATGAAATTCGAATTCCCTTTTCGAAAAAAACATTAATACACAATGATCACCAGAAACCATTATACCAAAAAATCATGAAACCCAACAAAATATTTTAATACAAGATAGTTTCATAAGCAGATCCCAATCCCAAGACCATTCCTTTTTTCAAATTCATTGTCATATTTCATCCAATATCAATTAAGTATGAGGATGTGTTGTGCATCACAATAGACATGGGGGTTCATCTTTATTCAAGGGGAAAATTACGGAAGCGCTAGGTGGAATCATATTTCAATATTAAGATGAGTATTCAATTTTTTTTTATTATATATATTTTTTTGTTTTTTCTTTCAATTTTTCCATGGTAATTTAAATTGCACTCAAAAGAGTCAACCCCTGTAGCGAGACATTTCCAATGACTCCCAAGCTCAAAGACCTTAGGGAACCAAGTGAAGACCACATACTCAGGCATCATCTCGTGTTAAATTAGTCAAAAACAAATTCAAATTACCAAAAATAGAGATAAAATTACTAACTCTGGGCCAGAAAACTATGGAGTCACGATCCCCAAGTGCAAAAAGCCACGCATTAGGTCATTTCATTTCTCTACGTGCAATTTTTTTTAAATTTTTTTTGAATACTCATATTAAACTAATATGATCACCAAACCTATGCTATTTATTTGGGGGACCCCATGAACTCAATATAATACCCCACTATCCAAAGGACGTGCATTGTGATATTTTTTTTATTTGGATGAAAATATAAATGATGAAATATCACATTGGACAGCCGAAATTTCCAAAATAAATGCTCATGAAATTATACAAGGATTAAAATCAGAATCCACATATGCTAAATTATATGATATTCAGTTTCAAAGTGTGCAATGTGTATTACCATGTTTAAAGTTAAAGGAATTTTTCCTTCCATTTTCACATATTTGTTTCTTCAAATCATTCAAATTTTTTTGATACAAAAGCATTTTTTATTTTATCTCCCCCCCAACATAAAACAACACTATCCCCAGTGTTTGAAGAAATGAAAATTTAGAAGGAGTAGAGGCAGAATGAGAGTTCAAAAAGGAAATTGAAAATGAGGGTCATGGAATGAAGTCACCTGGTCGTTGAAGTTTGAAGTTCTTTCTGCTCCAATTTAGTCCTTTGATATCCATGTCGCTTGCAGAGTTCCCTAGTAGAAAAAGGGAAACAAACAAACAAAACAAAAGAGTATATATATATATATATATAAGTAAAACATAAGTATATATATAAAATAAAATAAACTGATGATACATTATCTTCTTTTTAAATTTCTGGGTAAGGTATTACTCAAGGATCACACCACGTGACACAGATGAATATGGTGCTCCCCTTTCATACCCATCCATACTCATAATAGAAGAACAAGTCAACAATCTATTTTTTTTAAATATAAAAATGATTAATTAAAATATAAATTTTATTAAAACAACAAAATGATAAGAAACTTGAAAATCATGGGTTGCCTCCCCTGTAGCGCTTTTTTTAATCTCGTTAGCTCGACATGAACCCCCCAACTTACCCAATACCAACTTTAAACATTTTAAGGACCACATGTTTCACCAATTAAACTAGTTTGAGATTGATTATTTGTTTATAAATTATTTCATTAACAAACCTATATCCTAAAATGAGTGGGTAAATCCATGGAATATCAGAAATGGTGGATCTAGTTGCTTCTCTAGTCTTGCCTAAGGAATCAACAATCATTCCTAAATTTTCTTTTTCAATAGAAGAATGAATTCCAACTGAAAGGTCATGGTTATACCCTATTAATGGATACTTGATTGGGTAAGGAAGAATAATAATTTTGAGATCGGGTTGGATAGGACATTTAGACACAAGTTGAGATTTTGAATCTAACTCAGTTTTATTTTCCAAATTTCTCAATAGAATCGGTTCCTTTTTAAAAGAAGATTCAACAATAAAATTGGAAAGATCGGTGTTAGGAATGGGTATAGACTCAATGTTTGTGATTTCTCTCAATGGTTCAGTGATTAGTGTTTTTGAAAAATCATCAATGGAGTTATCCTTAGGAGACTCAATCCATGATGTGAAATTCTCTTCTTTTGAATCCAAAAACTCAATTTCATATTTATTTAAAGACCCTTAAACAATTCCTTGACCTTCTTTATCTATCCCAAATCCAAATGTTGGTTCTTCAATAAATTCATGTGGGCTTTGTGGGAAACAAGAAACGTCACATAAGGTTATGGAAGGAATAATTGGTGTAAGGATGTGTTCCTCATATGTTTTAATGATTTGTAGTTCTAACCTCAAAGATGAAACCTCAAAATTCATTTTCTCCATTTGTTGACACAATTTTTCAAGTAATGGTTGTGGATCATAATGGGAAAGCGGTTGAGAAATATGGTCTATTCCAAGAGGATAATTAAGTTGTTGAAATTGCATAAGAGGGTGTTCTGATTGGCTTTGTGGGGATTGAAACTCATTATATGTTGGAATGTTTTGTGGATAATAGGAGTAATTTTTTTTTGGATTATTAGGTTATTGATTATCCCACAAGTAGAAACTCGTATGGTCATTGTACATCTCACTTGGTGTGGAGTGATCAAAGTAAGAAGAGGTTCCCCATGTTTGGATTGGTTCAAAAGGGTTTTCCATAGGAATGCAATTGGGGATGAGATAAGAGAAGTGGGATAAAAAAAGGATTATAGTGTCTAAGATAACTAACTTAGGTCCCCGGCAACGGTGCCGAAATTTGATTCTCGCTCAAATTTACCCAAGAGAAGAAGGTTAGACGGTCCTTGTATTTTAGCTTGGGATGTCGAATCCTTAGAGACCTAAGAAGTAACCTATAGACACGTACAATCTATGCACTGTTTTTGGCTATGAAGTGGCCAAATTGGGTTGATTTTAGATGGGTTTAAGGGAACTATAATAGACTTAAGTGAATACAATTTAAAATAATGAGTTGATCCTAGGTTATCACTCGGGGTGGATTGGACGTATTTCCTTTTTAATGATTTCAATTTCTTATATTTTAGATGGGTTCATTTAAGGAGATAAAACAACATCATCACTTACTGTTTTAATGCCTACACCCTTTAATATTAATCACTTATACACTTGAAGGATCAAAGTTTTGATCACATCAAGGTAAAGGTTCGTATTAGCACTTGGAGTGTGTGGCCTTAAATTCAACAAGGATGACGAAGTTTAAAAATCATCAAATAAAAATCTCAATTAAAGAAGTGATTATACAATAATGGGGTGATAAATAACATCCAATACAACCCCTTTCTACTCCCTTGGATCAAACCATAAGTGGGTTATACCTCCATTGATCCCATGGTTTCAATGGAAGCGGAAAGTAGACTCATGAGGGAGGAAATGGAGAAGTAAAGAAAACCACAAAAATAAAATGATCAGTCCACCGTTGTGTGAATAATTTCACAAGGTTTGGTGTGAATAAATTCACAAATTGATCCAACAGTATCAAAGTGATATGAAGAAAAACATAATAGGAGTATAAGAAGAACTTTTATTAAGAAACTAAAGTGAATTGAACAACTTACATATGAATGACAAATTTGATACAACAAAATTGCAGCATAAAATTACAATTGAAAAAAGCATCCAAGATCCTCAACGCCTCCACTAACACTGCCTTAAATATGAATTTTGGAAGACTTGGGCCAATCCTACAATAGTACAAATCATCCCACTTGATTATGGTAGGCCTAGGGTGGTGGAAATCTTGTGGAACTTAGATTTTTCCACATTTGACACGAGGTGGCAGCCAGCTTTCATCCACCGAACAGACGCTCTTTTATGACCTTCTAGATGGCAGAATAAGAGTGGGACATAGAAGAATAAAATGGATCCCCAGCTGTCCCCTAACCACCGGTAAACTCTCTGTCCAAAAGAAGTTATGGTGTTCGAGATATGATTTAATTTGTGGGCTGTTTTTCTGAGACGCAGATTCCGGACCAGACGTTGATATACTATTTGGGATGCCTAAATTACCACAATGGAGGACGAATTAGCACTGGATCCTGAAGAATTAGTTTTTCCCCTATATGGATTCTACCCTCCCACCAAATTTGGGCTTCATTGGGGCTGTATTGTGGGTCCCACCATCACATCATTGGGATAGTGTCCAATCTGACTTCTCCAGAATTGTTTCCTTTCATCACAAAATATACCCATCTTTTTCCATGAATTCTCCATTGATCCCTAAATGAAACATGTTCATATTGGAGTGTAGATAAATTTACAAAAATATCAAATTAAAATATCTATAATCATATGAATCATTGGGTACTTCAAATGATGTTCAAAAATGTACCACATAATAGTGCATTTTAAGAAGGTATTACAATCATAATGTGAAATGATGTTCAAAGTGTAAAATACACTAAAATGGTGTTTATGAATAATAAATAACATGAATATTATGTATATTAACAATTAATATTAGCCTCATTTAGTGGATAATCATATTTTAATTCCTCCCGGACTTTTTCTACATAGTTTAACATCATTCTATGGTAAAGTGAGTTATATGTAGTTTAATTTCATTTCATTGAGACTTATTGAATTTAATTTATGAAAAGTATTTCTTAATAAACATTTAAATGGTAGTCAGCCTAATATACTGAACAACCATTGTTACCAAGGAATATGATCTATTTGAATAGACCTTGAGTATGACATATATTCCTTACCTACTTGGTTCATGTTTTAGAAGTTTATTCCCAAGTATCATTGGTGTTAAAAAAAACAATATAAACTCACCTTGGAGGAATTAATTGACGAAAACTTTATTATTGAAGGATAATTATACTGAGATATGGTGTTCCTCTAAGTGGTGTAGGGTATGAATAATTTTATCATCAAATCATTCTAACTCAAACAATATATTTTTATATTTCCATTCTTTGAACAAATGATTGAAAATTAAAATGTGGAGTGAATGTAATTAGATATAAATAGGTGGAATGATTATGTTATTTAAAAAATTCAATATGTTGTTTCTTGTGTAATTATAGAGGTTGTGGGGTGATAATCCCACAAATCTTGAAAAATTTATTCAAGCAATGATTTTATGTATTATTTACCATCTTTTTGAATATATTGGATATGATATTGTTGAAAGCTTTGATCATTCCATTTGTCTCTTCATGGTTGTGGGATGAGTGACTAGACTGAACACCATATCATTGATACCACCATTTTAGTGATAAATAGAGTAATTTGGTTCTATTATATATCATAATTGTATGAAGGAACAAAAATATAGTAATAATTTTTTTCTTTAAAACAATAATGATTTCCATTGTCCCAAATTACTTGATGGATATAGCCCCAGTTCACCTAGAGAATATATAACTAGAAATAATGTTGTATTTGAACTCTTTGGATGTTTCTAGGGTACATGGCCCCAAGAAATGTATTCCATAAATAAAAAGGCATAAACATTTGGATATATGAAAAAATTTAGGATAATAATGAATGAAATTATCATGAAAATAATAGGAATGAAATATTATGGCGCACTCCATATATTCTTAGGTCATTAATGACCATAAATATATAATCCTCTAGGTATTATAGGAAAGCTTAGTCTATGAGTGATGAGAACCATATGATCCTATATGAAATTCCTATATAATAGTGAGAGTGTCCTGTTTTTAATTACATCTAAGGATTACTCTATCAAAGCATCATCAATATAATACTTAATGATATTTTTTCCATTATAAGATGTGATGATCTTTATTATCGTCAAATTGTCTATTTTCTTTCTTATTTCGATGGAAGAATCCCATTTTATTTAGTCTAATATGGGGGAAAACCATCCATACAAAAAATAATTATTTTCAAGGGTATAATTGATCTCATTAATATCATTAATGTCAATTACATTTAATATTGACACCATCTAGTGATGTTTATTGAAAATGACCATCTCTTCCCAGTCTAGATCTACTAAGGTTGTAGCTGCAATAGCCAAATGCATCTACCTGCTAATTTTGTGAACATGAGACATGGGTTAGTGATAGTTTTGAGAGGTATTCCACCATAAAATCCCATGTATAGTATAGTTGGGGAATAAAATCATCCATTTTGATGGAAACATCACCATTAATATATTTCTTTTTGAAAAATATTTATTACCTTTTATTTTTAGGTGGATTGTTTTTGTCCTTAGATACAATTACAATCTAGTGAAGAGGTCTTGGTATTTTCCCCATTTTTTAGAAAACATTTGATCATAATTCAGAATATGGGAAATTTTTCTTTGATGGGGAGATAAGGATAATTTAAAAACTAACATTATTGAGATTTTAGTATTCTGTTACTTTACCTTTTTGGATTCTGGATGCACCAACAAAGTACATATCCCATATCTGGGGGGATTCTTGAATAGAGAAGTATTATTTATTCATAAAATAGGTTTCCAATGGAGTTCATTCTATAGAATTATGTTTTATAAGAAAATATTCTAATTCTTGTACCTTTACTACATTTTATAGTATGAATAAATATTATACTTCTATAGGATGACAACCCACCATTCCAAATATCCACTTAACATGGGACAATTAATGATATATAATAGTGGGACATTATTAGAGGCCATAAAAAAATTATGGTGTAATAGGTAATGCCTCATCTTATGGACTATAAAGATTAATGAAAATCATTTTTTCTCAATATTCGAATATGGATTCTTAGTACTATGCATGGTTCTTCAGAGATAACAAATAATATTTTCATTCCTTATGCTATTATTCTAAATAATAATGATATATCATATTTTATCCAAACCCATATATTTAAAATTAGTGATTTTTCATCAATGGGGGGAACAGTATTGGTGGGCTCACAAGTTATTTCTAGATAATTTCAAAATCCTCCTGAAAATCATAAGTCCATCGATAGTAATCTCCATTATTCATCAGTATAGTGAAGGTTACAAATATTTCCTCCAATACTTTCTATGATGCTTTAGGTGTTAGTATGGTATCCATGAATTCCCCTTACCCATTTGAGTTTTTGATGAGGGTACATGCCATGTATAGAATTTTTTTCTTATGATTTTTTTCAATGATGTGATGAAGTGCTTTGATGCTAAGGAAAATTTTGGTGGTAACCACAAAAGAACATTTCAAAGGTAACATTTACATGTTTTACTATAAAAAACATTCGAAAGTAGTATCATGTTATGAAAGATGATCAAATCACTATTTATATTTTCCTACCAAATCGTTGATATAACATTAAATTTTTTTACCTAAAAAGAGTTTTAAAATGTGAAACATATGACATTGATATGTGGCCTTACATTCTCTAAACCAAAAATAATTTCTTAATAGAAATATATAACTTAGGGAAGAATTAAAAGTAGTTTCTTCTTCATCTTCAGAAAAATTCAGGTTTTGTTATATCATGAACTTCCAACCATTAAGTAATGTCTTGATAGTTCATATTTTCATTAACCATAAGTTATTTAATTAGGATTGAAAAATAATCATTTAGAAAATTCGGGTTGAGATCCTTGAATCCAATGAAATCCCTATTCTTAATATACTTATTTTTTACTAATAAAATTTTGATGATACATTTCAACTAATGAACAAAAAAAATGATGTTTTCTTTGATAATATTATCAACCAAATATCTAACCACTACATCGGTAGTTGGATATGTTCTTCAAGATGTCTTCTTGTAACCACAATGATCTTATAGAAAACCCAATCGATGGGTGGATACATTTGGATCACGACCTAACATTTCTATGTAATTATAGATGAACACATCTTTGTGATGTTTTTGAAATGAGGTATACACCTCTAGTTCATTAAATGATATAGAATAATATCTTAAATTGGATCTTGGATCATAATCAATGCCTAGATTTATTTTGCTTGAGCTCATTAATAGTAGTGGATACACCTAATTAAAATATTTGATGGGTGTCACAGAGATCCACTTATTTAACCTTATTTTCCACAATTTTAATAGAAATCTATGATAAATGAGAATATTCATAGATAAAAGATAATGGAAATTCATTTTGGTTCTTTATAGATATCGATGATACTTCCCCAAATTCTATAGGTGTCACTATGAAAGTAAAATTATCAGTGTAAAGTTATGTGAACTCCCCTTATCCCACATTTCAGTGTAATAAGGGATAAGAGAGGTTTGTAAATATAACCATTTAAGTGCTGGGGTAGGGGAATTCTCACTTGTTTTGATGTGATATTCCTTTCTAATTCAGCTAATGACATGCATGTCTCCTGATACTCTAGGAAAGAAGAGAGGAAATTTTAGCAAGGTGAATTAACATTATTGTAATAAGCAGAACATACTCTATTTTATTGATTTCAATTGATGTGATTTATATAATTAGTACTAATGAATTCATGCCTAAGTATACTTTTCTCAAGATTTTATTGATTAGAAAAAAATATTTTTTTCATTATCTTTAAATGGGTTGATTAGGGTTATTTCTAAACCTTACAGAGAAATAAATCAGGCAATATCATCAACCATGTGTTGTTTCCATTCTTTTTGGTACAATCCTGTGTTGATGTATTGAGACTAACATGATTAAAATGAATCCATCACTATAAAAATTCATAATTTTTCCATCAACATACTATTTTATAAATTAATGATATGGAGAGGGAATATTCACATGATAATGAAACCAATGTATCCCTAAAAAATAATGACTTCCATATCCTATGAGAAAACCAACAATTTATAGTCATAGATAATGTATCTAAATGTTTCCCAAATATTAATTCATCATAGATATTTCAACACACATATTTCATAATTCTGAATTGTTAATGATTAGTGGGGTAAATTGGTTTCACTATAACCCAACCTATATACTATTTGGACTATAATGAGGTTGATTTCAGAGCCTTTGTTAATGAAAACTTATCAAATTTAAAATAAATTTAGTTTTCAAGATATATTTTATGGTCTGATTTGAAACTTTATAATAGTTTCCATGTCATGTTTAATGAATGATATTACTGCATGGAATTACATGGGATCTCTGGGCACACAATACACGTTAGTGGAAGAAACCATAGATTCAAACTCTTTATGGTTAAAAAAGACTTCTATAAGTGTTTATTAGATATATTTTGATAAATTATGTGTTTATTAAGATGAAAAACATCAATTTAACCATGAAAAACTTTTAATGTTTTTATATTTATGAGCTAGGGATCTACACTTCCCGATGTGAGGTTGGAGTTTGTACTTGGCACACAACATTGGGTATAAGGTGTTTTATGTAAATAGGGTAGGATCTTGAATAGAATTTTTAGGAATGCCTTCCACTAATATATTAAAAAAAACTACCTTTTCCACAGGTTTTGGTTGGTTGGATAATTAAAATTTTCATAAATTTTCTTCCAAAATATATGGGTTAGGATAAGTCTTTAATGATTCTAGTGTATCACCATATTTTTGTGACCATTGAAGTGATTTTCATGGGTCATGTCCATGTATATGACTTCATTGTGGATAAAAAATGATATTGGGGGTATACCATGACTTTTTCATCCCTTATTAACTAACCTTCGAAATCATTTTCCTCCAGATCTTAGGTCACATATGAGGAATTTGGGTTTATACATATATTAATCATCGAGGAATAAGATAGATAAATAAATGAAGTTAATAGTACTGACAAGTAATACTTCATATGATGAGGGTTTTTTTGGTAGGGAGGTCCCCACAATATCAGTATTGAAGGCATGAAATCTTAAAGGGTTTATTCAAGTTTGGGTATTGATATGGGTTCATATTATCATACTATACTCTTTTCATGATAGTTTCACTATCTTTTATAGGACAGAATCTTGATGGATTTTAACTTTTTTGAAGCAAGTTACACCATAAAATAATAAATTGGGAACATGTATGGCTAGTTAGCTATATTTCGAGCATCAAATGAGATCAATTAGCTATGTTTCTAGTTATCAAATTATCAAACGTTTTTCCACCTTTACTTGTAAATTAAAAAAATTAATTTTCCTCATATATAGTTTAAGAATAACATCCCACTTGTGAAGGTGGATTTTCCAATTTCAATTTTCAATAATCAACCATCTTCTAGAAGATTTCTTAAAAAACAATTCACTTCTTCATAGTGTGGACTACTGTTTAGTGGAAGGGGAAATAGTTTAAAAGATCATTGAGTATAATGAAAAAAGTCTTATAGGATTTGGAAATCAAAGATCCCATTATGAGTGTATTTTATATATTTTATATATTTTCAATAAATTAGAACTATTTCATTGATGTAAACATGTTAAAGAAGTTATACTATCACATCCTGTACCCCAGGGCTCGTTCCATGACTACCCCAAGCACACCTTCGATATGCCAAGGGGTGGTGACTAGCACTGAGTTGGAATGTCCCAAAAAATGGGAGGTATTTTCCTAAGAACTAGTGTACACACACCCAACAAAAATCAACATGTCTTTTGAGTGAAAACACTAAGTAAATAAAATGAATGCATACCACTACAACCCAGTAATATAGTAAAATCAAAATTAAAGATGTAAAGTACAACTGAGACATAATAAAATCCCACTAAAAGAATGATAACTACATAGTACGACACCCAAAAAATGGTAATAAAGATGATGTAGGAAGCTACTGGAAACACCTCAGCTCATATGATCTCTCAAGGATCCAGCTGGTCTTGGTCATACTCTATCTAAGAATTCACTAAAGTTTCGATCATATGCATAAGACACAACACATGCGGTCTAATGCCCATGCATGGGTGAGTAAAGAAATACTCATTAGGGGACCCCAAAAAACACAAATAAAAAGGACAAAAAGGAAAACACCACCAAGAAGGTATAGTTAGATCAACACAGGTATATTTCATCAAAACATATAATAACAACATCAAGGTATTCTCATAACGGATTCCAAGATGCAATTTCTCATCCACTTGAAGCCACATGGTTCTGTGTGTAGCATGCTCAATTTTGGGAGATCCCACTCCTCGATCAATCTAATAGTAACCACGTCGAGGATGTATACAGAAATTATTTGAGAGAACATCTAGTATCGAAACATCATGAAGTTTCCCTGAGACATCTAGCCTCGCTGAAAAAGACGTCTCGATATCACAACCAATCCTTCACCACTGGATTTCACTCAAGGCCTGATCATCCTGGGAGGACTCTCTCCTTGATCCATAAAGTCATTAGACACCTATGAAAAGGGATCCCTATTTTTTGGGCCCCACACAAAGACAACGCACTGATAATTACCCGAAGTACATTGCTTTAGTTGTAATGTTGAACATCTTTCACAAATGGTGGACTCATCCCCAATGATTCGTTGAAGTCTATCAGGCCACTAAGGTCTCCACGTCTTCTAGGCCACTAAGTTCCACTCAACTACTCGTCTACTAGGCCACATAAGACTCTATAGCTGATCTTCAATCGAGAGACACAGGTACGCACGACTATTCGTCTTCTAGACCACACAGGTCTTCACGACTATTCATCTTCCAGGACACATAGATCTCTACAGCTGCTCGTCTTCTAGCCCAATGAGGTCCAGTCAGCTACTCATTTTCTAGGCCCCTGAGTTTCACTCGAATACTCATCTACTAAGATACTGAGGTCCATTCAGAACATCTTTCTTGTCATATACAGTCATAGGATTCCAACTCATACCGCTCTTGATTCTAAGAGAAAATAATTCTCAAGACATCGTTCATATATAAAAATCTATGGAAAATCTCTTTGATTATGCCAAAATGACCTTAACATCATAAGGGTCCCAATTCCACTAACGGAACTTCAATCGGACGTATGATTTGTAAGTGATAACTATTTAACTGAAAAGGGTACAGTCGGGTCTGGGGCCAGCCTGACCCTACCCGATTCGTCCGACCTGACCAGGTCTAGCATTGCCCAAGGACAAGGCCCGTAAGACTCGCTGGACCAGGCCCTTTGGGTTATGGTTCTAGACCGAAAAATCGCAAAGCATCCCGATTCCTTTTCTCCAGCCCGGCCCGCACCAACATTCCGACTTCTACCCAGTGGCCCTATTTTCCCCTGACCCGGACCATACTGGTGGGCCAGTTTGGTTCAGCCCTGTCACGGCATGCACTGTTTCCTCCCTACATCATATGACCGACTCGACCGACTGAATCTCCCCCACACATGGCCCCACATACCGTGTTCCTGCACCAACCCACAACCTGGCCATGGGTCTCCTAACCTAATATGGAGCCCTGCTAGCACCATGTTCCCACACTGCTATGTCTTTCTGGCTGTGACCTCCCGCCCTATTGTGGTTCCATATTGGCATCGTGGTTCCACACCACCACTGGACTCATGGAAACAGCCTCCTACGATGTGGCGTGCACCACCTCCCACACTATTGTTGTTGTTGATCCATGACACCTTGTGCACTGCCTATAGCCTCCTACCACATTTCTTATCCTCCACCACAACGCATTGACTCCCTTTCCATTGTGTGTTTACTCTACATGTCATCATCTTTCTACAATGTAGTGATCATTGACTCCTTTCCGAATATTTGTGGTGATAAAAATTAGGGGAAAAAGAATGGGGGAGGAAGAGGTTCACATTAACCGCTAAGGTGGACGGATCGGGCCTTGTTCATGTTGATGCTTATCCATCCTCATTAAAGTTTAATAATGGCTAAACAAGACCAAATCCATTCATAGATTCAACATAGAACACTTTCTCTATGATTATCCCAAAATCAAACCCATCCTGAATTTAGCACACATGATTCGTGAATCATTCTGTTGGTCGAATGATTCATGATCATCAAGGAGATTTAGAAACAAGGAAATAAAATAAATTAAATAGAAAAATATCCTTGAGGTTAGATCTTTCAGTGGCGAAGACCGGTATCACACTGTTGATGTTCACCATTCTTCGATCATCAATCCGTCATCATTGGCGATTCACCATTTTTCACTGTTCTTCACTCTCTAAGGGAATGATTTCACCGAAATTATCTTCTCCTCTATATCTTGCAGGGAAAAACCATCATCCTCTTGAAACCCAATGGTTTATGATGAATTTCAGTGAGAAACACATTTCAAAATTTATATTTTATTTTGAAATAGCATCACCACCTTGATTTATTAGTGTATTTCATTAATGAGTTTCAGCATCGGTGCGTCGCCGCATTGATGGGATGTTGTGTCACTAAAAAAGTTAAAATAAATAAAATGAACCTTTTCTATGTTTATTTTATTTTCCTTTAAAACATACAAGAAAATAAAATTCAACCTCAACCCACACCGGTTGAGATGATTCCCCTCTTAAGGAGAACATATCATTACAAAGTCAATGGTGGTCACAGATCTTCAATCTGAGTTATCGTTTGTGAGTTATGAGGATTCGAAAATAAAACATTTTTTTATTTCAATTATTTTATTTACTGTTAGGTCTCAAAAACCAAATTTCATAACTGGCATGTGACGACCGATGTTAGGCTTTGCCTAATGGAATAATACCCTCACTAGATCAATGGTGGTCTCATATTTTCAATCTAAGTCATCATTTATGAGTTATATGTATTTGAAAAATAAAATAATTTTATTTAATAATTTTATTTACAGTTATGCCATTTAAGGTTTTCTCACTGGAGGCCCACACTAACTAAACCTAAGTCATTATTTGGGTAAACACACCATCCGAAATATAGTGGTTCCCTCATATTTCTGATATGGGAACCATTTTAAGAGTTATTCCACTTTTTTAGGAAAACATCTCACACACACTATTTAAAACATAAATTTTTTGATGGGCCATTTTGGGAACACCGGGACTCAGAATCTCACTCCTTCTTAGCGCATGGTCTCAGAATAATGAAATATAATTTTTTTTAAAAAATACATTGAATTATAGGATATTACATTACCCATACCATTAGGGATTTATGTCCTCATAAGATAAAACATGGGTTAAAAAATCAAATGGGGGTACAAAGCTTGGACCCGAGCCTCCTACTCCCATTTACTCTCTTGGAGATGCCTATGTTGCAACTGAATGTTCACTAGAGTAATTGATCAGACATGGAAGGTCATCTCTTATAGATCCTTGATCTCTACCAGAAACTCTACAAAATGCTCCCCGTTGTCAAATTCCAGTTCACCCCAGCCAAATATCCCACACATAGAGGCATCTCGAGACCAATACTAAACTCTGCTATTAGGTAGTTAGGAATTGGGTTGACTCAGTGAGTTAGTCAATGATCACCTATATGGTATCATGTCTCATGGACATATGTGGTAAACCCATCAGAAATTCCATTGATATCCCTTCCAACATTCTTCTCAGAACCCCCTGAAAGAGAATTAACAACCCAAGAAACTAATTCATACATGCATTCAACTTTTTTTATCTCAAAAGGTAAGCCTATATTTGACCCATTCTATTATCCCTCGTGTCTGCCTTGACACCCACACACACACCCCGATGCATCTTTCTACTCTAGGAATCATTGCTACAACTGCGCATCCTCTGAAAAGAACAATGTAATCCCCACCTTTCTAATGTCCATTAGAGGTATTCCCTGTGGAAAACTGAGCACATAAATACTCATAGTTAGTTTCCCCATGTGGTGCCTCCCTATCTCATTTAAGAGTGGGCAGGTAACTACCAATGATTAGAGATAAACAACTTTATCCCGATCCATAAAGGATAACTATAATGAGGCCAACTACCCTGTTTCCTTATTCATAAACTATGAACTTGATCTCCTATTGAGAGAATCCACTACCAAGTTACCCTTACAAGGAGTATAGACTACTTCAAAGCTATAATCCTGGAGGATCTACAACCATCATCTTTGTCTCAAGTTCAAATCTTTCTAAGAGAAGATAAACATCAGACTCTTGTCGTTAGAGTATATGGTAAACCATTCTCCCATAGAAGTAGTGTTTCCACATCATCAATGTGAAGACTACTACTACCAACTCAGGACCAGGGAACTGATCAAACTATTTTATAATTGCAGAAAAGAATACGAACACATTTCCATCCACACAAAGGTTGTCCCTTTCAAATGATTGATGAAATCATCTTCAATTTGGTAGTGGGAACTCATTCTCCAAGATCTATTGGATAAAGGAACTTGTAATCCACAAATGACCTCGAAAACTAGGTCTTACTAATCCCTTCCTTTTTAAGTCTCCCACCTACACCCTCAGCTCGCGAAGCTCTAAAAAATACATCTGATATACTGATGTTGATATTAGTTCCATTTAGGGGTGTAGAATAATGTGAAAGTCCATATCACTATGGGGAGGACATCTTGGGAACAAATTCTAGAAATACATCCCCCTACTCTGCCACTACTGCTGAGAACTTAAAACTTAAAACATCCACTACCACATGGGTAAGGATGGCCGCATGCAGCAACACCCTTCCCCTATCCTCCAGCTTCCAGAGCCTGGTGTAGACCACATTGGTGTGTTGGTTATATCATTTCGAAATGTATAACACCTATTACTTCTCTCCCAACTCCTATTCTACAACTTCCACCTTGCATATTAATTTGTTCCTATCACTACCTCGACCCCAGTGGCCCATCCACTAATTCACTATCATCACGATGGGATTGAAAATATCTAGTAAGATGTACCCTAATATATATTGAATATAATTACCTTTTTATAGCACATCTAGAATCACCCTATGCACCGTGAGTTGTAGATCCCCTATCATGGGACCTCTTCTAGGAATATCTCACACATCTAAGTCTCCAAGACTGAAATCAACTTACTACTTTCCCATAGCTAACATCCACTGGTTGTATCTGATCAGACAAAATACTTTCAACCACAATGGTTATCTCTATCCAATATCATAATTAGGAATTCATAGAAGAATAGTTCAGTCTTGGATGTCCCTAAACACATATCGCTCAGAGGTCCGAGCCCAGAAGCACTAGTTCTATCCAATTCAATGAGTACCTGGAAAGGTCGGTATGACTTGATGAATACTCAGCTACCGACATGTCATCTTTCCGAAGTTGTATAAGCTCTTGGATATGCATATCCCTTTTATTTTATGGAAGGAGATGCTTCTCTAAGAAACGTTCTCAAGATCTGTCCACAAAAAGTTCACCTTATCATGAGATTGGGTATTCTAAACCCTGCCATCACCCTGCTGAGCCACATAGAAGGCTGACAGCTAGGACAACCATCTGATCTAATGGTTCCCTGACTTGATGGAAAACTTAGTCACCACCTCAAACCAGTCCTTATATTCTTAAAAGTCAGGCTCACCTTAGAAACTAAGGTGTCTCTATCACTGAAACTCATGAAGTGCGCTCATCACACGCATCTCATCCGCAAATACTACAAGTACCGTGTGCTACTTCACATGTGGTGGAATAGATGGCACACCACCCAGGGGTGATGTCTCTAGTAAGAACCATTATAATCATCTTTTCACCCCACAGATCATCCTCATGATCATGTTGTGGAATCCTGACTGGCCATATACATGGAAGAACCTTGAAACAAAACAATATGTAGCATAGTCAACAAAGTATACCTGGTGAGATGACTCAATAAGGACATATAAATCAATACCCATTACAATATTATGCATGTACCACAATTTTTTTCCAGTAGATAGTATTTTAATGTATCGATTTGAAAAGTAGAATTTAGGGACCTGGTGTTTGGATACATCATCCTCCACACCAACACTAGATTCCATGGCCTGAAATATGAAATCGAAACACTAAACACTATTTTCCCAAGACAAACTCATAGACTCTGGGTTATTAGGGTAGAAATGACCCCCTCAGATACCACTCTGTCACAACTCATCCCCCAGGGCCCATTCCGTGACCATGCCAAACCTGCCTCCGATATCCAAGGGCTATATACTGGCACTAAGTAGGTATATCCCAAAAATGTGAGACATTTTCCTAAGAACCAGTACACATGATCCCAACATAGAGCCACAGGGCAGGAGAGTGAAAACAATAAGTAAAGAAAATGCAAGCATACCACTACAACCCAACAATAGAGAATGACATAAACTAAATTAGTAATGTACAACTAGGATAGAATAAATTCCCACTAAAAGAAAGACAACTGCAAAGTCTGACTGGAAAATAAGGGTACAGAAGTTTCTGTAGGAAGCTACTAGAAACACCTCAACTAATCTGCTCTCACAAGGCACCACCTGTTCATGGTCCTGGTCCTACTCTGTCTAAGACTCCACTAATGTTTCAGGCATATGCACAAGACACAACCTGTGCAGGAAAATCCCGATCATGCATGAGTAAAGCAATACTCAGTAGGGGACCCCAGAAACACAAAAAAAGACAAAAAAGGAAATCAAAACCAATAAGGTATAGCCAACTCAATACTGGTATATGTCATCAACACATATAATAAGAAAATTTAGGTATACTCATAAAGAATTCAAAGATGGAATGTATCATCTGCTTCTATCCATATGATTCTGTGCGTAGAACACTCGATTATGAGCGATCCCATTTCTCAATATATTTGATAGTAACCATGTAGATCATGTCTAGAAAAATTATTTGAGAAAACATCTGGTCTCAATAGATCACAAAGTTTCCCTCAGTCATCTAGTCTCACTGAGGCAAGAATACTCAATATCAAATCCAATCCTTCATCACAGAATACTGCTCAGGGAATGCACATTCTGGGAGGACTCACTCCCTAAGACATCAAGTCATCAGAGACCTATGAAAAGAGTCCCCACCTCTTTGGGACCTCCCTAAAGAGAGCACCCTGAGAACTACCCAAAGTAAACTTGTTCATTCGTAATGCTTAACATCTTGCACTGCTGATGGACTCATCCTCGATGAGTCACTGAAGTCTATCTGGCCACTAAGGTTTTCTCATCTTCCAAGCCACACTGTTATGCTCAGCTAATCTTCTTCCGAGCCACACATGTCCACACAGCTGGTCATCTTCCAGGCCACACTAGTTTGAATAAATGCTCATCTTCTGGGCTATATAGGTCTGCACGACTATTCGAATGTCATACCACATAGGTCTATAGAAATATTTGTTTTATGGGCCACAAATATCTTCACTGCTACTCATCTTATGGTCCACTGAGGTTTTCTCGGATACTCGTCTGTCAGGCCACTGAGGTCCGCTTGACAATTCATTCTTTTCACATCCAGTCACTGGATTGCCACTTATAGTGTGATAGAGTCTGGTAGAATCTATTACTCAAACCATCAATCATATCTCAACCTCCACTAAAACTTATTTGGATATTTTCAAAAGGACCGTCTCATCACAAGGGTCCCAATAATGAAAACAGATCATCAATTGGATTTATAGTTTTCAATTTATGACTATTTTACTAAGAAAGGGATGGTGGGGTCTAGGTCCGATCTGACCCAACCCGATCTATCATGGCCGAAGCTCCAGGCCCATTAGACCTGCTAGACCCATCCCATTGGAACGTGGGTCCAATGGCCCGACTCCTTTTCTCTAGCCCAGTTTTCCACTGGGTCAGCCTATGCTGGAGAGACGGTTTAGTTCAACTAAAACATGGCAGGAACCGTGTTCGCCCTGCATCTTGCGACTAAATCAGGCAACCGCATCTCCCCCACATATAGTTCTATGGAATGTGTGCCTAAACGAATCTAAGATCCCACTATGGGTCTCATGCCTCGATGAAGCTCCATCCTGGAATCGTGGTCCTACATCGTTGCAGCCTCCCAGCCTCATGTGACACCCTACTAGAACCACTATTCAACACCACCATTGGACACCTGTCGGCAAACTCCTCCATAGTGGCACACCGCCTCCCGAATTAATGCAACCATCGAGCCACAAACCCTTGTGTGCCACCCACGGAATTTTACAGCAGGCCATATATGCCACCATGTTGTGCCGCCTCCCGCTCTGTCGCGTGCCACTACCGCGTATCGTCATTGGTCATTGCCGTCGTTCCACCATGTTGCGATCATTGACACCTTTCTAAGTTTTTGTGGTGATGAAAATCAAGGAAACAAAGAATGGGGGTGGAAGAGGTTCACATAAACACCCAAGGTGGATAGATTTTGACTTTTTTGTGTTAGTCCTGATCCATCAACATTACAATTTAATAATTCCAAAACAAGACAAAATCCATTCATAGGTTAATCATGGATCCACTTTCATGATAATTATCCCAAAATCAAACTTATCCTGTATTTATCACACATGATTCATGAATAATTCCATTCTGCGAATGATTCATGATCATTGTGGAGATTTAGAAATGATGAAATAAAATTAATTAAACAAACACCCTACCTTGAGGTTGAATCGTTCATTGGATAAGACTAGTGTCACATTGCTGAAATTATCCAATCCTAAATCCTCAATCCGTAATCATTTTTGATTCTCTATTTTTCATCATTCATAACTCACCAACAGAAAGGATTTCACTGATTTTTTGTTCTCCTATAGAGCATGTAGGAAAAAACCATCATCATCCTAAAACCCAACGATTTGAGATGATTTTTAGTTACCCATGTATTACAGTATTCTTGTTTCATTTTAAAACAGTGCCACCAACTTGATTGATTAATGTATTTCATTAATGAGTTTCAATGTCGTCACATTTCTGCATTGCAGCGATGCTATGTCCCTACAAAAAGTTAAAAGAAATAAAATAAACCCTTTCTAAGTTTATTTTTATTTTCCTTTAAAATGTCCAAAAAAAACTTTAACCCTCAGCCCATGCCAGTAAAGGTTAGGCCCTTATTAAGGAGAAAATATCATTACGAACTCAATGATGGTCACAAATATTCAATCAGAGTTACTGTTTGTGAGTAATTAGGATTCAAAAAGAAATTTAAATTTTCATTAAAATTATTTTATTTATCGTTATGTCTGAAAAATGAACTTTCACAGCCAGCCCGCATTGGAGGATGTTAGGCTTTTTCTAAGGGAAGCACACCCTCACGAGCTCAATGGTGGGCTTGGATTTTAAATTTGAGTCAGCATTTGTGAGTTATAAGGATTTTAAAAATAAAATAATTTTATTTACATTTATTCCATTTTTAAGGTTTCTCGATGGAGGCCCACACCAACTAAACTTAAGTCTCATCTAGGGTAAACCCACTATCTTGAACATAGAGGTGACCTTAGTTTTTTTATCCATGCACCACTTTAATATTTATTCCACATTTTCAAGAAAACTTCCCACACACTCTATTTAAAACTTAACATTTTTTGACAGGCCATTCCGGGCACACCGAGCCTCAGAATTGCACACAGTCTCAGTTCCTGGTATCAGAATAATCCCATATAACTTTAAAAAATAATAATGAAATTCCAGGATAATATATATATGGAATGATTTTCATTAAAATTTTATTTAATTATCCAATCCTATTAGTAAATAAGTTAGTACTATGATGATTGAATGAAGATAAAAATTCTCTAGGTATAATGAATAAAAGGAATTGGAATCTATACATGTTGAAGAAAATAATATGTTCCCAATCCATTTAACCTTAAAATAATATATATGGAGTTATTTCCTTTGGTTTATTTGGAATATATTTATTACATAAAATATAATGATTGTTTGAGGATTAAGAGTAATTATGGTGATTAATGATTTGAAATTAATTTCTATAAACATCTACTAATTTTTTTGTAGAATTATATTTTTTGACAAGATAATGAATCTTTTATAAGATGTTTTAAGTGAAATATTTTGGATAGAGAATACTGAGTATAATAGATAAAGGTGATTTGACTGAGTTGGGAAGAAATTGATTTGTGAGTCAAAAAACTATGTAGTTCTAGACAAGGAATGACTAGTCCAATAGATTATGGTGATTGGATAAAGTCTGATTGACTAAGGTCATCAGACAGAGTCTAGTAGATAGATTTATATAGATAAAAGATATGGGAAGATTTTTTATGAATGTTTCATAGGGACATTAGACTCAGTGTTCAAAAAAAACTAAATTAGTTAATTAATGGGGGGTAAATTATCTATTTATTAATAATCATAATTTTTTCTGGTTGTAATTTCGTATAATTAATTGATGAAGGAAATAATCAAGGAAATTCATGGAAATAAGGTGACAATTTTTTATTCAACAAATTTCCAAACGTCATTACTATTCTATGTAATTAATGATTCAAGATAAATTTGGTGATGGAGTAAGTTGGTGAAACACTATTGAAACAACATTTTCACAAAAGTGTTATCTTGAATGATCTTACTAGATAATTAAATTTTAATGTGTCTATTAGATTAAGAATTTTTATAATATTTTGAGATAGAAAAATGTTAAGAAACTTCTAGATAGAAAAATTCATGATGTTATTTCAGGTAGTTTGGTGGTTGTACATAATATAATATCAAATATAAATATATATGAAGGACAACCAAATAAACATTTTTTATTCGTAATAAGGAAGAAATGTTTTCAATCATAAAAAAGAAAGAAATATTATGAATGATCATATTTTTTTACCAAACAATGTTGATGAACATATGAAACATGTGAATATCATTTAATAGATAATTTTTATGGATGTTTTGAATGTCATAGAAGTTTAAAGATGCACCAGATAGAAGTTTTTGAGCAAATTCATTAGATACATGATTCCACTGAAAGGAACTAGACCTAAATTCTAAATAAAATGCCTCAAAAATACGTCTATGACAGATTTCATTGGAAATAGTGTTATAAATAAATTAGATAGAGTATTAAAAATTCATTAGGTAGAGTTATATGATATCATTAGAAAAAATGATAAAACAATATCTCTAAGAGTTAATCAGTCAGTGAACACTAGATGAATGCTTATGTGTTCACCAAATAAATAAAACTAATAAGACATTATGAAATCATATAACAATGTAATCTTGGAATAAGTTGATGATATTTTCCTAGGAAAATTATTATTGGATGGATATGTTTCAATGGTGAACTATTAGGAATAGTACTGAAGATCTTTATGAAGTATTTTTATATCTAATCAATTGTGACGATACTAAGTTGGATATTCAGTGTTCTAATAATCCCAATAGAAATATCCTGATTTTAAATGATATTTTATGAAGATTTATGGGATCAATGATGATGATATTTGAGGAAATATCCCATGATGTTTGTTTAATACTATCAATTAGGAGGTTTGAAGGCGGTAAAAATAAAGAAATATTCGACCATGATATTCAGATATAGAAGCTGGAATTCCTTATTTGGGCTCACACTTGTCATTGTGTTTCTAGAGAAACATTTCCTATATAAATTGGATATGGTGTGTTGTGATTAATTTCATTTAGTTATTATAGTTTCACTAATTGTTGATTAGGTGACGTTTCATAGTGTTATTTTTACCATAAATCCTGAGGGTAGTTATCTTTCGAGTTGAAGTATCAAATGGAGAGGTTCTAGATGAAGTAAGAGGTACCAGATAGAGTGGAATAATTAGATTAAACAACAAAGAACCAAGTACCAAATTAGTAGTTATTGGATAAAGTGAACAACAAGGAATTGGATGAATTGATATATGATAGAAAATATCTATATGAACATTATCAGGTGAAGAAGAACCCATGCAGGTTTTTTCATTAATGAAGACGAGAAGAAAAATATGAGACATATTTAGAGAAGAAGGCATAGAAAGAAGTAAGTACCAAAAAATAGAGATCAAATGAACATGTATAAGAAAAATAAGTTTTGTGCCCATTTTATGATATGAAAAATATTATATAAAGGAGTTTATAGATGAATAGGTTCTGAAAGGAAGCAAATAATAAGAACATGTGAAGAAGAAGTCTTGAAACTAGTGCAATAAAAGTTGTGTTCAAGTTGATACTATGAATAGTAATAATTCCATGTGTTTTAATTTATATACAAGATAAGAAAAAGATTTTTTTAAATATATTGATGTGTATGTAATAGAATATGAAGAAGAACCAAGAAGATATATAAAATTACATAGAAATAACATTGGTGGAAGAATTTCTTAGAGTTATAAAGAACATAATTTTTTTAAAACTATCAACATGGGTTCCATAAATATCTATAAAGGAGTTATATACAGACTATAAATTTACTAGTATAGGGTCTTAAGCTTTTTTTATATTCCCCTCCTAATGTTTAGGGGACCACTATTGGGAGTGAGATTATTTTTAGGACAAACCACTATATTTTGTATCTAATTAGATTGGATAGTCTTTTTATTGGTCACAACCATACACAATAATGAATATTAACTCTTACTAGGTAGATATTATTTTAAAAAATCATGTTATATTCTTTACATTATTTTATATACTTGAATATGAAAATAAAAAGAGAAAAGAAGATAAAAGATCATAATTAGTCTAATAGGTGAAGGGATAAAAAGATTCAATTGGTTTAAAAAGTTCCTAACACTAATTAACCCTCTTCTTGGTGTTTTTTATATCCTAAAGTGGTCAGGAAAATTGGTATCAAATGAAGTTTCACCACTTTTAGATTCTATATATTGAATATTTTTCTCTTTTCATGATTTGTTATTTATTTTATTTAAAATGAAGTTGAATTTTGTTGAAGTTTCATTTTTCTCAGAGTAGAAGTATATTTCTACCATGAACATGATGAATAAGATAAATATAGAGAAACAATTATTAAATATCATATCCCACTTATGATTAGTGTAATAAAGATTAGTATATTTATTTTATGATAATAAATAAGACATATCTATAATAGAATGTTTTTAACATGTGGTTCAAATTACCCTAAAGGAGAAGGAAATCATTCATACCTTATAGTAATCAAGTAAGTGAAGTGATCTTGAGGTTTATAAAAATTATTATAGAAACTATCCTCAAGAAGAATACCCGATCACAAGTTATAATAGCCCCAAACCTGTACTCTTATATCTAGTGCTAATAATATAATATTTTCATTTCTGAATTTGATACCGATAAATACGGCTCAACTTTTTTTCCAAACCTACAACATAAAATGGATATATTGGATCAATTATATACCTAAGGATAATTTAGTTTTATATTTTTATGGGATTAGGAAAAATGATTGCATAATAATACCTATATTTTGAAGTGATCACTTTTTCACTATAACTATATTTTTTCCATAAAAAACTATTCTAAATCTCATACATAATTCTTCACACATTAAACATTTCTTAAAAAACATATTTAATAACATTCTTCAAAAACTATAGAAATGGATAACAAAATAAGAGTGATCTCAAATACATAGTAAGTGTAAACATAAGCATTAACAATTTAATGTCATTAGTGTGAATAAGAGGATCATAAGGGTTTTATTACATAACATAAATAAAAATAATCCATACCCTTCAAAAATAGACCATTTTATATGTGACATGTAATAAATATTTATCAAAGTAAAGAGTCATAAGAGTAAAAAATTATGATCCATGTGATTCCAATATTGATCAAAAGGAACCATTAAAACTCATAGAAATCATTGTAAAAATGTGGTGTTATCATGAAACATTGTCTTCATCACCCATTTTAAATAATGTCATAAATAATTGGAGTGAAGTTAAATTCATGTGAGAAACCACGTTGATTAATTTCCTTATTATTTAATTTAAATATAAGGAACAATTCACAATGCATTGGAGAGCTATATTAGGCTCACCCTTTTTATAATAAATATCTATCCCACCCATCCAATAATGTGTATCAGGCTTACAAATCATATAATATCTATTAGAAACACCTATTATATAGGTTATATTGGGTTTAATTTTCGTTTAAGAAATATTAGGCTCACCCATCATCACAATCTATGTTAGGATCACCCATAATAATAAATAACTTCCATGTATCGTACATGAATATAACACATGGAATCTTGTATTTTCATTATCAAATTCAATTATATAACCACTATTCATTTTTTAACATTATTAATCCATGGAAATGATCGGGTTCCATGAAAATCAAGTTAAAATAATAATATGAAATATATATAAATAAAAATGATATTATGATTAGACCATATCCTCTTTATAGAATAATAAAATGATAAATGATATTTCTATAGATGAAAAGTACATTTAAAAGTACATTTAATATATTTCATTGAAAATGGGGTAAAATATCCATTTCTTTTGATAATAAATATTTATAGAATATTGGGGATATAATTCCATTAAAAATAAAAATGGGAACTTATAAACTGATATTAAATTAAAATAACATCCACGATTCATGGAAAATACATTCATTTCATAATCGTTTAAAATAAACATTTTTTTCAAAATTATTAAATAAGAGTCAAAATTAACCATGTGGAAAATATAATGAAATTTAATTTTAATACCTTTTAAAAGGAGGGAATATATCATTTAAAATATCATTATTAAATCAATTATGTTAGCAAAAAAAAATTTAGGTATGATTATGAATGTGATGGAATATTTTGGTTAAAAATATTTAAAAATATTATAATAATGTTTCTAAATAAATAAAATGTATGGAATTTAAAAAAATATTCAAAATAATGAAAATTAAAAAGAACATAAAATAACATGAGTATAAAATAGTCATAGAATTATATTTATATATTCACTATTTACACCATATAAATGAATATCAGTTCATTAGTCTAAAACACGTGTTAAAGAAGGAAGTTTGTTATGAGAAACCATATCAAAATGGGTAATACTTGATCAAAAAGTCCATTGAATGAAGGAAGGTAACATAATTTGGTAAAACCCATAATTTAGATAAAATAATATATGAAAATAAATTAATGGTAAATTAATTATTCTATAAAAAATAAATCTTGGTGCATAACAAGAATTGTGTCTTAAAGAATTGAAATTGAGACTATGAAATTCCTTGAATTTTTTTTAAAATTTCAATCAATATATCATGAAGGAAAATATTTAAAGGAATAATAAAAATCATGATAATATATTCATTCATTATATAATATATAAATTTATGTAATATAAACCTTTTAAAAGGAAGTATATACATAATAGAAGAAATGTCTCAAAGAAAGAAGGTTGAGACGAATAATCCTTATAAAGATCATATCACTAATGTTATAATTAATCAATAAAGTGATTATGTATAAAAATTATAAAACCACATAGAAAATGTGGAAATGAAATATAATAAAATAATTGGAAATTTCACATATAATTATGTAATAATATAGTTAATGATGTATAAGTATAACCTAATAAACAAAACTAGAGTTAAGAAACCCCTTACATCGTGTCCTAAAATTTTATGTACAATATTTAACTTGTGTATAATAAAATTATATAAATTATATACTTTTTTAAGAAGCTGTTAAAAATTTATTAATTTATCATCAAATAATTTATTTCATTTAAATGTTGAATTACCAAATCAGGTAAGTTTAAATCAGGTGTTTTTTGTATATTCAGTTCATAGTTTCAAACCTACATTGCTATGACAACTTTGGTAAAAAGGTAATTATTTCATCATACCAAGAATAATAATCATGACATAATTATCTTTTTTATACATGAAATAAAAATTTATAATCACCCATGAAAGGAGGATATAAAGAATGAAACACATCACTTCGTGGAGGTGGAATTCCACAAGTATGCATGAGAGATGTTATCAATTTTTAGTAAGAGAAAGGATAATAATATTAATGTCATTACTATTATTTATCTAAATAAGATAAATCATTATAATTATCAATGATTATTAGAGATGGAAAATGAAACTCATCGATTCATGGATGTGGTAGTCCACACATATACACAAACGTTATTTTCAATCACCATAGGATAGAAAAGGAGTTGAATAAGGGTATTACCATAAATGTAATAACATTTTATTATGTTGGTTATACTTATATTATTATATAATCATGGTTTAGTAATATATGAATGAGGTAGAAGATGAAATAAGAAACATTCTGAGTTAAGAGTAAAACATATTATATGGAAAATTACCTTTAGAATACATATTAAGAATTATATGTTTGTAATTTTATGAGGATAGTGTCAGTGAGTCCTAGTAAAGGATGTCAAGAAGTGGTTTGGGTAGGATATGGTGGAAATTGAGTGTTAAAAAGACATTAGGAAGAGATGATAAGAGGATTTATTTTATAAGTAACAGGAGGGAAACTATTTGAATTTCATAAATTGTTAAATTAATTTAATTTAATATTCAAATAAAAAAGACCAGAAATGATATATTTCAAATATAAGATGAGTATGAGTATTAATAATTTCATAAAATATTTTTTTCTGTAAGATGAAGTGATTATTTCACCCTAATCTCTTAGTCTTAACTCCATATAAAACATTTTGATGATTATAGTGATATCAATGTTTTTAACTCTTTAGGGGGTCATGAAAGTCACTATTAAAGGAAATAAAACTCATAATTAAACCATGGAGTATTTTATCAACCATATATAATTCAATTTTTGGAAAATCATATTGTTATGAATTTTAAATCATTTAGTAAAATATTATTTAACATAATATACAATTATAATAACTTTTAGGACTATTCCCATAGATTGACTTCGAAAACATAATTAAAGGAATTGAATTAGAATCTAAAGTGGTTAAAACTTAATTATAAATTATTATTAATCATAAATTTCAAGTGAAATCATATTTAATAAAAATATCACTTTTAATGTTTTTAAAACCATTTTTATAAATACTATATTAGCATTCTGTAGGAATTTGAAGTAATTATACCATCATGAAAAATTAAAAATGAAATGTAATGATAAAAACCATAATTAAACATCATAATTACCATTTATAAATGAAAAAATATTTTTATATCAATTAAAAAATATTACGGATATTAAAATAAATAAAGTGGTATTTTGTTTTAATTATTTATGTCATATCATGTCAAGGTCATTATCATAGGCACGTGGAACTTTTTTTATAAATTCCAAAATATTTTATGTTCATGGAAAAGAAAAACATATAAAAAATAAATATAAATTTTATGGATATTTTGAGGCCTTATCACATTACTTTTAACCTTAATTACCTAATTTTCCCTTACTAAGGTGACACATATTTATGTTGATTAGTATTCACAATGAAAAAAAATAAAGAGAACAATTTACTAAATTCAATCCTTATAATTCCAAATACGGAATCCATATTTCATTATTTAATATTTATAAATTTATGAAATAAATTTTTATTATTAATAAATAAAACATAGTGAAAAAAAGTGTTTAGAAAAAAGCATATGATTCCTGAAATAATCTTATACAAAAATATAGTATATTACTATTTAATATGTAATTAATTATTTTATAAATAATAAATGAAGGATTATTTTAATTTAATATCAAATTAAAATCATAATGATTCACATTAATGAAAATAAATGATAGTTTTACAAATGTCATCATTTTTCTATATTCACTGAAAAACCAATCATTTCAGAAAAATCCCAAAATTTTACCTTATGTTAATTTTGATATTATTATTTAAAAATGATATCATATATATATATATATAATTAGATTTTATAATATATAACAAAAAATTAATTTTTACATTTTCTCATAAAAATCAATAAATAAATTTAGAAGAAAACATATTTTGTAGCATAAAACCACTTTAACAAAAATTGAGTTCTTATTTCCTAATCCATAATAAATAATGTTTTAGTAGGACCATTATATATATATATATATATCAAAAAATGGTTACTTCTATTCATACCTTCTATAACAAAATCAAGGTTGTAAACTAATTATTTATTATAATATTATTTCATGGTTATTTTTGGATTGGTGTTGTTTTTATTTTATTATGTAGAAGATGACCATATTTTAAAATATCAATGTGTTAAATTCTACCCCACTTTAATAAATTGAATCCTCAAAGTTTTATCCTAATCTCAGTAATCAAGGGTTAATATTTTAAAAATACATTTTTTTGATAACCCAAACATTAAATGGGGTTAATAAAACATCCTTCTGAAATGTGGGAAATGAAAATAAGAAATTCGTATAAAATAAAACATATCTAGGTTCCCAAATAGTATAACTTCAATGGGAAAGGAAAATATAGACATGTAGGAGAAAATTAATTTCTAAATGATGGAATATAAAACATAATGTGATCATGAGAATGTTAATGACCACAAACACATAGATAAATAAGGGATTAAGAAGATAATCAATTTATCTAAATGAAGGTAATATGATAAAATTTTTATTTTAATATTTATTCCTAGATATGTGGAATTTCTATCCCATATATACTAAGAACATGAGGAAATTGTTTTACTTGATTTTCATCAAATCCCAAAAAAACATTCTTCATTTGATTACATTTTTCAATCAGTTTCCACCATTTTCACATATCTTACTCAAAATGACGTGTGTGAATATTTAATGCCCAAATCACTATAATTAAATTTTTATTGACCATGAGTTATATAAAAGGAAGATAATTTAATCTTAATATCTTTATCTAAAATAAAATGGTTATACCATGATATGATAATACCTAAAATGAGTAAACCATCATATGAAATATTAAAACTGTAATCTCTAAAATTCAACAGTGACACAAATGGCTCAACATAGACCATTACATAAATTAATATACCTATATCCATATTAACATCATAAACCTTAAAATTAAATAATTTTTTAACTACAAATGTTATCTCATACCTTTCATCTTAGATCCCCAAAAATGTAGTAACATTATTTTGAAATAATCCTTCGCATTACACCTAAGGATTACATATACATCAACCGTGATAAAAACATCACAAAATAGAATTAATAATATCAAAATCACATTTAAAAAACCTAAAAAGGGGTTTCTATGCTTTTGAACTTATGATCAATCCTAAACTCATAAACCCATGATGGTATCAATAACACCAATTTTAAACTAACATGAAAACATTCTAATATCCAATGACATAAAAACCATTCTCTAACACCAACTATAACTATATCAAACTCACACTCATAAATACGATTTTAAAAACAAAATATTTACATTTCTATCATTGATACTAATAAATATAAACCTATTTTATCAATTAAAAACATAAAACATCAAACAGATATATTGGACCACTTAAATAACAATAACCTTTTAGGTTTGAAGTTTTAAAGGATTGTGAAAAATGCATACATTACAATATCAAAATCATTATGTGATCATTTTTATACTATAAAAAACTTTATTTATTTCAAAAAAAGTCTCCAAAAGCTGCAATTAATTTATTCACACATGAAACCATTGAAGATATAATTTATTTAACACCATCCTTTGAAAACTAGGGAAATGGAAAACAAAATATGGGTGATCTTAAAATATTTGTATGGGTAAACATAATAATTATTAATTGAATTACATCAGTGACCATAAGATGAGAATAATAGTATGATGAAATAATAAAACTATGTGAGAATAACAAAAAAAATGTATACCAATCAAAACCTGGATCACTAAACATGTGACATGGCATACAAATTTAAAAATGGAAATAATCATAAGAGTCAAGAATAACAATCAATGTGATTTCAATCCTAAATAAAAGAACCATTAATACTCAAAGACAATATAGATAAAACATGATGCTATATTGAAACATTATCTTCATCACCCATGTTCACTCATGTTATATATAATTGGATACAAGATAAATCCATAGGAGAAACAACCCTGGTTGACTCCCAACTTCTAGACTTTAAAGACACGAAACATTACCCAATGAATTGGAGAGAAAAATTAGGGTTACTCATTGTATAATCTATTTTGGGATCAACCAACTTATAATTATTATCATAATATCCTATCATGTAGGATGTATCAGGTTCACCTATCATATACGATGTATCGGGCACACCCATTTTATAAGTTATATCAGTCTCACCCATCATCATAAGCTATATCAGGCTCAACCATCATCATCAACAATGTATACTTACTGTATATGAATAAACCACATTGAATAATTAATTTTCATCATCAAACACATAAAAATATATGTAATTGATTTCATAACATAATTAACCAGTGTAAATGTAACACCCTTATATTTCATAGTACGTTATTTCTTCAAGGTAATCCAATAACTTGCATTACACACAACACTTAGTTCTAGCGCACCACGACTTACAAAACTAGCCGTTTAAAAGATATTATGAGTAGTATTAACTAAATTTTGAAATTTATATAATCCTTATAATTTTAGAATCCATATTATGAGTTTCTTAGATATAATGTAAGAAAAAATTCATTTTTTTCAGATAAAAGAAGTATTTTTCAAAAAATGAAATTTTACCACCTTTTAATGGAGAACCACTTTTAAATCCAATATTTTAAAAATTCATATATTCAATTTGAAAAAATAAACTTCTTATTTAAAATAGAGACATAAGAATTTAGTTTCAATAACTTTTTGGTGTTTTTTCTAATAACTTTCATATTTGGGTGAATAGTGAAAAATACTATATTTTAACTGAAAACAACTTTTTTAATCAAAATAACTTATAGTGTTTAATTATAAATTTTAATGGGTTGGAAGTATAATTAGATTATTTTTTTACCATTTTATTCTAATGATGGTCATTTTAAGTAATTTCACTTTGAAATTGGACATAAACAAGTGTCAATCTTTTGATAGTTATTATTTCTTAAAAATACGCGTTTTGGTTTTGACAACGGGAATAAATTTTAAATTAATTAATGAAACTTTTATGTTTCTAAATTTTTAAAATAAAATTTATTTTTGAATTCTGAATATCAAAATTATCTTAGGGTGAATTGTTTGGTATTTTTCTGAAAACTTTCAATTATTGATGAATAGTGAAAAACACTGAGTTATTGTTTAAAACCGACTTTATATTTAAATCATTACTTATTTTACTTAAATTTATTTTAGTTCAAAATAGATACATAATACCTATATAAATTAAATGTAATTAATTTATGTTAGTTTATAATAATTTTAGAAATATAAAAATTTTATCGAACTTTTTACTATCTTTTACCCACCTCATAGGAGAATTTGCAAATTTACATAAAACATAATTTTACCACTTCTGTGAGTTTAATTTCAAAAATACAAGAGACATGGTTGATATAAGTAAGTAAAATGTTATAAAATAAGATGAAAATAATTTTTGGTGAATAGTTACTTTTTACTTTTATTTACCATGCTTAAAAGTAAATTGGGTAATTAAGGGTAAAAATGATATTATTATTACCCTAACACATGTCATAACTCTATTTGATAATTATAATTAGAACTAAAACAACCTTAGAAATAAAATTTGATCCTTTAGGTCCACTTTTATTAGATTAGGACATTTATTATTATTTAATTCAAAGAAGAGTTAAAAGTGTTAAATTAAATATTTAATAACCAAAACATTTATAATATATGGTTATTCATATGATAAATTCTACTATAAATATTCATTAGAAATATAAAAATATTTCCTAAATTATTTTATTTTATTTATATTTTTTATACATTAAATATATTAATTCATTTGTCACACAATGATGATGCAGTAATAACCTAATTAATGAAATATTAAAATAATTCGTATTATAAATATCTAAATAAATGTAATTTGAGACTTTTTATGAATTAAAATAATTATATAGACTAATATGACCTGCTAGGGTTCTTTAGATGGTTTTTTTTAAGTAATAATGCTTTTATGAATTTAGAAAAAAAAACCAAATAGTGTCAAAATTGACATAAAAGAGTTTTTAAAAAATATATTATATTATTAATTGATATTTTATTACTAAAAATCTATAGTTTGGAAAAAAAACATATATAATGATAGATGTATCATTAATGAACCACTTTAGGTTTGTTTGGAAGTATATAGTATGTTTATTAACCATATAATATAAAAATACAAAGAGACATGGTAAATGCCAAACTATGTAACTAAGAGTAAATTATAAAATATAAAGTTAATATAGTTACCCAAACCTGTCTAAAACGTATTGGTTGAGTATTTTTAGACCCATACCCACAATATCCTTTAAATAAGTCATTTTGGAGCCCTTATAATCCGAAAATGTATTTATTATAAAATAATATTTCTAGTTTTTCCTAAGGTGCCCCTCACCCCTCTTATAAAAGGGAACTCCACCTTCTCTCTAATTCAAACCTTCAAAGACTTTTTTATCCTCCAAACTCTAGAAAAATACCCTCTTAGCTGTCCTACCTTCATCCTAGAGGCCTTACTTTAGTAAGAAATCCAACCTAAGAATCCCTTTTTATCAAATTAAAAATAAGAACCCGAAGAAGATATAATGATTTCACCACCCTCTTTCAAGTTCTTTTCTTCTTCCACTTACTCCTTATTTTTTATTACCATACCAAAATAAAAACTCCAGTACCTTATAAATACTGTTATGTTATTATAAATATTCCACAACAATATTCATCACTATGTTCATCCTATTAATGATATTGTCACCATGCATGCGTACCTACGGCTTACCGTCTCCAAGCCGTGGTGTAATTTGTTATTCAATATTATGTTAGTTGGATGGATATAATGGTGAGTAATATGTATATAAATAATGAAAATAAAATGATAATGTCTCTTAAAAATTAATATACCATCCAATTCCACACCTTTACGGAAATGATTTTTTCGCTCGTGCGTACGTACGGATTACCGTCTCCACGACGCGATGAGATTAATTTCCACGTTCACCATTCATCGATGATTATAAAAATATATATTACTAATAAGTATGTAATATTTGAAATAATAATGCTACTGGATATATATATATATATTTATATATGTACTTATCTACTTACATATATCTTATTCACTTACTTCCGTTCAATACGATATGAAAACAGAAACAACGTTTATGCCTACGTAAGGCCTACCGTCTCCATAAACGATGTTTTCCATTTCATATATCTATATATTATAAATATTTATATTCTAAATATATATTATATATAATTCAATGTTTTTATTTTGGAAGTATTTAAATCATGATCTAAATGATACGGTCAAGAATAAAAAGTTAAAATACGTACGATAAAGAAAGCGATTATTACCCAAAATGTTAATTTAACATGAAAATAATTATTAAATGGGTAGTATAAAGTCATAAATGAATCATGTATGATATAATAAATATGAATATGGTTTTTTTATAATCTAATAACATACAATGGTTATTATATAGGATGTTAAATGTACCCTCGATCAAAGGAAAGTGCAAGGTAAGAGGTTTTCATCTCACTCTTTATTCCCGTGAGATTCATGCTATATTGCCAATATTTTTTTTGTGGTGTATCTACTTACCATAGTTGTATTCTTTATGTAATAAACTTTAATTTATGTTTATTTATAGATTCATTTTATGTTACTTCATTTATGGGGTGTATGTTTCATAAGTTACCAAATTGCTAAGGGTTAATTTTACAATCTCTTTATTATCTGAGGTTGTTTTTACGTAAGTATCTACTGGGATATATTTATTATCCATGTCCATGTTTCATAAAATTGTTTTCAAATGGTTTCTTTTTGAGGGATTTTTTTACTAAAACATCATTTTAAATGTTTTAAATATTTATTCTTTTAAATCACTCTCATTAATGTCGATGTTTTCAAAATGGTTTTTAAGGATTCTTTTATATGGACATGAATGTTTTTAAAATGTTAATTCCTTTCAAAATATTCAAAGTGGTATGGAACACTTTAATTCAAAAATATATGTAAATGTCTTCCTTTATAAATTGTGTGACTTTTAAATATTTTTATGAAAAAGGGATATTTCTCACAAAGAGTTTTACAAATAATTTTCATCTATATCAACATCCATTGGTTGATTTTAAACATATTTGAAGTTGATTTATTATGATACAAATATTCCATATTGTATGGAATGTTTTCTGATATGTTTTTCTATGGATGTGTCATTTTGGTACCATACATGGTTTTTGGATGAAGTATTAACATTTTGTTTGAAACTTTTAATATGAATGTTTATGTTATATTTCATCATTTTCTTTTGATGAATGTATTGGACTAATATGTTCTGGGTTGGGGACTAGTTAAAGTAAACTCTCTGGGTTGGGGTCCAGTTATAGTAGACCCTACGGGTTGGAGTCCGGTTACTGAGGGTCTCCGGGATGGAGTTCGGTTACAGAGGCTCTCCGGGATAGAGTTCGGTTAGAGATGCTCTCCGGGTTGGAGTCCGGTTACAGAAGATCTCCAGGATGGAGTCCGGTTACAGAGGCTCTCTGGGTTTGGGTTCAGTTACAGTTATCCCATAGGTCCTAGCATGAGGCCTTGACACAAAAATTAATGTCTGGTACTATACATTCCCTCATTATAAAATTAGTTATTACATGTGATTATTCAACTAGAAGAATATCCATGTGCATATTTATATGGTAATGTTTGATTAATTTTTGCCATATTATGTTCAAGTTTATGTTTAAAAGGCTGCAGTTTTGTTACACATCTTGTTTTAAAAGTTTATAGCTTTTTCTAAATTACTTACCCTTACTAAGCATCTGAGCTCAGCCATTTCTTATGTTTTATTTTCTGAGGAGGCTAATAATTATTCTATGACTGACCTTCAGGGATATTCTAAGGGGATATGAGTGTGGTCTATGGAAACAATGTTGTTGTAGTTCTTCATTTTATGATGTAATGTAAACCTTATAAATGTATCTAGTAATTCCAAGGCTACTAAACTAATCGGTCTTTCGAGACATGATCTTTTGTGATAATTCCAATGTTATGTAATAATGCATCGACTCTGGGTAACTAGGGTCGGGGAATTAGAGTTGGTATTAGAGGAAGTTTAGTACAAACCTTGGAATCTAGATTTAGATAAAATATGATCAGATCACATTACCTAAAGATAGACTTTGAGGATTAGTAAAGAATAAATTCCTAGAATTTTGGTATTGTAGAGATTTTGTTATTTTTCCAAGCAATACATCCATGTCTGGATTCGAGAAGGTAGAGGAAACTCTGGCACAAATGTACCTAGGGGTAAAACATGAAAACACCGCTTTGAGATAGACTCGAATGGAAACTGGTGCACGACAACGGGACTTGCTGCACTCTTGGTTACAACACTCCCAAGGGATATGCTTAGGATAATTTTCATTTTCATTACAATCCATTATGAAGGGTTTATGAGTATATACATCCTAAAAAAACATTTTTATTATTGTAGATTATATCTATAAACTGTTCAATTTATGTTAACTGTTATACCATTTGGAATTATGAATTACAATTCGTAAACTGACCTAGTGTATGCCATTGTTTAGAAATGACACCCGGTAGGAGGAATGAGAACTCCAACAATACGTATGATCCAAAGAGTAAGAAGGATCATATATTTCATAGTATCAATCTAACATTTAGAAGGGAAATATTATCCTAGGTATTCTCAACATATGAAGAAATATTATCATGTGTTAATAAGATATGTAAACATTTCTCTGATTCTTATGGTATTGAAGGAAAGCTAGAGAAGAAAAGGATGGTAGAGAGAAATATGGATAATGTGAAGAAGGAAAAAAATGATTTTTCGATATGTGATAATTGTGGAAAGAATCACCATGATATATTCTTGAAGGAAATGCGAGTTTTTTATGAGTGTGGAGAAAATGGACACCAAGTATGTGATTGCAAGGATAAGAAAAAGTTCTCATGTGTACAATGCTTGATCTAAAAGGATTTGGGTCACTATGCTAATCAATGTCCCAGTCATCAGAGTATACCTTAAATGATGCTATTGGATAATAATCATGTTATGATACTACCTCAGATGAAGAGGAATGGCTAGTGTTCTTATGTTGTTATTATAGAATTATTTAATTTGAGTGTTGTATCAACAATATACTGGTTATATGAATTATTGAGAAAAATAAGGATTATACTGTAGTACTATTTTATTGAGGATTTGAGATTATATGGTTCTAAGAAAAGTGACTTAATAGTAAGATTCACTTTTTGAAAAAAATACATGTTTGAAGGAAATGTAATTCTTAATATGGTCCTGATAATGAGGTAGTGATTTTCGAATAAGATATTTTTGATTTGGATAAATTATATTGGACATTATTGACTTCCTTGGAACTAATTAATAGTTTTTTTATTTCATTATTATTGGAATATTCAATATCTCTGGATATAAGGAATATATCCAGTATTATATGAAGGATAAAGGATCATTAATGTAATCAATAAGGTTTTATGTTAATTCACGGTGTAACCATGTTTTAAAATAATACATGATGAAGGTGTTCACATGTTATTACGTGGAAAAAAGGATCTTCAATGTGTTTAACTTCCTTATAATTTTTGGACCGTGAGTTTGGATAAAAGTATTTTAGATATACCTAAAGGTTGGAATGGATTGGGTTTAAAATTGGATACTATTGTTAAGGTTATTTTTGGATTTTTATAAAATGGATAACATGAAGACTGTGTGATAACACATCACATTGGACAAAGCTATGAGAATCGAACCCACAACCATAGTGTGATTGAGATTTATCGCCTACCACTGGACTATGTGAAGTCCCTGGATTGTATAATATAGTTTTTTTAAAAGGGTTTGTTAGATGAATTATAAATTCATTTTTAACCCAATACAAATAGGATAAATAAAATATTTTTTTATGTTCTATTATCATTTAGAGTGAAAGATGAGTTTATGTTAGAAATTAGTTAAAGGATGGAACTCTACATGTCAAGTATATATTTTTTTCTTCTCTTATTGTATGTAGAAATTAATTCTTAAACTTTAGGTGAGGGAAATGAAAACTAAAAATGTGTTATCTTAATACTTTATCTTTTTTTGAATCGATGATATTTTAAATCATCCTAAATTGATGGCTTTGAGGCCCTCAATTCTACAATTACTTGTAACTGATGACCTTAATCACACCCTATAAATATTTATGTTTTCCTCCAATTATGTGTCTCTAATTCCCACTAATGTTCTCCTAATCGATATCATAATTTTGTGGTGACCTTTTTATTCACCTTTTCCTCTTATTAAAACTAAATTTTATTAACCCAATTTCCAATGTGGGTTTTCCCACAAAGGTATTTTCTATCATCAACCTTTTATTTTTGAAGAAAAATTTCAAATTGAGAGGACACAATTTATTGAAGGAGGGAAGAATGTAACACCACAAGATTTCATAGTACGTTGTTTCTTCAAAGTAATCCAATAACTTGCACTACACGCAACACTGAGTTCTAGCGCACCATGACTTACCAAACTAGCTGTTCAAAAGAGGTTATGAATAGTATTAACTGAATTTTGAAATTTATATAATCCTTATAATTTTATTATCCATATTATGAGTTTCTTATACATAATGTAAGAAAAAATTCATTTTTTTCAGATAAAAGAATTATTTTTCCAAAAATACAATTTTACCACCTTATAATGGAGAACACTTTTTAAATAAAATATTTGAAAAATTTATATATTAAATTTTACAGAATAATCTTCTTCTTTAGAATATAGACATAAAAAATTAGTTTCTAAAAATTTATCGTGTATTTTTGATAACTTTCATATTTGGGTGAATAGTGAGAAATACTATATTTTAACTGAAAACAACTTTTTTAATTAAAATAATTTATAGTGTTTAATGATACATTTTAATGGTTTGTAAGTATAATTAAATTAAATTATTATCATTTAATCAAATGATGGTCATTGTAAGTAATTTCACTTTGAAATTGGAGATAAACAAGTGTCAATCTTTTTATAGTTATTATTTCTTAAAATACACTTTTTGGTTTTGATAACAGGAATTAATTTTAAATTAATTAATTACACATATATGTTTTGAAATTGGTAAAATAAAATTCAATTTTAAATTTGTAATCTCCAAATTAGCTTAGGGTGAATATTTGGTATTTTTCTGAAAACTTTCAATTTTTGATGAATAGTGAAAAACACTGAGTTATTGTTTAAACCCGAATTTATATTTAAATAATTATTTATTTTTTTAAAATTTATTATAGGTAAAAATAGATACATAATACCTATATAAACTCAATTTAATTAATTGAAGTCAGTTTATAATAATTTTAGATATATAAAAATTTTATCGAACTTTTAACCGTCTTTTACCCACCTCCTAGGAGCATTTGTAAATTTACATATAACATAATTTTTGCACTTCTGTGAGTTTAATTTGAAAAATACAATAGATAAGGTTGATATCAGTAAGTAAAATTTGGTTCAATAAGATGAAAATAATTTTTGTGAATAGTAACTGTTTACTTTTATTTATCAGGGTTAAAAGTAAATAGGGTAATTAAGGGTAAAAATGATATTATTATTACCCTAAAACATGTAATAATTCTATTGTATAATTCTACCAAAAAAACCTTAGGAATAAAATATGATCCTTTAGGTCTACTTGGATTAGATTAGGAAATTTATTATTATTTAATTCAAAGAAGAGTAAAAAGTGTTAAATTCAATGTTTAATAACTAAAATTTATTTAATATAGGGATAGACATAATATAAACTCTACTATAAATGATCATTAGAAAGATAAAAGTTTTCCTACAATATGGTATTTTATTTATATTTTTTAGACATTAAATAATATAATTTATTTATGACACAATGATGATGTAGTAGTTACCTAATTAATGAAATATTAAAATAATTGATATTATAAATATCCAAATAAAAGTAATTTGAGAATTTTTATGAGTTCAAATAAAAATATAGGTTAATATGACATGTTAGGGTTTGTTAGATAAATTGTTTTCTATGTAATAGTGTTGTTATAAATTTTAAAAAATAAAATACCAAATAGTGTCAAAATTGATAAAAAAGTGTTTTTAAAACAAATATTATATTATTAATTGATATTTTATTTCCAAAAATTTAAGGATCGGACAAAGGACTTATATAATGATATTTTTATCATTAATAAACCACTTGGGGTTAGTTCGGAACTATATAGTAAGTTTATTAACCATATAATATAAAAATACAAAGAGACATGGTAAATGTCAAACTATTTAACTAAGATTTAAATCTAAAATATAAATTTAATATAGTGACCCAAACCTATATAAAACTTATTTTTTCAAAGGTTTTAGACCGATACCCACCATATACTTTAAATAAGTCATTTTTTATCCATTATAAACCGAAAATGTAGTTATTATAAAATAATACTTCTAGATTTTCCTAAGGTGCCCCTCACCCCTCTTATAAAAGAGCACTCCCCCTTCTCTCTAATTCACACCTTCAAAACCTTTTGGATCGGACCAAATCATCCCAAATACCCTCTCAAATATCCTACCTTAAATATATAGGCCTTCCTTTAGTTAGATCGCCAACCTAAAGTGCCCTTTTGATCAAATCAAAAGGAAGAACCCAAAGAAGAGGTAATGATTTCACCACCCTCTTTCAAGTTCTTTTCTTCTTCCACTTACTCCTTATTTGTTATTACCATACAAAAATAATAACTCCAGTACCTTGTATATAATGTTATGTTATTATCAATATTTCCCAACCATATTCATTATTCTTTCCATCTTATTAATGATAATGTCACCATGCGTGCGTACGTACGGCTTACTGTCTCCACGCTGTGGTGTAATTTGTTATTCACCATTATGTTATTTGGATGGATATAATGGTGAGTAATATGTATATAAATAATAAAAATAACATGATAATGTCTCTGAAAAATTAATATACCATCTAATCCCACACCTTTAAGGAAATGATATTGTCACTCGTGCGTACGTACGGATTACCGTCTCCACAACGCGATGAGATTCATTTCCACGTTCACCATTTATCGAAGACTATAAAAATATATGTTACTAATAAGTATTTAATATATGACATAATAACGCTACTGGATATATATATATATATGTATATATATATCTATGTATTTATGTACTTAAATATATCTTGTTTACTTACTTCCGTTCAATACGATATGAAAATAGAAACATCATTTATGCATACGTACGACCTATCGTCTCCATAAACGGTGTTTTCCATTTCATATATATATCTATTATAAATATTTATATTTTAAATATATATGATATATTAATCAAGGTTTGTATTCTGGATGTATTTAAATCATGATCTAAATTATACGGTCATGAATAACAAGTTAAAATACGTACGATAAAAAAAGCGATTATTACCCAAAATGTTAATTTAACATGAAAATCATTATTAAATGCATAGTATAAAGTCATAAATGAATCATGTATGATATAATAAATATTAATATGGTTCTTTTATAATCTAATAACATACAATGTTCATTATATAGGAGGTTAAACGTACCCTTGACCAAAGGACATTGCAAGGTAAGGGGTTTTTATCTCAGTCCTTATTCCCGTGAGATTCATGCTATATTTCCACTATTTCTTTTTGTGTGGCGTATGTACGGCCCATAGTTGTATTATTTGTGTAATAAACATTAATTTATGTGTATTTATGTCTTCATTGTATTGTACTTCTTTCATGGGGGGTATTTTTCATAAGTTACCAAATTGGTATGGGTTAATTTCACAATCTATTTATTATCCTAGGTTGTTTTTAAGTAAGTATCTACTATGAAATATTTATTATCCATGTCCATGTGTCATAAAATAGTTTTAAAATAGATTCTTTTTAAGGTACTTTTTTACTAAAACATCATTTTAAATGTTTTAAATATTTATTGTTCTAAATTATTCTCATTAATTTCCATGTTTTCAAAATGGTTTTTAAGGATTTATTTATATGTAATGAATGTTTTTAAAATGTTAATTCCTTTAAAAAGTTTCAAAGTGGTATGGGAAACTTTCATTAAAGAAATTCATTAAATGTATTCCTTTCTAAATTGTGTGACTTTTAAATGTTTTTATGAAAAAGGGATATTTCTCACGAAGAGTTTTACAAATCATTTTCATCTATATAAACATCCATTTATTGATTTTAAACTTATTTAAAGATTATTTTTTATGATACAAATATTCCATATTGTATTGAATGTTTTCTGATATGTTTGACTATGGATGTGTTTTTTGGATACCATTCATGATTTATGGATAAAGCATTGACATTTAGTAAGCAAATTTTAATACGAATGTTTATGTTATATTTAAAACTTTTCTTATGATGAATTTATTGGACTACTATGTTCCGGGTTGGGGACCGGTAAAAGTAATCCCTCTCGGTTGGGGTCCAGTTATAGCAGACCCTCCGGGATAGAGTTCGGTAACAGAGGCTTCCCGGGATGGAGTCTGGTTATAGAGGCTCTCCAGGATGGATTCCGGTTACTAAGGCTCTCTATATTGGAGCCCGGTTACAGTGGCTCTCCGGGATAGAGTCCGGTTATAGAGGCTCTTTGGGTTTGGGTCCGGTTACAGTTATCCCATAGGTCCTGGCACGAGGCCTTGGCATAGAAATTAAATTCTAGTACTATACATTCCCTCATTATGAAATTAGTTATTAAAAGTTATTATTTGACTAGTAGAATATCCATGTGCATGTTTATATGGTAATGTTTGATTAATTGTTTCCATATTATGTTCAAGTTTATGTTTAAATGTCTGTTGTTTAATTACACATATTACATTAAAATTTTATTGCTTCCGATAAATTATTTACCCTTACTGAGCATCTGAGATCACCCCTTTCTAATGTTATATTTTCCCAGGATGCGAAGAATTATTTTATGAAGGACCATCAGGGATAGTCTGAGGGGATATGAGTGTGGTCTATGGAAACAATGTTGTTGTAAATTTTAATTTTATGATCTAAAGTAAAACTTATGAATGTTTCTAGTAATTCCAGGGCTACTAAAACAATCTGTCCTTCAAGACTTGACCATTTTTTATCATTCCAATGTTATGTAATAATGCAACCACTCTGGGTAACTAGGGTCGGGGCGTTATAGTAAAAGAAATGGGTTCCATGAGAATCTCTTTAAAATAATCATAATCTAACTAAAGTAATAATAATTATGGTATTATTGGATCATATCCCCATTTGAGTATAATAAAATAATAAGGTATATTTAAAAATATTAAAATACATTTAAAAGTACATTTAAGTCATTTATTGGAAAATAATAGAAAATGTCCTTTTCTTTTGATTATAAAAATTTACAAAATATTTAGCTAAATATTTAATTTGAAAATAAACATGGAAATATATAAATTATTATTCAAATCAATGAACCTTAATGATGTTGTGAAAATATGATGAGGTTATAATCCTTGAAAATAAATATTCCTTTAATTGTTTTAAAAGTTTCAAATATGTCCCATGTAGAAAATATTAAGAAATTTCAATGGAATTATTTTGAAATAAATTCAAATATCATGGAAAATAATATTAATAATTTATTTATGTTTATTAAATAATATTATTGAAATAATATTGAGAACATAGATAAATATTTTTGATAAAATTCTTTAAAAATATTAAAATAATGTTTTAAAAGAAATAATTTTTATCATCTTTTAAATAAAACCATTTTAAAGAAAGAACATAAAGAGAAATATAAAATACCATGATTGTAAAAAATTTTATTATATTATATTTAAAGATTCAATATATACATTATATAAATGAATATATGTTCTTTAATAAAAAACATGACTTAAAGAAGTATGTTCGATATGAGAAGCACTTTCAACATGTGTAATTATTGAATAAAAAAATAATTGAATGAAGGAACATAACATGATTATAAAAACCAATAATTTATATGACTGAATATGTGAAAAAAATTCTCGGGGTAGTAATTAAACTATATGTAATAAATAATGTTGCTTAACATGAACTATGTATCAATGAATTGAAATTGAGACCATGAAAACACTTGAAACTTTTAAAAAATGTAAAACAATATTTTATGAAATAGAGAACTTCAAAATAACTTTAAATAGCATGATAAATGAGTAATTTATAAAATAATATCTAAATAGGCATCATATACACCTTATTAAATTATATAAGTTTATAATACATGAAATGTCTCAATGAAAAAATATTTATAATAATAATCCATACAAAGATAGAATCATTAATGTTAGAATGAATCATTGAAGTGATTGTGTATAACAATTGTAAACCAACCAAAATAGGTGTACACAAAGAATAATAAATCCATAATTCGTTATATATATAGTCATGTATTAAAATACTCAATAATGTTATATTATAACCCAATGAATGGAAATTGAGTTAATAACCCCCTTATCTTAAATCTCGACTCACTACGTACATTCATTAAATAATTTATAATAAACTTATTATAATTATTTACTTATTTGAGAACCTTCTTTGTTTTATTATTTTTCATTAAAATATATATTTCATATATTTAAATGATATACTTAATTAGTAAATCAGTTAATTTCACATCGGTTATTTTGAGGATGTTCGGTTCATAGTTGTAAAACAACTTCAGTATGTTTACCATGGCCAAAATGGAAATATTTTCATTATATATAGAATATTAATAATTTAATATTTATATTTTTTATACATAATATACAATTTTATAATCATCAACAAAAGGATTATGTTTAATAAGAATCACATCAATTCATGGATGTGGTATTCCACACGTACAGATGGGTGTCATTTTCATTTTTTAATAAGTTGATGGGTAAGAATGTAAGTAATATATTAAATTTAAATAATGATAATTTTTTAGGAATATCTTATATATATATAAATTTATTATTATAAATATCCATTATATTTGGGGATGGAAAATGATACACATCGCTTCATGGAGGGGTTTTTACACACAGACGCATGAACTATGTTTTCATTCCCCATTGGATGGAAAAAGAGATGAATAAGGGTTGTAATAAAAAAATAATTATATTTTCAGTATTTATTTTATTATATCATCATTATTTAATAATATTTTAAGTAGGTATAATAGGAAAAAATGTTCAGTTAAGATTTATATAGCTTTATTAAAAAACCACCTTTTTGTTACACATTAAGATATATAGGATGGTACTTTGATGTGAAAAAATCCTCTATGTGATGGGATGAGTTTTTTAGATGAGTTTTGGGGAGGTATTATCCAAATTAGAGTGATAAAAATGTGTGAGTAAGATAAGAGAGGAGGTGTCTTTTATATGTAAGAGGAGGGGAACCCTTAAAATCTCTTAAAGTATTAAATAAATATAATTTTTTTTCATGGAAAAGGGAAAATTCTTTTATATAATTCAATCATGGAATTATTATGAGTCTAAATAATCTCATATAATCAAATTTAGAAATTTTTAGATAAAGTTTTAACCCTTATCTCTTTATTGTATCCTCTCATCAACCCTTTTTAATGATTACTATGATAACATATATTTTTAATCATTAATGGACCCTAAATTTACTTTTTAAGGGAAAGTGCACCATAATTTAACCATGAATGATATTATTTACCATATACCATTCAATTGGATTATGTTAAGATCTTTATGAATTTTAAATCATTAAATTAAATATTATATGACACAATATACCATTATAGTCATTTTCAAGACTATTCACATAGTTTGACTACGAAAACAACAACATTGGTATGGAAAATGAATATAAAATATATAACTATAAATTATAAATTATTATAAAAAATAATTTTTTTAAGAATAAATATTCCAAAACATATTATAGTTGATTTTTTTAAATTTTTTTACTTGGACTCTTCCACTTTTTTCACAAAAAATGTGTTATCATTTTGTAAGAATTAAATATAATTATACCCTCACTAAAAAACAAAAATAAATTAACACGGTAAAAAATCATTCATATTTTAAATAAAAATTTTGTACTGAACATATCCTAATTTTACCCCTATGAAAAAATATCCGAGATATTAAAATAAAGAGAGTTCCATTTTTTTTAATTTTTATTTAAAATCATATTATGGTCATTATCAAATGAACGTGAAAATAAATTGAAATATTTTCTATTCTTTGATGGTCATGGTTGAGAAAAACTTATAAAATTAAAAAATTTCAATTTTTTGGATGATTTATAAGCCTTATAACATTATTTCTAAACTTAATTACCCAATTTACTCTTACTATGATGTTAAATATTTCAAGAATTATTATTTATAATGACCAAAAATTAGATATACATGTTAACCAAATTTACACTAATTAATTAAAAATATTTAATATTTTTTTAATATTTATTTTCTAGAATTCGTAGAAATCAATTTTAATATATATGTACAAAACACAATGAAAAACGATTTTTAGGAAAATGTTTTTTAATCCAAAAAATTAACTTCTAACAAAGTCAGAAATAATTCTAATTAATATGAAATAATATTGAATATATCTAATTAAAGTTTAGTTATATTACATTAAGATCAAATTCATATATTAATGGGGATTTTTAATGAAAGTTAATTATAGTTTTCTAAAAATTATTATTTTTTACAATTCAATGCTAAATCAATTTTTTTGAAGAACCATAAAATTTCTCCCTAAGATATCTTAGATATTATGATTTAAAAATATATTTATTTTTAATAAATAAATTTTATAAAATTGGATGAAATTAAAAATAATTTTCAATTAAAATTGTTTTTAAAAAAATAGTGGAAAACAAATTTTTGAAGCATAAAATGACTTTAATAAAGATAAATTTTTTATTTATTAGATAAATAAATTTTTATTCATTAGGACCAATATATATATATATATATATATATATATATATCACAATTCAGTTACTACTATTTATACCCTCTATTTCAAAGGATTGGTTATAATGATCATACATAAAATAAAATTATTTTGTGTTTTGTTTAGGCTATATGTTGTGGGTCTTATACATTATCAAACATAATATAAATTAAAAATATCTGAGTATTATGAAATTGGTGATGATGATCTATCTATAACTTCTAAATATATATCAGTTATTATATTAAAAAAATATTTATTACATTCACATAAAAATATTATAAATTTTATTTATAATCTTTGAATGTTTGAGGGATGAAACCACCTAGCTGGAAGAAGAAACAAATAACATTGAGAATTATTTACTTGAAAGGAATCTATAATGTAACAATATCTCTAATAAAGTTAGAAAATTTAATACTAGAAAGGTGGAGGTTGAAAATAAGATCCATTTATTTAAATAATTGGCTAAAAGAAGTTAATGGGAAAGACGGATTCATGAAGTCTCTTAAGGAAAATATCCATGAACTTGGTGAGAAATTGAAAAAATGAATTGATTTCAATGATTTTCTATTAATAGCGAAATATAATAAGATCAAGGAAAATGAATCATTATTAAAGGAAAATGTCAATATTAGTGATTCAGTAATTGAAATAATGAAGAAGGATTGTGAAGGGATGGTGTGTATAACTGAAGATCATAAGAACACCCACAAAATGAGGTTTCTAGAGTTTTAAGTTAAATTATTTTGTCTTAAAAAGTAACATATTGAGTCTTCTAAAAATAAGGAGAACGTTTTTGCTACTATAAAATTCTTAATAGTGGATAATGATGTAAAAATACCTCTAACATGTTATTATAAGATCTTAAATTCATTTGATGATTTTTCCCAAGAAGATATTTTAGAAGAGGAATCATCTTTACCTTTTTGAAAATTTTTATCTATATACTTTTCTTGAATGATACAGGTTTAAAAAAAATATAAGAGTGGATTACTAAATGTAATGAAAATTTTACCACCATATCTAAAGTGGATAGAACAATAATTATGAGAGCTGGTTCCCGAATATGAACCCAAAAATTAGTGAAGAACACAAAAAAACCCTAAAATATATATAAAACGATCATGATTTTTTTGTCCATTTGGGTTCTCCAATAGTAGAGTAATTTTCCATTATATTATTGGTACTATATTGTAAATAAAAAATCACAAATTAAACCCTTGTCATGGTGGAGAAAAGTAGATACATTGAAGAAAAATCCAAAAATGAAGAAATATATTTATACTTTATACAAATTTGTAAATGATGAAAATATCTACAATGTATGAAATAATAGTACACTCAATTTCTCTTCATTATCATATATATATATATATATTAGATAAGAAAATTAGACTATAGAATTTGGTTAATAAAGAATAATAATCTATGGGAATTAAGTAGAAGAGTATTGTAAATTAAAATTCTCCCAAGAATATATGAATAAGGATAGGTGATATTCCTTTGGATTCCAAATCTTGTATGTTGAAGAAGATTTCATCATCTAAAAGAAATAATAAAAATAAATAAACTCAGAATAACTCATGTGTAAAACCACGATATACTCCAAATGAACCTAATGAGATTTCAATAATCTGGCTGTAAAATTTATAGAGAGAAAGGAAAACAAAAGTGGAACAAACAATGGATAAAGAAAACAGAAAATAAAATATTACACATAAAGAATTTAAACTTTGTGATAGGTTTCCATCAAATGGAAAACCTTTTGTTAGTAAGGTTCTTTTTGATATATTTAATGAATCTAGTCCAAATTCTAAATAATGTCTAACTATTATTACAGAAAAAAATCATTCTTGAATAGAATAAAAATTCATTATCCAAAAAATATACTATTAAAACAAATTCATCACACAATATATAAGAATTAGATAATAGAACCATGAATCTTTAAATAAATATGAATTTATTTTCTTAGGTTCAAGAATAATGAGGGGAAGAAATAGAGAAATATTTTTGAGAATATCATCTCAACCTTTCCTGAAATATATTATTTTGTTTTCAAAATACAAATTTTAGGGGTATAGAGGTCACAATCACAATCCAAATTACAATATTTAAATGATCACATATTCAAAATTCAAAAAACCAAAATCAAATTCAAATAAAAAATCAAATTTATAGTTGGAACAATCATAATAATAACTATATATCAATGACCAACCCCGAAGATCACTCGAGCCACCCAAGAATACCTAAATCCAAGAAAAATAAAACCTGCAGAAACCATAGTTGTAACGTCATATCAACTATCAACCTTTCTGTTCACATTAAGAATAAAGAAATAGATACCTTGTTTATTAAAAATTATAAATTTCATATGATCTTCTTAAAGAGTGAATTGAAGGTAAAGCATGATCTCAAGGGGATAACCCAAGGTAGTGGATTGGCTGTCAACATTGGACACCATTCTATAAAAAATATTATTATCCTAGATTGATTTATAAAATTTTATACTGAAAAATATAATGATCGTATCATCCTTTGTGATGTTATTGATGTCAGAAAATGATAAAAATGTTAAGAATACTGTATCTTGGTTTTATATTTCTTTTATAATTACAATATAATATATTGAAGAATATTATCTTTGGTGAAGTTGTTGAAATTTGAAAATATGAACATTCCTAAGGAAAAGATCAATTCTGGTGTATTATCATCAAGGAAATCCTAAAGAATATTTATTAAAGATATTAATAATCATGGAAACTATGACAAATGTCTCCTTGAGTGGGATAAAATCGGAGTACGATGAAAAAGTTTCCAAAATTACTATTTCATAAAAATGAAAAAAATTAAACCACACCTAAAGGAATATATTTAAATTTTTTTGGTATTTAATAATGTATTCCACTTTTTACTAAAATAAATCATAAAATAAAAGGTCATAAATTAAATCATTTAGTGACATAAGAAATGTGTAAGAATGAATGTTTACCAAGGCTATTTATCTTGTTGTTTGTACTTGAATTTTATTAACCTGTTTGTTGAAGTGGGTGCATGAGTTTCAAATAGATTCATTCTATAAATATTTTTCACTATAAATAGTGTCATCATATTAGATTAAATATGCATATCCCTTGAATAAATTATTGGAATTTCTCATCCCATGTGGTATTTGAATCAATTAGTAGTAGAAAACATTGTTTTCTAAATCACGTCCTTATGTGTTTACACCAAGAATAGATGATATAGAATTAGATTGATATGGTTGGTTTAATAATTCTTAATAATGAGCTGATACCCTTTTCTTGTTAACTTTTTATTTATTATCAATAAGGTAACGATAAAGTTAAATGAAAATTAAAAAATAAATTTAGATATTAAGATAAATATTAACATGGTAAAAAAATCATTTTAATTTTTTTACAACATACCCAAAAAATAAAAATCCTATAAATCAGAACTCCGATCTCTTGAGGGGTTTTCATTGCACCTCTCGTCACTGTGTGGTGGTCCTGATCTATGATTACATCACCCAAGTCCCTTAAAATTCATTGATATGTTTGAAAAACACTGATCCTTTTTTTCATGAATCCTCTATTAATTTTAGGGTCCGATCATCATTAAATCCATTCCAATGTTGTCCAATCATGTACCAGTGGAAAAATGATGAAGAATGATATAAATAATGGTGGGAAATGATAAAAAATAATATAATATCATTATTTTAATACACAATGCCATCCAAAAACTATAAATTACATAATCCAAGGGTGTGAAATACAAATTCAATTAAGATAAATTAATTGGTTAGAGAACAATACATAAAACTGAGTAGATGTAAATAATTTCAATCCTATATTAACAAATAATATAAAAATTCCATTGTCATAACATAAATCAAAGTGTGTAAATACATAAAATAATGAACCATACCATAAGAAAAGATAAATCATTGATGAAGAATTAATTTTCCAATGATGAATGTGATGATCCTGATGTGTTCATCATCTATCTCAAGATTCTCCTTGATCGTTAATCATCAATCCATGTTCCCATGTTTTCAATTCCAATGAATCTCTTCTAATCCTCATCTATAATATCATAATGGTTATGAGTCTAACCTTGGGAATTTGTTATAATGAAAAATATATAGGAGGGTAAATTGGTTTAGGTCATTAAATAATTTAAAAAAACATATTATTCAATTTACTTATCATATATTCCAATGGTTTATTTCAATCGAACACTCAATGTTGAAAAATTTTATTTCAATTCTAGGGTAAACATTTCCTATTGGAAAAAACAATAGTTTCATATATTCCATATTAAGGTCCCAATCAATGGGAATACTATTTATTCTGAAAATATGTGTGCAAGTGCTTTAATATAAAAAAATATTTTTAATATATTCAATACATGGTTCTGAGTCAACCAAAACATAGTGAAAACTATGTGAAAATATCCCTAAATATATTTAGAAATTTTTAAATCTTCAAAAAATATAATTGGAGCTGTTACATTCTCCCCACCTTCATGGATTTTCAACCTAAAAATTATATGCTACCAAAAAAATTTGGGGTACTAATCCCATATCTAGATCTCACTCTGAAAGGAGGCCCCTTTCATGCTCTCATCTTTCCAAAGAACAAAAACTAGAGGAATTTTCTATACATGTAGGATCTTACCCTTTTTGTCTCTATCTATAATGGGTGCTCTGAGAAGGTGTCTCTTTCCTCAAATCCCATATCACCCTAGTTAATAATGAGCATTAAGTAATGCCTATATATCCTAAACTATGAGACATAAAATATTTCATCCAAAAATGTTTAACTGTGGGAAAAATCCAATGTGGTAAGTAAATGTGAAGACCCTCCATAGAATCAATATTGACCATATTTTTCTCGGCGATAGCTTATTACCCCATTCAAACCTCTACAATCTTCATCATGTGGAGACTTTAATGAAAAATTACATTTTTTATTAAAATCCAATAGCCTATAAAATGTATCCACTTATGATTTATATCAGCTCTAGGATTTACTCATGTTCTTGTGGATCTCTTGAACATTCCCTGCTATCACCTACACCGAATCTAGCCTAATAATTAATGTCTCACCAATCTCGGTCCTTTATAAGGGTGACTTGGAGGGTCTCCCATACAATTCCAGGAAAGGTACCTTATTAATATTATAGTGATAGATGTTATTATAAGAGAACTATGTCAATGGATAGTTATCCTCCAAGATTTGGCCTAAGTACAACATATAGGATCTTAGAATATCCTCCAAAACCTGCATGGTCTTTTTATTCTACCCATCCATATGTGGGTGAATTGTTTTACTCATCCGTAACTATGCCTTGAAGGCCTCATATTACCCTCTCCACTACCATGATGTGAACCACACATCCTAATAATATTCAGTAATCATGGGTATCCCATTATTTTGGATTATAACTCTCACATATAACAACCCCAATCTCTCAATCGGACTATGCTCTATATTACAAAGAATGATTACCTACATTGTGAGTCTGTCAATAATCACTTATATAGAAACATGGAAACTAGCTATCCACATAAGTACCATAAAAAAGACATCAATATTCTATCCCACATACATTATAGTATCTCAAAAGATTATTTAAAACCTACTAGAACCTAGTGTTTAGCCTTTAATTATAGACATGTGAGACACTGAGAAACAAACTTAGCAATGCTCTGCCTCATTTTTTCCCACCAAAATTACAACAGAAGGTCCTTGTACATCTTTTCCACACCCATATGTATAACCAAGAGAGAGGTATGATACTGCATCATTAAATCATCATGCAATGGGACCAGAACTCCCTTCCCTCTATGGAAAGGATGAAATTCTACCCCTCTTCATAGAATCTATCTCGCACATCTCATAAGGATATACGATCATGAGACACTTCATAGTTTACATATGACAACTGAGTATCTCTCACATGATGATGAAGTGGTGGATTTAATACCAATAAATGATGATAAGTTACACCCCTATTATTAATTAGTATTTACTATAATGACTAAAACTGCTCTAAAGGATCCACCACCAAACAAGAACTAGATTACCTAATATGTGAATATTTTATCTCACTGACCTTTTAGATAGTATAGACTATCTCAAAGTAATAGTCCTGCAGTAACTCCAACCAATGCCTCTATCTCAGGTTGAGATATCAATGAGTGAATATGTATGTAATATTTTGGAGGTATGAGTAAATAATGAAATTCTAACCCAGAAGATAATTTATCCACATCATTTGAGATAACACTGCCACTAAAAAATCTACATCACTATTCAAGTAATTTTTCTCATGGTTCCTCATCTTCCTCAACCCATAAGTGATCATTTCTTCCTCTACATGAAAACACACTTGATCCCAGCTCCAATGTCATCACATAAAACAACATATCCAACTCCTTTGTCAATTGTTATAAAAATTTGAGGAAATTTCAACCTTTTCCCCAACCCCTTGAAGTATCTCTAGAAATTATCAATTTAGGTAATCATATAACCATTCCACATTAAATTAATGAAAGAGGTTTCTATCCTATTAAAGTCTAGCATGAGCCTTTTATAATAACCTACCAAACTAAGGAAACACCACACCTCCAACATGCTCTTGGGTGGTTCCTAAGAAATCAATACCTCAATATTCACTGATTCCACAACTACACCAAACTCATAAATGAAATCACCTTATAGTGATCCTCTCAAATTAAAAAATAACACTTCAAGAGTTTACCATTAAGTTAGTTCTCCAATTTATTTCTAGGACCGTCCAAAAATACTTCTTATACTCTTCTTTTGAGATAGTGTAAATGAGAATGTCAGTAATGTAGATAACTAAGAATTGATTCCTGTATTGGAGGAAGATCATTTTTATAAGATCCATGATAATAGTTGGGGTATTAGTCCCAAAAAAGGTATAACCAACAACTTAATGTTCTCAAAGTTATATCAGAATGCTGTTTTCAGATTATTATCCTCATGAACCATAAACATATTATAGCTAGGCCAAATATAGTTCTTTGAAAACCAATGTTCATATTTTTAATGGTCTAAAAGCGCATAAATCCTCAGAAATGGGTACTTAAGCATAATAATGACATAATTTAGTTGATGGTAATCGACAAAAAACATCATAATCTCATTCACCTTTAAAAAAATAGAGTTATCAAGAGGGGAATGATGGTTCTGGGAATCTATTCTCTCAATGGTATTCCAAATCCATCCTCATCTCCCAAAGCATGTTAGGGGCCATACAATATGGAAAATAAAATATTGGTTTGATGTCGAGGTTCATGTTGATTAATAAGTCAATATACTACCTCAAAGTTAGTTCCAGAACATCTTCGGGAGAGATGTCCAAATATTCATCCACGACCAATGGAATATAGATTCACGAAGATCCCACTAAAAAAGAGATAAACTTGAAAACTGATGGGTAATAGGTTGTATATTCCTACTCATGATCCACACTCACTTGGTTATATGTTCCCCCTCACCAATGAAGGATAATCTCATCCCATCTATATGAAGGCATCTCACTCTACTGCCATGAAATTATTTCTAGGAACATACTAAGGATTATTGATCTATACAGCAGATAACATAAGAAGGTTTCATCACATTTAATGAGAGGTCCCATGATAAAATCTCACCATTGAGCAAAAACATGAACTACTAATAGATGCGACACATAATAATATTTATCCTTGAATGAACCTTCAACCATAGTTTTTAGTCCAAATACTATACTGGAAGATTTCTATATTTCATTAAAAGGAAATATATAAAGGAATGACTCACATATGTGTCTACAAGTACTGGATTAAAATTTGAGAATACCAAGATCATACCAAAAATCATCTAATGAGTAGGATTATCATATACCTCCATAGTCAGAAACTTCCATCTCCCTTGACCAAAACCCCTTTGAACCTGGAATGGGAAACTTGGTGGTGGTGGTGTGAGTAGTTTGTAGTTTCATCCTCCACCTGAAGAACCTCCCTCTGGAGCTCCTCCTACTCCTCTATTATCACTACCTCCCAAGGGACCACCCTGACCACACTTGGTATTTCCCTGATCATACCACTACCTCTGTTGTAAAGGTCCATCTACTATTTGAACACCATTTAAATCATGACGTGTTGGAAATCATGATCCATGTGAACTCACCCATCATAATCATGTAATTATATCTCATTAGGCTTAATAGATCCTCAAAACATACTCTATGATATGGATCAACATGTTTGAATCCAATAATGAAGATGCCTCCTTCACCAAAACCCTGATGACTGATACTTACTAATTGATGTATACTACACTACCCCATTATTTACACCATAAAATCCATCCAACTAATGTCCCTTTTCTATATTTTTCACTGAAACAAAATCCCCTCCCCGCACTCCATCATAAGTAGGAATTCATAAGTGGATCATCCTATCATTGATGTCTCTATGAAATCTTTACTTAGACATTCATGCCTAATGGTTTCTTCACACACAATATCAATAGAGTATCATGTGGGGTATGTAATCCTTGAGGTACAAAAAAAATTTTCATATCACCCTACTAAAGCTTAATAATATCCTAGATCAACATAGAAAAAATTATCAGATGTAAATAATTATTTTGGAACAATTTATAAAATTCTAACCATTAGAGTATTATCTAATCATGGGTTTAAGTGACCAAGATCCACTAGTACCCTATTTCTCTTTGAAAAAATTTACTCGCAAGTGAACCCATTTGATCAACTACAGTCTGAGAAAGATGTAAAAATTATAGCTCAACCTCAAAAAAATACTCTACTACTTGAGGGTCTGGATCTCTATGAAAACTCAAAGGTCACTATTTATGGAACTCATGTAACATGCTAAGGCTACTTAGATCATCATCAAGATTTTTTGTAGATATCGACGGCCAATATGAATTTGATCATCTTCATAAACCATTGGTAGTGCATCCACATGATATCTTTTAGGTGGAAGCACAAATCCACACCATCAGGTTGAAAAAACCTTAATAATGGGTCCCATAATGAAGGCCTTATCACTTGAGTGATCTTCGTCATAATCTTGTATTAGTAGCCTTGGTGGATATCTCTATGAATGAATCCTATACAACAAACATGCATTCAAAATCTAGATGAGAATTTATAGGGAGATGACTAAATTAAGACATGAAATTCAAAATACCAAATCACAAATGATGCATGTATGATTGGTTTCCCTATAACCAATGTATTAGTATGCCGACTTGACTATCAGGTGGTCAGAGTCTTAGTGTATGTATATATTGGTTGATGAAACATCGTTGGGTTCCCTATCCTAAGCACCAAACATGAGACACTCTAACTTCATTTCCATAAGTTCCCAAACCAAACCTAAAAACATTCCAAACTCTAAACACCAACCTAAGGTAAAACCAACTTTGATACGACTCTATTATGAACTGACCCATCAGGGACATACTTAGGCATGTAGTAAGTCAAGAGTTACACTACGAGCTTACCACCAATATGCCAGAGGATGGAGGACTGATCTAATTTTTAAAAACACTAAAATGAGATCCCTTGTCCTAATGTAGCTGCATGAACACAGAAATAACTATCTACACCCAATATTGAAATGATATAATAAAATACTGATCCAGCTAGAGTATAATCAATACATATAATAACCTCTAAGAAATAAATAAAACATTGGAAATGGAATAAAAATGATATAAAGGAGAAAAATATGCACCCAACTAGAAATCATTTCCCAAAATAACAACTATAGGAAAAATGGGAATTATAGAAATTCAATCTCAAAATCTCGATATCCGATCATCGAAAACTTTCAACACTAAGAACCATGTTTTTTGAACACTACTAGGTCCAACAATGTCCCCACTTATATCTCTATTGTCTATGTAAGAAAAAACATATGTAGGATAAGCTAATGATGGGGTTAGTATATGCATACCAAATAGTATGAAACAACAACCAAGAGGGATAAAAAAGAAATAACAATAGTATTCTTAACACATAAGAAAGAGGTTAAAGAAGACCTCATATTTGATATGATCTAAAAAACTCTTGTGAAGATAGAAAGGGGATATTCATCTTTATTAATAAGTAAGAATGAGGAGTCTTCCCACAACTCAAATAATCCTATCATTGATTCCAAACAACCCACACAACCTCATAAGATATTGAGTCGAGGTCCATCTATTCTCTACAACATTTCAAATCCCAGGGAGCCATATCTTCTAACCCAAAATTTCACATAACCTATCTAGAATGAATATTGATGATCTGCACCTTGCCACTATATAATAAATCTAAGGGTGTACTATTGAAATGGAGGAACCATATGCCACTAGACCTCAATAAAAATAATTCCACTACATATATAGGAGAACCACACCCACTATAATGTGAGGGAGTTTTGTATCTAACTATATATTTGATATGGGGGACCCGTTCCATGGAGAGAAAAGGGAGTACCAAATCCAATAAATCTTTGATCATCACACGTAGACACTTCCACTGGCAAATAATTACTCAAGGATGTATCCCATTTTTATCACCACATATTGTAACATTGATGTTAAAAAAATTCACCATCATATACTATGTGAAAAAATAATCATGAAAGGATACTCACATGCCAAAATACCAATCCCAATAAAGATGAAACACAATGTAGAATTTTGTGTAAAAAATATACAACATGTATATGGGGATACACAATGTGTGACACTACCTGGGAACATGGGAATGTCCTTTAATATACATAGCTTTAATGGACATGTGGCTTTACAAGGTTTGTACATAGGTTCACACATTGTATATGTTCACCTAGGCACCTTTGTGGGTACACACGGTACATGTATCAGCAATCCATGTACCTATATATGACATATACCTATAGAACGCATTGTGTGTTTGTCTACACGATCCTATAAGAGTGAATTTTGAAAATATATTGGCTATCTAGGTAGAGTCACATGGAATGTGGGCATGACCACATGACATGTGATGTTTAACTTGGGAAAAAACCTGAGATACCATGAGAACCCATACTACACTCTGTGTGTTCCTTTAAGATACATGTAATGTAGATATTTTTCATAGAAAATAAAGCCTTCCTTCATCTGGACACAAGATATGCAATTTCTACCACCTCTAATACCATTTTAATAGTTTGAAACTACCAAAAATGAAATGGATGCCTCTTATAATTGATTTATAGCATCCACTGGACATAAATCAGAACATTGATCTGTTTTAGGGTATCAGTCATTCCTCTCATTGTCGTGTGTAGCCCTGACCCATAATTCCACCCCTACATCCCACCAAACACCTCAATATATTCACAAAACATTGATCTATTTTTTATTTATCCTCTATGAATATGAGGTTTTGATCATTCCAGAATCCATCCTTATAATGATGAATCATGACCCCATGGGCTGATGATAAAGAATGCAAAGAACAGTGGTGGTAAAATCCAATGATCAATGTAAGACCAGAATTTCTGAGTGAAATTTTAGCGAATGACCTTAAATTATGGGAGTCAAGGGTGTCAAATATAGGTGGAATGATGTTACATAATTTTGTTCTAGAATATAATCTAAAACTAGGGTAATGTAAAGAATGTAAATAATATATAAAAAAGAAGATAATAAATCCATTATTGTCAAATAAATCAATTGGTAAATATATATAAATTAAAGATCCAAACCTTAAGGATTTATCAATAATTTGTGAAGAATGTGTTCAATTAATATGGGGGCGATGATCCCACTGTGTTCTTCATCTGTCCCATGATTCTCCATGACTGTTCATCATTGATCCATGTTCATGAGTTTCCAACACCAATGAGGCTCTCATCCTCTCTAATATCCTAGCGTTATGTGGATAACCATGTGAATTCATCATAATGAAAAATATATATTGACAGATATAGGTTTAGACCATTAAATAGATTAAATATGTTAATTACTTGATTTAATTGATGCTTCTACCAACGATTTTATTCAACCAACTTCTCAACGTCGACCAAATGAATATTACACTTAGGGAAAAACCAACACTCCCAAAACAATGATGGTCTCAAATTTCTTATCAAAGGTCCCGATCAATGGGAAAACCATTTATTAGAAATAGATCAATGCACATAATTTAATATATAATAAAATTGTTAATATATTAATTATGGGGTTCTATAACATCCAAAAAATAGTGCAAACTTAGTGGAAAATCTAGAGATATATTTAAAAAAATTCAAAGGATAAAAATATGGAAACTAGATTCATTACAATTGGAATGGAGATTTATGGGAAAAGAAATAAGAGACTATCAGATCAAGGTAATCATATGAAGTCTAGAAGACTACGTTCTTCAGAAAGAGTCTAGCTGATGAAAGTGTTTCGAAAAAAATATAGGGGGAGAGTGTGTATGAATGTTTCATAGAGAAATATTCTTATGTGATCTGGAAAAACTATACCAGGTGATTCATGGTGATATTTTCTTTACTTATTAAACATCCAAATTCCCCATGGTTTTTATTCAAGTTTAATACTTTATGAATTAATTCCTCTGTGAAATTGAGGGAAATTATGTGATGTTATTTTCTTCTTCAAATTACTAAAAATTAATACCGTTCTAAGGATTTCATGATTCTAGCTAAATTTTTTCAATGAGAGGAGTTGGTTAAACATTATTTTAGTTATGTTTTCTTGACATATATTTCCTGACTGAGTTTATAAGACAAAGAAATGTAAATTTTTCCATTGAAGGAATAATGACTATAATATTTTTCATTAATACAAGTATTTAGGATGTTCTATATAGAAATAATCTTGATGAAGTTATGGAAAAAGAAACTTTTATGTCATGAAAAACATTTCATTAGATAGAAAGATTTATGAAGGCCAACTAGATGAACATCAATGAGTTAATTCAAAATGAGGAATGTTTTTAGGTCATCCGACATAATGGAAGCTTTCAAATGATCAAAGAGTAGTTTTTAAAAAAAATAGAGAGAGGAAAGACGTAAAAAACATGAGATAAAGAATTTTTTATGGATGCTAAAAATTTAATAGAATATTAAATAATACTCAAACATATGTTTTCAAGAAAATTCATTAGACATAAATTTATGAGAAATACATTCGAATATTTTTTTTGAATACATCAGTCCAAAGTTTCAGAGTAAATGCCTCAGATAAAAGTATATGAGCGATGTCATTAGACATTGTGTAATAAATACCTTATATAGAGTATTAAAAAGTCACCATATTTACCTATATGAAGTCATTAGATAGAAGAATTAGAGTAGAACTCTGGGATTTAATTAGTCAGAGAATACCAAATTAACAGCTATATGTTCATTGAATAATTAAAACAAAACAAACATTATGAAATCATATTATGGGGGAATCCTGAAAAAAGATGATGATATCTTCACCATAAAAATTATTACTATATAAAAACGTTTCTATGAAGAAGTTTAAGGTTATGGTTTAAGTTATTTATGAGGTTTTTATAAATCTGTATAACGTTGATGATTCAAACATGGACATTCAATGCTCCCATAATCATGAAGGAAAGATTTTGATTCTATTCATGATTTCTTAAAGTCTAAAGATATCATTTATACAGATATTTGAAGAACGATCTTATGAATTTTGACGACACCTATAATTTAATAGGGTTGACAATATTCAAATGAAGAAATATTTGATCATGATATTCAAATTTGGATGTAGGGATTTCATATTTGAGTTTACACTTCTCTATAACCGTTTTATGAATTTTTTTCTAAATGAAAGGGAGATTTTGATCCATGAAATGGATGATCAAGTTGTTGTGGTTGTACATATTATTGAATAACTGTAGATATATAGTGAGTTTCCGAACATGATTCTTGATATTGATTCTCATTTCGGTTAAAAAACTATATGAATTATTTCATGATAAAGAAATAGGTACCAGATGGAGTGGAATTATTACATGGGGGAATAAAGCAACAGAAAAAATTATTAAAGTACTAGATAGACATGTATTAGATAAATAGAAGAAGAATGGATCTGATGAACAGATATCAAAAAGAAAATATTTATATAAAAAATATCATATGAATAAGAAAAAGTGTAAGATATTTTCAATAAAAAAAGATATGAAAAAAGAGAGATATTAAGAGAAAATGAATCAAAAGAATAAGGAATTGAACAAAGATGGATAAAAAATAGGTAGCAGAAAAATATGTTTAGAACAAGATATATCATATGAACAATATATAATTAAAGATAATATGGATGATAATTTTCTAGAAAGAAGTTAATAAGAATAATAAGTGAGTAAGATGACCTCTATCTAGTTCGAGAAAAACATTATTCATGTTTTTTTGTGAAGAGGAAGAATTTTTTGGGTATTAATTTGATTCAATTATAAAAGAACAAGAGTTTCATGAATAATATTATTCATTTAATAGTAGATGAGGAAGTAAAAATAATAACTGCAAAATTACAAATAATTCATATGGATGGAATAATTCATTGGTGTGTAAAATAAATTGAAAATTTTTAACGATTTCTATACAAGAATTATAAAGGTATAACATCAATCTATAATTGAAATAGGTATTCACTAGTCTAAGGATATGGGATTAACTTATATCCCCTTCTAATGTGTTGGGAACGACACTTGGGAATTGAATTATTTTTTTGTCGAAACCTTTGTATTTGGTATCACATTACATTGGATAATCTATATAATGGATACCACCATACATAGAAAGAACTATCTCTTCTTATTGAGTAGTGTCACTTGAATAAACATCATGTGTTATTATTTATATTCATTCATGTTCTTGCATTTGAATATTAAAATAGAAAAATATAACAAGTATCCTAACATGTTTAAGTGGTAAAGGGATAAAAAGTATTAATTTTATTATAATTTTTCAACATTGATTCACCCCTCTCAATATTGAGTATATCCTGAAGTATTCCTAACAGAAATATTTACAAATTGTTCTCCAAAATTGTCATGAAGTATTCAGAGACATTATCTTTTTATAAGGAATAAAATTTATTCTTTTTGTCATTATACCATGGGTTATTCTATAATTTTTTCCATGCTGTTTGGGATATTTTTCGGGTTGTTATTATTCAAGGGGAGGAGTCACATGATATATTATGGGATTGAGAACTAGAGCGGGTGTTAGATTTGGATTAAGTGTGAGGGTTTTTTTTTCAAACAACCAGTTAAATTCTTTTAGGCTTCTAACATTGGTCAAAAAATGGATTTGGTTTACCAAATAGATACTTCCAGTCATTACACAACCATTTTATGTTCAGGTAACCAACCATTCTATTTTACTAGATTGAGTAGTGCTTGTATCTCATCAGAAAATATCCCTATATAGTGGCTGAACAAATCTTCTTAAAAGAGTTTTAGATTGAAGGTGTAGGTTAAAACCTTCAACCTAGTAATGAAGTCAAAGACACTCTCATTATATAGTGGCCCATAAATTTTTCACATATATATTACAACTTATTAATTGTATATTCATTATATAATATTTTAATCCTTGTTAGATCTGTAAAATTTAAGTGTATTTGGAGACTAGGTACATAATAATTTTATTTAATGAAATATCTTTAATGTATTCCACAATGATCTTCCCACATAGTGAAATTCTTATAATTTCCCTACTTGAAACCTTTCCTTATAACTTGTGGAAAGTAATCATATGAATGGGGGAGTTGATATGCTCATTAAGGGTAAACATATGAGATATTAATCGATTATCATCCTCAAGAATAAGATAAGCTTAAGGGAAAGAGAACCTGATAATGAATTACAATAATAATACTTAATCAGTGAAATATTATTAATCATAAATCATAGTATAAAACTTTGTAATAAAAAAATAAAAAATCCATAAGTGAATGGAATCATCAATAGATCATCATAAACCATGTGAACACATCAATATCAGAAAATATAAATTTTTTGAATACAAATAAGCATAGAAAATAATTTTTTTTCAAGGATCATTTCTATAATTATCATAGGGGATTGGGTTCACTTCCCATTCCATCATATCCTTAGTCAAGTTTCACTCCCAAGAATATTATAGTAGAAAAATTCCATTACTAAACTAGGTTTACTCTCCATTGTCGTTATAATAATATCATGATACATCAATCATTACCCAATTCTTTAGAGGGATATATAATTTTAGGACCACCCATTATATTATCGTTATTCATTCATATGTGTGATGTGATATTACACAACATTCATTATATCATCATACCATTACCCTTGGAAATGAAAAACAATTATCATCATTTTATCAACATAATCAAAAACCATCTAAGAAATTAATATGGATGGAGTCATTATATCACATACCTAGTAAATAATAATTAACTTCAAAGGATGTTATCATAAATAAAAATATTCTTTAAATGATAAATGGAATATTTATTAAGGAAAATAAATTTTCATTATTAAATCTCCTATTTAAAATAAAAATAATTCCAATATATTAAGAAAATAATTTTTTTTAAAAACCATATAAACATGTCAACAAAAAATAAAATCATTGAGAGACCATGAAAGAAGGAAACACAATGAATCTGTTTTTTCCTTGTAACACTTTTTAATATTTCAACGAATATTTTTAGAGTTAGGTGTGGAGGAAACAAAGGACTCCAGGGCATCTGTGGCATCTATGTTTATTAAATTAAAATAATAAACTTATTATATAACATAAAAAAATATTGTCTAAAATAATGGAATATCACCTGATGGGTTTTTATAAGAAAACTAATTTCATCATTAAATATAGAATTCATGTTTTACCCTAGGTGTGACGTAATATTTGTTTGTGTCAAGTGTCTTGGTTAGTAGTAGTCATGGGAAGAAGAGTAAAATAAATAAATAAATTAATTAACTTATTAGTTATTATATGGATACATCCCAATACCTCTCATATTTAAACATATTTATTTCCAAATCCTAGGGTTTTTTTCATAACCCTAGTGATTTGAGTGGATTATGAATGATTTACTTGAAAAATGATAAGGGATCCTGGATCAATGATCAGTTTTCATAATATATTTTTTAATTAATGGAGTTCTTAGATCTCGACAATGATAACAAAACATGAATCATTATTTATTATTGATCAATAAAATATTGATTTAGGATGTATTTTTATGGATTAGTCCCTATTTGTTTATTATCTTATATTAAACATGAAATAATTTCATTACCAAATTAATTCACAGATTAACTTTTGATTTATGATGGTCAATATTTCTTCCTGATATAGGATTCAATAATGATTTTTTGACCCTTATTTATTATTCTCTAGTCATAATTTCCTCCTTAAAAGAATCTAGGGAAACATGAAGAATGGTTAACATCCATTTTATCACTTTTATGATTCATGATTTCTGCACTCATTCTTATTGAATTCAGTTTTAGTGTTCTATTTGATCGGCGATTTAACAATATATTGAATGCAATCATTGAAAAATTGACATTTAAAGTAATAAATATTTTCTAAATGTTTAGATTTAGTATCAAAGACATGAATTTGGTGTGATAATGATGAAATAATATTGAGTTCTTGATTGAGAGTTTTTTTATGGTTTGGTGTTGTGGTGATGTAGTACAATGGTAAGAATTCTAGAGTAGATGTGTGGTATGAATCTAGCCACTAATGATGGATTCGTCTTGGTTAACTATAGATATTAGTTTTATGAGAATGATTTCTATCATATCCAAAGGCTTAAGAAATGTGAATGAGATGTGTGAAAATAAGATCAAATTATAGAAATTTTTGATGTACATGGAATGTTGTTTGGAAGAACACACAACGTGTGGAGAGCCTTCCACAAAGGATGGGGTTTATGTATAGGGAAATATATCACACAACATGAACCTACACACATTATGTGTGACTATTAATCAGTGACATGACATGTACTTCAGGGGAACACGGTCCCATACATGACTAGAGTACACAAGCATGATTAATGTACATTAGAATGAGCAAAGTACAGGGGTCTAGTTAGTATACATATGAAAAACCGAAGTACATATTGGAGTTAGTGACCTAAAACATGCTTGTATGTAATTTATGATAATGATGTATTCATTTTTTATAATATTAATAAACTAATTATTACATCATGATTTTTCTTCTACATTACATCGTATGTGGTAATGTCCTAAGAGTAGCTGTCACACAAAAAGTTCATAACAGTTCCTTTCTATGATGAGAACTGGGAAGTGTTACAAAACTATTCTGGAATATATGTTATATAGTCATATTATAGAATTTTATAGATACAAATTACATAGGGTATCAGGGGTGGAGACTCATAGTACTTTGAGGGACATTCTCCTTGTGTACACTCTTGGAAGTATCTAATATGATATTATGTGAAAAGGAACCGCCATTAGGAAATACACGTTTATATGTTTCATTATATGTTCCTATATGAAGATGTTAATATTGGTACTTAAACCATAATATTATTATTATTTAATATTATGAGTCACATACTTTGATGTATTGATGAAAACTGTGACTAAATTTGGTCATAGTGAGGTAGGATATGTTGGGTCTGTCACAAGTGATATTACATTAATGAATAATGAGAGAAAGGATTAATCCATTATGTTATTTAATAGAAGTTAATATCTATGTCCCTTTATGGAAATGATATATCCTAAATAAATCCCTTTACATGGTGTTATATAGGCAAGTTCTATTTTTTTAATGTCATGAAAGATATAATCAAGCATATAAGTTGATGACACAGGCAGGAAAGCTCTCGATTTAAGATAAATTAATAAAGAGATTATATTAAACAGTAAGTGTTCATATGAGGTAAAATTTCATTATGGAATTAAATATTTTCTCTATGGGTGCCTTAGAATGTTGTTAGATGATGACCTTAGAAATTAGGCTGATTTCCCTAATGCCACTAAAAAATAGTCCTAAAAGGTAACACGCTAAGTTTATCCAGAATATCAATTAAATAATATATTATTATTTATTATTTAATAGGTTGAATAAATATTATTCCCACATATGGTTTAATAATTATTCATTTATTCTTGATCAAATTTATTCTGTAACTAGTTATTCGAGAGAATATATTGTTAGTGAAATATTTAATAAATATATATTTTCTATCTAGTTACTATAATATTTATTTATTTTTTAGTTAATAATTTAGTGATATTTATTTAATAAATAAATAGAAATTATTCAAGGCCTAATAAATATTTTGGAGGAATGGAAGACTGAGTGTAATGGCCTGGTGAGAAATAATAAATATTTAATATTATTTAATTATAATTTGAAACCTTAGTGCATGTTGAGTAATGATGATGATATTATTATTATTAGACATGGGGTTTTTCTAGGAGTAAATAAATAATTAAGGTCACTTGTAAAATTATTTTATTTTATCCTTAGAAATATAAATACCCAATTGGGTAGTTTTATAAAGAGAGCGAATTCATTTTGTCTTGGTTGTGCAGAATGGATTTGGAGAAACCTCTCAAGCATAAAGAGCTCTATTATCCAAGAATTATCCCTATAATAGAGAGAAATACTCTTCTAGAAGATCAAGGAGAATGTTTTGGTAGTGGATCTCCAAGTGATCAAAGGCGGATGATGAAAGCGCAAGGATCTACTGTGATAACACACGGAGATACCTTCGACAATGTCTATTGATTCATTGAACACGTGTGGATCACCACTAGAAGAAATATATACTTGGTTTCTTCAATGCAATGGTGATGGACCGTAGATATGTCACCAGATTTTTCAATGAAGAAATAATTCCTTAAAGTCAATTCTATATTTAATTAAATTAATTATAAATAATATGTGATGATCCTCCCTATGGTTTCGACATGATTTCACTTGTCTATTTTCTTTGACTCAATTCTATAGATCTCATCATTTATCATCGTTTATATCTTAGATTGATCATCTATCCTGACAAAAGTAATGTTGGGAATTTTTCATATCTCTATTCCGTTGCATCTCGAACCTACAAGGGGTATCAATGTGGTCACATAATTATTTATAATTATTTATAAATAGTTGGTGGTTTACGTATTGTAATTTAGTTTTTCAATTCATATTTGATGATTCATTTAATATGAGTCATGAGATCTACTTCCTCCTCCTTATTTTCTCATATATATAATTGAGACGATTAATTTTATGATTAAAATAATAATGAGGAACTCATTTGATGGTGTAAAGTTTTTTGGATGGAAAACACCAGACTACACATCATGTAAAGGGAGGTAAACGATTTGTTGTCACATTAAATGCATTATAATTGATTCAAAAATCAATTCAATATTATGCATTTATTATTGCATAAATTACACACTTAATGTACTATATATTGACAAAAATTTAATGGCACACAGTTAGCCTAACTTCACTCCACATAGCCCACATACACGATGTGTAGTACCTTTGAGTCATAGATGAACCATGTATTCCATACACAACCTACCTGACTGTTGATCATATAGATCAGGGTTCACACTACGTTTGGCCCATTGAAAACACCTTGGATTTATTTATTTTACTATGTAGACCTTGAGACATGTAATTTAATGTAGTCATTATGATATGACACTCCAGGTGATAGGTTTGAATATACATAAATATGTAAATGTTTAATTAATATATAGTGAATATTTAGATATGTATATCATAAATGAGTTCTATTACAAGTTGTTACTCTATGTGCGTTAATCATAACGTGTTACTAAAAAATCATGTAATTCCTGTAATCATCTGAGATGTATACATTGGGAAAGAACATGATAAGTTGTTCATTCCATATGTCACAAGAGTAAAAGAGTATACTAGTATAATAAATTTTGGAAATAATCTGATGGGAGTTCACTATGTTTCCTCAAAGGTACATTTATGCACAAATTTAACTTTAAATGAATTTAATTAATTTGTTTAAAATTTTAATGGATTATAATTTCAAGGAAATTAAGAGGATAATTAATATAAAAGGGTTGACTAATTAAATATAACAATTAATTTTTTTGAGTGCGATTTATCTTAAATAAAAATGATTAAGAATTTTATGCTAGTTTTATTAAATGTGAAATTTTTTGCATGCATGTAGATGATCATGATATATAAGAGACCCTTTTTATGTATTTTTTTTCATTTAATTTATTATTAAATTAAATTTCTGGCATGTGTGACTTACCTCCTTTCATTATGTAGGGCCCATATGACCATGATTTATTTTCTATAAAACCCCTTTTCCCTCAACTATATTTTAGAAAAAGGTATATGTAATGGATATAACTCCAAAGTTAGTGGAGGTGGTCCATGTTTGAAGCTGAGGAGAAACCAATTTTAGGAGATACATAGGTGGACTGGTGGAAAGCTACAACACAAATATTAATTGGTCCAAGGTGTTTTTCCTCTAGGTCAAGGATAGTTTATCAACCAATAGATAAGATAACCACTTGTAAGGGATTATGATCATACCTATTCATTAATTTAATTTATTTTCACTGGCATGGTTATTTCATTATGGATGTCCTATCATGATCACATAATTAATTAATTAATAATCATGAAAAATAAAACTAAAATAAACCAAATTATGTGTAAATATTATCTAATACACTATTAATATTATAAGTAATCCCACTAAATATTACAAATCATGTGATAAAAATAATAATTGAAAATTTACTCATAAAAGGATAAAATCCATCTGTAAAATATTAAGTTGGTATTTGATTCCATTAATTTTGTTAAAATCAAACCATATTTCAAAGTTCATGAACCAATAAATTTTGGATTATTTAAATTATCTGGGAATTATAAAATTAGGTTTTTGGTTTACTTAACATGGTTCACATCAAGGATTGACTATTAATGAAGGATGATTGCATCATGATTCACTTCTTTATTTTAGTCTTACACCACTTTATTAAACTGGTTTTGTATTTGAAAATAAAAAATAAATAAAAAATTGAACTTCACATTTTATTAAATAATTTAATATTGATCACTTTAAAAAAGGTAAATTATAATTATTTTGGGTATTTTATTGTAGGAGGAGGTGATTTGGAGGGATGGGGATGATCTAGAAGGAAAATGGACCAAACTGCATTGAAGGCCAAGGACACCTGCCCACTATTTTAAATATTTATAAAAATACATACCTACAAATGGGTTGATATTTTGTTTCCAGATCCAAATATTCATGGGCTAAAACTAATATAAAGAAACCAAATCCCAATTCTTCCATCTAATTTACCATATAAACTGATCTATCTGGGGGTATAAATATTCAAGAATTAAAAATTTAGGTTTGGTATATTGACAATATCTCCCAATACAGGTGTCCAATGACCGAAAAATTTCACATTAAGATAAAAATGTGTCTAGCCAAAAAAATGCTTCTTTTTTACATGTCGATATATGTACTTTTACAAGTTAATATCTATAATAAAATTTGTATAACAAACATTGGGTTCTCAAAACCACTTCCCATTTTAGCTATAAATGTGAACCATTGGAACCCCATTTGAATGTTCAACCAAGGGATTGATGTGATTACAATTTGGAGTTCCATAGTAATCCTCTCATCACCTTTGAGGTTATAGAGCTCCATATATTCAAAGGGCAAGCTTAAATTAAAAAGGAGATCCACCTGGACGTCCTCCTCCTCCCAATATCGAGCGAAACAGTGGGTGATCATTGAGAGGGAGCTACAAATTTGAAGAGGGAATTTCAGAACATAATTCAATTATAGTTTGGTGTATATTATGGTTTTAAATTATTCTTTTATATGAATCTTAATGCGTTTTAATACATTTAATGGAAACACTTTTTAATCCATAACTGACCAGTGTGTAATTTTAGGTGTGTGACCTGTGTTGTTCCAATTAGACAACAAAAGAATCATCTTATTTCTAAAACATTTGATATTTCAGTGTTACTTTTAGAACTTACATCATGCTATGTTTTTGGAACTTGACTACATGATTGTTTTGTGAAGGATAAAGGATTTTTTCATTGTTTTAATAGGCTTGTGGGTACCGAAGATCATGGTTAACCCTCAATGAAAGGATTACTCTAAAACCTAATAATAAATTAAGTATAAGGAACATTTTAAGTGGTGTATTAACATAGAAATGATCGCATAAATATTTTATATTTTTTAAAATCCACTTCTTTTACAAATATTACATTCTTTAAATTAAGTCATTTTGTTTTTAAATATGTATTCAAAACCACCCCCTCTTTTAATCATTTTTTTAAAAAATACACTATATAAACCATTAAAACTCATTGAGAGACAACCTAGTGTCTACCCTAGACTAAAAAATCATCTATAATCGTAATTAATTTTACATTTCACAATAACACATTAAAATTTAAATTTCTTTCCTGGGGAGGGATTTAGATTTTAGTGCGTGTTTTTTTAAATTTTTTTATTTTATAAGTATTTTTTTATTTCTATATTTGAATTTATTATATATGTGGTGTTATAAAGTATTGTTGTTTTTGGTGTTGTGTAAGACATTTTTTACTCCGATTGAACTACCTACTTTCAAACGAGAACTGAATAGGATCCTACATCAACGACACTGAGACACACATGACAACCCTTTGAAGGAGGACACACTAGAACTGGAGACTTTTCTAAAACTAACTTCTTCTGGAAAAAAATTGTAAATTTAATTTAATGTGTATAAAATGGATGAAAACAATCAAACACTAAAATAACTAACCTCAATTAATTTTGATATCCAAACCACTTATATTAAAATAAAAGTCAAGGTACCCAATTCTGAACTTAAATCTTGTTTAATTTATTTATTACCAAAATTCCATAGACTCATAGGAGAATATCCAGAAAATAATGTAAAATAATTTCATACTTTTTTCTCGACATTAAAATCTACTAATGTGGATGAATAAAAAGTATAGATTAGGGAATTACAATTTTCATTACAATAAACTATGAAATATTGTTTATATTATGTTAATTTACCTATTAGAGGTTGCAGAGACATAAAAGGAATTTAAAAAAAATACTTACCAACCTATAGAACTAGACCAAGAAGAAAACAAATTATGGGATAAGAAAATCTAAAGGGGAAACCCTTCATGAATATTGGGATAGATTTAATTTGATTTTTTCTTGTTCCCTACACCACTAAATAATTGATCATATTTTAATTTATTATTTTTTAAATGTCTAATTACTATTGATTGAAATATGATCAATGATGCTATAGGTGGTTCACTAGTTGAGAAGACGCAATCACTATAAGGAACCTCATTGAAACAAATGGTGCAGAACACTCAATAATTATGTTTAAGTTCCAATTTACCAATTTTTGGCGACCTTAAGGTGAAAAGTACTGAATTTGAGTAAAATGTGGACATGATGTTTGAAGAGATATGTACCATTCTTCGACAACTTCCCCTTTCCCAAGGGAAGTACCAATATCCTCCTCCTATCCATTGTGGTATATGTAATTTTGACACCCATTATTCTAATCAATTCCCTCAATTGAAAGAAACTTTTGAGAGTTATGAGACCATATTTTTAGGATTTCCCAATAACCAACCCATTAGGTAAGAACCATACTATCTATCCAACCCTGGGTGGAAATAAAACCAAGCCTATAGGCAAGGGGGTATTCAAACCAAACTCATATAGCATGGAACCAAACACAGTAGAGTAGTCATCCACCACCACCCAAAAATCCCCCTCCTCCACAAATTCCTTAGAAATAACCCCCTCTAAAACCTGAAACTATACTAGAAGACATGATAAGATGAATGGATACAAAAAATCTTCAATTCCAAAAAAACCACCCAATAATCCATACAAGACCTAATATCCCAATTAGGAAAAAATTCCAACTCAGTGGAGGAAATCCTATTTCACAGGTCAGGTAAATTACCCTACTAACCACTAGTCAACCCTAGGGATAAGGTAAATGTTAGTCCCACAACCCTTTTGAGTGGAACTCAACATCAAATCCAAATGACCCCTCCAATAGACTCATCCCCTCTTAAAGAAACATCTATTCTATCCATCTCAAATGACCCAAATAAGAAATGTCCTTTCCCATAGAAAATCCCTAGCAATGAAAAGAGAGTATCATTTGACGATCCACCTAGCCCAACCAATACTCTTACATTTCCCAAAATGGCCACCGAACCAAGAAAAAAAATAAACAAAACTTGATAAAAATATATTGGAATCTTTCACAAAAGTGTAGGTTAACATCCACATGGTTGATGGTGTGATGAAAATTCTAATATACACCAAGTTTTTTTAGGATATGTGTATAAACCGAAAGAGAATTTGAGATGATGAGAAGGTGAGATTGGAAAGGAATTTATTAACATTAATAGAGCCATAACATAGTAAAAAAATGTAATAATCATGGAACATTCTCGATTATGTGCACCATTAAGGAGTATTCCTTTTCTAATAGTATACTTGATTTAGGTGCTTCTATAAATATAAAGCCTCATTATTTTTACTCTTCATTATAGTTAGGAGAACTGAAGGCCACTAGAATATTTTTTCAACTAGAAAACTAGAGTACTTGACACCCCACTATTGTGTTATAGGATGTTCTCATGATAGTGGAATTTTTAATTTTACCTGTTAATTTTTATGTGCTTAAAATGGAAGATGATAGGATGAATGGACAAGTCCCAATTATATTTGGCATGCCTTTCTTGAAGACTGAAAATAACCATAATTAATATCTACAATTGTACAGTATATATGGAATTTGGCGGTGATATGTTTCACTTCAACATTCTTGATTCCATGAAGCACCCCTCAGAAGAACATTCCTCACTTTTAGTTAATCTATTGATGTTATCCCTTTCCCTAAAAATAATTATTTTCTTTCCATTGATCCCATTTTAATGTTTTCATCATTAATTTAAATGATAGGAAATCAATAATGGATATAATGTTTTATTGGTATAGAAAAATTTCATTCATGTTTATAAATTGATGATTTATTAAACACTGAGGATTCAATTACCATTGATGATAAGATTGTAAGAGATCATTCCTCATATGAGGATGACACCATTGAGAAGTTGGATGAGAACATTGACTTCAAACTATCACATTAACTCCCATAAATCTAGAATCTACCTAAATTGGAACTTAAGGATATGCATCAATATTTAAAATATTCTTATCTTGAGAATGGAAACATGCTTCCTATCATTATTTCGAGTTAATTCCCTCCAAATCATGAATTATGACTTCTTGAACATTTGAGGGATTATAAAAAATCTTTAGGATGGAAACATATGAAAATTATTGGTATTATCCCATTAATCTTTACAAATCATATATTGTTAAATGATGAGGCTAAACCTATGAGGATGGAAAAACATCGAATGAACATGAACCTCCTTGATGTTGTTAAAAAGGAGGTAACCAAAATATTTACTACTGGAATAATTTACCCCATCACTGATAGCCAATGGGTCATTCCAGTCCATGTTGTTCCTAAAAAAACTCGTCTTACAATAATTCAAAATGAAATAAATGAATTTGTTCCAACTTATGTGTAGAATAGTTGGTGTGTCTCTCTAGAAAATCACCGACTAAACCTACACACTAGGAAGTAACATTTCCCATTGTAATTCATTGACCATATCCTATATATTCTTATATATAAGTACCACTACTATTTCCTTGATGGGTATTATAGAAATTTTCAAATCTATATTGATCCGGAGGACCAGGAAAAAACAACCTTCACTTGCCCATTTAGTGTACTTTCTTATAGCAGGATTCCATTTGATCTGTAGAATGCTACAAGTATTTTTCAGAGATGTGTGGTCAGTATTTTTTCAGATCCCCTAGATAATTGCATGGAAGTTTTTATGGATAATTTTACTATTTATGGCTTCTATTTTGATTAATTCTTGAGTTTTATTGTTTCAGTCCTACAACATTGTATTGAAAGTAGTCTCGTATCAAATTATATGAAATTCCATTCCATGGTGCCATAATGTATCGTATTGGGAGATTTCATTTCTGGGGATGGTATCCAAGTAGATAAATAAAAAATAAATGTCAATTATTATCTTCCATTACCAAAAAATGTCTGGGGGTGTGCAGTAATTTCTATGTCAAGATAGATCTTACCATCGTTTCATCCATGACATATGTAATATTTCACTCCCCCTCTCTTTTTTAATATAAAAAGAAAAAATATTTTGTTGATAAATAATATGAGGATGCTTTTAATAAATTTATAATGATTCACACATCACCTATATTAATTCAACCAACTCAATGGGATTTACCATTTGATATCATGTGTGATTCCTCTAACATTGTAGTTGGGGTTGTCTTATCACAACAGGTCGATTGAGCTCCACATTTTATTGCCTATGCCTCACGTACTTTGGACCCTACCCAATAAAGATACACCACAACTGAGAAATAATTTATTTCCATTTTTTTCCTTGGATAAGTTCAGGTCATTCCTTTTAGGGCCCAAATTCATTGTGTTCTCAGACTATAAAACCCTCTAGTATCTCCTTAAAAAACAAAAATCCAAACCACTTCTCATTCATTGGATTCTCCTTGTTTAAGAATTCAATATATAGAAATGGGATAAAAAGGAGTAGATAAAGCAGTGGTTAAACATATTAGTAGGATCCTACTTTCCATTTAAATTGACTCATCCCCTTGTATTCCCATAAATGGCATGTTTCCTAATGAGAAATTGAACCAAGTTCAAGATGTTATTCCTTCATATTCAGAAATTGTAAATTCTTTGGTAGAATCTTTTATTCCATCATATTTTAACAAAAATTGTGCTGACTGGATAAAACATGGGTCTTATTGGTACATTTAGGATGACCCATACCTTTGGAACACATGTGGTGATCATGTACTTAGGCGTTGTAATCCAGATATTGAGTTTCAGTTTCTCCTTAATTTTTTCCACACTCTTGCTTGTGGGGGCCACTTTGGTCCCTAATGGACTGGTCGCAAGGTCCTCGATTCTGGTCTCTTTTGGCCAACAGTATTTTTGGATTCCCAAAGACTTGGGAATGTATCTAAAAAACGAAATGAAACAACAACTCTTACTCTTACATGACATTTTTAATGTTTGGGGTGTTAATTTTATAGTTCAATTTCCTAATTCTTTTGGTAACTTGTAAATTATTAGGAATGTTGATTATGTGTAAAAATGTGTAGAGGCATAAGACACAAGGACATACGATTCCAAGACAATTATAGAATTTTTGAGAACCCAAATTTTCTATAGGTTTGGATTATATATGTTTATCATCAATGAACATGGTTCTCATTTCTGTAACTGAATAATTCAATCACTTTTGTGTTAGTATGGGGTCAGGTATTGAGTTTATATTGCACATCACACACAAACCAATGTTCAAGATGAGGTGTATAATATAATGGTAAAATAGATTATTGAAAAAATGGTTTAAACCAATAGAAAAAATTAGAGTCTTAGACTCATTGATTCATCATGGGATTATCATACTACCTTCAAAAATCCCATTGGAATGTCACCCTATCAGCTTTTGTTTGGAAAAATTTGTCACCTCCCTATTGAGATAGACAATCGGGACTACCGGGTCATTAAACAGTGCAATTAAAATATTTTTGGTGCCGGTTCACAAAAGAATATATAGATTTAATATATGGACTAAATTTGTAGAGATTATTATGTGAACTAATTGATCTATAAGTAGAAAACCAAGGCTCTCTATGACCATCTTGTCCTTCATCATCAATTACACCTTGGGAATATGGTCGCCCTTTATAATTCAAGGATGAAGTTTCAACCAGGTAATATTAGTTCATACTAGTTGGGGCCATAATATATTACTAATTTTTATTCATTCGGTGATGTTTAGTTTCAAAATAAATAAACAAAACAAACATTCACTGTCAATGGGAAGTGGATGAAGCACTTTCATTAAGCCATTCCAGATTCCCTGATGGAGGAACTCCAAGTGCAAAAATAAAACTACAAATGAAACCCACCAGGTTTTGTCCTTATATAACACATTATATTTTATTAAAGTGAGGAAACTACATACTCTAGTTACGGGGGATAGTACATTCCTGGTTTAGTTGGTAATTTTCATCATCTTTCTTGTTTTTCTATTTTTTAGCTTACTGAATAGTATTGTTACTTTACCCCCTCATTTTCTACTCACTTTTATGCTAGAATATTTTTTTTATTCCCAATTTGTAATTTTAAATCATACCCTCTTAGTCATGGAAAATATTGAACATGCTTGAAGAATTTCCCTATTTCAAGTTATTTTATCAATAAAAAAATCATTGATGAAATGTGAAATTCAACCTAAACTCAACATTGTGGTGTAAATTTCTTTTGAAAATTTCTTTTTTGTTGATGACATAAATTTTTGTATCATTTTAAAACCTTTTAAAAGAATGTTACCCTTTGTGTGAGTAGTTTAAGGGAAAATTTTCAATTAATTTCTCCATACATCTTGGTACCCAACCATGATGTGTGAAAATTTCATACTTAATAGAAGGTAAATATAAGTTATGTTATTTTTTATATACCTTACAAAATTATTTTTCCACATGTTCATTCCTTATCTTAACTCTTTCATTACTATACCATATTGACCTATGTGTGTGTACCTGTTATACGACAATTGTACACCCTAAAGAAACAAAAAAAATTTAAAAAAACATTCAGGAGAGTGATGAAAAGTACAACATATGTGGATATCAAGGTCAGCAGATTGTAGTTTGACTTCTAGTAATTATTATGTGAGTGGGTCTTGAAATTTGATTACAAAGGATATATGGTAGGTTCAGTGGAAAGGACCATATAAGCAGAAAAAGTTTAAACTAACCTGTAATTACTTGATGGAAAGTGGAAAGAATAATATGAAATAGTTGTCACAAACACATGTGGAGAAATAGTGACATGATTAAATTTTGATTTTTTTTTCTTATATTGGTATCATGTATCTCTTGGAATTTCGTTCTGATATAATTTTTGTGATGTTTTCTCCATGATCGCTAAGAATAACTCCTCAGTATGATTTTTGATTTGATAAAATTTATATCAGAAATTAAATTTTCATTGAATTGTAAATATTGGTGAAGTTGATAATATATCAATACATATTTTTTAAAAATGTGACTTTGTATAGGAGTGCAAATTTTTAGTTGTGGGGGTGTGATCGCACCCCGATTCCCTGCTTAATTTAACTCTTACACCACCGTTTTAAACATGTTTTTATTTGAAAATAAAAATTTAGTAACAAATTGAACTTCCAATTTGATTCAATAATATAATTTTATCACTATAACAAAGGTAAATTGTAATTTTTTTGGTGATTTTATTGTAGGAGGGGCTAATTTGGGGGACCGAGGATGATCCATAAAGAAAATGGGCCAAACTACATTGAATCCCAAGGACAACTATCCATTGTTTAGTACATTTATCAAAATTAATGTCTCCAAATGGGCTAAATATTTGAGGAAGAATCCAGAACTTGATGTGATACAACTCATCTTAGGAAACCAAATCCATATTCTTCTATCTGGTGGCCCATATAAATTGATCTATCTATGGGACCAAATCTGCACAGAATCAAAAGTTAGGTTCGGTATATTAACAACATATCCAGAAAAAGGTGTCCAATTACAAAAGAGTTTACATGGAGATAGTAATGAATCATTCCCACAACTATTATCTTTTGTAAAAGTCTATATATGGATTTTTACTTGTCCAAAACTGAGATACAAGTGGTATAACAATAACTGGGTTCCAAAAAACACTCACCATTTTGGCTATAAAAGGGAACCATGGAAATCCCATTTTCATGTTTGACCAAGGGATTGAATTGATGCCATTTTTTATTTTTGGAGGAATACTCTCGTCACCTTAGTGGTTCTAGAGGTCCTTCTCCTCATAGAGGGTGCTGAAATGAAAAATGAGATCCACCAAAGATTCATCCACCTCCTGATGTTGAGCTAAATGGTAGGCGATCATTACGGGGGAGCTACACACTTGAAGAGGGAGTATCAGAACATAAATATCTACTATTTTGGTGTATATTGTGATTTTTAATTGTTTTTTATATGTAACTTAAATTCTTTTTATATATTAAATTGAATCACATTTTATTTCATAACTGATCATTGTGAACTTTTAAGTTTGTGACTTGTGTTGTTCTGATTGGACATCAAAAGAGTCCTCTTATTTCCAAAAAATTTGAGATTTTTGTGTTCCTTTTTGAACATTAAAGCATGATAAGGGACTATAACTTGAATAAATGATTTTTATGTCATGTTTTAGTGCAATTTTCTTCGTTTTACAAAGGTTTGTGGGTAACTAAGATCTTGGTTAACCCTCAATGAATGGATTACACTAAAATATAACAATCAATTAAAAACAAGGAACATTTAAAGTGGGGTAGTAACATCAAAATGATCACATAATTATCATATATTTTTTAGCATCAAATTTTTTTCCAACTATTAAATTATTCAAATTAAGTCATTTTGTTTTTAAAACTATTTTCAAAACCACCCCCACTTTTAATCCTTTTTATTAGAAATGCACACTAGAGACCACCAATTCTCCTCGAGGGATGTCCTGTGGTCTTTTATAGACTATAAAATAAATTTTAGATAATAATAAATTTGATGTGTCATGATAAAACATTAAAATACTTTTTGTAACTGAGAGGAAAATGTTGATGAAATATAAATTAATGATTTTAGGATTGGTGAATCCACTCAATAGATCAAGGAACAGTGAGTTATTTTAGTTTAAATTTGGAATTTCTATCTAAAAATATTCTAGTTTCTTGACACACCAAATTTAGGGTAATGAGAAGGGGAATACAGATCCTTGTCAAGAGAACGTTTAAGAAACATGATCTTCAGAATCCAATGGTGAGGGATATTGGGTTATGATAAAATATTGGGAGACTAATAAAAATAATATTTATTTATTTGTCTAAATTTTATTAGATAAAGTAATAAAATTTTGATTATCTTATTTTTTTTATAAAAAACAATAAAATGAAATCAATCATGTCACTGTGACCCCTAATTTAGAAAGAAATCCTTCTCACTGGAAAAAATTTCCAAGAGTGGAAAAGGCACCTACGTGTCATTCTTCACCATGAAAAGAAATTGTTTGTGTTGGAATAACATTTAATAGATATTCCTAGAAATATGGAAAGTGATTAAGATCTATCTCTCTATGAGAAACATCTTAATGATTCTATAGATATTAAGTTCTTCATTCTATCATCCATACACAATTAGATTTTTAAGTAACAAGAGGATTTGGATTCCTATAGCATGATGTATCCCCTTTGGGATCTCTATCCAAAGAAGGTAATACAAGAGAGGTAAAATATCTCTAATAAATTGTTCACAACTATCTTTAGAGAGTCTATACTATATGGGCCTCATAAATTCATGATTATCAGATACATTGAACACTTGAACATCATAGGGATTAAATTCCTTGATGAGTTGCCTAATGATATCATAATTTCATCACTACCCAACACCTTCTCTATATTTATTTTGAATTATTATATGAGTAATAATGATAAGAGTATTTTTCAACATCTAACCTTTATTCCCCAAGTGGATAAGGAAATGGGGGTGATAAAACCATTATCCTTATGGTGAACAAGAAAAAAATAACCAGGAAAAATATCCCAAGACATATAAATAGTCTAAATCTCCTGATAACCATCCTTCTAAGAAGGGGATGATCCAAAGGCAAGGCCAGGAAAAAGAAGAAACATGTTTTTCATGTGGAAATCCAAACCACTAAAAGAGGAACTATAAAAAAATAAAGGGGAAGCTAATGGTTCGCTTGTTATCTGGTGAAATCTATCCATTTCTACATATTGGTTATTAGATACAGCTTTTAGTGCCCAAATTATTATCCAAATATAGGAACCAATTAGATTTTAGAAGATTTTTAGAGGATAGGTGGATCTATAAGCTGCCAATGGTGCAAGGATGAATTTTCTGGCCATTGGTGACTACCACTATTAATTTACAACAATAATGATGTTTTATTTAAGAGGTTGTTATTATGTACCTATAGTTACCAAGAACATTATTTTCGTATCATGTTTAGATATAGATGAGTTTATCTTCAAGTTTGTAAATAAAATATTTTTTTCATAATGAAAACATATGTTATAGTTTGGAACATTTAAATATTGTTATGTAAGTATTAAATTATAAAAATCAAGTATTGGAAATTGATAATGAATCTTGTTCACATGACTCATAAAACACCCAACTATGGTATCACCATCTCGATCATGTAAATGAGAAGTATTTGAAAAATCTATGTTAAGATGGTCATTTAGACACTTGTAATATAAACCCACTTTCTAGATGTCATGATTTTCTACAAGGGAAAATTTCCAAACCACCAATTGGTGGATAGGGTGAAAGGGTCACAGAGATTCTAGGGTTGGGACACACTAATGTGTGTGGACCAATTTTAGTAGAAGCTAGAGATGAATATTCTAACATCATGTCTTTTACTAATTACTTGATTAGATGTCGATATGTCCTCGTGATGAGGTATAAGTCATATTCCCTTGAGAAATTTGAGGAATTCAATAATGAAGTATATAATCAACTTGGAAATAATATAAAGAAGTTTCGATTAGATCAAGGTGGTGAATATCTTAACCATGAGTTCATTAAATATGAAAGAGAGTATGGGATTATATCTCAACTTACTCCACCATATACATCACAATGGAATGGTGTTAGTGAAAAGAGGAATTGCACCTTGTTAGGCATGGTAAGGTCGATGATGATTCATTATGATCTTCCATTTTCCATTTGGGAATATGCATTATGAACTTTTACATTCACATAAAATAGATTAAAAAATAATGGAAAAAATGGAATTCACTTTGAGTTATGGAGTTTAATTTAATCCATTATATCTCATACATGTGTATGGGGTCTTGAGGTGTTTGTTAAATATTTTTAAGGAAAAAACTATCACCCCGAAGCACGAAGTGTATCTTTATATGGAATAACATGGAAAAAAGGGATACTACTTATAAAACCCCTTAAATAAGAAAGTGATTGTCACTGAAACAAGAGTATTGCATGAGAGGGAGAACATCCTCAAAAGGGATAGTGGGAGAAAGATTGAATTTCATGAAGATGATTCTCAAGATACATAAGAGTTGGTATAGGAATTTATTCCATAGGTCCCCTAGAAAAATTAGTTCTTAAAACACAATTACATTATAGATGCATATGATAGGTAAGAGATCTAGAGAGATATGGTTAATTTGGTCAGTGAGGATGGTAAATCATCACTGGTTGAAAATGAAAAAACTCTTCTACAAGGAGGTAGTAGGGAGCTCAGAATCTACAAGATGGAAAGAAGCCATGAATTATGAAAAGGATTCAATGTATCAAAACTAATTTTGGATTTTTCTTGATGTGCTAGTTGATGAAAATTCTATTGGATAAAAATGGGTATTCAAGAGGGAAATAGACAAGAAATTTAATGTAACTATCTATATAGGAAGGCCAGTGGCTAAAGTGTTTAAAAACATCAAGGAATTGACTATGAGAAAACATTATTACCACGTACCATATTTAAATCAATTAGATTTCTACTTTCCATAGAAGCTTACCATGACTATGAAATTAGGAAGATGGATGTAAAAAGTAAATTCCTTAATGGTAACCTTTAAGAAGATTCATATATGACACAATTAAAAGGATTTGGGACTCTATGTGTGCCAAAAAATTGGATGTTGCAGATATCCATTTATGGATTGAAGAATGAATATAGTTAATGGAACATTATATGCGATGAATGCATAAATGAATTTGGTTTCATTAAGAATTTATATGGGACGTGTGTTCACAAGAGGTTTATTGGGAATTCAGTCTCTATCCTAGTTTATATGTTGATGAAATATTACTTATTGGTAACATCATACCAATATTATACTTTGTTAGGGAATTGTTAAAAAAGCGTTTCTCTGTGATGGACTTAGGTGAAGAGGCTTACATCCTAGGGATCAAGATCATTTGTGATAGATCCTAGACGATTATTGGACTAATTAAAAGTACATATATTGAGAAAATACTAAATATATTTAGTATAGAATAATCTAGGAGGGGGTTGGTTAGAGTGTCACATTTTTTACATCATTCTTAGAAAATGTATCCTCAGACACAACATTAGAACGATAGAATGAGTGAGATCTAATACGATTATGTGATATGATAAATCATGAATGCCATGTTATATACAATACTTGATGTAGACTATGAATTGAGCATGGTAGGATGATATCAAGAATATCTAGGATAAAAAAAATTAGGCTGCTGTTAAGGATATCATTAATTATCTGAGAATAACTAATGATATGTTCCTGGTGTATAAAGGAGATGAAGAGTTGGTCATCATAGGTCATACTAATGCTAGTTTTCAAAAATATCATAATGATCTGATTTTGAAATGGAGATATGTTTTGTATCTCAATAGAGGAGCTCCAACCAGTAAGAGTTCAAATAATCCATTTTTCAGTGATTCTATAGTAGAGTATGAGTATATAGAAAATTATGATGCAACCAAGGAATCCATTTGGATTCGAAACATTTTACAAGATCGTGGTTTGTTACCTAGAAATAAATACCTTATCACATTGTATTATGACTACACCAAAGTAGTGGATCTTGAAAAAGAGCCAAGGTCACACAACATACAAAGTATATACTCTAGAATTATCACCTCCTTATGGATTTATATCAGAGTGGTGAAGTTGTAGTGAGCATATTACCCATATGGGAGAACATGGAATACCCCATGTCTAAAGGCCTATCTTAGAAGAAGCATGAGAATCATGTGATAACTAGTGAACTAAAGTTTATTAGAATTTGGATCATGTACAAGTTTGGATCTGTTGGAGTTGGTTACCTAGAACCATTTTCTATGTACTATACGATAAACATGTATTTATTATTTTGAATATTAAAAAACAACTTATAACATCATGATTTTTCTTCTCTGTGACATAGTATGTGATAATGTTCTATGAGTAGATGTCTCAAGGTCATACCAGTTCCCCACTATGATGGCAGTTGAGAAGATCTACATCACTATTCATGAATATATATTCTATAGCCAGATGATATCATTTTAGGGACACAAATAATAAAAACTATCAGGGGTGGATACTAATATGACTTTGAGGAACCTTCTCATAGTGTACGACCTTGTTAATATCTAGTAGTATATTATGATAATAAGACACGTAGGTAGGAAATCCCCATTTATACATGTCATTGGATGTTTCTATATTTGAATATGTGTATTGGTCCTTAGAATTTAAAATTATTATTAATGAATATTATGAGTCATGTAATTTGGTGTATTGATGAAAAATGTGATGACAGATGTTCGTGGAGAGTTTGGATACCTTAGATGCACCATGAGTAATATTTTATTAATGAATAAAGTGAGAAATGATTTATCATGTTTGTTATTTAATACAAGTTAATATCTCAGGCCCTTTGATGGAAATGATATATCCGAAACAAATCCATGGCCATGGTTTTCTATAAGAATTTTATATTTCCAAAAATTCATATAAATAGATAATCTAGCATATAGGTTGATGGAACTAGAATGAAATGTATTCAATTTAATATAAAGTTATAAAGGGATTATATTACTATGTAAGTATTCGTATGAGGTAACATGTCATTGCAGCATTAACTTCTTTCTCTATGCATGCCTTATCTTATTTCTAAGAATTAACCTTGGACATTAGGATACTTTACCTAATGCCATTGATAAATAGGATTAGAGGTTCACACACTAAATATATCTAGAATCTCAGTTAAATAATATATTATTATTTATTATTTAATAAGTTGAATAAATATTATTCCCACATGTGGTTTAATAATTATTCATGTATTATTGATCACATTTATTCTGTCACTAGTTATTTTAGAGAATATATTATGAGTGTAATATTTAATGAATATTTATTTTCTATTTAGTGAATATAATATTTATTTATTGGTGAATAATGTTGTTCTATTTAATTAAAAAAATAAATAGACATTATTCAACGACCGATAAATATTGTGGAGGAATTATGGACAAAGTATAATGGTCTGATGAAAAATAATAAATATTGAATATTATTTAATTAAATAATATTTAATTATAATTTGAAATCATAGTGCATGTTGAGAAATAATGATATTATTATTATTATTTGACATGGGGGTTTTCTAGGATTAAATAAATAAATAATGTAACTTGTGTAATTAGTTTATTTTAACCATAGAAATATATATAACCAATTATGTTATTTTCTCATGAGATCCAATTCATTTTTTCCTGGTTATGAAAATTGGATTTCGAAAATCCTATAAAGACTAGAGATCTCTGTTATCCAAAAACACTACCATGAATGGAGAGAAATATTCCAAAACTAGATCAAGGAGAATGATTTGGAAGTGGTTCTCAAAGAAATCAATGGTAGAAAACCCAAGTGAAAATATCTATCATTCCAGAACCCAGAGATACCATCAGTGACATATATAGATTCTTGGAACATGTGTGGATCACTAGTAGAAGAAATCTATACTTGATTTATACAATGTAAGGATGGTGTACCACAGATTTGTCACTAGATTCATCAAGAATGAAATAATTTCTTAAAGGTAATTATATATTTAATTAAATTTATTATAAATAATAAATGTTTATCCTTCTTCTAGTTCTGTCGTGATTTCCCTTATCCATTTACTTTGATTAAATTTCATATATCTCGATGTTTATGATTGTTTAGATCATGGATTTATTGTCGATCAGGAAAAAATCATTGTTGGGAACCCCCCATCACACATCTGCTGTGTCTGGAACCTAAAGTACACAAGAATGGGCTAGATGATCCAGGCATGGGAACAAACCATATAATATCTGGATATACCATGAAACAAAATGTACTTATCTTAAGATAGTTTGGATCCCCCCATCCTCCTCGGTTTGGTTGAGTATCAGTAGGGTATGTTCCCTTGGTCAATATCAATGGGGGTAAGGTGAGTCATCCCAGACTGAGCATAGGATGAGTGATACCCTTTATGGGTCAGTTTTATGTAAATTTAGGTATCCCTCTACGTGTCTTAAGGTTTATCCTCTATCATTTTTTCCTAGGCTGGCTTAGGTATCATGTTACCAACTTCCAAGTTCAGTGATGTAACATCCTTCAATCTATCACTCTATCACATGGCTAAATTTGGTTTGTTACTGGACCTCAAACACAACACCCCATATACCATAGGCTACCGACTTATAGCGGGGGTGTAAGGAATATAGTGGTAATACTATACAAACTAGTATAATTTTACAACATAGATGAAATAAATAGTAATAATAAATATCAGAGTAATAGAAATATCAAAAACATTACATCATAATAATGTAAAGGAAAGGATGGAAAATTTAAATAAAATAATAAAAAATGTAATTTCAGGCTAGAATGTATCTAAATTTTAAATCGAAATTAATTCAGTTAAAATAACATGATTAAAAAATATATACTTAAAATTCTCTGATCATGAACCCCATGTCAGTCCTGTATCCAAGTTCCAACCCATCCAGTAATTAATAATCAACTACAAGGACCCTTTCCCTTTTCCAAATATACACCCATGTAATATTCTTGGGTACCAAATTTCAGCCCATATAGGGTGATACTAAAGTACATTATCTTGAAACCACATTTCTGAACAAAACCAACATGATAAATAAGTGAATGAAATAAAACGATAAACATGTGTATTAATTAAAAAATTAATACAATACATCAGAAAAACCAACATTGGAACTATGCCAGATTATCTATGATCATATAGTGAAACCATTCCAACCATAACCACAAACCATTGAATAACCACATAACCAAGAAACACCCACTGCATAACAATTTAAACATAAATGGTCTAATCCCTATAATCATTACAACATAATTGAGAAAATACCTTTATATAATCATTTTAGCACAACTAGGTCAACCCCTTTATAAAAGAATTTTAGCAGAACCAACATAAGTACTTTACATAAGAATTCAAAAAACAACAACTATAGATTTTTTATATAAGCATTTCAACATCCTTAACTGAACAAATCATAATGAAAAGGATACCATAACATAAAATGATTTCATAATTCTAAATGGATTATTCTTCCAAATACCATTTGTAGTTCAACAACCCATTCTTCCATTAAATTGTATCTTATTTCATTTTCATTATAGTTTTCACATTCATTTATATCAGATAATCACTAGCCATTTCAATTATCAATTAATCTATTTTTCCAGGTTAATCTATCATAAGAAATGACCTGAAGTATTTTTTCGTGATAAACATATTTTATCCACTACCGAGTTCTTAATTATTCAAGGGTAATTGAAATCTAGGACACAACACCATTGGATATAAATGGATTACAGGATTAATCCAAACCATGATTTATCAACACTATTATTTTATTTAACTAATGTTAAAGCAATGTTGGAACACGATCACAATATTCTCAATACTTAAACAATTTGAAACATACCACATGGTTCTGTTTTAGACCACCTACCTTTATCTGGTGATTTAACAAACACTTCCAACAAGTAACACCATCGTGAAAAAGGATAAGACGTTTTCAAGAATAAACTTAGATAGAAAAATACCCATATCAAAACCCAAAACAACCATAGTCATGTTATTCCAATATTATATTAGATAACAATAGAAGAGAGGGCAAAATCAAATAAAAACAACTCACCCGGAAATAAATGCTTGATCATGACACCCAAAAGTTTTGATATCACTCCAAAATATCATTTATTCACTTGGGGTTTAAGAGATTAGAGATTCATGTGGATGAGAAAAATATTTTATGCACATACCGGCCTTAAAACTTTAACACCCCAAAAAATGTGAGACTTAAAATATAAAATATTACTACCCACGTCGAAAAGGTACACATTTATTTTTAGGAGACTACCTGATTATAATTTCATAGTTAAACGCTCTTGGGCTGGAGTAGTGATCAGGATCGGTGACCTCCTGAGAAGTTTCCCAAGGTATCTTTTAGTGAGAAAATATAACACTGAAATAAATCATGTTGTACTGTGGGGATATTCATTCGTATGATAAGCGACCCTAGTATGTAATAACCTATGGATATTTTGGAAGGCAACCAAGGTATTATAGGAGACCCACAGGGTTAGGTGGATAAATTCATGGCCAAGGGAAAGATAGTTCATGATAAATGGTATTATATCCAATCCATATCTAGAATTGTAGTGTAACTTCCTGGGTTTGGTGTGTGGGTTCAATAAATATGGTGTTTTTCTTTAAAGGAGTGGAGAGTACAATTCCTAGGAAAAGTTAGACTTAAAAAGATAAATGTTACTACCCAAGTCAGCAAGGAGAACCATTATTTTAAGGAGCCTACCTAAATAGAACTCCATTGTTTAGCATGGTTGGACTATAGTAGTGATCATGATTGGTGAACTCATAGGATGTTTCCCAAGGTGTGTGTAAGTGTGGAAAAATAACACTGAAAGAACTATTACTGGCCCGTGAGGACATTCATTAGTCTGATAAGTGACCTAGTGGGTAATAGCATATTATATTCTTGGTAAGAAACCATATATTATAGGAGAATTATGGGGTAAGGTGACTAGGTTCATGTCCTAAAGAAGGTTGAGTTGTGATAAAAACCATTGACCTAGATAAATTCATAGTGTATAATATTTTCACATAATGTATTTATCAATTTATGAGTTACACCAAAAAACACACCACCCCGGGTTAAAATAAACCCAATAGAGTGTTACATGACATGGAAAAATTTCATAGTGTGTAACTATTTCATGACATGAATTAGATAATGATGTCTTCCTAGACAAATTTACATATCATGTAATAGTTTTAAATTATGTAAATTTCCATCAAATAGTACTCAATCAATTTTCTATAAAAGAGCATGAACCACCTATGAATCCTTACAAACTCAATTATAACAATAATAATCCCTTGAAACACTTACAACCAGACCCCATTAATTCAAAAAATATACATCCCTAAAAGTTAGTTCATTTTCCCAGTAAATTATCTTCATTCCCAAAAAAGGGACTAGACTGCCAATGTTCATTGAAGAATAAAACCCCCAATGAAATTGATTCTATTCAAAACCCAAAGATGAATGTTTCTAAAAATATGGGATCATTTCTTGTGATCCCCTTACAAGTGTAATACTCTAGGTAGGGTTAGGTATCCCAAAAATTCCTTGGGTGTGACCCTCTATATTTTTTTAGACATCTTCTAAGATCTAGTGTTACTTTTTCATGGTGAAGATTGATGGGAACATCAGCTCATATGGGTTCCACCAGTGTTAGTAAGACTCAAGGAATGAGTAATCCCTGTCGATCATAAAAAATACCTTTTTTAGAATGTACACTTTAATATTTTTTGGTAGGTTTTTATTTAAAACATTTCATTTCCCATAACTATGTTGTAATATAATGTGGTATTAGTTGTGTTCATGCATATTTGATATCTATTGTAACATTTTTTTCCAAAATATATTTATATTTGGATTTGTGTGTATATTTTCAAGTAATTTAGGATAAGGCTAACCATGTGTGTGATATTAATAATCAGTGTTAATAACTAGACTCTAGAATATATGAGGTTTTTTAGGGTGTCACACTCAGCTTACCATCATCCAGTTAGGCCCTGGAGGGTCTTCTTGTGGTAAGAAATTCTTGTCATGCTGTAATAGTTGCAAAAATGATTATATTCACACATACGATAAAAATTATAATTTTTATAAAATTACCAGAATATTATTTTTAAACCTCTTAGTAAAAAGTGAAATATGGGTAAAAATGAAATTAAAATCATTGAAAAATATTAAAAAAACATTATTGAAAAGATTTTGTGACACATGAATATAAGTGAAAATGATTTCTATAAATAACCAAACATCTTAAACATAAATATAACAACTTAATTGATGAATATCCATTACATTACATAACGATCCATACCATAATCATTTAGATCTAGTACCTTTGGAAACATATACACATACAAAATTGGTTCATAAGTGAGCAACATAATCTCTCATTAAGTTATTCATAACTAGTACCCTTCTTAGAAATATCATACATAATACATTTCTTCATAACCTAGTGAAAAGAAACATAATATAGCTGAGATCAAATGATAAGTTAGGGTAAAAAAGGTAGATATCATTCTATGAACATATTAAATCTTAATATAATCCTAAGGGTATGATGTCATGAACATAACATATAAATTTCATACCCAACCTATAATCGATCATAAAGATGTGTCATGGAATAATGCATTATCATTCTAAAAGATATGATTCATAAGAGTGTGAAATAATCATAACTCATGAACCATAATCTCATCCCATAAATGTGTAGAACCAACATAGGTATAGAAATAATTTTATTTAAAAATTTTAACTACCCAGACCATGAAACATTGTTGATAAGGATTCATAACCTATTTCCCATTGTGGTTCACACCCATCGATCTGTTTCCCATTTTGGATCAATAAAATCATCCAATTTCCCATTGTAGATCCAGCCTATTGACTAATTTCCCATTGTTATATAATGAGATATAAATATTTACCCAATGCATTAGATGTATCTATAGGATTCACTAATAACATATTGAAAATAATACATATGTGTGCCAAAATATCAAAAAAAATCATCATATTAGAACCCATGAAAAGAAATGGTCTAACAACTGGGTCCCAGAGACATCATAGACACCCCACCCTTAGCATGGTAGTCAGGTCCCGACCTGCTAGGTACCACAAGTTGCATTCATCATATTAGAACCCATGAAAAGAAATGGTGTAACAATTGGGTCCCGGTGATAGTACACACACCATTCCATTATCATTGTAGTTGGGTTCTGGCCTTCTAAGTACAACCAGTTGCCCTGCAGACTTCTGGTCCCCACCCTGGTCCCAACCACGTGCCCGAATGGGTCATTTTACAAATGACAGTCTCCACTGGTCAACAAATATCTTTTCTAGTGTTCTTTGTCCGCATTCACACACACCATGAGAAACTTCCCAGAAGGTCACACATCATAGTAACTACTTCAATCCAATCACATATAACTGTGTAGTTCTTATTAGATAGGCTCCTGAAAAAATGGTTCACCTTGTTTACATGAGTCATATTATTTAGTAATTTAACCCATTATCATTATGGGGAGTTAGATTCACCCCCCCTTTAGAGCACAAAATCCTTTTTGTGGGATATACATTTCAAACCAGGAACTACACCTCACATAAGGATAGGTACCACCTATGATACCAAATGTGTTAACTAGATCCCGGTGACAGAACAGAAACCTCACCCTTAACATGGCCCTCAGGTACCGACCTTCTAGGTACCACTGGTTTCCCCAAAAATACGTGGTCCCCACCCTAGGGCCCACCCATGTGCCTGAGAGGGTCATCTGACAAATGAAAATCCCCACATGCCATCACATGTCATTTCCAGTGTGCTTTGTCCTCACTTACACACACCCTTAGAAACTTCCCAGAAGGTCACCCATTCTGATAACTACTTCAACCCAATTGCGTTTAATTATGGAGTTCTAATCAGATAGGATCCCAAAAAAATGTGCACCTTGTTTTCATGAGGATGGGTACCACCTCTGATACCAAATGTAATAATCGATTCTCAGTGATACAACAGACACCCCACCCTTAACATGGCCCTCGGGTCCCGGCCCGCCAGGGACCACTAGTTTCCATGCAGACATGAGGTCCCCACCCTAGGGCCCACCCATGTGCCCGAACAGGTCATCTGACTAATGAAATCCCCATATGCCAACACATTTCCTTTCTTTTGTGTTTTTTCCTCACTCATACACGCCCTGAGAAGCATCCCAGAAGGTCACCCATCATGATCACTACTTCAAGACAATCACATTTAACTATGGAGTTCTGATCAGATAGGCTCTCGAAAAAAGGTTCACCTCATTGACATGAGTCATATTATTTATTCATTTAACTCTTTATCATTCTGGGGTGTTACATTCACCCCCCCCCTTAGATAACAACATCCTCATTGTGGTCTCTACATCTCAACCCAGGCAGTGCACCACACGTAAGTATGGGTACCACCTATGATAGCAATTGTAATAACTATGTCCCAGTAACTTAACAAACACCCTAACTTTAACATGTCTATTGGGTCATGGCCCACCAAGTACCCCCAGTTTCCCCGAAGACACATGGTCCCCACCCTTGTTCCCACCCATGTTCCCAAATAGGTCATCTAACTAAGGATAGTCCCTACATTCCAACATGAGTCATTTCTAGTGTGCTTTGTCCTCACTCAAAGACACCCTGAGAAAATTCCCAGAAGGTCACCCATCCAGATCACTACTCCAAGCCAAGAAAGTTTAACTATGGAGTTCGAATCATATAGGCTCCTAAAAAAAGGTGAAACTTGTTGACACGAGTCATATCATTTAGTCATTAAACACCTTATCATTCTAGGGTGTTAAAAATGAGTTCCTTACAAATTTCATAATGGAATAACCCATAGAAATTAAATTAGTTTTATAAATATCTCATTATTTCATCATATCGTAGCCTGTGGGATAAAAATTAGTTTCATAAAAAAATTATAATTTCGTCACAGAATAACTCATGAAAGAGGAACGAGTTTCCTAAATATTCTATAATCACATGCCTAAACCATTAAGACCAGGAAATAAAGGTAAATAATATAACTCCTTTATAGAGGTATTTTTATTTCATTTATATCACACATTTTATTTAAACATATCATTATTATGTTTCAGGTAAATCATAAGTGAAAAACTAATCATGTCACATTGTGAGGCAATAGTCCTTTATACACACGAGTGACGTTACCGTATACAATAAAATGTAAAGTAAGAAGTAATATTCCATATTATAATTAAAAATATATAATAATATCATAAATAAAATATATAAATATTAATTTCATCATTACATCCATTCGTGAGATTTGGTGATGGGAAAAAATTACATCGGTTTGCAAGGCGGTTGTCCATTATACACACGATCACAATTTTGTTTCCCATTTGATGGAAGAGTATATGGATATAGGTTATTCCATAAAAATAATAAGTTATAATTATATAGTATATAATAGTGTTATTATATTTTAATTAATAGTATATTAATTAAGGTGTAAGAGAATAATTAATATGAAAGAGTTTAGTGAAGACAATTATATTCTCTTAGAACAACCTCCTTTGCATCTCTTATTAAAGACCCTAGGGTTTGTCTTTTGGTATTAATGGTAGCTTTAGAACTTGAATAAGGATATTTGGAACGCATTTTTTTAGTGTTTTGTTGAGATAAATCTCATAATAGGTGTGAAAATTTGACAGAAGTAGGTGGCCTTTAATAATGATGGATGAGTTATATTTTTTGTAAATACCCAAAACTATTCAATAATAGGAAGTAACTATTACCTGAAGTCCCTCTAAAATTTATAAATAATTTACTAGAAGGATTATATGGTTACTAAACATCTCCAACATAGTTTTTTTAAAAAATTGTTCATTATCTTTTGATTTTACATAATTTTACCATTTTAGTTTTCACCATGGTAACATGAATCCTTATATTTACCTAGTTAATTTATAATTTAATACTAAAATTAAAATTATAATTATTATATAATTCTTACCCATTAATTCTAAATAAAAAAAAATTATTATGTAAAAATATTATTTGGGTGGAAAATTAATTTTAACACAAGAATATGAAACTCCCCAAACACCATTTTAACCTAAATCACGATAATTAAGATTTATTGTTTTTGTAATTTTTATGACCTTAAATTAGTTAGAAATTATTATATAACAAAATTATGATAAATAGAAATATTTTATCCATTTTATCAAATTAAAATAATATAATTGGTGGAATTTAACCTAATATTAATCCTACAGAGGCAATGAACAAGTGGTTTAACAAAGAAATTTTTTTCAGAAGTTTATAAATATATTCTATATTAGTATTCAATAATAAATTGATTCAAATGACCAATATTGGGTTAATAATAATGTAATTGATATAATTTTACTTTTGAAAGAATTTTAAAATTTAATGTATCCTTATAAGCTCTTTAAGAAAAAAGGAATTTTCAATAAATTTATGTATTTTTCACTATTTATCAAAAAATTAATCTTTATGGGAAAACACTAAAAATTAACCCTAAGTTAATTTTGATATCTTGATTCAAAAAATAAAGTTAAAATTTTCAAATAAATTTAATACAAGTTAAAAATTTTAGTTTTATTATTTGTTCATAAAAATCAATAAAAATCATTTTTTTAGAAAGGGGTATTTTTCAAAACATATGAAGACTTTACTAAAAACTAAGTACTTTTTATCAATATGATATATTTATATAAAAAATAATAGTTAATTTTTATTTTTTATTCCTATTAACATATCCAATTTTAATTCTTATATAATAATGGTAATTTTTAAATAATAATATCCTTAGTTTTTTGTGGTTCATTAAGACTTGGTGTTTGGTGTATTGTAAACTATTATAGAAATTTATTTATTTGGAAAAAATATTTCATAAAATTGGGGTGTTATTTTATAACCCCATTAAAAATAATTTATACTATGAATTTTTTCACTCTGATTCAAACAAATGGGGATAATTCTACCTCATCATATCCTCAGGTTCCCTTGTGGCTTCCTGATGTTGGTGGTTCGCCAAATAACATTGAACATGTGAGTGGTTTTGTTTTATTACACTTTCGATCTATGATCCAGAATCTCCATTGATTTCTCATCCTAATAATGATCATTATCCAACTAAATGAACTATGGTTTTTCTATATTATATGTATAGGGTATGTACTTTCTTAGGATAGATACATCAAAACATTAGGAACTTCAGAGAGGTTTGGTGGAAGTGAAAAATGATAATCTATCATCTCTATATGATCAAGAATTTCAAAAATACTGATATTATTAGTGATTTTTAACTTAATTATTAATATCATTACCTCCATCCATGGATAAATTCATTGAAACACCTTCTCATAAACTTGAAATTCAAGATCTCATTGACGATTGTTAGCTTAACTTTTTCGCGGCCTTTGTGATTCCCTTATGTGTTGTTGAATACCTCTAATCATCTTTACCGTTTCTTTGTCTTTCTTAAGTTCTAAATATACCATAAAATAATTTCAATGACCTAAAATATATTATAAACCCTAAGGGTTACCAATTAATTTAATATTATATCCATAAAATGTAATGGCATTCGTCCAAAATTATATTTTTCAATAAAACTTATAAAAAACCAAAGGGTTGTATTGCAATAAATGTTTCCAAAATTTTCCTTAATCTAGAAAAAATAATATCATATAAAAGCTAAAAATGGATGTCTTATAATTTTAAATTATTATCAAAAATATACTCATAAACCCATGATGTTATTCATAACTTGTAAGTTAATATTACATTGACGCATATACAATTCCGAAATATAATTCACCCTTTATTCCTTAAATAAGCTATTTTATGAAACAAAAACATTTCCATTAGAAGGTGGTGTTCATCATTGAATTTATATAATATAAAATGTGATTTAATAATTCAATATTCAATATATATGGAGATAATACATGCTCAATATCACATAAAAATTTCAATAAATTAGGAACAATAAGATTTTTATAGGTCCCATTCACATAAAATAAAATATGAAATTCCCAACAAAATAGTAGACTATAAGTTTTCCCTAATTATCATTATTAACATAAAATTTTGTGATTACATAATATTAACCTCTACCATTGTCTTTAAAGGTTTTTTTGGGTTATCATCCTCATTATCCCTTGTATTGGGGAATTTAGTTTCATAATTCCCATAATCCATGCATTTTAAGCACTGGAGTGTGTGTGGTATATTCCATGGAGTTTTCAATATATTTCCATCATTATCAAATTTCTTACCATAACTTTTGGAATCAAATTCTTGATGAAATTACTTCCCAGACATAAAAAATTCACTAGTACCCTTAATACAATTTTCCCCAGATTTCATTCAACACTTTGAGCATGAAGGAACAATCATATTCTTTTCTCCATTTTAGAGTTTCCTTTGAATTCCATTTTACTTTTCATATCAAAACCATGTGATTGATGGGAAACCCCAACATTTATTTCTAACTTTATATCATTATGAACAATTTCTTCATATATATTGATGTACCTTATGTCTAATTACCTTCATAGAATTGGTTTTAAGCCACTGAATAATCGGACCCCTTTCTTTCAAGTGGGTGAATAATAATAGAATCGTATAACCCATGTCTTGTAAAATTCACCTCATATATACCAATAGATTAATCATACATAAAATTTAACTCAATTAATTCCTTATCCATATTTTTATAAAGAATATGAGGAAAGTAATTATAGAAAAATAAGTTCTTAAACTCATATAATCCCATGGATTCGGTTTCATCTTGTTAACTGATATTCTTGATAAGAGTCCACCATTGATCATATTCACCTTCTAGACGATAGAAAACACAAATTATTTTTCATTCTCTAAACACTATATAATGAAAAATAAATTTTTATTGGTACTTATACATTAATTAATAACTAGTGGATTAATACAACCAGTAAAATAAGGTGGATTCTGCCTTATTAAGGACTCAACAGAACATTGTTCAATCTTTTTTTTTTTGAATTTCTGTATCATTTATATCCATATAATGTTATCATGATTGGTGTGTATAAAGGCTCTTCTCTGTGCACCAGGTGATGATCAAGTCCATTTAAATGTTCCCTTTGCGGACTTACTACCCCTAGATACCTATTTTCTAGATCCTAATCAACTTCTAGTGTCAATATAGTGATTTAATTACATAGAAATTTCTCACTATGTACTTTACAAAATTTCATTGAAAATTTCCTATACTTTGACTCATCCTTAAACTTATCATAAGATATATCCATAGAAATATCCTTATACATATCAATAGGTATCTCAATAAATTTTTCTAAACCCTGTTTATATTTTTTAGCTAACCCTTGATCTGATAAAAAAATTTAATTCCTAAACCTCTCATATATAAATATTGCATCTCAATAGATAAATATTCATTACATAACATAATGATCCACACCAAAATAATTTAAGTCTAGTGTCCTTGGGAACTTTTAATAATAAAACCATCAACCATAATTAATCCACATCATCTCTCACTAAGTTATTTATAACTAGAACCCCTCTTATATATATCAAACATAATACCATTCTTTATAGCCTGGGCAAAGGATACATAAAAAAGGGTAAGCTCAGATGCTCGATAAGGGTAAACATGGGATGTATCATTCAATGATCATATAAAATCATGATATAAGAATAATGTTATGATATTGTTAATATAACATAAAATTTTTATACCCAAAATTTCATAAATCATAAACATGAGTTAGGGCATTAAAAATTATTATTCCAAAATATATGACTTACAAGAGTGTGGAATCATCATAATTAATGAACCATAAGCTCATGTCATAATATTATGGAACCAACATATGTATATAACCCATTTTATTTTTCAAGCTTAACTTACAAGCCAATCAACATAGTAAATCATGCTACATTACCTTTTCTCACTGTTAATAAAACACATCGAACTGTTTCCCATTATGGATAAAGCCCATCATCCTATTTACCATTGTAGATTAAGAATGATGACTAGTTTCCCATTATTATTTCACAAGAATATAAAATTTTACCAAATTAGTTGGAGGAATATATATATCCCACCCATCACATAAGTAAAATAATACATGTTTGTGCGATAAGATTATAAAACATTCATCATTTGAAAACCGATTAAGTGAAATGGGTTTTATAAGCATTTTTTCATAGCATAACTCATGTAAAAGAATGGAGTTTCATATACATATCATCATTTTATCATAACATAACCCTTGTAAAATAAATTCTTTTCATAAAAATTTCATCATTTAAAGAAAGAATAAATTGTGAAAAGTAACGGGATTCATAAACTTCTTTTCATTATAGACATTAACCATTTAGAGGGAGAATAATAAATGAATACTTGTATCATATCCATATTAAATCATAGATTAAATTAAAGTAGGTCATAAAATATGTAAAATTATCTAGAAATATTTACGAGATCATTTCTTGAGGAAATATAATATCCACTTTGAAAAAAAAACAATTAAAATAAAAAATATTTTCAGACAATTTTTATTTTAAATTAACCTTTGAAACTTATGAATGAGGATTTAAAGATAATTTAAAACATTTCATGATGAAAAAAATACTTTACACTTTGAAAAACACTTTTTAAAGCATAAATGTTTTTCGAAATTCCTTTTCTTTGAAAATAACCTTTAATACTTATAAAGGAATATTTAAATTTCATTCAAAAAATATCTTGATAAAATATCCATTCCACATTGAAAAAAACATTTAAAAAATAAAACATTTTCAAAATATTTTTCTGTTAAAATAATCTTGGAAAATTATAAATAAATATTTTAAGATATTTTATAATATTTCTTTAAGAAAACTAGATTTTTTTCAAAATAAATTTTTTAAAGTTATAAATTCAGGAAATATTTTGGAAATCATTTTATTTGAAATTAACCATGAATTATTATAATGAATATTTAAAATTAAATGATGGTAATAATGATTGAAATATGTGTTCATTGCGTACATGTTAATATAATGATTCCTATAACAATTTTAGTAAAATACAATAGGCCTTGTTAGGAAAATGAAATGAAGAAACATGTGTATGAATGTATTTAATAAATATTTTATATAATTTTAAAGCATTTTTTGAATTTTTTTTATAAAACATTAATATAGAAGAAAAAGGATTTCTGACCAAAGAAAGAAAATATATTATTTTTCTTAAAATCTATTATTTTGGTCTCTCTAATATTTTAAATAGGAAAATAAATGTAATTTTTTTAATGAATTAACCATATGATAATAAAATAAAAGAGTTTATTGGGAGTTATATTATAATATCTCATCATTAGAAGAATATCATAAATAATCATGTTAAAAAAATGAGATTATAACATTAAACATTACCACTTTGGTATATTTTGAATCATGATCCCCTTGAAGAAAAATAAAATAAAATGAAAGTTTAAATTTCATGAAAAATATGATATTTATTATTTAATATTTAAAAGGAGAATTATGTACACTACATAAAAGAAGATAGGTTCAGAACACAATATATGTATCCAAGAAAGAAAATTGAGAAAAACCCTTAATTTCTTTGGTAAAATTTTCAATTATAATATAAAATAAAGAATATAAACAATTGAAACAATAAATATAATGTGAATAATTATATTTATGATATAAAATTTTAGTGATTCAATATATATTCAACAAAAAATAAATAAGTGGTTAATATGACATAAGTCTCCCAGAAATAAAATAGAGACTAGAAATCCATTACCATAAGTCTTTAATTGGTTTTTACATGTTTAAACCTAAATTATAATAATTATATGTTTAGTATAAATATATTAAACAAAAATTATTATATATATACTACTATATATGATTTACTTATGACCTTTTATCACTAGTTTATTAATAATTCATTGTTAAAATCTTGTTTCATGTCATAATAGTTTTGTTTTTCATCTCACCTCCAAATCCATTTTTTTAATTTTTGAAAAACACTTTTAAGATAAAGTGTGAAACTTAACAAAATTACAACACATCACAATTAACTCGGAAAGAACCCAAAATAAAAAACTACCATAACTACATGCCAAATTAAAACAATTTTTAAATTCAAAACACCTAAACCGAATGTTCGTGCTTTGAGAACCGCACCGCACTGTGCCTCCTTGATTCTAGAACCACCAAAACACTGATATGAGGTTCACATTCCACACATCACCTGCACCATAATCGCTCCAGAAACATCGTTTTCATCAAAATCACCATTGTCCATAAAAATCAACACAGTTCCAGTCACAGGATAGAACAAACACTGGTCGGACCCATCACTCCACTGGAGATAATCCCACAATCCTAGAAAATCAAGATACACCACCATCATATACATCAGAGAAATAACCACCATCATCTCCGTTCGAGCACCATTGTCACCATTTTAGCATGCTGGATGCGCCACCTAGATACCACTATCTGCTCGAACAACACATCCCAAACCATCCATGAAGACCGCTACACCTACTGACTTGGAAAGTAGCATTGGAATAGGACGACAGTGCAGAGTATGAGCAGCATTTAACACTGACGACTTCCTCCCTAACCAATACAGAGAAAATCCATAACAAAAACACCAATAGAACCTTCATCAGGTAGGTCTTGAGAAGATCGACCACTAAATACAATGACTCAAAAAAAATCCACACTGAGAACCGAAGCATACTGCGAAAAGGGCACTGTCGTCCACCGAACCCCACCTCCAAAAACCATTGAGGAACCATCGCTTCAGATCCAAATCGGAGAGAAGAAAAAGGGCCTTGATGGTAAATGAAGGGATAAGAGCAGCCTAGGTCTCCAAATGGCGGAAACGTGTTGAGACAAAACCAGAACCACGAAGCAAAGTCGAGCCTAAATGGAAGCGCCTGGAGAAAAGACGACCGCCGAACCCCTTATCCCAAAACCCATGTGTTACAACCACTCCAAATCCAACCTAGAGAGGAGTGGAAGAACGCGAGATCAGGGTAGGGTTGAATCAGCCAGAGCCTTCAATCCAGCAAGCTTCGGTAGGACCAAAAAAGTCACCCCAGAAGACGAACACCACGAAAACAGCACCTTCATATTTACAAATCGAATCGGCTCAAATTTTTTCAGAGAATCATTGACAGTGACCACCTCTACCGCTGAAGAAGCTCCGTCCGAAGCCCTCTTCAGAAAATTAGGCTACCTCGCCTTGCTAATAAAATCACAGATCACAGTTGGCATAAGAGACTAAGAAGGCAGAACATGGTTCGGAAATCTTCTTGAGGATGTGACACCAGAACGAAATCCTTCACATGGTATTGAGAAGCTACAGCGACAACAGAGCACACCAGGACATTCCGGGACATGCTGGCATAATTTGTATTATTGGTCCAATTAATTTGATAATAGTTTCATAATCTCTAAAATTTTAACCATGATTTAAATATCATATATATTTAGTATATATGTTTTTATTGTAATCTATAAAATTTAAAGGTAGAAAATAAAATACACTTTTCAGGGAAACAATAGGTCATACGTACACATAAACATTGGTTCCATTTTGTTAATGAATTGAAATAAAGAAAGGTAAATAATATATATAATTCCCAGAGTAATTTTTATTTCCTATATATCACATGTGTTAATGAAAACTATTTTTATTACTATCCAAGTAAATAGTTAGTGAAAAAAGTCACATCAGTTGAGAGTCGGTAGTCCATTGTACATACAAGAGACATTATAATATTCCCATAAAATAAGAATTAATATGGTATATGTGATATTATAATTATATAAGTATAATAATATCATAAATATAATAAATAAATATTTAATACAACATTATATCCAACCATGAGAGGCGTTGATGGAAAACGAATTACATCTCTTCTCGAGGAGATATTTCTCCATACATAAGATCAACAGTTTCATTTCCCATATGATGGAAGAGGAGATGGATATGGGTTATTAAATAACCATAAAAAATATCATTATTTGGTAGATAATTTTTTAATTACATTTTAATTAAGTATAACGTGAATGAATTTGGTAATATAATAACTAAAATGAAAGAGTTTAGTGAAGACAATTAACTTCACTTAGAACAACCCCCTTTGTATCTCTTATTAATGACCTTGATTATGGTATTTTGAAATAAATATAATATCTAGGACATGGATAAATATTTGGGGAGCTATTTTTTAAGGTTTTATTAAGCTAAGCGGATTACGATATGTGGATAAGTGGGGAGAGGAGTGACATTTTTTGTAAATACTCAAAACTATTCAATAAGGGGAAGTCATTGTCCCGCCTTTTCAAGAAAATATTGATAAATAATGGGGTGAATGGATGATATTGAAGATCCCAAAATCTGCCAAAAAAACATGTTTTGATCATGTTATTACTTATCCTTTAACTTTAATTAATTTTATCATTTTAGTTTTCACCACATTAACTTGTATCTTTTTATTTACATAGGTAATTTATCCTTAAAGACTAAAATTAAGATTATAATTATTATATAACTTGGAACCAATAATTATAAATTGTAAATAAAATTTATTAAATAAAAATCCAATTTTTGTGGAAATTTAATTTTTACAAAATGCATAAAATGCACAATACCCATTTTTAACCTTAATCACGATAATTTATTTTTATTGTCTTTATTAAATTTTTTGAAGAGAATTTTATTTTAACATTTTATATAAAATAAATTATGATAATTATAAATATGTAATCCAAATTTTTTAAATTCAAATCACATAAGTGGTTAAATTTAATTTAATATTAATTCCATAGACGTGGTGGAAAAGTAGTTTTCCAAAGATAAATTTTCCAAAGGTTTAAATGGTTTCAATGTTGTAATTAAATATCAAATTGATTATAATGAACATTTATGTATTAATTTTAATATAATGGATATATTTTTTATTTTTAAACCATTATTAAGTGAAATATAAACTTATAAATTCATTAAAAAAAGAAAGTTTCCAATAAAAACATGTATTTTTTACTATTCATTGAAAGATTAATAATTTTAGAAAAATATTGAAACATAAACCTACAATAATTTTGATATAATGATTCCAAAAATTTATTTATTTTTCACATAAAATTTATTAAATTGAGACAAATAAATTTTATAATTTATGAATAAAAATAAATAAAAATCATTTTTTGGGGAAAAAAGTATTTTTCAAAATGTATAAAGAAATTACTAAAAATTAAATACTTTATATCAGTATGATTAATTTATATATAACAATTATAGTTAAATTTTTTAAAAAATTATTCCTATTAATGTCTATTTGTTTAATGTCTAGGTAACAACAATCATGTTGAAATAATAATATTAATAGTTTATTGGGGTTCATTAAAACACAATGATGTGTTTAATTTAATCTATCAATGAAATTTAATTTATTAGAAAATATATATCATAAAATAATTGGGTGTAACATTTTTTACTGAAAAATGGAAAATAAGATCAGTTATTCACAAAAAATATTTTCAGTACTATTTATTGTACGAAAGAAATGAATATTTTACTAAAGCATCAAAGTTCTATAAGTAACTAAATGATAAGAAAAATAAAATTCGTTAATTAGATAAGGATTACATAAATTTCCTCTATGAAAATTTAAATATAAACAATCCCCAATAAAAATGGGATTGAAACATAAATCCCTTACCTTAGGACTCACCTTTCTTAATATGTGTTAGAACCTCCTATAAAATTTATATGGATTTTTTATATATATATTATTTTAATATTTTATATTATTTACTTATATCATCCTTTCACACATTTTTTAACAATTATTTATTAAAATCATTGTTTCGGGTGATAACTGCTTCATTTTTCATCCATGTTTCAGTTCAATAGTCTTGTTCCTTGTACATTTATCATGGTTAAATAATATATATAATTTTAATCATGATATAAATAGTATTTATATTCACTATTTTCCTATTTTTAATCACACATAAAAGGTATATATCGAAAAAAATATTTACGATGTTCATGGATTTGGTAAGTCGGACGTACGCATGAATACTGCTATCATTTTATAAAAAAAGAAAGAAAGAAAAATAATATTTTATCATTATAGAACCATAATTATATCATAAATATCTTGTATAAATATTTAATTCATCATAATAATAAACCATAAATAATAGTGATGCAAAATTTATTATATCACTATGCGAAGGCAGCAGTCCACACATACGAACGACGGATACTTTCATTTAGAATTTGATGAAAAAGAGGGTTATAATAGTGGTTTCATAAAAATAATAAAATTTCAATATATTAATGATACATTTGTTTTTATTTAATGATAATGTACTCTAGTTAATATGAGGAAGAAGAAGAATTAAAATTGAAGGTACTCGGTAAATTATTATACCTCTTCATTGAGAAACCTTTTTTAGCTTACATCATTAGCCTTGAATGGATAGTATTTTTGAAATACTAGATTATTTATGAAATGGGGAAGTAATATAGAAAGGTATTATGTTAGTTAATGTCTAATAAATAAGGATCATGATCTGTACATAATAAAGTATATTTGGTATCATGTTATAAGGGTGGGAAATGACCTGCTAGGAATTACTTAAAATATTAAATAATATATATATATATATCATAGTCAGGTAAATTGGAATCAAGGAATGAAAAATTGAAATATAAGATATGATAATTACTAAATAATATCATCCAATCTCATTAGAAAATATTTTGGATAAATTATAAGGCTTATCTCTTAGCTAAACCACTTTAAACTCATTTTAACCTTAACCGTGATAACTCAAATTTTTTCCATGATAACATAATTATATGAGTAAAAGTAAAATGGGAATTATAAAACAATTGATATGAGGATTAAAATTTTGTAATCAATTTATCATATTTAATTTTTAAATGGGGTAGAAAATACATTTATTATATAAAAAAATACGCATGAAAACTAATTATCAGGAAAATACCATATTTTGAAGTAAAAAATAATTTTATAGATAAATAATGTAAAAAATTGGTTTCCAAGATTTTTTTTGTTAAATAGTTAAAAATTGATGTTTTTTATACTTTTATATTAATTAAATACTGAACTAAATATTCCAACCATTCCATTCATTGTAAAGACCAAAAAATAGTTTTAAATTTGAATAAAATATAAGTTTTCTTCATAAAAGTCAACGTAGGGTTAAATAATTCAAAATAATATTTTAAAATACATAAATAAATCCTTAAAAATATGTTTTTCCAAAACCCACCAATAAAATATGATAGAGTCAATTTTGGAGATATTTTAAAGCTTTATGACATGACTTTCAGCCAATTTCTCCTATTTTACTAAGTTGTCCATATTTTGTTTATGATTACTGTTTATAATAACCAAAAAATATTATAAACCAATTAAATTAAATAAATTATAATTATTAAAAATATGTAATATATTTTATAAAATTAAACATACATATGTGTAATAATTTAATTTGAAATTTCACAAACAAAATGTAATGAAAAGTGCTTTGCAAGAAAAAATTGTATTCTTATGTATAATTTTTTTATACCCAAACCATGTATAAAAATAATTAAAATAACCTTAATTGGATTTTATATAATAAAAATGAACTAATTTTACATTGATACAATTTTAAAACAAAATGGAACATTGTAAATATTTTAAATTAAAAGAAATTTTGTTAATAAAAATAATTATTTTCATTATTAATTATAAAATAAATCTTTTTTGAAATATCCCAAAATTTCTCCAAAATTTTATTCTGAAATGATTATTTCAAAATAATATCCTTTTTATCAAATTAAATTTATTAAACCAGTTTAATGTTTTTATAATATTTGATCATAAAAATAAATGAAAACCATTTTTGAATAAAATGTAATTTTGATGCCTAAAATGATTTTACTGAAAATTGAGTACATATTTATCAATAAATTTACATTATAAAAAAACATTAAATATTTTTAATAATATCATTAATTCTATTCATACCACCAATTTTTATGTCCTGGTTATAATGGTCATGTTTAAATAATAATATTTACATCATGTTTCATTTATACTCGGTGTTGTGTCTAAAGAAAGAGATCAAAGAAATAACATTTATTTAATGAAAAATATAGCATAAAATATAAGGGGGGGGGGATTCTACCCCCTTTTAATTATTTTTATGCTAATATTATATAATTATGATATAAAGAACAGTGAATACTTCTATCCTATCACAACCTTGGGTTCCCATGTAGGTGCCTTTAATTTATGGTCTAACCAAATAACTTTGACTTTGTGAGTGGTATTATTTCATTGTACTTTATAAATAAAATAAATAATCTCCCCTGGTTATCCCTCAAAAGGTATATTGTATTCCATCAATATGAACTTTTAGTTTAGTATATGATAAAGAACATGAATTTACATCCTCCTGAGAGGTATATGGAGAACATCATGAACTTAAGAGAGATTCAGTGGAAGTTTCAAATGACAAGATACTATCCTCATATGTAAAGAGTTTAAAATGGACTAATAGATCAAGTGCTCATTTTAACCTTCATTCAAAATACCTTAAAATACTTAAAATGATTTCTTTGTAGGAATATCATATCACCAAATTCAAACTATATATATCATCGATGGTTTTTATAATTACATTTCTTTCAACTCTAAGCTACCATTATGTGATATTGAATGGATATAACCTTTTGTATCATCTCTTAAGACAGATTATTTCCAAATATAATTCTTTCAACAACTTCATCCCAACATATTATATTTCTAAATTTCCAACAATAGAGGGATGTATAGTGATACATTTTAATGTATTAATTAAATATATTGTTGTATGAAAATTGAACCCAAGGAAAGTATTGATAGAAAAAACCATTGAAATGAATAGATATATATATCAAATTTCTTTTGGAGCATTAATGGTTCTCTTAGACTAAACATCGATCTGAGGATGACATGTAGTACTAAAATTCTACTCGGTATCTATATCTTAATATTTTTCCAAAACATTAAGGTAAACATTGAATCACAATCAGGAAAAATGTAATGTGGTGCTATATAAAATATTATCATTTACTTAATTTATATCTTAAAAATTTTATTAAGTGAAAATTCTTCTATAATGGAAACTTAGTCTACTAACTTCGTAAGGAAATCAATTACAGCCCAAATATAATTATGATCTTTATTTTTTTGGGTGTTTGAAAATAAAATCTATGGTTATTTTTTCCCATTTCAATTCTAGAATTGTTAATAATTGTAACATCCTCATATTCATATATTTATCAACCTTATCTTATTGACATAAAAACCACTGATATATATACCTTGCAATATCTATCTTCTTTTTTCTTCAGTAAATACACTTTATAATCTTTATATATCATTCTATTTCTTGGATTAATAGAGAATGATGAACTATGAGCTACATCAAACAACTCCTTCTACTAATATGGCATTGATGGGACACATACTTTGTTCATGAACAATATTATTCCATAAAAAATCATAGATGAATTTAGGAACATTTATAACCTTTTTCTGTATTTCAACATACACATTCTATGACCCTTTAATCATTATATGTTTGGATGGTTGAATATTTATCTAAAAAAGATATGAAATATACCCCTCCATATGATTTAATGATCCATATTATATAAATACAGAAATATTATATCTCTTTCAATCATCATCATGGAAAAACTAGTGTGGTCATTCAAATCATGGTATCAACCTCCTTGTTCGACTTAAAAGGGTTGTAATGTATTGATATGTCATAAAATTTAATCAAATCCAACCATATGGTTTTGTATATATTAAATTATTTCTTTTTGAATATATAATTAATGATTTTATGATCATTATATATATCTTATTGTCCATACTAAGGATTACTCATCCATGTTTTAAATGAGAAAATTATTGTTTCCCACTCTAAATCATTATCCAAGTAATTTTTATTTTTAATTTTTAATTATAATGAGGTATAATGTATCACTATATCATTCATAATTATTATTTATCCTAGTCCTCTATTTTCTGCATAAAAAAAGATCACAAAACCTTCTCCACCACATAATAGTGAACGTACATGTGAACCAACCAACCGTCATTTCTACTCCTTAAAATTTTCCCCTCATTCATCTTTTTATGGAAAAATAATACCTTCCTACTAAACATGATTACTGGTTTACATTTATATTAGAAATATATCATAAATAATTAGTATTATTCTATAAACAGAATAGAACTACGGATCTCGATAAACATGGTAGGTATGGACCATGGTTTAATAATTTTTTTATTTAAAATATCCACTGATATACCCCCACTTGAGATTATATGACCCAAGAATGTGGAATTAGGCAGACAAAATTAGTACTTGGGGAATTTATCATAAAAATTAACCTTACTTTGGGTGTTCACCACAATCCTCAAATGATCTTCATTCTCTCCCTTGATCTATGAATATATAATAATATCATCCATAAATAATACCACAAACTGATCTAGATAATCACCAATAAATATATTCCTTAAATATATTATGATAACAGGAGAATTGTGGAATTCAAATTACAGAAATAAAATTTCAAAACGACCATAACTAGTAAAGAAAGATTTCTTGGTTATATCCTCTGTCTTGACTCTCATTTGATGATTTCTATATTAAAGGTAGATCCGGGAAAAGTAATTACCTCCTCATAATTGATCATGAAAATTATTGATATGGGGTAGAGGATAATATTTCTTGATTATTATCTTCTTATGTTCCTGGTAATTAATGAAAAATATTCATTTATTAATATTTACTTTTAATCAATAGAATAGGTATAATCTATAGTGTCACACTCAAGCATATGAATCCTTTTTCATTATTCTCTTAGATATTCTTCATTAATTCATACAACTCATTTGGGGAAATTATATATGGACTCTTTGAAATTGGGGTAGCACCATTTATAAGATCTATTAAAAACAAAAATTCAAGATTTAGGGGAAGAAAAATAAGTTATTAAAGAAATAAATTTTCAAAAACCTGAACAATTTGTATATCTTCTATTTTGAATTTATACCAAACTATTTGAGATAAAAATACCTCATGAATTGGTAGTAGGACCTACATAATGAATGTAACTGCCATTGGAAGTTGAAGTTACAAAGGATCAAATAGAAACTGAGAAGGGTGGGTTGAATCAATTGTTCACTTTTTATATGTTTCAAAACTTTTAGAAAAATATCCTTGTAACCTGTTATGATTTATTTCCTTATCAATTTTTAGTAAATAATCATTCATGAAAATTTAGTAAATAAAGTAAAGAAAGCAATATTTAAAAGGTTCTACCTCAGTGTGAGAACCTACATCCTTTTCCATATCCACTCCCATGTGTCTATGGAAAACCAATATTATGAAGAAGTGAATACAACTTGTGGAAAATTCTATTAGACACATTCTATCTACTGATTGAAAATATTATAATTAATCCCATCAGATTAAAATAATTTATTTTAAAACCATTGATTAAAAAAAGAATAATTACTTTATTGAAAATTTTCCATAATTTCTCATTCTAAATCCTCATTCCAATTTGGATAGATCTGATTTTCACAATCCATTGAGTCTCGATATGATTCTCTCAATAAAATGGATCTAGATTTTATTATGTCAATATGTTGAGTCTTGATCTGATTATATCAATACAATGGAATCAATACACTAAACTGATTCTCAATATGCAAAACTCAAGAAGTTCTCAAATTCCCAATAGGATCCTTCTCTGTTTGATCAATTCAATATGATCTTCTCAGTCTGATAAACTCAATACGATCTTTCTCAATCTAGTAAATAAACATTCATCTGTATTATCCTCTTCATGAGATCTCTGGAAGATAATAAATTTCAATTGATTACTTCATCACTTTTCCTTTTCTTTTTGTGTGAAAAATTACTAATGAATGAATGATCCGTGCAAGTATCTATAGGCGACTCAGAAATAAAAATTTAAACACTTGAAAAAATCCCCTGCTTCCCCAAATTTAAAAATATCTTAAAATATATCTCATTTAAACTTCATATTTCACTTCTTCAAACCTCTGTAAATTTCTCTAAGATTAATGAAAAATTGAATTTCATGTTTGACCACTTAAACTATTCATAAAACTTATGTAATATTCTTTTTGAGTCTTCTTCATAATACAATCATTTGGAATCTATTTCTCTCTTAGTAATTATGAATGATGTTTCCTTCTTAGTGATTACGAAATTTTTTTCCTTATCAGTGATTATGAATTCTTGTTTCCTTCTTCAGCTCATTAAGATTTCAGTTTACTTCTTCAATTCATTATGATTTTTGGTTCCTTTTTCATCACATTATAATTTCTGTTTCCTATTTATCTCATTACGAATTCTATTTCCTCTTAATCTCATTAAAAATTTTGTTTTCACTTCAACTCTTTACAAATTATGTTTCCATCTTAGCCCAGTCTAATGGAATCCCCATTAATATGGAATTTCCATTACTATGGAATTCCCATTATGATAGACATCCCATTATAATGAAAATCCAATTACATTCAAGTTACCAATAGGATGGACTATCCATACTTCAACTTTGAAATTCTTGAAACTTCACCAACTTCACACATTCTGACTTCAAGATCCGATCTTCTGAAATAATCTTATTTTAATGAATTTATTCATAATTATGGAATCCCAATTATGATGAAATCATCATTAAGATAGAATTTCTCATTATGGTGGCATTATTGACTCTGCAATTTTAAATTTATTCAAACATCACCATCATTTATTCAAAAGATTTTATCATGAAAGTTTTCATGATCTATGAGAACTTCTTGACCAACAAAGAATAATCTTATTTAGTTTAGAATGTAAGAAAAATTTCTAGCTCCTAACATCACAATATTATTTCTAAACACTTTAGAAATAATACAACTTGTTCACTCACAATATTTTTTCCTTACTTTATTATGAAAAATGAAAAAATTACAGAAAACAACAATTTCTACCTCAGATTATTTTTGATTCGATGATCGGAATATGATGTATATGGATCTGATTCTTGGAAAATAAAATAATTATTATACCAAAAGGATGGTTTAAAAAAATACAACATTTTTTTGAAATAAAACACCACAATGGTTCTTCATAGGTATATATTCATCCTTTCATAGAATAATAATCATCGGTTGGTTTTAAATATTATACATGGCTTAGCTTAATCATAAATTGATATGAAATATATATAGAAAGATCTGATATATTCTTAAAATCACATCATATTTAACCAAAGAAAGAACAATAATATTTTTACGAAACACATTTCCAAAAACCACTATCATAGAGGATCTACAAATATTATATGTGATCGTCATATAATTAGTATTTTTTTCTAAATAACATATCATATAATAATTTTGTGGGTGATATGATACCCATATATAATTCTTTAAATATAAAATAGTGTGTAGAAATATATTCAATTAATTTCATTTGTAATTCTAGAGTGAATGGTAAGTGTACCTTTCACCACAAAATTCACATGACCCATGTTAGCTACTATGATCGAATGAAATTTTAAATTTTCTCTGGGATTATGAGGTTACTGGAATTGATCATAACCATTAACAAATATATTTGAGTACTAGTTATAATAAATTCTATACACCTTTCATTTGAAACATTAGATTTCCAGTGGTCTATTTTGTTGAGAATTTTCATCATTTATTCATTGATTGGCCACTTGATGTCACTTCAGTATTCCTTTTCTCAATAAAATTATTTAACACAATTAAAATGCTTACCAGTCCCCTTAATATAATTTTCTCTATGTTTCTCTCCACACATCAAGCATAAAGGGAACCTCTTCTTCTTCTCACCATGGTTTTTATTATTATAATTTACATTCAAATCCATTATCCTTTTCTTATCAAAATAATTAGATTTTTGGGTAAATCCAATATCTATTTCTACCATGATATGACATCGAATTATTTCTTCATTGTTAATTAATTTCATCATGGATAATTCTCTTTAGAGACTTGGTTTTAATCCATTAAAAATTTTATCAGTCTTACTTTACGGTTCAATGTTAATACCATAACTATGAATTGTAAGTATTTTAATATTTTCATCATAGGTACAAATTTATTCATAATCATTATAATTAATCTCAATGAATTTATTATATATTTTCATATAAAGAATATGAGGAAAATTATTATTTAAAAGTAATATTATAAATTTAACCCACTCAATAAAGTCAATATATTCTTATTACCTCATGTTATTGAGAAGAGTCACTCATTGATATTATTATACTTTAAAATGATAAAAACCAATTTAAAATGTTCCTTATCTAAATGTTTTAGAAAGAAAAATATGTTTTAATGGTACCGGTCCATTAATCAAGAACTTGTGGATTAGTGAACCAACAAAAAATGGCATATGTTGCATCATTAAGGTCACTACTGAATATTATTATATACTTTTCTAATTTTAAATCTCAACATGATTTATGTATTGAGAATGTTGTGTAAGAAAAACAATAAGATTTATCATTCCATATCCAATAGCATTTGTATTTTAAGAGTGATGATCATTACATTGACTGTAACATTCAACATTAACATGATTTATTTGGGTTATGTCTGTTGAATTAAACTAAAATTAATAGTTTGAAAAACAATAATCATATTGGGAAACCATTTAATCATGAAAAAATATTTATTTTATTTAAAAATCATGAAACCATCTTTTCAATCTATCAAAACATAGGTTTAACCTAGGTCATTCATGGTCATAATCTATTCAAATACATCACAATAATTTATAACGAAAATGTGAGTTAACCCAAGAGTATCCCATATGAGTTTCAAACTAGGTGTGTAGTAAGGGAACATTAAACTCACACTTGAATGATGATAGTGATACACATGAACACCCCTTTTTAGGGTTATTTCCACAAAATGAATTTATGCTCAATCTAAGTCCACATGTTGTAATCATAAATGGATGTATTTCTACGAAAACCACATAATATATACCTTACCAAAACAATATGATAATATATTATACTTAGTATTTTCCCTATGGTTTTGAGAAAAGTTATGTAATCTTAATATCTAAATATTGACTAAACCCTAGTCTGATACCAAATATAGTGACACAATCTTTTTTCACAAAGATATTACATCTTATTATATGAATAATCATAACATAACATTAATATACATTCCAAAACCATAAAGGATTTGTTTATTTGGAGACTAGATACATAAAATTATTAATTCATAAAATATCTTCAACATCTTCTATAATAATCTTCTCGCATATTAAACTTCTTAGATATAGTATACTTAAAACCTTTCTATATAAACATGGAAAATGAAACATAATAATTGGTGAGCATAGATTATGAGTAAGGGTAAATATAAGAAATATCAATTGATGATATTATATAATAATATGATAAACATAATGGTATGATAACTTTAACATAACTTATAATAATAAAAAAATCATTCAAGGATAACTAATCATAAATTATTTCATTAGTATTTGTCTTAAAAAAAGTAAAAATTCAAAAGTGTGTGGAATCATAATTAACTAATCATAATCCATGGGAACACATCATAAGTAAAATAAATAATTTTATGGAATACACATATGAATAGAAACTAATTTTCTATATTAAGGCTCATTTCTAAGACTATAATAGTGGATTGGGTTCACAGTTCATTCCATTGTATCCTTAGCCAAGGTTCCTCCCAATACTATCATAGTTTAAATAGTCTTTTTGTAAACTTGGTTTACTCCCCAATATATTTCTAATTATTTCATGAGATATCCATCATTAACCAATGCATTGGATGGATTTATAATTTTGGGACAATTCATTAAATCATCATAATCTATTCACATGTATGCCACAAGATCATATAACATTCAACATATTATCATATCATAACCCATGGATTGGATAATATTTTTATAAATATTTAATTAACATAATCATAAAACATCCAGTTAAAAATTAAGGATTTAATCCTTGCATCAAATCCTATGTAAATCATAATTAACATCAAAGTTTATTATCCTCGTTTTTTTGTAAAAGATAATCAGAATATATCTTGAGGAAACTGACCTATTCATTTTTAAATCACTTATATAAAATCCAAATATCTCAAAAATATTAAAGAAAAAATTTTCATTGAAACAAACCATAGAAACATTTCAATGAATAGTTGAATAATTCTTGTTAATGAAATTATAATATTCCATTCATGTTGTAATAATTAATGAATTATTTTTTCACACCTTCTGTAAAATTAAGTTCTTTAGAAAATGACAAAAAATTATTTTTAAAACATTTATAAAAAATGAATAAAAATGAATATAATAAATCATTAAAAAAATATAAAAAATATTTTTAAAAAAATTTCAAAAACATTATTATGAGAAATTTTTTTCATGACTAAAATAGAAGAAATAAGACCAGCTTTAAAAAAACATTTTCTAAAATATTTAGAGTTCCAAAGAGAGTGAAATGGTACTAAAAAATAACAGTTCTTGAAACAAAAAAAAGGGGATGAAAAAATATATGGGTTTTCCATATATGGATCATATGAATTTACTCAATCAGTATTGAGTCATAAAGAATATAGATTAAAATTTGATTGAAGTGGAAACCCCTTACCATAAGTCTCATCTTTCTTCACATGTGTGCAAACCCCCTTTATAATAAATATAGATTTATTATATATCTATTCCAAAAATAATAATCATATATATCATACCATATATAATTTACATATAATGTCTTTTCACCCATTTATTAATGATTCATTATTAAAATCACTTTTCTGGGTGAAAATTTCTTCGTTTTTCATTCATGTTTTAGTTTAGGAGCCTCGATCCTTATACATTGATCAGGATTCCATCATATAAAAAATATTATATATGATATAAATATAATATGTATTCAATATATACATATTTATAAATATTCATTAATTTTATACATATAAATATGATTTACACTGTTCACGGTGATTGTAGGTCATACGTACACCTGAACATTGATTTAATTTTCTAATGAAAAGAATAAAAAAAGATAAATAATATTTTAGTTGTAAGAACCTAGATTTGCATTTCAGTTATGGATCATTATTTCAGGATGTTTTTGAGGAAAAAGGAAGAATTGAGAAATTTCTAATTACACGCCGTGTACTTAGGAGTACACGTCTTATACCCAGTTGCAACATGTAATTGTGTACTGGATAGGTAATGGCTGAGTATATAGCTGTGTAGGTGACCTAGAAGACCACCTAAAGCGGGATCTAATTGAGTCCAGTACACAGTGTGTACCTTAAATGAACAACTATGTACTTTTCATTTTAATTGATATATCAGAGCAAGGTTGCATCTCATTTATGGATCATTCTTCTTCTTCTCATGTCTCGTACTGGAGAGTGACATACGACCAAAGATATTCAAAATCTTTATATTCCTCCATTTGAGCTCTGATTAGGGCACCACTGGGTGTGTTGGATTCCCACATGTGAGTTCTCCCTTTCCCTAGAGTCTATCTCATTGGTTCCTATTCTCTCGTGGGTTATTCATAGATGATCCATTTAAACCATTGTATAGATCTATGTCGTTTTAGACCAATTAAAGGGTCTATGTTCAAAGAGTGTTCATTGTAAAAAATCATGGTAGGTGGTTTGTGCCTTTATTTGGTTTTTTTGGATAATATATGTTAATAGTGTCGAATACCCCTATTTAGGGTATTGTTTGTTTTGGAATTTAACCCTATTTAAGACCTGCTATGGTGTTTTTTTGAGAAAGATTTATTGATTATCCATAAAGTTTTAGTCCTTTTTTATCGGTATGTTTCCCATGCTTGATTGATAATGGTAGTTTTTTCTAGAAATCCTGTTAGGCCTAATTTTTTTTCCATGCCTCGTTTGTTAGAATGGAGTTACTATTTATTTGAGATACATGTTATTGATATTATGAAATTATGACCAAGGGGAATTTGACTGTGAGAGCTTCCCGAGGTAGGGTCATTTATGTATAATTTTTTTTATGTTGACCTAGAGGTATTGACTATGATAGCTACAGGATGGTCATAGACTATAGGGGTTAAACCATGAGATATACCCAGTGGGTCATTATTAAATCAACATTGGACCTTAGGGTATTGACTATGATAGCTTCTAGGTGGTAATTATAATTTATTATTAGTAAGGAGACCAATGGGTATTGACTGTGAGAGCTACCCATGTAGTCATTTTTAAATGATTAGTGCTATGTGGGACCAAAGGGATTAGACTATGTGAGAATTCATAGAGGTTCATTAATTATTGGATTAATGATATGTTAAACTAGAGGGTTTATACTATTATAAGTTTCCCAGAAGTTTACTTATGAAGGATTGATTTCTTGGGACGATTCTTCCAAGTCAAAACACAAACTTGGACATGGTCTTACATGGTTGTTTAGTTGGTCTTCTAAGATGTCTATTGTTACTATTATATAGGGGGACATAGACTTTACTGTAGATCCTGAGGTTATATTTTTCGACAATTTGTATAATTTATAAATTAAAATGAATGTAATAGAAAACTATAGTATTGTTTTCTTTTAAGTACTTCTTAGTCTATTGCTTTATTTCGGCATATTTCCTGCTATAAAAATTCACTAGCTATTAGGCATAGATTTTTTGGTGTTTGCCTACTGGTATTCATTTCTCACCCTATTTAGGGCCATGATTTTGGATCCAAACAGACTATATGATTGTAGGTATAGATAAGAGAAAACACCCTTCTTTATTAGCTACTTGATTGCTGTTGGAGTTGGAGAGCATGAGACCATGTTAAGGCTTGTTAAGTGGTTGGAGTTTTCTGATATTTTGTAATTTGGTTTTATTATTGTATTTCTAGAATTTTTAATTGTTTGGATACTTTCCTAGACACATGTGACTTGCATAATTTATATATATTATCAAGTTTAATATTGGCTATCAGTATTCTGTTGTTTATTTCTGTTGTATGGTATTACTACTTCCGCTACTGTTTACTATTTGTTATTCTACTGTGTATACTCTGCCAATGAGGTAATAGTTACCCATTTATCATACCATGTCCCTCACTTATAGTTGGTAGCCTCTAGTGTTTGGGTAAATGCGCTTGATGTCATGTGACCAATCAGATACGGGGCACTATTGGGCAGCACCCGAAATCAGGATGTTACAAAAGTGTTATCATAAGGGTTTCTTTTCTTATTTTTCTTTCTATTTAGAGCCTATAGATATTTATAGGAACGAATAAGTATTTGGAAATAATATATTCCTAAATTTTCTAACCCATGTATAGGGAAAATCCAAGTTACGTCAAATATTTCAATTTTTCTGGTTTTGTAATTGTTACAGTTTATTTGGTTTCACTGTTGGGTGATTAACTTATTTTGTTCTATTATCATTGATATTATTGAGGTTATATTTATATTTAAACTTAATGATATGTGGGTATGGCATCTAAAGCATCATATAGGCACTTGATATGGATCACATTTCATGCATTCTTGTCTTCCCACTTAGGGTTCATAACTGATTGCATGTTGTTGTGATAGATATTGTGCTAAATATACATGCTGTTGTGACAGATTCCATTATTTAATACCTGATATTTCGATAGTGTATTGGAATATGTAATGTTTCATTTGTATGGATGCCAAACTATGGTTTTTAAGATGCTATGGGCCCTCGTGGATCAGAATTTTTTGGATCATGTTTGAACTTTAATTGAATTTTGTCAAGTTATGAGATGAATAAGGATTCTATAATTTTATTCCCAGAGTTTGGGCTCTCATGGGTCAGAATATTTCATTCCTTGGACAAAATTTTAAGTTGTTAAGGGTTCCAAAGACGTTTCAGAGGCTTATTGTATAGAAATTCAAACAACACAGCATGGGGTGTTATGAACATACACCATGTGATCTTTTATTCTGGATGAAAAAACTTTTCTTAAGTACACACCGTGTAGTAGGAATAAACTATGTGTAGGGCTTGATTGTGTTACCGACTATGTGAGCAGAGACATAGGGTTGGTAAAATTTTGGTAAAAACACACAGTGTCCGGATTGTACACGCCGTGTTGTAGAGAACCGTGTATTTAACCATGTGACCCCTGACACGGGTGGATGAAACTTAGGTTGTACACATTGTGTCACGTTTATTCATGTTTTTTGGAGTCAAACATATATCTTACTATGTGGATAATAACATGGGTAGTTAGAACATAATTAGTTCATGTTGTTTCAAGGGTGATCACGTCGTGTAATGTTACCCATGAGATAACTGTGTAGTTCTAGCTATGTAGAGGAACCCGGGAAGGATGGAAAATTCAAGTACACATCGTGCCTCTGGAGTAACACACCATGTATATGGGTGTTACATGACTAGGTTTGGAAGAGCTATAGACCATGTTAGAAGGTAAAGGGAACATACTGTATAGGGGTTATACAGACCATGTAACCCTATTTGGTAAAACTGGAATGTTTCTTCTCATGTTTCTTTCTTTCAATTCTATGTTGTCCTTGATAATATTGAACTGTAGTGTGCGCTTGACCATGAAGAGTCATTCCACCCAAAAATACTCCAGTTGTATGCCAGATATAGCAAAATGAACAGACACTATAAATGGTAGATCATGGACTACCAGTAGATCCTCCCATTGTGTTTGTTTTGGCACCAACTATTATACTAGAAACTGATGCTAATGAACAGTTCCATAAAGGATATTTGAGGATGTTATAGACCTTTCATGAAGCACTGCATCCTACCCCATCTATGTAAGAGTTGATGGGGGTGTTCGAGCAGCAACATCCTCCCACATTTTTTGGGATGGAGGGCCACAGGATATAAAGTCACGGTTGGAGGCTATGCTTTCAATCTTTGAGAATCTGGAGATGTCTCCAGAGAGGAGGGTGAAGCTTGCAACATACATTCTATTTTATTTCTCCAAGAGATTTTGGGATGTTATATAACATGTGGTACATCATCGAGATATGTCATGGGAAGAGTTTTAGAGGAAATTCTATGACTAATTCTACCTTAAGACGTTGAGGGATGATCGAGTGTGAGAGTTCATGCATTTGGATTAGGGTGGTCTTTCAGTGATGGAGTACTCATCTCATATTATAGATCTTCAATGCTTCACACATGTTCTAGGAGGTGACGATTTTTCATTTTCTAGGAGGTTTGAGGATGGTCTCAAGTATGACATTTGATCGTTGGTAAATTCCTTAAGAATAACTTCAGTGACTGCTATAGTGAACCAGGCGATGATTATTGAGAACAATCTGAGGGAGTTAAGAACTGATATCCAGGGTGGTTCAGTATCCAGGGTAGGTACTCCATAGATAGATAGTAGTAAGTTTCATAGGGATCATTCCCATGGTGTTTCTTTAGGTATCTAGGTGGTATGCTACTAGTGTAGGAAGAGTGGGAATACAATACCACATTGCCCAAAGGACCCAGTCCAGTGCTGATCTTATGGAAACAAGGGTCATCTTCCACATTTTTTCTAGGTGTTCACACAAAAAGAGAGCGATATGGGTTGTTCTATGACTACACATTCAAGAGAAGTACCCCCAGTTCCTCATCAGTTCGGGAATTAGAGTTCATCAGTCAATTCAGGATGAAAAGGAGGTCATGGACATGGTATCCTAACTGCAGGTTTTCAGTGACATCTGGGTGGATCAGCTCAGGGTAGTCAGGCAAGGTCACAGAGTCATGGTATAGGTCATACTTTTGTAGTGGAGCAGCCCCATCATGAGCAGGATTGCATACCCTCTACAGTTATATGTACGATTCAAGTTGCCTCAGTTTTATCATCTTCACTTTTTTGATACAGTGGATTCCCATAGTTTTATATCTTTTCTTATTGTGGAGAGACTCAGGCTCTATATCTTCACATATGAGGATTTAATATCTCTATACACTCCGTTGGGGATTAGGATGACTAGTGTATGTCAGTGCCAGTATTTTCATCTTTTGGTTGGTGGTTGTCACTTCTTATGGGACCTCTATGTCTTAGAGATGATAGGCTTCGATATCATTCTATAAATAGATTGGTTAGTCCTTTTTAGGCCTTTTTTGAATTCTATAATTGTATGGTGAGTTTCACATCACCATAGGGTGGGTCTTTTCAACACAAGCAAGAATGAGATATCCAGGAGAGCAGTACTGGACTCAAGCATCATGGGTTGGGAGGAACTGCAACCCAGATTTCTAATTTATATTTGGATAACCAGGGGACTTCATAGATGGACATTCCTCTGATGGTGGATCATTTCAGAGATGACTTCCCAGATTAATTTTATGTTTTACCTATGGAAAGAGATGTACATTTCTCTACTGAGCTTATCCTAGGAGCGTCACTGGTGTCCATTCCTCCTTATAGGATGACTACACCAGAGTTACAGGAGCTCAAGAAGTAGTTAGAGCAGTTGCAAGCAAAGGGTTTTATCCAACCCAGTACTTCTCCTTGGGGTTCACCTATCCTTTTTGTGATAAAGGCATACGATACCCCCAGACATTGTGTGGATTATCAAAAGCTGAACTAGTTGATGGTCAAGAACCAATATCTCGTGACGATGTTTGGTGATCTATTTGATCAGCTTCCAAGAGCCCAGGTGTTCTCTAAGATTGAATTGATATCTGGTTATCATTAGTTGCGTGTTAGACCATCATATATACCTCATAAAACATTTCAAAGAAGGTTTGGCCTATATGATTATTTGGTTATGTCGTTCGGTCTCAAAAACATGCCGACAATTTTCATGGAACTGATGAACCAAGTGTTCCATACTTATATGGATTCCGTTGTGGTAGTCATTGTGTATGATATCTTGGTGTACTCTCACACTCGACACAACCATGCTACCCATATTGAGATCGTTTTGAGTACACTAAGAGAGAATCATTTATATTCTATGATATCAAAATGACAATTTTTTATGGACCAGATTCACATCATGGGTTATGTTATCTCGAAGATAGGAGTATTAGTAGACCTAGAAAAAGTGAAAGAAGTAGTTTCTTAAGAGTAGAAGAAGACCTTGTTTAAGGTTTCAAGTTTTCTAGGGAAGTATTATTACTAAAGATGCTTTATAAAAGACTTTTCATGCTTAGCAGCGCCACAGATGGGCCTGAATAAGAAGGGTGAAAATTACTTGTGGATAGATTCCTACTATTCAACCTTTCAGAAGCTAAAAGGGAGATTGAATTCAGCACTGATACTAATTTTTCCTAATCTGGGAAAGAGTTACACCATTTACTATGATGCATTAGGTATCGGGATGGAAGTAGTGCTTATGAAAGGGTAAAGAGTTGTTACATATGAGTCTTAACAGGTTAAGACACATGAGAGGAACTACACGATGCATGATCTTGAGTTGGATATAGTTTATCATGCCTTACACTATTTGAGATATTATATTTTGGGAGATCATTTGGTAGTAATCACTAACCAAAAAAGTCTCAAGTATATCTTCACTCAACTTAATCTAAATTTGAGACATCAATGGTGTGTTGAGTACCTTTAATATTTTGACATTTATCTTTCCGACATGCTTTGGAATGGAAATGCAGTGGTTGATGCAATGAGTAGGATGACTCAAATACATGCATTTTAGGAGGCTAGAAGTTATTGGAGGCTTATGGATATATTATCTGAGATGCATTTAGAGGTGCACGACAGACATGGGTAGATATTTATTTCTTTTTTAGTTGTTACCTCTACTCTACTAGATCGAGTGTGAATACGGAAGCTATTAGATTCTGAAGGCCTTGTCCTATGGAAAGGTGTGTCAGGATAGGACCCTACTCATGGGTGGACCGTAGATGACAATGAGATCATGTTTTTTCATGGGCATGTATGGGTTTTAGTATAAATACATGAGGAGTTGATGTGATATTTTCATTCCTAAGTTTGGTAAATTCATCCTGGTGACACCAAGATGTATCGAGATCTACAACATCAGTATTTTTGGCCAGGTATAAAGAGGGATGTTGCTAGTTTTTTTACGAGATGTTATACTTGTCAGCAGGTGAAGGTGGATCATCAGTGACCGGTATGGATTTTACAGCATTTACCCATTCTCGAGTGGAAGTGGAATGATGTCGTGATTGATTATTGTGATATGTTTTCTGAGGTCACCTTGAGGGAATGATGTGGTTTGGGTTGTTGTTGACAGAATCATGAAGGTATCACATTTCTTACTTATTAAGGAAAACTTTAGCGTTAATGAGATTGGAAGTTTTTATATCTGAGATATTGTTTGTTTTCATGGGATTCCACTCACTATTGTTTCAAATAGGGGTACTTGATTTACTTCTCATGTATGGAAGGGACTATAGAAGGATTTGGGTACACAGGTACTTCTGAGTAAAACTTTCCATCCTCAGACAGATGTCCTGTCCGAGTTCATGTCTCTGGTGTTGGTGGACATGCTTCGAGCATACGTCATAGATTTCGAGGTCCCTTGGGAGAGACACATACCCCTAGTGGATTTTTCCTACAATAACAGTTTTCAGGAGATGATTCTGGTGGAACCTTATTTGGTATTTTATGGTAGGCTATACTAATCACCCCCAATGTTTTTTGTAGACTGGAGAGGCATCTATGTTGGTACCACATCTTGTCCAGGAGACCACCGAGTAGGTGGAGTTGATTATGAAGAGGAAGGAAAATGTACAATCTTGATATAAATCTTATGTTGATCGATGGAGACGACCTATGGAGTTTGAGGTTGGGGATCAGGTTTTCATATGTGTTACATTGAGGTTGGGACACAAGAGAATTAATAGACAAGAGATGCTTTCACCACGATATGTTGGGCAGTTTTAGTATTTGGAGAGAGTCAGGATTATTTCTTGTCGGTTTTAGTTACCTCAAAGGTACTGTTATATACTTGACTTATTTAATGTTTCCCAGCTATGAAGTTACTTTTTAGACCTGCCTCATGTTTTCTAACTCAAGTTGGTTGAGTTGGAGGCGGGTTAATCCTTAGAGGAGAAACCTATTCAGATTGTGGATCGAAGCATGAAGGTTCTCCATGGTGGGTCATTCCTCTAGTATAGGTGTTATGGTAGCATGGGAGAGTACAAGACGAGACATGGGAGAGGGAGGCCAATGTATGATCACAGTGGACAGAGTTGTTTAAAGTTTCATATTCACCACCATTGGAAGGGTAATTTAGGGAAGAATTTCTCTAAGGGGGGTAGTTTTTAAGAACCCAAATATTTATTTTAGGTATGGATCTTTATTTCAGGTTGTTTTTTTAAGAAAAATGAATAATTGGAAAATTTCTAAGTACACATTGTGTACATAGGCATACATGATGTGTACCTAGTTGTTGTGTGTAGCCATGTATTGGCCGTATAACGGTCAAGTACATGGCCATGTAGGTGATCTGGAAGACTGCCTAAAGAGAGATCTGATTGAGGTAAGTAAATGGATTATTCATTAAATGAACACTATGTGTACATTTCTTTTTAACTGATATATTAGAGTGGGTACGCATCTCATTTATGGATCATTCTTCTTATTCCCTTGTCTCTTAAAGGAGAGTAACATATGAACAAAGACATTTTATTTCCTCCCATTCCTATGTCCTGGCTCTAATTGGGGCACTGTTGGGTGCGTTGGATTCCCACTGTTGTGTTCTCCCTTTCCCTAGAGTATCTCTTCTTAATTATTCTTCTCTCATGGGTTATTCAAGGTTGAATGATTTTAACATTTTTATAGATCTATGTCATTCTAGGCTGATTCAAGGGTATATTTTCATGATTGTTCCTCATACAACATCACTATAGGTGTTTTGTGCCTGAATTTGGTGTCTTTGGATTATATATGCAAAAAAAGATGAATACCCATGTTTATGGTATTGGGTGTTTTGGAATTTAACCCTGTTAAATACCTGTTATAATGTGTTTGTTTGAGAAAGGTTTATTGATTATGCATAAGATTTTATGCTTTTTTTATGGGTGCATTTTCCCATATTTTATTGAAAATGTACATTTGGTCAAAAAATTCTATTATTCTTGTTTTTTTCAATGCCTCATTTGTTAATATGGACTTAATATTTATTTTAGATGCATGTGATTCACATTGTGAAAGTATGACCTATGTGAATTTGACTATGAGAGATTCTCAAGGTAGGGACATTTGTGTATAATTTATTGTTATATTGACCTAGAGGTATTTAATATGAGAGTTTCCAGGTGGTCATAGACTAAAGGGGTTAGATTGTGAGAGAAACCTATAGGGTCATTATTAAATGAACATTTTACCTTAGGTCATTGAATGTGAGAGCTTCCATACGGTCATTATAATTTATTATTACTAATCATACTAAGGGGTATTTACCGTGAGAGTTACCCAGGTGGTCATTTGTAAATGATTAGTGCTATGTGGGACCAAATGGGTTTGACTATGTTAGATTTCCTATAGGGTCATTATATATTGGATTGATGATATGTTAAACCAGAGGGTTTAGAGTATGGAATCATTCCCAGAGGGTTTCTTATGAATGATTGATTTATTGGGACGAGTATGCTATTCCAAAGAACAAGCTTGGACTTGGTCTTACATGGTTGTTTAGATGGCCTTCTGATAGGTTTGTTGTTACTATTATATAGGGGGAAACAGAGCTTAGGATAGATCTCAAGGTTATATTTTTCAATAGTTTGAATAATTTATAAATTAAAATGAATGTAATTGAAAACATTAGGATTGTTTAATTTTGAATACTTCCTACTTTATTCCTTCATTTATGCATATTGCCTGCTATATATATTCACTGACTGTTAGGTATAGATCTTTTGGTGGTTGCCTATTGGGATTCATCTCACACCTTTTTGGGTTATTATTTTGGACCCAAACATATGATATGGTTTTAGGTATACATAAGGTAAATCACCCTTCATCATCAAGTACTTGATTGATGTTGGAGCTGGAGAGAATGGGACCAAGCTGAGGCTCGCATGCTGTTGGAGTTTACTGATTTTCTATACATTGGTTTTAGTATTTTATTTCTTTCATTGTTACTTTTTTGGATAATTTCCTAGACACATGTGGCATGCTTGATTTATATATATTCTGAAGTTTCTTATTTTATATCATTCTTCCATTGTTTACTACTGTTGTATGGTATTACTACTTCCGCTATTGTTTACTATTTGTTATTATGCTATGTATACTATGAAAATGGGGGAATAGGTTCCCATTTATCATACCTTTTCCATCACTACTAGTCCTCAACCTCTAGTGTTTAGCGAAATGCACTTGAGGTTTTGTGACCAACCGGGTATGGGGAACCTTTGGGTGGAACCCGAAACCGAGACATTACATTATTATTCCATAAAAATAATAATTTAAGAAACATAATATATAAACATTAAATATTTAATAATAATCAATCATGAATAGCGGTGATGGAGAATTAATTATTTCAATAGGAGGGGCGGTGCTCTATGCGTACACATGAGCGATACTTCGATTTCACATTTGATGAAAAAGAGGATGGATAAGGGTTGTTACATGTTCATAATAACATTTCATTATATTTAATATTAATATTTTATTATTTTATGATAAATAAAATATATTATTAGGGGATATAATAATAATTTTTTTTAATTATTCACTGAAGAGTTCTACCTCTTCGTTGAGAAACCACTTTTGGCTTTCACCTTATGCCTTGAAAGGATAATCTAGATGAAGTACCAGAAGATCTAGTACATTGGGAGGAAATATATAAAGGTATTATTTGATTTAATTTTTTTTAAAAGGAACACGAATTTTGGATAATAGAAGAGAGTTGATATCCATTTATAAGGGATGAAAAAGACACTTTTGGAATTACTTAAAATATTAAATGATATATATATATATATATATTTATATATTTATAAATATATATCATAATCATGTCAACTGGAACCAAGGAATCAAAAATACAATGATAAGATATAAAAAGGTCTAAATAAACACAAATAATCACATTTGGACCATTTTTTACTAAATTTTAATCCTTACATCCTAGATAAACCACAATAAATGTTTTCTAACCTTAACAATGATAACTCTTATTTTTTCCATGATAACATAATTATATGAAAAAAATATAAGGGGGGTTATAAAAAATTCTTACATTATTATATATAAAAAAATAATCCTTTTTATCATAATTAATTTCTATAGGTAGTATAAATTACATTTAACATAAGAATGGAAAACATATTAAAAACTGTTTTTAGGAAAATACCAAATTTAGGAGTGAACATCATTTTACCTTGAAATAAAATAATAAATGGCTATCAAAGAATCATTCATGTTAAATAAAACAATTAATATATTTTTTATTTTTTAGAAATCCAAAATTTAACTTTATATTCCAACCATTCCATTAAATGTAGAGACCTAACAATAGTTTTTAATTTGAATAAAATATAACTTCTCTTCAAAAAAGACTATATAAGGTTCTAAAATTCAATATAATGTTTCCAAATACACTATAGGACTCCTTAGAAATATATCTATGCAAAAATAACCCTTAAAATAGGATAAAGGAATGTTTCAAGTATATTTTAAATCATTAACCAATGGTTTTACACAATTTACCTCTTCTTGTTGAGGTGAAAAATATTTATAATGGTAAATATTCATTGTGGGAAAAAATTATGTTAACCCAATAAAATTATATTAATTATTTTTATTAAAAATATATAATCTAATCTATAAAATTAAATTCATATAAGTGGCATAATTTAATTTAATATTAAACCATAAAAATTCGATGAAATGAGGTTTTTAAGGAAAAAAAGTATTCTTGGTCATAAAATGTCATTATACCAAAATAAAGAACAAAATTGATTCTAAGGAACTTAATTGTATTATTAATAATATAAATGAGCTAATTTTATGATGAAGTTGTTTTGAAACAAAAATGAAACTTTTTAAATCCGTATAATGAAAATAAAAAAACCGCATTTTCACTTTTCACTGTAAAATCACTATTTTCAAAAAAAATTAAACATTTCTCCAAAAGATAATTATGAAAATTTTATTCTATTAATGAAATATTTTATATCAGAAAGAATTTATAAAATTTGTGAAAAATAACTACAATATTTTATCAGAGAAAATAATAAAAATATTTTCCGTAGAAAATATATTTTTGAAGTGTAAAATTAATTAACTAAAAAATGAGAACATATTTATCAATGAATTTATACTATCTGAAACCTTTATATAGTTTTTATAATGTGGTTATTACTATTCAAATAAATAATTTAAATGTATCAGTTATAATGGTCACATTTAAATAACAATATTTATATTGAGGTTCATTTAAACTCAATGTTATCTGTAAAGGAAGACATCAAAGAAATCAAATTAATTTAAAGAGAAGAATATCACAAAATTAGGAGGTTTTACCCATTATCACATTTTTTATAATTTGATATATCAAGTATTATTTACTTTTAAAATGTAGAGATGAATTGATAATGAAATCTCTATCAAATATTTTCCAATCTAGTGATTTCCAGGGCCATAAAACTAGTATAGCAGAAAAAATGGCTCATCCAGAGTTTTTATAAAGTATCTGAGTTTAGTTGCTTCCATATAGTCAAAGTTACAAATCATGGCTCCACATAATTATTAGAAATGATTAAGTTGGTTATTTGGGTCCTTAGTTCCATTGATTGTTGGGAAAATATGATTCCCAAATTTAGGTGGGGGAAGAGTTTTATATACCCATTCATAGAAAAGATTTCCCTCTTGCTACACCAGTGTATGCCAACCCTCTATAAATTCCACTAAGGCTGTCAGTGGCTCAATGGTGATCATGAGTTCAAACATGACATCTTTTTAGGCTTGTATTTTAGTAGGGGTAGCGACGAGCGAATATAGACATGCTAGGCTGATTTTTTTTCACAACTAAAATCTAATATAAGGTGGTATGTGATAAATCACCTAATATGGTTGTGATTATTGTCTTAATAGAGTGAAATACATACATCCTACCACCATCATATCAAAATAATTTGGTTTTATAGATCCTAAATTGATAGAGTGTTGTGGATTATATTTTATTGGTATAGTAGGAACTTCTTGAAAAGGTAGATTTGTTGAAAGAGTAATGTGAGTCATTCCTTAAAGAACATATCCCACTGGTACACTTCACCAGATTAACTCAACATTTAGTGTCCTGAACTCCATTTCTTCCTCATAATGTGTGAATCTTACCTCAAAACTATGGGGTTCAATTAATTTAGGTAACTGGTGATACATGACTACATATTTTTCATTTTTCATTTCTGAATCCCTCATGAGAGGTGACAACTAAGAATTTGAGGGCCCACTAAAATTATTTCTTAAAATTTATTTCGATTATTCAAAAAATATTCAACTATTTTAGTGTGAAATGTATTCCAAAAAAAATCCCCCTCTAGTTCTCCTACACTAGGCTCATGCTCCCCATCATTTTCAAAGTTAGTGCTAAAAATGTTTAATGGTGTATAGTGTGATACTTTTTTCGCATATTAATTATAAGGATAGAATTCATCACTCCTGGAGTTTCCATTAAGGGATGTGTCACTATATTTCTGAGTAGTTTATCTCATGAAGCGTAATTTTTTTTAACCTATAAGGGGATTCATCAATTCCTTCAAGGATTCTTTTAAAGATTCTTTGTAAAGGATTATACATAGAGAGTTTCTAGAAAACCTTATTGAATATGTTCCCAATGATAAATTTGTGTTAGAGGATGAGAGAAAATGTGGAGATGTATCTTGTGATGTATCTTTAAAACTAGGAAAAGACTTCCCACATTGGGTAGGGGTAATTTAATATAAAATTACACCCCTCCTTGGGGGTTGGGGTTGATCCTTTCCCATTGCTGTAAATTTTAGGACACACCAAATATTTGATGACCATAAGTTAGATAATGGTAATAAAAATTAACCCAACCCTGTGGGTTAGAGATTCTCCTAGATTACTACTTCTACAAATATCACTATTTCCATATTGATCTTTCAAATTTTCATATGTGAATGATCTTGATGCAATGAAAATTATAAATTTTATATTCTTGCTATCAAAGGCAGAGTTTTCAATTATTTTTTGAATTTTCCCATATGAGAGGCTTTATCAATATTTTCATCCACTTGATTTAAGGTTCCTATAATGGATCCCTCCCATTAAGTCTTGTATTTTTTAGATTTGATCATGTATAATCCCTATAAATCATAAAACCTACTATATGAACAACCTGATTTTGAGAGTCATCTTGAAGTAATGAAATTGAATAACATCACTTCTGGATGGATTTTCTAGATTAGTAGTGGGATTAAATTAAATTCACCATGTTCACCCCATCATCAAATATGTATATTGGGTAGAGTTTCAGTAATTAAATGATGTAGATTCCTCAGAGAACCAAGGCATGAACATTAAATATCCTCATGAAACATTTTGATTTTTTTTTGTTATACAGTAGAGATATCATCCCAGTCAATATATTGATATAATTATTTTTTTATCTATTATGTATTACATATAATTCTCAATTCAGGAACTTCACTATTAAGTAGTGAATTTTCATCCATAGATTTAGATGAATATGATTCAAAAGTCACCCTATCAATGTTTTTGGAATGAAATAATAAATAGTGGATAGAGGTTAAACAATGGCAATAATATTTTCCCCAAATAGTTTCTTCCTCATAATTAATGTTTTCTCTTTATCTTTGGGGAGATATTCCTTATCCTTTTTTGACCAAAGGGGTGATTTCCAAACTACCTTACTGTAGAGAGCAAGGTTGATTAGAATCTACTCTATTATAGTGGAATCAGGGAAACTCAAGGGTAATTCAGATGAAAAATATTTCCACATGATTTCTCCTAGTTGAAAAAGTATTTCTCTTTTTAATTATATGGCATCATTTATTGACAGAATGATGATTTCATGTTCCTTATGATAGAAGAATATCTTGATAGTTGATTATGAAATGCGGTAAATTTTTTTTTTTGAAATGAAATATCACTACAAGGATGACCTTTATAGAAAATTCCATCATGTGGTAGACTGAAATCATGGACTGTGTTTGGGAACATGATTAATCTGGTAACATATACCCTGGGGATAACCTTTTGGGGGGACAATAAAAGGGGAATGACATTTTTATCATACAATATTCTGACTATGAGTAGGTTTATAAGGTTCTCATCATGAGAAATGTTCATATGACCAATATAGACATGGATATGAAGAGGAAATACATGGTAAACACTATAGGGAGGAACTCCATAGCATCTCGTTGTGTTATTGTTGGGAAGACCTCGGTAACTATAATTGATGCTTCCTCAATCATACAATAAATCATCGGGATATTGTTTCACCATTGAAACATGTTTCAAGGCATCATGAAGAAAATAATAAAGTAAATCAGGGAAGTAGGAATACATTTAGACTTCATATTTCCCTTCTTAATACTTATTCATAGATGATATTCATTGAAAATATGGATTCATGTGTTTGATACCATGAATTTCATGTTTATGTGACCACCTAAGTGACTTGTGTGTTTTTCTAGGATATGAAAACATGTTTACTTGGTTATATCATGAATGTGTGGCTACCATAATGTTTTCATTATAGTGGGTCTGTGATCTCTATTTATAATAGGAATCTGTGTATGATACATTTTTCATCCATCATCATGGTGTGCTGAGGACCCTATTCATTGATAGTCGGAATGTGTTCCTACACCTAGTTAACCATCAATGTGTACTGGTGAGATAATCTGGGAGTGGGGTTAGGGATATTTTCTTTCCCCTGATTATATCTATGGACAATATATATTGGAAAATTTGAAAAATGGTGGGAATGATCAAATCATACACCTTCATTACCAAACATATTTATTGACGAGCTTATATGGAAGGAATGGGAATGTGATCCAATTACTCAATATGATATGGGAGTGGGTGCTTATCTCCTATCCCTTATTGAAATATTCAAACAATATGCACTTGTTTGTTCCAGAGTGTGATGGATGGATTATTGGGTACATCCAATAATTTGTTCATGCAAGCTATTTTTCATCATAGAATATCATAATCCCTATTTATTATAAGAAGGGACTTGGGACCACTCTTGGTTGTTGATGGTTTTCCACACATGATGATTTTTCCTTGGTGATCGGGTATGAGTGATTCAAGATGGTACCCAGAAGGTGGAATCCTTAGAGGGATGCTAAGGGATTGGTGTCAGATGACATTGACAATATCGATTGTTGGGAGGATCCCTCTATGATGACTCATATTTGTTGGTGAGGAAACTATATATCTCTTGATCCACCTCTTTGATATAATGTATGTATTTTTTTTTTGAGTTCTAGGGAGAGGCTCTTAGAATTGTTGAAATGGAAACTGGTGGCATTTTAATCTTCTCCACCACTTGTCATTAGGATAATAATTAGTGGGGATTTATTTTCTAGAGTATTTCACATGAGACCTCCAATTTATGGATAGTTCCATTAAAATAGATCTCCAGATTAGTACATTAATTACATAGAATAGAACATTCTAGGCAGGAAATAACATCCTATGGTTTGTTAAGGACCCATACAATACAAGTATTCACACACAATACTATCATTCATATGAATATGTCATTTGGATTGAAGTAATTTTTGGTGTTGTGCTTAAAAATAATCAAGAAAACAAGAAAACTCATCATCGTAGCATCACAATTAAACAAAAGTATGCATGACTAACTACTTTTGAGGTTAAAATTTTCAAATCGGGTAAACCATTTTTTTCTTTGACAAAAAGGATGTGGTCATTCATATATGGGTAATTACTCATAATTTAGATGGTTTCCAATAGGGTTTATTTATAGAACTAGAAACACCCAATTCCTCCAACAATTATGACAATATATGGACAAATTTTCAAAATTTTGTTGGTCATTAGGGTTTCATAACAAGAATACTTAGGAAATAACGTTATTTGAGATGATGGGAGACTTGTCTCATCACACTCTATTAGGGGGAATCATTTCATATTCTATTAAACTCTAATATATTTATGTCATGTTGGTGTATACTTACCAAATCCTAGTAAGAGTCTAGTTACCCCCAAATTAGAAATTAGTTATTTTCTTATGTCGATATGAACAGATGTAAATATTTGAGGTTTCTTATCAATATGAACATCTATATGTATTAAATTTTCTCAAACAATAACACAATTTGTATGTATCAAAGGTTCCCTATCCTATTTCATTATTACTTAGTGATTCCTCGTTTTAAAGAACTACAGTTTAAAGACTCACAAATTGGCACTTTCGAATTTATGACCATCTTAGAAGGTGATGATGATTTTGGTGTTTGGATTAGTCACATGATGGGGATTCCTACATATCCTTATAAAAGGAATCATTATCCTTGTAGTTGGGTTCCACTTAATAGGGAATGACATACACTTTAAGGTTCTATGACAAGGACCAATCAATTTAGTTTAATATCATGTAGTATGGATAACTTTGATAATGTTACCTAGAAATAGTTGGTGTGAAAATTAAAAATGAGCATCCCTTCATGGATTTACTCAAAGGTAATATGGACCTACAATACTAGGTTAATCATATAAGTAACATAACCCCATAAATATGACTCCCATTATAATTATTTTTGGATTAGGATGAGATTATATGACCTAGAATAAGTATTTCCCTTTATGTGGGATCATGGTATTATATATAATATAAAAAATAAATAAGGGAAAGGGTTGGTGATGTAGGGTTTAAATTTTGATTACGCATTCTTTGTATCCCATTGAAACATGAATCAAAACCCACATAATATGGGTGACAAAATTTAGTGTAGTGTGATAGGACCATCCCATTTAGTTTAATATCATATTTCAAGGAAAATGTCATGTAGTTTAGAATTGTGTAACAAGGACATTAGATAAATTGTTTAACATCCTGAAATAGGGGTATCTTTTATCTTAAAAGGTAGTGATTATACATTAAAGATGAAGTTTTTGATAGAGTTGGGGTTTACTCTTAAGGTGGAGGCCCTTAGGGAGGAATTTTTATCATACCGGTGGCATGATAAACACGTATCTCTAAGACCATGTGAAACATACTCATTTTTAGAATCATGAAAAAATAGATGATTAGTCATATTTTTTTGTCATAGTAGAGTACTCAATAGGGGGTGAGTTGAGTATCTATAAAAAAATTTGGTAAAAGATCCCTGAAAAATATTCCCCAATAAAAATCAATACAGGTCAATTAATCAAGTTAATATGGTTATAATAGTTTGACTATTTGAATAACTTCTCATAATATTGATTAATTATACATAATATCAATGTAAGTTATTGATACAACTTTTTATGTTTTTCTAATAAGAAAAAATAGTTATAACATCTATCCAAGACTAACTATCAATGTAAAATCTAGTTTTCTAAAATATACAGTAAAGGAGAGAAAAAATAAATTAAAAGAAACATTGAATAAAAGAAGATATTCAGTCTCAAGTTTAGACTTAATCCACTCCACTTGGTGATAACTTTCCACCAAGAGGTTTATATTAAGAAAATTGATGCACACCCTAGATTGGGGTATACAACAGTACACAGGACAATCTATGTCACATGACCTCTTCCACTTTTCTTCATGTGTATAAGCTACCAGGTCACACAAGGACCTCTACCACACTTATCAGTGAAGTTAAACAGATATAATAATCTGTGATAGGAAGGATATCTTGTATCCTTTTATTTAATACATGAGAAAATGCGTGTTTTAATACAGACATACACACATTGGTCGAAACCAAAAAAATAGTACACAATAGAGAACATATTATGAGAAAGGATTAGAAGTTCTTTGAGTGTTATTATATGCTGCTATGGACTTGTAGGATTAAGCATATGCATGTATCGAGTGCTCTTGTAAAAAACAGAGTATCACAAGTCCGGTGCTATAGTTTCTAGTTCGATGATGTGAACTATGTAGATCACTTTCTTCGTTAAGTTGGTACCGTGATGATGTTTGAGGCTCTGATATATGGTAGTTCATCCTTTAATAATTGAGAGTGATTTGTGTGTCCATCAGTGGTATTTTGTTGCATGAATGAGTTCTATTTTCAACCATTCTCTTCTCTATATTCTTGGGTCGCGCTTGTCTTACTTATAATTAGGGGTGAATGTGTTGAAGATGAAAGGATGCATGTATTCTTCACCTCGTAATACATACTTTTAGTTGACATGATTATAAAGAAACATTAACGATGTCAGTGCCATTTAATAACTTGAATATGACCACCAGAAATTAAATTTAAAATGACAAAACATATTAAAGAACGGTGTCACATTTTTTCATGAAACAATATCACTTAGAAATGGTGTTAGGGTCATCATGTCTTCTCGTTGGCTTTTGAGTAGTGAGACAGTCACGATGCCATAGTTTCATTATGATCAGGAACTGGTAGCACAGATGCGATGTCAGAATCATAGTGTCTAGGTCATGGTGTCTGGGTCATGATGTCTAGGTCACGGTGTCTGGGATTTTTCCAAAATCCAGAACCAGTGTCAGACTTATGGTTTCTTAGACTTATCTTAATATCTGTAGAAATTATTAAGCAGTAATCTTTTTAGAGTGGATAAAAATTAAATTTGGGTATAATAAAACATAATAGAAAAAGATTATGCATAACTTGTGATATTTTGAATTAGAACCAGAAATCATGGAATCATAAGAAGACAAAAAAATTCAAACATGATTTAAACGTGATTAGAATAATTTACAAGATTTTCATGACTTTCATAATTTAAACACGATGAGCATAATTTTCATGATTTTTATGACTTGCACGATTTTCATAATTTAAACATGATTATCATAAGTTGCATGATTTTTATGATTTTTGATCATTAAAACATGGTAAAATAGGAGGAGTCCAACAATATCCCCCTTTTGGATGATCACAAATCATGGCATGTATTAACTACCAAAAAGTGAATAAAGCCTTTCTTATTTATCCCCATTTGGGATTATCAAAAAGAAAATAATAAGTACAAAATAAGAATTGAGTAAGTTTAAGGATAAACTCGAACATTATTAAGGCACATTCCAATAAAAAATATGACTGAATCCAGTATAGACACAGGAAAAAAATAAAAAATTGGGAACATTCCTATCAAATAGAGATCCTTCACTTCTTTGAGGCAGTAGAATTCTCTTTTTCCTTAGCAGAATCAGTAAGAGGGTCCATAAGAGAAGAAGAGGAGGTGGTAGGTGAGAGTGATTTAATGGTGAGAGAAGAAAGAGGAACACCTTCAAAAACATATGGTGAAATAGTGGGTTTGGATGAAGAGTAAGGAAATAATTTCTCAAGAATAATAGGTATGATCAGGCTCAGAGCCAGAGAGACAGACATGGTAGCAGGAGAAAATAAAGACAATGAAGAAGAGGTGGAACTAGGCTTTGAGGGAGCAGTTTTAGGATCCACTATAGCAGTGATTTGAACATGAAGATTGGGCTTCATCAAATTGATGAAATTAGTGATATCCTCACCACCATAATCCACTACCTTCTCTAAATCATATTTATTCTCAATAAACTTCTCTAAGGTAGGTGTGAACTCTTTCAATATCTGCACTTGGTCCTTAAACGCTTGAGTAACAAGAGGACGTTTCAAATTATATGTAAGATACTTGAAATGACGTGTCAATTTATGCTTTGTATAAATAATTTTGAAGTAGAAATACACCTTATTTGTAATATCATTATAGGCCTTAGATGCTTCCTTAGAGTATAGTCAAACTATGTCCTGGACATGTTCACTATTTTGAACAATTTTAGAGAGTCTTTATTGAAAAGATAGACTTTTCAATGATTTAAGATCTTATTGAATAATATTTCCTAGAACGAAACATTATCATAACTGAGATGATTTATTAGTCTTGGAGGAGTTATATGGAGTAGAGATGGTTGCAGATGTTGCAAGAAGACTCGGGACAATTGTTTCAATAGATTCGTTGAAGATACAAGGCACCACATCAATTGAGGTCGCTAATTTTAGAATTTATTTTAACAAATCTTCATTGATTGCTATTATTTTCTCAATAATAGAGACCAGATTTAGTCAGATCATTACTACAACCTTTTTGGTTATCTTGTCAACATCTTCTATGCTGAATCGAGCAACAATATGTTCAGTAGTTTCAAACTCTTTCTTCAGTTCCTCTACTAAAGACTTTAATGATATTAATTCCTCACTTATCTTCCATTTTTATTTTATTACTTCTTATATTTTTTGAAAAATCCAAGGTTGATTTTTTCAAATATGTTTTTCCAAAATAATTCTAGGATCATGTTCACTTAGATGAGTTACAGGAAGAGTTTGAGATTTTAAAAGAATCTCAAATCCAGCTAATATATTCTCACCAAACACCTTAAACTCATCATGGATTACATATCTTGGAGCTTCTTGTGAAATATATTGTTGAGAAACCACAATAGATTTGGGATCCTTAGCAGTTATTACTTCTGGTAGAGAAAAATATTTCAATTGAAAATATGTTGTAAGATTTATTCTTATCATTGAGTCCACTTGAGAATCTGAGGCATAAAAATTGCTAGGGAATTTATACACATTGTCCATAGGAATTATCTCAATAGATCTTTGTACTTGAGTACATTCAAAAATGGTTTTTCCCCATCAATTTTTGAATAATCTCTAAGAGTGAGAGACCTAGTCTCTTTCCCTATTTCTAGAACTTCATCAATGTCAGGTTCACCCATTTATGTTCTTGATTTTTGAAAGGCTTGGTCCATTATTTCTTCAGCTGACATAATTAATTCTACCTCATCTTCCTCTTCAGATCTTTCCACATCTGTAGGACCTTTCTCAACAACATGTTCTCCTAGATGTTCCTCAATAACATCTTGCTCTTAAATACTAGTAGTAGATCCTTCTTTATCAACAAACACTTTATCAACTATTTCTTCACCAAATTATTGTTAATCAACTTGTTGATCATTAAATTATTGTTCAGGTAACCCATTGGCTTATTCTTATAATACAGTTCTATCTATAGAGACAGATTTTATATCTATTGATTTGTGACTTGAGTATTCCACCAAATCATCAGATTCTAGGCCTAGTTCACAATTTTCCTCAGGCCTTGAGTGATTTTCAATGGGATTTATCTTTTCATGAACCCTTTTATTGGCCTTTACCCAAGACATTTTCCAAGGATTCCAGATTATCTTCATCCTTCTAATTGTATCTTTTAAGATACAGAACTCATAACCTTCAATTACTTATTCATTCCGGCCAAATACTCATTTAGTAGACAATATTGTGGAGATTAATCTTGAATAGAATAAAGATGTATACTTCGAAGTTGTCTTGATCAATTCACACATGTTAAATATAATATACTTACACAGATTAATCATGTGCCCATTTTTTATAATACGTATCAATAATACATCTTGATACTTAAGAGTGAAAAAATATACTTACCTTGGACTAATAATATTCAGGCTAAACTTAAATTTCAACTATGTCTCATCATCCAATCCACCAGCAATTTCCCTTCTTTTCATCTTATTTCTAGTTAGAAATCCCAAAGCTTCTTCCAAGATGAATATTTTACTGGGAGGAGGAGGTTCTCATGGATGATCCTCACATGTTACTTTATGATTTATCTCTAGGGAACTAGCCCATAACCTCAATGAAAAGGTACACCTTTGACAATTAATCTAACTTCTTAAAGTAAAGTCATCTTCAATATCGAATGAAAACTGGACATATTGATAAAACATAGAAACAATTTTTGGATAAATGGGTTGTCTCTCCCTAGTAAACCAATCTAACTAGCCTTTTTCAGTCATAACTTTCAAGAGAAACTAATTACGTGACAATAGCCAAATTGGACATACTTCCTTTTAAAGAACGACTATTCTATTTACAAGACTAGGATTCATCGGTCCTTTAGGTGAAATTCACTGTATCTTTCTTGCTTTATTGTGAGACATTTGTTTCTCATGAGTTGACAAAGTTGGTCACTTTATTCTAGGCATCAAATTTTGGGTTCTTGAAGGATAAATAGTTTAGGGACAACATAGGATTTTAAGGGCAAGGGCTTCAGTTTCGATAGAGGAAATCTCGAGTGAAGAGATAAATGAAAATTTTTATGTTTTTATCATTTTGGAAGTCGAAGAATGCTAAAAAGAAGCATGGAGAAAGAAAAAAAAATCATCAATACAATGATATGGCAAATAAAATTAATGAAAATAGAAAATTGTGTCATTACGGTGAGACTGAACTGGTTGCCACACTGTCATCCTTACAATGTGACAGTAAACGGTGTAGCCATAATATTGAGATATCAAGTATAAAATAGTGACTTGTGATATCATGAAACATGAAACAATAATACCAAATTCGTAAAATTTGAGACCGTGAAAGTGAAATAGAAAGTGTGAGATAGTAACTTGTGAAATCGTGAAACATGAAACAGTAATTTGTGAAATAGTAAGTTCAAGATCGTAATAATTTAACTTAAAACATATCATCCTTAATTCTTGAATGATGTAATTTAACCTTTCAAGATTTAATGATTAAGTGAATATATCAATAAGATGATCTTCATTTCTAATGAATTCTAAAGTGATATCACTTTTTTGATAATGATCTCTCAAAAAGTGATGTCTTATATCAATATTTTGTTTCATGGAGTGTGAAATAAGATTCCTTGAAATAATAATAGCACTTTAATTGTCACAATTTTAGGTACATGTGTGAATTGATATCCATAGTCTAGTAATGTGTGTTTCATCCACCAAATTAGTTCACAACAACTACCATCTGCTATGTATTCAGGTTTAAGAGTATATAATGCAATAGAGTTTTGTTTCTTACTAAACCATGAAACTGGAGACTTTCCAAGAATGTGACATATTTCAGAGGTTCTTTTTATAAATAACTTACAACCACCAAAATCAGAATCAGAATAGATAACTAACTCAAATTATTGTCCTCTAGAATAGAACAATCTTTGATTCGGTGTATGTTTGAGGTATTTAAAAATACTTTTTTAAAAAATTAAAATGAGAATATTTAGGGTGTTTTAAAGAGAGCACACATACATAAAATAAACATAATATCAGGTCAGCTAGCAGTTAAATAGAGTAAGCTTACAATCATTATTTTTTAAGTGGTTTGATCAACATATTTTCCATCTTCATCAAGATCTAACTTACAAGTAGTACTCATTGGAGTAACACTACTTTTGGTATTTTCTAATCCAAAATGTTTTTGAATAACTTTAATATATTTTATTTTATTTACAATAATACCATCTTTATTTTGAAATATTTTTAATCCCATAAATAATTTTAGTTCACCCATTAAACTCATTTCAAAATAATTTTTCATTATTTTATAAAACTCAATACATAAATATTTTTTTAATATCCAAAAATAATATCATCTACATAAATATGAACCAATAAAACATCATCAAAAATTTATTTAATAAAAAGAGTGGGATCATATATTCCTTTTGTAAAACCGTTGGAAATAATAAAAGTACTTAATCTATCATACCAATCTAGTAGAGCTTGTTTTAAACAATAAAAATATTTTCATAATTTAAAAACATGATTTGGAATGTGAGTATTTGTGAAACCATTGGGTTGTTCAACAAAAACATCCTCATATATATACCAATTTAGGACTTCACTATTTAAATCCATTTTATATAGTCTGAAATTCATATGTTCTATATATGCAAGCATGATTATAATGGCTTCAAGTATGACTAATGGTGAAAAGGTTTACTCATAGTAAATTCCTTCTTCGTGACTATATCCTTGTGCAACAAATCTAGCATTGTTTCTAACTATGTTACCAGCTTTATCTACTTTATTTCTAAACACCCACTTAGCTACTATAATAAAAATGTATTTGGGACTATCAAAAAGTTTCAAAAATTTGTTCCTTTCATACTGATTAAGTTCTTCTTGTATATCCATCACCAAAAATTTATCATTGATAGCATCATTGATGATTTTATATTCATGTTGTTATAAAAAAGCTTGATGTTCAACCTAATTTCTCAAAGAAGTTCTATTTTGTGTTCCTCAATTTAGATCTCTAACTACAAAATCTAAGGGATTGTTCTTAAGGGTTATATTTACTCTATAAAAGGTAGAGATAGTCATTTCTTGTTCATCACTTAGTTCTAGTTCCTTATGGCTTGAATCTGTAGAATTTCTAGAACTAGAAGTTTTCACAGATTCCTTTACTAGATGGTTAGAGGATTTAGAATTAATGTCTAGATTTTACAAATAATCCTCAAGATTCTATAGAGAGGTCTTAGGTTCATGTGGATCTATCTCATCAAACATGAAATGTAAAGATTACTCTACGCATTTAGTTCTTTTGTTAAAAACACTATAGGCCTTACTAGATATTGAATATCCTAGAAAGATTCCTCTATCACTCTTGGATTCAAATTTGTCAAGATTTTCCTTGGTATTAAGGATGTAAAAATTGAAACCAAAGACTTTGAAGTAGATTAATTTTGGTTTTCTATTATTTCCCAAATCATATGGAGTTTTTTTTAATAATAGTTCTAATCAACACTCTATTAATAATATAGCAAGTTGTATTTATAGCTTCAACAAAAAAATAAATAGGTATATCATATTCACTAAGCATGGTTCTATAAATTTCTTATGAAGTCTTATTTATTCTTTCTACAAAACCATTTTTTTGAGGTGTTATAGGGGAATAGAAATTATGACTATATCCATTTTGTGAGAAAAAGGATTCAAAATCTTGACTTTTAATCTCACGACCATGGTCACTTCTTAGAGATTTAATTTTATGTCTACTAAAATTTTCTATAGTTTTTAGCATACCTGGTGAAATTAGAGTGGGCTTCACTTTTGTGAGCCAAAAATAAAGTCCAAATATACCTAGAAAAGTCATATATAAGAACATAAGCATTTTTCTTCCCATTTAACCTAAAAAATCAAGATGGTCCAAACAAATCCATGTGATCCAAGTTGATTGGTTCAGAAGATGAATCTCATTTCATTGTTTTGAAGGAATTTTTTTGTTGCTTTCCCGTTTTCTAATGATTACACAATTTATCATTTATAAACTCAAGTTTGGGTAGGTATTTGACTAAATATTTTCTAGCTATATTTATTAGGGAATGAATATCATAGTTTCTTCATATTCTATTCTAGAGACAAGACTCTTTGTGAAATACAATTAAACATGAATCATTTTGAAAATATAAAGAGTCTAAGTTAATAGAATATAAATTTTCATTTCTTAATGCATAAAATATTAATTTATTTTTAGAATTAAAAACATGGAAAGAATCAATTTAAAATTTAAATGAAATATATCATCACATAGTTGTGAAATACTGAGCAGATTATATTTTAGTCCATCAACAAAAAGTACTTTAGAAATTAAAATTGAGTTACAGTTACTGGTTTGGAATAGAACAATGATTTTTCCTTTAGAATTGTAACCAAAAGTGGGATGCCCACCATAAATCATTTTTAGGTTCTTGAAACATTAATAGTATCCTATCATGTGTCTTGACCACCCACTATCCAACTACCATAAAATTTTATAGGATCTCTTCAAAAAATTTCCCATAAAATAGTCAAATAAAAACAAACATTGTTAACCATATTTTTTTTGGGTCCAACAATATTAATAACCAGTGCTTTAGGAACCAACATATGCCTCATAGGCTTTTTATCAGCATTATGTAAATTATTTGAGAAATAAATATAATTTTTCCTAGAAAAACTCTAAAAATTATAGGATATATCATAGTTTGAAGTAGTAGAATGTTTTCCTAAAATGGGAATAAATATGTATGTTCTAGATTTAGAAAAAAAATTTGGTTTTTCCAAAATTTATTTCACCAGGTTGATAGCCAATACCAGTGGTGTATTTAGCGTAAATTGTTTTACTTAGAATTTATACCAAGATATATTTATCATTAGTAAACATTTCAAGGACCTTTATCAATTTATAATTAGATAGATTTAATTCATTGTTTTATTTGATTAATTGACTATTTTTATCTCTTTCTACAACAAGATTAGATTTAACAGTTGAGGGAAAAGCATATTGTATCTTTAAAGAATTGTATTTATCTTTTAGTTCATTACAGGTCTCTTCAAGAATATTAAAATATTCAAAAACAATATTTAGATATATTTTTGGAATCACATTCATCTCCATAATAATATAAATTTTTTATAAGAGATTCTAGGGTTACCTCAGATGTGTTTATCATAAAATACTTGTTGGATTTGTTAGTCTATTCATCATGTGAATACTTTGAGTGACTTGAAATATCCTTAGAAGCACTCTAAGTTTCATTCATTTCCTTTTTATAATTTCTATCTTTGTTCACATAATTACATTAAAAATTGAACTTGGGATAGTCAGCATTTACATGTCCCTTTCAGTTACATTCATAACATACTACCTCATCATACTTTTCATCTTTTTTGTAATCCTTCTTCTAGATTACTTTTTGAACATATCATCCTTTAAAGTTATGATTTCTGAAAAAATTATTCCTTTTGTAAAATTTCTTAAACATTTGGATAATTGATCCATCTCCTCTTCACTTTTAAGTGATTATTGTTCGCTACTAGAACATTCTACAGAGGCTTGTAGTTTCTATTTTTCTTTTTTAATAGAGTTAGTGGTCTTAAATGAAATATATTTTCTTTTGGGTTCATCCTCCTCTTCCTTATTGACATTCAACTCTTCAATTTACATCATTTGTTTCCAAATTAGTTCTTTGACAAGTAGTTTTCTAATGTTTCATGAATCTCTAAAAGAGACAGAAGTTCCTCTCTATCTTCCAAGTAAGCATATGAGAATCCTCATCATTTATTATTTGGTTGTAACTTCTCTTCACAGAGAGATCATTGTGTTGAAAATTTCCTTGAACCTAAGAAACATTTCATAAATAGTCTCATCAAGATTCATATTAATATCTTCATATATAATATTATATGTGTTATGTCTTACTTCTTTCACATTAGTGGTTTCTTCATTTGAAAAGGACAAAGTATCCCAAATTTCATGGGCTGTTTTATATGAAGAAATTATATTAAATTTCTCATCTCATAAAGAGCAGTATAAGGCATTCATGGATTTGCAATTATTGTTATAATAACTCATAGTTGGGTCATCCCAAGTTGTTTTATCAGTAGCAGTAATCTTATACTCATCTACAATTGAAGTCCAAATTTAAAAAACACATACTTTCTAAATACATTTTCATCTTAATTTTCAATTGGAAATAATTAGTTTCATTAATGAATGTAGGTCTATTTGTTGTTGCAACTTATTTTCTAATATCCATAGTAAATAAATAATTTTATATAGATATAAATTTTAATCTAAAATAAATTTACAAATCATTAAATACAACTAAAATTATAGTTGAAATGATTTTAAAATAGAGCCTTAATAAGAATCAACTCCTTTGATACCAAATGATGTTCGGAGTAGAGTACTCAAAAGGGGGTGTATTGAGTATCAATAAAAATTTCTATTAAAAATTTCACTTAAAAATATTCCCCTAAAAATGAATATAGGCTTGTTAATCAAGGTAATGTGGTTATAATAGTTTTATTGTTTAAATAGCATCTTAAAAGATTGACTAATTCTCAATAATATCAATGTGAGTTGTTGATACAAATTTTGACGTCATTCTGATAAGGAAAAGAAGTTATAACTTCTATCTAAGACTAACTATCAAAGTAAAATATAGTTTTATGAAATATTCAGTAAAACATAGAGAAAACTAAATTAAAATAAATAGTGGATAAAACAAGTCGTCCAGTCTCAAGCTGAGACTTAATACACTCCACTTGGTGATCACCTGAAACCAAGAATTTTATATTAATAAACTTCATCTACACCCTGATTCGGGGTAAACAGTAGTATACAAGACTGTCTAGGTCCCACAATTTATTCCACTGTTCTTGATGGGTATAAGCTACCTGGTCACACAAGGACCTATACTACTCTTATCTATAGGAGTAAACATATTTAATAATATGTGAGAGGAAGGATGTATTTTATCCTTCAGTTTAATACAAGAGATAGTGTGTGATTTAATACAGATATATAGACACTGCATGAAAGCTAAAAATAATATACAATAGAGAAAAGATGAGGAGAAAGGATTAGAAGTGCTCAAAGTGTTATTCTATTCAGCTCTGGACTTGTAGGATGAATCAGATTCATGCATCGAGTCCTCTTTTAAAAAATAGAGTATCAAATGTCTGGTGCTCTGGTTTCCAGTTCAATGATGCGAGCTATATATCTCATGTTATTCTTTAAGTTGGTACTACGAAGATATTTGATTCTCTGATCTATGGTAGTTTAGATATTAGGAATCAAGAGTGATTTTTGTGTTCTTTAGTTGTTTGTTGCTGCATGCATGAGTTCTCTTTTACACTATTCTCTTCTATATATTCTTGAGTCACACTTATCTTCATTTTAATTAGGGGTTCACTAGTTTAAGCCGACAAGATGCATGTATTTTGTACCTTGTACCTAGTACTGTCAGGTGACATGTTTACAAAGAAACCTTAATGATGTCAGTTCTATTTAATAACATGAATAAGAACCTAATAAATTAAATTGAAAATGACAAAACATATTAAAGAATAGTGTCACAGTATTTCTTGTAATGGTTTCACTTAGAAATAGTGTTAGGGTCATGATGTCTTCTCCTTTTCCATTGAGTGGTGAGATAGTCATGATGCCACAATTTCATTGAGATCAGTAACTAGTAGCACAAATGCGGTGTCAGAATCATGATTTCTGCGTCACGGTGTCTGGGAATTTTCCAAAATCCAGAACCGTTATCAGACTTACAGTTTCATAGACTTATCCAAATATCTATAGACATCCTTAAGAAGTAATCTTCACATAATGTATTAAACTTAATTTTTGGTATAATAAAACATAATAAAACAATATTAAGCATAAATTTTGAGATTTTGAATTAGTACCAGTAATCATGGAATCATAAGAAGACCAAAAAACAACAAACATGATTAAAACATGATAAGCATAATTTTAATTATTTTCATAATTTTTATAATTTAAACATGATTAGCATAATTTGGATGATTTTCATTATTCTCATAATTTAAACATGATTATAATAAGTTGCATGATTTTCTTGATTTTTAAGAATTAAAACATAATTAAATAAGAAGAGTCCAATAATATTAAATAAATGCACAATTGGATGGGACTTACAACTGAATGGGAATCCTAAAACAAAATTTCCTCCCTTGATTGCTAATAAATGAGTGAGGGGAGATGGAGGGTAGCGTTCATATGATGTCATGAAAAGAATACTAGGGAATTACACTTGGGGTTTCCCTTTTTTTATTTAATATTTATAAACCTTTTATTGGGTCTTATTCATATTATTATAAGAATATAGAATACATAGATACTTATAATCTTTCTTCATATTTTAATCATCTAGTAGCAAGTAAGTGTCAGTTCTAAATCAAAAATGAACCCCACAACTGTAACGAATGAAACTTTCATCAATGGAAATCCCTGTTGATTTAATTAAATGCCTCTTTATGTAAAATGTTTATATAAAATGTAATCTTCTTTGGTTTTATGTTTTTGGATATTAAAATATTGGTATGAATTGTGACTGTTGCTAATATTGTTGTTGAATAGTGATCACATGATTAGTATAAATACAGGGCTTTAACAAATCCAATTTATTCAGACAAAGGAAGTAATGGCCTCATCCAATAGATGTGCCCCATACGAAGCCCATTTGTCAGAGATCAGAAAGGAGGCTGCTTCTTGGGGATTCTCTCTTACCCAAGCCCAAGCTGATCTTGAATATGTTAAGCTCGAGCAGGACAACCTATGAGAGAAGTGGAAGTTGATAGAGATTACAACCCGATCAATGTTGTATGTGCCACACCAAGAGTCTATCACCATCGCACACCTTACTCTTCGGTCTTATGTGGTTGTTATAAGGGTTTATGTAATAAGACCCCAGTACTATGGTTATGTACAATAGTTTTTTATATAAAAATGAATATACTTTCATTCTATTATTGTTACCTTGTAAATAGTTTTTGAAGCACAAATGGTATTCTTAGTTAATGTTCAACTAAGAAATCAATTTTGATGAATTATTATATTTTTGAATTAAATAATATTTTAATAAAATAATAATATTATTATTAAATTAATTAAATATAAATGATCGTATAATTTTATGAATGCGATTGTAATTCTTTTATGGTTTGAAATCCATTTTTGTCAAAACCGCTGAATTTTCGATAAATGCCAATTTTTATATTAAAAGAGAAAAATAAAATATTTATAAAATTATTTAGATAAAATGAATATTATTTTTGGAATCAAGACGTCAAAATTATTCAATGGTGAATTTTTCATAATTTTCTGAGACAGTCAAATGTTTGGGTAAAAATTAAATGTCATTTAAATATATAATGTGTTTTATGACATAATAAAGACCCAATAGTGATGTAATAAAATAATATAAACTTTATGTTCGGACAATATATGTTTTAATATTAAAATAATGTGATTTTGGGTTTGTTTGATTTATTTTACAAAGCATTAGTGGACCCTTCAAGACTTATTAAACATTTTGTATTTTTAAATTGTTTTCTTTGGTAGTGTGACTCACCTCCAAATAAGAAACCCCACTATTTTAAGATTTTAGGAATTTGGCCTTATAAATTTTTTTTTCACTTACCTTTTTCAAAAACCATGGGAAAATACCATGGGATTGTTTTTGTTTTGGATTAGTTTAATGTGAGGTGTCCCCAACCTAAATAATTAAGAATTCCCTCACCTTTCCTATATAAACCAACCAAAGCTCACACTTACTCCCAACTAAAAGACTTTTGAGTTCTTAGAACCTATTCCCTACTTTCTCTATAATCCTCCCAAGGTTCCCCAATCTCCCAAGAAGCCTCTCTCAAGCCTATCTCAATCCTTTGGAAGCACACTTCCAAGTAAGGGGTTTTCTTCTATTCTCATTTTGTCCAATATTATTTAAATTTTTATTCCCTTTTAATTTCAATTATAAATGATGGGGTATGGTTTATAACCTCCTACATACTTCCCTATTTATTTTTTAATGTTGTTATACCCCTTTATCTATCATTAAATTCCTCCTATGTACACCTGTTACTATACCAATATTTCGAAAGGAATTTATCTCCCCTCATTTACATTCAAACAATTCTTTTTTATCATGATTCAAAATTCCATTACATTTGTTGGGACATGTATCTATATGACCCCCTTACTATCAATTTCATGTAAATATGATGATACACCCGTTTTTCTCTCATCAACAATTTTTATGAGTTCTTATGTCTCTCTGTTATGCTGCCGAAATTGCACCACGCTTTTCCCAGCCAAAGTTATTGTGTAGTGAATACCATTTCTCTATATAGGATATTCACCCTTGTGAACATTTAATTATTGTTTAAATATTTTCATGTATGTATTACCCATTTGTTTATCATGGAATAAAATATTATTTTGAATGATTCAATGTTTTATGATCCATGTGGCACACTTATACATGAAATGAAATGTTTAAGAAGGGTGCACCTAGATAGCGCTCCAATGCATTGGGTAAAGTTTTGTATCATGATACATCATGTGAAATGTGTGTTGAATCATTCTAATTAAAGTGAAATGAGGTTTTAATCATGAATCATTTGTAATTATGGTTTACTCATGCTTCATGTGCGATGATCCTTGGCTCATGCTAATTCCATGTTAAGTGTTGTTGCCACATTTCCATGTTATGATTACCATGATTTATTATGCCTTTATGTTTATGCTTCTCTTGTTCTCTATTAATATGCATATTTTCTAACATGTATTGTACTAATCGTGTTATTCCATGATTATTCCATTACTGGGATTTATAGCTCACCATTTTCTTATGCATGTCCTCGGGTTATACCATGCAATAATACATACGAGGGAATTTAGTGGTCATGTAAGGGAAGTTTTCAATAAAGATCTTGTATTTCATGTTTTAAGTTTTTATGTAATGATCCTAATCCCTAAATACACTATACCTCTCACTCTTCTATGTTTTATCAAGTGAAGTTTATGTAATAAATTATGTTTAATAGCGCAATAAAAATCAGGATTTCCATAGTTGGTATCAGAGGATTGGATTAGTTATTTTTGGATTAGGATTAGGAAACCCTAGTAAATCCTTAGAGACAAGACAAGGTATAATAAAAACATCCCTTATTTTTTGTGCGTATTGACTAAGTTGTTTATCAAGAAAATACATCCATGTCTGGGTACGAGCAGGTAGGGGTGGCTCTGGCACATATGTATCCTCAGGGTAAAACCAGATAACACTGCTTTGAGCTAGACTCGAACGGGAACTGGTGGTCAAAAATGGTCCTTGCTTCACTATTGGTTATGAAACTCCCAATGGATATGCATTGTTAAATTTACAAGATTAGTATGAACCATTAGTAAGGGACTAAAACAAATTTCTAAGAATATAAGTTATAAAATATATCATGAATAACATAGAATGAAGCCAATAGATTCATATGTTAAGGAAATAAAAGTTATTTATAAGTCATTAGTTTTGTACTTGTATTACCCTTTATGTTTTAACCTTAACATTCCTTTTATTCCATCCAATGGCCAATAATAGGAGGACTCGGGCTAACAACCGATGTGAAGATCAATGTGATGGCTATACGAATGATATGTCCAATCCATTAGGAGCGCGAATTGCGATCATTGTCACACTTCTCTCTTAGCTAACTCAATATTTGAATAGAAAAATGGGTCAAGATGAACACTCCCCCCCCCCCAAGAAAGAATAAGTCACTATCGAGAGCTTCATGAGACAAAAGCCTCCTAATTTTAATGGATCAACTGATCCCTCAATCACTGAACAATAGATCAACTCCATTGAAGAGATCATATCCATCCTTCAATGTTATGAACAAGAGAAGGTTATCCTTGATGCTTATAGTATGGAGGGTGAATCTAATTAATGGAAGGCGTTGTTCAAAAATAAAAACCATGAGGAGGAGATTGAGGCGTTGGAATGGAAGGAATTCCGAAAGATATTTTTTGAAAAATATTTTCTGCGCACCATCCATATTAAGATGGAAAGGGACTTCCTTTCCCTCAAGAAAAAAGACGACAAATATATTTGAGAATATGAGGAAAGATTCACAAGGATTGAACAATATGAATCAGTCTTTATATTTACCCCCCAAATCCAAGGTTGATCGCTTCTTTGGTGGCCTGAAACCTAGCCTGCAGAAAGTGCTGGCGATCCATTACTTCAACAGCTAGGAGTAAATTTTCTGATGTTCCCTCAATGTCGAAATAGAGATTGGAGAATTTAAGAGGTATCGTGGGGATAAGAATCGTAAGGTGTACTTCAATTCTGGAGGTCCGATTGATAAATACAACAGTGCTATGAAGATCCAGCACCCCACTTACCAAAGGTGCGAAAAGCAGCACCATGGAAATTTCCGGAAGAGGATAAGGAAATGATTTATGTGTGGAAGAGAAGGGCACCTGTCAATTAACTTTCGGCAATAATGACCTATAGCTGTGACATAGGAGTGGAATTCTCTATTTGAACCTCAACACTTGGTTCATTTGTACAATTGCAAAGAACCAAGGAATATTGCAAATCAGTGCCCTAAGACAAGGGTTTTTAAGGCAACCAACATCCTCGAAGGCAACAAGGGCAAGGTTTTTTACATCACTACTGGTGAAGTGAACCCCGACAATTAATTGGGAAAGGTACGAAAGTTATTCATTCAATAATAGTGAACATACTTTGTGATTCAGGTTTTACACATTCTTTTATATCTTGAATGTTTAGTAGAATAATCCCAACACCACCACAAATCATGGAAGTGAAGATGTCAGTGAGTATGGGAAATTGTAAATCATTGCATCCCATGAATATAACTCCTCCCCTGTCAGAATCTATGGACTAAAATTCCCATAGAACCTCTTCATACTCCCTCTAGTTGAATTTGATGCAATTGTTGTCATGGATTATCTTTCCTTATATAGAGACAATATAAATTGTCGTGATATGGAAATCACTCTCCATGTAGAGAATTGACCCCTGATTATTTACAAGTTCATAGAGGAAGATGAAACTTCTTTAGATCCATCATCTCAAGAGTGGATATTACTTCCCTATAAGAACATGTATCTGGATCATATGATTGAGTATATGGAGGCAACCATCCTAGAAGACATGCCTATTATGAGGATATTTGTTGAAGTGTTTCCCGAGGAATTGCCCGGTCTTCCTCCTGGAAGAGATGTTGAATTCCCAATTGATCTTATACATGGGGCACTTCCAATATCCAAGACTCTATATATAATGGTGGTTGTGGAGCTTGAGGAGACGAAGAAACAACTACAAGATAATCTGGATAAAGGGTTTATATGCCCAAGTGCTTCACCATGGGGTGTACTAGTCCTCTTCGTTAAGAATAAGGATGAGTTAATGCGCCTTTGCATAGATTTTAGTGAGCTTAACAAAATCAAAATAAAGAAAAAGTATCCTCTCCCACGAATTTATGACTTGTTCGATCAGCTGCATGGAGAAAAATACTTCTCCAAGGTGGATTTGCGGCTGTGATATTATCAAGTAAGGGTGGAGAAGGAAGATATCTGCAAGACTCTTTTCGTAAAAGACACGAGCACTATGAATTCATAGTAATGCCTTTCGGACTCACTAATGCTCTAGAAATCATCATGGACTTGATGAATAGAGTCTTTAGAGATTACCTCGACTAATTTTTGGTAGTATTTATATATTATGTTACGATATACTCCAAAACCATGGAGGATCATGTCAAGCATCGAAGAACTGTACTTGAGACCTTGTGAAAGGAGATGCTCTATGAAAAGTACAACAAGTGTGAGTTCTAGTTAAAGGAAGTATTATTATTGGGCCATATCATCACAATAAATGGGATATATGTGGATCCCTCCAAAACAGATGCAATTGAGGGATGGTCGGGTCCAACATTGGTAACAGATATCCATAGCTTCTTGGGGTTAGCTAAATATTATCGACAATTTGTGAGAAATTTATCACGATTGTCCAACCCTCTTACCGAGATAACTGAAAATGGAGTAAAGTTTTCTTGGAGTGATGAATGTGATGAAAGCTTCAAGGAGTTGAAAAGAAGGCTTATCACAATGCATGTGCTCACTTTACCCACAAGTGGAGAACTTCTGTGGTATTCAGTGTTGCTTCAAAGAAGGTCCTGGGATGTGTGTTGATGAAAAAGGACAAAGTCATTTCCTATGCTTCAAAGAAATTGAATGTTCATGAACCTAAATATCCAAGAAATGACCTTGATTTGGCTATAGTGATCTTTTCTTTGAAAATTTGGCAGCATTATCTCATTGGGGAGAAGTGTGAAATATATACAGACCACAAAATCCATGAGTATATATTCATACAGAAAGAGTTGAAAATGAACCAGTGAAGATGGTTAGATCTGATCAATGACTATGACTGCTCAATCCATTACCACCCTGGGAAAGTGAACAAGGTTGGAAATTCCCTATGTAGAAACGACCCAGTGATTCTATCATTGATTATAATTGAAAAGGATCCAATCTTCATAGATTTGATGAAGATGGACATGAGAATCATAAAGAAGGGAACATCAACAATACTTTCAAAAATGATTTCGCAACTATCACTTCTGGAAGGGTTAAAGGATGCTCAAAAGGATGATGTGGGAATTTAAGAAAATGTGGAATCTATCGAAAAAGGTAAATCCTCAGAGTTTAATGTTAATGAAGAAGGAATTGTGAGATTTGGGAAAAGAATACGTGTTCCATCATGTCTGAAGAAGAAGAAGGAACTATTGGATGATGAACATAGTTCAAAAATCTCTATTCACCCAAGAAACAAAAAGATGTATCAAGATCTCTGAGATCATTATTGGTGGGATAATATGAAGAAGGAGATCGCTGAATATACATCAAAGTGCTTGGTGTGTCAGCATGTGAAGGTAGAGAGGCAGAAGTCTAAGGGGTTGATGCAACCATTTCCCATACCAAAATAGAAATGGGAGAACATCACCAAAGTATTTTCACTAGACATTTGAATAATTCCAAAGGAAAAAATTCAATCTGGGTTATTGTGGATTGCCTTACAAATTCCGGACACTTCCTTTCTATTTGAGAATATTTCTCATTGGATCAACTATCACGGATATATATCTGGGAAGTTGTAAGGTTTCATGGAATGCCACTATCTATTATGTCTAATCAATATCCAAGATTCGCCTCTATGTTTTGGAAGAGTCTTGAACATGCTCTGAATACTGAATTGAACTTCAGTACGACCTATCATCCTCAAACTGATGGCCAGTCCGAGTGGGCTATCCAAACACTTGAGGACATGTTGAGAGAAAGCTCAATGGAATTTAAAGGAGGATGAGATCAACATCTTCCTCTGGTTGAGTTCTCTTATAATAAAAGTATTTACTAGAGCATCCAAATGGCACCATATGAAGCCCTTTATGGGAAAAGGTGTAGAACACCGGTGTGTTGGGATGAGGTTGATGAGCATAAGCTGCTTGGACCAGAAATGGTCGGAGAAATGGTGGAGAAGGTGAAAACCATTCAGCAGCATATCAAGGGAGCCTAGAGTCTACAGAAGAGTTATGTAGATAATTTTCAATGAGACATTGAGTTTAAAGTCGGATAAATGGTATTTCTATGCATATCTCCATGGAAGAAGGTCGTGAGGTTTGGAAAGAAAGTGAAGTTAAGTCCAAGGTACATCGTCCCCTTCAATATTCTTGATCATGTCTGGGTTGTGGCCTATCGACTAAAACTTCTATCTACCATGGCCAAAGTACATGATGTATTTCATGTATCCCTATTAAATAATTACATACCTGACCCTTAACATGTACTCTCTTTGGACGTGGTACAGTTATAGGATGATCTTTTTTATGAGGAGCAACCAGTGAAAATATTAGATTATTGAGAAAGAGTTCTATGAAATAAGACAATGCCCCTTGTCAAGGTGTTTTGGCAAAAACAAAAGTTTGAATAAGTGACGGGGGAATTAGAGGAAATTATGAAACAGAGTTACCCACATCTATTTTAGTGTAGGAAAAGGAAATTTTGAGAGTGAAATTTCTTAAGGGGGGAAGATTGTAACGACCGAAACATTCATTAATGGAAATCCCTCTTGATCTAATTAAATGTCTCTTTATGTAAAATTTTTATATAAAATTTCAACTTATTTGGTTTTATATTTTTGGATTTTAAATTACTGGTTCGAATTTTGACCTTTTCTAATATAGCCTTTGAATAGTGATAAAAAATATTAGTGTAAATATAGGGCTTTAATAGGTCTAATTTACACAGACAAAGGAATCGATGACCTCATCCAGTAGATATGCCCCATACGAACCCCATTTTTTAGAGCTCACAAAGGAGGTTTCATCTTTGATATTCTCTCTTGACCAATCCCATGCAGAGATTGAATACGTTAAGCTCGAGCGAGACTGCCTATGATAGAAGTGGAAGTTGATAGAGATTACCACCCGAGAAATGTTATCCGAGCCACCCCAAGATTAGGTCACCATCCCACACCTTACACTTCTATTTTATGTGGGTGTTATAAGTGGTTATGTTAGAAGACCGAAGTAATATGGTTATGTACATTATTTTGGTATATAATAATGAATATACATTCATTTTATTATTGTTATCTTTTATATAGTTTTTAAATCAGAAATGGTATTTTTAGTTATTGTACAACTAAGAAATATATTATGATGAATTAATAGATTTTTTAATTAAATAATATGTTAATAAAATATTATTATTATTATTAAATTAATCAAATATAAATGTTCGTATAATTTTATAAATGCAATTGTAATTTTTATTAAGGTTTGAAATCCATTTTTTTCAAAACCCATGAATTTTCGATAAACGTTAGTTTTTATTTTAAAAGTGAAAATTTACATATTTAAAAAAATTATTTAGATAAAATAAATATATTTTTTGGAATCAGGACATCAAAATTTTCTAATGGAGAATTTTTCACAATTTTCTATGACAGTCAAATTTTTGGGTAAAAATTAAATACCATTTAAATATATAATGTGTTTTATAACATCATAATGACCCAACAGTGATGTAATAAAATACTATAAACATTATTTTCGGCCAATATATGTTTTAAAGTTAAAATAATGTGATTTTGGGTTTGTTTGATTTATTTTACAAAGCTTTAGTGGACCCTTCAAGGATTATTAAACATTTTGTCTTTTTAAATTGTTTTCCATGGGAGTGTGACTCCCCTCCACATAAGAAACATCATTATTTTAAGACTTTAGGACTTTGGACTTATAAAATATTGTTTTTATCTTCCCTTTTCTAAAAACCATGGGAAAAAACCATGATCTGGTTTGTGGTTTGGATTAGTTTAATGTGAGGTGTCCCAAAACTAAATAATAAAGAATTACCTCACTTTTTCTATATAAACCCACCCAAGCTCCAACTTCATCCTCACTCAAAGCCTTTTTAGTTCATCCAAAATCGGCCATCCTCTCTCAATAATCCTTCCAAGGTTCCCCAATCTCCCAAGAAGCATCTCTCATGCCTCTCTCAATCTTTTGGAAGTACACATCCAAGTAAGGGTTTTTCTTCCTTTCTCAATTTTGTCTAATATTCTTTAAATTTTTATAGCTTTTAATTCATATTATAAATGTTTGGGTATTGTTTTTCACCACCCCCATACTGAACTATTTTTGTTTTAATGATGGTATAACCCTTTATCTCTCATTAAATTCCTCTCATGTATACTCGTTACTCTGCCGAAATTTCGAAAGGAATTTCTCTCCCCTCATTTACATTCAAGAAATTATTCTGTATCATGAATATAAATTTCATTACATTTGTTTGGAAATGTATATATATGTCCCACTTACTATCCATGTAATGTAAATATGATTATACACCCCTTATTCTCTCATCAACCATTTTTATGAGTTCTTATGTCTCGTCATTATGCTGTCGAAATTGCACCGCACTTTTCCTAGCCAAAGTCATTGTGTAGTGAATACCATTTCTCTATCAAGGATATTAAACATTATGCACATTTACTAATTCATTAATGATTTTCATGTATATATTCCACATTTTTTTTTATCATGGAATAAAATATTATGTTTAATGATTCAATGTTTTATGATCCATGAGGCACACTTATGCATGAAATGAAATGTTTAAGAAGGGTGCACCCTAATAGCGCTCTATTGCATTGGGTAAAGTATAGAATCATGATATATCATGTGAAATGGGTGTTGAAACATTATAATTAAAGTGAAATAATTTTTTACACATGCTTCATGTGCAATTAGGGTTTACTCATGATCCATGTGCCATGAGCCTTGGCTCATGCTAATTCCATGTTAATAGTGGTTGCCACATTTCCATGTTTTGATTATCATGATTTATCATTCCTTTATCTTTATACTTATCTTGTGATATATTGATATGCCTAATGTCTAAAATTTATTTTACTCCTCATGTTATTTAATGATTATTCCTTTATTGGGCTTTATAGCTCACCCTATTCTTATGCATGTCCTCAGGTTATCCCATGCAATGCTAAGTAAGAGGGAATGTTGTGGTCATGTAAAGGAAGTTTTCAATAAAGGTGTTGTATTTCATGTTTTAAGTTTTTATGTAATGGTCCTAATCCCCATATATATTATACCTCTAGATATTCTATGTTGTATCAAGTGAAGTTTATGTAATATATTATGTTAAATTGTGTAATAAATAGAAGGTTTTACATAACAATTACCTCCAAGATTGGGGTCATCATTAATAATGGGATGCATGATCACAAAAAAATATGGATCCCATTAGTTAGGGATGAAAAGTGGTGAAAAATTATTAACAAGGGAATTCATAATGAAAAAGGGAACATTGGTTTTCTCTATATTCTAGCAATGTGAATTTGATGGTCATATGGGATTACTTATTGGAAACATTCACAAAAGGGAGACCAGGGTAAAATTGGATGTCATTTTAACATTGAATAAATCCTATGTGAATGTTAACTTATATTTTAGTCCTAGGAAAATTGAACTCTTTGGTGGGAAGCCCTTGGTAGTTAGTCACATATCCAGGTAGCTCTGGGTGTTGGGTCACCCATGGGATAGACCTAAGAGATAGGTATCCTGGGTAAGGCCCTTGGGGATTTGGTCACCCAAGTGAAGTCCATGGGTGATGGGTTCTCAAGATAAAGGATCCTGAGTAGTTGGTTACCCATTTGATGGCCTTGGATATTCTCATACTACAACTTAAGTTTGTTTTCCTATGAATTAGGGTGTCATAGACAACATAGGGAATTTTATTGAGTCTATAAAAAATAATTTTAGGGGGAATCTATCATTATGTTCCCATCATATAAAATCATCAATTTTAAAATGGACATGGGAATATATATATTAGAAATTACTAGGTCTTAGTTAGATCAATATTATGAAAGTTAGGAGGTGCACATAGGGGACATGAGGGCTGTATAATATGAGAAAGAGGATCCCTAAGTGATGTTGTCTGGGTGAACTCCAGAGACATAGGTGAGGTAGGATGAGAGATCAAATAAGAATTGGGGGAGGTAGTCCTAGTGACTAAAGGGGACTTGGAAATTTCATTCATAGTGTTCTGAGGGGAACCTTAATATTCTTTTTATATCTATTTTTGTGATAGATAGCTCTATAAGTGGTGTAATTAATCACTATATAGTTATGGATGGATCCATGAGAAATATTCTTGAACATCTATTATATCATAAAGTGAGATCCAAACTTGGTGTAGAAATATCTGTAGAAATTAATATAATAAAAAGATAAAATTCTTTCATCTTGTCCCAATCATGGAGCTGGTATCATCAACCCTAGTGGAGGTGGTCTCCCACCTTTAGAAGATAGAAATTCATGATAAGAAGAGGATAATGACCAAATTAAGGACATAGATCTAATAAGAATATTGATCCTGATGGGATCCTTGGTAAATATAATAGTGAAATTTCTATGAATATCTTCTCCTTTAATAGTTAATTGACCATTAGATAGGGGTATTTATAATTATATACTTCTTTAAGAAGAATCCATTATCCTTCATATAGGATAAGATGAGTAACATTGGGTATAGTGGGAGTTTATTTAATCATACATGTATTGATAGTTTTATTAATATGATATAGAAAGAAACTACCAAGTTGTGATGTATAGAAAGTTTTCCCAACCATCAACAAGCTTGGGGGGTATGATATCCAACCATTCACAAATCCCATATGATTATTGTCTTTCATTAAAAACTGCCTCTCCAATGGCTCTATGGTTTTCTTCCCCCATCTTTTAATTTAATATTATTCAATGGAGTTTCATTAAAACCCTCATATATCAATATAAGTATAAGGAAATAATTCCCACAAGTGATATCACTCAATATGATTTGCTAGCTATTGCTCCATGCTTATGTCTCCACCAACAAGGATCAAATAGAGGTATCCCCACACTCTGTTACAATTGAAAATAATTCTAGAGTCTCCCATCAAAGTGATCTGACAAAATCATACCCTATGATTATGAGGTGGGGTATGTTAAAGACATGGGAGCCTTTGATTCTACTCAAGAGTCACCAAGAAACATTCCCAACACCTTATATTACTTACAGAACATGAAGACCCCACTAGTTGATGAATAGGTTAATCTAATGCCTACTCTGCCTATCCTTTTTAAACTATATTATTCCAAAATATAGGGTATGCCTCCATCCCAACATGATGGAATTCCACTTAGATAGTTCCAATGTTCCATTTCATTGTATATGATTTTCTACCATCCTCACTTGATAATACACAGAGGTGTTTATAGGTTATGATAAAAACCCTAACCAATCATTGAGCATGTTGATACAACTCTACCATATCTTAGAAATGTTTCTCATTGAAATGAAGATTCTATAGTTCCAAAGAACTCTATTTCATTGAAGTTCCTTTCTAGGGGAGAGGGGATACCAACCATTATAGAGGTCCTTCCTATGGCACCAACACTGCATATGGTAAATATCCCCAGGACTCTCCCAAGATATGCATAATAAATAATCATTTGAACACATGGGATAGGGTTAGGGGAATAAAAACAATGTTTACCATGATATCTTAAATTATAGGGTGATTGTTGATTCCAGATACATATTTTCATCCCCACAACCATAACTAGTGGGAGGAACCCATCATCTAAGGATGACCAATCATAAATCTAATGTTCACATGGTCACAATGTACCTCTGTAAATAACTTCATGAAGAGCATGTTATGGATTCTTATCATCTAATTTCTATGTAGGATTCCCTTTCACCTTCAGGTTCTATGCTCTCCTCCTTTAATATGTAAATAGGGGAGTTATTTGGGTCCCATGTAACACCCTCTAATGAAAAAGATCTTTTGATTGAGAAACATAAACTAGATGAATTCACTCACGAAAAGGAGTTCATAGATTCTCCATCAAACGTAGATATAATCATGAAGCTTATGCCACCTCCAAAGGATCCCTTGTTCATGGTATGTATGGTTCATGTAGTTCCTCTTCTATATAAAAGAAAATAAAATAATTGATCTGTGTTATTTCCTCCCCTAAATATCCATTTTTCTAAAATGGGATCTTATATAGATAAAAAATGAATTAAATTCATGATTATGAACATGGGGAAGAATGTTTGAGGGATATTTTGTCTATGAGCAATTAAAAGATGGGTTTTGACTGCCCACAACCTTGTAAATTTCCATCCTAGAGCTTCTTGTTAAGGATCTTACAACATGCTTTAATAATAATTTTAAGGCAATGTTTAACAATCTTCAATACAATTATCTTACCTTCATAGGAATCCATCAACACTATCAAGTCATCCCTCAGTAGTGCTGAAATTCCAACATCATAGTGCTTCATGAGGCATAGCATCTTACTTTATATAGGTTATACTAGATTTTTAGTGGACTTGTAACAAGAGTCTCATGATGATCCATTTAATTATGGAATGTGAATCTCCTAATATGAAAATATTGTTCTAGGGGAAGTGTTATCTCCTTCATTTTAGTCCTATTTATTAATGAAAATAGGTCTCTCAAATTGATCACCCCATTAATTTTAATGATTCTCTACCATCAACCACCACATAGTGAATATTATTATAGTCAATCCTCTAAATGTCTAGGAATATGAGGATAGTGATGGAGAACATGAGGAAGAATAACTATCTTGATATGATCTAAAAGGTCACACAAACTTTCTATTAGGTTTTAATACCTATCAAAATAGATGGGATTTCAGCCTCATATATCCAACTGAGGCACTCACAGTCATCTTTTAGCACCATGAAAAGTGTAAAATAATTATTAAATAGAACATTTCATCTGAAACAACATATGGAAAATAATATTATTTGAAAAATATTTTTTTATTTAGGATAACAATAATTATAAAATTATTATAATCAAATGTATTAGTAAAAAATATCATGGAAGGAAAATATATGAGTTGATCCCATCATACTCCCAGTATAACCTTGAGAACTAATTATCCTAATCCAATAATTCTTGGATAAAGTATCTGGTTTCTCCCATTTGATCAGAATATAAATTTTCACCTCTACTCATATAAGACATTTCCCAGATTACTCAATGATTTCTTATCTAATATATTGATTTTATTTACAACCTACAGATAATGATCTCTCAACTTTATGAGATAATCAACCAATCAGAGGGAATATGTATATTGACACCCCATAATATTTCATGATCAGATCTCTTTCCTCTCACAATGAATCCATTCTGATAATATGATCCCTAGTTTAGCCTCTTAGGAATCCATAACTAGAATGGGTGGATTATACTCCTCCACCCCTATATTTTTACATCATGAGATTCCCATAATTCATTTGGAAAGGAAATGTTGAGTATCTCATTACCCATTTTTCCTCTTGGTGTGGCCTAATGTTTGGAACCCTAGATAAGTTTTTTAGAGAAAGTATCTAGTGATTTATTTAGACCTTTTAAGGACCTACAATTGTTTGATACATCTTACTAGAACAAGGATCCATCAGCAGTTGGGTGGACCTATGAAAAATATTATTCTATATGTTCAGTTACATGTTTAATTTAATGGATTTGACTATCCTTTATAATTGAAAATAACTAGATACTGAGAATGTATTTAATTTCATTAATCTATGGAATTGGTTGAAATATTCCCCTGATATATAACTTAATTAATAGTAGTTTCTATGTATGTAAAGAGAGAACTTATAGGATGAGTTGGTTCCAACCCATATCTCCATGAAATACCTTTGAAGTTTCTATTAATTCATAGAGAGAGTTGAAATCCATTTTTATTCCATGTAACAGAATAAAAAAATTTAGATCCATTGCCTCCTCTAAAACCAAAACATTTTATAGGGATTTTGGAAGCAACCACTATCACACAGAATCAGGCTCCTCAGACAATCCAATTCTGGGTGGGCTCATAAAAAAAGCAATATTAGGCATCACCTCACTCTGAAAATGATTCCAAGGTACCATGTCAATGATAATAACCTTGGTTTTAATTTATAGAGTTTATGAATATGTGTTATTAATTAATGAATGATGAAATCTTAGGTTTCTTCTACTATGATATGGGGAAGAACCGACTCATGTTTCTTAAAATCTAAACGCTACAAGAGGATGTGTTGAAGAACCATTATAACCATTTAACTTATCATAGATTAATTAGGCACACAATTATAGAAGTATTTTCTCAATGAATAGATCCAGGACTATGTGGACCATGGAATTGCTAAGATCAGTTATCCTCAGACACATATTATTTATAAATCAAACATCCCGGGTGATGATGAGTATCTAATGAATGACTATAGGATTCTATGTGTGGTTCAAAAAAGTTTGATGACCTGTTGGGATGTATGATGGAAATTACATCCAATGGTATCATTCATATCCAATTGAATAAACTAGTTTGTAACACCCATCAATTTTGTGAAATATAGTTTTTTCCAATGAATTTAATATTTTCAATATTTTTTGTTCCATGCAACACCAATTTTAACATTCATTACGCATAACATTGAGTTTAGCTTGAATTAGATATATCACCAATTTTATATTATATTAAATTTAAAACGTAGTTTATCTAGTGTTACATGAAAAACCCTTTTTTTCTTTCATTACAAGCAATATTGAGTTTAGCTTGCATTACATGCAACACTTAGTTTAAATGAAATGTCACATTATGTTAAAATATTGTAATGATAGTTATCTCCTAGCCATTGGAATGGCTCTTATGAATAATATTAACTTAATTATGAAAACAATTGTTTAGAAATGCATATTAAATGAATTATTTGGTGACAAATTAATTATAAATTAAAATAAAAAGAATTTGAAAATAAATGAAATCATTTTTTGAAAAACAGTTTTTGTACACACAAACATTTTTTACATAAATAAATTAATAATATAATTTTGTTAAATTATTTTAATTAAATATATATATTATATTCAATCAACTATTTAATAATCATCTTATTTTTTTCTAAATAAGTGATAATAATTTATTCAATTTTACAAACAAAAACAATATTTTTTAAAAGCAGTTTTTTCACTTTTTACGCACTCATTTTAAAATTAATTTTTTATCCATTTAAAAAATTAATTTGAAAAAATGACATTAATTTATTAAATAATAATTTTAAAATTACATTACGGTGAATATTTTAAAATTTCTAAAAATATGAATTTTTTTGATGAATAGTGAAAAAACTGAATTTTAATTGAAAACTACCTTTTTTATGTTATTTATAAATTTGATTTTTTTATAAATTATTTTATTATTAACATCAGTTAAATTATATATATATATATATATATTCAATTTAAGACATTTTCATCATTTTCATATTGAATTCTGATATAATAACTTTGTAAACTTTTGAACACTTTATCTTTTTGAGACATTTTTTCACTTCATGTCTTGAAGATTAATTTTAAGTTAAAAATTTAAAATATTATAAATTTAATTTTAAAAAATGGATTCCATATTTGAATTATCATAATTTATATTAGTCAATAAGGTCAAAGTACTTATTGACCAATATTTATAGTAAAAACAATAAAAATTAATTACTTTGGAAAAGGTAAAAAGGGGTTTAACAAGGGCTTAAACTAACAAAATATGTGTTAAAAGGACCTAAAAATTTAGAAAAATTATATTTTAATAATATATTTAGACCATATAATATATAAGGCTCTATAATAATCCATTTTGGACCCTTTATTGTTTCAAAAATGTGGGTAGACATTTTTATTTTCAAAAATTACAAGTGTGCCACTCACCTCACATACCATCCCCTCTTTTATTCTATTCTCACCTTCAAACCCTTTTGGATTGGCCAATACCAACCAAATATCTCCCCGAAATACCTCCTCTCATAATAAAGATTCATTTTTTGAGTAAATGAATCCTAGTAAGAATTTTGGTTAAAACCTAAGGAGGATACCTAGAGAAGAGGAGGTTTGAATGTGTATGAAGGAAGTTGAGACATAAGTTAATGGATTTTTATTCTCTCTATTATTTCTATGATAAATATTTAAATTCACCAATTGTTTTTTTGTATATACTTCCCATTTTACATGTTATATCATTAATCTCCATATTTTCTTGATATTTAATGTTTCATTTGATGTTATGCTTTATTGGGGATTAATTTTCAAAATATTTATAAAGCGGTAATAGATTTATATTATCTCTTTTATTTTTAGAAGATGCAAGAAGTTTCTTTTAGGTTGTGTATATAAATCCATTTTGAAAATTTTTATCATTAATTTCCTCCTTTTTCGTATATTTAAATTGTCATTTGATTTTATTCTTTACTGCGACTTATATTTCAAAAGATTACAAAAGTGGTAAGGGATTTTTATTCTCCCTTTTATTTCTATAAGACATATCAAAAATCAATAATATTTTCTTTTATATGTTGTATATATAATTTCCACTTTACTTGATATATCTTTAATATTCTCCTTTTTATTATATTCAATTTTTTACCCGATGTTACACTTTATTTGGGATTTTGTTTCAAAATAGTACTAAAGCGTTAAGTGATATATATTTTCTCTTTTGTTACTATTAGACATGAAAATTAAGTAATCATTTATTTTATGTGATATATATACTATTCCATTAAAATTTTTTATCATGAATATAATCCTTTTCAATAAATTCAAATTTTAATTTGATTTTATGCTTTATTGGGGCTTACGTTTCCAAATCTTACTAAATCGATGAGGGATTTATAGTCTCTCTTTTATTCATGAGAGACATTTAAAAATTCACCACTCATTTATTTTATGTGGTGTATATACCACCCATGAATGTATTTTATGTTTATTACACTTAAAGTTATTGGGATTTAGTAATCTTTTTTAGTATCTCTCTATTTCATGGGGTTATGGTTCAAAAGTTACCAATGTGGTAATAAATTTTTGTTTCAATTTTCCTTCTCTGAGGCATATGTTATATTTTGAACCTGTATTCTTTTATGAGGTGTATATATATCCCCATTGACATGTAATATCATGAATTTATTTAATTTCATGATATTATATGTTTTATTTAATTTTATTCTTTGATGTGGATTACAATTATATTTTACCAAAGTGGTAATGATTTTACGATAAAATATCATCATTTATTAGGATTATTTATGATTATACTTCCAATGATGAAATATTAAGATCCATATCTCAATAAAATAATTATTTTTATTCTCATATTGTTATTTCATGAGATTAAATGTTTTCTGTTCATTTTACTATCTTTATGTACTAAAGATTCCAAATAAATGTTTTTAAGGAAAAAACATTTATTTCTCCCTTCTGTTAAAAAAACATTTCATTCCAAAGAATTTAAAAAATAAAAATAAAAAAATATTACAAGGATTTATTAAATATATTTTTACCCATGTTTTTTTACAAATTTTTTTGAAAGTAATCTTCTGATCTTTTTCCAAACAATGACTATTTGGTTTTCAGAAAAAATTTGAATGGAATATTTTTTTTAACATATAGGACATCAACAAAATTTTCCTTCATCGTGACAATTATTTTAATTTAAGGTTCTTTTATAATTTTTCAAGGGTATTTTAAAATAATTAATCTTCAAAATGTTTTATAATTTTTTTTAAAAGATGATTTTCAAAGAAAAGTTCTTTTCCTTGAGAAATGTTCCAAGTGATCATTCAAAATCATTCTCCATATAATATGATATCATTTGATATTACTAATATCTTTTTATGGATATAAACTAATGATAACATTATTATTTTTTATATGAATGTTTCATCATGAAATTGTGATTATGTAACTCGTTTCTCTTTCGTGGGTTATACGATGTTAAAATTATTATGAACCTTTATTATTTTTCCGTGGGTTATGCTATGATGAAATGATGAAATGATTTTGTAACGTATATCTTTTCTATAGGTTTTGAAATTATGATTTTTTTATGAAACCCATTTAATTTCATGGGTTATGATATGATAAATGTTTACAGTCATGTGTCACAAATACATAATATTTTCATTATGTGACAGGTGCCACTTATATCATCCTCTAATGTATTTACTAAAGATAGATATCTCATGAGTAAATATGTTACACATGAACCTGATTACATGTTCACAATGTTATGCATGAACAATATTACACGTTCACAATGTTGTGTGTGAACCTGATTACATTTTTCCAATGTTATCAATGAACCTAATTACATGTTCACAATGTTATGGATGAACCCAATAACATGCTCAAAATATTATTGATAAACCTGGTTACATGTTTATACTTTTATTTATGGACCTATGTTTAATGTACATAAAGTTATGTGTAGAGCTAGTTTCAGGTCCATAAGTTTGTGTGGGGGAATGATTGTTTGTATTTAACTTATTGAGTGAAAAATTATCTATTTATACATGTTGAAAATATTTTAATTAGATGTGCATAACACAATTCAATGTATTATAGAATGGTTATTCTATTATTTCTCGTGTTTTTTTCCTTACAATTCATTTTTAGTGAACTACCAATAATTATTTCATGACTCAAGATTCTGATATTTGATATGAAAGGAATGGTTTTTATATGTAATTCTCATATTATCATACCCTTGTGTTCATGTTTTGCTTATGTATCTCCCTTGTTTAACCTTAATGAGCATCTGATCATAAAATTTCTTATGATTCATTTCCCCATGTTATAAAAAAGGTTTAAATATGGTATGTTTATAAAGAGTACTGAAGATAATATCTTTATTGGAGATTTTAAAGATCTCTCACCAAATTAAAATATTGTCTACCTACTCTCCAAAGACACAAAAATATTATGGTCTTCATGTGTGTGTTTGTTTAATGTATTTAATATTTATCTAAAAGGATGTAATATCCATGTATGAAATATCTATGTTGATATTGTTGGTATTAAAGGAATGGTTAAGTTAGTATTGGGAATATAGGATGATAAAAATTTAGTTATACCCCAAGAGATATTTTTAAGGATATTTGTAGTAATGTCTCTGAGGATTAGTCTAAGGATAATTTAAAGTATATGAAAAGTTCTTGGAATTTTGGTAAGGTATAGAGAAAGTGGTTTTCAAGCAATTACATCCCTATCTGGATACTAAAAGTGGACATGGCTCTAACATAGAGGTTCCTAGGGGTGATAACTCCATAAAGGGAGAATTAATATTTCCTCGATCATCACCATGTGCCTGATAATGGGTCTTACTGAACATCTATTTTGACACTTCTAGGAGATATTCATTAAAATTTCACAAACAAATTATTCACTATTATGAAGAATTTAAATATATGCTGACAATGTATGAACTAGGATAAACCTAAGGTGTCAAATATTAAAAATAATTTTTCATGATTTATACAACCCATATGTTATTTTTTTCATGATTATGTGGTTATATACTATGATTAGTGTTTATCACACTATTGTTTTTTTATATTCAATGGAGAGAATCATAAGAAACTAGTTTAACATTAAATGTGGCAGAGAATTTTCTGATGGGAATCCAAATAGGAATATTACTAGAGTGATGGATGTTGTGATTAATCTTAATCAGTTATCATGTAAAATGAATAACAATGTGAACCTTAACCAACTCTCAGGCTCACCAAAGAAGATAATGATTGATTTTTCTGAGAGTTTAGGTAGTAGAGATCATAGAGAAAAGAAGATTCAGTTTTTTATATTTCTAGAATGTGGGAAGAATATCTCAAGGGAATGTCTCAGAGGGCCGAGAATGTGTTTTGGGTGTGGAAAATAAAGAGGAAAAACAATTAACTGTAAATAAAAAATAAAAATTTTGGTTATTTAAGTGGATGTGGATAATGGTCTCCATAATGTATTATCAAGTATTGAATTTTTTAAATGTGGAATTTATGGTTATTATATAGATTGATGTCCTAAGGGGAAAGCTCATGAAGAGAATTAGAAAGGCAGCACAAGGAATTGTTATATTTCTGATGATGAAGAGACTAGAAATGACATATGAAAGGAAATAAGTGTTAAGGAACAATAAAATGAAGCCCAGTTAATGGTATGAGTAGAAAGTGGGATTATTAAAGTGACTATGTATTATAATTCAAGAATTATTCTATATGAACCTTGAAATATATAAGGATTTTTAATATAAGTTTTTCATTAAGTACATTCAAGATAATTCGTTAAGAGTAATAATGAACTAGAAAAGTTATTTAACACCATGGTAATATTTTATAGATAATATATGATTAAGATAATATAAAATTCATTATTTTTCATAGGTTGAGAAAATAGTGTTTAGTTTGGATAACGATATGATTTATATTGAAAAATTAAATTGGATAATATTGATTACCTTAGAAAAAATAATGAATTTTTTGACAAATTGGTTTATGTTATCATTGATAGAGATATTAACATTATTGGATCTATGGACTATTTTCAATAATCTATAGTTTTATTCACAGAATGAGGAAGCGTGCATGTTTTCATTTTTTTATGGTTATTCTAGTTATTACCAAGATTCAAGAGTATATATGGCCATGGTATTAACATATTTGGTGCCCGACCATTATGATTTGGTTAATGATATTTTGAAGATTAATTTTGATTTTGGGAAATTTAGTGACCTTCATTATAAATTTTGAATTTTGTAAGGGTGATAAGGATAACCATTTATAAAATTGTTAAAGTTGTAAATTAGATGAGGTTTTAGAGATTCATTTATTACTTTAACAGATACCGATTAATCTATATTTGATATCTAATTTTAACCTTGTTTTAACCAGATATGGAAGGAATGAGTTTTCATTATTTTATGGATTTTATTTAGTTCTGTAGAAATGAAAAAATATCTCTTATAGTAATATATAATGTGGAAATTGATCAAGGTAGAAACAATGAACGAAATTGTGTACATAAAATAAAAAGATATCATGAAAGTGAATTTTTATATATATATTCAGAAAATATAGAAAATAAATTCCCTAAAATTAGGAAAATTATCTTAAAATAACAAAATTGTATTAAAATATTTTTTTATGATATCATTTACCATTTTTCATGCCTCTTTGGTTTATGGTTTTGTGGTTGTTAACCTTCTTTGAATCACATTAATTATTATGAACAATGATCTCTATAAGTCTCAATAATTATTCTTTATCTTACTCCATGTCCATATCTTCACTTCCAACATATTTTCTTCTATTTTTAAACCTATTATGTGTCATTCTTGATGACTTTGACACATCACTTTCTCTTTTTTTAGAGGATGTTTTGTTAACCAGTTTTACAATGTTGGTTTCTATAATGGAATTTTCATATGTTAAACCATTGATGAATGCGATAAATTTAAAGGGCGAAATAAGCATTTATGGTGTTAGAGTGTAACACCCTCCGATTTTGTGAAATACATTTTAAAATGAATTTAATTTTTTGATATTCTATGTTACATTCAACACTGAGTTTATCTTACATTACCTGAAACACAAAGTTTATCTTGTATTACACACAATACAAATTTTATATTATGTTAAATGTAACAATGATTTATATGGAGTTCTATGAAACACTGGTTTTATCTTTCATTGCATATAACATTGAGTTTAGTTTGCATTACACGCAACACTGAGTTTAATCAAAAGATGAAAAACTATTAAAATGTTATTATGAAAGTTATCACCTATCCATTGGATTAGTGGGTGTGAATAATATTATCTAAATTATTAAAATATATGGTTTACTCATGTATATAAAATTATTTATTTAGTTACTAATTAAATATAAATAAAAATATAAACTATTTTAATATAAAGGAAATATTTTTTTGAAAATATATTCCTATGAAAAAAACATGTTTTACCTCAAAAAATAGTAAAATAACTTATATTGAATTATTATAATTAAATTTATATATTATATATTCAATAACGTGTTTAAAATTTGTCTTATGTGTTTTTTAGATAGAAGATAAGAATAAATCCAATTAAACGCTTAAAAATTGTGTTTTTCTAAAAAGTAGTTTTTATTATCTTTTGTAAACTTATATAAAATTAATATTTCAAACTTTTAAAAAATCAATTTGAAACAAAATTCATTTTTTAAATCACATTTTAAAAATTATATTTCTGTTATTTTTTATTTTTTGAAAAAGTTTAATTTTTTTATTAATAATGAAAAAAATGATGTTTAATTAAAAACTGCCTTTTTGTTTAATTATTTATGGAGTTAAATTATATTTCAAATTTGTTTTAAATTAAAATTACTTAAATTATATATCTATTAATTCAATTTTGTTCATTTGGATCATATTTAGGTGAATTTTTATATAATAACTTTGTAAACTTTTGAGAAATTTCAATTTGATAAAACCTAATTTCTCGTCATGTCTGTGAGATCAATTTTAAAATAAAATTTCCACTCATATGAATTGAATTTGTCAAAATGGATTTCATATTTTCAATAATAATATTTTATATTTTATAATAATATAAAATTATTTTTTTACAATAATTAATAGTGAAAACAGTACAAATAAATTACCATGGTTATAGTAAAAATGGGTTTACCAATTGGTTAAGATAAAAAGATATGGGTTAAAATGACCTAAACCCATTTATAAACTCTATTTTATATCCATATTAGAACCATTTATTATCTAATTCATTATAATAATTCATTTTAACCCTTATTACATGTGAAAAATGTGGGTATACGTTTTTCTTTTCAAAAATTACAAGTGTGTCACTCACAACACTTTTAAAATACCACCACCTATCATCTCCTCATCACATTATAAAACCCTTTTCGTGTGTCCAACCCCTTCCAGAATCACTTTCCAACTTCCCTCCCTCACTATAAAAGACTTATTTTGGGATTAAATAAAAACTAGGAGGGATTTTGGTGAAAACCTAAGGAGGATACCCAAATAAGAGGACGTTCCAATGTGTATGAAGGAAGTTGAGACTAAAGGTAAGGGATTTATATTCTGTCTTTTATTTCTGGGAGACATATGAAAATTAATCACTAATTTATTTTGTTTATATACTATACCTTTACAAATTACATCTTTAATAACTTCATTTTAATAATATTCAATTTTTCATTTTATAAAATTATTTATTTGGGATTATGTTTCAAAATATTACTAAAGAGGTATGGGTTTTGTATTATCTATTTTATTTCTAGGACATATTTCAAAATTCACCAACTATTTTTTTGCTTTATATATTCCCCATTTTAAATTTTATAACATTAATATCCCCCTTTTCATGATATTCAACATTCCATTTGATATTATCTTTTAAAAGGTCTTGCTTTTCAAAAGTAACTAAATGAGTAAGGGGATTCTATTTTATATTTTATTTCTAGAATACATACACAGATTCTCCATTAATTAATTTTTTGTGGTTTATATACTGCCCCTTTCAAATTTTATATCATTAATATCCTAATTTTCAAGATATTAAAAGTATCATTTGATTATAACATTATTGGGCCTTATGTTTTGAAATAATACTAAAGAGGTATGAGACTTATATTATCTATTTCAATTATGAGATACATATAAATGTTCATCACTTGTTTATTTTTTGTGGTATGTATAGTTAAACTTTTAAATGTTATATCATTAATCTCATACTTTTAATGATAGTAAAATTTTCATTATATATTAATATTTATTAGGGATTATGTTTCAAAGATTAATAAAGTGGTAAGTGATTTTTAGTCTCTTTTTTTCTTATGAGAAATATGAAAATTCACCACTCTTTTATTTTATGTGCTATAAATAACAACCATTAAATTATTTTATGATCATTATCTTTAAAATTATAATGATTTAAAAATCCATTTTATGATCTCTATTTCATGGGGTTTATGGGTTAAAATTTACCAAAGTGGTAATGGATTTTTGTCTCAATTTTTCTTCTTAGAGACATATGTTATGTTATAATACCATATTATTTAATGAGGTTTACATACAGACCCATTTACATGCAATATCATTAAATTATTTATTCTTATGATATTATTTTTTTATTTCATGTTATTCTTTCATGGTGATTTTGATTCAATATTACCAAAGTGGTAATGGGTTTATGATATAATCTCATCATTTATTGGGATTATTTATGATTATCCTTACAATGATGAAATCTTCTGATATATCTATAAATAAAATCACAAATTTTATTATTCTATGGTTATGTAATGAGAATAAAGGTATTCACATTATTTTCCACTCCTTATGTACTCATTATTTCAAAATAGTTTTTTAAGAAAAAACTTATTCATTTCTCTCTTCCATTGAAAAAACTTTTTTTTCCAAAAACATTTTTTCTAAAAATGCTTCAAAAATATTTTTAACATTCATAATATTATTTATTAATGAAATTTTTACCCTGGTGTTACTTTTTTAATTTTTTTAAAAGGAATCTTCATGTCATTTTCCAACAATTATTGTTTGGATTTTACAAAAAATGTGAAAATAATCATTGTTTTTACATGTACAACATGAGCATAATTTTTCAAGATCATGAAATTTATTTTATTTGAAGAATAATTTATAATTTTCAAAGCTTATTTTCAAGTAAAAGGATTTTAAAAAAAATTATGAATTTTTAGTTTTAAAAATTTATTTTCAAATTAATGTTATTTTAGTCAATAAATGCTCCAATTTATCTTTAAATTTAATTATCCATATAAAATGATATACTTTGATGTAAATTATTCATTTCTAGGGATATAAACTAGAGATGAAATAATTATTCTTTCTCTGAATGGTTTATCATTACAAGATGTTTATGAAATCCATTTCTCTTCCACGAGTTATTCCAGGATAAAATTATTGTGAAACCTTCTTCTTTTATATGGGTTATTCTATGATGAAATGATGAAATAATTCTAAAACCTATCTATTTTATATAGAATATGATACGATGAAATGTTTATTAAATCTATTTTATTTTATAGGTTATGATATGATAAATTTTTTATGATATTGTGGAACACATAGGTTTAATTTTCATTATTTATTTTGCAGAAACTATATATCTATATAATTTATTAGGTAATTCGGGATTACTCATGAGTAAATATATTATGCAAGAACCTGATTACATGTTCAAAATGTTATGAATGAACCTAATTACTTGTACACAATGTTATGCCTAAACCTAATTAATGGTTCAAAAAGTCTTGTGTGAGCCTCATTACATGTTCAAAATGTTTTGTTTATCCCTAATTACATGTTCAAAATGTTATGTGTAAACCTGATTACATTTTCAAGATATTATATGTGAACCCGATTTCATATCTATTATGTTATGTGTAGACCTATCTTTCATGTTCATAATGTTATGTGTGGACCTAGTTGCATGTCCATATATTTATGTGAGTGTATGATTTCAGGTTTATAACTTAATGAGTGAACCCATAACTTTTTATACATGTTTAAAATGTTATAAACTAACATGTATACTAAAATTCCATGTATTATGCCAATGTTATTCTATCATGGATGATGTTATTTTATTTATGTTTGATTCAGGTATTATGATGTACTAATATTTATTCCAGGAATCATGATTTAGATCTTTGATATGCTGGGTATGGTTTTCATATTGTATTCTCATGTTCTCATACCCTTATGTTCATGTTATGCTTACATATCTCCCTTTTTTACCCTTACCGATCGTCTGAGCTCACTCATTCTTATGTTTACATCACCTAGGTTATGAAGAAAGGTTTTAAGTAGGGTGTGTTTATAAATACTACTAAAGGAGAATATCTTCATGGGAGATATTTAGGATCATTCTCCAAAAAAGAATGTTATGTACTTAGTCTCTAAAGACACTAAACTATTACAATCCTAAGGAAATTTTTTTGTAATGTATTGAATATTCATATAAAAAGTTGTAATATTTGTTTATTAAAATGATATATTTTATACATTTTTCCTATAGACATACCATATTATTTAATAGTATCATTATTATTACAACCTTCCATATATCAGAGAAGTTAGTACTAAATTACTTGGGAAATCAAGAACCTTTTCCAACGATGAAGTTGGATTTTACCCTCATAGACTTCTTGTCCACTACATTGGGGGGAGGCATCATGACCCTCTTAATAATAGAATAATTCTCTCATTATTAACATAAATTATTGGTAACCAATTATCTTATGTTATTGGAATTATCTATAGAGATAAATAAAGAATCACCCTAGGTGGTTCTAGTAATAAATTTTGGCAGATGCTATATATGAAAATAAAAATTCCATTACACCTTTAAAAATGAATGAACTGATATCCCTAAAGGAATGGTATATGTTTTGGAGACTATAAAACATGTTTCTCTAAATATTCAGTATGCATAATCCTATGGGGATGAACATTATGGTGTTCCTCTATGGCCCGGTAGGTTGGTTGTCTCTATAAATGACCCACTACTAACCAAGGATTATCCCTAGTTGTGCATGGTTTTTTTCTGAGGAATTAAACACCCATCCGTGGGATTTTAACCATTAGTGGAATATGACACGCACCAGTTAGTAACTGAAAGCTAATATAGTTAGTATTACCATGCTTATTATAGTGAAATGACCTGTGGGGAGAAGGACTAATCCATTAACATTAAAGAATGATTTTATCATACCCCTTGCTAGCATTCTATCCAAGATTTGAATTCTCAATGTGATCCTCCTGAAAAATAATATTGATAAGTCCCACAAAGAGGCTCTAAAAATACCTCACATGTTTGAAATCAAGGTATCTATTTCTTGAAGACCACCATACACAGTAATAAAATCAATAATATTTCTAATCCATCACTTAATTTTCTATAGAAGATGTAGGTTCGATCATTCAGGGGAATATCCACTTGATCTACATCTCAGCGGAGATTAATAACATTTAGATCTTATGAATCATAATGGATACTATTTCCATGATCTACCACATCCTTACTCATAAACTCCCCATGGTGGGACCCAATAAGGTCTATTTGACCCCGTTAAACCTTAAAAATAAAGTATATGACAAGATAAAATATAATCCAGGTGGAATGATTCATTTAAAGACCCAAATTATCAATTTGGTATCTAATACTGAATTCTGGGCTATCTCAAAATATTCTTTGTAAAAATGACTTACTAGGATATTCATGATTCCGCCATTATTCATAATTCCTATCTTCATAACACTAGAGAATAAAATAATCCCTTAGTAATAGAGTATGTGAACTTCATACTGATTTTACTCATTTGTAATCCTATGAATACCACTTTCTAGATGATTGGTATTACAAGAGGGAAGAGAAGTAGCCCTATGTAGGTGAATACATTCATGTTAATCCTATCAATGACTTGAAAACCTCCAGTGTAGATCCCATGGATGAATTTATATATATTTTCATTCTAAAAATCCACCACATGAAAGATATATACACAAATAATGGGAATTATTTCATCATCCCCATGAAAAATGAGTAATGCTATATCACCTCATTCTCTTATAAAGGAAAGGTTACTCTAAAGAAAAAAAATCATATCCACATTATTTGCTGAAAATTTTAACCCATTCTTAACAACCAGTTTCACCACCATGTCTTCAAGAGGGTGGGCTTGACACATTTGAATATGACTAAGAATTATAGTTTCAACATCATGGTTATAACCCACCGGTGAAGGCCTAATAGGATAGATACCTCACCATATATCACCATGGACTTTGAAAATCCATAAGGACATGAACATACTTTTAATTATCCAGATACTGTATAGGAATGTACTTCAACCCCATAGACACATATACCCATGTAAGTGTATCCTCTAACCCATCCCCATGCTTCTATTGACAAATATGATTTAGATAAAACCCCTAATAAAATTGAATATTGAGAATTTATCATTGTTGATGAGTTGATATAAGTGAACCTTTGCACTACGTAGGATCCATGGATGACAATGATTAGTATCATAATATATCTTAATGTAAAATAGTTGTAGGTTAAGTGGCTGAAATAGCATAGTGATGTATTCCACTAGAATAACATGGAAATTACAAGGCATGTTCCCTAGGTTATTTTCCACCATATTGGCCTTCATATTAGTTATAATGGATTTAAACAGGATCCTAGTAAACTAACTTCTACCCCATAGTTCCATGGCCAGGGATTAATTTGAAAAGTATATCAAATTGAAATTCATTAGGGAAGTTCAAAACCCAAAGTGTCTTCCCAACATTATCTTATTTAGAAAGATGAACATATATATCTGAGTCTGTATCAACTTATTATACCTCAATTATATTTTCCTAAAGTATGAATTCTAAATATTTTTCAAAATATTTTTGTTTGATGAAGTATCTGACCAATAGTCCCTTTACTTCATGGATAGGTATTCTGAGTATAATCAAAGCTGGATGGTTCCTGAATATGAGAAAGCCGCTACATTCATGGTACCTTATTAAAAAATTTTCAATCAAGATATGGCATTTGATTTTAAGAATTATAGATCACTTATCAGCATGAAATACATCACAAATTCAACACATTAGTGGATTTCTATGTGGACGATTTGGTGGTCAAATCCTACCAATGTCAATACTATATCAATGATCTTGATATTGTATTTGGAATAATTTTGACCCATTTCTTGTAGATAAATACCTTAAAGTGAACATATAGGGTTACATTTGGGATTTCCTACCATAATAGTCTAATATAGAGTAATTGTGATTGACCCATATAATATCATGACCATCAATGTAATTACACAACCACTAAATTATTGAGACTAATGGGGCCTCTAAGGAAATATACCTGATATAAAGTGTATTGAAGCCAACTAGGTTAGAAAATATAATCCATTTTCCAAGTTCATGATAAAAAGAGTCTCATATATATGAGATGATGAATTATAGACCACATTCAGTTATATTATCAAGTATTTTCTACATCCACTAGTTCAGATACCTCTCATTCAAAGAAAAAAATTGGTCTTTCCTGTTACCACCTTGGAATACTCCCTTAGAGACCTCTTGGCTCATACTATCAATGATAACATGGTGAAAAACTTATGCAATCATACCGGATTTTTTCTTGACATACAAACCATATATTTTTAGATTTAAAATAGTTATTTGTCCTTAATATTTCTTGTCCATGATCAATGGAATTATCTGATGTACCATGAGATTCATTTGGTTTCCAAATTTTTCATATTAATGTAATCCTAAATATTCCCATGTTGAGTAGAATATTATAACCTTTTATAGTGATTATTCAATATTTCTACATAATTTTTATGTCTCAAGATGTTATCAAGGGTTAGGTCCAAGAAGATTAACTGGATGTACACCTAACATCTAAATATTTTCCCCTTAATGCCAGCTTCTTTAGTGAATCCACCCTATCTATTAATTAGGGGATGTTTTCCTAGTAGATACACATAAATGGTGCATCTTGGATCCCAATTATGAAAACACTCAAAATAACTATGCCCAAAAGGGTATTACTTTGGTATATTTTCATTACATCCACCTAGGAACTTATGTTATACATATTCTTCACATTATAAGGTGTACAACCAATAAGTCCAAGAGAAATGCTCTTATCACTAGACTAGAGTCATCTCCCAAGATTGAGGTCCCATGATTTAACAAGAAACATGACTCTAAGATAGCCATAATGTAGATAAAATGTAACTATACTATCAGGATATAGGATCTCAACCCTTTACTTGATAACACCTATGAACTGGTGGCTCTATTCTCCTTGGAATGGAAGGTTACCCATGTCTTTTTTTACCTGAATATTCAATAATACACCATATAAAGGTTAGTCACATCCCTAAATGATCCATTCCAAGATGACTTGGAAATTTTTTCTACACATTAGAATGTAATACCCCTTATTATTATGGATGAAGAGGACCACAAAGTGAATTAAATTACCACCAGAACTTCCCAGGAAGTTCCCTAAAATTACCCAGTAGTAAAAGAAGTTCCCAAATTGACGTCTTCTCTCATTTAATACCTCCATAATGGAACCCTCCTATAATACCATTCCTCGAATCATACAATAATACAATTTTTTTTAACTTCATGCTCTGTGATATACCTAACTAAGATAAATTACACTACAGATGATTTTTTGGTTGAATCCTTCTTTATATAATGCACAAAAACGAATTCCCTATGGTTTTAAAGGAGAACCATTATAGATATTTCTATGATCAACAGTCAAAATTTATTCTCTCTCACTAGATCTGAAGGATGGGATTCGTCAAGCTCACTATTTTTTTATGACAAAAAGAAATTCAAAAATTTGTATCATGCAATCTAGATTAATTCCAATATTATTCATTAGTCACACTAGATTCTTCATTACATTAAATACTCTTGTATAATTACTACATAGGGACTATATGTTATGGGTTCTTATCCACCAATAATGGGATAGTAGTACATGTGCATCCTTATAGACAAAAAATATCCTTGAAGTGGGATAAAGCAATACCACCATGGAAGTAAACACCTAGTCTATGATCATGTTTATTAAATCCCACATCATTCATCTGTTTGGGTAATCCATTGAGATGAAAACTATTTATCTAAGAAAAAAATACTATCTTCTCACACATCATAGTACCATGCATGAGAAAATATAAATCTCAATGAGTTTGAAAATACCCTATCAAAAATTCTATAGATGATGGTTGGCCAAAAAGAAATTAATTGGCTCAAAATTCCCTATAATACCTTATGTGGATAATAGAAAATGATTCAAAATTCCAACCAAGATATTCTATAATCCCTTGTATATAGAAAAAAGTATGTCTAATAATTGATTTTGTTTCTTCCATAATATAGAGAATCCATCTATTGTAATTTAATGTGGGAATGAATGTTCTAATTCTATCTATCCAAGATAAAATCCCTCTACGAGAATATGCTCCATGTTTTTTCCAACCTTGAGGTCTATAAAAACTGTTTGGCCTGTGTATTCACTAAAAAGATTCAATTAGGCTCATTCTTCCAAGTTGATTTGGTACTAGTTGGTGGGATCTAGTGAAACCTAAAAGGAACTCTCTAAATATGGACCCCAAAAGGGAATTCCCATCACAATCAACAAGGTTTTCACCATTGGGGAATACTCACGAATAACCACAAACAATTAGTGCATCACACTAGCCACCAATTCATGGTTTATCTTGAAATAAATTGTGTAACTCCATAGGAGTTTAAAATATACCTGATAAAAAACCCATATTTATATTATTTTTTCCTCACTATATGATACTAAACTATGTAACAAACATCCTAGTCACATGAACTTAAACTCTATGACATATATTCCTTAATGAAAAAATATAAATTTAATGTAATTTTATCATCACTACATAATGTTAAATAAATCATCCAATATCTAGGTCACATGAGTTTAAACTATATGACATTTAGTTAGAGCTAGATGACCTAAAACTGTGTAGCTATTATTTTTCTGTATGACTCCTAAACAATAAAATAATGTTTTCCATCATTTGGGAGGGAAATAACTCTTTTGGTGCTACTATTATACTATAAAATCCTTATGAACTATGTGTGTCTTGATTCTCATCATCCGATATATTGGGATGTCAGGTTGTCTTATCTTAGTCCTTTCCATTGGTTCCTTATCTCACCAATCTTATTATGATGTCCAATACCCTTTCCTTATATTTCTTATGGTCATCATACATTGGGGTGATTCCCACAAATTTTTTTTAGAATATAATTGACCATCAACCAATATTTTATCCCATCAATATAATTAAATTCATTATAGAGTACCACCCTTAGTGTTAAACTTTATTCAAACACCCATTTAGTTCACCTCTAAATTGTATGTCTTCCTTTGTTTGAATCCATGAAATCTTCCATGTCCAAGTAGACTCTACTATAGTGATAGAAATATGGAAAATATTCCCAACTCCCATGTATGGAAAACACCCCAAAGTAATCCTTGGTGACAAATAACGAATATCATATATAAAAAATGATCAATGGGTAATCAAAAATTTGGACTCCCCCATTCATGGTAGTGAAGGGGTACAAATTGTTCCCCTAATAGAATCAATAAACATACCCCATCCATTTATTTACCCTTTCAGTGATTCAAGGTCTAGATATACCAATTTACTTCCCATACACCTTTATTTGTTTTGGAAGATCTTTTATGAAATAAGTTTTAACCATTCATGCATTTTTATACACCGATAATGTATTTCAACCATACGGGGACTGTCCTCACTCCAATCATAATTACCCTTATCATGTATTATCACATTACAAGGGTAGTATTATAATACTATTTGTTTCCCACAATAATAAATACTCGTGTGGGCTTAGTGGACTTGGTTAAATTCCCAACATGATTAGGTAACACTACATTCACAAATGGGACATCATATTGGACTAATCATCACGAACTAAATCTTTGTGAACTTTTTTTGGGGATGTTTATTTGGAATAGGGATTCCACGGATCCCCATTCATTTTAAGTTCATATTATCATTCATGTTTAAAAATTTCCCTCAACTATGAATTTATTCCTTGATGCAAGACCATGAAATTCACATTCCCCTAGTTTAAATTTGATGAACATAAACTCATTCTTTCCTCTTTAGAAAATGATGTGTGACCTAAAACCTTATTAAATAATAATATAACTAGAGTGCCCCTAACATACCCTAGGAAGGAGGTATAAAATATTTTCAAAAAATTTATAAAGGGTGACATGAGAAAATATTTGGCCACTGATCACCATGTTACCCCTAAATGAATTGGGGAATAGTTAGAGAATAAATTGAAAAGGAGTAACACTTATGATGTTGATATTGAATCCCTAAAAAGATTTTTTTTCTCTCTAAACACATTGGTTCTATTAAAATATAAATTATATATTTTTACCATTTTTTCTACGTTACGGAAGTATAAATATAAAATACATAATCGCTTTTACCCCTTTTTAGATCCTATATATTTCGACAGACTCCCAAATTCTTGTCTATTTTATCTTTACAATATCTATTGTATGGGCTCTATCATCCCATTTTCAATACTATATAACCATAAAATATATAAAACATCATTTTTTTCCTCATCATATGATATTAAACAATATGTTCATCATCTATCAATTATTTGCTTAATCTTTATTCACCTACTCTTTGTGGGATAACCTATGATATTAATGGGCCTATTAGGTACCATAGCCCTCTATTCAAATTGGGAGTGTGTTATATTTCCTATCGTTTGGACCATCCTAACCATAATTTGGTAAAATATATACGAAATTAAACACTATGAAAACTCATTTCCATCCTTAGTGTACAATATTTAACTGTATAGTCCCAGTTTATTAAATAGGACTTTAAATTGCATTCATTTTCTTCCTCACCATACAATGATAAACTACATGATAAACATACTAATTATAAGATATTAAAATATATCAACCTTATGTAATATAAAAATGAACAAAAATAAATATTAAATGTCTTATTATTCAATATTTTAAACTATAGAGTTGGCAATCCATCCTTTCCTAAGATAATGAATCTCCTTCTAGTTTCTAGTCTCTTGTTGTACCAATTTTGAGAAATATGTTTGGATTGATTACCATAACCTGAGATATTTAGGGATGCATAGATATAATTTCATTTACCTAATCATAGTCACTATTTCCATTGTAATATCACCATATTTTCATTTTTATGACAATCAACCCCTTCTACAGGGTTCCTTACTCTTACTTGGAACCAAGAAAACACTATCATCTGGATGTTGGTTTAAACCCAGATAATATATATTAACCTAAAGCATGTGCCCAATTCAATGATTTTTTAAAAATTAAAGGGTTTTACTCTACATGAAATTCCCTTTTTGTTCACTACCACAATTCAGGTTATCCTCAATTTGGATTCCCACCATCCTCTATATCAAGATGAGCTCCCATACAATGATGTTAAAATTCCATAAGGGCCAACCTTTTCTCCAAGGTATTCGTCCTGAATGATGTCCAAAAATAATAATGGCTATCATATGATAAACATATTAAAATGTAGACCTAAAATTTACTCACCTAATTATTAACAATGTGGTAGCATAACCTACATTATGAAAATATGTAATACTCATCCTCTACCTTATTGTCACACCCCTCAATATTATAATCTTGGAACTCCTAGTTTACTTTCTTCAATTCTCTTTTTTTTTGTGGAATATAATACCTTTAACATTACCACACTAATCCCTTTTTAAATATCAGTAAATAAATTTGGTCTTATGGGGACTTCTCCCAACCAGAATTTTTTTCTCAAGATGTTTCAAATGGTAAATGTGTCATTTCAACCCCAATTCTTCCTCCCTAGTTTTGAGCTTGTGAGTGGAATAGAAAGAATTATTCCACTATTTTTTCACACAATTATTATGGTTTATATAGTTTTAAATGTTTTAGTGTATTTTTTTCATACATGATGGATTCATATCATATTTATAAATATGGATCCCTTTTTTTTCCTAGTAGCATGACTATAAACTACATAACCCATTTTCCATTTTCCATGACTCTTTATGATTTTATTGGGTCATAAAATTCACTTGATGTTTTTCCAATTCTTGATTAAAAGAAAATATCTTCCATATTCTATTTTCCATGACCTTAATATACTAATTTCCCATTTTGAGTATTTCTATGTTCATGCTGAATCCCAATTCACATTCAGTGTTTATTTACTCTACACACCATCAGGGTTTCAGTGCCCCTAGTCTGGCCTGTATAACTATAAATTTCACCACAATTTTTGTCAAACATTGTACATATAATTAAACAAAAAAACACCCATTTTTTCTAAGAATCATAACATTAGACTATATGAAACTCCTCCCAATAGATGATATATTATAATAATGATTCTTTCAGGCCCCAATTGACCATCCTTTCATGTCAGGTTTTCTATAACCAAGCTAGGTAGAACATATTAAACCTATGGTCCATGTAATAAGATCTAAAATTAGTTTCTCCATTTAGTATACACAACATGACATTATCTGTTATTAACACCTTCTTTAAGAATAATGACCTTTAGAATATATACATTTTTTTCTGAGGTAATTTGTATATTTTTTGGCCTCTTTCTACCTCTCATAATGTTAGGTGTATATCTATTTTCATACATCACAAAATCTCTCATAATTCCCCTTTGATCCAAAAATCCTGATTTTAAGATGTGTACATTTGTTCCCTGCATCGTGGCATTAAGTTTTCTTCATTTATTCCATATATCCTAACCTTAAAAAGTGTTCATTTGGTCTATAAATCATAACCTAAATCATTGTTTATTCCTTACATGTGTCATGGCCTTAAAATTATTGCATATTCCCTTTTATATTATATGTATTATAATTCAATATACACATCATTTTTCATTTTTTATATGATTGAAATTGAATAGAAAACCGCACCCCATGGTCAATGAATCTTAACCTTAAATTATGTTCATTATCATTTAGGGATGTTTTTGTTGTTCTTGGTCTTTTGAATCACTATTCATATTGGGTTTGTATGACCTTTTCTACTACAAAAAATATACTACTGACCATCCATCCTTACCACATGATGTTAAATGACATGACACAATCCCTTTTACATGACTTTAAACTAATTGATACATAGGAAACATTCCTAAGATGATGACCCCTTTTTAGAAACACTATATTATAGATCTATGTTTGGATGGATTCCTTTTGAAAAGGATGTATAATGTCATCTTGACTACCCATTTTACACTCATCCCTCATCATTTTTTATATTCCCACATTACACAGAGTGATGTGATGTGGAAAAGATATACTTAGGATTTAGACCCACTTTTCACTAAAGTATCCATCCTCTTCTGGTCACCATCTATGCCTGATTCATATATGTGCATATATAATTTCCCCCTTTTGGTATTAGTCTCTCATAATACAACTTTTAAGAACTATATGTTTCTTTATTTTCATCTTACAAGATATATTGTGATGATTGGACCCCATATCCTATGCCTAGCTAAAAGCTTCCCATCGCCTCTTCCTTTCTACATTGCTTGAGACTCCTTCAATGATCATCAATTCCATCATGTACCTTGGGATATTGTGGAATATTGATTGATGTGGAAGATTATACATGAAATTAAAATTCATATCCACTACAATCCATGCATCATTACATAAAACTATGTCCCTATATATTAGAGGTTTACTATACTACCATGTGGCATTTCCATTCATATTGAGTTTATGTCACCCACGAAATAAAAATATCATCCATCAATACTCTAAGAATAATGACCTTATGCTTCATAACACAGGGAACCAATTTAGTATCCATAATACATAGTTGTAAAATTCCTTTAAATGTTATACTTTAAGAAATCTGTAAAACTTGGAGCACTAAATTTTTATACTCAACACTTGATAGTGTAACCCTAGGGTGCTCAAGTATTTCATTTTGATTCTCATTCCATCTCTACAGTTTTTATCCCTAAAGTTTAAATTTCCTCATCAACCATTCATATACAAATAGGGTCCTCTATTTTAATTGAAATATACCAAATAGAAATACATCCTATCAAGTGAACATTCACCTGAATGATTTCTTCATTACATACTGTTTTCCCTATATACCAAAAATGGTCAATGATTGATCAATTTTTCCCCATATTTGATGATGTAGAAATGGATCCAATGTTTCAAATTTGGTTAATATTCATCCACAGTCTACTCTTCACATCTCTTTTAATTCTGATACTGGAAGGCATAATTGACCTTCTTCAACTCTATATAAATCAAGAGTAGTATTAATACCCTCAATGTTTCTCTTTCACATATTTTGGTATGTTTAAGGTTGATCTGTTTATATATCATGAGGCATATTTTATCTTCCAGTTTCCATGTGATCTCTCAATGGTTGATGTATCATTTCATCCTTGATTCATTATTCCCAGGAACTCTCTTATATCATGAGTGGACCTTAATTATACCAATTTTATCACACCAAGCATGGATCATGTGGGATTAGGGATTTTGGAATGGGTCTCTCACAAGAATGATTTAGATTCCATAATTTTAATCATTACAATATGATTTTAAAATATATGATCCACATTATTTTAGTGTGATGTTAAACTACATGTTTTTGTCCCTATATAATGACATATAATTGTGTGATACCTCAGTCGTCACTCAATGGAAACCCCTTATGTGATGTTGGACAGCTACATTTCCACCTACCAGAATAATGCGTGGATTGATTCCCAATGTACAAGATACATAGTGACTGTCGAACTCCTTGGCTTGATCCCAGTTTTATGATCCCATTGTACATGCATCAGGAACATAAATTTTTTTCCCTCACATTTGTAAGATTATTTACACTTTCTCAATACCCCTATGGGTCCTTCCATTCACATCAGGTTTTTTCCCAAAAAAAATTCTAACATGGATAATGTTACTTGAACCCAGAAATCATAGAGCTGGGGGAATGATACCATTACATTGGAATGATTACAAGGAATAAAATCATAAAGGACTAAAGAGTTTAGAAGTCTTGGTAAACTAGAAACTTACATTAGTAAATGATTACACTAATTACAATAAAAATATTCTTTTGAGAAAAACAATATTCCAAATAGCATATACTTTCATATCTTTTATAGAAAACTTCTTAGATTTCTAAGATGGAAAAAAACAAAGCTGAGATAAAATTCTCTAGAAGGGTAAAGTGTAGATGAATAAATAATGAATCACTAAGAATAATCAATATGGAATGTTAATAACTAAAGACACATAACATTTATATAACTGGATAAGGAAAAACAATACTGAAAGGTAAGAAACTAAAAAACATGACATTTTAATAAATAAACTCAGAATGAAGTAAATCCATAAATATTTTAATACAATATATGATGGATAAATAAATACTAAATCAAAATAAAGGAAATTATTAATTATTTAATGTCATGTATATGGTATATGAACCACTACCACTAGGACCTTTCACAAGAAGGTTTAATTATTTGGGTAGAAACCCATCTATTTTTTGGAAACAAAATATCTAGGATTTTTGCTAAATAATTTCATCTCATAAGACTACTGATTCATTATGGGTCTTACTTTAAATAGTCCCAAACCCATAGGACTTTCATTAACCAGTTTCCAATCCTTAGGGATTGCATTAACCATTCCCCAACTCGTATTATGCATTTCCAAACCTTTTTAATAAGAAAAGTTACTTATTAAATATCCATAAAAATTTAGAAATATTTCCTTATTAATCATTTATCATTCAATGTAAAAATTGTATATAAAATGATATATTTTTTAGGCAACAAACATATCCATGAAAACTGATATGGATAATTAGGTGAAATTCAATGTTTAATGATCATATGAAATTGAATATTTAAAGGGTACTAAAATGAATAAAGTTATTGAATGTCAATAAAATACTTGTTCAAAGAAATAATAAAACATACAAATGAATAATAAGGATGGTATCAAATAAATATATCCCAAGTGGTTTAGAAAAGGTTCTTGTTATTGATGAATGTAAATACAATAAATAGATATTTTAAAGACATTATCGTAGAAAATATCCTCTTTTATTTTAGTTTTATTTAATATTTTTCTTTTAAAATCAATTTTGAAAATATTTAATTTAAAATTTAACTTTTTAAAAATGAAAAGGAAGCATCCAATAAATGACGGTGGGTAAATTCTTACAGGTCGTACAAGGTAAAAAAAAATCCTTCTTCACAGTAAATGGTTAGAAAAGTCTATTGTCTGGAAAGATACAAGAATATTCCTTTGAAAATTTTTAATAAAGACAAAACATGTAAATTTTTTAAATATTTTTTCTATGTTTAAAAAAAAATTTAAAACCTTTTAGAAAATAGGTTTTCTAGAAGAAAATATGCTCCCTGACTAAAGAGAGAAATAATGTTGGGTTTTCTTAAAACAATTATAAAAAATTAGACTACCAAAGACTGTAAAAATGGTTATAATAATTTTAAAATGTCATGAATATCCATAGTAAAAGAAAATTAAATTATTTATTAAAAAATCATAAAATAATTTCCATTTCTGGAAATTCAAGTGTAAAAAATACTAAAAAATGAAATTGTAAATTAAACCATAGAAAATGATATAACATTGATGCAATAAATCAATGAATGAATAGATTATGTGTGTGAAATTTAAATACACATAAGAAGTGTAAATATAAAAATACGTATTATAAATTTATTAAACACATAATCTCATAATTTTACTCACAATGAAGATGTAATATATCCTAAAGAAAATAAATTGGGTTATGAAATTCTTTTCGACTTGTTAACACTCAATTCAAACCCCCATAGAAGAAATAATTCTAAATTAAACTCAAAATACCATGAATATAAAACAAGTAATGATATAATATATAAAACGTTTCAGTATATACACCACAAAAAAGGATTAAGTGATGAATATAACATTTATCTCATGAATGTAAAAAGTAAGACGAATATAACATTTATCTCATGAATGTAAAAAGTGAGATGAAAATCCCTTACCCTGCATTTCCTTTTCAATTTAACGTACTTTAACCTATTTTATAGTGGTTTAAATAATGTTATTAATTTATAATATATACATAAATATATTAATAATTTAAAATATGATTTTTAATATATATTTTTTCCTTTTTTCAAATAATATTTTATTATTTTCACTATTTTGCGTGTTAATTGCCTAGTTTTTTTAATATGTTTTGACTTCTTACTTATTGTTATTATTACATAGATCATGATTTATTCATATCCCAAATATAAAACATTATATTATTATAAAATATATTCAATATAAATGTATTTATAATAATCCATAATATTAATATATATAAAATGAAATGCATTGTTCATGGAGACGTTAAGTCATACGTACGCATGAACACTCCTTTAATTTAATTTCCTAATTAAAAGAACAAAAATTAAATGATATATATTTATATTTTAATTAAATTATTATATTTATGTCATATATGTCTCAAATATTTAATAAAACTATCATTTATACATTACATGTATAGTTTGAATGAATCACATCACTTAGAGGAGGTGGTAGTCCTCACGTCCACAAATGATGTTACCATATTTAACAAAAATAGAAAGCATAAGGGTATGTTTTATATAAAAATTACAAAAGAATAAATAAATTATAAATATAAAATATATCATATATAAAAAATATTTCCATCATAATTACCAACCATGATAGGAGATAAAGGAAAAAAATTAACGACATCATTTGTTGAGGCATTTGTTCACCATACACAAAAATGGTATGTTCATTACACAATTGATGGAAGTGTGTGTAAGTGTAGGAAAAAAATTAGATGAAAAAAAAATAAAATTATATTTAGGATACTTAGGTTATTATATATGTATGTAATAATAATATTTAAGTGGTGGATAATGAAAATAAATCAAAATATCTTGAGGAAGAATGTTACCTCTTATTCGGGTAACTCCTTTTAGTTTGCACCAAAGGGATTCCTTGGACTTCTTTATAAAAAATGATAGTCTTCTAGGATTATTGAAGGAATTTTGAGTATCTATTTTGTATGATATTGGTTGATCCAATGTGTCTTGATAGGTTTGAGGACGTGAGAGGGGTGATTGCTTTTTTTATAGTGGAGGAGTGGTATTCTTGTAAATTTTTCAAAAGGTAATTCCACCAGAATTTTCCCCTTCAAGTGTTTTAAATAAAGGTAAAAATTATATAAAATAAAATATTGGGCCTATATATGAATATAAAATTTATTTTTGTGTCTATTTCATTTTGTCCCTACGTTTAAGGTTTTGTCCCTTGTTAAGCTAATTGTTCTCTTAATCACTGTAATTAATTTTAATCACTTATAATAATCATTTTTTGTCAAACTCAAAGTTGAAATTATTATAAATTATATATATAATGTAAATTAAAAATATTGAATCCATTTTTCCAAATTCCAATCACATAAGTGGAAAAAATAATTTAAATTCCATCCCACAGATGGGATGACAAAGCGTTTTTTTATAGTAAAAATATTCCAAAGTTTTCTATTTTTCATATTCAATTTCAAATTGAAATTGATTAAAATTAACTAAATTTGTTTAATTGATATACAATTGATCTAATTATGTACTTAAAAAATCAAACAATTTATTTATCCTAATAAATAAATTTTATTCAAAAATAGTTTTGAATTAGAATTCAGTATTTTTCATTATTTATCAAAAAATAAAACATTATATAAAGATACCAAAAAATCACACTAACCTAATTTTTATGTTTTAATTTAAAAAATGATGTTTATTTATGACATAAAATTTATAAATGTTCCAAAAATTGGATTTAAAATAGATTCTCCCTTAAATGGTGGTAAAATATCTTTAGGAAAATATTGATCTTTATGTAAAACATTGGATTTTCTCTTATCTTATACCTATAAAATCTATTAGGTGAATGTAAAAAATATTTTATTAAAAATATAATATATATATATATATCATTAATATAATTATATAATTTTAATTAATTTAATTTATTCAGAAAAAACCACTTTGTGGGCCAAAAAATAGTTTCCCATAAAAACATTCCCTTTATGTTCAATTGGTTCTTATATTCATTTATAATTAATATGTAACCAATTAATCATTTTTTATTTTTTAAAAAATAAATTTTTAGAATTTATTTAATATTATTTATGAATACTGATTTAATGGCTAGTTTATATCTTATTAATAATCATAATTTTTTTAATAATATATTGTTTCTCGATAAAACACGGTCAGACAGATAATGAAAGCTACCCCAGTATTGCATGCATTGCAAGATATAGATTGAATTTATATAAAATATTGATTATAATGTAAAGTCTTGGGATATTAATTTTACTTATGTGTTGGGTGTTGAGTGTGATACATGCTATTGAATACAGTGTTCTTACTTTAGAATTTCAGTGCATTACATTCTCCTCACCTTAAATAAATTACATCCTCTCAATTTAAACTCAATCATGATAATAGATTATTTCATATTTACTATGTTGAAATCCACATCAAGATAAGGGTTCATAAAACATCCTTGTGAAAATAAATAATGGGAAGTACAAAGTTCACATTGTCTAACATATAACTAAGTCTTTATGCATAAGAACATTATTGGAAAGTTGAGATACATATATAGAGGAAAAGAATAAATATTTATAGGGGTGATTAAGGTAATAAATCACAAACAAGTGAAGTATCAATGTAAATGTGTGGGTCTCAAATTCATAAATCAATGATGATTTAGAATACCATCAGTTGAACAAAAATTAAGGTATTAGGAAAACACTTTTTTGATCATTTTGATAATGTTGATCAACTATTTTACTGCCTAATAAAGTAAGAAAATATGATTACCTGAAATATATTTATAAAGACAAATTTATAATTTAGTTTCCATTAATAAATTTCTAATTCATCCATTAATTCATTAAATGGATATCAAAAAATTATTTTCTTTTCCTCAAGAACTACTTTTTAACAGATCATAATAGTCATAAAAAGTCATTATATTTGTCTCTAACTATTAACCAGTGACAATATAGTTAAGATATTAATATATAAACCTAAAAAGTGATACTGTTAATTCATAATTATTATTTATTCATTAAAATTTTTAAATATAAACAATGAAATATTAACAAGTACATTGCATAGGTCATTGGTTGAAATTAAACTCTTATCGTCCTTTGGTTATGTGTTCAATTCCTTCATGGCCTTATGGGACTCTATAGGTTTTCAAACGACATAAAATTTGTCCTTTTTAAAACCATGTTAATATAATTTCCAAATTAATTAATATCCATGAAATGAGTTTAATCACTAAAAATCATTTTAACTAAGGTTTTCAATAAAACCACAATAAATTAATAATCCATATATTTTATTTCAACATAGGCCTTTCATTATTCTAAAGTTTATCATAGGTCATTAATTTTTATAAGATATTAAAATCCATTATAATGGATTTTAAATAAAAAATGAATTATCCTAAGTGTGTCCTTGAGAAGTGTCAAACCAGGTGCACTTCAAGTCCCATTGTCATGTAACGGGTTACACTCAAGTTACAGTTAACACACATTGTTAAAAGTATTTATTCGTAGGTACATATGTGGTAGAAAAACATCCACATGTAGTATCTAAATTTGGATGTATTTCTAGTAAGAAAAACATAATCTCTATGTTACAAATATTCTAACATGTTATTATATACTTATCATCAAAGTCTACCTTGAGGATATGTTTTGAAATATATGTTTCCCTAAATATAGTTCCTAAGGTTGCTACTAAAATTAATATGATTCCAATTTTAGTGACTGAACCCCAAAAAATCATGTAACTGGTGTCATGATACCATTACATTGGCATGATTACAAGGAATAAAATATGAAAGGACCTAAGAGTTTAATAGTTTTTTTTTAAAATAGATACATGAATGTGTAAATTAATACACTAACTAGAACATAGTTTTTTAGGATAACTTTACTCCATATATCATATCATTGCGTATATTTCATAAAACACTTCATGAATTCCTGAGGAAGGAAAAAATAAGGGTGATCTCAAATGCTCATTAAGGGTAAAGTACACTAGAATCAATACTGAATCAATGAGAATAGTCAATATGTAAAGGTAATTACTAAAGACATGTGCCCTTTAAATAAGTGGATAAGTAAAAATAATATGGAATGGTACGAAACTAAAAAAATAGGTTATTTTTATTAAACTAAGAATGAAATGTATTCATAAATATAGCGATGGAAAATACCATGTATAAATTGATAATGAATCAAAATGAAAGAAAATTATTAATTATTGGGAATTATGTATCTGGAACATGAGCCACTATTATCAAGACGTTTCACAAGATGGTTTAAGTTTGTGGGTAGAATCCCATCTATTTTTCTCGGAAAAAACTAAATTGGTTTTTTACCGACTTTTTTCATTTAATTATATTATAAATGCATCTTAGGACTTAATTTTAATGGTCCCCAACCCGTAGGGATTGAATAAACTGGTCCACAAACCATATAGATTTAATTAACCGGTCCCCAACCTGTATAGTGCATGTCCAAAGCATTTAAATAAATAAAGTTCCTTATCAAATATCTGTATTGTGTAATGGATACAGATTTATTAATATTTACCCACGGAATCCAATAAATATCAATGTAAACACCATATGTAAAAATTATATATTGTTTAGGAAATAAAAATATCCTTGATAAATGATATGGATAATTAGGGTAAATTAAATGTTCAATGATTGTATTAAATTTAACATTTCATGGTGACTAGATGGAATCAAGTAACTGAATGTTAATAATATCCTTGGTAAAAGAAATCATAAACAATATAAAAGAATTAAAAAGATAGTATCAATACAACATATCCAAATTTAACTAAAAATAAAGGGTTTTTGTCGATGATAAATGGAAATACTATAAAAATATATTTAAAAAAATATTGTGTAAAATATCCCATTCTGATTTTGATTTTTTTTGAAAACATGTTTCTTTGAGAATAAATTTCAGAAAAATTTTATTTAAAATTGAACTTTTAAAAATGAAAATTATGAATCAAATAAATGGTGGATGATAAATTTGTATATTATGTACAAGGATAAAATAGCATTCCTTTTGTATGGAAAAAGGTTAAAAATTTGTATTGTTTGGAAGGTGATAAGAGTATTCCTTTAAAAGTGTTTGTAAGACAAAAAAATGATAAAACAATATATAATTAATCATATATGTAAGGTTAAACCATTTTTTAAAATCATTTTCAAAAAATATGGTTTTTCATAGAATACATATTCTTCGACTAAAGAGTGAAATGAAGTTAAGTCTCCTTAAAAACATTTTATAAAAAAATTTGAGTAACAAAGAGTGGGAGAATAGTAATAATATATAAAAGAGGTTATAATAGAATAAAATTAAAAGGGTTTATTATAAAATGATAAAATAATTTTAACTAATAGAAATTCAAGTGTAAACTATCCCAAACAAATTGAGATTGAGAAGTAAACCTTTGAAATGGCCAAAATATTGATCTGAGAATCAATCCAGGAATAGATTTTATATGTTAAATTTAAATTCACCTAAATTTTTTAAATACCCTAATATATTTTAAAAATTTATTACACATATAATCTTATAATATTAACAACAATGAGGAAGTAATATAACCCAAGGAAAAGAAATTAGGTTATAAAAATCTTTTCCACACGGTAATATTTAATTCAAATACCTCTAGAAGAAATAATTAAACTATAAACTCTAAATAACATGAATATACAACAATTAATGATATAATAAATAAAAATGGGACTTATATACACCAAGAAGAATGATTAATTAGTGAACATGACATGTATCTCACGGATGTACAAAAAGTGAGATGAAAATCCATTACCTTGTGTTTCCTTTTCATGTGAACATCCTTTAACCTCATCTATATTAGATTAAATAATTTTATTAACTTATAAAATAACCTTAATTATATTTTTAATATCCTATATTATCTTTTCTCAATATTTTATTACAGTTTTATAATAATATTTTGTTATTTTCACAATTTTGGGTGTTAATTGGCTTGTTTTTCTAGTGTATTTTGACTTATTACTTGTTATTATTATTATTTATATCTTGATTTCATAATATCAAACATGTAAAACATGATTTAATTATAATATATATTCATTATATATGTATTTATAATAATCCATAATTTTTGGATATTTGAAACGAAATAAACTATTCATGGAGATGGTAGGTCGTACGTACGTAAGAATGCTACTTTCATTTCATTATCATATTAAAAGAATTTAAAGTAAATGATATTTGTTTATATTATAATTATATTATCATATTTATTCTCTATATGTTTAATAGGTTTCATAAAACCTTCCTTTATACATTTTATGTATAGTGTGAATGATTCACATCACTTTGAGGAGTTGGTAGTCCATACATCCAGAAACATTGTTATCATATTTACACAAAATGGAAAGAATAAGGGTATATGTTATAAAAAATTACAGAATTAAAAACATTATAAATATAAAATTTATCATATATAAAAATATTTTACATCATAATTTTCAACCATGAGAGGTGGTAAAGGAAAAACAAACGACATCATTTTTCGAGGCGGTAGTTCGACATACACATAAAAGGCAAGTTTGTTACCCATTATAGGAAGTGTTTGTAAGTTTAGATAAAAAAATTAGAATAAAATAACAAAATAATATATTTAATTTACTTATTGTAACACCCAAAGAATTAATGAGATCAATTATTTTTAATTTCTTTAATGTCTTGTGTTTTACGTTACGCCAAGATTTACTTATACTATACGCAACATAGTATTAGCTTGCAGAATACAAAACACCATTCATGTCTTGTGTTGCACAAAATTTCAAGTTATTTTGATAGAATTAAATTCACGCAACACTATTTATAGATTTTTTTTAATGAAATAAGTTTTTATTATGATATACGCAACACCAACAGAAGATTTCACTACATGAAACACTAACTTGGCTTGTGTTACACTCAAGAGAAACCTTTCTCGATAGCATGTATTGTACGTGATAATATGTTTTACTAAACAATGATTTATTATTATATTATTATTTAAATGGGATATAAATTAGAATTTATGAATAGTTTTAACCACATTTTTAATTTTATGTGACATTATCATTCATCTTACACATGATATGAGATCAAAATACAATTTTTTGGATAAAAGAATATTTTTTAAAACAATGCAGTTTTACCGACTTTTGATAGAGTACCCATTTTGAATCTAGTTTTTGAAAATTTTGTAAGTTATATTTGAAAATATAAACTTATTTTTTGAAAGAAAGACATAAAAATTTACTCTGGATAATTTTCTGATATTTTTTTGATAACATTCATATTTTGATGAATAGTGAAAATACGCTAAATTTTAATTAAAAACAACATTTTAATCAAAATAATTTATATCATTAAATTATATTATTAGATTGGTTTAAAGTATAAATAGAATATATTTTAATATTTTAAGACAATTTAAGTCATTTTCAATGATTTAACATTGAAATCATATGTAAAAATATTTCAATCTTTTGCAATGTTTTAAACAAAAACTTGTTTTTTTCGACAATGGGTTAATTTTATATTAATTATTTAATATTTTGTGTTTTGAATTTGGAAAAATGGATTACATATTTGGAATTATAAGGTTCAAATTTTGTAAATAGGTATCTTTTATTTTTTAAAATTATGAATAGTAACTCGAGTAAATATTTTATTTACCATGGTTAAATGATATATCTGGTAAATAATGGTAAAAATAATATTATAATTACCCAAAAACGAGTTCTAACCCTGTTTTATTATATATTTCCAACCATGGGAATATTTGGGTCTATATTAGGACCCCATGGATTCACTTGGATGTGAAAATGACAATTTATAAGAATTAATTTAATGTAAGGATAATTATCACCGAATCATATATCTTTTACTAAATTTATTTTAATATGGTGTTATATAATAGATCTCTTTTTCTATAAATATTCATTGTAAAGATAAATATATTTCCTACATCATGGTATTTTATTTATAATTTTTATACATAGTATAAATATATTTATTTATGACACAAGGATGATGCATTGATTGCTTCATTAATAAAGGATTAAAATAAATGAATTTATAAATATTAAAACAAATGTAATTGGTTATTTGGATGTAGTACATGAATTTTATGTATGATATTGACATATTTTATTTTATTTAATTCCTTATAATAAAATAATATGGTTGTTATTAATTTTAAAAAAATCAAGTAAGAATATATCCAAAATTGACATAAATCATAACATAAAACATAAAATAGTTTATTAAATGATATTAAATTCATAAAAATATATGATTCATCCAAACTCTACAAATATTTCTTCTCAACTTCACTAACTACATTCTATAGGTTTTGTTCATCTCAAAAGACAAACTACAATTCCCTATGAGGAAGTTTAAAGGAGGCACGTTGAGGAGGAGGTAATCTCTTCTACCAATTATTTAAAATTTATTTCTTCTTCTACTTCTTATTATTTATTTGTTTCATTATAATTAATAACATAAGTATAACTCATATATTGATATATTATTATAAATATTAAACAACCATATTTTACCTTATATCCATCTTAGGAAAAACGAAATCACCACACGTGTGTATGTACAGATTACTATCTCCACGCCATGGTGTAACCTATTTTTCACCACCACATTACATGGATGGGTATAATGGTGGAAATAATAACTATATATGATTATTATAACATTATAATAATTCTAATATATTATACACCATCCACTTCAATACCATTCAACAATTATGGGAATGATATCATTGCTTGTGCGTACGTACGACTTACTATCTCTACGACGTGAGGAGATTCATTATCCTTGTTAACCATTCAAAAATGATTATAAATTATATATAATAAATAATCATGACATATATGACATAATAATTCTGCTAGATTTATTTATATATATATTTCATTTACTTACTTCAATTCAATTTAATAAGGAAATGAAAACTACATTTATGCGTACGTACGACCTACCATCTCCATGAACAATGTATTCTATTTATTTTATCTATATATAATATATAAATTTATATAATGAATATATATAATATATAAATAATTGTTCACATTATGGATGTAATTAAATAATTATTTATGTAATGATATCAAGAATAAAAATTCATAACAGGTATGATAAATAAAATGATTATTACCCAAAATGTTGCTTTAACGTGGAATTGACAAATGAACAAGTAATATAAAGTAATAAGTGAATCATATATGATATATTAAAAAATAATATTGTTCTATTTCAACTTTATAATATTTTTAAACCCACTATACAATATTTTTAGACATGTATGGAATAAATTGGACCTAAGGTAAGAGATAATTTTGCAATATCATTTTTATCTAAGATTGTTTATACATAAGTATTTTTTGGGGATATATTCATCATCCATGTCCAGGTTTTATAAAAATATTTTCATAAAATTTTTACGATTCTTATATTTATGTTTAAATTCATTTTGGCCCATTTTTTTTACTTTTACTACCTGGTATGGAATGAATCTTTCTTTTGTTTACCGTATGAGGTACTTTTTGACTTTCCATGTAAAAGTATGAGGAGAATGATTTTTTAACTTATACGACATGAATGGATTTTTACGTCTTCTTAATGAATTATTTCCATGAATCTTCTATACACTATTTTTAATTTATTTTCAACATAAAAAAATTCTTTTAAAATTGCATGGTATTTTGGGAAAAGGAAATTTTTTTGAAGAAGAATGGATATTTTTCTCAAGAACTAAGTTCAACTGGTTTATCACAGTTATTTTCCATCTAAGATGATACTATTTAAATAGTTTTATATTTCTATCCCTATTATTAATTTTATTTGATTTTGTTAAGGATGAAGTGGTATTTTATATGTTATAATGAAATGATATTTAAAACCCAATTTTATCTCATGGGTTATGCTATGATGAATGATTTGTTTTTTTATAAACATGTAGGAATGATTTTAATATGAGATGAGTGGGACCTATATATCCCTCCAATTCATTGGGTAAATATTTATATCTCATGAGATAAGAATGGATGGGATGTTAAATAAATTTGGTTCAGTAATACAAGGATGAAACGACAAGTAAACCCAGTTCAGTAATGGGAATCGTCTACTATGATGGTCATGGAAGCAATTCCTTGGCTAATATGGAAATCATAATATTTTTTTATTAGTTTTCCATAATTACATGTTTTATTCCATTGTTTTTATATCATTTTTAATGTTCCCTTATGATACATGCCTTATGTAATACCAAGATTTATGTCATTGCTCAATATTTTGATGTTTAAACATTATATTCATGTTTTTACGTTCAAATGTTTTTGGTTTGTTTTATATTCTCCATGTTTAACCTTACTGAGCATTTGAGCTCACCCTTTTTATATTTTCTTTTTCCCAGGATATAAAGAAATATTTTAGGTTGGAAAAAAAGGGATGATCTTTGTGGGAGATATTGAATATCTTTCACTATGATTAGAAGATTATGTTACGAGTTTCCAAAGACACCAAAAAAATACGATCTTCAAGTGTCTATTTTTTCATGTATTTCTGTATTCTGAAAAAGTAATACAATTTCCATGTACATAATCCTTGGGTCTATACATTTGGTATCAGAGCAAAGGTTTTTTCAACCTTTTCAAACTAGGATGATAAAACATTAGTTAGATCCCTAGAGATATTTCTAAGGTATGTATGGGGACGTCCCAAAGGTTATGAATAAATATAGATCATGGTCATAAAATTTTGATAATGGTCATGAATAACCTAGGATTAAACCTAATATTTTAGGGATTAAAATAACTCCCTTGTGATAACATTGTTTCCCTAGTATTATTTTTGACTCTCACACTATTCTTTTTGGGTTTTAGATGATGGCTAGAACCCAGAGGAACTTTATTAATTATCAATGCACTTGGAAATGCAATGACTATGTTCGTGAACAATGAAATGTTCTGGGATATGGAATGGAAAATCCTTTTTCTATAATTACAAAAGGTATGAATCATTATAGACTCCCAAATGAGCAGAAAAGTGAATAAAATTCTATTACGTATTTCATGATGAAATTTCCACCTTGTCTCAGTGGGTCTTCTAATCCACTTGTTACTGAACAATGGATCAGTACCATTGAAAAGATATTTTCATACTTTTTTATTTAAAACATGAAAAGGTCATTTTGGTTGTCTATCATTTGGAAGGTGAAGAAGACCAATGGTGGACTCTAATTAAGAACACAAGGTAGCAAGATAAAATTGAATATTTGGAATGGGACGAGTTCAAGAATTTTTTATCAATAAGTACTTCCCTCATATTCTTATAAAAAATATAGAAAAGGATTTCCTTGAGCTTAATAAACAGGATGATGAATTTTTTGGTACATATGAGGCTAATTTTACAAGACTTGCAAGGTAAGATTCTGGCTTTATCATCCAACCTGAAGGTAAAGTTGATCGATTATTCAGTGCAATAAAACCAAGTCATCTAAGGTAATTAGATATAAGAGACTTGAGTAACTATGAGGACATTGTGTGTTCTGATATCAAGGTAGAACTATAAGTTTGTATTATATATCCATCATAGGGTTTTGACAAGAAACAAAAGATTAAGTTCAAGCGAAAATATCAAAACAATGGTGAAAATAAGATAAATGTTTCCATATGCTCAATGTGTGGAAAGAAGAATGGTGGTGATTATATTAAAGGGTCTAGAAAATTTTTCAAGTGTGGAAAAGAAGGTAATCGAGAAGTTGAGTGATGAAGTAATGGAAAAAATGTTTCTAATGATGTGAATGGAGAAAAGACAACAGATAACATGCCACCAACACTTTCATGTTATAAGTACAATGAAATGGGACATTATTCTAACCAATTCCCTAATACAAGGGTTAATTATTATTGACATCAACAACCTCTTAAGGAGAATATAAATGGAAGTCACGTGCGGTCACTATTGGTGATTTTTAGTATGACAAAGAAGTAGTGTAATGATTATGTGTTTATGTAATGGGATTTTGAAAATAGTCTTGTGGAATATCATTTATAGTATTATGGAATATTGGAATATTTGTATATTGGTTTATTATTTTTTTTCCCATAATTATATGGTACCTCTAACCATGAAAAGTGATTGAAATATTTTTGGAAACAATTTGATATGTGCATAATCAAGGGATAAAGAGAAAATAATTTGTTTGATAGTATTAATGAGCTCCTGGTTGATAAAAGAACAAAGTGATATCATGGTTTTAGAATATAGAATTTGTTTTGTATGGAAAGAGTTAATTTTGATATAATTCATGTTTACACTAGGGTTCTTTGATAATTTATTTTCATATTTCAAGATAATTAATGATGAAGTTCTTCAAATGATTGGAATGGGATAAAAATATATATATTTTGTGATATATGGGGGATAACTGATGGTATTCATATTCTTGGTATATGACCATTGGGTAATTATTTTCTTTGTACTATGATATTGAAAAAAATATTTTGGATAAGCTGAAAGGATGGAATCGATTAAGTTAGAAATCATATAGTATTGTTTAAGGCTAGAACTTTTTTTTGATATTATTTTTACATGTTATAATAATATAAACCAACCTACATGATTGGAGATAACCCGTCACATTGGACAAGGATGTAGGAATCGAACTGACAATTGAAGTGCAAAAAGCCTTTATCACATAACATTGGCCTATAAGAAGACCCTGGTTATTAAAAATTATTTTCATTTTATTAAGCGGTATGATAGATGAATTATAAGTCCATTTTTGGAACCATATATGATTAATCACACCATAGATGGACTTATGTATATTTAATAACTTGTGTAACCCTTTTTATGATAGAGATAGATGGAAAGACCTATCGTTCTATTTCATGATCTGTTCACACTTCAAGAATGAAAAATTTGACTTCATTTCTTTAAATGAGCGATGACATAGAAATTTTTCAAGGCATGAACAACAATATAATTGTAACAAAATCATGTAAGTATTTATGAAAAATTATTCAACATTAGGGAAAGAATCTTGCAAACCAAAAATTTTATCCTTGTACATTCTTATCCAATGAATTAGATGATCCCTTAAATCATCATAGATTTATTGTTTTCTAGTAGTTAACTTTCTCCAAACCTTATTCTCTATCACTATCCATCAGAACATGATGGTTAGATTTCTCTTCCATATCCATGATTTCACTACCCACCTATGTTCTCTTATATGGAAACCCAATGATGAGTTAATTTGGGTAACAATTATGTTTCAAACATTCCTTTTTGAAAATATGTTTTAGTATCCATTTTTATGATGTGTGTTTTCAAAAAAATAAACATTCAAGTAGTAAACCATTTATAACCCCAAAGAATTTTGAGGGATAAGTTCATTTTAAGGGGGTTGAATGTAACACTCTGAGAATTTATGAGACGAATTCTTTTTAATTTCTTTGAAGTCTTGTGTTTTATTATACACCAATATTAGCTCGTGCTATATACAACACCATATTATCATGCAGTATACGCAACACTATTCTTGTCTTTTGTTGTACACAATTTCAAGTTCTTTTAATAGAATCAATTTTCGCAACATTGAGTATAGATTGTGATCAATGAAATATATTTTTATTATGATATAGGCAACACTAATTAATTCTTTCACTATACGCAACCCTGACTTGGCTTGTGATACATGCCAGATCGACCATCCTCGATAGCTTGGGTTGTACGTGATATTGAGTTTCACTAAACAACAATATATTATTATATTATTTTTTAAATGGGATATAAACTAGATTTTATGAATATTATTAACACAATTTTTAATTTTATATAACATTATCATTAATCTTACACATGATATGAGAAAAAATCAAATTTTCGGATAAAATATGTATTTTTCAAAATAATGCAGTTTTATCGACTTTTGATGGCATACCAATTTTAAATATAGTTTTTGAAAATTTTATAAGTTATATTTAACAATATAAAATTATTCTTTGAAATAGGGACATAAAAATTTACTTCGGATTAATTTTTTATATTTTTTTGATAACTTTTATATTTTGAGGAATAGTGAAATTAGGCTAAATTTTAGTTGAAAACAACTTTTTTCATCGAAATAATGTATACTATTAAAATATATTATTGAATGGTTTTAAAGTATAAATATAATATATTTTTATATTTTAAGACAATTTAAGTCATTTTCATTAATTTTTAATTGAATTTATATATAAAAACATTTCAATCTTTTGTAATGTTTTAAACAAAAACCCATTTTTTTGACAACGAGATTAATTTTAAATTCTTTACTGCAAATTCTATGTTTTGAATTTGGAAAAATAGATTCCATATTTATAATCATTAGTTTCAAATTTTGTAAATAGTTATCTATTATTTTTAGATATTATGAATAGTAACTTCAATAAATATTTTATTTACAATGGTTAAAGGGAAAATATGGTAAATAAGGGTAAACAAATAAAATTATAATTACCCCAAAACGTGTCCTAACCCTATTGGATGAGATATGTATGTCCATGGGAATACTAGGGTTGATAAATAGTAATTCAAAAGATAAAGATATTTTATACATCATGGTGTTTTATTTATCATTTTTTGACATAGGATAAATATATTTCATTGTGACAGAAGGATGATGTAGTGGTTTCTTCGTTAATAAAGGATTCAAATAAAGAAATTTATAAATATTAAAAAAAATTAATTTGGTTATTTTGATGTCATACATGAATTTTATGGATTCCATTGAAATATTATATTTGATTTAATGCCTTATTTTTTATGTAATAAGGTTTATATTAACTGTTAAGAAAATTTCAGTTATGAATGGTATCCAAAATTGACATAATACATAAATTAAAAAATAAAATAGTTTATTAAATGATATTAAATTTTCTAAAAATAAATGATTCAAAAAATGGTTAATATAATTCCAAATATGTCATAAATAACTTTTTGTGGTTATTTTGGCATGATATGGTAATTACATTAACCCATAAGGTGTAAATAACATGATATCACGGTAAGATTAAAAAGGGTAAAATAAGGGTAAAATGAAAAAGATAAGGGTACCAAAATATTAAAAACTTGTCAAACAATTATTGGTTGATCCGTATTATAACCAAAATCATATTATTTTATAATAAAATAAGTTTTGGACCTTTTTTAGTCGGAATTAAATTTATAATAAAATTCTATTTTGGAACTTTCCTAAAGTGCTCATCTCTCCTCTTATAAAAGGGCACCTCATACCTCTCCTATTCACTATATTTTAAGCCTTAAATATCATCCAACTTCTACCCATTTTTATTATGAAATTCCATAACTACATTCCAGAGGTTTTGGTCTTCTCAAAAGAACAACTCTAGTGCTCTAAGAGGAAGTTTAAAGGAGGAACGTCGAGGAAGAGGTAATCTATTCTACCGATTATTTCAAATTTATTTATTCTTATAGTTACACTTCATTAGTGGTTTAATTTTTAATTAATTACATCAATACCACTAATATACTTATATTTTATTATAAACATTAAACAACCCTATTTTATCTTCTATCCATCCTATGAAAAATGAAATCACCGTGCATGTGTACGTACAGATTACCGTCTCCACACAGTGGTGTAATCTGTTTTTCACCACCACCATACTTGGATAGGTTTAATGGAGGTAATAATAACTATATATTATTTTTATAACATTATACTAATTCTGATATATTGTACACCATCCACTTCAACACCGTTCAACAATTATGGGAATGATATCATCGCTCGTGCGTACGTACGACTTAACGTCTTTACGACGCAATGAGATTCATTCTACATGTTAACCATTCAAGAATGATTATAAAGTATATATAATAAATAATCATGAAATATATGACATAATAATGCTACTTTATTTATGTATATATATATATATATATATATAATTTTCTAACTTCCATTCAATTTAAAAAGGAAACAAAAACAGCATTCATGCGTGTGTACGGCCTACCGTCTCCATGAATGGTGTATCCATTTATTTTATCTTTTTAAATAATGTTTTTATGATTTTTTTAAATTTAATACATGGTATATAAAGAGTCGATTTTTTTACCATACAAGGTAATTTTTGACTTTTCGAGTAAAAGTAAGAGGTTAATGTTTTTCCTGTTATACGACATGAACATATTTTTACATATTCTTAATGCCTTATTTCAATTAATCTTCCTCTACAATATTTCAAATTTATTTTAAAATAAATTATTTTCTTTTAAAATTCCTCAGTATTTGGAGAAAATAAAAAAAATTGAAGAAGAAAGGATATTTTCTTTAGGAACTAAGTTCAACTGGTTTATCAAAATTATTTTCCATCTAAGATGAAACTCTTTAAAAAGTGTTATGTTTTTATCTATATTATTACTTTGATTTTATTTTGATAATGTTGAAATGGTATTTTATATTTTATTATGTAATGGTGTTTAATTAACCCTTTTTATTTCATAGGTTATGTTATGATGAATGATTAATGTTTTTGTGGCACATGTAAGAATGATTTCAATATGAGATGGGTGGGACCTATATATCCATCCAATGCATTGGGAAAGATTTATAACTCATTAGATAGACATGGATGGAATGATAAGTAAATATAGTTTAGTAATATAGGGCTAGGATCGCATGTAAACTCGGTTCAATAATGGACTTTGTCCATTGTGATGGTCTTGGTAGCAATGCCTTGGATAATATGGAAATCATAATATGTACCTTTTAGTTTTCCATAATTACATGTTTTATTCCAATGTTGTTCTATCATGTTTAATGTTACTTTAGTATCCTTTCCTTATGTACTACCATGATTTATGTCATTTCTCAAGAATTTGATGTTTAAACTTTATGTTCTTGTTTTTACGTTCAAATGTTTGTGGTTTGGTTTATGTTCGTCTTGTTTACGCTTACTGAGCATTTGAGATCACTATTTTGATATTTTATTTTCCCCATGATATAAATAAAGGTTTTATGTAAGAAAAAAAGGGGAATATATTTATTGGATATGTTGAAGATATTTCATCATGATTAGAAGATTATGTTCCGAGTTTCCAAAGACACTAAACTAATACTATCTTTGGGTGTCCTTTTTTCCATATATTTAAGTATTCAAAAAAAGTAATGTAATGTACAAGTAAGAAAATATTGAGTCTCTAAACATATTTTATAATATAACAATATAATAATAATTTTTTCATGGTGGATAAATAGAATGAAAATAAAAGAGTTTGAGGAAGGATATTATCTCTAATTCGGTGACACCTTTTGGTTTGCATCTCAATGATTCCTTGGTTTTCTTTCTAAAAATGGGGAGCCTTGTCAAATTAGGGAGGTATTTTGAGGATATATTTTACCAGATATTGGTTAATAAAATGTGTCTGGAGAGGAGTGATTATGTGTGATGGGTGAGTTACTTTTTATAGTGAAGGAGTGGTATTCTTGTAAAAATTTCAAAAGGAAATTCCACCCACATTTTTTCCACGTCATGTGGCTCCAATAATTTTCCAACTCTGATAAAAGGGAGGATATAATATAAATATTAAAATCAAATGTATTTTTGAAAAATTTCTAGTTTATTTTGGCCCATAAATTTAATGTTTATTCCCCTGTTAATCTAATTTTTCACTTAATCATTGTAAATAATTTTATTCACTTTCACTAATATTTTTTGTCAAAAACTAAGTTAAAATTATTATAAATTAGAAATTATTATAAATTAGAAATTATTATTATTCCAAATATGTACACCATTTTTTCAAATTCCAATCACATAAGTTCTATAGATTAATTTAAATTGAATCCTGCATACGTGGTGACAAAGTAGGGTTTTATAAAGTAAAAATGTTTAAAATCTTGGTATGTTTTTATATTCAATTTCATTGTGAAATTTAATCCAATGACCTAAATTGGATTAATATATATATAATTTATCTAATTAAGCTTTAAAAACAATAAAAAATATAATTTATCCTTATAAATAAATTATATAAAAAATAAATATTTAATTAAAATTTAGTATTTTATACTATTCATTAGAAAATGAAACTTCATATAAATATACCAAAAAACTATCCTAACCTAGTTTTTCTATATGAATTTAAAAAATTAATTTTATTTTGAAATATAAAATATATAAAATAAAAAAAATTGGACGTAAAATATGTTCACCATTAAAAGGCGGTAAAATGCCTTTACAAAAATATTGATTTTTAATCGAAATATTGGGTTTTATCTTATATTATGCATATAAACTATGATAGATGAATGTAAAAAATATTTTATATAATATATTGTATATATATATATATAATTAATATAATTCAGTAATTTTAATTAATTTAATTTATTTGGATAAAACAACTTTGTGGGCATAAAAATAGTTTTCTAAAAAACAATCCCTTTATATTCAGTTGGTTCTTATATTCATTCCTAATTAATTTGTAACCAATGGATTAATTTTATATTTTTTTAAAAACATATATTTTCATAAGTTAGTTAATACTAATAATAGCCACTAATTTGGTGGATAGGTTATATCTTATTATAAATAATAATTTTTTTTAATAATGTATTGTTTCTCAATAAAACTTAACCCTTGTGTGTAATGCAAGATGACTCAGAATTTAGTGCATTTAAATAGATAGATTAAATTTATTTAGAATATTAATTATATTTTAAATTCTATGGATATTATATTACCTTAAAATCTTAGTGTTACGTGTCATATACACTATCAAATATAATTTTCTTACTTTAGAATTTTGAGGCGTTGCATTTTACCCACCTAAAATAAATTGCATACTCATGATTTAAACTTGATCTCGGTAATATATTCATTGATATTTCTTATTTTTAAATCCCACATCATGATAAGGGATTTTAAAAAATCTTATAGAAAGGAGATAATGTGAAGTACAAAGTTCACATAGACTAATATATAACTGTGTCTCTAAGTAAGAGAACATAAAAAAGTAGAGATATGTACAAAGAGGAAAAACAAAACTATTTAAAAGGAGTGAATGAGTTCACACTTACAAACAAGTGAATGATTAATGGAAATTTAATGATCTCAAAGTCATAATTTTTTTATAATTTAGAAGACCATCATTTAAACAAAAATTAAGGTATTATGACAACATTGTTTTATCATTTTTTTAATGTTGAGAATCACTTTTACTACCTAAAAAAATATACTTTGTTGATTTATTTTTATAAACACAACTTTATCCTTTGGTTTTCTATAAATGAATTTATAATTTATCCATTAATTTGTTAAGTGGATTTTCAAAAATAAATTTCTATGCGTAAAGAACTAATTTTTTAAACGGATCGTAATACCCATAAAAATGTCATTATATTTTCCTTTAACTATTCTCCAAAAAATATATTGTTCATACATTAATCTCAAAACCAAAAAATTGATACTACAAGTTCATTGTTAATTTTTATTAGTTAAAAATTCTCAACTATAAATAATTATATATTAATAAGAAATTTGTATAGTTCAATGGTTGGTGTTAAACCCGTATCATCTTTAGGTCATGGGTTTATGTCCTACAACCTTACATGACTCAATGGGTTGTCACCTGGCATACAAGTTTTCCTTTTCTAAAACCATATTAATATAAATTTAAATATGATAGAAATCCTTTAAATAAGGTTATTCACTAAATAACCTTTAAATTAAGTTTTTCAATACAACTTCAATATATAAATACTTCATACATTTTTTTTCATCATAGGACCTTCCTTAGTATAAGGTATAACCTAGGTCATTAATTTTCATAATCTAGTCAAATCCTTTATGTACCAAGTTACGTTCGATTCAGGACCAATGCACCTTTTTAGAGTAATTTCACCTAGGTACATCTATACCAGAACCACATCCAATTGTTGTATCCATATAGAGATGTATTTATTGGAATACCCACATAATGTATATATTAAAAATATTATATGATTCTCTTCATTATATATCCCCAAATTATATCTTAGGTATATGTTCTCTAATCTATGTTTTTCAAAATCTAGTTCATAAGTTTCTACTAACTTACTTTGATATAAATTGTAGAAACCTGACCCAATAAATCCCATATATAGTCTCATGATACCATAACATTAGCATGATGAAAAGGAATAAAAACTGAAAGGACCAAAGAGATTAGTATTCCTTGTAACCCAGATACATGCATGAGTAAATGAATTCACTAATTACAACATAGTTTTTTTATTTCAAGGATAAATTTATTCCATTTGTAATATCCTTGTATATCATTCTTTGAACACTTCCTAGATTCCTAGTGAAGGAAAGAAAATAAGTGTGATCTCAAATGTCCAGTAACGGTAATATATAGTAGAAGAAACAATGGATCAATGAGAATATCCAATATAAAAAGGTAATAACTGAAGACACGTGACATTTAAGAAATTGGTTAAGATAAAACAATATGACAAGGAAAGAAATCGAAAACACATACCATTTTAATCAATAAATTGAGAATAAAATAAATCCATATATATTTTTCAATGAAAAATAACATAGGTAAATAAATACTAAATAAAAATGAAGAAAATGATTAATTATTGGACATCATGTATTTGGAACTTGAACAACTACCATCAAGAACTTTCACAAGATATTTTATATATGTGGGTAGAAACTTATCAATTATTCATAGAAACAAAATAAAGGGTTTGTTTTCAACTAATTTCATCTCATGAAACTACTGATTAATCATGGGGGTTACTTTAAATAGTCCCCAAATGGTAAGTCTTGAATTAATTGGTCCCCACCCCACATGGCTTACATTAATCGGTCCCCAATCCCTATAGTGTATGTCCAAATAATTTCAATTGAAAAAATTACTTTATCAAATATCCTTATTGAGTGAAGGATATAGATTTATAAATATTTCCCCAGTCTATAAAATAACATTAAATATAAATGTTGTATGTTAAAATGTTATATGGTTTAGGCAAAAAAATATATCCATGATAAATTAAATCGATAATTTTGATAAATTAATTGTTCAATGATCATAGGAAATTAAATATTTCAAGGGGACTAAAAGGAATCAAGTTAGCCAATGTAAATATTATCATTAATTAAAGAAATCATAAACCATCCAATGGGCGAATAAGGATGGTATTGATAAAAAATATCTCAAGTGGTGAAAAAATAAAGGGTAGTTATATTTAATAAATAGAATTACTATAAAAATATTTTATAAAACAATCTTGACAAAAATATCATTTTTATTTTGAATAACATTTTGGAAAAAAATTTCTTTTAAAATAACTTTTCAAAAAAATCATTACAAATCATCCTTTAAACATGAAAAGAATTATTCAAATAAATATCCATTGTTAAATCCTCACTGTTTCAAAAGGTAAAAAGAACATTACTTTTTCATAATAAAATGTTAAGAATGTTCTATGTTCAGAAAGTGACATGAATATTCCTTTGAATTTTTTTTTAAAATAAATAAGGCTAAAACATTATCTAATAAATAATTTTGGTATGGTTGAACCATTTTTTAAAACCCTTTTAGAAAATTAGTTTTTTAGAAGAAAAAAGGTTCTCCAACTAAAGAGAGAAATGAAGTTGGGTTTTCTAGAAAATATGTTCAAACAAAATTAGTACCAAAGAGTAGAAAAATGGCACTATTACTTGAAAATTTCTATTGATAATACATGGAAAATAAAATAAAATGGTTTATTATAAAATTATAAATATTTCCCACTTTTGGAAATTCAATTGTAAATAATCCCGAACAAAATGAGATTTTAAAGTAAACCATTGGAAAGACCATAACATTGATGTGGGAATAAATAATTGAATAGATTGTGTGTGTGAAATGTAAATCCACATAAAATATTTTTAAATATGAAAATCAATATTAAAAAGTTTTTACACACATAATCTTATAATGTTAATGAAAATAAAGAATTAATATAACCCAATGAAAAGAAATAAGGTTACGAAATTATTTTCCACTTGGTACTACGTTATTCAAATACCCATAGAATAAATTAATCAAATTTAAACTAAAAATACCATGAATATAATAAAAATAATTATATAATATAGCATAATGTTAAGTATATACACCACAAAAAAGGATTAAGTGGTGAATATTACATTTATCTCACAGATATAAAAAATTGAGATAAAAATCCCTTTCCTTGCATTTCCTTTTTGGGTTAACAAAATTTAACCTCATGTATAGTGGTTTAAATAACATTATTAACTTATAAAAAATAATAATTATATTCATAATATTGTATATTATCTTCTTATAATATATTATTACTTTTTTACTAATAATCTTTCATTATTTTCGTTATTTCCTGAGTTAATTGCCTCGTTTTTCAAGTATGTTTCGACTAGTAACTTGTTCTTATTACATAGATCATGATGTAATCATATATATAATATAAATCCTAATGTTAATATAGTATATATTCATTATGTATGTATTTATAATAGGCTATAATATTTTTAGAGAGGAAATGAAATGCACCATTCACGGAGATGGTAGGTCGTACGTATGCATAAACACAACTTTAATTTCATTCCTATATTAAAATATTTAAAATTAATTTATATATATGGATATTATAATTAAAATATTATATTTATATCACGTATGTCATATATTTTAATTAAAACCATCATGAATGCATTTCATGTATTGTGTGAATGAACCACATCGCTTTGAGGAGGCGGTAGTCCACACATCAAGAAATGATGTAATCATATTAATAAAAAATGGAAATAAAATGTGCATAAGTGATATAAAAATTAAAAAATAATAAAGAAATTATAAATATCATATATAAAAAATATAAACATATTGTCTATCATAATTCCCAAACATGAGAGGTGGTAATGGAAAAATGAACGACATCATTTTGTGAGGCATTAGTTCGTTGTACACAAAAATGGTATGTTTGTTACCCATTAGATGGAAGTGTGGGTAAGTGTATGTAAAATCGTAAGAATAAAAAAATATAATTATATTTAGGACATTTAATTTATTATAAAATCTTTTAATATAAAAATTTTATGGTGTGGAGAATGAAAATAAAATAAAAGAGCTTGAGGAAGGATGTTACCTCTTATTCAGGTAACTCATTTTTTTGCACCAAAGGGATTCCTTAGTTTTCTTTCTGCCAATGTTGAGGATTATAGGATGAGGGGATGTATATTTTTTTTATTTTTTTATTTTAACTTTTTCAATACAAATTTGATTTAGTATTGTGAGGAAGTGGGATGGGTGGGTGCCTTTTATACTGGCGGAGGAGTGACATTCTTATAAATTTTTGGAAAGGGAATTACTTTCATATTTTCCTTGTAAAGTGGCTCTAATAATGGAAATAATTAAATCCAAGGGACATTAGGGTAAAAATATTAACAGAAAATAGATTTTTTACAAGTTTCTAAGTCATTTTGGACTTTATGTCTAATTTTTAGTCCCTTGTTAAGCTAATTTTTATCTCAAAATTTGTAATTAATTATAATCACATTCACTAATATTTATTCAATAAAAAAATAAGTTGAAATTATTAGAAATTATTATTTATTTTGATTCAAAATATGAAATTCATTTTTACAATTGAAAGATACAAAAGTGGACGAAAATAATTTAAATTTAATCCCACAGACGGGATGATAAAGCATGATTTTTAATTAAAAATGTTCAAAAGTTTTATTTGTTTCTATATTAAATTTAAAAGTGAAATTTACTCAAATTACCTAAATTAGATTAATTGATTCTCAATTTATCTAATTAAAATTCAAATAAAATCAAAAATATAAATTAACAATATAACTAAATTAAATGAAAAAGTAGTTTTGAATTAAAATTCAGTATTTTGAACTTTTCATAAAACAAATGAAATTTTACAGAAAAAATCAACAAAATAAACCTAACATAATTTTGATGTTTATATTTACAAAATGAATTTTATTTTTATAAATAAAATTTCTTAAATTTCTTAACTTTTTTTTAAATAGGTTCACCATTAAAAAGAGGATAATGATTTTATAAAATATTGATTTTTAAAATACTGAATTTTTTGCGCAATATTGGGTTTTCTCTTATATTATAACTATAAAATATTTTGGATGGATGTCCAGAATATTTTATTGAATATATATATATATATATATATATATATATATTATCATTCATTATTTGTAATTATTTTAAATTATTAGGATAAAATCCCTTGGGGTGAATAAAAAAAGTTTTTTATAAAAAAATCCCTTTATATTCAATTTTCTCTTATCTTCATTTTTATTTAATTTTTCACCCATGAGTTAAATATATATTTTTAGAAAAACATAGAAATTAATTAGTTAGTTAATAATATTCATAATATCTAACATAATAACTAAGATATAAATTATTATAAATAACAATATTTTTAATAATATATTGTTGCTCGGTAAAACTCGGTCTTATGTGTAATGTAAGCTAAATCAACATTGCATGCATTACAAGATACAGATAGAATTTATTTAAAATCGTAATTATATTTTGAAGTTTCAAGATATTATATTCTCTTATGCACTTGTTGTTTCATGTAAGACACACTATCTAATATAATGTTCTTTATAATTTCAGGGCATTATGTTGGAATTATGTTCAACATTATTCAATCTTAAATTATATTTCCTTGTACTCCAAATCTTATTACCTTGAAGTAAAAAACCCATTACTTGTTATATAACTTAAAAATGCACAACCTCTAATTAATGTTATAATACTTTACAACATTATCCTCTTTTCATCAATGATATATTACTATAAAATATAAAGACTTGAAGATCATCAACATTATCCCTAGATCAAAGCTTCATTTTATTTTCTTGTCTATTACTCGGTTGGAACTTGAATTTCCTTTAAAATATCATATTATTTACATTTTGTTTTCTTCCCTATTAATATGATCTATGTAATATGGTGCAACCTTAGGAGTGTTTGAAGTCTTTCTGGGCATCCAAACCCTTTATCATAGCACTTTGTGTCCCAATTATTTTAATCAATATCCATCGCTCTTCATCCAAAAGGGCTCCCTAATAGTGATAGAAAAATTCTAGATAGGCCCACCTCTGGTCAAAGGAAAATTCACAGAAGGAACGACATTAATATTTTCAGAATGGGATATCCTATTATGATGGAACAATTCCAAATAGGTATAACTCCTATTCAAGAAACACACACCAGATGAGACATTTATTAAAGTATTCTAGTTGAACCCTTATCCAATATATGGTTAATAATCATTCTCAACATATATTCCCCCTACTTCTATAAATATCGACTCTAATGTTCAAAATTTTACTCTCTAAAAATTATTTTTAATTAATTATAACTCTAAAAAACTAAGTGTGTTCCCCTATATAGCCTTTACATATCTATGGTAATCAATCACTTGGAACAACACCAACCAGGTTTCCCAATCCTCAGGGTTTTCCAATATATATCATCTCAAAATTGTAATCCCAACCCATCAACCCATGTTCACTGATCTCATATAATTGATTGAATTTTTATTGATCTCTTATTTCTCTTATCAAGAATGACTTAGATTGGATTAGAGATTTATATTTTTTTATTAATGTGATTGAGAAGATAAATTCAACATATGAGATCTGAATAAGATATATTCTTATTTCTTAAACATGAAAAAATTAGTAGAGTCATCTGAATTTCTAGGACTCTCCCTTATTCTAGAAAAAGGTAAGTTCCCTTATGTCTCAACTTGGTAAATAGAATATCCCAGCATAGAAGCCTCTATTTTGATAAATTGAGGACTAGTTTCTTCCTAGAGATTTTTTACATCACTTTTCCCACTTAGGTTATTATATATTTTAACTTGATCTATACCCTCCCTGGATTGGACCTACACTCAACTACAAGAAATGTTTCCTTATTTTCCTCAGCTTCATCCACCACCAACTATGCCCTCAGTTGGATTTTGGTTTTCTACTTTGTTGGGAAGATATCATTATACTATATTACCTTCTCTTCTAGATACTAAATCTCTTTCTTAGACACTCAATGAAATTTGAAACCGTATGATGTGACTTCATATTTTTCATAGTAAAAATCGTATAACTCCATGCACACCCACTCAACCCAAAAATATTTACAAATAATGTTTTGGGTATATTAGTCAACCCCACTATTCACGAAATTTAACAACTGGTGGTAAAAATATTATTTTCACAATAACATGTTGTCACATGACGTGTGAGTAATTATTTTTATGTTTCTCTTCGATGACCTACACCAACTTGACTGATTCTCCACACCAAAGTATGACTATAGCCTATTTATCTACTTAATGGTGGGATTATATTATAAGAAGGATATGATCCCCTCCTTGGTAGGATCCTCCCATAAAATACATTTTAAGGGGTTTGGATCCATGTCAAGTGTAATGGATCCTCTAGACCTCTCATCGAGAGTCAAACTTTTATCCATTGACTCCTCCGCGAGAGAGGGATCTACTAATTCCTTAGTCTCTTCCCTAGGAATTAAAATTTGATCCACTATGATATGATATCCATCCTATTGTGTAGTTTGATCCTTAGGGATAAACTTGGAAAAAATTGTTGGATTAGGTTCACTATCCTAAGTGATAAATGTTTCAGGTCTTATCTCTTCTACTCAAGCCACATGGATTGGTTTTGGAGACTCAAGACTCTATGGAACACTTTTTCTTAGAGAGGATATGTCATTATAAATTTTCATAGAGATTTTAGAGTTAGTTTCACACACAATATTGATATGCCTATCTAAAGTCTCAAAATCAAGTACTTATATGTTGTGAAGGAATCAGTGATTTCATATTCATCCATCTATTCAAATATGGTATCATGAGAAACCATCCGACCAATCCATAAAATACTATAAATATAAATGATAGATCTACCTATAGGTGAATTTCTATGTCCTCAGGAACCCTAGTACCTTATGAGAGAACCATTTAAGTTGACTTCACAAACCATATACTGAAAAAAACTCCAGGAAAGAATACTTCAAAATTATTCAAGGGAAATGGGAGATACAAAAATATGAGTATATATTTACCTCTAGGATGCATAGGGATCCAGATGTCTGGTTACCCTATGTAGTATATCCCTCTAGTGGATTAATAATCCATCAATAAAATAGGGATTTCTTCTATAAATAACTAAGAGGGTACAAAAGTTGTTAGTTTCAACCATGGTTCACTCTGTTATTTCCACTATTGATTACTCCCCAGTAGATTAAGATTCATCCTATACATTATATTCATAGGTGTCCTTCCCATCACCTATGGATGCCTATTTTCCCTTGAAAGATGGATCTTTCATAGATTCAAACTATACATTTTTAATTCTCAAAGCATGGTCCTAATATTATGACTATAATCTTGAAATTTACCATGTTAATATGTCATGGATCAAGATATATTTGACTGTGATTTCACTTATCTCTTGGGAATCACTCTACTATATGGACATAAAAAATGATTCATCATTACCGGGATCCCTTGTATTTTTATCACATGATGATTCCTCTTAGTCATCTATATCTTCGGATGGATCCTCACACAACATCTCACTGAGTATTGAAATCTCCCAATTGGTATAAGGGACATTGACACCATGATCGTTGGATGGAGATTCTAAACAAGAGATTAAAAAACTCCTCAAATCTATCTATGTTTCTATGTTTGAACATACCAATCATTAGTAGTTTCACTCTTTCCCTCATGATCCTCAACCATTGTTTCTTTGTCATGAGGGTCAACAATGGTTTATCTCCCTCTTCTCATACTTCATGGATTACCATGTTATAGTTAATGATAATTATTTGAAGAAGGTGATTTACTAGATCTTGGATGTGAATAATTATAGCAGTCCTGGAGATTTCAGTTTACACTTTTGGTCACTTCCTTGGGATCCCATAACCTCCAATTGTGCAATCTTTAGTATCCTCTTCAGTATGGTGAACCAAAGAACTCAAGGATCAACCAAAAATTTCCTCATCCCTCCAAGATAAAATCCCACATTCTTATCAATCACCCTTAACATAATCCTTCCTTATTACCTACTTCTTGTGGGCTTCCAATAATGGAAAAACTCGCCCGAACTATTGCCACAACAAAAATCATGAGTATGCTTCGACACAGTTCTTATATAAATCATGGATATGACTGATGAATTTTTTCCAGCAGTAAAAAGACCACACCCCTTAATACCTATCAGTTAAAAATCGAAAAATTATATTACATGTTCAATGGGTGTATATATGAGTAAACACATATGTATTCATATGATGTCAGGTGATAAATACAACAAAATAGGAAGGTGAATCTGGTAAGGATTTATGACTCACAATAATTATTGCTATAAATCCTTGAAACCAACACACTACCTATTAAATATTATAAAATTTGTTGTTACTCATTAGTTCACTACTAGTTTTTGGTTATATTCTTGGAACAAGTAGTTAAGGGATTAATATGGAAATTTTTAAGGATCCCAATCTAAGACATTATCCTCGTCTCATCAAGTGGCACTGGCTATATTCTGTCGATGTTGAGTAGTGATGGCCTGAACATATCTTTTGTATAGGAAATAGGGTTTTAGAAGTTTCACCCCCACCCAATTTTCACCGCAACCCATCCATAAAGTTACTATAGGAAGTTTCCAAAGATCATGGGCATGCCCCTACTAACATGAACAAGATTTTCAAATATCTTAGCAATCATTTTTTCACTCATGTTGATGTGGTTCCCAGTTTCTATCATCGATGATATTATCAGTATCCCCAACAATACTTCCATATTGGAATTCCTAATAGTAATTACCAACCACTAATAAATTCTTCCATGAATCTATTAAATTAATCTTCTTAGAGACATTACTCTTTAAAGTTGAAACCACACTCCTAATATTGTCCTTTCTTAAGGGTGAGCAAGAAGGACTATGGTCTCCTATGCCACTGCACTTTGGTGAATTGATCAGGTCACCATTAATATTTGATTCCATAGATCCTTCATAAAAGCACTAATCCACATTGAGATCTAAATTTCTAGTGAAAGAGTTATATAATTTAAGAATATCCATGTCATGAAGTCCTGTAGAACCCTCACCTACACAGTTGTATGCTCTGTATCCATCAAATATTTATGTGTTGAGAGGAACTCATTATACATAAATCCTGTGATGGGATCCCTATTGATATCATAATGACCCAACAGGTTGGTCCCCATCCATCTGTGGTGAAGATGGAATGATTTCATGTCACCAACTATCTACTTGGAAACTCTATATGAACATCTTGATGATGGTAAATATAAAATTAAGATGTCCATATGTCCTTAAATTGTCTAATATTTAATAGAACCACCCAAAAATCTACATAGTTGTGGATAACCCACTATTCTCATACCTATTGGTTTTTGAATCTTCACCCCTTGTGTGGACCCCATTACTTGTTCAATCCCTCCTTATTTTATAATATGATCACATGAATGATTCTCTACTAATGTGGAATGAATAAATCAATTAATAGTATCTCCATAAATATATTATGTGTCTTATTGTAATGAATGTAAATAGTTTTCATGTTATGGTCCATTATCACTTGAACATATAGGGCTACAGTTGACTAGTTTATCTCACTATATCTTAAAATCCAACTACATAGAGTGTCAATGTCTATTATGGGAAGAATGGAAACATTTATTAGTCGAAATTCATATAATGTTAGATGATTGAAAAATGAATACTCTTTATACAAATAATTAAATATTATTAGTTGTGCCTATTTTCCAAACTGAACTCCCTAGGCCTAGCTGATTTCATGTATCTTAGTTATCTCTCTCCTCAATGAAGTAGTTTTGGATAAAACCTAAATTGTCTATTCATCTGTCTCGATAAGAATCAAAAATATTTATAAACTTGGTTTCTTGAAACATCAGACTATGTCATAAAATTTATAGTTTCATCTGATAATATCTAGGCGCTTTTAATAATATTATAATAAATAGTAGATGAAGGTCAGGTTGTACAACAATTCTCATGGGATTTTTCTTCACATAAATCATAGTTTCATGAATTCCATGTAAAGTCTCCCACAATTTTTTTAATTAAATGAGATATATTAACATATTCATGAAAGCTTGTGGCCATATTGGGGAACCCTACACTATTTATAAGCTTGGTCCATATTTATTTGCGAGAACCACATAACTGGTTTTCATAATCATGTGCCATGTTTCATAAGAACTAATAAAAGAACCTAGAAAATGGAGTTTTACTCTGATTTGGTGGTCCAAATCCCCATCATATATTATTCTGTGGGGATATTTTTTAGTGAAAAACACTATGTTTAAAGCATTGATAATCAGGTTAATGAACAAAAATATGTGAAATATACATCTATTTAAATTCCAATGGAATATGGGATGGTTCATAAAAATTAAACTTAGTTGGTGAAACTCTTAAATCATCATGAAACTCATAATATCATGAAAATGAGAAGTAAAATGTATAAGGTCATTGAATCATCAACTCACTCTCTAACCAAAAATGTGTTACATTACACACAAATTGATTTTCCTAAATTGGCATTAAAATACCATGCTTCACCTAAAACCTGCATGAGATGACCCATGTCACATGATCTAGGAGGAGTTACACAATCTAGGGATGTCTCATGTGAATAGACTAGTATCCAAACTCATAAGATGAGCATCATATGCCTTTTGTGATGAGAAAATGAATTCTACTCTATTTACTTAGCTAAAGAGCCTATGCTATTACTTCACATGAAAAGAACATGATACCATAGGTGAAGATCATATGAAGTCTTATGTGGTGAGAATAGTTTTATTGTTGTGATAGTTTCCATATGACTAATATGACAAACATGAGATTCCTAATGTGATAGGCCTTGGATGCCTCATATAATGAACATAATTTTCCTCATAGTGATCATGGAATTCCTTCATTTTTATCTTGGGGATAATTATTCAAAGAGAACAAGACTATATTATATCAAATAGGGAAGATATTTGGTGTTGGAAAAATTTATAATAATATCATCATATCCTACAACCAGTGACCTCCTTGTTTCAGTATCAAGCAACAAAATTAACTGGTTTCCATTAGAAGATGGATCCATGAAAAATATTCATTAAAAAGTATTATATTTATAAATGAGACTGAAAATAAATGATGAACTCCTTGTAAGAATCCATAGAAGGAAGAGATGATATACTATCACCATGTTCCATTAACGGATATTACATTATCAACCCTAGTGATATAGTTCACTCACATTTGGAATAAAATAATATAGAGCAAAACAAGTATTATGACTTGTATAAGAAAATATATCCAACAAAAAATTGGGTCATAGTGGAATTGTTGAAAATATATATTAATCAATATGTGATTTAAAATTACATCATTAAATACTGGAGAGTTTATTGTAATGAATTATATTATTTTCTATTAGGCCTGGTATTATTTTTATTAAAACTAACTATGGGATATTTCATAATCAATTAAGAGGTTAATTACAAAAGAACAATTAGGTAAGAACAAAGTAGAACACATAAAAATAAAAATAAATATATAAACAAATAGAATTTTTTATTTATAATCATTTTATGAAATCCTTTTAGTATCTAATATTTTTTACTTAAAAGACTTGGATTTATAAAAAAATTATAATCCTATGTGATATTATTATCATAATACTGTGACCCAATTTTTTGTTGCCACCACCACCCTCCCAGTGGACGCGAGTCCCTCGTACCTAGAACGATAGAACTAGTGGGTATTATAGGCTTTGGGGAGAAAGTTACTTCCATACGGGTGCTGATCTCATATGGGATGAGGGTTGGGTAGAGGACTTCTAGGGGCGGGGGACTTGGGTTCGGTGGATCCCTCCGGCGGGAGCTTTGAAGTTGAACGTCGATGGAGTGTGTGCTGGAGAGATCATGTGGGGCGGGGGGGTACTACGTGATGGCAATGATAGTGTGTTGATGGCCTTTGCTAGACACTATGGGAGGGGGATCTCGGTGCATGAAGAGACCTTGGCAGTGCTGTCAGGGGTGTCATTGTGTATGAATAGAAGCCTGGTCGTGGAGCAGATTGAAATGGATTAAAAAATTATACATGATGCATTGCATGGCCAAGGTACGATGTCATGGAGGATCTCATATACTATTAGGTAGTGCAAGGCCATCATGCGGAACAACATCATGGTAACTCATACTTGGTGGCAAGGGAATAAAGTTGCGGACTACTTCGCATCGATTGCGGTCCCTGGAGATACTGTGGTTTGGGTGGATAATGTGTCGCCTATTAGACCCGAGGGGGTCAATTTGATTTGGGGTGACACACTTGGATTGCATTATTTCGTCCACCATAGGGGGGACCTCGTTGGGTGACAATTTGTAGTTGGGTTGTTTTTATGAAATAAAAATCATAATGTTGGTGGTGGATATCACTATTAGGTGGCGCTAGTGGGGTCAGTGGTAGTATCTGTTGAAGCTATATATATAATAATTTAATGTACATAGATTATGTAAATGATTTAATGTACAAATTTATTTTCATTAGAAATTTTTTTGGAACATGTAAAAGATATAATTAAGTGTAAATTATTTCTATTGTGTTGAAAACTGGGGTTAATATTTGATTATTTAATATTATGATTTTTAAATTTAACCATGATGTGGATTGACAGTATGTAGAGGGATTTTTTGTGGAGAATGTTTCAGTTGATTTATTATATATTGCAACCATTTTATGATAGTTTTATTTTAATAATTGGATCATCTATAAGATAATCCATATAAATTAACCAAACATAGAAAAATATTATTATGATAATGTGTGAAATTATCTAGTTTGATGTATATTATATTTTTTGAGAAAAAAATTATTTATAATAAAACAACTAATTAGAATGTAAATACAGAACGTGTCATGTTATAAGGATCGTTACTTCAGTATAGAATCATTTCATGGATATTTGAATCTTTGGGAAATGGATTTACTTATCCACATTAAGTGTAATTTTACATAACATATGAAAATTTAATTGGAATGTGAATATTTGTTTGGAAATTTATCCATATAGTGGTCTTCACTTTAGTATGGTTTGGATAAGATATTTTTTGTGGAGAAAATTTGAATTTTACAAGGAATGATCTTTTTGATTATGGGTTATATAATTACAAAATATATACCATAAATGGGTTATTTTGAGAAAATACCATGGTGAATTATATGTAATTCGTGATATTTTCAGGAAACCATGATGAAATTATGTTTTTTGTGCTAATATAGAAACTCTGTTGATAGCTATTTATTTTTTCATAGAGATTTGGAATGTGAAAATGGTATCCAGAACCATATGTGACCTGTGATGAAAATATATTATTATAGTACAATTTATATAATTAATTATAATGAGTAACCAAATTATAGAAGAATTCCTTGACGGAGAATTAAAAATCATTCCTTATTTATTGTAGTAGTACATTGATGATTCCATTAAATACATATCAAGTATGAGAAGATAAATGATTATGTGTTTGTAATGATCCCTACTTATGTTTTCTATGTGATTTACTGTAATTGTTTTTATTTTTTTAGGCTAGATTAGATGAATAATTGTGGGTTTAATGGGGTGATATATAAATTTTATGATTCAATGTAGTTTAATTTAAAATATAGGTTTATTAATAAATATTTATTATTATTTTTTTATAAAATCATAAATATTAACTATCTCTATAGAACCAAACAATCTTATTACCCCTATCTCTTAACTATCTCAATGAATTCATCCTTTCAATTTCATCTTAATAAAAAAAATAGTTGATAGATCTAATATATATCTATTTAATAAGACATTAATATGTGGGTTAATGGTTATAAACAAATTTATTTTAGTTTTAGATCATTTTTTAAATGTTTCATTTAAAAAAATATATAATTTTTATTGGTTTATTATATTTCATAAAATTTTCCCAGATTAAATCATTCATTTATAAGGTTATCCTCTTTCTTATATTTTTATTACATATAATCAAATAAAAATAATGATGTAACTTTTTTGAGAGAATTTTTGTATGCATTAAATTGGATTCAAACATAAGGGATCCAACAGCTAAATCTTGGTCCATATATTTATAAATGAATTCATGTTGTGTATAATGAATGAGATATATGTTTTTTAAAAGTAAATTTATTTTTATTTCCTGATATGGTACTTTGTCATTATTCTCTAATGGTATATTGTTTTGAAATAGTTGTTAAATTAGTTATTAGGGAATTTATAGGTCAATGAAAAATCATGTCACACATTTTGACTAATATATAAATTTTCTCTATAAATTATAATTTATAGATAACCAAATATTATTCTCTCTCGTTATTCCACTATATTGGATTTTTATCAAATACTATTACAGTTTATAAGACTTGTGCCTAGTATTTTATGAATAAATTCATGTAGTCTATTATAGTTAAGAGAGGAATTATACCCAAGAAGAGTATCTTTTTAAAAATCTTAGTTATGATATCATTTATTATTTTAAGAGGGTAGATTTTATAAAATGTTCTTTGAGGCTTTAAATGAGTCAAATAAGTAAGTAACAAGGTGTATGAATTGGAAAAACAATATAGTCATGTTAGGGTTAACTATTATCTTGATATTTTAACCCATTATATGGGATTTGTTTTATAATATTTTCATATATTGATTTCATATATGCTCACAATATGTCCTTATATAAATATGATATCATAATGGATTTTTTACTCAATATTTTATGGGTTTTATACCAAATATGTTAATATGATACATAATAGTCCTAATTTTATACTTTTGTATTTATTATATTTGTAAAAGTTATATTTCTTCTTTACATGGGAACTATAATTTTATTATTTATATTTTTAGTCACAAAAATAAACCTATAATTTTATTATTTATTAATTTACATGTTTATGTAATTGAAGAAGTTAAATTTCACTATTATATTTTAAATAATTTAAATAACATTTTATTGATATATTATACCATCATTGAAAAACAATGTTATGAAATGGGTTAAGAATATGTTTTTTTCTAAACATTTATATGACCTGTAATAGTTTTGTTAAACCTTATAATAATGATTATTTTATGCCATGGGAAATAAATTTGTAAATATTTTATACTTTTATATGATATTGATTAAAAATATTTGTGTGACACCCTCAATTCGATCATCGACTCCTGGCCAATTTTTGGTCTCTATATAACCTCTATCATGAAACTCTATATACTAAATATTGATGACTAGTAGCAAGGATCACATAAAACCTATGGGGAGTATATATTGTTTGTGGAATTTCATGTAATAATAACAAAATTATAGGAACAACCACAAAAAAAAGTAAACCCATGGATTAACAGTGGGAGACTAGATATAAGAAGTGACATAAATGTGATATAACATAATGAGACCCATATAGATCCCAAAATCATACATCAATGAAAGATCATAATTTATACTTATCAAATATAATATAATAAAAAATAAAAAATAAAAAATGAGACTCACAAAACTATGTTAGGGATCATTTGATACCACTTTTTAACCATGTTGAACCCCTATAAATTGTTCACCATTACTAGGGATCATGTCACAACATGCATTCTAACCATAATTTTTACATGTCCCCCAAGGTTCATGTGCAGGGTGTGAGAGGGGAACTCATTTGGTAACCAAAAATGATCTCATAGATCCAAATTTCCTGAAGGCCTTCATTTTTATTAATTTTTTATAGCCCCCCTTTAAAGGGATGAGGGGGAACCCTAATCAGGCCTCTAGGCTCAATGATTACATGGCCTGTAGGCTTAGGAGATTACATGAACCAAAGGTTTTAGGGAATTCAACTAGACTATCTACAAGGAATTGCCCCTCCCTAGCATCTGCATCATGATAATAACTCTCCACCTTCGCATGGTTGTCTGGCTAGGTTTCCGGTGCAAGCACAGGCTGGTTCCAATGGCATAGACAAACCCTCTCATTATGAAAAATCCATTTGGCTCTTCTTTGGTGAGTGCACCTACTATAAATCCTCTTCAGGGGATGTTCCTTTTTTATAGTGTGTCTGGGGCATCTATATGTGGCGTGAAGGCCTTGAGGTGGCCCAACGGCCTTAAATGTGTCATGAAGGCCATAAAGGTGGCCCAAAAGCCCTACTGACCCAAAGTCCTGGGTGGCCCAAAATCCTTAAGGACTCCAAGCCCAAACCGATGGTCCAAGGAGAATAGTTCTAGCTGCTATAGTATCAAACAGTACCTGCTACAATAACTTCTACAGTACACGCACAGTGTATAGTTTAGCTACAATATCTGTACAGTGTAGAGTTCTGCTAGAGTACCTACACAGTGTATAGTACTACTACAGTGGCTGCTACAGTACTACTACAGTTCCCATAAATATGCCTCTACCTGGTTTTGAACCTGGGTCTTGTGGATGCATGTAAGGATACCTCACCAACTGGGTTGAGGCTCATGTGAAACAATGATCTCATAAATAATAAGTAATATAACTATTTTAGTTCATTTACTAAATGAAATGGAATACATAAACCATCACATGAAGAATACTCTTGGGGATACAAAATACTCTTTAATTGTTTAATCATTCATAGATCATCCAACTTAGGACTAAAATTTAATCACATTATCTAGCTAGTACCACATGTAATGGAATATTCTCCGAGTTAGATGAATTTCTGTTATAAAACTACCCTAGTCAACCCAAAACTAGTTACCCAAGCCGACCTACGACTAGCCTTAGAGGGGATTCTAAATCCCTACTAAATGGAAAAAAATCTCAGGGCTTCAAATTAAATCAATTTGGAATTATTTATCCCATAAAAAAGATAGATAAACATTTTTAAACTAGGAAATAAAAATATACATACTAGTAGTGAAAATAAAATAAAAGTAAACATACCGCCATGTGGGCTTCTGGTTCAACACTAACCACTAAACCAATGTCATCCCATAGTGATCTTTACCTGATGGTAAGTAGAAACCTAGATAAAAAATATAAATATAACTATAATATGGAGTATTGAAACTCAGTAGGCCAACCAAAATATTATATTCCCAATTAATTTCCATTAAAGAAGGATTCATCACTTTCAAGTTTGAAATACAATATATCAACTTTGTTTTTTTCACAAATTTCATTTAAATAAAATAATGATCCATTCCCATTTTTTTTAAACCAATTTATTTTCCCAAATGAAAGATTTAATATTTTAAAGAAAGAGGGTTAGAGAATAAGGAAGTGTGAAAATTTTTAAAACCCTTTTTCTACAAACATTTGTAAACCATTTTAGTACTTTTATAAAATAGCTACACCATACAAGGAGGAAAATAAATAAGGACACAAAACAATGGTAAATAGAAAGCAAGAGTAACCAACCAAACAAGGCACCTAAATCATCCATCACAGACAAATATGTGTCGAACTACATGAGATAATCTAAGAGATTAGGGGATAATATTGAACATACTTAAATATGAATCATCCCAAAGTAATTCATCACCTGATGAAATTAACTCTCCCACACACTTGATCACACCATATCTGGTCTGACTGAGGGGCACTATCCCAATATAAAGAATGTTCCATTCTAAGGGACACTATCCAAAGAAAAATCCTAAGATAGTGCCATACATTTTCACCGAAAATCCATTATTTATGCTAGGTTCCCATGTCATGACTAAAGTGTGGGTGAAGAAACAAATGAAAAAAATAAATCCATCACATATACATGCACCACACAAAAACAACACAAACAATAGTCACCCTTGAATCAATTTAAGAAATAATATCTTTACTTTTAACTATTATATCACAATGCATTATATCTACATTAACCTCCCAGAACATTTGACATAACCATGGAAAGAGAATTATCCAAGGATAGTTTTCAAGGAAAACAATTTTTATAAAAGTACCAAACCAGCCTCACATAACCCTCACCTGCCAAACCATTTATCAAAGAAACAAACATACACCGCTTTCAAAACTAGGAATACTCATTCAAATATAATCCAACACAACCTTCACAAATTCCCAATCTAGTTAGAAACCGCATTTATAAAACCACCCTTTATCCAAGAACCAAACACACCTTTTCAAAAAGGTGAAAACACGCCATTTATAATTTCACCATCATATAGAAAACCCAAACCATAATTTTAGAAACCAAATACCTTTATAAGACTACAAACATTTTGAGATATATATAAGTAACCAAGATATTTATAATCCAAAACCATTTTTTAAACCATAAACCATATATAATGGCCAACCGAGTTATTTAGCAAGAACTTAGTGTGTGAAGTCAAATAAGAAAATGTCATGAAATTACACACTCATTTCACATCAAACAATTTCTAAAAAAATAATTCATCACTATTTATCATTAAAATGAATCTCTGAGAGAAATTAGTTATTATTTCTTAAATTAAATGGCCAAATAAAAAAGAAACCTACCTAAAACATGCCTCTTTTTGAAGACGACCACTAGAATTACATTTCTTCTTGCATGAATATGCACGTTCACTTATATATAAGGACACCTAGCCCCTCTGTACATATTTTCGTGGAATAATACAAAAAATGGGATCCATAAATATACACCTACATGGCCATATACCCCTTTACCTTACACACCTATGCATTTTATTTATATATACATAATGACACCTAGCCCCAATCAATATATTCAAACCACTATGTGTGAATAAATATATAACAGGGGAAATTATGTTTATATATTCATACCTATACATACCAATGAATGTCTCCTTTCATAATGACAATAAAAAACCACTACAGTAAACACCAACACACTAGAGAAATTTACTAGAAAGTCAAATACGAAAAAAACCCTAAATTAGAATTGATTCAAAGTGAAAGAACCAAATAACCCTTAACAAAAAACTCATGGAGAACCCACTTCCCTTTCCAACCATGGTAAGAATTATTCTCAATGATTCCAATGAACCCTAGTCATTAAGAAGTAACAAGTAGAATTCCCAAAAATTAATTTACAGTTCGACAAAGGTTTATTCCCCACACTAAAGAGATGAAAACCACTAAAGAGTGGGAGAAGAATAAAGAGGAGACCTATCAGAGTGAACTGCACAATAAAATTGGAGGATGAACAGTTGTGAGAGGGAGGGAGAGGGGGCGGTGGTGGCATGAGAGGGAGGTGGGATCCGGCCGATGGGGGGTCGCGCGAGAGAGGGAAAGGGAAGGGGAGGTGTTTGTGTGTGGAGAGGGGTAAGGGGATCCCCTTTGGGGTTTATTTAAACAAAAATTAATAATAATAAATATTATTATACTGATAATAATAATAATAATATTCATCATCATCATCATATTATTATTATCATTATTATAAAAACATTTCATTATTTTTATTTTCATTTTATATTTTTGAGCACTACATAGGTCTAATGTTTTGGAAGCATAGTTTGGGCATACGGTCTTCCCAAAAGTGTGACAACCATGTGAACCCTACTGGATTGAAGGGACCCTCACATGAGCTAGCTGCGTAGTTTGAAAAACCATATACCCATTATGCAACCCAACTCAATCATTTGACAAAACCATTTCTCGTTCTCGTTGCACAGTTTCTTCTAATTGTGGAAAATCCATTCACTACAAATAGAAGAGTGAATAGTCACTATTGGGCCTTCCACTATTTGGTCCAAACAGTTATCAAACTTTGAACAGGGCCGAAAACCACCCAACGACTCTAATACTCAAAAACATTTCTCTAGGAACTCGACCAGAACCTATACCAAATGGCTGAGCACCCATAAAATGATAAAAATAAAAGGAAAACATGGACGAGGTGTGATAATTCTACCCAACAAAAAAATTTCTTCTTCTATAAAGTAACATAGCCAAATGAGGAATGAAACTAGAACCTGAGACTACACAAATCCTAACAAAACAGTGAACCTCGATAAAATATTTTTAACTCCTTAAATCACACCTGACCAGCTCTAGGTCGTTGTACAACAATATGATCCATGAGGATAAGAGTATTATTATCCTTAACACAAGAACCCAACACTCTCAATGGAACTGACATAGAAAGTCCAACATAATGAACCCCAGGAAATCTCTACACGAAATAACCCCCCACCATAAGGGGGACATGAAAATAGAAAATCCAAACCAAGTGGTGAACAAAACCAAAAGTCATAAGGTCCATAACTAAAACATATATAAAATTACCACAACCTAAAACAAAAACAATTTCCCAAAGAGACCATTATTCAAGAGTTTTCATCTGTAAGACTTATTCATAACTATAGAGGTTTACAAAGTTAAAATTCCACCAAGACTTCTACAACTAATGGAGGACATTCATGAACCATGAAATTAGAGCAGAAGGAATTTTTAAACAAAGAATACTATAATAAAGAAATGAGTCCCTTGTTCCTTTTGTTAAAAAATGTAGCCTTAAAATGAATAAATATGCAATAGAAAAGAGTAAACCACCCCCATTCTATCACTAGAGACAAAAAATAGACCAAGGATATACAAAACCCAATGTTTCATGATTGTATGCATGCTTCACTCTGGGGCCTGCGAATAGAGCCCTTATTTATTGAAACATATGATACTATACATTCAAGAGATGAATATATTCAACTAGAAATTATTATTTTAATATATTGAGATACATAAACCCTTTAGATGACCTAAGTGACCATGTCTAATGAAACATATTTTCATAAGTCACTACGAGCAAGATATTCTTATTTTTTTAGCTAACAAAGGTGGGTGAAAAGCAAAGAAGACTCAGGTGTGGTCCAAATGATTGAAATGTTCTCGCTCCACCACTCAATTAAGAGTTTGGGTAGAGAAGTTAATGGGAAAATCAAAGAAACACTTATTTATAATTTCCTAAAAATCATGAACACCTCAGTTTTGACATGTTAAAACACCTAAATGTCCAACACCAACTCCCAAAATCATCCTTCAGCTAAACATAGAGGAAGCCATCCTAGATTCTGACAATACACTACTTACTAGGACCTTTATAGGAAATACACAAAAAAAAATCACAAATCCAAATCAAATTGCATTGTAAACCAAATATCCACACATTATTCAAAAACCAAAACACAAATGAAAATTACCTTTTTAGCCACAAATTAAGGATATCAAAACCAATATCCCATGAAAAAAAATTCCAAACACGAAAAGAGGACACTAAACAACTACTCACTCACTTTTCAAAATATTTAAATGTCCCTTTTTAGTAACCATTTCTCAGTAAGACACCTTGTATAATTAAATAAACACATTTCTAAATTCCCAAGTAGCTTTCATTTCAAGTTCAAAAAATTATTTCCAAAATATGAAAATGATTTAAAAAATACCTTCTTTTTTCCATTTGAAACCACGCATTTCATTAAAATAAAACCTTTTCTAGAAATCACTTTTCATTTTAAAAACCATTTTCCACTCCAAAAATCACTTTCCCTTTTGAAACCCCATTTCCTAAATACAATTTTCATTTTCTAAATAGACTCATGCAAAATAAAACTAATCTAAAACATAAATCACATAAAAATTCAAAGAATTAGGATCTAGTGACATTGCCAAACCCAACAACATGGCTTAGAAAACTATACTCCGAATGAACATAAACCACATGAAGTATCTCGAACCATGTACTCAGACTACACATGGGTCGCTACTTCATGAAAAATTGTCAGGTGACACTAGCTCACTTACATTGTCATATCCTATCCACATAGACTAAAAAATACTCAAATATATGACTACCCCTGGAAACTCAAGGCTCATGATGATCAAGGGTTCATGACATCCTTCTCGTAACTTCCTATCAAGTAATGACTATCCTAATACAAAAGATACTTGATAGAAAAAATAAAAAGAAACATCCATTGTCACCATTTTTCACAAAACAACCTAGGTCAACCCTAAACTGGTCACCTTATCTAGTTATCGATAAGTCCCAAAGGAATTTCTTGATCCCCATTGGATAACAACTAGTTTCAGGCATCAAAGATAAATATTTTGAACCGATTTGTCCCATATAAAGGATAGATAAATAATTATAAACTGAGAAATAAAATAGATAGATACTAGTATAATAAATAAAATAAAACTACACATACCTGTATGTGAACTTATTCATCAACACCAACCACTAAACCAACATCGCCCCATAGTGACCAAAACCGATTGGGAAGCAAAACCCAAACTAAAAATAGAAATGAAGTTATGGGAATGAGTAGTAAAACTCAATAGACACGCTAAAATAGTTTTTCCCAATTCATTTTATTTCAATAATAGATCAATCAATATCATTTTTGAAAAAAAATAAGCATATGTTTTTCACAAATTTACTTTAAGTAAAATCATTTTTCATTCCCAAATTTATTTTTATCCAGTTTATTTTTCAAGAAGGAAGATTTAACATTTTAAATAAAGAGGGATAAATAACAAGGAAGTGTAAAACATTTACAATTTTTTTTTCTAAAAACATTTGAAAACCATTTTATCACTTTTATAAAATAGATACATCATACAAGGAGTCATAAACAATGATCACATATGGACAATGGAAAATAACAAGTAAGAGTAACCAACCAAACAAGGCACATCAATAATTCACCATAGAAAACTAAGTGTAGAAGTACATGAGAGAACCTAATATATTAGAGGATAATATAGAACAATCTTATATCTAACTCTTCCTAAAGATATGCTTCACCCGATGACCTCAACTCACCCACACGCTCGATCGTACCCTACCTGGTCTGACCGAGGATCACTATCCCAAAGTGAAGAAAGATCCATGCTATGGGATAGTATCCAGAGTAAAATCCTAATATAGTGTAGAAACTGTTCACTAAAAATCCAATAATTATTCCTGGATAACATTTTAAGACTAAATTTGGGGTGAACGAACCGATTCCAAACAATGAATCCATCACATATACATGCATCACACACAAGAAACACACACAATAGTCACCCTCAAATCATACCAATGAAAAATCTATTTAATTTATACTATTTGATCATAATATATTCTCTCAATTTGGACCTCCCACAATGTTCAACATAACCAAGTCAAGAGAATTATCCAAGGACAGTTTTCAAGACAACTTATTTTTGTAAAATTCCCAAACGGGCCTTACAAGACCTTCACATGCCAAACCATTTATCATAGAACCAAACATACACCACTTTCAAATATAGGAATCCTATTTAAATTATAATCCAATACATACATCACAAATTCCAAATCCACTTAGAATACCCATTTAATAAACCACCCTTTTTGTAAGAACCAAACCCACCATTTCAAAAAGGTGATAACACACCATTTTTAATTTCACAATCATTTAGAAAACCCAAACCATGATTTTAGAAATCAAAAACCTTTAAAATTCCAAATCCATTTCAATATAAATTTATGAAACAAAGATAAATTTATAATATAAAACCACTTTTTAATCCATAAACCACTTACAATGGCCAACTGGGCAATTTACAAAACACTTATTGCATGAAGTTAAATAAGAATTTTTTTTACAGTTCCATACTTATTTCACATCAAATAATTTCTCTAAAAAACATACATCACTATTTATCATTAAAAAAATGAGAAAAAAAAGAAAAAAATTAATGTTTCTGGAATTTAATCTCTAAATTCAAAGGGAAACCTACATAAAACATGATGCTTTTTGACGATGACCACTCAAATTCCCTTTTTCTTGCACGCATATCAATGTTCACGTATATTTAAGCACACATAGTCTCTATGTACATATTTTAACATTAAAAAATTTGCAAGGGTATCATTACATATTTGCTTTCACATAAAAACACCTCTTTACCTCACACACATATGCATTTTTCTAATATATATATAAGAACACCTATTTATAATATATATATTTATACTTCCATTTATTAATATATAAATATATATATGGGAACTTACATGTGTCTGTCTATATATATATATATGCCTTCTTATGCATACCCATGCTAGTATCTTTTGAAAACAAAAATGAAAACCCACTCCGTCGAGGTCTAACGCACTAAAACAATTTACCAGAAACTCAAATACCTCAAAACCACTAAATTAAAACTGAGTCAAATAAAAGGTACCGAAGAAACCTTACCTAAAACACATGATAAACCCAATTCCTTTTCCAACCAGGGAAATAATGATGCTCAATAGGGCCAACGATCCCCGTTCATTAAGACGCAATAAGAAAAATAACAAAAATCATTTTAGGGTCTGGATAAGGTGTGTGGACCACATATAAGAGGGGAAAACTATAAAATAGAGGGAGAATAAGAGAGATGTAGACATAATAGTGAGGAAATCACACCAAAATGGGATGAGTAATTGTCGTCGAAGGGAGGTAGAGGTGGTAGCAGTGGTGCATGTGGGAGTGGGTTTCGGATGTTGGGGGGTTATCTGAGAGAGAGATAAAGGGAAGGGGAGGGGATCTGCATGTGGAGAGGGGTAAGGGGGATCCTATTAGGGTTTATTAAAAATTAAACCTAACAATAACAATAGTAATCTTGATAATAAAAATATAGATAATAATAATAATAATCTTAATAATCATAAAAATATCAATAATAATAATAATAATCATCATCATAATCATAATCATAATAATAAAAATATTATTATTATCAAAAAAAAATTATTTTTATTTTACATTTATTTTTATTTCATTTTCATTTTATTTTATTATATTTGATTTTATTATTTTTATCATTGGTTAGGCTGTACAGTTTGGCTGCATAGTTTGGAAGACTGTGCTCCAACCGTGTGCACCCTACTAGAGAGAAGGGTCCCTCATACGGGCTCACTACATGGTTTGAAAAACTATGCATCGATTGTACAACTCAACTATTCCATTTTATTGATTTATTTTGCATGTTTCTTTCAAAGTTTCTTATAACCATGTGAAATACATATTCCATCAAGAGAAGGGTACATAGTCACTTTTGGGCCTCACACATTTTGTTCCAAACCGTGTTCAAACTGTGCACTGGTCAAAACCCAACCAAAGACTCCAAAATTCAAAAATATTCACTGGGAACTCAACCAAAACCTCAACCAAAAGACTGACCACCAAGAAAAGATAAAATGTCGAGAAACCATGGTAGTGGTGTAACAATTTCTCATATGGGTTGGTAGTTCAATCACACATGTATCATCATTGAATGTAATCCTTCATCATAGGTTAGGCATATAAACAACCATAAAAGGAAGTAATTCTCGAGTTATATGTTGATAGACAAAAAAATATTGATATATCACCCATATATATCTCTTTTGTAATGTAATATAACCCTTTTAAAAAACACAATATTAATTATAATAGGGGTTAACATATCCAGTAGAAAAAATATTGGTTATAATAACAAATAAAAAAACTCAAAAAATCAATCTCGATTATTATAAACCCAATCCCATTTTGATGGATCACTTCTTAGTATTTGGAGTCATTCGAAAACCATTTATATGTTCCAATATCACTATTAAAATATCACAAAAATAATTCTCAAGAACCATTTAAATGTTTGGTATATAACTAACCCATTATAAAAATTTATCTCATTGTTAACATCATATTCATACATATCACTAGATATTTTTTTCTATAGGATATAATATCACAACAAATATCCACTAATTTAAAAATTAGTAGATTGTCGACATATCATTCATCATATTTACATATTTCTAAGTTAAGTGTTAATACCATGTAGTTTGGTTCCTTCATATCCCAAGAGGGTGTGGAATCTATCCATGGATGTGGTTTCACAAAAATAAAAGTGGGTGACACATCATATATTGAGATAAATCTCTCATATTATTAGTTGGAAATAAATATATTTCTAGTACTTTTATATTGATACCCCCAAATAATTTTTTCCATTATATCCTCAATTATTTCATGATCAATCATCATGGGAGATAATCACCACCACACAATACTCTATCATATGATAGGTAATTCCCATCACTAATGTTAGGACACCATTACTCATCACTATCTAACTAATTTTATCTCATAGTCTCCCATATAGGGTGAATTTTCCAAATGGTTCACTACCCACTCCACCCATATACCGAGCATATGGAGAATTGATCCAAGGTATTTATTAACTAGACGCCTCCTAATAGTTACATTTAATCTTGTACAACACTGTCGTCTATTTTTTTTATTTTACTATCAGTCTAAAATATAAGAATTTTGGAAGTTCATCCATTGGATTTTTACCCTAACAATGGAAATTTTGATTCATTTTCTAGGTCACTAATCGACAATAGAATATTAAACCTATATGATGCAACCTTAGGATTATTGCAGACTATTTTATTCTACATGATGACTTCTATGAAGGCCTGGGAGTTGGGGAAGATGCATTAATGAGATCAGTTCATGTTGGGATCTATCATGTCCTTAAAACAATTATTTAGAGATTTTTATTGTTACCTTATTTTCTATTCAATTGTTCTCTTACTGGTACAAACTAATTGTACCTAATGTAATCACCTAAACATTATATTTTTTTAATAAATTTTGGGGAGTATGGGTTTCACTCATTCTCCAAGCCATTATGGTATATTATAACAAGAAGGATAACAGGAGGAAGACTTATATATCATAATGAAAGATCAAAATACCTTAAATGATAATTATAAAACCTATTATAGAAATACAATTTATAAAAATATCATAAATAAAGCATCAAAGATATGACATTGATCAATAAATCTCAATAGTCTTATAATATGTGATTATGATATAAAAGTGAGAAGATACTTTAAAAATAAAAATCTTAATAAGATTGAATTTCATGGAAGTAAAATGTTACTTCAAAATTTTTCATAACATGATGAACAACCTGGAAATGTGGCACAAAAATATGAATAAGAAAAATGATGTGTTCAAATGCATTATTCCCATTCTCATGTGAACAAACTCAATATGTCTATGACTGAAAATGTGAATAAATGAATCATCCACATGCCTATGTGAAAAATATTAATATGTCCACATGTGAATATCTCATGAGATATAAACTTGAATAAATACATTATAGGTCATACATGTCCCCACTAGTCATCATCCATACATATATGTACCACATAAAGTCAATCATCATCACATGTTAGATAACCCAGGGAAAACGAATGGGCTTCCATGAACTTTTAAAACAATATGAACTTAAGAAATCATAGTATATCAAAATTTCAATCTTAAAAATTATTCATAACATAATAATTTATAGAGTATGAGGAAAAAATCACTTAATTAGGGATAAATATTTGAAAAAAATAGAATTAAAATTAATAATGTTTTCCGAAAAACTTGTAAACATTGTCATAAATGATAAAGTGTAAAATAATTTCAATATTTTTATAGGTATAGAGAAGCATTTTTAACCATTATTATGAATATTTTACAAAAATGATCTATTAAAAGAAAACCGTGATTCAATTAGGATAATTAAAAATATATTAAAAATTCTTACTTTTAAAATATTCATTAATAACGAAGACTTGAATAAGACATAATTATTTCAAAGAGATAAATTTAAAATACATTGAAAAAATATTCATTTAAAAATAATAATTAATAATGGTACCTTGAAAAAGAAATAAATTTTATCAAATGTAAATTTTGAGTGGATAATAAAAAAAATTATTTTGAAAGGTTGAAAAAACCTTTTGAAATTTTTGAAATAGCCCTATTGAAAACCAAAATATTTAAAAGGTGTATTAAATTTTAATTTTGAAAAAGGGTAAATATAATTATTGGATTCATAAAAAATTTATTATTATTATATTTACAAAAAAATTATTGGATAAAATCTGAGGGAGGTAAAACTTGTATATGGAAGAAATTTTCATTAAATAAAATGAAAATTATTCTTAAGAAAAATTAATTTTAACAAAACATTAGAATTATTAAGGAAGATTAATTTCATCGGAAACATTATTTACCTATAAAATAAGTAATAATTAAATCATAAAAATCATTGATGTTTTTAATAAATCAATGGTGAATGATAATAGGAAAATAATAGTGATTATAAGCCGATTAAAAATTTTGAGAGACGAAAACTGTTTACGACTTTAATGTTTTGGATAAAAAATCATTGTAAGCATGAAAATCAGATGGTTCAATAAATACTATGAATTAAATAATGGATTATACCCAAAAAAATAAATTATAGTATATACACCACAGAAATACGAAATTGGTGTATAATGTTAATACATGTCTTAATAAAAAAGAAGTTGATATTAAATTCCAAACAAACTTGATAACTTTTGATTTAAAATCCCATGAGTTAAATAAAATTTTATAGAAAATTTAATATTCGTAAAAAAAATATTAATAATAAAATATGAAAAAAAATTATATATTACACAATTGAAATGAAAACACAATTTATAACATAGAAATTTCCAAACGATAAAGTCTTGAGACGAAAACCATAACATTTTTCTTTGAATAGTTGAAGACACTATAGCCTTCTGAAAAAAAAATATCTACCTAAATCATATATGTTCAAAACCTTATTTATATATGTTAGATTTTATATCCCTCGTTTAAAATTATTTATTGTATGAATATTTTTTAATTAAAGTATATTTAATTCCTTAGGTTTTAATGGAATTCACAGTTTGTGCGTGTTTTATAATATTGATATCATTGAATATTATTTGATACAATGTTAATAATTATTATCTAATTAAAGATACTTTAAAATATACCTTATATTGATTTATAAATCACCTATATAATTATATAAGTGTTTAAGTTATGCCGTGTGAAAATGGAATTGGTGCTGACTTGTTTAAGTGATTTTAGAAAATAAAGTTAAAACTTTAATAGAAACTTAAATTCATAGTATAAAATTTCCAAAAACATATAAAAATAAATATTTTATTTTTATTTTAAAATAATATTACTATTAATTTTCCTATATTCCTTTATAATATAGTTTTATATCATTGTTCCTGTAGGTGATTAAATTGAACCGAACATGAACATGATTTTACTCAATTAGTTAGTATAGTTTAAACTATATTAATTTTAATATAATATAATTATAATGGAAGTATAATGTTATAATTTTTATTTTTTAATGATTTTAAAAAATATTTTAATATTTTTTTATATTTAAAGAAAAACTAGTAGAAAAAATTGAAAATTGATTTTTATAGAGGCAGTAGTCTACACAGTCACACGATTGAAATTAATTTATTTTTCTATGTGGATGGAAATGAGTAACTAAGGAATTTCAAATTAATATAAAAACATATTATTATAATAACTGTAGTTTTTTCATCAAATTATTTTTTTCATAAGATATTTTTCTGAGTAATATTAAGAAAAAACTTATGAAATAGATAAACAATATGTTGGAGACTTGATCTTTCCTTGTAAGTTCCCATGAAAATAAAGGAAATTTGATAACTCTAGGAAAATATACGATTATCTTCATGGGAGAGAGTAATAGAGAGAGTTAAATTAATATTTATTAAGGATTAAATTTATGTTGAATTATATCTTTGAATGGTGGAATTGGTATCCTTTTATAATAGAAAATCAGGGAAACTTTTGGAAACACTCATCATTTTTAAAAATTTCATGACACTATTTAAGGTTCAATGGATCAAAAAGGGAAAAAAATTTGATTTCTCAATATTTTTGGATCGATAAAGTCTCAAATAATTTTTTACACACATATTTTAAAATTTTTATATGGTTTTTACCATTATGTTTTTTCATTTTTGTCTGTTCCTTTTAAACTAGGAAACTTGTTTTTAACTAGGGGATTTTATGTTTTATTCAAAATATATAATAACCCTTATAACCAAGTTTTTTTATAGATACAAATTTAACCTCTATAATATCCTATTCAATTTATAAATATTGTAAAAGTAACTTATAAATTAAAATAGATAATATGTAGAAAAATTGTTTTAGTAAAAAAAATGATATTTTGAGCATTATAGACTATTAATAATACTTTATATTGATTACAAATTAAGATAGTGCTAGTATATTTATTTATGTGTTTATAAATAATATCATATTAATTATTAAAAACAAACTTAATTTAATGGATTTGATATAAATTCCTTTATATTAATGAAATAATAATTTTAATATAATTTTTTATCATTATCATGGTAATTATCATTAATCCTATCAATTTAATTTTTTTTACCAAAACATGAAATTAGTCATAAAAAAATATTACATTTATTATATCAAATAAAAAAATCAATTTATCAATTTAAAAATCTACATATTGGGTAATTAATATTAATGTGAGGACATTTAAGGTGTAAAATCTCGTTTGTAAAAAAATATATTTTTAAGCATAACAATTTTATAAAAAAATTATAAATTTTATTAATTAAAATTATATAGGTAAGATTATTATTTTTTAAATAAGTGATATTTTACATGAAAATAAATCTAAAAACTAATTTCCCCTACATAAATTTAATTAAAGAAACTGAAGAAATAATTTTCAAAAGATATTACTTTATTCTAGAAAATGATATTCAGGGGTTTTATAAATAGAAAATAGTATTTATAAATAATATATTTTACTTTAAAAAATATATTTTTATATCATAATGGTGAAAAAAAATTAATGTCATATAAAAATGTTGTTATTATGGAAATCATAATTTTCTTCCTATTGATCTAAGAATCAATTATTTTTCAAAAATATGAAAAATACAACATAAGATAATTTTATTGTGAGAAATGAAAAAATTAAATTTATTTTATCAAATTTAATATAAATATTATTAAAATAAAATATAAAATATAAAAAAAAGGATTTTATTGAAAACAACTTTTTTGATATTAATTTATAGTAATTATTTAATTTCTAAAGGTAATTAACTAATAATGGTTTACCATGTTAGTGTATATTATATATTTTATTAAAAATTTGTTCTTAATAGGTTGTGGTTTTTATAAATTGGTTATAGTGTGTGACACAAGTTTTAGAACATATTATGTATTTTAAAGGATCTATAATATGTGGTTTTTACATTCTCCCCTGAATTATATTTCATCCTCAAAATTTAATTATAATTTACTTATAGGAATAGAGAATAGAGGTGAAAATAGTAATTCATCAAGATATTATATCTATTGAATAATAATACTCAATATCATAGGGAAGACTAGAAGATACCTTTTACCCCAACCATTTGAGGGAAATTTTTATCATAAGTTGGTATTATGGTCCATCTTAAGAACTCAATGTTATTCATTCATAATTCATATTTGGGCTTGCACTAATAGATGATCATAGTTTGTTTAAAATGTTTTTCCTAATTCTAGAAATTAATGTGGTTTCAATATGAATATATCCACTATATTTCAAAAATAAGGATACTTTTTTTAGGGGGATATTATGATTTGAATAATGTTTATTTCAGAAAATATTATAATCATACCAGTAAATTTTTTCATTAAAATAAAAAACAATTTTTTTGGTAACTATATGTCCATAAAAATCACCTCATATACAATAGGGTTTATATAAGTAGAATACATCTAATAATTTGAGGTGGAGGATAAGTGAAAGCTAATAAACACTATCCTCTTCATTGATTGTCATTACATAGGTTTTTTTTATCTCCTTAGCAGTAAGAGGTTTTAAATTCATAATATCCTTGGGAATTATTTTATTATTTCATTGACTTGGATAATTCACAGGTTCCCTATATATAATACATCTAATTGTTATTATTACCCTTGGATGAGTTCTATTTTCATTACTTTTGTTAACTAATATCTTTATTTTCCCTTAACAGTTTGACATAAGATGGAATCCTTTACTATAAGTAAATAATATTCAATTCACTTTGATTATATTCCCTTGGTGCTTCATTCCATATTTTCTAAGAATGTGAAATTCTTTAATTTTTTCCTTCATCATATTCATCACATGATCTATTATGATACCCCATCATTCTATTCTTTGGTGTTTTTGGGACTTTAACTATGTACACATTATTAGTCATATATCATGATAGATAGTTTTATAAAATAAAAAGGTTTATTATTAGGTCTCACTTTCTTATGGTTTTTGTAACATATTAATATTTTTGAAATTAAAGACTATGTTCAATATCATACAAGGTACACAATATCGATCATAAACAAACAATAGATTCTTATTATTTAAATGTGACCATTTTAATCTAGTTTTTATGTTAGAGGGTATGAATATTATTAAGAATGTTTTGAAATATAATTTTCATACTCATGGATAATTTATTAATTAATTATTTTAAAATAATCAATCATATTTTCAGTAAGTCAATTTATTTTTCCAAAATACATTTTCTTCAAAAATAGTTTTTGTGTATTTTATGAGTGAATATTATAATTAGATTTTATAAATTTTAGAAAATTAATTTTTTAAATTATAATATCAAGTTATACTTTGGGTTAATGTTTGGAATTTTTCGAAAAATATTTGGTTTTTAGTGAATATTGAATAATACCGATCACTGTAAAAATGTCAATTCTTTTCAATAAATTAACCATTTTTGAAGACCCATAAGGTTTTGAATGTGATTTTAAGTAACATAATTATTTTTTATTTATATTTAATCTACATAAATTATTTTTAATAAACTTTATATTTTATTTTATAATAATTTTATTTTTGTGATTAAAAACAATATTTTTATGAAAACTGTTTTAAAGTGCATAATGTTTATCCTTTTTAATTAATTAAATTAATCCCAAATGGGGAAAGATTTAAATTAAATTCAAATATTATATGTCATTAGATACTAATTTATTTTTATAAAATTATTATTATCATTCATGTATTTAATATAAAATCAACTTATCTCTTAGAAAAAGACACTTTTTAGAAATTTGATTTTTCATCGTATCTGCGGGTTTTGCTTTAAATTTAAATTTTCAAATTTTTTAATTTAAATTTTTTACAATGGATTATATATTTGGAATCATGATTTCAAAATTATGATGTAATGTCATTTTTTAGACAAAAAAAATACCGTTGTGAAAAAGTAATTGTCGAAGTATAGGGAAAAATAATGAAATGGGTTAATGTTAAAATGAAAAAGATTAAAATACCTAAAAAAATGAGTGATTGATATTTTATAGACCTTAAACACCCTTTAAAAGATTAATCCTAATCTAAATTCATTGGAATTAATTCCAACCAAAAGGGGTTCGATTTAAAAATAATATAATCATTATTTAATCACTTAAAACCACCCCTACTTAAGTATAAATACCACTCTTCACCATACCATTTATACTAAAAAACCCTAAATATCATAAATTATATTAAAAACCAAATACTCCAAACTATAACCACATAATATTTCTTTTGGTATAACCAAAATACCAATTCCATGGTCCTTATGGGGTCCTTCAAGGAGGTGATATTGGAGCGGTAACTTCTTAAACTACCTCCCATAATTTATTTTATTATTATAAAGTCTCCTCAACTCCTTCGTACATCAATTAATAATAACTATAGTATCATGTATATACTATAATTTTATATTTTTAATGTAATATCTTATATCTACCACTTTTTTTTATCACATCTTATTTAATTAAATGAAACCATAGTTCAAATTATAGTGGTTAACCCTCTCTATGGATAATGATGTTTTGTTTTCCATTCCTACATTAAAGTCTTGTCAAAAATATTATTTTGGTTAAATATTATTTTAGTAGTTATATTAAAATTTATTTCATGTTCTGGATAAAATATATAGACATAATATTAAATAAAATGAAACTAGTACTTGATGGTCAGGAAACCCACCAAAATAAACTAACTACTTATCATTATAATTTTTTTAAAATTAATCATCCTCATAATAGAATTAAAAAAGATATATAGAAAAATTTATACATTTTTATGTTCATTATTACTATTTCATTCCACCTATGAAGTATTATTTCCATTTTACACGAAAATAAATAATTATACACAAATGAACTGATCATGAAACAAATGTACCTGAAAAAATGATAATAATGAAATATTATTAATTAATAGATGGTAAGATGTTATAAAAAGATCATATAAGGTATTATAAATATTAATATATTTATTTAATAAATTAATAACATTTTTTAAATTATTATACATGTTGTTTGAATACGTTTGTAGGAAGTCGAACCTGAGGTAATGGAATGCTTAACCCAATTCCATTATTTGGGTTAACCTTCTACTTTATTGGCTGTGATGTCATAAGATTATTTTTTAAATGACTTTTTATTATTTTAATTTTTATTTAAACATTTTTTATGTTGATTTATAGTGGATACACAAAATCTATTCATTTATTAACACTCAATTCAAGGATGTGATAATTTTAAGGAACATTTCTTTTAAAAAAACTTATTTTATTGTTTATTTTTACCAAAGTCAAAAGGAATATTTTTTATATATATAGAATGAAAAAAATTACTAACATTATTTCAACTTAATATTTTTAATCTTACATTACATGTTTATATGGTTACCATAAAATGAAATTATTTACATTGTACATGTATAATTTTTAAAAATAACTGATTTCAAAATGGAACATTTATTTTCCTCAAAAAAAATTAATGATATTTTATTCAGAGAAAACCCATATTTCCCTTGTTTTTATATTTTATTTGAATTTTTTTTCAAAATAAAAGGTAATTTTTTATTTTAATATGGCTTTTTTAAAATAAAAGTGTATTTTGATATCCAAAAGTAATTTTTTACATGATTTATATATTTTTCCAAACATACAAGCCCAAAAATGTTTTATTCATGTTACTTGAGAATTATACAAGATAAATGGTATTTATAGATATTTTTGGGTGATCTTGTTACAAATTATATGATGGTGTGGACCATACAGCACTGGGTGAGCCAATTATAGCTTATACGATGGGGTGGCCTAGAAGGCACTGGGTGAGCCCATTATAGATTATAAGAGGGGGAAACCCAGATAGAGCTCTAATTCATTGGGTAATTAATATATTATAATTCATCCATATGGTTATTACAATTAAAAGGGTTTTGAAATTGTTTTTTTAATTTGATTCTCTAGGTTTCCAAAAAGTGGTTTTAATTTTCTTGTAATGTGTTTTAATGCTGTTATTTAAGCTATAAGTTGTGTGTTTTCATATAAAAATAAATTATATCATTTTATAAAAGAATATTTAGATAAAGTTAAATATCTTATGGGATTTAATGTTTTTTATTAGACTAACATATTTCTTTTTTTTAATCTCCCTTACTGAGCTTTTGGTGGACATCTATAATTTTTTTTAAAAAATTCAGCCAAGATTATGGGAGAGTAGAGGTAAGGATGTGATCAATATGAAAACTGAGAAGATTTATCATAAAAATAATTATTGTTTTAATTTAAATAATTTTGTTTTATGGAAAAAAATGGATATTGTGTAGTAGTTTCCATTTGTAATGAATGAACTTACTTTGTCATAGTTTTTCCTAATTCTTTAAAATTCTAAACCTATAAGATATTTTTTTGGAAATAAAGTGATGTATAATTTTAAAATAATTAGAATATATATTGTTTATTTATGTGTACATAGAGATTTTTCATTGAGGTAATATCCATATTTTACCTATTACCCATGGTTACTTATAATCCCAACCATTACAAAAACAAAAATGGTTTATGTGGGTGACTAAATATTAAAAATACATGAAAATTATCATAATCATACAATATAACTCAGCCTTAGAACATATTGATATTTTAAATTTTTTTTTTGGACTAAAACAAATTAGTTCAACCTATATTATTCTTGGTTAAACATTTTTTGGTGTTTCTCCTACTTATTAACATAATCACTCAATGTAAATAAGAAATCAATCCTTTATAATGGTTCATAAAGTTAATGTGATTAACCAAATAATACCCCTCAGGAGGGTAGAACTAGGTGTGTAGTAAAGGAACATTCATTATGCACTAGAATGATGTGTGATTTATACTCGACCAACACATTTCAAGTTTGTTACCCTAATATGAATATATTACAAAAAATATCAACTTGTAATATCCAAAAAAAGTTCTTTTTGAGAAAACACACAATCCATAATTTACCAAAATATCATGATGTTATCTCGAACATATCCTTAGGGTTTTATCTAATATTCACTAAACTAGAGTATAAAAATTATTGTACCCTTATCTGTTAACAACTAATGTTAACCAATATAAAATTGATGTAAATAAAAATATTAATGTCATGATTTAATTAATACATCTCAAAAAAATCAACACAACCCAAAACCTAAAGGTTTAGTGTCTTTGAAATAACCTACACAGACACCGTATTTTATTACACGTCAAAAAATTTATCCATAATCCGGATCCTATAAAATAATTTCTAGATAACTCACATGATATAATCATTTCATGGCCAGGGGAATAGAAAAATAGAAAATTATTAATCATATCCACTTGTTAAGGGAAAATTATGTCATAACATGATAGAGAACATGAGGAACACCCAAATAACACAATAAAAGATCAACGTACATTCGATAAAAATCATAAAATATGTTATAGAAATATACTTCATAATAATATTTTTATAGACGTATAAAATATATGACATGGATTAATATAAATATCTATTATTATATGAAATGTTAGAATGATATAAAAGTGATGATTATAATAAAAATAAGGAATAACCATGATAACATAGAATTTCATAGAAATTAAATTCATCTTAAAAATATTGCACATATTTATGAATAACTTGAAAATGTTGTTCGACCATAATCATAGGAAAACCTATGTGATAAAAAACCATTGTTCCAATTCCTATGTGAATAAACTCATTATGCCCATGCTTAAATATGTGAGAAAACCCATCACACCCATGCTTCTGTAAACAAACTAATTATGTCAATGCCTAATTAACTAATGAGATACAATATTAAAAAATTTCATTAGAGGGAGATATTTTACCCTATACATTATCATCTATTCAAAAGTGTTCCACTTAAAATCAATCTTCATTATATAATCAGTGACCCCAGGAAAATAATGGGTTATCTTAAACATGTCACATAACATGACTATATGAAATAATATGATTTCATAATATGATTTCATAAATTATTTTATAATATAATAATATATATAGGATGATCAAAACATTACATAATTAGAGGTAAACCATGTTGTAAAAACATAAGTGAAAATATAAAATCTTTCACAAAAACTTTTAAGCAATGTTATAAAAGATGAAGTGTAAATTACATTAAAAATAATTTCCTAAAGAAATAAAATACATTTTAAATAAAATATTATTGAGATATCCAAATAAAATATCATTGAATAGATATAAAGTTTTAAATAGTGGAAGTAAAAATACTTTAAAAACTCTTACCTTTAAATGGGTGTCTAATAATAGAGACTTGAAAGAGAATTAAAGTTTTCAAAAAGGAAAAGTGAAGATAATATGAAAAAAATTACTTTTAAAAATAATATTTAATAATGGAACCTTTAATATTTCATAGTGGTTATAAAAATAAAATTTAGATTCAATAGTAAAACTATTAATATTGAAAGGATGGAAAATCCTTTTGAACATTTTTTAACAACCTGTTCGAAAACCCACAATGTTAAAAGGCATATTAAATTTTCCTTTTGAAATGGGTAAAAAGAATTATGATAATTATATAAAATAATCTATATTATCTTTTCTAAATATATAGGATAAAATTAGAGTGAATTAAAACATGGATATAGTGGGAAAATAAATTAAAAGAAATTTTAATTATTCTTCAAAAAATGTCTTTTCATGAATCATTCTAATATTAAAGAAAAAATAAATTACAGTGACACATGAGTTCCTAATAATATAATCATTAAATACATCATATAATAATTATAGTTTAGAAAATATCAATTATGAAAAATAATATACAAATATGAGTGATTATGACCCATTGGAGAGATTTGAATCATAAAAACCCATTATAGATATAAAATATTTTGATTTAGATTTCATTGGAAGATTGGAAATAATATTTTTATACAAATAAAACAAATTAAATTTTTTAATTAATAAATTATTGTGATGTATATACACCCTAAAAATTATAAATCGGTACAAAACATTAAAATTTGTCTCAATTAAGAGAAGCTGAGATGAAACACCCTTACAAACTTCGTAACATTTGATTCAAAATTCCATGAATGGTTGAAAATTTAAATGAATATTTAATATCATGGAAGGTAAGAGAATAGTGTTTAATTTTTTAAAAATTGGAATAATTTAACAAATTTAAATAAAAAACTGGTGTATAAAATAAACATATCTCAAAGATATGAGTTCGAGATGATAATTATAACATTGTTTCTTTTATTAGTTGATGACACAATAGCTTCCTAAAAATAATTGTTTACATAATAATATATTTCATAACCTTGTTCGTATATTTTACTTTTTTTTACCATTTTTTAAAATTATTTATTAATGGTAAAATCTGATGTTATAACTTTTTTCAACCATTAGGTATTTTTAATTTTCACAATTTATGCATGTTTTATAATATTGATATCAATACATATTATTTTATAAAATTAAATAAATAATATTTCATTTAATATACTATAATTTATAAATTATAGTGATTTATAATGATATTATATCATTCTATAAGTGTTTTGGTTTTGTTATAAGAAAATGGAATTACTGAACACTTATTTCAAGTATTTTAGCATTCAAGTATAATAATTTAATAACATGTTAAATAAAAAATATAATATATAAATGAAAACATAAATATCATGGTTTTATTATTAGATTATAATAATATTATTTTTCATGTTTGTGTGGTAATCCTAAATTTATTTTTATAGCATCGTTCATGCAGGTGGTTAAATCGACCTAAACTTGAACATGCTTTTAATTGATTTGTGAGTATGGTTATTGAGGTATTACTATTGAAAAAATATAATTATAAAAGAATAATAATAATTTTTTAAGTTTTTATTATTATGAAAAATATTTTATTATGTTTGAATAATAAATGAATAATTATAATAAAATGAAAATAACATTCTTCATAAAGACGGTAGTTTGTGCATACACATGATTGACATTCCTTTCTTTATATGTAGATTGAAATAAATAACAAAGGGTTGTTCCATTGATATAAAAATATATCAGTATTCTAATTATACTGAATTTGATATATTATTATAGTTATAAGATATTTGTAAGAGTAATATTAAAAAAGAAAACTGAAGAAGGAGATAATACTTACGTCATAGACATGATCATTCCTTGGAAGTATCCTTGATATTGAGTGGATTGGACTAACTATGAGTCATTAGGGGCTTATATTCCTAGGATATAGTTCTAGGGAGAGTATAATTTCAGAATTTAAAGGATTAATTTGAATGTGAATTGTATCTTATAATGGTGAAAGTGGTATCCTTTTAGAAGAGATGAAAAGGGAAACTTTTGGAAACTCTCTTCATTTTTTGATAATTAAATGACACTTTTAAAGTTAAAATGGAACAAAAATGGAAAAAGGTGTAATTAAGGGTATGGTTGGGTTGGAAAAGGTACATAAAAGTGTTTCTACAAAAGTTTTAAACATGTTATTGGCTTTTACCATTATGTACTTATATTTTACTCTTTTACTTTTAAACTTGGTTACTAGTTTTTATCTAATTGAATTTATGTTTTATTAAAAATAAACAATTACCCATAAAAATAAATTTTGGTCATATATAAATAAATTTATCCTATAATTAATTTTATCCAATTTAAAAATATTATAAAATTATCTTTTTAATTAAAATTGATAATATGTAGAAAATCAATTTTAGTAGAAAAATGATATTTTGTCCATTATGGATTCTTAATCTTATTTAGTACTAATTAATTATTAAATTAGATTTAATATATTCATTAATGTGACTATAAATCATATCATATTAATTATTTAATATGTTTTAGTTTAATTTATTAGATATAAACTCCTTGACGTTAAAAACAATTATGTTAAAATATATTTTTCACAATTATCATGGAAATTAGCATTTATCCTAACAATATTAATTTTAAAAAATGAAATTATACCTATTAAATAATGTGAACACTATTATTTTAAATATATGATGTATTTCATAAAATTAACATTCTATGTGTTGGAAAATTAATATTAACCGTAGTTCATGTAATGTGAAAAAACATGTCTTTGAAAAAATTGTATTTTTAATCCAAAAGTTTATATATAAGAAGAAATTATCAATGTTACTGAAAATAATGATATTAATAAGATTATAATTATTTAAATAACAGTTATGTGATAATAAAAGAAATCCAAAACCTAATTTACCCTTTCATAAATCTAATTAAATAAAAAAATAAAAGTATTTTTATATAAAATATTACTTGAGTTTATAAAATATATTCATTGGTAATAAAAATTAAAAATACTACATTTAAATAATATATTTTATAGTATTAATATATATTTCAAAATGAAAAGAGTGTTTAGAAAATAAAAGACATATAAAAGTGATGCTATTATAAAAATATTTTTTTACTATTAAACTAAAAACATGTTATTTTAGAAAAATCTAAAAAAAGCATATTAATCTAATTTTGTTGTGAGAAATTAAGAAATGAATTATAATTTATCAAATTTTTATTATAATTTTTTTATATTTATCTTTTAAATTAAAAAATAAATCATAAATTAAATAACTTTTATTGAAAATTACCTTTTTAATATGAACTCATATTTGTTATTTACTTTCTAAAGGTAATAACTATTAATGGTTGACCATATTAGTAATTTTATAAATTTATTAACAATTTCTAATTAAAATGTTTTGTTTTTTTATATTAGGTATAGAATGTGACACATGTTTTGGAACATAGTATGTATTTTAAAGGATCCTCAATCTAGTGTAATTAGAGAATAACTCTTCCAAAATGGCATGAGAAGTACTTTATTCATTATTCTTCAGTATTCAATAAACATTGAAATAATGTATTTGTAATAGAGAAAAAAATTACCATGATTTAGGGAAATCAGAACTCGAATCAATTTTTTTGGTAACTATATATATATATATATAAGATAATTAATAGATGAAAATAAGGATAATGGAAGGATTCATTCTATAAACAGGTGATTAAATTCACTTTGAACCTCTATGAGTCATCTAAGAGGAAGGGAGATGAAGGGATAGAAAGGAGTAGCTACCAACCTCTCCTATATCAAGCTAAAATTACTCATTCCTAAAAGGAAATAAGAAACCATCATCCCAAAATGACCAAGCATCACTTATAAAAAGTGTAGGATGTAAAATGATAAAAAAAAATGTCCATTTACCATCATAAAAAATTGGATAGAGCCAAAAAAAAACCTAGGTAACCCCCACCAGATCCTCGATGGGGTTAAAAACATCAACTGGATGTCTACAAGAATTATATTTCATACATTTTAATTTTAGTGGCCTACTATGAAGGCCACTAAGTTTCTTGAATTTTACATGATTCCCTAATCATGTTCTTTATCTAATTCCACATAAACATTACAATAAAAAATTTAATTTAAAACATATTGAACAAATATATATATATATATATATATATATTCTATATTATTTGATATAGTATCAAAAATTCAACTATCTATTCAATTAACTTTAATATGATTCTAACTATTCATCTGAATCTAGTAACACACAACTGAGTAGGTCAATATAATATACCCATAATACAACTTATCATCCACAAAAGGACTCCTTATGTATCTCTTTAGATACCCTTTGTCCATCATTATCCAATGCACACACCTTATACTATATATAACATTTTTTATCATATAAAAATTATATTTTAAGATATAAAACATTATAAATATCATCTGGCTCTTAATCAAGAATATTAAACACTAAAAAATCCTCCAAATTCTATTATTTAGTCTATATAAAAGTTTCTAATCTTGGTCATCTGAAAAACATCATAAAAATTACCTAGATACATTATTTTCCTCTAAAAAATAATTTCATGTGTACAATAGTGCTAACTATATTCGTCGTATCTATGATGATGGCATGATTTAGGAGACATTATTGTTTTAACAAATCATTAAAATCATAATCCAATATTTCCCATAAACACTTTATAATAAAACACCACTCACTCAACATTTCACTAAGTACCCCCCCAAATAACTCCCACCCAAAATTTACACTAACTAAATGATACTTAATATATTTTATCAATTCCAAAATTATTGTGTATATTATCTCACTCTCTTATCAGTGGTGACATTTCCAAATTATGGATATCCAAACAGTCCTTTTATAGAGTCTTACAAAAGTTATGTTATAATGTGTCTTGTCATTACAAAATAACCTGAATTTTATATCCAAATATTTCTCTCCTCAACTAACCAAATATATCTAAGATTCATGAATCCATGTGATATTATAAAAACTCAGCCACTTCATATCTGGTGTATATCTCATACATCATCATTGATGTTCACCAGAACATATGTGTAATGAGGTCCATAAACTCAATCTATCTATTGTGGGTTTCACACCATATAATGATCTTATCCTCGATAAATATGTTATATATTGGATATATTATATACTTAATTGAATATTGGTAGTCATGATCCTTGATTAATAAATCCCAATAAACTTTTCTAACAAATCTCACTTTAGGTTTTATGACATTAAGGTGTTCCATGATACAATAGTGAAATCGAAAAAAAATATCATAACCATATTCACATCCCAATAATTTTATCAATTAATTAGTGACCCAAATCACTAAAATCTGACTCTCCCATTCAAACATCCAAAAACTATATACCATACTATAAGTAACTCCACAATTTCACTTCCTCACCAATATCTAAAGTTGAGGAATTCTTAAAATTTCACCAATAATTATTCTAATGAACACAACCCATTGATTTTCAAGAAAAATAATCAATCATCATATTTAATTATATATTTTTATAGATGTATTAATAAAACACCCATGAAATAATTTCCCCATATCTTAATCATAATTCTCAAAACCCCATTGCCATTTTTCTAATAAAATATGAATGTCTTGTCTCTAAAACCATTCAAATAATTATTTATTATTTCTCATTACTCAATATACATATTATCACACCAAGAGAATATACTTATTATATTAACATTACATGAATCATCACTCGGATAATTTCATTTTTTATTTGACAATCAGTACAAGGTTTCTCACACCATAACTTTTGTCATCTCATATCCAACAACACCCTTTCACCAGTGAAAATCGATTTTTAAAATTAGTTTTTTGTGTGTTTTAACATGAATTAATTGAAACATTTATTCCATTTCATGATGTTAAAAAAATTTAAATTCAGTTAACAATAATAGACATTATAAATTGATTTTTTTAAAATTTTCCACAACAATAATTTTAAAACCAATGAAAAAAATTTAAAAAAAAAATTACCACATCAATTTTTTAGAATAAGGGATGTTGAATGTCCTTTTTCATATCAGTTAATTAAAAAGCATGTTAAAAATGATTCTATATTTTATTTTTTATGCTAATTATATGAAAAATTACATGAAAAATCAAATATTGTTGACTTTTTCACATTAGTTATGAATTACCCAGTGTGGGAAGCTCTTTTTCATGTCGGTTATAAATTAACTGATGTGAAAAATTCTGAAATATTTAATTTTCACATCATTTTTCATATAAAAGACATCAAAAATCAAATATGGTATTCTTTTTCACATCAATAATGAATTAATTTACATGAAAAAATGATTTCCACATCATATTTATTCTGAAAACCCAATGTGGTAAATGATTTTCCAAATTTTTCATGTCGATCATAAAATAACCCACAAGAAATATAATTTTTGAAAATAAAATAAAAATAACTATTTCCCTATGAATAATATAGAAGCATATAAAATTGGAAAAACAAAAAAAATAGAATAGAATAATAGAAGAAACTAATCAGAAAAACCAACATTTACAATATCAATTTTCAAGTTTACAATGTATATTACAAATAAATTAAAATATAGTCGATCTTGTGAAATTATTTGCCCACTAAATTTGTAGGTGTCTAAAATATTTTCCAGTATAAGGGATAGGGACACCAAAAAAGATTCAAATTATAAAGAAATAATTTAAAATGTATTCTGAATAACATAATGAAGAAACAAAGAAAAAGTTCATAAAAAATATAACCTTTTGGAACTTCATAGCTATCCCAAATGAAGTTATTTCATACATAAATATTAAAAGATAATATTCACATTTCTTTACTACTTTTTTTATTTATGAAACTATTATTTAAACTGATTTTTCAATTTAAAATAAAATAATTTAGTACAATATCAAAAAAATTATAATCTTAAAAAACAAGTCACCTTTTCATTTACATATTTGATCTTAGTGCTCTTATTTCTTATTGTCCATATAAATAAATCCAATTAAATATATAAAAATAATATGAATAAAATATATTTAAATTTAAATATAATATAAAAAAGTGTTAAAGTATTCAAAATTACGTGTTCAACACATACATAAAATCTTCTCGCACTTCACTATAGATAGAGTATAGCTTGTATAATGTCTTATCTATAAGAAAAAAACACCCAAAATCTAATGGAAACTAATATATATGAAACATTAATGTGATTTATTTCCTTGTTAAGAGTTATATAAGACATTATGAGATATATGTTTCATATTCTTGAATACTAGGAAGCATCTGACACTGAATAATTTCATTATTATAAAATATTACAGAAATATAAACCATTCTTTCTGCATAAGTCGTTATCTTCACTATAGGTGAAGTAAATTTTGGTTCCACAAATCCATATACAACTTTTATTTCATGTTGCATAAAAATTTTATACATATATCTAATATAAAAAACATAAGTATAAAATATCAATAAATTAAAATAACATAAATATTTATGTTAATCAACTTAAATGGAAAAACATTCATCATGTTAGTTCCCCAATCTTCTTTATTAATAAGCCCCATGATATGTTTTTTAGAATGTTTCACAGTTATTTCACACCCAAACATTCTAAATTTCATCGGTATCTCATAAACATCCAAAAATTATTTTTGTATATGTTTACAATCTTTCAAGCGTAGTATAAGTTGTATCTAAAGTCATAAAACATTGCGTTTTGTTGTTGTCTATAAAGTATTTCATTAACTTTAAAGTATTCCCAAAAAATAGATAAATATATAAACTTTAAAAAGATAAAACAAATTTAATAAAAAAATGAAAAAAATGATATAATATATACATACAAATATATAATCTGGAAAAAATTTCTAAATGGCCAAACTAAAAAATGGTTCATACTTTATCCAACTATAATAACCTTATTCATATGAAATAGTATTCTTGTTGATATATCAATAATATCTAGTACAGTGACCATATGATTCTCTATCTTGATATATTGATGATGAATGTTATCTCTAATATAATATATCATCTCATATATGGCAATATGATTTCAAGGATCATAAACATATAACTCATCATAAATGGTAATATAAAGTGGAAGGGTAGTATTAGTATGATAAGTAGAATTGGGTTCTATTAATGTTATATCGAAGATCTAATCCTTTCCTCCATCTTCTCATTAATATACTAAACTATAGTTTCCAAAGATTAAATTTTTTTTATAAACATCCTCCATTAAAGAATCTTGAGAATGTGGAAATACTTTTTCAATGATACACCTCATGTGTATCCTCATACACGACCCAAGTGTTCAGGATTTACCATTGTTATAGATAAAATATCCTTCCTACCCTTAGCTACAAATATTCCCTATTTGTTTTTCTACACATGGTATTACTATATAAAATATTTGGAAAAAATTGTAGTAAATCAGAATGTATAAATAATAGATCTAACATAAATAATCACATAAAGAAATTATCTTACAATTATTGTAGATACAACCCTAGAATGTTCTATACGATATCGTCCTTTTTTCTCATCTGATCCCTCTTGGATTTTTTATGTCATGTAGGGGGAGAAGTGTCAGCCTCTGCAGATCATGAAGACTCATTACTCAGTTTTTGAAAATTTCCACCTATAATTTGTTCTTCCAATAGCGTATACCCACCTAAAGAAAAATTACGAGGGTATATGTTTCTAGATTGGATATCATGATAATATCTATTTAATTTCTATAAAATAAGAATTAAGAATCATTAATATGATCATTAATATAAAAAAACTTCTAAAAGGTAACATTACACTTACCAAAAAAATTTCTTGTCATATACTTTCACCAAATTTATTTAATTAATATTCTCCTATAAACGAATACATATCATGTGTATAATGATGTTTTTTAAGTCCAAAAATGAAATTTGATGTGAGGGTTGATTAAAAATCTCTTGATCTCCTAGCAGCCAATGAAAAACATTTAATTCTGACTCCTCTTGTATTTGGTAGATCATATTTTATATAATAAGAAGGGTTAAAACATATATTACTAAAAAAATTCATGTTAAGTTAAATAAAAAAAATTACCTTACCAAAATAGTCACCCAAAAGTGAGATATTGTCATTTTCTCAACAATTATTCAATCATAAATAAAAATAATAACTTTTAGATTAAACTACACTACAATAAAATTCATAAATATTCATAACACCCCAAGATTTTATAGTATGTTACATCATCAAAGTAATTTAATAGATTGCGTTACACACAACACCGAGTTCAAGTGCATCACAACTTACCAAACTAGCTATTCAAAAAGCAGTTTTGAATAGTATTAACTGCATTTTGAAATCTTATATACTCTATATTTTTAACTTCTAGATTATGTGTTTCTTATACATAATATAAGAACAAATTCATTTTTTCAGATAAAAGAAATATTTTTCAAAAAAATGCAATTTTCTTGTCTTTTAATAGAAACCCCTTTTTAAAACCAAAATTTGACACTTTAATATATTAAATTTAATGAAATTAAATTCTTCTTTAAAATCAGGTCATAAAAGTTTAGTTTGGACAAATTTTTGGTACTTTTCTGATAACTTTCATATTTTGATAAATAGTAAAAATACTATGTTTTAATTGAGAACAACTTTTTTAATCAAAATAATTTGTAGAGTTAAATTATTATTTTAATGGTTTTGAATTATAATTAGATTATATTTTTATCATTTAATACAATCTAGGTCCTTATAATTAGTTTCACTTAAATTAGACATAAACACATGTCAATCTTTTGATAGTTTTTACTTTTTTAAAAACCCATATTTCAGTTTTCACAATAAGAATTAATTTTAAATTAATAAATGAAACTTATATGTATTGAATTTGGTAATATGGAATTAATTTTTGAATTCCTAATATCACAATTATCTTAGGGTAAATATTTCGTATTTTTTCGAAAACATTCAATTTTTTATGAATAGTGAAGAACCCGGTGTTATTATTTAAAACCGACATTCTATTAAAATAATTATTTTTTTATTTTAATTTATTTTAATTCAAAATAGTTATTTAATACCTATATAATTTCAATTTAATTCATTGGAGTCATTATATAATAATATTATACGTATAAAATTTTATGGAACTTTTTAACGTTTTTTACCCACCATCTAGGAGCATTAGCAAATTTGCATAAAACTTAATTTTACCCCTTCTGTGAGTTGAATTTCAAAATTACAAGATACATGGTTAACATCATTAAGTAAAATTTGGTTCAATAATATGAAAATAATTTTTGGTGAATAGTAACTTTTGACTTTTATTTACCGTGATTAAAAATAAATAGGGTAATTAAGGGTAAAAATGATATTATAATTACCCTAAAACATGTCCCAATTCTATTGGATAACTATTATTCAAACTAATAAAACCTTATGAATAAAATATTACCCCCTTTGGTCCACTTGGATAAGATTATGACAGTTATTATTATTTTATTTAAAGAAGAGTTAAAAGAGTTAAATTCAAAGTTTAATAACTAAACCATTTTAAATATTGGGTGATACATTAGATAAATTAAATTATAATTATTCATTATAAAGATAAAATAATTTACAATGTAATGGTATTTTATTTATAATTTGTAGACATAAAATAATTTAATTTATTTATGACACAATGATGATGCAGCAATTACCTTATTAATGAATGATTAAAATAATTGATATTATAAATATCCAAATAAATGTAATTTGAGACTTTTAATGAATTAAAAATATTTTCTAGATTAATATGACATTTTAGGGTTGATTAAATTATTTTTTTTCAAATTAATCAAGCTATTATGATTTTCACAAAAAACAAATACTAAATAGTGTCAAAATTGACATAATTGAGTTTTTAAAACAAATATTATATTATTAATTGATATAATATTATTAAAAATATATGGTTCGTCAAAAGGACATATATAATGTTATATATATTAATAATTAACAACATTGGGTTATATTGGATTGTTATAGTAAGATTATTAACCGTATAATATAAAAATACAAAGAGACATGGTAAATGTCAAACTATTTAACTAAGAGTTAAATATAAAAATATGGTTAATATGATGACCTAAACCTATATAAAACCTATTGGTTGAGATTTTTTCGACCCATCCCTACCTTAGCCTCTAAATAATTCATTTTTTAGCCATTTGAAACTAAAAATTATTATATTATAAAATAATATTTCAAGATTTTCCTAAAGTGACCCTCACCTCTCTTATAAAAGGACACTTTCCATTCTCTTAATTTCACACCTCCAAAGCCATTTGGCTCGGAAAAACCCTACCCAAATATCCTCCCAACTTTAATAATTTTATCCTATAGTCCTTAATTTAGTCATAATGCCAACCTAAGGAGCCCTTTTGATCAAATCAAAAGGAAGAACCCAAAAAGTGGTAAAAATTCCATCCCCTCTTTCAAGTTATTTTCTTCTTCCACTTACGGTTTATTTGTTGTTTCCATTATAAAATAATAACTCTATAATCTTATATATATTGTGATGTTATTATAAAAATTTTACAACCATATTCGTTATTCTATCCATCACATGAATGACAGAGTCACCATACGTGCGTACGTACGGCTTACTGTCTCTACGTCATGGTGTAGTTTGTTATTCAAACACTTCATTATTTGGATGGGTATAATAATTAATATAAATAATGTAAATTAGAAATATAACATTTTAATGATTCTTTAAATTTTATATAACATCCAATTACATATGGTTTCACCATCAATATAATGATATTGTTGCTCGTGCATACGTACGGATTAGAGTCTCCACGACGAAATGATATTAATTCCCATGTTCACCATTCAACTATGATTATAAAAATATATATTATTAATAAGTTTTAAATATATGACATAATAATTCTAATGGATATATATATATTCATATGTATGTACTTACATATATCTTATTCACTTTTTTCCGTTCAATATGATATGAAAACAGAAACAACGTTTATGCGTACGTACTACCTATCGTCTTCATAAATGGTTCCTTCTATTTCATATATATATCTATTGTAAATATTTATATTCTAAATAAATATGATATATACATCAAGTTTTATATTCTATAAGTATTTATATCATTATCTAAATGATACAATCAAGAATAACAAGTTAAAACGCGTATGATAAAGAAAGCGATTATTACCCAAAATGTTAATTTAGCATGGAAATAATTTTTAAATGGGTAGTATAAAGTCATAAATGAATCATGTATGATATAATAAATATTAATATGTTTATTTTATAATTTAATAACATTCTATGGTCATTATACATAAGGTTTAATGTACCATTGACCAATGGAATGTGCAAGGTAAGGGTTAATTCCAAAATCTCATTATTATTCGAGATTGTTTATGTGTATGTTTTTACTGGGATATATTTATTATCAATTTCCATGATTCATAAAATAGTTTTCAAAGATATTATTTTAAGGGACTCTTTTACTAAAACATCATTTTAAATGTTTTAAAGATTTATTCTTCTAAACCTTTCTCATTAATGTCCATGTTTTCAAAATGATTTTAAGGATTTATTTATATGGACATGAAGGTTTTTAAATGTTAATTACTTTCAAATGTTTCAAAGAGTTACGAGACACTTTGATTCAAAAATATCTTTTAAATGAATTCCTTTATAAATTGTGTGAATTTTTAAATTATTTCAGGAAAAAATAATATTTCTCTCAAAGTGTTTAACTGATTATTTTCAATTATGTCAACATCCTTTACTGGATATTATTCTTGATCGTGGTTGAATTATTATGATAAAAATATTCCATATTGTATTGAAGTTTTTGTGATATGTTTGACTGTGAATGTATTATTTTTATACCATTCATTATTTATAGATAATGTATTGACATTTAGTATGCTAGTTTTAATATAAATGATTATGTTATGTTCAAACATTTTTATTTGAGGAATGCATTGGACTTAGTAAGTGACAGGTGGATCCTGCTATATCTCCTCGATGCATCGGTAGGTATCATGAGATTAAATAGTGTCTTGGCACAAGACCTTGACAAAATCATATTTGTAATCTTGGAACAAGGCCTTGACTATGTGGTTATGAAGTCTGGCATAATGCATTCCATCATTATAAAAATAGTAATTGATATTACATGTGATTATTTGACTAGTATAATACCAATGTGAATAAGTAAATTGATTTATTTGATTTATCTTTGTCATATTATGCTGAAGTTTTTCTTAAAGGATTTTGATTTAGTTTTATACATTTCTTTAAATGAATATTCTTATTTGTGAAAGTTTCTGCTATATTGTTATCCTTATTGAGCATTTGAGCTCACCACTTTCTTATGTTTTATTTCCCCCGGATTCCATGAAGTGTATTATGATTGATAAACATGGTTAATCTAGGTGATTAATGGAATTCTAAAAAGATCATTTATGTTGTGTTTTATTTTTTAATGTGTAATGTAACATTCATGTATATAATCTATTTTCCAAGACTGCTAAACAGATCGGTCATTCGGGACTTGATTCCTTGTAATCATGCCAATGAATAAAAATAATTCATTGACTCTGGATAAATGGGGTCGAGGAATTAAAATATTTATGAATATTTACCTCTTAAAATATCATTACCATCAAAGACTACTAGTATCCTTTAGTCTGGGCTATGTGCAACTGGTAATTATGGTAAACAAGTGCTTCCACATTTACCATCCACAAAACTCATTTTCCCCTGAAAGTATATGTCTCTTTTAAATAAGGATGAGGATCCTCATCAATAGAAGAATATATACATTTCTCTCTATTAGTATGTGTATGATCCTTTCTAGATGTATATGGTAGATAAAATGTTTGATATGTTATTATCCTACAAATCCAAGAAATAAAATTTTAGTTCACCAATATAAAAATCTGAAAATTACATACAAATTTCCTAAAAGAAAAATTATCAAAAAAAAAATTAAACTAAACTAAACATATTTTTATTCATATTTTTTATCGTTAAGTACATTTATATCATCATTAATGAGAGATGAAATAAAATATAAGAATGAAAATGAATCCAAAAATGGTTTGTGAATAATAAAAATCGTCTAATTTATAACACAAATTTTTAAACCAAAAATAATATCCTGTGAATATATGAAAAATTATCCAACAAAAAATTAAACAAAACTAACAACATTCTTGTTCATAATTTTTATATTAGTTAAATAAAATTCTGACAACAATAATGGGTGATCAAAAGACATAAAAGAATCAAAAAATCCAATCATTGTGTGGGGGTAGTAAAAATTATCCAACCTAAAAAATCGTTTTTACACCAAAAATGATATTTTTTAATATACACTTTTATAAAAAATTTATATTTAACATAATAGATTAAAAATATTTTTCATCATTTAAATCAAAAAATAGATAAGTCACGTAAGGGTAAACATGGTAAAATAAACAAAACAAAACTAATATAAACTTAGAAATTAACTTAATAGTTATAATATATGCCTTAATAAAGAAAATAAAATAATATATCTAACATTTTATTAAATTTAAAAAATTAAACCATAAATAAAAATATGATACCTGTAATATTTGGAATTTTCTAAAGCGTTGATTTCACAAATTACTTCATCACTGTCGTTCTATATGTTGAAAACCATTTTTATGATATGATCATCAATATTATCTATTAACCATTCCATGGAAGTAGGGGTCTCACAAAAATCAATTTATTAATCTTGTTTATCATCACCAATATTTTATTTTTTCTTTGTAAAATAATTTACCACTATATATAGAAATGGTCGAAAACATTAATTTTTATCAAGTGTTTACATGATAAAAGGACTAGTTGTGTATTATAATATATTCAGATCAACTAGTGTCATTAAAAATTAATTATATCTAACACTTTTGTTACTAAAAAACCATTTTCAGTTAGACAATAGAACTTGAATTTTAATATAATCACCCTCTCATATTTCTTTAATGACTCCATAATGTTCACTTGATGTGGAGATTGTTTTTTTGTATATGGAAATATAAAAATGCATTGCTTCTATGAACACAGATACACTACTATTCTAAACTACAATTTTATTTTCCTAATCTTTCATATAAAATGTATAGCCATTAATGTCATACTAAAACTATGTTATCAAATTTAAACATGGATTGATCACTATCCATATCAATATTTCATATGTATCTGGTCAACTAAGTATGTTCTCTTTAAATAATGGAAATATTTTTTATGCTCATTCAAAATCCATATATCTTTTTATTTTGGATAACATTATTTCAACAGAAAAATATGGAATTTTATATATAGATGAAAATCATCTATGTAATTCAAGATATACAAATTCACCTTCTTTATCTATTCACCAATAAACAATTTTAATTTCGATAAATGGATCCCCTTTCCCCCATTATTTTCTCATTTACGGAAATATGTTGTCAAATAGATTTGATCCACTGCATATAATAGTATTTACAAAATTATGTAACCTCCCCAGAAATATACCTCTAGAAAATGGAGGCTTTATGTCGATATGAAAAATTTACATTACCCTTCAACAACCTCATATACCTTTCAAAAGGATTCATCCAATATATATATATATATCTACAAAGATTTATTTCTGGCCCCAAATAAACCATTAAATACACCATAATATCAAAAAAAAGATGGAGGAAAATACATTTCCAATTGAGAAATTATAGAAAAAACATCATTCTGGAAATTATTCAAAGCATTCAGAACAATAAAATTATTAAAAATTGAATTAAAAAAATAAAATTCCTTCATTATAGTCATTCTAACATAGGTGTTAAATATTCAATGCAATGAAACTGGTAGGAGTTGTTAAAAAATTACAAGACAATTATGGGAATTCATACTTTTAAACATAAAATCCTTTAAAGAAACAAAAAAATAACATTTGAAGAATAACCATGTGGCACTTTGATATCATGAAGACACTAAAAAGTCCAATTTTATCATTCTTGGAAAACATAAGACAATTTGGGGGAAGGAATTTTCTCCTTCCATCAAGATTGGGAGTTAACTCTGAATGTATCCCCATTGAGAGTAAGTCTAATCTTGCATTCAACCCATATTTAGTATTTTATTTAATTTCTAAAAATGTTCCAATCATGTTTCTAAAGATATTATTATTCATGTTCATCAAATTGATGTTATGTTTGACCACATGATAAATCTAATATGGTATATCAAAAAATATTGACTGTTTCTTCCAAACATTTCAATCATTACCGTATTTTTTTGTCTTTTTTAATTTCACAAAAATGTTTTTCACCCTCTCAAAATACAGATATGTGTAAAAATTAATTAGAGTAATATCAAATTCTTTTGATTTATTTAATTCATTTTTTAATCTTTAATAAGAGTAATCCATATATATAAATCATCGATAACCCATGTATACTATTTTACCCCATATTGTAGTTGATAATATGAAGTTTTTTGTCACAAATTGGAAAAATGTTATGCCCCTTAGCACTATATCTAGAGATATTTCCATCTATTGGGAATTAATTTATAGTGAACAGAATTATTGCATACAGTTAAAAATATTCCATTTCATAAGAATCATACACCCCAATACCTTCCTCACATAAAAGTTTTAAATCATGAATCAGTGGTGATAAGAAAACAAAAATATCATTTTTTAGCTATCTTGGTATAGAGATCATTAAACTCGACCTGACATATTTTCTCTTAATATAAAATTTAAGATGTAAGTTTTAAATTACTAATAAAATATTCCATAAACTATTTTTGATACAAAGGCTTTGATATGGATTCATTCCATCCTTACTTAGTCCAAGTATGAGATTTCTAGAATCACTTCCAAATATAGGATATTATTGATGAATTTTAATCTATTATATAAAATGATAATGATGATGTAACTTTATACAAAATATCCATTCATATTCCTTCCATATTAATCATTTCCAACATTATAATTTAAAAATAATTGTTTGAAACATCTAATTAGAGTAAGATGACAAAATTCATTAGTAGAGGTCTCTATAACTACTAAAACAGCCTGTGATTGTTTTTCAACTTATACCATGACATCCCACATTTTTGACACTTTAATATAAATTCTTATTCCTTACTATATATAACATATTTTTTTGGTAATACATGTATTTTCTTGTACCATAATCCTATTGGGAAGAATATTTTCTTCACATTATAATGTGAATCTTGAAGATCGTTACCTTTATAAAGAATATATGTCTACAATTATAGTAACTAATAAATATATTATTACTCCATACATTCTTCACCTTAAATTTATTCAAAAAAACACTAATAAAAACCCTAAAATTCCATACAACTTGGATACTATGGTTTTTTAGCATTACTATATAGTTGTTTAATTGTCAGTTCTTTCTCAATTACCTCTACTTCAATATCATGAATCATTTATTCAATTTGATTATACTTATAATTTTTTATATCATCATTAACAATAAATCTAATATTCTCCCTAGTTTAAATATGCCAAATCCAAGGGTTGTAACTAGGAATAAAACCATGACAAATTAAATGATTTTTGATCTCTCTTCTTTTCAACTTATTTATATTTAAACATTTCATGTATGGAAAGAAAATCATGTCACTGATTGGAACATTGCATTTAGGAAGCTCTAAAGAATCATGGATTCCTTCCTCATATTAATAAGAAATTAAAAGTACATTAATCCAACTTCAACACCTTATCATTTATAAAAAATGTAAAAAATTAAAAATAAGATATTATAATTAAAATTTAATTTTATAAATAAAAAATAATATCATAGAATTTTTCACAAAAAAATATAAATACAACATATTTGATAAAAAAATACCACTTTAAAAATATTTAATTATAATTCTATCATTAAAAATTCAAAATGTATTATGAAGTTATCTTTATTACCAAAATATATTCACACTTAACAATCCTTTATATAATCAAAACATGTATTCCAATACAAACAAAAAACATACCTTTGATACATATTAATCAGTAGATTAAAATTATTTATAGTAATATTTCATCAAATAATCATTTAATAAAACCTCAGAACAAATATACATCAATTAAAAACATGCATGAATAATTGGAACAGAAAATATAAATATATAAGAGATGAAAACATATTAATAGTAGAGGGAGTGATTCAAGAAACTAGCTGAAATCAACATTCATCAATTAATACATACTTCGTTGTATAGAAAATTGAAAACAAATACCAACTGTAAATATATATGCTATGGGGGAAGATTGGGACATTATTAGATTAGTTTAACAACCCATTGGTATGTTATTTTATTTATGAGTGAATATATATGGTGAATATTTATGTGGTAATTTGGTATGTGGGTTAACATTGAGGAGGGGAGTGACAGGAGCCATATTATAACCATTATTTTTTTATTCTATTTTATTTTATTTGTAAATTTTTAAATAATATATGATTATTGGTTAAATATTATTTTTTTTGAAATAAAAAATTGACTAAAATTTATATGTGATGAGTTTTGTGGTGTGAATGTGTGAAGAGTATAGGTTTTTGTTAATGTGTGTAGTGTGTGTCATGGGTATAGAGTTGAAGGGAGGTTAATGTGTTAGTGATATTTTTAAATATAAAAATATAAAAATGCGAAATCAGAGTGGTTTCATGGTGTATTAAAGCTAACAAATAGATTCTTGGACTATACTATTTTGAAATAAATGGTTAAAATTTTAAAAACAAATAAATGGGAAAATATTATAAACAGTTGATGTGTTGGGTTTTTCTCCATGATGCTTTCTTGAGAGGCATTATTGGTATTCATTACTCGGTTTTGTAAAAATATACTAAAGGAAAACTATAAAAATGTGTTTTTATAGATAATTAAAAGTTATACAAGTTAGTTTTATATAAAAAATATTTTATATTAATTAAATAAATACCAGATTTGAAGTAAATTCTACTTTCTTGGGGATCTCTAACATACTATTTCAATACAATTTTTTATATAAATCATGTAAGCTATTATAAATATTAATAAATATTATTGAATATATTTTCTTGGTTTCTTAGAAATAAAAACAATGTAGTTATTTTAAATTATAAATTATTGTTTTTAGAGGTGTTTTGATGAAAAATAATAGTAAATTTATTGAGAAAAAATGTCTGATAAGAAAGAGTTACTAAGGAATTAAATATAGTTTTGATAAGACTGAATTTAAACATGCTATACCAATAAACATCACATCATCATCTATTATGCTCATATCTAGATCAATTATTTAAATAACAGTATGTTATTCATTCTCCCAAATGATATTTTGTTAATTTTTTTCTTTAGAAAAATATAAGTCAAATTACAAAAATATATTTCTCATATTTATTCATTTCATCAACTATAACACTAATTATACTTCATATGAACTTAAGACATATATAATACCTTTTTATAAGTAGTATTTCTAAAATATATTTTATTTTATAAACAATAAGTGCTAGATAGTAGTAAACAACTCTAAACATCCGTGGTGAAATGTATTTTGTAAAAAAATATAGATTGATAAATTGAAAAGGAAAATACAAATAGTTAGAATACAATGGAAAAGGAAAAGATAAACACTACCCATGGATATAAATCAGAACCGTGGTGAGAAACACAAACTAGAAGAAGCATGAGTGGTGATCAATGATGGATGACTGTGGATGGTGGTGGTAGATGAAAAATGAAAATTAAAATAACATCAAATAAAAATTGAAACTGAAAATAAATAAAAATTTAAAATGCACAAAAAATGAAAATAATATAAACTAACCTTAGATTGAAAATGAAACTAGGACGAGAGAAACTGAGTGTCACGACCCCCTCCCCACAAAGTGTACCCCTCCGGGACTAGCAATGTGAGAATAGAGATAATAAATTTTCATTCATGCCTCTAGTAGGCCTTGGGTTAGTGACTAGAACCGAGGGTATAGTAAACACACAAATGGGAGGCATTTCCCTATAATAGAGAACATGAAAAGGCGAAAGATAAGACAAAACCAAACAAACTCTTATTCGGACTACAATATAAAAGAAATCCCTAGTACACATATATAATGTCATGTAATAACTAGTAAAACTGAAAGGGAAACTACAATCAAAAAAAGATAGTAAAACAACAATGACCATGAAGCCCGAACACCTCTTGCAACCCCATGCATATAGTAACTAGCCTAATCTCCATCCTACACCATGTGGTCTGAAAAATAGTTTATATATATATTGGGTGAGTATAATAGTATACTCAGTAGCATCCTCCCCAAAGCCTCTCATTCAAAAGTAAATAAAGCAAGCTAAATCATAGTAAACAACTAGTGAAACTAACACATCACTTGAATAGGTATACTATGATCCCAACCTCACCATGGATAATCTATCCAAGTATTACATATAAGAGTATATAATATAATAAGGAATATCAAGGGAAAAATGTTACCACTTCCTCACCAGTTTTCCACTTTGCACCAATGTCACACATCCTCGACATCTCTCTCCAAAAAGGATTTCCCGCAAACACCTGGGAGATGCACCACATCATGCACCTCATGCATCACAACCATGACATCCACGTAAAAAATTACTAGGTGGTTTTATATATCCTACAAATCTCGCTTAACATGTATCATATTCCAGGTATTATACTTCAATCTATTACATCTCATACACTGAGTAAGGATCCTCAAGCCATCATATCCAATAAAAATTACATCTATAGTAGCCCATAGGAAACTATATCCATAATATATGTGTGTGAATAACCATAATAATTACAACCCTCGACACATGTATGGAGAAAACTAACTGTCATGCCTACAAGCACAAGTAAATATCGAGATAAGAGATCAGGTCCAAAAGGGGTAGTCAGTAATCCATCTTCCAACTGAGATGTTGGAAAAAACACCCCATAGGGATCAGAATCTCTAAGGTGTTAGTTTCTCTAACTGGTAGGGATGATTAGTGTTTATAAACACAAAGATTATATAATATAATATATTTCACAACCACACTTTATTCATAAACTAGTATTTGACTCAATTGTAGCTATTGTCTCTCGGACCCCCCAACTTCCACTACTAAGACTTGGCATCCTATAAGAATACAAACATTTAAAGAGATACCTTAGATTACTTTATTCCTTTTTAGCAATTTCACTTTAAATTAATTAATTATTTAAGCATTAATTAACCATTACCATTTCCACATTACATTTTATTAGCATCATAATAATTTTCCATGCCCTCCAGGCATAACCAAAGCAAGTTCATTGTTCCTTTAAATTGTAACCCCAATAGTGCATCCCAGAAAGATCCAACCCCTTGGAATAACATTATTTATTCCATAATTTAAAGAGATAAGTTATGTTAATTTATCCCTATTTATCAATTTTACATTACATTAATTAAATATTTGTCCATTAATTAACCAATATCACTTCCTCATTGCATTTTATTGGCATCAAAATAATGTTCCATGCCCTCCAGGAAAAAGAAAACCAAGTTCACATTTCCTTTAAACTGTAACCTCATCATTGAACCCTAGTAAGATCCAACCCCTTGTATTAACATCATTTATTCAATCATTTATTAATAGTATTATCACTTTTACATAATTCCAGGTATTCAAAAAAATAGTTCTATGTCTCAAAACACAAGGGGCTCAACATGGTGAGTAGATGAACCACCTATTAATCCTTTTCCATCTATAGCTTGAGTACATGCCCATCTATCCTCAAGAATCTAAACATAGAAAGAATGTGGCATTCCATGCACATCATCACCTCTTTTGGAAGCAGGGTAATCAAGACCATCAACCTCAAGTAGTGGGGAAATTAATGAAAATAAAAAACAATAAAATAAAAAACATTCAAATTTCACAACTATTGGAATGCCCATCTCTATCATCCCTGGTTTCCTCCCTGACACCCACATGCATAAATAGTTATATCTCTCCACTCTAGGCATCAAATTCTTCCACAACCATTGGGCTTCCCAACCCCCACATACCACAAAATCCATCCATGATTATCCATCCCAGGATCACATAAAAAAAATTAGTAGGAAACAAACCACCTAGAAACTAGGATCTTATCCCAAAACAAGGCATCCATCTTTCACACACAATGATCACTCACAGCTCCAAAGTCTAAGGTACTTGGACTTTAAAAAAATAAGGCAACTCAAATCAATTTAAGGTCTTATTTTTATCACACAATTAGTCATTTTTTCTATATTTAATTAACCAATTTAATTGAACATGAATAATTACAACCAATAGATTATCACAAAAGCACAACAACAACAACAATAACCAGATTCATTAAACATGACCCTTTATCTTTATCCAATTAATTTATGAGTAATCCCGAATTTATATTCTTTACCAATTTCCATCAAGAACATCATTATAACAAGAAAAGAATAGAGAACACATGATCTAGTAAATCAATATCCAATAACATCACTAATTAATTGATACCAATTCTTTAATCTTGTTTCAGTGTTTATTATGTCAGTTTCATTGTGATCCAGTAGCCAAAACATGATAACTCTACAACTTCATGTAAAAGAGTAGAGAAGCCATGAATCCCCTACCTCATAAAGTTTTTTGATGTTATTTTTACAAGAATAACTAACACAAAGGATCATGATCACTTTTCGATAAACGATTGCATCCACTCTAGGATGTTGCAACACAACTGCATCGACCAACACCTAAGAATGTTCCATTTGAAACATGGAGATCACATGAAAAAATGTGGAATGGAAAAAGTGGTGGGGAATATTGAGGAAAAAAAGAAATAAGGTATAACATACCTTATATCGAAGACGGATCGAAACTTACTAGTTACACCAAGACAGGGGTGCATATGAAGTAGGGAAAACTTCATGGGGAATCTATCTAAGGATTGCAGTTCGATCGCGCGACCCATATGGGAGGAAGAACTATGGGCATCCTATACCAAGTAAAAAACAATAAATAATAACATGGATAAATTTATGTTGACCTTTTGAAAATATAAATGGATCAGAAGTTTAGATATAGTTTAGCTTTTCCATTACAAAAGGATCTGGTCAATACTACACAGTTTGACAAGTAAAGTCACCTAGAACCTTAAGAAAATTTTGATAGGAGTTATGTGATCTGAATCATCCTTAAATACCTTAAAATAAGGATTTGAATGTGTTTTATGTCAAAGATAGCGTCAAAAGAGAAAAACTATAGAAAGTTGGAAACATTGTAGTACCTACCGTTATGAAAACACTATAGCACCCGTCGATGACACTGTAGCACCTACCGATTGATGACCTACTACTGACATTGTAGCACCTACCAATGTAACTATATCACCTACCAATGGATAACCTATCGATGGATATGTGGATCCTTCCAATGTCATTATAGCACTTACCGATGGCACTGTATCACCTACCGATGAATGACCTACTGATGACACTATATCACCTACTAATTTCACTATTGACAAATGTCTCACTGAAGAAAATATTCACAAATTTCACATAGATGAAATTACTCCCAAATTTCACACTGATTATATTGTTCCCAAATGTAACACCAATGACATCATTCATATATTTCTCACTGATGAAACTTTTCACATCTATCTCACTGATGGAACAATTAACATCGGTCTCACTGAAGGTACTGTTCACATCTGCCTCACTGATGGAACTATTCACATATATTTCACTGATGGAACTGTTCACATCTATCTCACTAATGACACTGTTCACATCTATCTCACTGATGGAACTATTCATAGAATTGGAAACACTGTTTATAGAACTGGAAATTTTATAAAGTGTTAGGAATAAGTCCCCTCAACCTCCCAAAACACCTCAAATACCATATTTTCACAATGTAATGGATCAGAGAGGTCTGTTCCATTACATAAAATGCCTCTTAAAACGTTTTCATCATCGAGAATCCAAAAACCAACCGAGAGAGGAAATATAAAAAGATTCTGAATAACTACCCTTTGAGATACCTATCAAGGATTTTTCCACCAAAGTTTCTCAACATCTTTGTCAAAAGAGAAATGCGGAAACATAGGAAAAACTACAATAAAATCCTATCCACTCTCTCAGGGGAGATACCTCTAAAAATATAGTAAGATATAATCAAAAATAGGATAAATATATCTCATAAACATGAATGTTCTACTACCACAAAACAAACATCATTTCAATCAAAGAGATAAACACAAAATACCTCAATGTACTAAGAGTGTATCTATAACTCACATTCCTATGTACTCTCCTCCATGCCACTGTTCCACCACAAGACCCGAACAAAGGGAATAGCATCCCACACAGCACCATTGTTTTTTGGTCCTGGATCTCGATAGGTCACTCCTCAAAAGTCTCATCATCATCATCAATATTGATCACTCCCAAGTATATGATGAGAGAGTCATCATGATGATAATGAAAGAGTTATGACACGTGAAAAACGTTTTGTACCATTCTCATCTATGGTAGAAGTTCCACCCGATACACCACAACTCAAATACCATCCAACACCTTGAAAGGCCAAACAAACCAGGGAGAGAGCTTACTCGAATGAACAAACCATCATTACCCATGATGGGGAGACACCTTCAAAAACATGTAATCCCAAACTTCATACTCATTAGGTCTCCTCCTATGCTATATATTGGATTTCTGATGACCCTGAACTGCCTTTAGCCTCTCATGAATCACCAGATCCATCTCTATCCTATTCTATACTAGTTATGGCCCTACAATTATTGACTCTTCGAACCTAGTCCCACACAAAGGAGTACATCAAGGTCAGATATACAAGGATTCAAATAGTGACATACTGATGGTGTAGTGGAAACTATTGTTTTATGTGAACTCTAACAAGGAAAAGTGACTCATCCATAAACCACCAAAATCTTGGACACAAGAGCGTAACATGTCTTTAAGTGTATGGATGGTCTGATCTATTTGATCATCCATATATGGATGAAAATAAGTGATAAGGCATAGCTAAGAACCAGAAGAATTTTGGAGACCTCTCTATACCCTGGAAGTTAAATTAATATCTCAATCTGAAATGATCATCCAACAGACCCCATGGAGTTTCCCCACCTCCTCTAGATATTGCCTCGACAAAACCTCTACTAAGCTCGACTCATTCATTGTTATGAAGCGGGCTGATTTTGTCATGTGATCCAACCCCACCTATATAGAATCATACCCTCTCTGATCTTGAGGTAAAATAGTATCAAATTCCATAGAGATGTCCTCTGACTTCAACTGAGGAACATCTAATGGATGGGGAAACAATCAAGAACCCAGTGCTCATCCTTCACCTTCTGGAACACAAAACATCAAGACACGAACTCCGCAACTACACACTTCAACCCAGTCCACCAAAACTGACTCCTAAAAGCTCGATACATCTTTTTTACACTAGTATGTACTGCTAAAGGTGAACTATATAATTCCTTGAGAACCATCTCACGTACTTCCAAAGGAATTAAATCCTTCCCTAAAACAACACTTGATGTTGTTCATCCTCTGAAAAACCATCAGGGGACTCACTAAAAACAACTCATCTCCCAAGACCTCCACATTAAGATCCCCTAGCTGGGAATCTTCTACCTATATCACTAAAGTTTATTTCACCATCATATGAAAAAAAACTCTTCCCCCAACTTCTCCCATATCGAGATGTAATGCTAAAAGTTATTCCATTACTCTCTAGGAATCACCCGATTCATGCACTGCATCACTACATGACTACTTTCTCAACATGTCGGCTATAATACTCCCCTTAATAGGTGTATACTAGATTTAAAATTCACAATCCTGTAAAAACTACATCCATCAATGCAATTGCAAGTTCAAGTTACACTAGAAGAAAACATACCTCGAGATTTTATGATCGTTGAAGACTACAAAGCGCTCTATAATGAGGTTATGTCTCCATAAAATCAGGAAAAGTACCAACTATACCAACTCAATATCATGGGTTGAATAGTTATTCTCATGTGGAAAAAACTTCCAAGACACATAAGAAATGACCAATATCTTCTGCATCTATACGCATCAAAACCACAAACATGAAGCATCATGGAAAACCTTAAATTGAACTCCTTTTACTAGAAGACAAAGAATTGTAGTACTAACCTACTTCTTCTTTAAATACTCAAAATCTTCTTGACACCGATAAATCCACATGAACTGTTGATCCTTTATGGTCAATTGTTTTAGAGGAGTCACAGCTCGAGAAAAACCAGATACAAACCTCCTGTAATAGCCTACAAGACCAAGGAAACTTCATACGTTTGACACTATCTTGGGGGATTCCCAAGACACAACCAATTCTCTCATAAACAGATCCATAGATACTCCCTATTCGGATACAACATGACCCAAGAAATATAATTCGTGAGCCTAAAACTCACACTTCAACAACTTCCCAAAAAGCTATTGTAAACGAAGAACTCCCAAAATGGCATGAATATTCCCTGCATGCTCATCCTCGAACGCAAAGTACACAAATATGTTGTCGATGAATACCGCCACAAACTTATCTGGGAACTCATGGAACAAATCTTCCATCAACCCCATGAACATATCTGGAGAATTCGTCACACAAAATGACATCATAATGAACTCGTAATTCCCATCACAACAATGGAAAGAAGTCTTTAGAATATATTCATCATTCATACGCATCTGATAATATCATGACTGTAAATAAATCATCGAGAACCAACTTTCACCATTCATTTGATCAAAAAAATCATCAATCCTCTCAAGATGTTAGCGATTCTTCACTATCACTTAGTTCAAGTGATGATAATCGACACATAACCACAAACTATTATCATCCTTTTTCATGAAAAAAAATAGTGCACCCCATGATGAAACACTAAGCCAAAAAATCCACACTACAAAAGAACATTGAGCTATATACACAGATCTCGTAACTCATAAGGATAAATCCTATATAGAGACATTGAGATAAGAGACATGTCTGACTGCAACATGATCCCAAACTCGATTTCTCGTTGAGAGGGTAATGCTACAACCTCTTCTAGAAATACATCATTTTACTCTTCAATTACCTTAGGAAACACTGACTTCTGAACCTTTGGTGAACTCAAAATCAGCTCATTCATTAAGGATGACAAGGAAAGAACATGGCTCTGACCCATCTGAGGGTCTTTCTCGCTAAAAAACACAGTTGGCTCCCCATCAGCATCAAAGAACACCACCTACCTCTTAAATCAATCCACGATAGCAGGCATCGAATACAACCAATCTCTACCAAGGGTGAAATCATATGGTTTTATCTGTAAACATAGGAAATCTCCCCAAGAGCATTGTTTCCCTGTCACTAGATCATAGTATTTTCATAATTCAGACAAGTCATCTCAACCTCTAACTGGAATAGTCAATTCCAAGAGAACTGGAAGCCTCTCTACCTCAAGTCCAAAATCATAGAAAAGGGAATGTAATATAAATTATTTTGTCACTTATGAATCAAACAAGACATAAAATCAAATATAAAACAAGAAAAGGGTACCTTGATGACATCTGGATTTACTAGAGATAGAAACACTAAAGCATGAAGCTTACCATGACCTAATTCATGGAATCTCTAAACCTGATGGCATCCACCACCACGGTCGCGCTCTTCACTTTGAGGATAAAGAGTGTCCCAGAGATTTCCTCTACCATTCCTATCTACCCTCTACTAATCGAAATCTGGTGCAACCCACTACTGCTACCTCAACTAAAACTCCCTCTATAGAGGAACCATAAGTGGAACATCTGATGCACCCTGACTAATCAAAAAATTTCAGGCACTCTCACTACTGATAACCTTGACCTCCATAAGAAAAACTCATGCATTGTCCCTTACCATAGGTTTGAGAACTATCATCCCTAGAGAAATGAGATTTTGAGGGATAAGACCATCCCTCGACCGAATGAAAACTCTTCTGACCAAAAAAATGGGATCCCCAGAATACAACTATACTACTTTAAGAATCCAGATAACTCCCATATCATAATGATCTGGTTCTTTTTAATTTCATATTGATGACCTCTACCCTTTCCATCACCCCGAGATACATCTTTTGTATAAACATGGTAACCTGGTGCTAGATCTCTTGACACAAAACCTCCTCAAAATGTCATTCCCTAGCCTCCTAATCTATAAATAGGCATGAATAATATCACAAAAGGTTCATGAAAATGATTCCAAACTCTCACAAATTAGATCTCCCTTTTCAAAGGGTTAGAATCTCCTGATGACTAGCCACCTTCATGGTCAAAGGGAGAAACACAAATATGAAATGGTCTCAAAATTTCTCTCACATGATTATCTACTCCTAGCGATCCTTGAGGAATAAAAATCAAAACATCTTCACTGTCCCACACAACATCATCACAACCAATGACGCCCAGTGCTCCTTCCGAGCATAGATCGAACTGAATGCTATCTCAGCCTCCTCCAACTAGTGTTCCAAGATTACATCTGAAATTTAAACTGCATACTTATGCAGATTCTGGAACTAAAACTCTTGGTGTATCATCCACCAAGTGTCTTCTTTTTCAGCCTTTACTCTACGGTGATTAGCTGGCATAGCCTGCTGAACATCTTCTGCATAAACTAGACAAGGAAATCAACATTGAGCCATACCTAAAAAATAAAAAATAGTTATATCTCCTTAACCTAGAATACAGAATACATAACAATATTTAAATTTTCTCTTTTATTCATTTTAGGTTAAAACAACCAAATGTGCACCCATTCAAACACATGCACAAAGAATAATGATGCATGATCCTTTCTTAGGTCTCTACCCTCCAAAAAGTGTAATCTTGTTTAGTAGACACAGTAAAAATAATGGTCTATGCATCAGATCATAGGGGGGACTATATAATCATGTATCAGCTGGTATACCATGTTTATAGTGTTTGTTAAACTTATATGACATTTTTTCCATAATAACCCATGTAACCTCACATGTTTGTAACTTCAAACTTCATCTTATCCCTCAACTAGACCTCTGATACCACTCTGTCACTACCCCCTACCCACAATGTGTACCCCTCTTAGGCCAGTAATTTGGGAATTGATATAATAACCCTCAATTTCCACCTCTAATAGGCCCTAGGTTGGATAATAGCACTGAGGGTATAATAAAAACACAAATGGGAGGCATCACCCTCTAAGAGAGAACATTCAAAAGAGAGAGATAAAATATACACAAACCGACTCCTGGTCAGACTGAAATATAAAAGAAATACCAAGTGCACATATGTAATGTCTTTCAATAACAACTACTTCTGAAACGGAGAATTAAAAGTACCAAAATAAAGTAAAATGGAAGTGACCACGAAGCCCTAACAACTCATTGAATGCCAATATAGTAGTAACAAGTGTGATCTCCAACCTATTCCAAGTGACGTAAAAAACAATTTATGTATATTTACGGTGAGTGTAAAGACTCAAAAACTTCAAGGAAATTTTTTTTCTTAATTTTCTTGGGAATTTTACAAGAACGCAGTTTCTGACAGCACCTGATTTCGAGGCCCGGTGTGCCCGGAATCGTTTTCTAAAGTTTAGCTCGGGTACGTTCAGTGAACGAACGAGTGAGTTTTACTAACTTTTGAACCGGTGCTTGGAATCGAATTCTGAGGGCACCAATGGAATCACAGCACCGGTAATTTCTTAGAAACCCCTTTTCCGGAGTTGGGTTTTCTCGGGTGTAGTTTTTATTTCTGGGGGTTAAGTTAAGGAATAAAATACAGTGGTGCGACAATTTATTTTATTTTACTTAAAGCGTCTTAACCTAAGTTAAAAGGATAAGGTGGAACCCACAATATCCTACCCACTTGGTAGGATATTTGTGAGGTGGGGCCCGCATGAGCCCCACCGTTTCTTTCATTCTAAGTAACGCACCCGCTCCCCCCCCCCCTTTTAATGATGTCAACCGTGAGTTTATTCTGGTTAAGAAACGCATCATTAATTTAGGCGGTTTAATCATTACAATTAATTCTTTGAATTAATTGTTCATTTCATTTCTTTTGAAATTCAAATGTTGGCATGTGCGTTAATAAGATAAGACGACTCTTATTTTATTTTTGTTGGAATTATGGTTGTGGGAGCCTTTGGGAGAAAAAGAGAAGCCTAGATGAACTTCTCTGTTCGTCAACGAAGAACGCGAAGAACGCACCGCCGCCGATGAAGAACACCGACCTCCGACGGCGGACGATGGCGAGAGACGCCTTCCTCAGAGACCACCTAATTCCATTGATGTTCCTTACGTGATGCTTCTTTCATGGTGATCCTCTTCTTCCGGAGCGATCCTTTTCATCCGTGAAGGTTAATTTCGCGACGCACGCTTGTTCAATGACAACGTTGAGGTAGGGGTTATGTGTTTTAATTTGTGAAATCTTTCATCAAATAACCCCATTCTTTTGGACCACTTGATATCGTTTAACGGGAGGGGGTCGGACCGCAAAAACATGAACGACCCTCCTCCCTTATTATTATTTGTTGTTGCAGTTCGAGAGAAAGTAGCGCGGTGTCGTCGCACCGTGTAGGAACGAGCTGTAAGGAATGCGCGGCACCGTCGCAGCCCACATTTGAGAATTGAACCAAGCTGCAGCGGTGTCGCGCCGCGCCGGAAAGAAACCGAAGACACCGCGGCCGAAGCGGGGCCACAACAGAGCGACGTGGTGCCGTCGCACCGCGCCGGATGGACCAAATCCGCAGCGGACCAGCGGAATCGGGCCAACGACGTCGGAGCAAGGGGACCGGCCTTGCCGGTCCCGTGGCGGCAGAAGCTGGCCGGCCGGAGCGGGCTGACCGGACCGTGGGAGAACCAGGGGTTCGAAACCCACGGCTGGCCGGACGTGAGTAGCCCCATTAAGGGGCCGCAGTTTCTTCACGTAGGGGCAGTGCCCCCCGCATCCGAACGGCTCAGACGTTCGGCCGAGCTCCTGGCCAGCGCGCCGCGCACCGCGCGCCGGGCCGGCTGCCCTGGCCGGTCCGCCAGACCGGGGCGCCAGGCCAGGCCGTGCCAGCCGGGCCGGGCCGCGCCAGCCGGGCCAGGCCATGCCCAAGCGGGCTGGACCCAGACTCGGTTCGGGTTGACCTGGTTCAGGCAGACCCTGGGGGTATCGGGCCAGGTCGGACAGGGCCCGAACCCCCTAATACCGAACCTATTTCGGCCCGTTGCCCATAACATGAGGTGCGGACCTCCAATCGATGCACCGTCAGTTGAGTAGCGATCCGTGGATCGAGATGGTCGTTTCGTTATATTACACTCAAGTTTTCGGAGTAATTTGGGTTCGGCCGGGTTGGTTCGTACATGAAACTAACCGGGCCCTCAGAGCGGAAACGGTTATAACTTGAGCTCCGGACGTCCGATTGACGTGCCGTCGACTTTGATGGATTCCTCTTAGTGAGACGGAACTTTTGGAATACTCTGGTCGAGGTTTGGACGCAGTTGGAGTATGGTCGGGTTGGTTTTGACTTAGAAACCAATCGGGCCCCTGGGACGAAAAGCCAATAACTCTAAGACCGTGCGTCCGATTAACGCGTCGTCTGTGACATTGAGTTCCTGTTGACGATACATAACTTTTGGATACACCAAATCCGGACTATATGTCAGTTGATGTATCAGCCCCTCGGCTCATGGAGAGGACCCTCCCGAACGAGCTTGCTGTGTGCGGGAACCCTAGAGCTGGCTGCGACTGCGACGACGACGACGACTGTACAGAAATCCTCATTCAACGGCGACGACTACAGCACTCAGCGATCCTATGTGGATCAGTGCTACCGATCTTATGTGGGTCAGATCTAGTGTGGGTCAGCGCTCAGCGGTCCTGTGTGGACCAGCGCCTACAGATCATGTGTGGGTCCGATCCTGTGTGAGTCATTGCATGGGTTAGTTACCTATCGATCCTGTGTGGGTCCGATCCTTTGTGGGTCATTGCGGGGGTTAGTAACCTATCGAACCTTTGTGGGTCATTTTCTGGGTTAGTACTTATCGATCCTTTGTGGGTCTGATGTCTTAGATGAATCAGTGGTTATATCTGATAATCTCTATCGTCATACGAAGAAGTATACCTGTGTGAGATGAATCTTGACTTGCTTTCCTATGTGGATTACGTTATGCATTCCTGTGTGGATTGGATTGTGGTTTACTGTGTGGATTGGGTTGTACTTGGGCTTGGAGGTTGGAGCGAACTGGAATTAATGACTTAGTTATATGTATGGGCATATAACTAAGCAGTGTCAGATGTTACTTCGTGATTGTATCTTGCCTTTTTGGATTCTGGGAGACCTTCAGAGGTCTCGGGTTCCCTATTGAGTAGCTTATAATCACCCCTTCAAGGTATATACCCGCACTACGTTGTGTTGGTTGCAGATGATGGACATCGCTGATCGTGGTTGAGGCTTGCGGGGCAGGACGGTACCTGGAGGTGGACCACTAGGCGGGACGTACTCGGAGCGGACGGCTGGACCCGAGGAGATGTGGAGGCTATTTGTACTCACCCTTCAGGTGGGGCTTCCAGTGGATGGCTCAACGTTTCAGCTTTACTTTTAGTTGTTGTTTTCCCTTTCCAGTTGTACTTTACTTTCAGTTTGGGTTTGTATTCTGTCCCACTTACGTTTCTTCCCTTACTGTTGTACCCAGTTTTACTTAGTGTTTACTTCTACTGCTTTCTTGATCTATGGTGTTTGTTTACTTTACAAAGGCAATGCCTTCCCATTTTTACCGGGAATTACACCTTGGTGCTAGTTGACAGCCCCAGGCCTATGGAAGGTGGGCTTGGGGTAGTCACGGCACGGGCCCCGAGGACAGGTCGTGACAAATTGGTATTAGAGGAGTTCGGTTCTACCACAGAACTTTGGACTCTGATCTTTTTCTATGTGATGCAATAGTGTTAAGCGTATTGGGTGTGGTTATCAGTCCAGGGAGTCCAGTGTTGGTGTGGTGGCCGACGTATCCGTACACCAGGACCCTGACTTCTGATTTCTGACTTAATGCACGAAAACATTGATTGCATGTGTGTTTCAAGTTTTCTTTGTGATTACTTTGTTTCAGCTCACCACGTATACTGTTCTGACCGTGGCGCACCTGTCTCTTTTCAGTATGGCCCCACGATGGCAGCCAGCTAGGGTTCCGAAAGTTGTGCATGACGACAGCCCACCGAGCGACGAGGCCTCGGTACAGGGCCCTTTGACAGCAGAGGCACCGGCGGTACCTCTACCCGCTGAGCCACCGATGCTACCATCCCCAGCCGCTGACGATGCACGTCTCCTTAGTGCACTGCACGAGTTTCAATGCTAGTGACTGCCCAGGTTCGGCGGGGAGACGGACCCCCAAGCAGCAGAGGATTGGTTAGAGGCAGTGGTATGAGTTTTCAGGTTGGTGAGGACACCAGAAGACCTCATGGTGATCCTCACGGCGAGCCTACTGCACGCGGCGGCAGGCAGATGGTGTAGCTTGATGCTCCAGGTTCACGATGAGGCATCTCTCCTCTGGATGGACTTTGAAAGCCTCTTCCGCCCAGAGTTCTTCCTAGCCACCCTCTGTGCGGTGTGCATCCAGGAGCTTCTATAGTTATGGCAAGGCAGCTTGACGGTCACCCAGTACTCGGCGAGATTTACCGATCTCTCGTGCTACTCGACAGACATGGTACGTGACCCATTCTTCTGGGCCCAGACCTTTGAGCAGGGATTCAGGCATGAGATTAGTGCATCGCTGATCTCCCTCAACATTCCGACTGAGGCAGGAGTACTGGAGAAAGTTTTTCTGATCGAGAGCTTTATTGCTGAGTCTACATCATCAGCGAGACCTACCGCATGGTGGTAGGTAGCAGAGTCTTCTTTAGGAGGCAGTCGACGGATGACTCATGGGTCTAGGGAGACCAGACCCTCAGGTAGATGACCTCAGGACACTGGCTCAGCAGTGCAGGGCACACAACGTGTAGCCAGTCTTTCGAGAGGCTGACAGTGCTACACATGCGGCGGGCAGGGCCACATGGCTCGTGACTGCCCGACCTGCCATGCCGAGGAGCTGCAGACGGTTGAGGGGCAACCCAGGCAGAGGCAGAGGGTTGACCATGGCGGTCTGCAGGGAGAAGGAGGACGAGGAAGAGGTGCTGGATGAGCAGCAGGTGGTGGGAGACGCTTTGAGGCTCTACCACCACCACCACCAGGAGGTCCACCCCGACCATAGGGAGCTGGCGGGTAGAGATAGGCACAGCTCCAGGCAGCGGAGGCCTACGACCACGACACGCCCGAGATGATTCGAGGTACTATCTGTTTCTATTCCACCCTTGCTGTAGTTCTTATAAACACAGGAGCGAGTCATTATTTCATAGCTGCTACCCTTGTTCGGAGCTCAGAGATTCTGACAGAGCTATTGGCTCGATCCTTATGGCTAGAGACTCCTACGGGAGAAGACTTGACAATTACGCATTGGTTCCAGAAGTGTGATCTTACTCTAGGAGGCGAGAGATTCGGCTGGGATATTCTTGTAGCGGTGTCGAGGCCTTACGACGTCATCTTGGGCATGGATTGGTTATCCACAGTCCATGATCAGATTGACTGTATTAGGCGCAAGGTGCGATGTGTACGCACTGATAGGAGAAGGTTCACCTTCACCAGCGAGAAGGGAGCCTTCGAAGCACAGGATGGACTCCCATAGAGGAGAGGACAGCCCATCACTCATCAGTTGGGTAGCCTCATCCTAGGAGCAGTTGACGTACGAAGTCCTAGTTTTCCTGCAGTGGTTGATCAGTATGCGGACGTTTTCTCCTATGACGTTCCAGGACTACCTCCTCGCAGAGAGGTAGAATTTTATATTGATATGTACCCCAGGACAGCCCCGATATCCACTCCAGCATATTGGATGGCCCCCGCTGAGCTTCGAGAGCTACGAGTACAGTTGGAGGACTTGCAGGGCAAGGGATTCATCTGACCCAGTGTTTAACCCTGGGCTTCCCCGATATTGTTCTCCAAGAAGGCAGACGGGAGCTTGCGACTTTGTGTTGACTATTGTCGCCTGAACCAGGTGATAGTGAGGAACAAGTATCCACTACCGAGGATTGATAACCTCTTAGATCTTCTCAAGGAAGCACGGTGGTTCTCAGAGATAGACCTCAGGTCATGTTATCATCATCTCAGAGTTCGAGACGAGGACGTGAAGAAGACGGCCTTCAGATGTCGGTATGGCCACTATGAGTTCATGGTTATGCCCTTCGGCATAACCAATGCTCCCGCAGTGTTCATGGGCCTCATGAACAGGATATTTCAGCCATACCTCGATCGATTTGGCGTGGTCTTCATCGACGATATTTTGATATACTCGACGACTGAGGAGGAGCACGCCTACCACTTGCGGGTTGTACTAGACACACTACGAGAGCACCAGCTTTATGTAAATCTCTCGAAGTGTCAGTTCTGGATATGTGAGGTCCACTTCTTGGGACACGTCATCTCTTAGGCAGGATTTTCGGTGGATCCTGCGAAGATCGAGGCAGTGCTCGCTTGGGAGCCACCCAGGAGCGTGACGGAGGTGCGAAGTTTCTTAGGACTAGCTGGATACTATCAGAGATTTGTGCCAGACTTCTCCAGAGTTACGACACCACTCTCATCTTTGACGAAGAAGGGGAAACCCTTTGTCTGTCCAGACAGATATCAATAGAGCTTCCAAGAGCTGAGACAGAGATTGAACAGCGTGCCTATCTTGAGGTTGCCGGAGGAGGGATTAGGGTACGTAGTATATTGAGATGCATCAGGGACCGGACTCGGATGTGTCCTGATGCAGGAGAGGGTCGTGATCGCCTATGGATCACATCAATTGAGGCAACATGAGCAGAAATACGCTACCCATGACCTGGAATTAGCAGCAGTGGCCTTCTCTCTAAAGATGTGGCGACACTATCTGATGGACGAGTGCTTTACAGTCTATTCTAAACATCAGAGTCTCAGGTACATCTTCTCTCAGAAAGACCAGAACTTGAGACAATGGTGATGGCTCGAGTTCCTCCAATACTATAACTTTGAGATATTCTATTCTCCTGGGAAGGGGAATGTGGTAGTCGATGCTCTCAGCAGGAGGACAGGCATTCAGCTACTTGGGGAGGCGATAGAGTAGCTAGCCGCTTTGCAGATATCCTTTGTGGATAGAGATAAAGAAGCCTTCCTTCAGTCACTCACAGTCACTCCTCCACTACTACATTGGGTCAGAGAAGCACAACATGGGGACGCCGACTATGAGACGTGGCGTGCACAGATATCATTAGGATAGGCACCTGATGGTTTCTCCATAGGAGGATAGCACGACGTCCTTTTCAGAGGGCCTACCTTGGTACCAGTTTCTTTACAGGAGGAGGTGCTGAGAGATTTTCACACTTCTCCTTTGGCGGTACATCCTGGAGTGGCGGAGATGTACCAGAATCTCAGATGACACTAATGGTGTCCGAGCATGAAGAAGGATGTAGTAGAGTTCGTTTCTCGATGCCTCACCTGCTAGCAGGTGAAGTCAGAGAACCAAGTACAAGCAGGCTTGGTACAGCCCTTGGAGGTCCCAGAGTGGAAGTGGGACGGCATATCTATGGACTTCGTGACTGGACTTCCACGCACTTCCAGAGGTCAGAACTCCATTTGGGTGATTTTTGACCGACTCACCAAGTCGTATCACTTCTTACCCATTAGAGACCAGGGATCAGTGGAAAGCTTGGGACGTCTCTACATTCAGGATATTGTATGACTTCACGGTGTTCCATCATCTATCGTCTCCGATCGAGATGCTTGCTTTACTTGCCAGATTTATAAGGGGTTGCAGGAGGCGTTCGGGACGCAGCTACGTCTGAGCACCGCCTTTCACCCTCAGACGGATGGTTAGACGGAGAGGACCATTCAGACTCTCGAGGACATGCTCTGTGAATGTGTCCTCGACTTTGGTCATAGCTGGGAGAACCACCTACCCTTGGTGGAGTTCGCGTACAACAACAGCTACCACTCCACCATCGGGATGGCACCATATGAGGCGTTGTACGACCGACCTTGCAGATCACCACTGTGCTAGACAGACCCTGGGGAGTCAGCACTTGTGGGACCGGAGATGGTCCAGGCCACGACAGAGAAGTTCCAGATCAACCAGGAGCAGATGAGGACAGCTCAGAGCAGGCAGAAGTCTTATGCTGACAGGAGGCGGAGGCCACTGGAGTTCGAGGATGGCGACCACGTCTTCTTGCGGGTCTCACCTCGACGTGGATTACGAAGAATAGGATGAGGCGGAAATTTGTCTCCATGCTTCATAGTACCATTCCAGGTCCTCAGCAGGTTGGGTGAGGTGGCTTATCGCCTGGCTCTACCACCTCAGTTGCACCGGGTGCACAACGTCTTCCACGTATCCCAGCTGAGGAGATACGTGCACGACCCGACGCATATCATTGACCATGGGGAGCTGGACATTGATGATGGGGCGACTTTTGCGGAGGTCCCGGTGGATATTGAGGATCGACAGGAGCGGGTCCTATGTGGATGGTCGATTCTTCTAGTGCGCATCAGATGGCAGCACGGGAACCTCCAGGAGAGCACTTGGGAGCAGGAGGCTCAGATTCGTGCTCAGTACCCACTTTTGTTTCTCTAGTTTTTGATGTATCTTTACAGGGACGTAAATCCTTGAGGTGGGAGTTATGTAAAGACCCGAAAAATTCAATGAGATTTTTTTCTTAATTTTCTTGGGAATTTTACAAGGACTTATTTTCTGACAGCACCTGATTTCGAGGCCCGGTGTGCCCGGAATCTTTTTCGGAAGTTTAGCTCGGGTACGTTTAGTGAAGGAACGAGTGGGTTTTACTAACTTTTGAACCGTTGCTCGGAATCGAATTCTGAGGGCACGAATGGAATCGTAGCGCCGGTAATTGCTTAGAAACACCTTTTCCAGAGTTGCGTTTTCCCGGGTGTGGTTTTTATTTTTTGGGGTTAAGTTAAGGAATAAAATAAAGTGCTGCGACAATTTATTTTATTTTACTTAAAGCGGCTTAACCTAAGTTAAGCGGATAAGGTGGAACCCAAAATATCCTACCCACATGGTAGGATATTTGTGAGGTTGGGCCCGCACAAGCCCCACCGTTTCTTTCATTCTAAGTAACGCACCTGCACCCCCCTTTTAATAATGTCAACTGTGCGTTTATTCTGGTTAAGAAATGCCTCATTAATTTGGGCGGTTTAATCGTTACAATTAATTCTTTGAATTAATTGTTTGTTTCGTTTCTTTTGAAATTCAAACGTTGGCATGTGTGTTAATAAAATAAGACGACTCTTATTTTATTTTTGTGGGAATTCTGGTTGTGGGAGCCTTTGGGAGAAAAAGAGAAGCCTTGAGGAACTTCTTCGTTCTTCAACGAAGAACTCGAAGAATACACCGCTGCCGACGAAGAACGCCGACCTCTGACGGCGGACGATGGATAGAGACACCTTCCTCGGAGACCACATAACGCCAACGACATTCCTTCCATTATGCTTCTTTCGTGGTGATCCTCTTCTTCCACGGCGATCCTTTTCTTCCGCGATGGTTAATTCCGCGACGCACGCTCGTTCGAAGACAACGTTGAGGTAGGGGTTATGTGTTTTAATTTGTGAAATCTTCCGTCATCTAACCCCATTCTTTTGCACCACTTGATATCATTTAACATGAGGGGGCTGGACCGCACAAACACGGCTGACCCTCCTCCCTTATTATTATTTTTTTTTGCGGTTTGAGGGAAAGTAACGTGGTGCCGTCGCACAGAGCGGGAACGAGCGGTAACGAATGCGCGGCACCGTCGCGACGCGTATTTGAGAATTGAACCAAGTCGCGGCGCCGTCACGCCATTCCGGAAAGAAACTGAAGACACCGCGACCGGATTGGGGCCACGGCAGAGGGGCGCGGCGCCGTCGCGCCGCGCCGAACGGACCAAGGCCGCGGCTTAAGCTGCGGTGGAGCAGTGGAACCAGCGGGCGGAATCGGGCCTCCGGCGTCGGAGTAGGGGGACAGGCCTTTCCGGTCCCGTGGCGGCAGAAGCCGGTCGGCCGGAGCGGGCCGGCCGGACCGTGGACGAACTGGGGGTTCGAAACCCTCGGCTGGCCGGACGTGAGGGGCCCCATTAAGGGGCCACGATTTCTTCACACGGGGGCAGCGCCCCCCGCATCCGAACAGCTGGGCCGTTCGGCCGAGCCCCTGGCCAGCGCGCCAGCGCGCCGCTCGTCGGGCCGACTGCTCTGGCTGGTCGGCTAGGCCGGGCCGGGCCGCACCCAAGCGGGCCAGACCCAAACCCGGTTCTTGTCAAACTGGTTCGGGCCGACCCTGGGGGTATCGGGTCGGGTCGGACCTGGCCCGAACCCCCTAATACCAAACCTCTTTAAGTCTGTTTCACATAACATGAGATGCAGACCTCCGGTCAACGCACCATCAGTTGCGTAGCGATTCTTGGATCGAGACGGTCGTTTTGGTATATTACACTCAAGGTTTCGGAGTACTTTGGGTTCAGCCAGGTTGGGTCCTACACGAAACTAATTGGGCCCTCAGAGCGAAAACGCTTATAACTTGAGCTCTGGACGTCTGATTGATGTGCCGCCGACTTTGATGGATTCCTCTTAGTGAGATGGAACATTTGTCTTACTCCACTCGAGGTTTGGACGCAATTGGAGTATGGTCGGGTTGGTTTTGACTTAAAAACCAACCAGGCCCCTGGGACGAAAAAGCCAATAACTCTCAGACCGTGCGTCCGATTGACGCGCCGTCTGTGACGTTGAGTTCCTGTTGACGATACAAAACTTTTGGATACACCAACTCTGGACTATGTTTCAGTTGATGTATCAGCCCCTCGGCTCGTGGAGCGGACCCTCCATAACGAGCTTGCTATGTGCGGTAACCCTAGAGATGGCTGCGATTGTGGCGACTATGACGACGACTGTATAGAGATCCTCAGTGGATTCGACGGTGAAGACTACAACACTCAGCGATCCTACGTGGATCAGTGCTACTGCTCCTGTGTGGTTCAGATCCTGTGTGGGTCAGCACTCAGTGGTCCTGTGTGAGCCAGCGCCTACAGATCCTGTGTGGGTCTGATCCTGTGTGGGTCATTGTGGGGGTTATTTACCTATCAATCTTGTGTGGGTGTGATCCTTTGTGGGTCATTGCGGGGGTTAGATACCTATCGATCATGTGTGGGTCAGATGCTTTTTGGGTCATTGCGGGGGTTAGTACCTATCGATACTTTGTGGGTCCGACAGCTTAGATGAATCAGTGGCTATATCTGATCATCTCTGTCATCATACGAAGAAGTATACACTTTTGAGCTGAATCTTGACTTACTTTCCAATGTGGATTACGTTATGCATTCTTGTGTGGATTGGATTGTGGTTCCCTGTGTGGAATGGGTTGTACTTGGGCTCGAAGGTTGGAGCGAACTGGAATTGATGACTTAGGTATATGTATGGGCATATACCTAAGCAGTGTCGGATGTTACTTCGTGATTGTATCTTTCCTATGTGGATTATCCTTTGTGGATTCTGGGAGACCTTCAGAGGTCTCGAGGTCCCTACTGAGTAGCTTATACACACCCCTGCATGGGATATGCCCGCACTACGTTGTGTTGGCTGCAGACGACGGACAACACTGATCGTGGTTGGGGCTTGCGGAGTAGGACAGTACCTGGAGGTGGACCACTAGGCGGAACGTACTCGGAGCGGACGGTTGGACCCGAGGAGCTGTGGAGGCTATCTGTACTCACCCTTCAGGTGGGGATTCTAGTGGATGGATCGACATTGTGACTTTACATTTAGTTGTTGATTTCCCTTTCCAGTTGTACTTTACTTTCAGTTTTGGTTTGTATTCTGGCCCACTTACGTTTCTGCCCTTACTGTTGTACCCTGTTTTACTTAGTGTTTACTTCTACTACTTGCTTGCTCTGTGGTGTTTGTTTAGTTTACAAAGGCAATGACTTCCCATTTTTACCAGGAATTATGACTTGGTGCTAGTCACCAGCCCCTAGCCTATATAATTCAGGCTTGGGGTAGTCACGGCACGAGCCCCGAGGATGGGTCGTCACAGTGAGTATAATAGTATACGAAGTAGGATCTTTCCCGAAGCCTCTCATGAAAATCTAAAGAAATATTGCTAAAGGAAAGTGAACAACAAGTGAAACTAACTCATCACCTAAACAGGTATCCTATGATCCCAACCTCACCATGGCCACTCTCACAAAGTATCGCATATAGTAGTATTTAATATAATAAGGAATATCAAGGGTACCTTACTACCACTTCCTTACTTGTATTTCACTTTTCCCTAATGTTGCACATCTTAAGCATCTCTCTCCAAAAATGATTTCCTGAAGACACCTGGGTGAAGAACCACAATATGCACCTCATGAAAAAAACCACCACATCCATGTTACAAAATTAACCAGGTAGTTTTCAGGAGTCACCACTACTCGCATAACATGTATCATACTTCGAGTATTATACATCAAGACATTACAACACTCCATACACATATAGGGGGAAACTGACTAACATTCCTACCATTATAAGTAAATATCAAGAGAAGAGAGTGGGTCTAAAGGGGGTAGTTATCCATCCATTATCCAACTAGGATGTTGGGGAGAACACCCCATAGGGATTATAATCCCTGAGGAGTCATTTTCCCTAACCGATAAGGTGGAGTAGCATATAGAAACACAAAAGGTAAAGAATATAATATATCTCACAACCATAGTATGGTTATAACCTAGTCTTAGACTCAACTTTGGATAATGTCTCTTGGACACTCGATTTCCACCACTAAGCCTAGGTATCCTATAGGAACGCAATGATTTAAAGAGATAAATTAGATTACTTTATCCTTCTTTATCAGTTTCACATTATGTTAATTAATTATTTAACCATTATTTAACCATTATCATTTACAAATTACATCTTATTAGTATCATAATGAATTTACATGCCCTCCAAGAATAACCAAACAAAGTCCATAGTTCCTTTAAATTGTAACCTCAATGTTGCACCCGACAAAGCTTCAACACCCTGGGTTAACATAATTTATTCAATCATTTTTTAATGAATTTCCACATTTCAATAATTCCAGGTATTCTAGAAAAGATATTTAATCCTCCAAATACAAGGGGATCAACATAGTGAGTAAATGAACTACATATCGAGTCTTTACCACCTATAGCTGAAGCACATGCCCATCTATCCTCAAGAATCAAAACATGAAAAGCAAGTGGAATACACCAAGCATCTTTAAATATTTTGTATGGAGGTTCAGAATGAACATATACCTCAATAATTGGGGAAAGTAAAGCTGATAAAAAACAATTGATTAACAAGAATTCAAATTTCACAACTATGGTAGATCCAAGCTTCAACCCTCTCCATCATACCTCATTTCCCCCCTGACATCCACAGGCATAAACCACTACATTTCATCATTATAGACTCAATTGATTCCACAACCACTAGGCTTCTCTAACCCCACATACCACAAAATTCATCTAGGCTCATCCTTCCTAAGATCACATCACAACAAAAGCAGCAGGGAACAAACCACATAGCAACTGGGATCTTTGACCTAAACAAGGAATCCAACATTCACACACAATGAGAACTCACAATTACAAATCATAAGGCACTTAGAATTTAAAATAAAGAGGGTGAATTTGAACCCTTCAAGGCATTATCTTTATTACGCAACTAGTCCTCTATTCCATATTGAATTAACCAATTTAATTGAACATGCAGAACAACATCCATTTTATTATTATAAAATAAAACAACAACAACATGATTCATTAAACTTTCCTCTTTATATTTGTCCAATTAATTTATAATTAATCCTATATTTAATTTATTTACTAATTTAAATCAAGAAAAATATGATAAATAAGAAAATCATAGATATTACATGATCTTATAAATCAAGAGGCAATAACATCGCCATGAAATTAATTCCAATTCTTTAATAAAGTTCAAGTATTTATTATGTTAATTTCATTGTGATCTAGTTGCTAAAAGATGCTAAAATTATGCTTGTACATAAAAGAATATATAAAACATGAATCCCATACCTAAAAAACGTTCCATATGTTCTTTGCATGAGAATGACCAACACAAAGAATCACAACCACCTCTCATGCAATGACTGCATCCACCCGGGGACATCGTGGCACAAACGCATCAACCAACACCCAAGAAAGTTCCATTAAAACCATGGAGATCACATGTCATAACATTGAAAGTATAATGAGAGGAAACAGATCGAAGAACCTAGAAAAATAGAGGTATAACGTACCATATATCAAAGATGTATTGACACTTCCTGGTCGCACCAAGAGAAAGGGTGAACATACATCGAGAAAAACATTAAGGGGAATTGATCCAAGGATTGCAGTTCAGTCACACAACTATTATGGGTGGAAGAACTATGGTAATCCCATACCAAGTAAAAACTAGAAGGAGAACAAGGCTTAATTTATCTTATCCTTTGGAAAATCTAAATAGAACAGTGGTTTAGATACGATTTAGATTTTCCATTAAAGGCAGATATTATCAATACTATGCGTTTTGACTGAGTAAAGTCACCTGGACCCTTTGGATAATTTAGATAAGAGTTATGGGATTTGAATAAGCCTTAAATCCATTAAAATAAGGCTTTTAATGTGTTTTATGTCAAAGATAATGTCAAACATGTGAAACTATAGGAAGCTTAAAACATTGTATCACCTACTATTATGGAAACACTATAGCACCTACGGATGACGTTGTATCACCTACTGATGACATTGTAGCACTTACAGATAGATGATCTAATGATGACATTGTATCCCCTACCGATGTCACTATAGAACCTACTGATGGATGACCTACCGATGACACTATATCACATTATGATGTTGTTGTAGCACCTACCGATGACACTATAGAACCTAACAATGTATGACCTACCGATGAAATTGTAGCACATAGTGATGTCAATGTAGCACCTACCGATGGATGACCTACCGATGAAACTATAGCACCTACTGATTTCACTATTCACAAATGGATCATTGATGACACATTTCACAAATGCCTCACTAATGACACATTTCACAAATGTCTCACTGATGAAATTGTTCACTAATATCTCACTGATGACAATTTTAACAAATGTCTCACTGATGACATTGTTCACAAATGTCTCATCGAAAATACTATTCACATCTCTCTCATTGATGGCACTACTCACATCTGTCTCACTGATAGCACTATTCACATATGTCTCACCAATGGTATTGTTTACATCTATCTCACCAATGGAACTATTAAAAGAACTGGGAGAACTATTCACACAACTATAAATTTTGTAAAGTATTAGGAATAAGTCACCTTGACCTCCCAAAACACCTCAAACACCAAATTTTTACAAAGGAATGGATTAGAGAGGTCTGGGGAATTACACTGAGCATGAGTGTTGATCAACCGATGGAAGACCGTGGATTATAGTTATGGAATAAAAATGAAATATATTCAATCCCAAGGATTGAATAATGAATAAATTTGATGCAATGGATTAAATAGAGAATAGATTTTAAGTAACAGAAAAAATATTTATGGGGTTAGGGTTCGCCGTATGAGAGAAAAATGAGAGCCTCCATATGAAATAAAGAAACTAAAATGACTTCTACCCATCCCAGTTTAAATAATAAATCTTCTTAACATTTATTATCAATAAAAGACATGAAAAAGAAGATAATCCACATCGTTTATTCAATAATAGATGTGTAAAATGAGTTTTTCACATGGGTTATTGAATAATTGATTTGGAAAAACCTTCCATTTTATTTTCCACATCAATTATTGAATAAATAATGTGAAATATCTTTTTTTTCTTTTTTTATCTATAACCAATGGGGAAAATAAAAGAACAAGTTTTTCCACTTTTCTGATTAATAACAGATCTCAAAATCAAGTTATTTAATAATAGATGGGGAGAATCTTGTGCTTTTGTTTTTTGCGTCAACTATAGATAACCGATATCAAAAAAATGTCATACAAAATATATTATTTACTAGGGTTTTTTATATTGTTCACTTAGTTCCAACAATATCCCCTTATTTGACTCCATGATGAGATGGAAACTGAGGATTCCAAAACTCCCCCACCACACATTTACACCATACAAGGCCTTAAACACAAAACGCATTTCAAGTTACTAAACACACATCCCAACCAATCATAACACATATATTTGGAAGGATTCCCCTTAAATATCATCATGGATAATTAATAATCACCATGAAATTCTCCATAAGAGTCATGTAAACCAAAGAGTACAATTTCCTCACTCAATTATTTTTTAAAATCCACCCTAAGGCATGTCTGATATACTACCCATGGTTGATTATGGAAATCAATTCACTAAGATAACTATCACCAAGTGGATGTTTGGAAATACAAAACCCATACCATACATTCTAGAAATCTACTAAATCTATTATTTAAATAGTCAAATTATACCTGAAACACAAAATTCACAATAGAAAAATGTTTTAGCTAAGGTCTATCACATAATAATCTCAAATAAGCATACCCTATCATACTACCCTACCTTAATATACAACTAATACCATTTGGAATTTTATATAGAAACTTATAGCCTTATGATCTTTACAAATAACTGTCTGTGCATACAAATCATATTACTCATATACCCCACTAAAATCACTATCCTACCTCTCAACCCCATTTATAACCAAGGAAATAAATATTCCTAATCAAATCAACATGTCCTAATTAAGGCTCCCTAGATACAAACTCTTGGTTCTGGTGATAGAAAAACGTTCTTTATATTCTGTATTTGATACTAAGTGAGATAAATAAATCCTACCTTGTATATATTTCACATTAATATTACATCTTATAATAATCTTAAAAAGTCTTTAGAACATTTTGGTATAGTGTATTTAGATAGTAGATAGATGAAAAACGTATTTTACAATGCCTATAAAAATTCTTAAATAATAATACCATACTAAATCCCCTTTGATACTTATCCTAGGTTATTCCTATATTCATAACCTAGGTAATAGAATCATGAGAAATGGGTTTTCATAAATTATCATTAAGGGTAAACATAAGAGATGAAAATTGATTATCATAAATGTGTACAATATAAGCATTAGTGTATGAGAAAATCGCCAAGGTCCATGAACATAAAATTATAAAATCATACCCAAATAAACATGGATCATAAATAAAAAATCAAGGCCTAATAATGTGAGCATAATATTATACATGAGATATCATAATAAGATAATGTTTCAAAACAAAATATTATGGTACTAACATAATTATCAAAAATCATTTCCTTTGTTAGGGATAACTGTCGTGATGGTTAAATCCAAAGACATAATTCTCCACTATTGATTCATAACACAAATCATAAAAGTAACATGAGATATAAATTATAAGATTTTGTAATATAAAACCATCATGATCTATGAGAACATAACATATGAATAAGAATATGACATAAGAGTATTGAATAAAAGTGTAATATAAACATATATGTATAAATCATATATTAAGGATACCCACTAAGATATTCATCAAATTCATTGTAACAGACCAATTAATGATATAAGTAATCATTTAAAAGTTCATTAATATTTATTTATTACATAGTTATATTCATTATAAAATTATTAACTAATTTTTAAATAAAAAAGGAAATAGTTTTAATTAAAATATTTTCTTATAAATTTTTATTCAAAAGTATAATTTATAAACTATAATAATTTAATTTGAAATGATTAATTAAATTTTTGAAATATGTGTATCAATATTAATTTATGGTAAAATTTTGTGATTTTTAGAAACATGTTAATTTTTTAGGGAATAATGAAAAATACAGATTTTTTTACAACGATAATTTATTTTCAAAAAAAATCTAAATTATAAGTACCACTATGATTTGAGTTTTATTTTAGGTAAAAAAATTATTTATATATATGTAATTTTATTAATCATATTTTAATCATATCTATACTATATTTTAGTATAACTTTATTTTTTTTGTTTAAAAAACATTTTTATAAAAAAAATTTATAATGCATAATGTTTCCCAATTTTTATTTATTTAAAAAATACATAATTTGGAATTATTTAAATGAAATTTATATATAATATATTTATAAATTTTAATTGAAAATTCATAATATGATTATTACTAGTCATATAATTAATATAAAATCATATTATACTTGAAAAATATATTTCTTTAAAAATTGCATTTTCATCACATATGCATGTTTAATTTTAAATTAAATTATACCACTTATGTGTATTGAATTTGGAAAAATTATTATATATTTGGAATAACCATAATTTATATTTTATAATAAAGTGAAATTAATTAATTTTTTTCATAATGAATAGTCAAACCAATAAAAATATTTTATCGTGGTTAAGGTAAAAATGGGTTTATCAGTGGATTAAAATAAAAATATAAGGGATCAAAAAACCTAAAATTTGTATAAAGTATATTTTATGGAAATATTTATACCTTATAAAATATAATTATTTATTATATTCAATTTTGGAGCATTTTAGAATGTTAAAAATGTCGGTATAACTTTTTCTTTTCCAAAAATCGAATTATATCATCGCCCCGAGTTATAAAAGGCCAACACATCTCCTCTTCTCTACACACCTTTAAAGCCTTTTGGATCGGCCATGAAATAAATCATTAATTCCCAACCCATTTCTTATTTCACTTGGTTTTATCATTATATAATCTAGTAAGGCCTTAGGTATAATCCTAAACATGTAGTCCGAAGAAGAGGTGTTGTTCTTAACCAAGCATTTTTGTATTGTTTCTTCTTCCACCAACATAAAATATTATTCAAAAATGATGATATAATAAAACTAGTGTATAAGATATTAACATATGTTATTATGTTGATGTAATAACCAAAATAATAATCCTCTTCCATCATATAGGAAACGAAACCATCATTCTTGTGTACGATGGACTAGTGCCTCTTGAAACAATGTAATTTATTTTTAACCATCGAATCTTAAATATATGTACAATGATGGAATTTATTTTCATATATGATATTAATGACATATTTATCATTATTATAATATAATATATAATTTAATTTTTACCTTTCCATTCACTAAAAATTGATATTGGCATTCATCCGTACGTGTGGACTACCGCCTCCAAGAAGCGATGTGTTTATTTTTTCATCAACACATCACATGGAAGATTTATATAAGTATATTAAAATATATAATATAATATTTATGAATTTATTATCTTGATTTTATTTAAAAATATTAAATAACTTATTTCTATAATGATCATTAAAAAATGGAAATGTTCCTCATGCATACATACAACCTACTATCTTCATTACTATAACATAGTTCATTTTCCATAACCATAATTAATGATTGGTTTTAAAAGTATAGTTGATTATAAATATGATAATAATTTAATTATTATTTTTCTATATATTATGTAATAGTTTCAACTTTTACCATAGTCAATCTATCGAAATCATTTTGGACATATAAGCATAATACCATCAAAACATCCAAAGTGAACTTAAATGATTGAATAATTGTGTATAACATGGTAAGAAATAAAATAAACAGAATTATAAAATAGAAAAAATATTATTAATAATTTTAATAATTAACATAATTTTATTATTTAATATGATAAATAACATACATGACATTTTATACTCAATGTAATAGATACTTTAACTTGAAACCTCGTTTTAAATGCATTGTGATTTATTTTCAAAATCATTCTCCTTAATCTCCATATAATTAAAATTATGTTATGAATTTTTTTTATATGAAAATAATATTTATGAAGGATATTTTATGTCTATATTAACTTTATTTCAAAGGTTTTCAAAAAGGAAACTTTTAATGAAATTTTTTAATTTCTTTATAAAAGAAAAAAAGAATGTTCTATTTTAACACATACGCTGACAACGAATTTCCAACCACCATAACTGTTATTTAAAGTTTGGATTCCTTTATAAGATTAAATTTTTATTCCAATAAAATACCTCTTTCCCATATATATATATTTTTTGTTATTAAAAATGGGTTTTTAAAGGAATTGGGTATTTTGATATCCCAAAATATTTTTCATATAGGTCTGAAAGATTTATTTAAGGGTTTATGATGAATATTTGAAGGATTAAAATGTTTTATTTGTGATATGGTCCTTGTAAATTATTTATAATATAGTTTGATCTCCATTACAACTCACGGCTATTCCCAATATAGCTTATATGATTGGTGTGTCTAGATAACACCGGGTGAACCCATTATAGCATATACAGACGATGTGCCCAGAAAGTGATCCAACACATTGGGTAATTATCATATTCTCTAAATAATTATATTGGAATTCGATTTTATGGTTATTACAATTTGTAATAGTTATGTAAGGGTTATGTATAGTTGATGTATCAAATAAACCTACATGAATTTTATATTCTTTCTAATGAGTTTCCATGGAAATCATTTATTATCAAAAGGTAATATAGTTGATATTTTTTAAAATAAAGATGAATCCATTTCTGGGTAAATTTGTATATTTTGACTAAAATTTTTCCATTGGTTTTCATTTTTTTCACTAGACTAATGAATATATTCATTTTATGTCCCTTGATGAGATTTCTGTTCTCATTCCATGTTTCTTTAAAAAAATCATAGGGGGGTTAGAAAGGAATAATTCAAGTTGAATGTAATGAATATTTTTCATGAAAATAAAATGAGTTTTATATTTAAATTCTTATACTATAGTGAAAATGGATATTGATCGGAAGTATACACTTTGGAATATGTGGGACTCTTATCTATGAGTTATAACCTTATTCAATAAAACTCTAAACTAGAAAATATGCTCAAATGTAAGAGAACTACTACAAAATAGACATTTAACAGAGTTTGCCTTTATCAGTTATAATAAAAATTGATGATAAAGGGTGCCCATTATCAGTACATTTTTTAGCACTAATAAAGGGAACAAATTATCAGAACTTTTTTAGCACTAATAAAGGTACTGAATAAAATAAATAAATTAAACAAATAGAAGTGATTAAATTAAATAAAATATTAGCAATTCTATTAATTAAATAATTATTGATGAAAATGAATAAATTTAATATACATATATATATGTTATAAATATTAATAAATATTATATATTAAATACATTGATATTTAAAATGAATGAATTCAAATAATTAAACAAATTAAAAATTAAAAATTATTAAATTATAATAAATATTAAATATTTTATTAATTAAATAATTATTTATAAAAATGAATAAATTTAATATATATGTATATATATATAATATAAATATTAATAAATAGTATATATTTATATAAATTTGAAAAAATAAAATAAATAAAAAATTGAAAATTGTAATAATTAAACAAAAAATTTAAAATGAATCAATTATAAAATTAATAAAAATTTATTAATAAAAATGAATATGTTTAATATAAACATATATATTAATTTTAAATTTTATTAAATATATATATATATATATAATATAAACGTTGAAAATGAATAAAATGTAATAATTAAAAACACATTATTGCTTTATTCATTTTTAATAGTTTTTAAAAATAATTATTTATTAATACATTTAATATATAAATACATTCATATATATTTCTATATATATATATATATATGAATGTGTAATATTTCCTAAAATATGATTTATATAACAAAAATATTTATGCTTCCATATTAAATAAGTCATATATTTACTGAAGAATGATTTATAATTAAAAATATATATGGAATAAAAATACTGACTAGTTGTATCGAATAATGGAGATAATTGATTTTCATTTTATTTTTAAATTAAAAATGTGTTAAACATGTGTTACATTGATTTCACATATATATATATATATGTGTGTAATTAATTAATTTTTATATATTATGAACACCCACAGATATTTTTATAATTAATGAAATCTTATATATATATACTTACATACTATAACTAACAATTATATAATTAATTAAAATTTTTGAATTCATTTTAAAATTAAATTATAAAATTATACATTTAATTTATTATGTTTTTAGTCAGTAAATTTTATTTATTTATTTTTAACATTATTATAGTTAAGTATTAATTGATTTTTAATATTTATATTTTTTTTTCGGAATTTAATCCTTTTATGTTATCTATTTATATATATTTCCTAAATATTTTTTTAATATTTTAAATATATGTTCTCTTTTATTTCAATATATATCCATATTTTTAAATAATGTTTATTTAATTAACAGAACTTGTCTACTTTGTCAATATTTTTAAAGTGTACTCATCTTTAATTATTCAATTTCACTCATTTTTAACAAGCATAAATTTAATATTGTATATTTATTAATAATGTTAAAAATATATTTGTAAACACATATTTATAAATAATTATATTTATAAATGTATATTTATTATATTTATATATTTATATATTTATAATTATAAATAAATAAATATTTTTTTAAAAAAATGTCTATATAATTATAAATAAATAATTATATATATTAAAATAATAATAAGTTTATGATAAATTTATTTAAATAATGAATATATTTACTATATTTATATTTATATATAAATCAAGGCTCAAATCAAGTCACAAACACATCCATGGCTCGAATCGAAGGATCGAACAAATCAAATCTCGAACAAATCGAAATCTCGAATGAATCCAAGATTTCATGCACGATATCTCTACATTCTATCAGAAGAATCAAAGATTGAATCCAAGTTATGTAATTTCCCCTCCTCCCCACTCACTGATTTCTTGTTTCGGTTCCTCGCAAGGTGCTCTTGAATTAGGTGGTTTTCTTTGATGAGTAAGCCATGTATTTTTGGGTGCATCAAATTTGTGTTGATTTTATTGAATAGTTGTGGGTATTTTAAATTTATGAGGAAGTATGGGTCTTCTAGTTTTTGAGTTAATTACTATATAATATTACCATATATATGTTTATATTTTGGTATCTAGTAGTAAAAACCTTATTTTTAGAATATATAGTGTTATGAATTAGCTCCAATGATATTTTTAATCTGGGTGAAATCCCCATCAATAGAAGAATATATAATGGATTTCTTCCCACATCCAATGATATGGAAGATATAGGATAACCCCTCCCCTAGTGAGAGACATACTATTCAAATTATAGATAATACTATGAAGGCATGTCCATCTAAATTCAATTATTCCATATAGAGAATTGGTAAATGTCCTTGTGAGTTATACTTGGTATATTTACCATTTTTCTTTAAATTAAAAAAATTAGGTTTTTATTGATGGAATATTGTCTCATAATATTATTGAGGTTATGTCTGGGTTCTTTATCATGATTTTGGTTCTAGTTCTGACTTTTCCGCACTCCCTCGTGGGTTTCTTAAGTTTTTACTATGTAAATTAATTATGAAAATTAATTATAATTTTTGAGATCGTAGTTTTAATGATAAATAATCATGTCTTCAATAACACTAATAAATTTATTGTTTTACAGTAAGTATTCTTTGTTCTGAGAACATGTGGTAAATCTTTCAAAGTGTGGGATACAATTGTCCACGACACACCATCAGCATAGAAATCTCTAAGTCTAATATATTGTTAGGATATCACACTGTCCGACTTTCATATTGATAGATTGAAGAATTGAAAAAGTATGAGACACCATCGGTCAACACACCACTAGATGTCACACCGCCAGAATCATACCACCAACCCTGAAAACCATCTAAGTTGGAGACACCGTCGTATAATACACTTTCATACCACACACTGATAGTTGAGACACCACCAGTGTCACACCACCAGTGTCACACTACCAGTGTCACACTACCAGATCAAAAAACAGCCAGGTCTTGACACCGCCAGATCCTAAGACATTGTACGGTCCTGAAAATCCAGCAAAAGGAAGGAAAATACACTTGGATTTTGTGAAAAGCTAAGAAATAAAAATTGGATTGAAAATTTGAGATGGAATGTGAAGAAATAAAATTCTTCAAGAGAATATGGCTTGGTCGTGTACCATCAATGAGAAAGGTTCGTAGAAGGCATAAGAGTGGAAGGAAAGGGAGAGATCATGGGGGATGGGAGAAAAGTAGATGAAGAATGTAGAGGGTGTAGAAGAAATTTCTCCTGCACCTGAAGTAGTTAGCGGATTCCATCCCACGAACAATAAATAGTTCATGGAATCCAACTTGTGAACCATATAGAGAAAGCATTTTGCGATGCTCCACCCTAAGAACCATATTCAGAAGAGTCTCTACAGCCAACCACTGAACCAATAAAAAAAAATATAATAAGAACGGTTCATGGATGACCATATGCGGAAGACGTTTCCCTGATTCCCATATGTGGAAGAGGGTTTGTGGATTCCCCTATGTGGAAGATAGTACGCGACATGATCTTCTACGTACCATCATATGCGGCCAACTTATCTACGTACCATCATACGTGGACAACTTCTTAGCATACCATTATACGCGACCAACTCATCTGCGTACCATTCTAAGCATCCAGTTCTTATGCGGACAGCTCTTACATGGCTAGGGATATGGGGAAAATAGTTCACACCCACCGGTACATACTAAGGGGCCTGCACCCCCGCTTGGGATCATTTTCGGGTTGTGGTCCCAACCCTCCAGGTTGGTCCCTTCGTTACTATTATTGACCCCTAAGAAAGATGGAGAGTCGCACCGCGAACTTTTCATGCCGGGTCAGTGACATTTTCGATTCCATCCTTATTCCACCCACACATTCATTCCATAAATTCCATGAGAATAGACATTCCTCATGCACCTCCAGAAAACCCTATCACCAGCCTCCTATTCCAAGTTTACATAGACCTCCATGGAAAATCACCACCTGGGTGTTTCTTAAATACCTGAACACATACTTTCCATCAATCAAACACTATTTCTATGGTGATTTTGGATCCTCATAAAGCTCCATGGCCATCAGAACTGGAAGTCCAGTGTCCTACAGAAACCTTTTTTTGACTATTCACGTCATTCCCCAGTGGCTCTGCATATAAATCCTACAATACAGTAATCAATCAATGGAAAATTCATCCTCAAGAGAGTCCTTTCCTACCTCTGTACTTATCAATGGATTCCATTCCCCATATCATTTTCCCATATCTATGATTCCATAAAGTCACAATTTATACATTCCTTCCCTCTCAAGTTCGAGGCATGTAAGAACATCCCAGCCTAATTATCCTTTTGTAAATAATGGATCCTTCCCTCCATGGTCCAAATTCATTGACCTTAAACTATGAGTTACTGTCCATACAACATGATGATAAATTGTACGGTATTCATCCATACCATATGACATTAAACTATCCAGTAGTAGCCCTATTCAAATGATGTTAAACTATGATGCCATTTTCCAATTTATACGAATTTAAACTATAGTATACTAGGATATTTCAGATCTCGATAGACATTCATGACAATTAGAAAATAAAGTCATGTGTCCTACAGACACCTTCATTTGAATATGCGCATCATGCCTCGATGGCTCTGCATATGACGCCTACAAGATGGTTTTCAATCAAAGGAAATTTATCCTCAAAAGATTCCTTTCCTACCTCTATACGCCTCAATGGATTCCATTCCCCATATAATTTCTCCTAATTAGAGAATCCCTAAACTCACAGTTTACACATTCCATACCAATCATGTTTGAGGCATTTCAAAACATCCCAACCTAATTATTTTACAGTTAATAATGGCTCCTTCCCTCCACGGTAAAAACTCTATGACCTTAAAGTTTTCATACTGAACTCATTCTGATAAACTATACAATATTCATCCATACACCTGACATTAAACTATTCAGTTACTGTCCTATTCACATGATGTTAAACTGTGATGCCATCATCCAAGATATATGACTCTAAACTGTAGTATACTTGGCAATTTAGGATCTCCATAAACATCCACGACCATCAAAAAAGGATGGATAGTGTCCTGAGGACACCTCTTTTGGACTATACACATCATGCCTTAGTGGATCTGTATATGTTTCCCACAAAAGGGCCTTTTAATAAGAGACAAATTCATCCTCAGGAGTGTCCTTTCCTTCCTATGTATTCCTCAATGGATTCCATGCCTCATGTATTTTCTCCTAATATGATATCCTCTATAATCATGGTTTGCACGTTCCTTCCTTCTCATGATTGAGGCATGTGAGAAAATCCCAACATGATTATCCTCCAATTAATCATCATCCAAGCTATATGACTTTAAACTGTAGTATACCTCATATAATGTTCTGGGGCCCTCCCACTAAGGTATGTCCCCAATATTTCAATTCAAGGCTGCATGACCTTTAATTCCATTCCACATGGAAAGTTTCATCACTTTGTGCCCTCAACCGTGGTCGCCTTGGCCTCTTTCTCCACGGTATCTCCCTCCCCCACCAGCAGGGGAGGAGGTATGTGCATTTTTGAATCATTCAAATCTTCTTGTTTCTCACACTGAGCATGACTCACTTGGGCTTAGAGGTTTGGGGGGATTACAACATCAACACACATTTGGATCTATGAGAAATCTGATTCCTGATCGAATCAGGATACGTTGGACGCCTATCAGAAGGCCCGAGCTCAAAAAGGGTTCACATCCCAAAAGGGTCCACCCAATCATGTGTGTCAAATGGGAATATTCCATGCGTAAACCCCTCAATATCCAAACTACATGGGATCTGATTCCTTTCCAAAGGATACATAGAAATCCCTCCTTGTGGGCCAGATCCCAACATCAAGTCACTTTCTATTCCCCCTGGATGAAGATAAGATACAAAGTGCCTTATAATATTGATAAGTCAGTGTCACCTATGTGGCATCAAACATATACATGCTCACGATGATCTTGTAAACCAAGGGTAGCCCATGGACACACTCTTCGGGAATGAACCAAGCATTCATGAACAAATTAGCATGACTTAAATCTCTAACAGAGTCCCAAAATAGTCAACAATCCTCCCCCGGAAGGGTGTGGTAAGTGTGAACTTCCATCCTCTCAACCAATGGATTCCTCAAGTGTCGTTGTCCAAATTTTCATCCAATGAGTTCCTACCTTTGGAAATCAGGTCCCTGAATCATGGATACCAGGGCTATTGGGAATTCTTGGCTCCATGAATAAACTTGTTGGAGACCATCTGAGGACGCTACATCCGAGAAGGACAGATTGCATGAGTGCTTGACCCCCATGCAATCACCCGCTACTACCAACAGTTCCCCACATGGTTAATTAAACCTCCTATAAAGGATAATGACATTGAACATGTCGAAACAAAGGAATGATAAATCTCTATTTCCTCATCACCCATAAATGCACCACCTTAGAGGTACAAAAAAATGGTGAACCCGACTTGAATCCTTTACCAAGGTGGTGGTTCTACCAACAATGATAAAAGAAAAAAATAAATTACACGTCAGACCATTTTTTCAGCCCTGGTATGTGCAAAACTCTTCACCTCAGAGGAAGAACAAAAATGGTGAAACTGACATGAATTCTTAACCAAGGTGGCGGCCTCACCCCACTTAGGCCTCTTCACCCTGCATTAAAAGAAAAGGGGAATGGGGCCCAGATGAATTTCCAAATATGCATATGTTTGAAGGAATGATACTTGGATGAAGTTGTGTGCTATGTATGTCGTATACATGTATTGTAGGTTCCCGCAGAGAAACCTTCAATCCAAATTAAATCCCCATGCTACGTAAAGATGCACACATTAGTGATCTCATGGGCGGTCGGGGCCTCAATGAAGAGCATGACTCCATATCCTCCCCACCATCTTCAATGTTGGTTGTCCAATACGCTGATCAAAGACACCACCGAAATGGTACTCTCCACACACTGGAAGTCGTAAGACTAGCCCTCCAGTCTGTAAAGGTCCGCTAGCTGCGTCTTCAGCTACTGCCAGTACCTTGACACATGGAGGACCCAGTGGTCACCTCAAATCATTTTAGGAGCCTATCCCAGGAATGTGATAATGACTAACTCTCTTACCTTTGGAAGGATGATGATGTCAATGTTTACAACATCATCCCTGCTGCACAGGGTCCCTAACCACGGGCCCTCCCCAGAGAGCATCGCCACCGGCACCAGACTACCAGAACTCCTCCCACCAAGGAGGACCTTATGCAAAGGGAACCTGCCAAAGTCAAGGAGACCTGGGCCCCTTAGGCTTCCATCCACGGGTGGAAAATATATATCTAGGGACACGCTATCACCCTGGTTTCTGTGGAGAAACTCTTCCATACTAAGGAGGGAAAATTCCATGGGAAGACACATAACTCTGCCCAATCCACTCAAGCCCACCCTAGAAATAGGGTGGCACAATATGAGCACATGTAGGATTCTTCTAGTGCTCACCAGTCCCGCCATGCAAAAAGAGAATCAAGCTACAGCCAGATGAAAATATCTACCGACACACAACACACCCGCCATAAAAATAAAACAGAAATTATATATACAAAAGCACAAATACCTATTGATGCATACCAAGCCCTCCATCCAAATAGGGTGGCACTCATCTATACGTCGACACAAAAACCTGCTGACACATTCCAAGCCTGCCATCAAAATAGGGCAACAACATGCTATACGTAGGCACAAATACCTACTGATGCACAAGAATCCAATAATCCAAATAGGGTGGTAAGAAAATATGAGCAGAGTGAAATTTATGAGGATGCATACAAAGCCCATGAGAAAAATACAATGACAAGAGTGACGATGAAAATCCCTGATCTTGAATATGAAGACCAACAATAAAATATAGTGGAAACTAGAGAAGAAAACCAGTGATAGACTCATTTCTCTGCCCTGTCACAGGAGAACTGCCAGTATCTACTAGCATCTCATGGAGGACCGAATCAGACACAAACTCCTGCTCCGACATCAAAATAGTCCTTTATTCCCATTCTAGCCAAAGATTTATCCCATCATATCCTATACATAATAGAATATCATACATTGATTCAGACCATATCCTCCAGACATGCCAAGATATCAGTTCATCGGCAGAAAAGGTGAGAAATCGAGACCACGACCTGATTTCCTTGAATGGAATGACTCACTCGCAAAATGAGTTAGTCAGACTGGAGTAGTTATGCATCCCTGATATAGTCTTGTATGGTTGAAGGTAATATCCCGTGACATACGAACAACTAGATCAGGAACAAATACCCTATCCAATAGGGGGACTCTTGTCCAATGTGGTGGTCGCCCTAGGGTGGGCATATATCACTACTAAAACTCAAGATGATTGTCGGTGTATCCCGACGACATCGTGGGACCCAACGTGATGGGAACCCATATATAAAGGCCATTAGCAACCACATATGGCCCCAGTTACCCACAAGAGATCACCCAAAAATGAAAAGAACCAAAGGAAACTGGAAAATGAAGAGCACGTACATGATCCTGCTCTGCTGAATGCTGGGGTTCTTGAAACCCCCAAACATTTATCAAAAAAATGATTAAGACCCTATCAATCCATTACCAAATTATAGAAGTGGTAGTATCATTTGTGTTGTAACTCCCCACGATGTCTCTACAAGTAGCTCTGAAGGTCCTCCACATAGCACCAATGGGGGCATACACTATGGTTCAAGAATTATTGATCATGAGAGCCTATATCATTATGGGTTTCAGGGTAGCCCTCCCCTAGAAATAAAGATCAGACAACAAGAAGGTCATCCCCTTAATGTCATCTTCCCTGATGTTCCTCCTGATGGTATACACTACAAATATTCTTCTCTCTATTTTAAGACATCATGTCATGATGGTAGTCCTCCACAGGATGATGTTCATTGCAAATTACCTCCCTGAAATTAAATTTTTTGTGAAGGTACTCCCCAAAGTAACACCAAGAAATGAGAAGGTCCTCCCTTCATTGCGGTACACCCTGAAGGTCCTCCCCAGGATGTACACTGCGGAAATTCTCCCTGCATCACGATATCAAGAAAAGATGGTAGTCCTCACCATGATGACAGTCATTACGAAGGCCCTCCCCACAATTGAAGTTACTATGAAGGTCCTCCCCATGGTGACATCAAGTAGCAAGAAGGTCCTCCCCTTGAAATATCCCTCCCTAATGGTCCTCCCCAGGGTACACGCTGTTAGAAAAATTCCCACAGTCTGGCATCAAGTTTCCATGGTAGAACTCTCCATCGCTGAACCACTTTCGAAGGACATCCTTGAAATAAAAATACATGATGGCAAGAAGGTCCTCCCCTTGCCAGAACAAATATGAGAAAGCCCTACTATGTTGAGGCACTCAGAAAGGAGCTAGGCACATCGACCACTCCTTCTATAATGAGTGATATTCTTTCCCAAACAGAGGATGGTCTGGGTCCACGCTCATCATCTAAGCCACCCCCTCAACATCCTCAAATCAATAAGCCCCCACCATCTCGATTTCTTGGAACAATATCATCAAGAATCAGTTGATCTAGGTATATTAAGTAGAGGAGCCTCCAAGAGAATAATAGAATTCTATTTTACTTGTGAGAAGACAAATAACTAGGGATAATATACCAGTGATGTATTTCCCTATGACCTATTCTCACATTGACATATCGGGGGAATTGTCTGGGGAATGCATGCATGACATTCGCCTCAATATATGGACAAATCATCGAAAACTGAAAGAAAAATCCCTACCCTATGAAGGATATGTGGACCATGTCAGCACAATAGGGGTCCATCTCCATCTGATTGACTTGGAAGCCCTCTCGTGTACAAGGTATCCATAATCAAAAATATGAATGAAAAACCATGAACTGACTTGCCTCCATGCACTGCATAAATTGTGTCGCCTCATTGGCAATGCCCCGGTTGGAGTTCACAATCAGGGGTGGGGAGAACATGGATCTTTACACATCACCCCACATATATTCCAGCAATCCCTAATGGAAATTAAATCCTGAAATGTCAAAAACTAGAGTCAATAGTCAAATGAAACACCTTCTCATGAAAGATGGGATACTCAACAAAAACCAGCCCGAAGTAAGTCTCAAAAGTATCAGGGCCGAAGAGGTCAAGCCATCAAAAAACATCTAATTCAGATGAGTAAGAACATCTAGAAGGCTTCCTAACTAAGGGAAACCAACTAGAAAGTAGTGAACATGTCTTCAAAATACCATAGACCCTCCACAGGACCAATTCCACACTCGGCATAAACCCACGTGGGAGCACATGAAATCGAAAGAGTGGCCACAGCGGCAGCTACTGGCGTGATACGGGAAAAACCTTATCCCCCAGGTCTGGGGGAATTTATAAATCAAAATTCTCTTATAAGACCAACAAATCTGGTCTGTAGTGCATTAATCAGGGAATGAGAACCACCATAGTCTATAGGGATGGGGGAATTTTTACCTCAAATCCCTACATGGAGGACGTCTGTTATCCATCGTCAAGGAAGAACAATGGATAGAGGAGTTAACTATTCCACCCTGTCTTGTGGTCCACACCCTCCGAGACAAAGGTGTGTTACGTGGTCATACTAAGGCTCCCTTCAGTTCAATATTTGTCAATAATCCTGAAGAATACCACATAATAGAAGGATAAAGTCCAATAAAGGGTGAAAGAAGCCTTCCTACTATTCAGATCCAGGTACACCACGCCAAATGTGTTATGCCTCAGTGAACATGGTGAGAATAAAACCCACGGATCACACAAAAAATAACATAGGGGTCGAGGAAAAAATGAAAGATGGTTCCCTCCCAGAGGCATTCCGCACCAAGCCTGATGGTGTGCATACCGAGAACTAGAGGGCGGCCCTAAATCTGGGTTCCCCTTTAATCAATCTGACATTACCTCCCCCACAAAACTCCCACAAAGAGAAAAATAAATCCAAGGTCGTCTTTGACCTACCTCCTCCTCCCCAAGAGATTGTGTCCCTCACCATTGACGAAAGGTTCACCAAGGAGGAGGAACAAATGAAAGAGCATAGAAGAATTAATGTTGAGCTATGTCGAGGGGGTCATCTCTCCGGATGTTTTCCCTTTACAGAACGTCAGCAGGTGCTTCCAGAAGAGTTTCCCATACCACAGGCACTCATCGCGGTGAATGAGTCCAATCCTAGAGGACCGTTAAACCCATCACTAGAAGGAAATCAAGACTTCCCTCCATTGGAAAGGCAGTTGGAATATACCCAGGTGAACCCACAACTGATTCCTCCAGTTGGACATCCACCCCAAATTCCAATTGCAGCGGCACACCCAATATTGGCCCCTTCTACACCAGCCCAAGATGAAGCCTAAAAGGATATGCATCAAGGTCTCTTTAACACTGTTGAAAATCTAACAGCCTGACTAGAAGTATTGGAAGGGAGACGTTCTTCGATAAAACCAGAGCACAAACCCTACCCCAATTGGGTGAGCAATGTTCTTCCATGACCAATCTTTGGGAACCCCATATTCTTAGTATTCAATGGCTCGGAGTTCACATTCTGGGAATTGAAAATGACTTGCGGCCCACTTTAATCAGTGTTTCCATGCCTATTGAGGAATAGGAGGAATATACCTTCTTTTTAAAGAAGAATCAAGATGTGTTTTCTTGGAATTACATAGAGATTCTATGCCTCACTCCTGATGTATCAACCCATCATATGGGGTTTACAGAAGATCATCAGAGCTATAAACATGCAGCCAGAAGGACCCACCTGATGCCTGCTTCCAAAATAGAGGCTGAAGTCGATAAACTGATCAAATATATCTTTATATAGGATCTCCAATATCTGATCTGGAAATCCAATATAGTCCCTATCAAAAAGAATAATGGAAATATTAGAATATTCATCAACTTTAGGGACCTTAATCGGAATTTCCCAATAGAGAACCTCTCGGTCCCGATCACAGAATTGTTGATCGATGCAACGGTTGGATATGAAGCCCTCTACTTCATAGATGGATATTATGGATATAATAAAATCCAGATAGCCTGAGGAGACAAAGAATCTAACTCTTTTAGGTCCCCTCAGAGGGTGTTCTATTAAAAATTGATTCCCTTCTGTATAAATAATGTTGGCTTCACGTATCAGTGCGCCATGCATCACATCTTCATTCCCTTTTTGGAAAAATGTGTCGAGTGTTATGTTGACGGCATGGTGGTTAAGTCACAGCATCATTCAAAACACCTAGTCAACCATGAAATTGTCTTCAAAAAATTGTGATAGCAGAGTTTAAAGATGAATCCACTGAAATGAACCTTTGGAGTTACCTCATGAAAATGTATCGGCTTCATCATATGCAATCGTGGCATCGAATTCAACCCCGAGAAGATGAAATCCATTCCTAGAATGTCCCCACCTTGTAACCTCACTAAATTGAGAGGTCTCCATGGGAACCTCGCCTACATTCGTTGCTTCATAGCCAACCATGCAGGTAAATGTTTACCTTTCACCAAGATCATGAAGAAATGAGTTATATAGGAATGGGATAACGATTAGCAAGAAGAATTTGTTAACTTCAAAAGATATCTCTTAAGCCCAATGGTGTTCATGCCTCTAATTGAGGGGAGACCACTAATTTCATATGTAGCTACCTTGGAGCAGTCATTAGGAGCCTTCCTCGTGCAGAAAAATGATACCGGCAGTGATAACAAACTCTACTACCTCATCTAGAAAATTATTGATGCTAAAAATCAATATTCTAAGATTGAAAAAAAATATCTAGACCTAATATTTACAGTTCAGAAGCTCATGCATTACCTAAAGCACAATGAGGTCCACTTGGTCTCCCACTACAACCCACTCAAGTATATTCACAACCATCTCATGATGAATGGGGGTCTATAATGATGGGAGGTCATCCTAAAACAGTTTGACATATGGTATGTTCCCCAAAAGGCCATCAATGGTCAGAAGTTAAAAGTCTTCTTGGTCAAGATCCCCTCATAATATACAACACCATTGGATACCAAACATCTATATGAAAAGGTGTTTTCCATCCAAGGGAACCTACAGATGTGGGAAATGTACTTCGACCGTGCTTCCCAAAGCCCGACATGGAAAAGGATGGGTGATCCCAAGCTCAACAAAGTGGGCATGGGAGTCATACTCGTATCTCCTAAAAATTCCATCTTTCCTTAATCTTTTCTTCTTTCATAAGGGTGTAAAAACAATGAAGAGAAGTACTAGTTATTCATTACAGGATTGGAATTGGCACTCCAGGTGAAAGATAAACAAATAATAATAATTGGTGATTCAGAGATAGTCATCAAACAGGTCAGTAGTGACTATGCTATCAAGAAAAAATTATTGGTTACATTAATGAACCATGTTCAAGCAGTGATGGAAGAATTACCATCAGAACTATCGTTGACTCATGCCCCCCGATCAAAGAATTATTAAGCCAATGATTTGGAAAATGCATCCACCACCTTGGATGATCCCTACTGGGATGAAATAGTCATTAGCATTTCTCACTGTTGGATGGTCTTGTCATGAATCCATAACAATATGGAGGAAATTGATGAAATTAGCCATGTTCCTAGGCCTTACGGTCATACCACCTATTGGATGACACCCATTACAAGTTACCTTCGCAAAAGGGAACTCCAACTAGTTAGGGATGAAAGGGAGTAGGTCTGAAGATAGGCAGTTGATTTTACCCTATAAAATGGTGTGAACCAAGATAAGGTCCTCTACAAAGAAGGACTTGACGAAGTCCTTCTCAGGTGCATTGATAGAGAAGAGAATGTTTCTTTAATGAAATAAGTGCACGCCAGAGCTTGTGGAGAACACCTGTCAGCAACCAAGATCCCTCACCAAATCTATAGGCTTGGGTATTACTGGCCCACCATGATACATGATTGCGCCACATTCATTAAGAAGTGTCATTCCTACCATGTTCATGATAATTTCATACACTACCCCCAGAGTTTCTTCATGCGACTAAATACTCTTGTCCCTTTTTCGCATGGGGGATGTATTTTGTGGGACCACATCCTCACGCTACAACTAGACAATTCAAGTTCATAATCACACCAACTGACTTCTTTTCTAAATGGTCTGAAGGCATAACCCTTAAATAAGTTGGGTCAAAAAACATCATCAGCTATGTGAAGGCCAATTTCATCACTATATATTGTGTCCCTCATACAATATTGACAAACAACGGCACCAACTTCCTCTCTATTGAGTAGGATAAGTTGTACTAGGAATATGGAATCAAGGCCAACCGGTCATCCCTGTAACACCCTATAATGGTAAAGGGTCAAATGAATAAATGATATGACTCATGTCAACATGGTGAACCTTCTTTTTCGGGAGCCTATCTGATTAGAACTCCACAGTTAAGCATGTTTGGCCTAGAGTAGTGATCAGGATGGGTGGCCATCTGGGAAGTTTTCTAGGGTGTGTGTGTGAGTGAGGAAAAAGCACACTATAAAGGACATGTGTTGTTTTGTGGGGACTGTCATTAGTCAGATGACCCGTTCAGGCACATGGGTGATCCCTAGGGTGGGGACCACGGGTCTACGGGGAAACTGGTGGTACCTGGTGGGATAAGACCTGATTTCCATGATAAGGTAGCGTGTCTATGCTGTCATTGGGACCCAGTTGTCACATTTGGTATCAGAGGTGTTACCTAGCCTTAATTGTGGTGCACTACCTAGGTTGAGATGTAGGGTCTACAATGATGATGTTGTGCTCTAAAGGGGGGGGGGTGATTGTAACACTCAAGAATAAGAAAGGGTTAAATGACTAAATGATATGACTCATGTCAATAAGGTGCACCTTCCTTTTCGAGAGCCTATCCGATTAGAACTCAACAGCTAAACATGATTGGCATGGAGTAGTGATCGGGATGGGTGACCTTCTGGGATGTTTCCCAGGGCTAGGACCCAAAGACCATATTAATGTGGGGAGTCTATGCTGTCAGCGGGATCCAGTTGTCACATTTGGTATCAGAGGTATTACCTAGCCTTAAGTGTGGTGCACTTCCTGGGTTGATATGTAGGGCCTACAATGAGGACGTTGTTCTATAAAGGTGGGGTGATTGTAACACCCCAGATTGATAAATGGTTAAATGGTTAAATTATATGACTCATGTTAATAAGGTGCACCTTCCTTTTCGAGATCCTATCATATTAGAACTCCATAGTTAAATGTTCTTGGCCTTGAGTAGTGATCAGGATGGGTGACCATCTGGGATGTTTCACAGGGTGTGTGTGAGTGAGGACGAAGCACACTGAAAGGGATATGTGTTGGTCTGTGGGGACTGTCATTAGTCAGATGACCCGTTCGGGCACATGGGTGAGCCCTAGGGTGGGGACCACGTGTCTGTGGGGCAACTGGTGGTACTTGGAGGGCCAGGACATGATGGCCATGTTAAGGAAGGGTGTCGGTGCTATCACTGGGACCCAGTTGTCACAATCCCGCTACTACGTGGCTTCCAATGGGCAGTAATAGGATTTCAACAAAACCATGTTCAACATACATAAAAAGATGACCGACACGGATAAGAAATTGTGGCCAGACAAAATCATTCATACTTTGTGGGATTACCAGACTACGACTCGCACCTCCACTCACAATACCCCATACTCACTAGTATATGAGGAAGAGGCAGTGTTACCTATTGAGATCCAAGTGTCATCACTTCATGTGTCCATTTGCAATAAAATTTCCATGGATGATCAAGGTGAACCTTCCTTTTCAAGAGCCTATCCAATTAGAACTCCACAGTTAAACGAGCTTAGGCTAGAGTAGTGATCAAGATGGATGACCTTCTGGGACGTTTCTTAGGGTGTGTGTGAGTGAGGATAAAGCACACTAGAAAGGACATGTGTAGGTCTTTGGGGACTTTCATTAGTCAGATGACCCGTTCAGGCACGTGGGTGAGCCCTAGGGTGGGGACCACATGTTTGTGGGGCAACTGGTGGTACCTGGCAGGCCAGGACATGACGACCATGTTAAGGTGGGGTGTTTGTACTGTCTCAGGACCCAGTTGTCACAATCCTGCTACCACGCAGCGTCCAATGGGCAGTTACAGGCTTTCAACAATACCATGTCCAACATACATCAAAAGATGGTTGACAAGGATAATAAATTGGGGCTAGAAAAACTTCTTCATGCTTTGTGGGCTTACCGGACCATGAACCGCACCGCCACTCAGGCAACCCCATACTCACTAATATACAGGGCATAGGTAGTGTTACCTATCGGGGTCTAAGTGTCATCAATTCGTGTGTCCATTTGAAATTAAATTTTCCATGGAAGAACAATTCAAGAGATGGTTTGATGAATTGGAGAAGTTAGATGAAATAAGGCTTCACACTCTGCACCATTTGGAAATCTACCAAAAATATATTGCATGAGCCTTCAACAAAAAGGTTCACCTTCAATCTTTCATTGAAGGAGAAATGGAGTTAGTTCTCAGAACCCCAATGATACTAGGGAAGAAGCCCCTGAAGCTTGAACCGAAGTGGGAGGACCATATGTCATACATCGGGTTTTGATGAATTGGAGAAATTATATGAAAGAATGCTTCACACTCTACACCATTTAGAAGTCTACCAAAACCAGATTGCACGATCCTTCAACAAAAAGGTTCACCATTGATCTTTTTTGAAAGAGAAATGATGTTAGTCGTCCGAACCCCAATGATACTCAGGAAGAATCCCCTTAATATTTAACCAAAGTGGGAAGGACCATATGTCATAAATCGGGTTTATTCCAATAGAGCGTACACCTTGATATAAATGGAAGAAAATCTCATCACGACTCCCACAAATGTGAATTTCTTGAAGATATACTTCACATAAAAATGATCCCATATCAAATTCCAAGATCTACGAAATTAAACTATGAGTCATAAAAAATTCCCATGTCTGTTGGTCCAAACAATAACACCTTAAACTATGAGTCATAAAGGATGCCCTGATATCATCGTCCAAACTCTATGACCATAAACTATGAGTCATAAAAATTTCCTCCCAATGTTAAGGCCCAAACTCTAAGACTATAAACTATGAGTAACAAAAAATCCCCAATATCATGGTCCAAACTCTATGACCCTAAACAATGGGTCATAAAAATGTACTTACATATCATGGTTGAAACACTAGGACCCTAAACTATGAGTCATAAAAAAATATTCCCATGTTAAGGTCCAAACTCTAATACCTTAAACTATGAGGTAAAACAATTTCTCCCAATGTCATGGTAAAAAATCTATGACCTTAAACATTTTGTTAATAATGTCCTTTCATATCATAGGTCCAAACTCTAAGACCTTAAACTATGAGGTAAAAAAAATGCTCCCATGTTATGGTCCAAACTCTAAGACCTTAAACTATGATACATAGTCCTTTCCACATGACATGAAAATGTAAGGAACATGTCCTCTCCATAAGATGTTAATCTGTGTAGCATAAAACTTCTTAATTGAATGATAATAAACTACATGATCTTTCAAAGAACTACTTGTGGTTTGATTCTTGATCTCATAGGATACATAGCAATGCCTCGATCTTCAATCATGGCCAAACCCCCATAAATAAAAAATGCCTCTGTCACGCCCACTTTGAACCCATATTTGTAAAGGATACCCTTATCACCCCTTGCCTCTCACACCGTGTACAACTCCTATGATCTTAGGAATGGTGATAGAGGTTCTCCTATGAAGTTCAACTATGGGGTAACATGGAGGACCTCACAACCATGATGGGTTGAATAAAAGTTCCTCCACCCTTTGGACCAATTAGATCTAGTACAATGTACGCATAGAACTACATACGACATGATTCTTACCCTCACATGATGCTTAGGGATGCCTCAGTCTTGGATCCTAGACCAGCCCTACTAGGAAAGAATATGAAATTCCCCCTTCATATTCTCTGTCACCTCATACTTAAAATGGAGACTCTATAACCACTCCTTGTTTCTGACATCGAGTATAACACACGTGAGCTTAGGATCAGTGGTATGGATTCTCTTATGCAAGTAAACCATAGAGAAGTATGGTAGGCCTGGTACCTGTATCAAGTAAAACCCAAATGTCCTCAAGTGTCCCAAACACATTGAACAAAACTTTGTAGGGAACATCCAGAACTACTTTTGGCTTGATTCCTTCTCTCGAATGATACCTAGTGACACTTGAATTTGACATCTTCACCCTGAAATTGGAAAAAAATGCCCCTTTCCCTTATGCATGTGTAATACCTATGTGGAAGCTCCAAGAAGGTCATGTTTATTCATGGTTTTGGTATTCTCACATTCCTAGGAATAAATTTTCTGTTTACTACACTCCATACCTTGGAATAACATGGATCCTCACAATCATCCAAGGACATCTCGGGTGGAAAGCCAGTGTCTTGTCGACACCTTTTATTTACTATGCACATCATGCCTCGGTGGCTTTGCATACGTCTCCCAAAAAACTGGTTGTCAATCAAAGGAAAATTCGTCCCCTAGAGAGTCCACTCCCACCCCAGTCTTCCCAATGTCTTTCAAGCCCCATGTCATCCCTCCTAATTCAAGTCACCTTCGGGACTATGGTTTATGCCTTCTATCATCACTCACGTCTATGGAACGCCGGAACACCAGAACACCCTGAATACAATTAACGTGAAACTTTTGAAGACCTTTTCAAGGCCAAAATTTCCCTCCCCACATGATGTTAAACTTCAAGGACAAAATCGTCCTCACCACACGACGTTAAATTTCAAGGCAATGGATTTAACCTAAAAATTCCCCCAAATGTTGAATTCACTCTTCTTAGAAAGAAACATGGAACCCTTGTGATCCTTTGTTTCTCACACCGAGCAGATCTCACGTGAGCTTAGGGGTCTTAGCAAGGGATCTATCATGACATTATGGAAAAATGTCCTAGGAATTTGCTCCTAGAAACATGACCCTAAAAGTCACTTCACGGTTCCCTCCCCCGAGAGGAACCCCGTGTCCTAGTCATGTGATGTTAAATGACTAGATAACCCAAATATGGAACAAATACCATACCCTACATATGTACCTGATCTATATAAGGGACACCATTCCATGACTATATCAGATCCTAGATGTCCCCAATGTTTCCTGGTATACCCCTTCCATATTCCCAACTCCATGATTTAAGTGATCTTGAATCCCTATAACCCTCCAAGGACATATGGGATAGAAGGCTAGTGACCTACAGACACCTTTGATTGACATTTCAAATCATTCCTTGATGGATCTATATACTTTTCCCATAAAATGACCATCAATCAAAGGAAAATTCACCCCCAAGAGAGTCATCTCCTATCTGAGTATGCCCAATGGCTTCCAAGCCTCATTCCACCCCTCCTGATTCAACGGTCCTCAATTTAAAGGTATACATTTTACTTCTTCCACACATTCTAGATATATCGGAACATATGGGCCGGATTCACCTTTGGTTTCTTTTGAGGTTTCTAAAAGATATCATATCTGCATGCATAAAGTTGATTCGCATGAAAAGTAAAAGTTCCCCACCCATTTACGGGTTTCCCCGAATAAGTTCAGCTAAAAAGTATCCTCTTGTGACTAGGGGCACCCCTAGCCAAAAGTCACACACCGTATACCAAAATTTCCCAATCTCCATAATCCTCAAAGGGTATAGAAGGTGGAAGGCCAGTGTCTTGGGGGAACCTTTGCTTGACTATGCATATTATGCCATGGTGGTTATGCATACATCACCCACAAAAATGGCCACAAACCAAAGGAAAATTCATCTCTTGGAGAGTCATTTCTAGCCTCTGTACGCATAATTGACATTCAAATCTTGCCACACCCCAAGATTTAGAAAACTACTAGATGATGGCTTATATAGCTCCTTCTTACCAAGTTCCCCTGACATAGAAAATACTATTAATTTAACTGACCACTTTCCATCTCTCCCTCACATAGGTACGATATCTGCATGAATGATTTCCCACTCATGGAAAATGTGAATTTTCCAAATTTTCTCAGACAACACTACTCAAGCCAGCCACTTATTGTGGCTCCCAACATCACGATAAATCCAAAATGTGGCAAATCCCACCATGCCAATGGGAATGGAAGGCCAATGTATGGGGGACACCTTTTCTTGACTATTCATATCATGCGCTGGTGGCTCTTCATACGTCACCCACCAAAATGGTTGTCAATCAAAGGCCAATTCATCACTATAAGAGTCCTTTCTTACCTCGGTATACCTAATGTGGCTCTTGAGCCTCATGTGTGTCCATAATCTCCAAATCCAAGGTCAAGAAAACTCCATAACCCATGTATGAAGGATACTAGATCTTTCCTGACTAACTTTCCCATATTGGGGCCTTACCCCCATTAAATTTGGTCATAGATGGTTGACCTAAAACATTAGTAATAATGTTGAATGGTAGGACTGTGGACTTCCAGATAAAGAAGAGATGTTATACTCACCAGAGGGAAATCTGCTGAAGGCTCCTCTAGGTAAATTCGAGTATCAATTTGCTAAAAAACGCATTGAGCCATCAGAAAAGGCACAAATCTTGTCAGGTCGGAAATCCCCAAAAGTCGGCCTAAGCAAAATCCAAGTTATAACTGCTAAGCCCATACCAAAAAGGATAAAGAAACAATTTGGGTAATAACGAAAGAGGCACAATGTTTTTGGGAATTTCCATTTATCCCTATCAATAGCCAAACTATACTCCATGAGTCCCTTGGCATAGGTAGAAATTAGATCATTATCTAATCATTTATGTTGGGACTCCTTATAAATAGGAATAGCCTTATTTTTATCCTGATTAGATCCCATTTCAATGGAGGTCATTTATAGGGTCCCAAAAATCCACAAAACGGATATAAAATACTCTTGCATGCTGGGAAAAGCAATGAAATACAAATTGGATTAAAAATTTGAGAAGGAATGTAACGAAATAAAATTTTACAAGCGAATATGGATTGGTCACGTACCATCACTGGGAAAGGTTTGCAGAAGTCATAAGATGAAATCCACTGGTACATATAAGGTCTAAGACGCACTGGACCATGAGGCATTGGCCTGTGAACGAAGTCGTTGTGGTGAATTTTCAGTCGTGAACTGAAGTCGCCAAAAACTACTTTCGCATGTGAGAATCTGATGGAAGTGTGCCCCACGTACCATCCCCGCGAACAATGTGGTTCATGGGTGAGGATATGCCAATAGTGTACCACACATCTATAAACCTCGGATTGAATGAGTCTTCTTTGGGCCATATTTTCTCCATGGAATTCCGAAGAATGTGTCACATGTACCACAAATATAGATTTCCTGGACTCTATAAAAGTACCACCATGGGAATCGAAGGGAGGGGAGAAAAATAAATTGATGAAGGAAAGGGAGATATCCTGAGGGATGGGTGAAAAGTTTACAAAGAATGTAGAGGGTGTGAGAAAAGTTTCTCCCACTCCTGAAGCAGTTTTTGGATTCTATACCTCGAAAAACAAATAGTTCGTGGAATCCATCCTGCGAACCATATGAAAAAAGGAAATTCATGAAGTTCCTCCCTACAAACCATATTTGTAAGACTATCTACATACAACCAGTAAATCAATAAAATAAATATATAATAAGAAAGTTTTGTGGATTCCCATATGCAATAGATGGTTTGCAGATGCCCATATGTGGAAGACTGTACGCGGATTCCCCTATGTGGAAGAGAGTACATGGAATGCTCCTCTACATACGGTCATACACGACCACCTTATCGGTGTACCATCATACGGGACCAACTTCTCCACATACAATCATACATGGCTAACTCATCTTTGTACCATCTTAAGCGGCCATCTCTTATATGGCCAGCTCCTATGCAGCCAAGTCTATGTGGAAAAACAGTTCATGCCCACTGGTCCATACCGTGGGGCCTGTGCCCTGCACCCCAACTTTAGATCAGTGGCGAGTTGTTGCCTTGGCCCTCTTGGTCAGTCCCTTCACTCTCGTCACTGACCCCAATGAAAATTGGAGAGTCACACCATGAACTTTTCCTGCCAGGTTGATTACCTTTTCCATTCTGTCCTTATGCCTCCCACACATCTATCCCTTAAATACCATGAGAATAGAAATTCCTCATGCACCTTCCGAAAATCCCTATCACCTGCCTCATATGCCAGGTTGACACATACCTACTTGGAAAATCACCACCAGAGTGTTACTTAAATGCCCAAACAGATACTTCCCATACATAAAACTCTATATCTTTGGTGATTCTGGATCCTCATAAACCTCCATGGCCATTAGAAGTGGAAATCCAGTGTCTTGCAGACACCTTTGTTTGACTGTGCACATCATTCCCCAGTGGCTCTACATATTAAGCCTACAAGACGAACATAAATCAAAGGAAAATTCTTCCTTAGGAGAGTCTTCTTCTACCTATGTACTCCTTAATGGATTCCATGCCCCATATCATTTCTTCTGATATTAGAATCCCTAAAGTCCCATTTAGACATTCCTTCCCACTCATGTTTGAGGCATGTTAGAAAATAACATCATGATTATCCTTCAGTTAATAATGGCTCCTTCCCTCCACGATCCAAACTCTATGACCATAAACTAAGAGTTACTATTCTGACCATATGAAAATAAATTGTACGATATTCATCCATACCACATGACATTAAAATATTCAGTAATAGTCCTATTCACATGATGTTATACTGTGATGCCATCATCTAGGCTATATGAATTTCAACTATAGTGTACTGGGAAATTTCAGATCTTTATAAAGATCCAAAACTATTAGAAAATGAAGGACAGTGTCCTGTAGACACCTTTGTTTGACTATGCACATCATACCCTGGTGGCTCTGTATATGAAGATTACAAGAATGTTTTCAACCAAAGTATAATTCATCCTCAGGATAATACTTTCCTACCTCTATATGCCTCAATGGCTTGCATGACCCATATAATTTCTTCTGATCCAAGAATCCCTAACCTCACAGTATACCTATTCATTCCATCTCATGTTCGAGACATGTCAGAACATCCCAACCTGATTATCATTTAGTTAATAATGGCTCCTTCCCTCCACGATCCAAACTCTATGACCTTAAACTCTAAGTTATCATCCTGACCAGATGATAATAAATTGTATGGTATTCATCCATACCACATGACATTAAACTGTCCAGTAATAGTCTTATTCACATGACGTTAAACTGTGATGCCATCATCCAATATATATAACTTTAAACAAAATTATACTAGAATATTTCAGATCTCCATAAATATCCATGGCCATCAAAAAATAAAGGATAGTGTCCTGAGGACACCTCTTCTTGACTTTTCACATCATTCCCCAGTGGCTCTGCATATGTTCCCACAAAAATGGCCTATCAAAAGAGACAAATTCTTCCTCATGAGATTCATTCCCTACCTCTAAACAACTCAATGACTTCCAGGCTTCATATCACTTCTCCTGATCCAAGAACCTACATAATCATGGTTTTCATGTTTCATCCCTCTCGTGATCGAGACATCTCGGAAGATCTCAACATGATTATCCTCCAGTTAATCATCATCAGAGCTATATGACATTAAACTATAGTATACCTCATATGATTCCCTAGGTCCCTCCCTCTACGTTATTCCAACAATCTTCTGAGGTAGGGCCACATGACATTTAATGTCATTCCATATAGAAAGGTTCATCACTTCACACCCTCGCCCACAGTCACCCCGGACTCTTCCGCCACGGGCTCTCCCTCCCCCACCAATAGGGGAGGACGAATGTGCATTGTTGAATCTTTCAAATCCTCTTATTTCTCACACTGAGCATAACTCACGTGGGCTTAGAGGTTTGTGAGGATTACTACATCAACACACATTTTTAAGTACAAGAACTCTGATTCCTGATTAAATCAGGATTCATAGGATGCCTATTAGAAGGCATGAGATCAAAAATGGTGACCATCCCAAAAGGGTCCACCAAACCATGTTCCTTAAATGGGAATCTTCCATGCGTAATCCACACACAATATTAACTATGAGAACTCTTATTCCTAATCGAAACAGGATATATAGGATGCCTTCTAGAAGGCCCGATCTCAAAAGGGTTCCCATCCAAAAGGGCCCACCCAATCATGTGTGCCAATGGGAATCTTCCATGTGTAATTCACTCACAATCCAAACTATGTGGGTTGTGATTCATTTCTCAAGGATACATAAGAACCCCTCCTTGTGGGCTCTATCCCAACATCAAGTCACCTTCTATCCCCCCAGGATGACGATAATATTTAGAGCACCTTATAATATGTCAAAGTCAGTTTCACCTCTGTGGAATCAAACATATTCATGCTCACGATGATCTTGAAAACCAAGGGTATCCCATTGAAACACTCTTCGGGAATGAAGCAAGGATTCACGAACATATGGTCATGACTTAAATCTATAAGAGAGTCCAAAAAAAGGAAAAAAAAACCTCCCAGAGAAGGGTGTGGTGAGCCTGAACTCCCATCCTCTAGACCAATGGAGTACTCATGTTTCATTGGACAAATAGTCAGTCAATGAGTGCCACACTTTAGAAAGCAGGTCCATGAATCATGGATTCCAAGGTCGTTGGGAATTCTTATCTCCATGAATAAACCTGTTGGTTACCATTTGAGGATGTTACATCCAAGAAGGACCGATTGCATGAGTGCTTGAATGCCACACAACCACCCTCTAGGATCAACAGTTCCTTACTTTTTTAATTCAACCTTCATTAATGGATAATGATGTTGAACGAGTCTAAACAAAGGAATGTTAAATCTCTATTTCCTCACCACTCGTAAATAAGCCACCATGGAGTCGGAACAAACACATTGACTTTCTTTATTTCTTTACCTATTTTTATGACATTAATCTAACTTTTATATTAATTGAATTTAACATTATTTAATAATTTAATGATGGTACTTAAAATGTCAGATAAACAGATTTTCAAATGTGAAGTATGGGGAGATTGATGATTCAGATGTTCCTACAACTGTGGATAAAAGTGGATCAGACTCCCTCATGTAGACATATAAAACAAGGTGCATAAAATATAGAAAAAGTTATATAGAAGAAAAAGAGACATAGAAAAAGATCTTCTGATTCACTAAATATGTGAGAGAATAAGAGATAGACCTTTTTGAAAACAAGTATAACTCACCTGTTGAGAACACTCGACTAATGAAACCAAAGAATCATCACATCCAGTGCTTTCCTGTAGTCAAAAAACAAGTGTTTGCGACACTCTTTTTTCCCTAAATATTTTGAAAGAACTTGGCTCAAACTTCATTACCGATTAAACCCAAGAGTCAAGAGCATCATTGCAATAGACCATGCACTTATAAAATCTACACTCTTATATTTCTCGATTTTATTTACCTTTATTAGATTTTTTAGTAGTGTCTGTGGTTACTCTACATTTTCACATGCACACTATATCCTACACTAAAATAGAAAATACTTGATATCTTCTGAAACACTTTTCTTATTTGTTTCTCCCATGGATAAGAGTGGTAGTGGTCCCTATGTGGATTGTTTATTTTTACTCACATGTATAAATGTGGGATTGGTCATGTGTGACCTGGAAAATTGTAAAATTTTGTATATAATTGATCTAGGTTGTGGATCATCTAGTTTATTTTATATAAACTAGTTCATGGAGGTTGATCACCAAGTGGAGGGGACTAAGTCTCAACATGATATTGAACCCCTTATATTCAACCATTATGTTATATGTTTTATGATTTTTTTACTTCATTTCTTCCTTAAAACTAAAAACTATTTTAACAGTAATATATATATATATACTTTGATATTTTATCATAATTCGTGTTCATATAGTATTTTGATAAAGTAAATTGATTTCAAAGGATTAAATAATATTATAGATTTTATTCATCTGAGAAATAATCAATCTTTAGAGAAATTTTATAAATATTAAGATATATTTTATACTACTTATTTTGATAAATTTTAAATATTTAAATATTTGGGGGATTTTAAAATAATACACTTTTAACATAAATTTTTATTGGGTTCTTAGTTTACCCCCTCTTGATGTACTCACTTTGAAAAATATTTAGTATCAATGGTTTTTTCTTTCTTTGGTATTAAAGTTAAAAAAAATTAAAAATGATTTTAGGTATACATTAAAGATATTAAATTTATATTAGTTCTAAATTTAGTTATTTAATATGGATAATCATCAAGAATGTTCTACTAACAAAAAAACTCTTTTATTCAATAGAAAAAATTTTACCCAATGGAAAATAAAGATGAAAATACACATAAGGAGCATGGGTTTTGATATTTGGTCTACAACAAGAGATTAATATGTAATACGTGATACTTCTAGAAGCACTTGGGATAATGAAACAAAATCAGAATAAACCTATAATTGTAAATCTATTAATTAATTTTATTGTTCCCTTGGTGATGAAGAGATTAGTAGGATTTCTTTTTTGTAAAACTACTTTTCATATTTGAGACACTATATCTATTTCCCATGAGGGAACTTCAAATATTAAAGAAATAGGGATTAATACCAATACTATTAAATATGATAATTTTAAAATGAAACCTTATGAGCCCATTTATGATATGTACCTCATGTTTAATGAGGTAGTAAATATCATGATATCATTAGGAAATCTTGTATCTTACAAGGATTAGATAATGAGATTTTTGAGATGTCTACCTAAAAGATGGATAGGAACTTCAGTTCCAACAAGAGAATACTATGATATTAGTAAATTACCATTCAAGGAGATGATTGGTAAACTTGTGATGTATAAATAATATTTGAAGGTAAATATAGAAGAAGATGAGAAGCTTAAGAGGAATTCAATAGCATTCAAGACTAATACCTCCGGATAACAACAAAATAAAAAAAGAAAATTTCCAAACTCTAAATTTGAGTGCTGGTGAATTTTCTTCTGATAGTGATGACTAAATGGATCACCTATCTAGAAGGTTTAAGAAGTTCTAAAAGACGAAAAAGTATTTCAAAAACCAAATTATATAGGAAAATATGATAATAAAGGAAATTATAAGAAAATTATGATGATCCAAAGGAATTTTTCCACTATAAATTAAAAATAAAAGTCCTCATAAAATATGACTTCCCTAATCTGAAATACAAAAAATAAATATTAAGATAAGGATGGAAGGTACAAGAAATCCATGAATTCCACCTAGACTACGTCTAAGGATAGCTCCCATGACAAGGATTCTTCACCTGAAGAAAATAAGGATAGAGAAAATATGTTCTTTATGACCAAAGTTAGTGAGGTTTCTACTTTACTTACTATTTTCATATTATTTTAATTCATAAGTCTGATGAGTCTGATAAATCTGACAATGAACAACATGAAGGTGATATTATATTAAGTGAAGAATTATTTTAAAAATATATTATGCTATAGGATACATTTAATTAATTAAAGGATAATTATAAAAGTATTAAAAGATAACATGCTCTAACTATAAACTGTAAACATGATATATCTATAGAAAATGAGAAAAATGATCAACTAAACAAAGAAAACAATGATATTAAACATTAAAATGAAAAATTTATTAAATAACTTATTTTTTTTAAAAAAAATATAGAGATATTGTCACAAATTTTGGGAAATAAATTTGTTCCCAAATATGTTACTAGAATAGGATATGAACATAGAAAGAGGAGAACAACTTAGAATAACTTCATTCCTAAATCTGGACATAAAAACTCTACTACTGAACTTATTTCAAAAGGACCCAACTAAGTTTTTATTTGTATGACCCTTAAATATATTTATAGGAAACCCGTAATGCAAATGTGGGTCACCAAAGAATTTATTACTGACATTAATAGACCTAAAAATATATAGGTACCATAATCATTTCTTATGTAAAACCTATTTTGTAGGAAAAACATCTTGAAGAACTCTTTATAATTCAATAGTACTTGGACAGTGGATTTTAAAGACATATGATAGGATATTACTCTTTCTTCAAGAGAATTATCATGTTTTGTGGTGTCCATGTCACCACTGGTGATAATGAAAAAGGAAAAATCATTATCCTAGGATAGATTGGTAACAAAAACACAATTTTAATTTCTAAATTTTTATATTTTGATCATTTAAAATAAAATATACTTAGAATTTATTAGATGTGTGATGATTATTTTCAAGTTAGGTTTGATAATGATTCTTAAAATGTTTTTTATTCTATAAATTCATTAATTTTTACTACTTTGATAAGTAACCATTTTTATGCTGAATATTTAAATTCTTATGTTTCTCAGAATGTTTCATGCTTGAGTTCCTTTCATAAGGGATCCTATCATTGGCATAGAAGACTAGTACATTGCAACATTCACTCACTTAGGAAGCTAACTAGAAAAGTGTTAGTTATGGATCTTCCTATACATGAGTTCCCCTATGATAAATTATGTAACCCCTATCAAAAATAGAAACAATATAAAGTTTCTTTTAAACTAAATAAATAAGTGTCAACTTCTCATCCTCCTGAGTTTTTTTCAGATGGATTTTTTTGGACCTTATAGAGTTTCAAGTCTTAATGGGAATCACTAAGTTTATGTTGTTTTAGATGAATATTATAGTTATACATGTGTATATTTTCTAGCTCACAAAAGTGAAGCCTTCTCTTAATTTAAAAAGTATGCTAAATATATAGAAAATTTTAGTGGACTTATAATTTAAACCCTAAGGAGGGATCATGGACATGAGTTTTAAAATCAATATTTTGAATATTTTTTCACAAAAATGGATACACTCATAACTTCCCTTCTCCTAAGACATCCCTGTAGAATGGATTTATTGAAAGTTGAAATCGAACTACACAATAGATATCCTGAACTATGTAAAATAAGTATGACCAACCTATCTATTTTTGGGAAGAAGATGTTAATACATCCTATTATATTATGAATAGAGTTTTGATTAGACCCATTCTTAAGAAGACCCCTTTAGAGATGTGGAATTATAGGATACCTAAGGTTAATTAATTTAAAGTTTTTTGTTGAAAATTATTTATTCTTAACACTAATGATAATTTAGAAAAGTTTTCTTCAAAAAGTGATGAAGTAATTTTCCTTGGTTACTCAGTCTCCAGAAAATCCAATAGAGTGTTCAATAAGAAGTCAAAAACTATAGAATAATTAGTTAATGTCACATTTGATGAAACTAATACACATTATCCTGATAACTTCTTATCAAATCATGGGGATGATTTATCTTATATGACCATAAATTAAAAAACATTAGATTCTTCTATAAAACAAACATAAAAATCGTCCAGTTCTAAAGAATTTCTAGAAATTCTTGAACCTAAAACTGAAAATCTAGATTTGACCAGTCCCTCTTTATCAAGAGTTGTTATAAATATTAAGTACCATCCTTTAGATTTTGTTTTAGGTGATCAAAATAGAGGATCTCAAACTTGATATTATGTTAGAAATCAGGTTGAACATCAATATTTTTTAACTCATCTTGAACTTAATAATATAAATGAATCTATTAATGATGAATTCTAGGTAATATAAATGCAAGAAGAGTAAATTTAGTTTGAAAGGAACAATGTTTGAGAAATTATATATAGACCCAAGGACACCTTGACTATTGGCATTAAATGGGTGTTTAAGAATAAATTTAATGAATCAAGAAGTATATTTATAAAAAATCCTAGAATAGTTACACAATTTTATAGTCAAAAAGATGGGATTGACTATGTGGAAACATTTGAACTTGTATCCAGACATGAGTCCATAATAATTATTCTTTCTTTTTCTGATCAAATAGATTTCAATCTTTACCAAATGGATGTTAAGAGTGCATTCTTAAATGGTTTTATAACTGAGGATGTTTTTGTGGAACAACCCTCGGGTTTTCAAAATCCCAACCTTCCAAATCATGTTTTTAAATTAACTAAAGCATTATATGGTTTAAAACAAGATCCTAGATATTGGTATGATAGGATCATAAATTTATTGATTCCAAAGTATTTAGAAAGGAATAAATTATACTACCATTTTCTTAAAATTAATTTCAATAGATGTATTATTAGTACAAATATATGTTTATGAAATTATTTTTGGATATTAAAAAAATTATTTATGTACTCATTTTTCAAAAATGATGCAAAATGAATTTGAAATGAGTTTAATGGGTGAACTAAAATTCTTTCTTGGATTCCTTTTTTTCTAAAAAAATAACTGTTTTGAATAAAAGTAAATATACAAAAGAGCTTTTAAAATATTCTAATCTGGATTTCAATAAAAATAGTGATACTCATATGAGCACCACCTGTAAGTTAAATCTTGTGTAAGCTAGGCAAAAAATTGAACAAATTAATAACATGGTATGATTTCAAGTATTCTCTATTTGAATACTATTTGATAATTCAACGGTATGAAAAATCAATGGCCTGACAGGCCAACGACATGAAAATACAATGGAATGAAAAACTAACATTATGGTAATCTAAAGACATGTCCAACCAATGATATGGCAATCCATCATCATGATAATCCAAAAGTGTGTCATACACATTAGTATTCCATCACAACGGTGTGTCACCTACAATAGTATGTCATTAAAATTAACTAGAGTTTATCTTTCCTAATTCATGTTTGATATAATTCATTCTCTCAAAATTCCATGTCTTGGTGAATATATCATCTAAATGATGTTCTGTGCCAATAAATTCAAGATTGATATATCCCTTCTAAAAATGATCTCCTAAAAGGTGATGTCATATATCAATGTTCTTTGTCCAAGAATGAGAAACAATATTATTAGTATGTTTATTTCACTTGTATTATCATAGTTTATGGGGAAATGTTGGAATTTATATCCATAGTCTTGTAGAGTGTGTTTCATTGACAACAGTTTTTTATAAAAACTTCTTACAACTAAGTATTTATCTTTAGTTTTAGACAATGAAACCAAATTGTTTTTTACTACACCATGAAACAAGAGACATGCCTAAAAAGTGACATGTTTTAGTGGTTATTTTTCTATATAACATACATCCACTATAATATGAATCATAATAACTTACTAAATAGAATTCTTGTCCACTAGGGTAAAAAAACCTAAATTTGAATTATACATGATGTATTTGAAAATTATTTTAACAGTACTAATATGTGACTCTTTTGGGTTTATTTGAAAGCAATCACACCATTTCTCTTTATGAATTTTTAAATATTTCTCTATCTCCAATTATTTTTAACCATTGGTTTCTTTCCTAGTTTATTCTTTGTACTAAAACCTGATATATGTTTTTGTATCAATGTTATATTTGTTCTAAGGTATAATTTTAATTTTATAATACCTAATATCCCAAATGATATTAGAAAAATTTCAATTCTGGACATACCTTGAGCCATGTACAATACTCATGTATATCTCTCTCTATAGAGCCTACTAAAACCCTTTCATCTCTTACTATTCAAACCTTCTCCTTGCACTCAACCGAGCATGCTCCACTGATCTAAATGATGATAATGAATAATTATTTTAATCCTTCTTCTTTTAATTCAAAATCTTATATGAAGTAGAATAAAGAGATGAGTTCACCTTCTCCAATTTCTTCAGTTAATCCTGAGCTTTTCAACTGAGTTGTTGATGAAGAAAAGTAAGTTTACTCTAAGGGGTTGTTATCGAGTAAGTATCTAGTTCCTAAGGTTCTCCAAAACCAATGGTGGTTGGAGTCATTTTCTCCAAATAGGATGCCTTTCTACCTAAATCGGGTAAATGATTTTTATTAGAATGTAGAGTTTTTGTTTAATAAAGATAGTTTATTTTAAATTAAAATTCATGTTAAAGGCCATGTGTTTGGTTTTTCTTCCCAAAAATGGGATAAGTGTTTAAATGTACCTCATGAGGGAGTCTTTGATTATTACTATGTAAGTATTCAAGATGTTATTGACATGTTCATGTATGAGGATTCCCTTTTTATGCTAAGAAGAGATGGAAGAATAATAAGGCATGTTTCTATAGAGTTAGATGGGGAATGTATGTTTTTTATGTTCTTGTAGAAAATTATATGTCCAAGGAAAAGAAATATTTCAACCTTGATGTATCAAGATGTTTATCTCCTATGTTTTATGAAATAAAGTCACAAGATTAATCTCTATAGATATCTAATGGTATATATGTGTGAGATAATCAAAACATCCTTTGGATCAAATTTTTTTATCTACCCAAAGATGATTTCTATTATGTTAGAGGCCAGGGGAATAGTTCATGATGATGATGAATCTTTTATAGACTATGGTGGTTTTTTCATAATTAGTGGAACATGTTCAAGAATAAAGATAAGATGGAACCCATGGAAGAGACAATGGGTTGGTGATAGTGAGAAGTTGTATGTTGAATATCATTTGGTTGTTCATCCAACACGACTTAAGGATGAAGTTGATCCTGGCGTGGAGCCTGATGAAGTTGTGGAATACTCATATAAAGAATCTTTTGGTGAAGAAGTGGAAACGTAACAATCTATTGATGTAGTTAGGGACCCTGAACTTTCTCTAAAATCCTCTCTCATTAACTTTGGAGATCTTATACTACCTAGGAGGCTAAAAAATAGAGAAATTGGTTAAGGGTGCTGAAGAAGAGATTGAGTTCTCGGGAGAGGATCAATATAAAATTTCCAAATCCACTGATATTGATGATGAGGAGTAATAAGAAAAAGAAGAACAAGATAATGGAAGTGATTATGGAATTGATTTAGAACCTGATAATGATATTGAATGAATCATGAATAATGATGTGGAAATACATGTGAATATTAAAAATGCATTTGTTGAGGGGGAGGAATACCTATCTGTTAAATCTTTTCATGAAGCTCCTATTGTGGATGATTTTGAGGATATTTCAATTGTCCCAAATCAAGAAGTTTCAGATTCTTCTATGGCTGAACATATGAGAGTTATAGCTGATTTGGCACAACATGTTTCGGAACAAGAGAAGAAGGAACTTATTGAGGAAGAATTTGGAAATAAATAGTTAGCTATTTTAAATGTTCATAAGTCTCATTTGGATGAAAATATGAAGGTGAGTCCACTTTTGTTGATTCCAAAATGGATGTTGAGAGGAAATATTCACAAATTGTTAGTACATAATTGGAATTAGATCCTTCTAATATTGAAAACACAATGTCGTATCAAATATTAGTTTCTCCAAGAAATATAGAAGTTTTAGTTGTTTCTATTAGTGTGGTACCACATTCCAGAGAGTCCATTTCAGACTGGTGGGTGGACCCTATGGAATATGAGTGGGTAAAGTTATCTAGTTTTGTAAGAATAATTCCGAAGAGTGAAAAACCTAATGTCAGTATTGAAGGTGATCCTATGATATCCTTGATATGCCATGTTGATTGTAAAGGTTTTCTTGAACATTTGAATTCCGTGAGACCTCTTGTACCTGAACCTGCTTCAGATCCTCTAATTGTTTCAATGGATATAGTCACTCAATATGAATTGATTTTTTTTTGGTGAATTTTTGATTTCTACGTTTCACAAGTGTGTAAGAAATAAATCCCATATTTTAAAAAAACTCAGGGAAAAGTATGAAAGGTACATATTTGATTAGGTTATTCAGAATATCCAACCTAAGATGATGAATCACATTTTGAGATAGAGATTCATAATAAGAAGATAAGGGGTGAACTAGAATCACTCAAGTATTTTATTGAGGAAATTAAATCTGAGTTTAAAGATTCCTTGGTTGGTATCCTTAAAAGTCTTGGGGATACTTTTTCAGATTCTTTAATTATTTTTGTGCCTCCTCCTCCTATATTTTATGTTGATTTGTTGAGATCAGTTGTAAGAGATGATCTTAGATATATATATTCTATTGCTTTAGTTAGTGTCATATATCATCCTTAAGAGACTTTGAACAAAATTCAGTATAGTTCTGACCATGTTATTAAGATGGTTTCTAGATATTCTTGTGACTATAACCAAGTCCATCAACTTTTATCTCTCTCAGTTCTATACCAGGAATGAAATTTATTCCAATTTTAAATTATGGGATGATAATTTAATAATGTATCATGTGACTCAATCTTTGAAAGTGAAATTTAGACAACTCAAGGAGATGACCCCAATCATGAACCATATTATATAATAAAAGGAAATTTTTTTTGGTGCAATGGAAAGGGGTGGATAAATTATAATTTATTTCATCTATATCATCAATTTTTTTCTTCATGTACATGGTCAAGAAGTGGTTTCTCAATAATCTATTCCTATTACTCCTTAGTTGTATATTAGACCAAGAGTTTCGTAGGACACTTTAGCACCATTTCTTTCTTGTTTCTAGCCTTTACTAATGTCTCCTTCTCAAGCTTGGAGACACTTGTATCCAGTTGTTATTGTGTAAAAACATCCTCATATGGTATCTGGTCACTCCTCTGGTGTTCCTTATCTTTTTACTATATCAAATACCGCTACATTGGATAAAGATCAATAGAAAACCAAACCTAAAGGAAAATAACTAATGGAACACTCTTCCAAAACTTCACCTTTTTCTTTATTTGGATTAGACTGTACTATCTTTGATGGGATCTATCATGTAATAACTTTCTATTCATAATTTTTAATTTATTTATTACCTATTATTATGTCTATTTACATTTTAATGTATTTTATATCTCTCAATATATTTATTCTTCCTGCCTTAACCAATATTCTTTACCTTTTTAATAATCCCAATAGGGAGATAATTCTTATAGTATACATTGTTTAATGAATAATTTTTATGGAATATATTCTTTGAATAATTTTATGGAATTATGTTTTTAGGTTATATAAACATATTATGTTTTATCCTATGTATTTTAAATCATTATATCTTTGAAATATATTCCTACCTTTGATACTTACATTTTATACCTACTATTTCCCTATTATTTTCCTAGAACCATAAACATATATTGTTAATGATAAGACTAGATTTATATTTGTATCCTACCTTGGATATCATGTTTGAATTGTTATACATTTTGATTCCATGATTTGTAATCATAAAAAAGAGAGATTTTGATTACCTCATAGTTATAATGATTAAAAAATATATCTTTAAATGATACTAATTAATTTCTTGTTTTCCTATAACTAATCTATATTCTTAGAATAGGTGATAAATTTATCCCATTTGGAGACATCATTTTCAACAACACAATAGCACTATAAAAATATCTACATCATGAATATCGCTAGGATATCACACCGTTAGACTATCATATCACTAGAATAATGAATTAACAATCTATTAGACATCATCGTTCAACACACTTCCAGATGTCACACTTCCAGACTCATACGCCAACACTGAAAAAATTACCTAATTTTGAGACACCTTTAGAGCATACACTGTCAGACCATACACAGCTAGTTGAGACACCACCAGTGTCATACTACTAGTGCTACACCCCTAGAGCAACACACCACAAGAGAAACATACTGCCATATCTTGAAAACACTATATCCTAACAACTCTTCACACATTTTATTACTTCAATTGTTTTTAATTACATTACTATACCATCTATATTAATTTAATTTAATTACATTTACTATTTTAATTATTTTACATAAAATGTCTGATAGGAAGCTTTTCAGAACATGCAGTATGAGGAAGTATCTGATTCAGATGTTCCTGCTAATACAGCTAAAAGTGGATAACACTCCCTCGTACAGACATAGAGAACAATGTTCATAAAATATAGAAAAACACATTAGAGAATAAAAGAGTAGTGGAAAAAAAGATCTTTTGATTCCCTGAATATCTGATTATTGAAGAGATGAATGTTTTTTAAACAAGTAGAGGTCTCCTGATGATAATAATCGATTGAGGAAGCTAAAGAATCATCACATATAGTTCTTTCCTCTGGTCAGAAAATAAGAGTTTTTTACACTCCATTTTTTATGAATATTTCTAAAGAACCTAAATCAGGCATCATTGCTTATTTATATCAATACTCGCAAGATTAATTTTAAAATACTAAGAACATATAAACCCATCACTCCTATATTACTTGATTATTTTTAGTTTTATTACATTTTTGAGAAGTCTATGTGCTTACTCTTATTTACCACACACACATTGTCTCTTTCCCTAAATTGGAAGATACTCGATATATTCTCAAATACTTTTCTTATTTTCTTCTCTCATGGATAATAGTGGTAGAGGTCTTGCGTGGCATGTTTATTTTTACTCCCATGCATAACTTCGTAATATGTCATGTGTGACCTGGAGATTTGTAAACTGTTTTATATATCCAATCTAGGTTTTGGAAAATCTATTTTACTTTATATGAACTTCTTAGTGGTGGGTGATCACCATGTGGAGATGACTAAGTCTCTAATTGATACTTAACCGCTTTTATTCTACATTTTCGCTATTTTTTTAAAAAAAAATACTTTATTTCCTCCTTTAAACAAAAAATTATTTGAACAGTAAACAATATATATATTTATTTATACTTTGATAGTTTATCTTAATTCTTATTAATAAAGTATTTTGATCAAGTAAATTGACCTTAAAGGATTCAATAATATTATATATATTATTCATCCAAGAACTAATCAATATTTAGATAAATCATTATAAAAATTAAGTTATATATTATTCTAATTATTTTGATAAACATTTATATATTTAAACATTTAAAGGATTTCAAAATAATACATTTTTAATATAATTTTTTATTAGGTACTCAATTCTCCCCCCTCTTGGGATACTCACTACGACTAATTATTGTTATTTTATAGTTATGTATTTTAATATTTTATTGATGATATATAGGCTCATATGATTAAGGATCTATGTAGTAGGATTTCATGGAATGATAAAAGTGATGCATGTATGGTTAACTTCATAAAAGAGTTTGGTGGTACCAAAATTTTAAAGAAATGTTTTATATGAATTTTAGTGTGAAATGAGATATATAGGAATATATAGTATGGGAAATGAGACCATAGTGAGTTATGATATGGGTTTATGAGCATGACGTATAATAGGCAATAATGACTTGGAATAAAATAGTCATTTCATACCTAGTGGTATGATTATAGTCTAAATGATTGGTTTATTCACCTTATGATCCTAAGGTTGGTTAGTTGGAAAAAACCTAATGGATATTAAAATATAAAATGAAGGTGTTGAACCAAGTATATTTCTGTATAATTGTGTGAGAGGGGCCCTTGAGATTGGATTGTGTAATTTATGGCTGTAAATGGTTTCTTTATGGTCCATGGTTTATGAATAGTGTGATATATGAACTTAGAACCTAGGATATCACAATGGAAGTTAATTTCTAGTATTATAAAGGTTAGATTAAGAGATGACTAGTGAGGATAATCATGCCTAGTGGAAGTATTCCATAAGGGTATAAAAATGTATGAATTTACTTACGCATTTTTTTCTTAGGGTGGTGATTTTTTTAGAGGGATAATATGATCATGTTAGTAGTGATTAGATATTTGGTATAAAATATAGGATTGTCCCTTGAAACTTAGTGGGATAACCTATAAAGAGTTGTATGGATTAGTTGATCATATGGATTACTTTGTATTGACATTTTTTGGTGTGTGAGGGAAGAATTATGGCTTTTGAACTATGAGATTCTCTAACAAATGATTATTGAGAAATATGATAAATTCCTAAGATATCTAATATTTTAGTATCATATATCATAATATGATGTGTATTATGTGAGGTCCATGTATGTTATATTAGAATGTGAGTCATTATAGACATATTTGTGAATCATCGAGGTATATGGTGAGGGTGATGTGAAGTTTGTGTTTTTTTCTATTCTTATTTATGGTTTATTAAAAGTTATGTTTAAATAATGTATTTTGGCACTCATGGTGTGGTTATTTAATAAGGTAACCAATTATGTTATGACTTACCCATATTTAAAATTAACTTCCTAAGATAAATGTCTATGTCCTATTAAATTTATTATTTAGATTCAATAAGTACATGTGATGGTTATCCCTGAGGGATAGTCTATAATTATAGTGTTCTAAGGTCAAATATCATGGTACATATGATGTGGTAATTTATATATGGAGATAAGTAATTTTTATCCTCTTATGATTCAAACATTAACATATTAATAGTGAAATGATTTGATTGATAGGGAAAAACCATGGTATAAACTTATGGTATGATTAGTATAATTCACTAATAAGAAATGTAGTAGGTGCATTTGATTATCGTGGTGTCTGTGTTAGTACGGAATGATTTACCTTACATGTGTATTTTGATTGTTACTAATTTGAACATATAATAAAATATATGCATTTTTTAATATTGTAGTGGTACAATTAGTATTTTCTTGATTATTTTTATACTCACATATTGCACATGAACGTCGGTGGACATATAGCTCTTATATTTGATATATATGTGAGGGAAAAGGACTAGTACCATAAATTAAAGTTGGTGAAGCTCAGTGGGGATTATTTGATGTTATCATGTTAGTGTCAAGGACCTTTTATAACTTTGATATGAGATTTGAAATTTTAAACTAAGTTGTGGAAATTTAAATAGATTTAAGAAGACACCTATCATTCTCATCAGCTTCATCTTTCAAACAGTTTTTATTTTATGTTGTTTCTTAAGACCCATCCCACATCTCGTTTATTTATCTTGAACTACTCTAAGTAGTAGTCATCCAAAATGATCACCGGTACCCGTTAAGGGATGACTACTACTCATAGTAGTTCAAGAAAAAAAGGTACATTTTCAAAAGATATAGAGGATGAGTTTTAAGAAATAAAATGAAATAATAAATGTTTAGAAGATGAAATTCGTGAGGATTGTAGTTGTTTATAACTTTCACCTTTGGATGAATTCAGAGTATAACACCTAATATAGTGGAATAATTATTTTCTTAAATTCAATAAACCATTTCCTTTAAAATGGATACATGTTAATCGTTTGGAAAAAGGTTATGAATATGGAGTTAAATAGTTCATAAAAATTTCAATAGAGATTTCATACGACCCTTATAAAATCCTTTTTCTTTGTTTACATTGTTTTTAGTTTAGAAAAATTAATGGTTTGAAAAATCATTCAGAAAATTTATTCTTCACATGATGATTTTACAAATCCTAAGAAAAAACAAACTATTGATACTAAAACTATAGAATTATGAGAGGATAAACATCATGCTGAGGAAAAAATAAATAAGAAACAAACATTATAATTTTGAATAAAATTATCGATGCACTAATTAAGGGTATAAAATTTCAGGTTGGTTGGAATCAATACGGCCGACCTGTTGACCAAAAAAATCAATGTTTATTAGTTATGTTAGGGTCAAAATTTGGATGAATGTGATAATTCATATTTATTCATGACACCCCATCTAGACTATAATTAAGGATACCCTTTGGGAATATGTAAAGGTAATTTTATGATATACTTTCTCTATTATACTAGAAAAAATATATAATGAAACATTGATTTAATTTTTATTATTCCTTACATAGTTTATTTATTGTAGAATATTTCCATAATAAATTTATATTAATGGGCACTAGAAGATCTCACAAAGGTATCTAAACTATTCATTCCATGTTACAACTTAGGTATGATAAAGCTAATGTAAATACCAACCCCCTAGTTAGTTAGGTACACGTTATAAAGCTGGAAACAGGGAATGATTTCATCAGTCATCTCGATGAGAAATCACTTAGAGTGCATTACATTCAATAATATATTATTTTAAATTATTTATTTTATTAAATTTCATTACAAATTTTTAATTTATGAAATATAATAAGAGTGATGAAAATAAAGAAAATGCATAAAAACTATTGTACCCCTATTGCAAATCAAGGATGGGGTACGCATCACTAGAGAAACAAATTGGTATATATTTTAAATCAACAAAAAAACTTTTATATGATATGAAAAAACATATGTTCATTTTTTTATATACTGATTAATGAATCCAAATAAGAAGCCACTCCCATCCCATCTAATGTGATATGGAAGGAGGCTCACGTAAATAAGATGGGTAAACTAGTTGATGAGAATAGAAAATTAGTATAAGAAATATGTGTTACTATGAAAGAATAGTAATTTTTATGATTTTTATTAGTATTATATAAAAATATTTATTTATGATTATATATTTTATATGGTTTATACAAAATAATTGGTAGCATCAATACTAAAAGAAAAACTACTTTTAGTAACTTTTAAGTGGCCAGAAAATATGGTCGTGTTAGAGGAGTAGGTTTTGGAGTGTCTCACCAAACATATATAGAGAGGATAAAACCACATTAAGATACATATAAGACAATGAATGGGTTTTATTCATAGATAGACACTTTTAAATATGTTATTTTCTGATCTAGTTTGGGAGATGAATGTATGAGAAATGATCATAGAAAACTAGCATTGGAAAAAGATCCACACATTAAAAACCAAATGAACCTACTAGCTTTGTGGGTAGTCATTACCCTCAACCTCAAACCTTACCCAAGGTAATAAATTTTTTCCTTACACTTTATTATAAATGTGAATCAAATAGTTTCTGATGAATTTTTATTAATAAATTTATATAGGGTATAGTTTTGATTGATTTCTATCTATCAACAACCATTCACCACAATATTATAAGGGATACAATGTATAATATCCCTATATCCAATATAAACTATAAATAATACCCAAACGATCACATGAGAGTGGGGATTGTGGTATCTCATTAGCTGAATTTTGAGTTTCCTATTACAATTGATGATCCAGATATTACAATGGTTAATGATGGTTTTAGAACTTTCATATCATGGCCTTATAATATTATAAAGATATATGATGTATGAATTTAACAATTTTTTTCATTTCAAGAACCTGTAATAGCTTATAAAAAACGTTTTAAGTGATTTATGATGTTACATATGGATGAAGTGATGGGGAAACAGAAGGTTGGATCAAGATAATCCAGTAAATTTACCAAGAAATCAAAAGGACCTTTTGGGGGTACCTTCTCCCCACTAGTTAAAGAGTAAAATTTATTATCATTACAACTTCATACAGAGACCACATTTAATGTTTTACAATATATCATACATTTGATATGAAAAAAATATTTAGAACATTCATGACAAATGGGGTTGTCCTCAATAGTATAAATTATATACTCAAGCATGAATGGCTGGGAGTCAGTTGTGAATACATACATAAGGTACATTTTTATAAAACATCTATCCAAATAGTTAGCAAATTTGTTCATTAATGTTAATATGTATTCATATTTTCTATAGGAATTTATATTACTACTATATACAGGGAAAACCATGTGAATCATCATTTGGATTCATCAGTTCCTATATTATTTTTACAAAAAAAACTAATTTCTAGAAAAAAACACATTAAGAAGAAAAAATATGAGATATGTTGTGTGTTTAAGAAAAAAATAACAGATGACAGATTCCTTTTGATTCCTACTATATAGATGTAAAAAATATAATCAAACCACATAATTTATATTTAAATTTTTTTCATTACTTATTTTTTTAGGTAGCATTGGATATTGATCACAGTCAATATAGATACCCCAAATATTTATTTATTGGATCCAATGCATGGATATCCAAAAACAATACCACACATGATGTTTATTGTGAATTTGTAATACACTATAATAAACATTTTGTAGATAAAATTTGAATTATTTTTTTTGTCAAAGTTTTAAAAAGAATTTTGTTTTGATATTGTTGTCTCTAAATATAGGCTAAATCATTTAATGAATTTGATGAATGAACAAAAAAATCCTATTGATTACTTCAAATAGAAATAGATTAAGTCATATATAAAAATATTTATCTATCAAAACATATTTTAAAATAATTGACTTATTTTCATCAAATTTTCTATAGTGTATAAAACATGATAATTATAATTATTGTTGATATTATGTTTTAAAATTTTTGATAGAGATCATAAACCATCAAAATTTCAGCATCCCTGAACAAGAAATATTAAATAGGTAGTTAAAATTTCATTAAAAATATTTTTTAATCATTTTTTTATATATATTTTCTCAGGACTGCCAAGATTTATGAAAAACTTCATACCGAGAAGAATAAGTAAATTTTTTTAGAGATGATTGGGTAACATACATGGTGTCAGAATGTTTTCATAAAAAAATTAAGTGATTACCTGATATTTTTGTGATCTAGTATGGGCTATGACCTTATAAATTTATGTGGCATGTGAATAATTAGTGTCATAATTATTATATTTTTTAATATGTTTCTCAAGGAAAATTATAATGGATAAAATCAATTATTTTATAAAATAATAAAATTTTTGGGAAATAGTCATGGTGGAGGTAGAGGTGAAGGCAGAGTCGGGGTTGGAGACCGAGGTAAAGGAGGAGGCATAAGCAGAGACTGATACGAAGGGAGATATAATGTGATGTCCTAAAAACAATAAAATTTTTGGTAAATGGAGTAAAATAGGGATCATACCAATTTTGATTATGAGAATAATTGTTGAAAAGTGTACACAACACTTTTCACATTATATAATATCCATTATGTAAGTGTTTCAGGTTTCCTACAAAAATTCGCCACTTGTTTAGGTGATTTTGTATTGAAATTTAAATGTAATAATTTTTTTTCAAAAACAAAACAAAAAACACTTATTTTTCAAACAGATTATCATAGGCTATAATTCATATTTTAATATTTCAAGTACAATCAAATATTACTAAAGTGTGAAAGCAACCCCTCTCCAATAAAATAATAAAAAACAAAAAAAATATGCAGTTTCCTACCCATGTATTCTCTATACTCTAAAGAAATGGTCTTAGTCTTGTATTCAATGGATACTTTAGAGTAATAAATAACTAATCTAATCATCAAATAGGTATATAATCCTGCTCAATTTTTTGAATAAATATTTCTGTAATAAACCACTAAATACAGTAGGTTTATAAGTGAAATATTTGTGGAAAACCAGCATTGAGTGATTGTTTTCATCGAGGAGGGTTGGTGTCAAAGGAAACATGGAATTAAATGAAAATAAATATCTTTATAAAGAAATACCTGAAAATTGAAAACCTCTTCAAATGAAATCATAAAGTACCAAAAATCCAAAAAATACCCCTTTTAAAAAGAATCTAGTATCTTGATCAAAAATCTTTAAAAAGGTAATAAAATAAAAAATATCATCGACCAAATCAATAATTTTTAGAAAAAAATAACTATATAGTGGTTTTAATTTGGTAGGTGGTCAAATTATTTGTTCTATTTGGTAATCAATTGGATTCATTATATAATATCACAAATTATCAAGAAATCGATACAAGTGACATTAACTATGAATGTGCACATTCATTATGTAAAATGATCAATTTTCACAGTATCATTAATGAAAATATCAACATCATTCTCAATAAAAAAATATATGAGAATAGGGATATTCCAATTTTTATGAACTAATAATTATGATGTTATGTCAGAGTATTTCATTTCCAAAATTTTTGAAAATGATATAATGATCTATAGCACAATCCCAAAATACTTAATGGATGCACTGGATTATAGTTTAATTTGAAAGCTATAAAGGGATATATTAAGGTTTAATACTATCAAAAAGGGGTAATAAATTTATAATGGAGTTTATTGTCTTATAAAAATACATAATGGGTCACACTTAAGTTTATTTCATAATAGTTAAATGATTTATCAAGTAGTATGTACTCAATATGATGGTGAAAGGGAAAGATAAATTTTATTATGTTCCATAAAAACTCATATGTAAATATTTTTTTAGTTTAATAAATAAATTATTATAGGTTTACAAAAATGGATAATGTTTTATATGAATAAATGAATTTTCCAAAAATGATGATTTACTCTTCTACTATGATCATGAACTTGAAATGAATGATTCAGTCATGATGATCCAATTTTCTTTTTATTCTTCAATGCATTCAACATTATGGGTTATCAAACTAAAATATTGTTAGATGACCTAGAGTGTTGAATACAGTGTAGGAAAAAAACTTGTTGGAATCAACTATACCTTAAAGAAATACACAATGTACCTAGTATGACTCAATTTGTGTGATTTCAATTTAAAATTGACATTTTATAAATGAATTATTTTATATTCATATTTAATCCATTTGTTTATAGTATTACTAACATAAGTATTTTTTTCCTTATATTGGTGGATTATTTTACTCATGTTGAGGTGGTTATTTTTATGATGGTTTTCCTTTTTAGAGATTGGACTTAAAGGCTATAGCTGAGATAACAATAATAACAAAATAAGTAAAGAATGTATATGACCATCCTGAAAATCTGAAATACTAATAATTATTTAGTTAATTTAATCAATATTTTATTAAATATTTTTTATGTTAATCACCTTATAATTTTTTTAAATAATATTAGTTTCATAGCTATTTTAGGAAGCCGTTTTTTTACTTCAATCATCTATAGTAATCCAAAAAATGGAGAACAGTTTGATTTTCGATGAGGAGTTTTAGGAAATATATGGGTTCTTATTCTATCCAAATGGAACTTTTCTTTCTTTTATAGATTATTACAGAAAATTGAAATGAAAAAACACATCACATTCTCAGTCATCCACACCTAAATATGATGCATGGTGTGACTGGTATGTCTCAAATTGTATGTTTTTTGTTTATAATTTTCAGTTTAATTCTAAACACACACCCCATATTCAAAACTAACAACGAAATTTCCCACCACCATAACTGTTATTTAAAGTTTTGATTCCTTTATAAGATTAAATTTTTTATTCAAATACAATACCTCTTTCCCATTTATATATGTATTTTGTTATTAAAAATGGGTTTTTAAAAGAATTGGGTATTTTGATATCCAAAAATATTTTTCATATAGGTTTAAAAGATTTATTCAAGGGTTTATGATGAATATTTGAAAGATTAAAATGTTTTATTTGTGATATGGTCCTTGTAAATAATTTATAATATGGTTTAATCCCCATTATAACTCACGGGTGAGCCCAACATAGATTATATAATGGGTGTGGCCAAATAGCCCCAGGTCAACCCATTATAGCATATACGGACGATGTGCCCAGAAAGTGATCTAATTCATTGGGTAATTATCATATTCTCCAAATAATTATATTAGAATTCGATTGTATGATTGTTACAATTTGTGATAGTTCTGTAATGGTTATGTGAAGTTGATGTCCCAAGGAACCTACATGAATTTGTTATTCTTTCTAATGAGTTTCCATGGAAATCATTTATTATAAAAAGGTAATATAATTGATATTTTTTAAAATAAAGATGATTCTATTTTCGGGTAAATAGGTATATTTTGACTAAAATGTTTCCATTGGTTTTAATTTTTTTCACTGAACTAATGAATTTATTGTTTTTATGTCCCTTGCTGAGATTTTTGTTCTCATTCCATGTTTTTAAGATATTTTTTCATAGGGGGGTTAGAAAGGAATAATTCAAGTTGAATGTAATGAAGATTTTTCGTGAATATAAATTTTTTTTTTATATTTAAATTCTTATACTGTAGAGAAAATGGATATTGATCAGAAGTATACACTTTGGAATATGTGGGACTCTTATCTATGAGTTATCACCTTATTTAATAAAACTCTAAACTAGAAAATATCCTCAAATGTAAAATAACTACTCCAAAACAGACATTTAACAGAGTTATCCTTTATCAGTGATAATAAAATTTTTTGATAAAGGGTACCCATTACCAGCACATTTTTTAGCACTGATAAAGGGAACACTTTATCAGCACTTTTTTAGCGCTTATAAAGGTATTGAATAAAATGAACAAATAAAATATAAAAAATATAAATGATTAAATTAATTAAAATATTAGCAATTCAATTAATTAAATGATTATTGATAAAAATTAATAAATTTAATATACATATATGTATATATATAATTTATAAATATTAATAAATAGTATATATTAAATAAATTGATATTTAAAATGAATAAATTCAAATAGCTAAACAAATATAAATTAAAAATGCTTAAATTAAAAAAATAATAAACATTTTATTAATTAGATAATTATTTATAAAAATAAATAAATTTCATATACATATATATAGATTATAAATATTAATAAATAGTATATATTTATATAAATTTAACAAAATATAATAATTGAAAAACTTAATAAATTGTAAATTTTAAGAATTAAACAAAAAAAATTAAAATGAATTGATTAAAAAATTAATAAAAAAATATTAAGGAAAATTTTATTAATAAAAATGAATAATTTTAATATAAATACATATATAATAATTTAAAATTTTATTATATATATATATATATTAAATATAAATGTTGAAAATGAATAAAATGTAATAATTAAAAACATATTAATGTCTTATTCATTTTTAATAGTTTTCTTACATAATTATTTATTAATACATTTAATATATAAATACATTCATATATATTTCTATATATATATATATGAATGTTTAATATTTCGTAAAATACGATTTACATAATAAAAATATTTATACTTACATATTCAATAAGTCATATATTTATTGAAGAATGATTTATAATTAAAAATAAATATTGAATAAAAATACTGACTAATTGTATCAAGTAATGAACATAATAAATTTTTATTTTATTTTTCAATTAAAAATGTGTTAAACATGTGTTATAGTGATTTTTCATACATATATGTAATTATTTAATTTTTATATATTATGCACACACACATATATTTATATAATTAATGAAATATTATATATATATATATACATACATATATACTATACCTAACAATTATTTAATTAATTCAAATTTTTGTATTCATTTTAAAATTTAATTATAAAATTATATATTTAATATATTATGTTTTTAGTTAGTATGTTTTATTTATTTATTTTTAATATTATTATTGTTAGGTATTAATTCATTTTTAATTTTTTAATTTTTTTAATTTTTTTTTGGGAATTTAATCCTTTTATGTAATCTATTTATATATATTTATTTAATATTTATTTAATATTTTCAATATATGTTCTTCTTTATTTCAATATATATCCATATTTTTTAATAATTGTTTTTTAATTAATAGAACTTGTCTACTTTGTCAATATTTTTAAAGTTTACTCATCTTTAATCATTCAATTTCACTCATTTTTAACATGCATAAATATAATATTGTATATTTATTAATACTGTTAAAAATATATTTGTAAATAAATATTTATAAATAATTATATTTATAGATATATATTTATTATATATATATATATATATTTATATATAATTATAAATAAATAATTTTTTTTTCAAAAAATATCTATATAATTATAAATAAATAATTATATATATTAAAATAATAACAAATTTATAATAAATTTATTTAAATAATGAATATATTTACTATATTAATATTTATATTTAAATCAAGGATTAAATCAAGTCTTGAATTCATCCATGGCTCAAATCCAAGGATCGAAAAAATCATATCTCGAACAAATACAAGGATCGAATGAATCCATGATTTCATGCATGATATCTCTACTTTATCTCAGAAAAATCGAAGATTGAATCCACGGTATGTTATTTCCCCTCCTCCCCACTCACTGATTTCTTATTTGGGTTCCTCGTAAGGTACTCTTAAATTAGGTGGTGGTCTTTGATGAGTAATCCTGGTATTTTTGGGAGAATCAAAGTTGTGTTGATTTTATTGAATAGTTGTGGGTATTTTAAATTTATGAGGAAGTATGGGTCTTCTAGTTTGTGAGTTAATTACAATATAATATTAAGATATATATGTTTAGATTTTGGTATCTAGTTAGAAACACCTTCATTTTATCACATATAGAGTTATGAATTAGCTCCAATGATATTTTTAATCTAGGTGAAATCCCCATCACTAGAAGAATATACAATGGATTTCTTCCCTCATCCAATGATAAGGAAGATATAGGATAATGCCACCCCTAGTGAGAGACCTACTATTCAAAGTAGAGATAATACTATGAAGGAATATCCATCTGCATTCAATTATTCAATTTAGAGAATAGATAAATGTCCTTGTGAGTTCTTCATGGTATATTTTCCAATTTTATTTAAATATAAAATATTTTAGGTTCTTATTGATGGAATATTGCCTCATAATATTATTGAGGGCATGCCTAGGTTCTTTATCAGGATGTTGGTTCTAGTTCTGACATTTTCACACTCCCTGGTGGGTTTCTTAAGTTCTTACTAGGTAAATTAATTGTGGAAATTAATTATAATTGTTGAGATCATAGTTTTAATGATAAAAAGTCATGTTTTCAATAATACTAATGAATTTATTGTTTTAATGTAAGTAATATTTATTCTGAGAATATGTGGTAAATATTTTTAAGTATGGGATACCATTGTCCTTGACACACCATCAGCATAAAAATCTCTAAGTCTAAGATACTGTTAGGATATCACACTGGCAGACTCTCATACTGTTAGATTGAAGAATTGATAAAGTATGAGACACCATCGGTCAACACACCACCAGATGTCACACTTCCAGACTCATACCACCAACACTGAAAAACTAACTAAGTCTGAGACATCATCATAGCATACACTTTCGTACCACACAATGATAGTTGAGACACCACCATTGCCACACCACCAGTGTCACACCACCAGTGTCACACCACCAGTGTCACACTACCAGTGTCACACTACCGGATCAAAAAACAACCAGATATTGACATCTCCAGATCCTAAGACACTGTACGGTGCTGAAAATCATTCAATGGGAAGGAAAATACACTTTCATTTTGGGAGAAGCAAAGAAATAGAAATTGGATTGATAATTTGAGATGGAATGTGAAGAAATAAAATTCTTCAAGAGAATATGTCTTGGTCATGTACCATCAATGAGAACGGTTTGAAGAAGGCATAAGATGAAAAACACTAGTACATGGAAGGCCTAATACGCACTTTCCCCTAAGGCGTTCGCCAGTGAACGAAGCCATTCGTGGTGAATTTTTACTCATGAACTGAAGACACTACGAACTAATTTCATAGGAGAGAATTCAAAGGAATTGCACCCTGTGTACCATCCCCACGAACTATGTGGTTTGAGGATGAGGATATGATGATGGTGTACCCCATATCTGCAAACTGCGGATTGACCGAGTCTTCGGTGGGCCATATTTCCTCCATAGGCTTCTGGAGAATGTGTTGCACATACCGTAGATACATATTTCCAAGAACACTATAAAATTACCACCATGGGAATTGAAGGGAGGGGAGAAAATGGAAGAGAGGAAGGTAAGGGAGAGATTCTAGGGGATGGGAGAAAAGTGGATGAATAATGTAGAGGGTGCGGAAGAAATTTCTCTCGCACCTGAAGTAGTTAGCGGATTTCATCCCATGAACAATAAACAGTTTGTGGAATCCATCCTACGAACCATATGGAGAAATAATTTTGTGATGGTCCTCCCTAAGAACCATATTTCGAAGACTCTCTATATCCAAATAGTGATCCAATAAAAAAATATAATAAGAATAGTTCGTGGATGACCATATGCGAAAGAGGGTTCCCTGATGCCCATATGTGGAAGATGGTTTGTGGATTCCCCTATGTGGAAGATCGTACGTGGAATGATATTCTATGTAAAATCATACACGGACATCTTCTCTGCATACCATCATACGTGACCAACTTCTCCATGTACCATCATATACGGCCAACTCGTCCCCGTACCATCATAAGCGGCCAGCTCTTACACAGCCATCTCCTACGCGACCATGGATATGGGGAAGGAAGTTCACACCCACTGGTCCATAATACGGGGCCTGCCCTCCCGCACCCCCACTCGGGATCATTTTTGGGCCATGGTCCCGGCCCTCCAGGCTGGTCCCTTCACTACCATTATTTACCGCAAAAAATGAAGAGTCGCACTGTGACATTTTCAAGATGGGTCGATGACATTTTACATTTCTTCCTTATGCCACCCACACATCCTTCGCTTAAATACCTTGAGAATATACATTCCTCATTCACCTCACAAAAATCACTGTCATCATCCTCCTATTCCAGGTTTACCTAGACCCCTATGGAAAATCACCACCTAAGTGTTTAGTAAATGTCCATACACATACTTTCCATCCAACAAACACTATTTCTCTAGTAATTATGGATCCTCATAAACCTCCATGGATATCATAAGTGAAAGGCCAGTGTCCTACAGACACCTTTGTTTAAATATGCACATCAGGCCCCAGTGGCTCTACATATAAATCCTACAAGACGTTTGTCAATCAATGGAAAATTCATCCTCAAGAGAGTCCTTTCCTACCTCTGTACTCCAAAATGGATTACATGCCATAGATCATTTCTCCAAATCTGATAATCCCTAAAGTCACAATTTACACATTCCTTCCCTCCCAGGTTCGAGTCATGTTAGAACATCCCAGCCCGATTATCCTTCGGTTAACAATGGCTCCTTCCCTCCAAAGTCCAAACTCTATGACCTTTAACTATGACTTACCATCTAGACCACATAATGATAAACCGTGCGGTTTTCATCCATACCACATGACATTAAACTATTCGGTAATATTCATATTCACATGATGTTAAACTATGATTCCTTTGTCTAGGTTATATGGCTTTAAACTATAGTATACTGGGCGATTTCGGATCTCCATAAACATCCACGACCATCTGAAAAGGAAGTCTAGTGTCTTGCAGACACCATTGTTTGACTATGCCCATCATGCCTCAGTGGATCTGCATATGACGCCTACAAGATGGTTGTAAATAAAAGGATAATTTATCCTCAGAAGAGTCCATTCCTACCTCTGTACGCCTCAATGTCTTCCATTCCCTATAAAATTTCTCCTGATCTAAGAATTCCTAAAGTCACAGTTTACACATTCCTTCGCTATCATGTTCAATTCATGTCAAAACATCCCAACCTAATTATCCTTCAGTTAATAATGGCTCCTTCCCTCCACGGTCAAAACTCTATGTCCTTAAACTGTGATTTATCGTCTTGATCACATTACGATAAACTGTACGGTATTCATCCAAACCACATGACATTAAATTGTTCAGTAACTATACTATTCACATGATGTTAAACTTTGATGCCATCATCCAATCTATATGAATTTAAACTGTAGTATAATGGGAGATTTAGGATCTTCATAAACATCCACAGCCATCAGAAAAGGAAGGCTAGTGTCCCGATGACACCTCTTCTTCACTATACACATCATGCCCTGGTGGCTCTGCATATGTTTCCCACAAAAATGTCCTATCAACAAGAGACAAATCCGTCCTCATGAGTGTCCTTTCCAACCTCTGTATGCCTCAATGGATTACATGCCTCATATCATTTCTCCTGATATGATATCCTCTATAATCATGGTTTTCATAATCCTTCTTTCTCATGATTGAGGAATGTCAGAACATCCCAACATGATTATCCTCCAATTAATCATTTTCCAAGCTATATGACACTAAATTTTAGTATACCTCATATGATTCTCTAGGGCCCTCCCATTGTGGTATGTCCCGAATCCTTCAAGGCAGGGCCGCATGAACATTAATTCCATTCCACATGGAATGGTTCATCGCTCTGTGCCCTCACCCATGGTCGCCCTGGCCTCTTTCGCCATGGGCTCTCCCTCCCCCACCAGTAGGGGAGGAGGCATGTGCATTGTTGAATCTTTAAAATCTTCATGTTTCTCACACTGATCATGAATCACTTGGTCTTAGAGTTTTGGTAGAATTAGAAAATCAACACACATTTCGAACTATGAGAACTTTGATTCCTGATCGAATCAGGATATGTTGGATACCTATCAGAAGGCCTGATCTCAAAAAGGGTGACCATCCCAAAAGGGTCCACCCAATCATTTGTGTCAAATGGGAAGATTCCATGCATAAACCCCTCAAAATCTGAACTACGTGGGCTCTGATTCCTTTCATAAGGATACGTAGAAAGCCCTCCTTGTGGTCCTGATCCCAATATCAAGTCACTTTCTATCCTCCCTAGATGAAGATAAGATACAGAGTGCCTTATAATATGGATAACTTAGCATCACCTCTGTGGCATCAAACATATTCATGGTCACGACAATCTTGTAAACCAAGGGTATCCCATGGGCACACTCTTCAGAAATGAACCATGCATTCATTAACATATTAATATGACTTAAATCTCTAAGAGTGTCATGAAATAGGCAACAATCCTCCCCCAGAAGGGTGTGGGGAGACTGAACTTCCATCCTCTCAACCAATGGAGTCCTCAAGTATCGTTGGCCAAATTTTTAGCTAACGAGTTCCTACCTTTGGAAAGAAGGCCCATGAATCATGGATACCAGGGTCGTTGGGCATTCTTGGCTTCATGAATAAACCCGTTAGAGACCATCTGAGGAAGCTACATCCAAGAAGGATTGATTTCATGAGTGATTGACCCCCACACAATCAACCACTTGGAACAATAGTTCCCCACGTGGTTAATTCAACCTTCTTAAAAGGATAATAATGTTGAACGGGTCGAAACAAAGGAATGATAAATCTCCTTTTCCTCACCGCCAATAAATGAACCACCTTGGAGGAAGAAAAAAAATGGTGAACCCGATGTGAATCCTTTACCAAGGTAGTGGTTCTACACACAATGATAAAAGAAAAAAGGAAATTGCACATCAGACCATTTTGTTAGACCCGGTATGCACAAAACGCGTCACCTCAGAGGTAGAACAAAAATGGTGAACCTGACATGAATGCTTAACCAAGGAGGTAGTCTCACCCTGATTAGGGCCCTTATCCCTGCAGTAAAAGATAAGGGTAAGGGGGCCAAGATGAATCATCAAATATGAATATGTTTAAAGGAATGCTACTTGGATGAAGTTATGTGCTATGTATGTCATATACATGTATTACAGGTTCCCGTAGTGCAACCTTCAATCCAAATGACATCCCCATGCTCCATAAAGATACACGCATCAGCAATCTCATGGGTGGTCGGGGCCACAATGAAGATCATGACCCCTTCACCTCCCCAGCATCTTCAACGTTGGGTTTCCAATACACTGATTCAATAGTACCACTTAAATGGTACTCTCCCCACGCTGGAAGCCGCAAGACAAGCCATCGAGTCTGTAATTGTCCGACATCTGCCTCTTTAGCTACTGCTGGTACCTCAGCACATAGAGGCCCTAGTGGTCACCTCAACCCATTTCGGGAGCCTACCCTAGGAATGTGACAATGACTAACTCTCTTACCTTTGGAATGAAGATGATGTCGATGTTGACAACTTCATCCCCGCTGCATAGGGGCCCTACCCATGGGCCCTCGCCAGAGAGCATTACCGCCGGCACCAGACGACCAGAACTCCTCCCACCGCGGAGGACCTTATACAAAGGTAACCTTCCAAAGTCAAAGAGACCCAGGACCCTTAAGCTTTCAACCAAGGTTGGAAAATATATAACTAGGGACACACTATCACCCTGGTTCCTGAGGTGAAACTCTACCATACTAAAAAGGAAAGATTCAATGGGAAGACACAAAACTCTACCCTATCCACTGAATCCCACCCGAGAAATAGGGTGGCACAATATTTCCACATGCACGATTCTGCTAGTGCTCGTTGGTCTCTCCGTGTAGACAGAATGGCAAGCTACAGGTAGACGCAAATATTTTGCAACGCACAACACACCCACCATAAAAATAGGGCAGCAACTAGCTATATGTAGGCACAAATACCTACCAATGCATACCAATCTGGCCATCTAAATAGGGAAGCACCCATCTATACATAGGCACAAACACCTTCTGACACATTCCAAGCCTGCTATCAAAATAGGGTAGCAAAATTTTATACGCAGGCACAAATACTTACTGATACACAAGAATCCTACCATCCAAGTAGGGCGGTAAGAAAATACGAGTAGAATAAAATTAATGCAAATGCATATAATTCCCACGAGACAAATACAACAATAATATAGAGGATTAAAATCGCAAATTGTGAATGTGAACACCACTAGTAAAATATGGTGGCAACTGGAGAAGAAAACTGGGGGTAAACTCATTTCTCTACCCCATCACAAGAGAACTGCCAGTATCTACTGGAATCTAATGGAGGACCAAATCAGGCACACACTCCTGCTCCGATATCAAAATAGGCCTTCATACCCATTATATCCAAAGGTTTATCTCATCACATTCTTTCTATAATGGAATATTAGACATCAATTCAGACCATATCCTCCAAACAGGCCAAGATATCATTGCATCAGTGGAAAAGGTGAGAAATCAAGCCCATGACCCGATTTCATCAAACGAAATGACTCACTCGCAAAATTAGTTAGTCTTTCCGGAGTAGTTATGCATCCCTGGTCTAGTCTAGGATGGTCTATGACAATATACCGCAACATACAGACAACCATATCGAGAACAAATACCCCTTCCAACTGGGGGACTATCATCCAACATGGTGGTCGCCCCTGGGTGGGCATATATCCCTGCCAAAACTCAAGATGCTCGTCCGCATATCCTAACAACATCATGGGACCCAACGAGATGGGAACCATTATATGAAGGCCATTACCAACAGCATTTGTCCCTGGTTACCTACAAGAGAGCCCCAAAAAATGAAAAGGCACCAAAGCCAGCCGGAAAATGAAGAGCACGTACATGATCCTGCTCTGTTGGAAGCTGGGTTTCTTGACACCATAAAAAATATATGAAAAAATGATCAAGACCCTATCATTCCATTACCAAATTATAGAAGTGGTAGTATCATTTTAGAAGGTTCTCCCCACAATGCCTTTACCAGCAGCTCTGAAGGTCCTCCCCAGAGCACCCATGGGGGCTTACTCTATGGGTCAAGAATGATTGATCATGAGAGCCTATCTCCTGATGGGTGTTAGGGTAGCCCTCACCTAGACCTGAAGATCATACAACAAGAAGGTCCTCCCATTACTTTCATCAGCCCTGATGGTCCTCCCCAGGGTGTACACTATAGATATGATTCTCTCTGTTTTTAGATGTCATGTCATTATGGTAGTCCTTTCCATGATGATGGTCATTGAAAATTCACTCACTGAAATGATAGTTGTTTTGATGGTACTCACCTAAGTAACACCATGAAACGAGATGGTGTTCCCCACATTGCGGTACACCCTGAAGGTCCTCCCCAGGATGTACACTGCAGAAATTCTCCCTGCAGTTAAATATCAATTAATGATGGTATTCCTCACCATGATGACGGTCAATGTGAAGGACCTCCCCACAATGAAAGTTAATGTGAAGGTCCTCCCCATGGCGTCGTCGAGTAGCAAGAAGGTCCTCCCCTTGCAGTAGCCAGCCCTGAAGGTCCTCCCCAGGGTACACACTGTTAGAAAAATTCCCACATTTTTGTATCAAGTTTCCATGGTAGTAATTTACATTATAGAACCACTTGCAAAGGTCCTCCTCACAATAAAAATACATGATTACAAGAAGGTCCTCCCCTTTCCAGAACTAATATGAGAAAGCCCTCCTATATTGAGGCACTCATAAAGGAGTCAGACACATCAGGCACTCCTTCTATAATGAGTGATATTCCCTCTCAACCAGAGGATGGTCCGGGTCCATGATCATCTTCTGAGCCACCCTTGTGGTGTCCTCAAATCAATAAGGCCCCCGCCAGCTCTATTTCTTGAAACAAAATCATCAAGAAGCAGTTGATCTGGGCATATTAAGTAGAGGAGCCTCCAAATGAACAATAGCATGATATATTTCTTGTGAGAAGAAAAATAGATAGGGATAATATACCAGGGAGGTATTGGCCTACAACCACTTCTCACATTGACATACTAGGGGAATTGTCTAGGGAATGCATGCATGAAATTCGCCTCAATATATGGAAAACTCATTGAAATATGATTGAAAAATTCCTACCCAACAAAGGGTATGTAGACCATGTCAGCACAATAGGAGAGATTCACCATCTGATCGACTTAGAAGCCCTCCTATCTGAAAGGTAGCCACAATCAGAAAGATTAAAGAAAGACCTTGAACTGTCTTTCCTCCATGAACTTCATAAATTGTGTCACTTCATTGGAAATGCCCTGATTGGAGTACACATTTGGGGGTGGGGAGAACATTGAGCTTTACACTTCACCCCACATCTAGTCCAGCAAGCCCCAATGGAAATTAAATCCTATAATGTCATAACCTAGAGGCAATAGTAAAATGAAACACCTACTCAGGAAAGCCGGGATACTCCACAAAAATCGGCCCCGAGTATGTCTCAAAAGCATTAGGGCTGAAGAGATCAAGGAATCATAAAACATATGAGTCATACGACTAGGAACATCTAGCAGGCTTCTCGCCTAAGGAAAGACAACCGAAAAGTAGTGACAATGTCTTAAAAAGACCATAGACCCCGCATAGGCCCAATTCCACACTCAACTTACACCTGTACGGAAGCACGTGGAATCGAAAGAGTGGACATAGCGGCAGCTACTCGAGCGATACGGGAACAACCCTAGCCCCCAAGTTTGGGGGAATTTTAAAATAAAAATTCTTCTGTAAGACCAAAAAAGTTGGTCCGTAGTGCGTTAATCAGAGAATGAGAACAACCCCAGTCCATAGGGATGGGGGAATTTTTTCCTCAAATCCCCAAACAGAGGATGTCTGTCTTCCACCATCAAGGAAGATTGATGCATAGAGGAGTTACCCATTCCACCCAGTCTTGTAGTACAGACCCTCCAGGGCAAAGGTGTGATACGTGGTCATACCAAGGCTCCCTTCTGGTCAATATTTGTCAAGAATCCCAAATAATACCGCATAATGGAAGGATAAAGTCCAATAAAGGGTGAAAGCAACCTTCCTACCATTAATCACCAGGTACACCACACCTAATGTCGTATGCCTAAGTGAAAATGGTGAGCATAAACCCCAAGGATCTCATAAGAAATAACATAGGTTGAGAAGATGCAAAGAAAGATGGTTCCCTCCCAAATGAATTCCACACCGAGCCTGATGGTGTGCATACCCAAAACTAGAGGGCAGCCCTAAATCTAGGTTCCCCCTCAATCAATCTAACATTACGTCCCCCAAGAAACTCCAACAAAGAGAAAAATAAATCCAAGGTTGTCTTTGACCCACCTCCTCCTCCCCATGATAGTGTGTTTATCACCCTTGACGAAAGGTTCACCAAGGAGGAGGAATAAATGAAAGAGATCAGAAGAATTAATGTCGAGCTACGTTGAGGGGGTTATCTTTCCAGATGTGTTCCCTCTGTAGAACATCTACAGGTGCTTCCAGAAGAGGTTCCCACACCACAGGAACTCATCCAATGGAATGAATCCAAGCCCATAGGACCGTTCAACCCAGACCTAGAAGTACATCAAGACTTCCCCCCATTGGGAAGACAGCTGGAATATACCCAGGTGAACCCAAAAATGATTCCCCCAGCTGAGCATCCACCCAAAATTCTAGTTGCACCAGCACCGCCAATATTGGCCCCTACCGCACCATCCCAAGCTCAAGCCTAGCAGGATATGCAACATGGTCTCTTTGACACTGTTGAAAAGCTAACATCCTGACTAGAAGTAATGGAGGGGTGGACTGCTTTGATACAACCAGAGAACAAACACTACCCTGAGTGGGTGATAAATGTTCCTCCATCACCAAACTTTGAGAACCCCATATTCTTAGTATTCAATGGCTCGGGGGACCTAGAAAAAAATTTGATGCACTATGCCTCTTATTGTGACCCCATGATGGGCACTCCAGAGAAGCAAGAAGCTATAAAAATAAAGTGTTTAATACTAAACCTGTAGGGCTTAGATTTCGTATGGTATACTAGCCTACCGGATAATTCAATTACAGGCTGGGAGGACCTCTGGAAATAGTTTCTCTTCCAGTTCAGTTCAACGATTCCCAAGACGATGGTCAGTGATATCATGAACTGTAATCAGCGAGAGAATGAGAGAGTTTCATACTTCATTTCCAAATAGAAAGGCATGAAATATTCCCTAAACTGGACACTCCCCCAAGATGAGATTATCTCCATGTGTATTGACAGCCTTCTAGATGAATTGTGAATGCCACTCATCCCATTAAAGTGAACCAGTGGGTTTAGAGACTTCTCTGCCATTTCCCAAAAGATAGAATACTCATAGAAAAGGAATAACCATAACTCATGAGTGGCTCCATCAGCCCCTGGGAAAAAATGGTAAAATATTAAGAAGCTTCTGTCACACTTAAGCCACCCTCAGCATTAGCCCCAGTTGTGAGGCCCCCACTGAACCATGCAGGACCTCCTGGATACCAACATCCAACCCCATCTCGGCAAGATGAGTTTTGGGGTGCTAAAATAAATCAATTTTAAGAACAAATAAATAGATTTTATTTGTTTTGAGAGAACCAGGTTTGTGTCTATTTCATAGCCGCCATGAATTGCAATCTGCTCCAGCTACCAGAGCCAAAACGAGCCGATGAAGTGGGTCTCGATGACTATCCAAATTATTTTCCATATCACCAGATACTAGGACACACCATCCAAGAATTTTTTTTTCAATGATCTCATACAAAATATGGTGGATTCCAGGAAAGTCATTTTGGGCCCTCCATTAGCACATGTGGTGTATGTCTCCACCTAAGACTCCATAGAAGAAGTGGAGTGGAAAATAGTTACTAGAAAGAAGAAATTTTTTGACAACTGGATGACATGGAAGAACATCAACCGAGTCCATAGAATCCTCCATGAATAGTTCAAACAACCTATTATGCCCCCAGAAGCTCCTAATATAGTACAACTATCCTCTTAGGCCCTATAGTCCTCAAAAGGCCCGAAGGGTAGAAAGAAAGATCAAGAAGATGAGATGGTACCAAATTCAAAGTCATCATTGACACTATTGGACTTCATACCAATAGACATGGTATAATGGGAATCGCCCTGCCACACAGCACAACAGAAACCGCCCCTCCAAATGGTACAGTGGGCACCGCCCCGCCAAATGGTACAATCATAAGGAGGTTGTCATACATGACTGGTATCAGGTCAAGAACTAATATTCGAATCCATTAATTTCATTCACTTGATGAACCCCTTCTTTGATAAATACTATGGCCATGAATCCAAATTCCTTAGACTCAAATAGAGAGATGAATAAACAGTCCATAGAGGTTGGTGATTTCTCGGAAGGTATGATCGTGCTAGGAGTCAAATTCTTAGCCACACCACAAGTCAAACTATTAATAATGTAGAAACCCATGGAAGGACCCTCCAGTATATGCAATGAGAATTGCAATTATCCTTCTCCCACCTCGAGGAAAAACCAAGACCAGTCAACATGAAATATCTATCAGGGGAAGAACATATACCTAACCGTCTAAGGTATACAGGCAGGCCAGTCTGGCTAAACATGGAAAGGACTGCAGCACCGTCGGCCCCTACAATATAGGCCAAACCATGTACGTCTATGGCTCAAGACCCTAAAGTGACTGCGAAAGAGAAACCATGAGCTGGGAAACACTGACCTTTATAGCAGAATTATGAAATTTTGAAGCAGTTGGATTTATTACCTACAAATATTCCAATCCAGGACACATTGAGTTTGTCCACATATCTTAGGGAGGCACTCATCAAAGCCTTGCTATGTCCCCAAGAGATTTAAGCTGATGTACTAGTGGCTGAAGTATACCGAATGGAGACCAGTCCTGATGAATTTCATGTTGTCATCTCCTTCATAGATAGGGATAAAGACACCATCATTAAAGGGCACATCAAACCCTTATATATATCTAGAAAGATAAATGGAATTAATTTTTGGAGGATTTTAATCGACAACGGCTCTGGAGTTTATCTCCTCCCACTGAGAATGTTTCATCTACTAGGATATGATGAATATAGCTTGACACCCTGCACTACAACTCTGTTGGGATACGACAAGAGTGATAAAAAACCATTAGGACGAATCAAGCTTAAAACTTGGCTCGGTGATCTCATATTAGATTCTGAGTTTCTGGTGGTGCGATAAAGTACGACCTTCAATGTTTTGTTTGGGATGCCTTGGCTATATCAGGATGCCGCAATTCCATCCTCATACCATCAATGCATCAAATATTTCACAAATAGAAAAAATGGGACATTTCACTCAGATAAAACCCCATTTTAGTTCTCTGAGTCACATTACATCGACGCAGGGTTCTATGAGTCAGAAGACTAACACCTTTTTGTGGACGATGTTGACTGGATCAATGCCTCGAATGGATTGGAGATGGCTTCCACCAACCCCTTCTAGTAGCTTGGGGAGGAGTATTTACTACCCATCAACTAGGTTGAATGCATAAGTAAAATCCCGGACAAAGACTCAGTTGTCTACATGGTCTCTTCTATGACCACCAAGTCCAAAGACATAGAAGAACATGATGATTATCATGTTGTTAGGAAAATCCCTATTGAAGATACTCCCGACTCATCCATGGGGCATTAAACTGCCCTTGCCTTATGCACTACGGAAAAATATGATTTGTTTCCCAATATTGGATAAGTTATCTCATAAATCCTTTTTCCATCAGAAGGGGATGATGATCAAGATGAAAAAGAATAAGAGGAAGAAGACCTCAAAGATGCCCATTCGGCATTTAAAGAAGGTGTTTCCACCACCATCGATGAACATAAAGAGATAAATTTGGTCACTGAAAAAGACTCGAAACCCACTTTAATCAGTGTGTCCATTCCTGTTAAGGAACAGGAGGCATATACCTCCTTCTTAAAGAAGAATCAAGATGTGTTTGCCTGGAATTACACAGAGATTCCAGGCCTTAATCCTGAAGTCTCCACCCATCATATGGGGTTTCCAAAAGATCCCCAGAGCTATAAACAGGTAGCCAAAAGGACCCACCTGACATATGCTTCCAAAATAGAGGATGATGTCGACAAACTGATCAAATACAAATTTATACAGGAGGTCCAATATCTGATCTAGAAATCCAATATAGTCCATATCCAAAAGAATAATCGACATATTAGAATCTTCATCAACTTCAGGTACCTTAATCGGCATTGCCCAAAAGACGACTTCCTGGTCCCGATCACAGAATTGTTGATCGATGCAATCATTGCATATGAATCCCTATCCTTCATGGATGGATATTATGGACATAATAAAATCCATATAGCCCGAGGATATGAAGAATCTACCTCTTTTAGTTCCCCTTAGGGGGTGTTCTACTGAAAATTGATTCCCTTCAGTATAAATAATGATGGTGCCACATATTTTTTTTCCATGCATCTCATCTTCAAGCCCTTTTTGGAAAAATTTGTTGAGTGTTATGTCGACGACATGGGGTTTATGTCACGGAATCATTCAAACCACCTAGATTCCCTTGAAATTGTCTTCAATAAACTATGATAGGAGAGTTTAAAGATGAATCCACTGAAATGCGCCTTTAGAGTTACCTCATGAAAATTTCTCAGCTTCTTCATATGCCATCATGGCATCAATGTCAACCCCAAAAAGGAAAACTAAATTCTTGTAATGTCCCCACCTCGTAACCTCACTATGATGAGAGGTCTCCAGGGGCACCTCGCCTACATTCGGTGCTTCATAACCAACCATGAAGGTAAATGTTTACCTTTCCCCAAGCTCATGAAGAAGGGAGTTACATATGAATGGGATAATTATTTTCCAGAATCATTTGAAAACATAAAAATATATCTCCTAAGACCACTGGTTATCATGCCTCCAATTGAGGGGAGACCACTAATTTCATATGTAACTGCCTTGGAACAGTCATTAGGATCCTTCCTCGTGCAGAAAAATGATGCCGACAATGAGAACAACCTCTACTACCTCATCTAGAGAATTATTGATGCTAAAACTCAATATTCGATGATTGAAAAGAATTATCTAGCCCTAATATTTGCAGATCAAAATCTCATTCATTACTTAAAGCACTATGAGGTCCACCTGGTCTCCCACTACAACCCACTCAAGTATATTCTCAATTGTCCCATGCTGAATGGAGACCTATCATAATGGGTGGTCATCCTACAATAGTTTTACATATGGTATGTGCCCGAGAAGGCCATCAAAGGTCATAATTTAACAAACTTCTTGGCTGATAACCCCTTGGAAGATACAACACCATTGGATACCAAACTTCCAGATGAAAAAGCATTTTCCATCCAGGGGAACCCCTAGATGTGGGAAATGTACTTCAACGGTGCTTCCCGAAGCGCGATAGGGAAAAGGATGGAGGATCCCAAGATCAACAAAGTGGGGATGGGAGTAATACTCATAAATACCAAAAATTCCATATTTCCTTAATATTTAATTATTTTGGAATGGTGTAAAAATAATGAAGCGAAGTAACAGGTCCTCATTGCAGGTTTGGAATTAGTACTCCAGGTCCAAGCTAAACACTTATAAATAATGGGTGATTTAGAGCTAGTCATCAAACATGTCAACATCGACTATGCTATCAAGAAAAAAGTATTTGTTCCCTTAATGAATCGTGTTTGAGCACTGATGGAATAATTCCCATAAATACTAGTGTTGACTCATATCCCCCGATCAAAGAATTCTTAAGCCAAAGCTTTGGAAAATACATCCACAACCTTGGTTGATCCCTACTGGGATGAAATAGTCATTATACTTCTCATTGTCAGATGGTCTTGTCATTCATCCATAAAAATATGGAGGAAATTGATGAAATTAGCCATGTTCCTGAGCCTTACGGTCAAACCACCTTTTGGATGACACCCATTAGAAGTTACCTTCAGAATAGGGAACTCCAACCAATTAGGGATGAAAGGGAGAAGGTCCAAAGACAGGCAGTCAATTTTACCCCGTAAAATGGGGTGAACCAAAAGAATGACCTCTACAAACAAGGCCTTGAAAGAGTCCTTCTCAGGTGCACTGATGGAGAAGAGACTATTAACTTCATAAAAGAAGTTCACACCAAAGCTTGTAAAGCACACCAGTCAGCAAACAAGCTCCCTCACCAAATCTATAGGATTGGGTATTACTGGCCCATCATGATACATGATTGTGCTGAATTCACTAATAAGTGTCATTCTTACCAAGTCTATGCTAATTTTATACACTGGCCCCAGATTTTCTTCATGCGGCTAAATACTCCTGTCTGTTTTTCACCTGTGGGATGGATGTTGTGGGACCGTATCCTCCTGCTATAGCCAGACAATTCAAGTTCATACTCACAGCAACCATATTATTTTTTAAATGGGCAGAATCCATAACCCATAGGGAAGTCAGTGAAAAAAACATCATCAGAATTGTGAAGGCCAATATGATCACTAGATTTGGTGTCTCTAATACAATATTTCTAGACAACGGCACCAACTTCCTCTTTGCTAAGCTGGATAAGTTGTACCAGGAATATAGAATCAAGGCCAACCGGTCATCCTTGCAACACACTAGAATGGTAAAGGGTTAAATGACTAAATGATATGACTCATGTCAATAAGGTGAACCTTCATTTTTGGGAGCCTATCCGATTAGAACTCCACAGTTAAGCATGTTTGGCCTAGATTAGTGATCATGATGGGTGATCATCTGGGAAGTTTTATAGGGTGTGTGTGCGAGTGAGGAAAAAGAACACTAGAAAGGACATGTGTTGTTCTGTGGGGACTATCATTAGTCAGATGACCCGTTTGGACACATGGGTGAGCCCTAGGGTGGGGACCATGTGTCTGTGGGCCAATTGGTGGTATCTGGAAGGCTATGACCTGATGACCATGTTAAGGCGGGGTGTCTATGTTGTCAATGGGACCCAGTTGTCACATTTGGTATCCGCGGTTTTACCCAGCCTTAAGTGCGGTGCACTGCCTGGGTTGAGCGGTAGGGCCCAAAATAAAGACATTGTGCTCTAAAGGGGGGGTTATTGTAACACCGAAGAATGATATTAAATGACTAAATGATATGACTCATGTCAATAAGGTGCACCTTCCTTTTCGAGAGCCTACCCAATTATAACTCATAGTTATACATGCTTGGCCTTGAGTACTGATCAGGATGGGTGACCTTATGCGATGTTTCCTAGGGCTAGAACCCGACGACCATGTTAAGGCGGGGTGTCTAAGCTGTCACCGAGACCTAGTTGTCACATTTGGTATCAGAGCTGTCACCCAGCCTTAAGTGCGGTGCGCTACCTGGGATGAGATGTAGGGCCCACAAAGAGGATGTTCTTCTCTAAAGGAGGGGTGATTATAACACCCTAGAATGATAAATGGTTAAATGAATAAATGATATGACTCATGTCAACAAGGTGTACCTACCTTTATGATAGCCTATCCAATTAGAACTCCACAGTTAAACGTGATTGTCCTGGAGTAGTGATCAGGATGGTTGGCCTTCTTGGACGTTTACCTGGGTGTGTGTGAGTGAGGAATTAGCACACTGGAAAGGATATGTGTTGTTCTGTGGGGACTGGAATTAGCCAGATGACCCGTTAAGGCAAGTGGGACAGCCCAAGGGTGGGGACCATGTGTCTGCAGGACAACTGGTGGTACCTGGAGGTCCAGGACACATTGGCCATGTTAAGGCGGGGTGTCTGTGCTATCACTGGGACCCAGTTGTCACAATCCCGCATCCACGTGGCGTAAAATGGGAAATTAGAGGTTTTCAACAAGACCATGTCCAACTTACATCAAAAGATGATCTACAAAGATAAGAAATTGTTTCCAGACAAGCTCATTCATACTTTGTGGGCTTTCCGGACCATGACCTGCACCGCCACTCAGGAAACCCCATACTAACTAGTATACTGGGTAGAGTTAGTGTTACCTATCGAGATCCAAGTGTTGTAACTTCATGTGGCCATTTTCAATAAACTTTCCAGGGATGATCAAGGTGCACCTTCCTTTTCAAGTGCCTATCAGATTAGAACTTCACAGTTAAACGTGATTGGCCTAGAGTAGTGATCAGGATGGGTGACCTTTTGGGACGTTTCCTTGGGTGTGTGTGAATGAGGAAAAAGCACACTGGAAAGGACATGTGTTGGTCTATGGGGACTATCATTAGTCAGATGAACTGTTCGGGCATGTGGGTGAGCCCTAGTGTGGGGACAATGTGTCTGTTGGGCAACTAGTGGTACATAGTGGGCCAGGACATGAAAGCCATGTTAAAGCGAGGTGTTTGTGCGGTCATTGGGACCCATTTATCACAATATCGCTACCACGTGGCATCTAATGGGAATTTACAGGCTTCCAACAAGACCCTGTCCAACATACATCAAAAGATGGTCGATAAGGATTAGAAATTGTGGAAAAAAAGCACCTTCATCCTTTGTGGGATTACTGGACCATGACTTGCACCGCCACTCAGGCAACCCCATACTCACTAGTATACGGGGCAGAGGCAGTGTCACCTATCGAGATCCAAGTTTTGTCACATCGTGTGTCCATTTTCAATAAAAATTCCTTGGATTAGAAATTCAAGATACGGTTTGAGTAATTGGAGAAGTTAGATGAAACAAGGCTTTAGACTCTGCACGATTTGGAAATCTACCAAAACCGGATTACACGAGCCTTCAACAAAAAGGTTCACCTTTGATATTTCCTTGAAGGAGAAATGGTTATAGTCCTCAGAACCCTGATTATACTAGGGAATAATCCTGAGAATATTGAACCAAATTGGGAAGGACCATATATCATAAATTGGGTCTTGATGAATTGGAGAAATTAAATGAAAAAATGCTTCACACTCTTCACCATTTAGAAATCTACCAAAACCAGATTTCACGAGCCTTCAAAAAAAAGGTTCACCATCAATATTTCCTTGAAGGAGAAATGATTTTAGTCCTCAGAACCTCGATGATACTAGGGATGAAGCCCCTGAGTATTGAACCAAATTGGGAAGGACCATATGTCATACATCGGGTCTATTCCAATGGAGCATACGCCTCGATATCAATGGATGAAAATCTCCCCACGAATCCCACAAATATGAAGTTCTTGAAGAAATACATCACATAAAAATGATCCCATATCAAAGTCCAAGCTCTACGATGTTAAGATATGAGTCATAAAATATGCCCATATCTATTGGTTCAAACTCTAACACCTTAAACTATGATTCAAAAAGGATGACCCCATATCATGGTCCAAACACTACGACAATAAACTATGAGTCAGATAATTTTCTCACAATGTTAAGTCCAAAACTCTAAGACCTTAAACATTGAGTAACAAACAATCCCCAATATCATGGTCTATACTCTACAAACCTAAACAATGAGTCATTAAAATGAACTTACATATCATGGTCGAAACTCTACGAACCTAAACTGTGAATCATAAAAAAAATTCCCATATTCAGGTCCAAACTCTAAGACCTTAAGCTATAAGGTAAAAAAATTTCCCCCAATGTCATGGTCTAAACTCTATGACCTTAAACTATTAGTTAAAAATTCCCATTCATATCATAGGTCCAAACTCTAAGACCTTAAACAATGAGTTAAAAAATTCTCCCATGTTATAGTCTAAACTATAAGACCTTAAACTATGATTCATCATCCTTTCCACATTACATTAAAATGTAATGAACATGTCCTATCCATAATACGTTAAATTTTGTATCATAAAATTTCCAAATTGAATGATAATAAATTGCATGATCTTTCACAGAACTAATTGTGGCTTGATATCTGCTCTCATAGGATATGTTGTAATCTCTCGATATTCAGTCATGGCACAATCCCCATAAATAAAAAATGTCTCTATCATTCCCCCTGTATACCCATATTTGTAAAGGAGACCCACATCACTCTTTACCAATCACACCAGGTACAACTCCGGTGAGCTTAGGAATGGTGATAGAGGTTCTCCTATGAAGTTCAACTATGGGGTAACATGGCGGACCTGACAACTGTGATGGGTATAATGAATGTTCATACACCCTTTAGACCAAGTCAAACTGGTACAGGGTACGCACAGAACTACATACGACTTGATTCCTACCCTTGTAGGATATGCTGGGATTCCTCGGTCTTGGATCCTAGCCCAGCCCCACTATGAAAAAAATTAAAATTCCCCCATCATATTCTCTATCACCTCACACTTGCAAAGTAGACTTTGTAACCACTCCTTGTTTCTCACATCGAGTATAACTCACATGAACTTAGGGACAGTGGTATGGATTCTCTTACGCAAGTAAACCATAGAAAAGTATGGTAGGCCTAGCATCCGTATCATGTAAAACCAAAATTCCCTCAAGTTCCCCTAACACATTGAACAAATGTTTGTAGGGAACATCCAGAACTACATTTGTCTTTATTCCTCCTCTCACAAGATACGTATTGACACTTGAATTTGACATCTTGGACCAGCCACTGGAAAAAAATGCCCCTTTCCCTCATGCGTGGGTAGGACCTATGTGGAAGCTCCAAGAAGGTCATGGTTAGTCATGGTTTGGGAATTCTCACATTCTTAGGCATACATTTTCTATAAACCACACTTCATACCTTGGGAAACCATGGATCCTCACAATCATTCAAGGATATCTTGGGTAGAAAGCCATTGTACTTTGGACACCTTTGATTGACTATACACATCATGCCCCAGTGGCTCTGTATATCTCTCACAAAAAAATGGATGTCAATCAAAGGAAAATTCATCCCCTAGAGTGTCCTATCCTACCTCTGTCTTCCTAGTTCCTTTGAAGCCCCATGTCATCCCTCCTGATTTAAGTCACCTTAGGGACTATGGTTAAGACCTTCTATCATCACTCACGTCTACAGAACACTAGAACACCATGATTATGAATAAAGTGAAACTTTTTAATACCTTTGAAAGGCCAAAATAATCCTCCCCACATTAAGTTAAACTGTAAGGACAAAACCGTCCTCACCACACGACGTTAAATTTCAAGGCAATAGATTTATCCTAAAAATGCCCCTAAATGTTGAATTCTCTATTCTTAGACAGTAACATAGAACCCTTGTGATCAGTTGTTTCTCACATCGAGCATAGCTCACGTGAGCTTAGAGATCTTGTAAAGGGATCCTTCGTGACATTATGAAAAAATGGCCCAGGAATTTGGTCCTAGAAACATGACCCTAAAAGGCACTTCACATTTCCCTCCCCCGAGAGGATCCCTGTGTCCTGGCCATGTGATGTTAAATGACCGGATATCCCAAATATGGAACAAATATCTTACCCTGCATATGGGTCAGATCGATGTAGGGGACACCATTCCATGAGTAAATCACAACCTAAATGTCCCCAATATGTCCTGTTATACCCCTTCCATATTCGAAACTCCGTGATTTAAGTGATCTTGAATCCCTATAACCCTCCAAGGCAATTGGTGATGGAAGTCTAGTGTCCTACAGACACCTTGGATTGACGATTCCAATCATTCCATGGTGTCTCTACATAACATTCCCATAAAAATGGTCATCAATCAAAGGAAAATTAGTCCCCAAGAGAGTCATATTATGTCTCAGTATTCCAAATGGCTTTTAAGAATCATTCCACCCCTCCTGATTCAAGGGCCCTCATTTTCATGGTATGCATTTTCCCTTTTCACAAATCCTAGATATATCAGAACATATGGGAAGGATTCACCTTTGGCCTCTTTTGAGGTTTCTAAAAGATATCATATCCATATGAATGAAGTTGATCTACATGAAAAGGAAGATTTCCCCCACCCATTTACGGGTTTCCATGAATAAGTTCAGCTAAAAAGTTTCCTCTTGTGACCAGGGGCACCCCTGGTCAAAGGTTACACACCATATACTGAATGTTCCCAATCTCCATAATCATCAAAGGCTATAGAAGATGAAAGGATAGTGTCTTGAGGGAACTTTTTCTTGACTATTCATATCATGCCACGATGGCTCTGCATACATTTCCCACAAAAATGGTCGTCAATCAAAGGAAAATTAATCTCTAGGAGAGTCATTTCCAACCTATGTATGCTCAATTGACATTCACATCTTGTCACACCCCAAGATTCAGAAAACTTATATATGACGACTTTTGTACCTCCTTCTTCCAAAGTTCCCCTGACATAGAAAAGACTATTAATTGAACAGACCACTTGCCATCTCTCCCTCACACAAGTAAGAAATGTACAGGAATGATTTCCCACTCAATTCCAATGTCAATGTTCCTAATTTTCTCAGATAACACTTCTCATGCAAGCCACCTATTATGGCTCCAAACATCAAGATAAATCCAAAATGTGGAAAATCCCACCATGCCATCGGGAATGGTAGTCCAGTGTCCTGAGGACACCTAGGCTTGACTATGTATATCATGCACTAGTGGATTTGCATATGTAACCCACAAAAATGGCTATCAATAAAAGGACAGTTAATATCTAGGAGAGTCCTTTCTTACCTTTGTATGCCAAATGTGGCTCTTGAGCCTCATGCGTGTCCAGAATCCACAAATCCAGGGTAAAAAATCCCTAACCCATGTGTAAAGGACACTAGAACTTTCCCGATTAACGTTCCCATGTTGGGGCCTTACATCATTAAATTTGGTCGTAGATTTTTGACCTAAAACATTAGTACAAACTTTTAATGGTAGGACTGTAGACTGACAGAGAAAGAAGACACGTTATACTCACTAGAGGGAAATCTGGTGAAGGCACCTCTCGGAAAAATTCGAGTATTGGTTCGCTAAAAAAATTCATTGAGCCATCATAAATGGAAAAAATCTTGTTAGGTCAGAAATCCAAAATAGACGGCCTATGAAAAATCCAAGTTATACCCGATAAGCCTATACCAAGAAGGGTTAGGAAAAATTAGGGTAATAATCAAAGATTCACAATGGTTTTGGGGATTTCCATTTATCCCTATCAATAGCCAAACTATACTCTCTACTTCCCTTGGCTCGTGTGGAAATTAGAGCATTATCTGATCATTTACGTCAGGACTATTTCTACATATGAATAGCCTCCTCTTCATTCCTATCTGATCCCATTTCTATGGGGGTCATTTATAGGGTCCTGAAAATCCATAAAAGGGATAGAAAATACTCTTGCATGTTGGGTGAAGCAAAGAAATACAAATTGGATTGAAAATTTGAGAAGGAATGTAACAAAACAAAATGTTATGAGTGAATATGGCCTGGCCACATACCATCGCTGGGAAAGGTTTTCAGAAGTCATAAGACACAAACCACTAGTACGTAGAAGCCCTAAGATGCACTAGCCCGCAAAGCATTGGCCTGCAAACGAAGTCGTTCATGGTGAATTTCCACCTGTGAACTGAAGTCACCACAAACAATTTTTGAAGGAGAGAATCTGAAGGAAGTGCACCCCACGTACCATCCCTGTGAACAATGTGGTTCGCGGGTGAGGATATGCTGATGGCATACCGCACATCTGCAAACCTCAGATTGAATGAGTATTTTGTGATCCGTATTTCCTCCATGGGCTTCCGAAGAATTTGTCACGTGTACAACAGATATATATTTCCTGTACACTATAAAATTACCACCATGGGAATCTAAGGGTCGGGAGAAAAATAAATTGAGGAAGGAAAGGTAGAGATTCGGGGGGGATGGGTGAAAATTTGACAAAGAATGTGGAGGGTGTGAGAGAAATTTCTCCCACACTTGATGTATTTTGGGGATTCCATCCCTTGAACAATAAATAGTTCGCGGAATCCATCATGTGAACCATATGGGAAAAGGCAGTTATTGAAGGTCCTCCCTAAAAACCGTATTTCTAAGACTCTCTGCATCCAACCAGTAAACCAATAAAAATATATAATAAGAATGGTATGTGGATTTCCATATCTGACAGACGGTTCGCAGATGCCCATATGTAGAAGATGGTTCGTGGAGGCCCCTATGTGGAAGAGAGTACATGGCATGCTCCTCTATGTACCATCATAAGCGGCCACCTTCTCGGTGTACCATCATATGTGACCAACTTCTCCGTGTAAAATAATACATGAACAACTCATCTGTGTACCATCCTAAGCGGCCTAATCTTATATGACCAACTCCTATGAAGACAAGTCTCTGGGGAAAACAGTTTATGCCCACTGGTCTATACCGTGGGGCCTGCGCCCTATACCCCAACTCGGGATTAGTGGCATGTTATGGTCTTGTCCCTCTAGGTTGGTCCCTTCACTCCCATCACTAGCCCCAATGAAAATTGGAGAGTCACACCACAAACTTTTCTGGCCAGGTCGTTGACATTTTCCATTTTGTCCTTATGTCGCACATACATTTGTCCCTTAAATACCATGAGAATATAAATTTCTTATGCACCTCCCGAAGAGCCCTATCACCTACCTCCTATGCCAGGTTGACACAGACCTCCTTGGACAATCACACCTGAATGTTTCTTAAATTCCTAAACAGATATTTTCTATACATCAAACTCTATATCTCTGTTGATTCCAGATCCTCAAAAACCTCCATGGCCATTAGATGCGGAAATCCAGTGTCTTGCAGACACCATTGTTTGACTGTGCACATCATGCCCTGGTGGCTCTACATATGAAGCCTACAAGACAGCCATCAATCAAAGGAATATTCTTCCTTAGGAGAGTCTTTTCTTACCTCTATACTCCATAATGGATTCCATGCCCCATATTATTTCTCATGATATGAGAATCCCTAAAGTTTTATTTACACATTCATTCCCTCTCATGTTTGAGGCATGTCAGAGCATCCCAGCCTGATTATCCTTCAGTTAATAATGGATCCTTCCCTCTACGATCCAAACTCTATGACCTTAAACTATGAGTTATTGTCTTGACCATATGACAATAAAATGTATGGTATTCATCCATACCACATTACATTAAACTATTCAGTAATATTCATATTCACATGACGTTAAATTGTGATGCCATCATCCAAGCTATATGACTTTCAACTATAGTATACTAGGAAATTTCGGATCTCCATAAGCATTCACATCTATTAGAAAAGGAAGTCTAGTGACCTGCGTACACCTTTGTTTGACTAAGCACATCATTCCTTAGTGGCTCTGTATATGAAGCCTACAAGACAGTTATCAATCAAAGGAAAATTCATCCTCAGGAGATTCCTATCTTACCTCTTTATTCCTCAGTGGCCTCCATGCTTGTTGGGAAAAAATCCCTCAAGGTATCATTGAAGCATTTTTGAGATGATTGTGTTTGTTGACAAAGTGGAAATCTGTGTTGTGATTGTTGACAATGCAAACCATGACATACAAATTTTTTGACAAAAGGGATTTCTTGGTGGCTTGTCGAGTTCAAGATCTATGGTTAACGATCAATGTTTGATTCAAGAACTTCGACAAATGAATGGATGATCTAGAGGTAGCATAAAAAGAATAGATACAAGGTGGCGCCGTTTTCCAGTGTTTGCCAAATTTTTGGGCCTGAAAATCGACAAATGAAGAAAAGTGGTTTTTGGAAAAGGGACTTGCGCGCCATGTACTTGAAGGCTTGGAATCTTGCGTGCCATATGTTTTTCAAGATCAAATCATCAAAATATGGAAAATGGATAAGGGTCGCACAAGTTTTGGTGAGGTCGCACAGGTGAATTGCGCGCCGTGAAAGATACTTGTGCGCCGATGCCTTGGATGTTTGAGAACTTACGCGCCTATGGTTTTCCAAGATCTGAAGATCAAAATATGGAAAAGGAAAGAGGTTCACGTAAGTTTGGAAGTAGGTCGTGCAAGTGACTTGCAGGGGAAGAGACCTACGCGTCGAGACTTGCACGCTGAGGGTTGACTTGCGCGCCATCGCGTAGGGTTCTCAATTTGCCTATAAATACTGGACCACCCCTCCTCATTCTTTTCCGGAGTTAAACACTTTGAAGATTCATAGCTCCCATCGCGCAGGTGTGGTGGTCGCGCAAGTGGTGTGTGGTCGCGCAAGTGAAGTTGTGCGCCAGTGTGAGAAGTTGTGCGCCGGTTGGCCGTTGCGCGCCAATATTGGTTTGGGCGTAAAAGGAAGAGAGTCACGCAAGTTTGGAGTTAGGGAAGCTTGTGTAGCGCAAGTGTCTGGGGTGGACTTGCGTGCTCGTTGTGACATGTGCACCAATACATGCATGCCGAGTTATACTTGCACGCTAAGTAAGGGTTGGTTTCGGCAGTTATTTTCTGGCTGCGTGGAAGCTGGAAGTTTTCCTGATACCTTCGGTGCAAAGAGAAATTCATCTACGGGTGAAAGCTGGGCTTCAACAGAGCATCTACACATAGCAGAAGATGCATTCCTTCATGAAAATGAAGAGACCTATAGGTCTATAAACTGTGAGTGGATCCTTTCCGGAGCAGTGAGCAATGGAAGAGGAAGAAGGTGATCCTCTCTATCGACAGTGAGCCAGAGAGAGAAATATGGAGTGACCCTTGGGAAAGCAGTGAGCTGACCCTAAACCTTGTAAAGGCAGTGAGCCTAGGATAGAGTGCCTGTGTCCGAACCTTGTAATCAACATCTAGTGAAGTTTAGTGGAATTAGGTACGACTGACAACTTGTCAGCGTATGCTCCTTGGACGTAGCCCTTTGTGGTGAACCAATTAAAATTGTTGTGTCATGTGCATGCTTTACTTTATATTTACTTTGTGCAGCAGGAAAGAGAGAGAAGAGTTTTTTGCTTAATTGTGAATCATGATCATAACAGGCATTAATTTTAAATTGGAGTTGGGGAATCTTGTGTCGCGCAAGTGTCTAGGGTGGACTTGCACGCCCGTTGTGACTTGCACGCCGATACTTGCACGTCGTGTTAGACTTACACGCTAAGTATGGGTTGGTTCCAGCAGTGAGTTTCAAGCTGCGTGGAAGCTGGAAGTTTGCTCGATACCTTCGGTGCAAAGATAAATTCATCTATGGGTGAAATCTGGGCTTCAATAGAGCATCTACACACAGAGGAAGTTGCATTCCTTCAGGAAAATGAAGAGACCTACAGGACTATAAATTTTGAGTTGATCCTTTCCGGAGCAGTGAGCAAAGGAAGAGGAAGAAGGTGATCCTCTCCACTGGCAATGAGCTAGATAGAGAGAAACAGGGAGTGACCCTTGGGAAAGTAGTGAGCTGACCCTAAACCTTGTAAAGGCAGTGAGCCTAGGACAGAGTGACTGTGCACGAACCTTGTAATCCAAATCTAGTGAAGTTTAGTAGAATTAGGTACGACCGAAAACTTGTCGGCATATACTCCTTGGACGTAGCCCTTTGCGGTGAACCAAGTAAAATTTTTGTGTCATGTGCATGCTTTACATTCTATTTACTTTGTTTAGTAGGAAGGAGAGAGAAGATTTATTTGCTTAATAGTGAAACAAGATCAGAAAGGGAGTTAATTTTAAATTAGTCATACCCTGATTCACCCCCCCCCCCCTCTCAGGGTATTCATCCTTATTGACTTAACAATTCCCCATATCATATCCCCTGATCCAAGAATCCCTAAAGTCAAATTTTACACATTCCTTCCATCTCATGTTCAAGTCATGTCAGAACATCCCTACCCGATTATCCTTTAGTCAATAATGGATCATTCCCTCCTCTGTCCAAACTCTATGACCTTAAACTCTAAGTTATCATCCTGATCACATGATGATAAATTGTATAGTATTTATCCATACCACATGACATTAAACTGTTTGGTTATAGTCCTACTCACATGACATTAAACTGTGATTCCATAATCCAAGATATATGACTTTAAAAAGTAGTATACTGGGTGATTTCGGATCTCCCTAAATATCCATGTCCATCAGAAAAGAAAGGTAAGTGTCATGAGGACACCTCGTCTTGACTTTTCACATCATTCCCTAGTGGCTCTGCATATGTTTCCCAAAAAAATGGCCTATAAACAAGAGACAAATTCTTCCTCAGGAGATTCCTTCCCTACCTCTAAACAACTCAATGGCCTCCATTCCTTATATCATTTCTCCTGATCCAAGAACCTCCATAATCATGGCTTTCATGTTTCATCCCTCTCATGATCGAGGAATATCAGAACATCCCAACATGATTATCCTCCAGTTAATAATCGTCCAATCTATATGACATTAAACTATAGTATACCTCATATGATGCTCCAGGGCCCTCCCACTGAGTTATGTCCCCAATCTTCTAAGGTAGGTCCACATGACATTTAATGCCATTCCATATGGAAAGGTTCATCGCTTCACACCCTCGCCCACAATCACCCCTGACTCTTGTGCCATGAGCTCTCCCTCCCCCGCCAATAGGGGAAGAGGCATGTGCATTGTTGAATCTTTCAAATATTGTTATTTCTCACACCGATCATAACTCATGTGGGATTAGAGGTTTGTAAGGATTACTACATCAACACACATTTCGAAGTACAAGAAATCCGATTCCTAATTGAATCAGGATACGTAGGATGCCTATCAGAAGGCTTGAGATCAAAAAGGGTGTCCATCCAAAAAAGGGTCCACCCAACCATGTTCTTTAAATGGGAAGCTTACACGCGTAATCCCCACACAATATGAACTATGAGAACACTTATTCCAGATTGAGTCGGGATATGTAGGATGCCTTCTAGAAGGCTTGATCTAAAAAGGGTGCCCATCCAAAAGGGTATTCCCAATCTTGTGTTTCAAATGGGAAGCTTCCATGTGTAATCCACTCATAATCCGAACTATGTGGGTTGTGATTCCTTTCTCTAGGATACGTAGGAATCCCTCCTTATGGGCCCGATCCCAACATCAAGTCACATTCTGTCACCCCAAGATGACAATAATCTCCTGAGCACCTTATAATATGGCTAATTTAGTGCCACCTCCTTGGAATCAAACATATGCATGCTCACAACGATCTTGGAAACCAAGGTTATCCCATGGACACACTCTTCATAAATTAACCAAGGATTCACGAACATATGTACATGACTTAAATATATAAGAGAGTCCCAGAAAAGGCAATAATCCTCCCATGGAAGGGTGCGGTGAGCCTAAACTCCCATCGTCTAGACCAATGGAGTCCTCATGTTTTTTTGGCCAAATTGTCAGTCAATGAGTTCCACACTTTGGAAATAAGGTCCATGAATCATGGATACCAGGGCCGTTGGGAATTCTTATCTCTACTAATAAACCCGTTATGGACCATCTGAGGAAGTTAAATCCGAGATGGACTGATTTCATGAGTGCTTGACCCCCACACAATCACCTGCTGGGACCAACAGTTCCATACATGTTTAATTAAACCTTCCTTAAAGGATAATGATCTTGAACGGGTTGAAACAAAGGAAAGCTAAATCTCTATTTACTCACCAACCATAAACGCACCACTTTGGAGGCGGAAAAAACACCTTCACTTTTTTATTTCTTTACTTATTTTTGTTACATTACTCTAACATCTATATTCATTGAATTTTACATTATTAAATAATTTAATGATGGTACATAAAATGTCTGACAGAAATCTTTTCAGAATGTGAAGTTTTAGGAGGTAGATGATTCAAATGTTCCTACAACTGTGGATAAAAGTGGAGCACACTCCCTCATGTATACATATAAAACAAGTTGCATAAAATATAGAAAAAAAGATGTAGGGAAGAAGAAGAGACATAGAAAAAGATCTTACGATTCACTGAATATGTGAGAGAATAAGAGATATACCTTTTTGCAAAAAAAGTATAACTCACCTACTGAGAACACTAGACTAATGAAACCAAAGAATCATCACATCTAGTTCTTTCCTCCAGTCAGAAAACAATAGTTTTTTACACTCTTTTTTCCTTAAAGATTTTGAAAGAACTTGACTCAAACTTCATTACTGATTCAACCCAGGAGTCACAAGCTTCATTGCAATAGACCAAGAACTTATAAAATCTACACTCCAATATTTCTTGATTATATTTACCTTTATTACATTTTGGAGTAGTGTGTGTTCTTACTCTACTTTTTCACATTCACACTATGTCCTACACTAAAATAGAAAATATGTGATGCCTTATCGAACAATTTTATTATTTGTTTCTCCCATGGATAAGAGTGGTAGCAGTCCTTATGTAGCTTTTTTATTTTTAATCACATGAATAAATGTGGAAGTGGTCGTGTGTGACCTAGAGAGTTGTAAAAAATTTTATATACTCGATCCAGGTTGTGGATCATCTAGTTTATTTTATATAAACTAGTTCATGGAGGGTGATCACCAAGTGGAAGGGACTAAGTCTCAACTTGATATTAAACCATTTATATTCAACCATTCTGTTATATGTTTTAAGTTTCTTTTACTTTATTTCTTCCATAAAACTAAAACCTATTTTAACAGAAAAAAATATATATATACTTTGATAGTTTATCATAATAAGTGTTCATATAGTATTTTGAAAAAATAAATTGATTTCAAAGGATTCAATAATATAATATATTTTATTCATCTGAGAACTAATCAATCTTTAGAGAAATTTTATAAATATTAAGATATATATCATACTACTTATTTTGATAAAATTTCACATATTTAAATATTTGGGGGATTACAAAATAATACACTTTTAACACAAATTTTTATTGGGTTCTCAGTTCACCCCCTCTTGATATACTAACTCTGAATAATATTTGGTATCAATGGTTTTTTCTTTCATTGGAATTCATGTTTAACAAAAATTAACTATGATTTTAGTTATACATTTAATATATTAAATTTATATTAGTTCTAAATTTAGTTATTTAGTATGGACAATCATCAATAATGTTCTCCTACCAAAATATCTCCTTTATTTAATAAAAAAAATTATACCCAATGGAAAATAAAGGTAAAAATTCACATAAGGGGCATGGGTTTTGATATTTGGTCTACAATACAAGATTAATATGTAAACCTCAATACTTCTAGAAGCACTTGGGATAATGAAACAAAATTAGCATAACCCTATATATTTAAATCTATGAATTACATGTATTGTTCCCTTGGTGATGAATAGATTAGTTGGATTTCTTTTTGTAAAAATACTTTTCATATTTGAGACACGCTATCTATTTTCCATGAGGGAACTTCAAATCTTAAAGAAATGAGGATTAATACCAATACTATTAAATATGATAGTTTTAAAATGAAGCAGCATGATCCCATTTAGCATATGTACCTCATGTTTAATGAGGTTGTAAATATCATGATATCACTAGGAAAGCTTGTATGTGACAAGGATTAGATAATGAGATTGTTGATATCTCTACCTAAAAGATGGATAGGAACTTCAGTTCCAACAAGAGAATCCTACGATATTAGTAAATTACCATTCAAGGAGATGATTGGTAATCTTGTGATGTATGAATAAGAGTTGTAGGTAAATATTGAATAGGATGAGGATCCTAAGATGAATTCAATATCTTTCAACACTAATACCTTTGGATAACCACAAAATAAAAAAAAGAAAATTTCCAAACTATAGATTTGAGTGCTGGTGAATTTTCTTCTGGTAGTTATGAGTAAATGTCTCACCTATCTAGAAGTATTTAGATGTTATAAAAGGATAAAAAGTATTTCAAAAACCAAATTATAAATGAAAATATGATAATAAAGGAAATTATAAGAAAATGATGATGATTCAAAGAAAGTTGTCTGCTATAATTGAAAAATAAAAGGCCTCATAAAATCTGACTTCTTTAATATGAAATACAAAAAAGAAATATGAAGATAAGGACAGAAGATAAAAGAAATCCATGAATTCCACCTAGGAAACGTTTGAGGATAGCTCCTATGACATGGATTATTCACCTAAAGAAAATAATGATAGAGAAAATATGTTCTTTATGACCAAAGTTAGTGAGGTTTCTACTTGAATTAGTTTTTCTGATATTCCTCCTATTCATAAGTCGGATGAGTCTGATAAATCTAAAAATGAACAACATGGCGGTGATAATATATCAAGTGAAGAATTATTTTAAAAAAATAACTTTTTAGAGGATACATTTAATGAATTAAAGGATAAGTATAAAAGTATTAGAAGATAACATGCTCTACTATAAACTGTAAACATTATATTTCTATAGAAAATGAGAAAAATGATCAACTGATCAAAGAAAAAAATGAAATTAAAAATTAAAATGAGAAATTAATTAAATAACTTGAAAACATTTTTAAAAAATAGAGAGACATTGTAACAAATTTTGGAAAAGAAATTTTTTCCCAAATATGTTACTGGAATAGGATATGAACATAGAAAGATGAGAACTACTAAGAAAAATTCTATTCCAAAATCTGGACATGAAAACTCTAATACTAAACTTATTTAAAAGGGACCCAACAAAGTTTTTATTTTTAATATCTTTCAATGTATTTATAGGAAACCTGTAATGAAAATTTGGGTCACCAAAGCATTGATTACTGACATTTATAGACCCAAACATATCTAGGTACCATAATCATTTCTTATGTAAAACCTATTTTATAAGAAAAACATCTTGAAGAACTATTTATAATTAAATGGTACTTGGACATTGGATTTTAAAGACATATGATAGGATATTACTCTTTCTTCAAGAGACTTATCATGTTTTGTGGTGTCTATGTCACCTTTGGTGACAATGAAAAAGGAAAAATCCTCATCCTAGGATATATTGGTATCAAAAACCCTATTTTAATTTCTAAATTTTTATATTTTTATGGTTTAAAATAAAATATTGTTAAAATTTATTAGTTGTGTGATGATTATTTTCAGGTTAAGTTTGATAATGATTCTTGCAATGTTTTTTATTCTATAAATTATTTAATTTTTACTACTTTGATAAATGACTATTTTTAAGCTGCATATTTAAATTCTTAAGTTTCATAGAATGTTTCATTCTTGAGTGACTTTCATAAGGAAGCCTATCTTTGGCATAGAAGACTTGTACATTGAAACATTCACTCACTTAGAAAGCTAACTAGAAATGAGTTAGTTATAGATCTACCTATACATGAATTCCCAACTGATAAAGTCTGTAACCCCTATAAAAAATATAATCAATATAAAGTTTCTTTTAAAATAAAGAACAAATTGTAAAACTCTCAACCTCTTGAGTTATTTCATATGGATTTGTTTGGGACTTATAGAATTTCAAGTCTTAATGGGAAGCACTAAGTTTATATTATTTTATATGACTATTTTAGGTATACATGTGTATATTTTCTAGCTCAAAAAAGTGAAGCCTTCTCTTAATTTAAAAATTATGATTAATATATGGAAAATTTTAGTGGACTTACAATTTAAACCCTAAGAAGGGATCATGGACATGAGTTTTAGAATCAATATTTGAATCTTTTTTCATAAAAAATTAGATCCACTCATAACTTCTCTAATATTAAGACGTCCCAATAGAATGTATTTGTTGAAAGATGAAATTGAACTATAGAATAGATAGCCTGAACTATGTTAAATAATAATGACCAACTTATCTATTTAAGGGAAGAATATGTTAATACATCCTATGATATTATGAATAGAGTTTTTCTTAGACCCATTCTTAAGAAGACCCCTTTAGAGATGTGAAATAATAGGATACCTAAGGCTAATTACTTTAGATTTTTTGGTTGAAAAGTATTTATTCTTAAAACTAAGGATAATTTGGGAAATCTTGCTTCAAAAAGCGATGAAGGAATTTTCCTTGGTTACTCAGTCTCTAGAAAATACAATATAGTGTTCAATAAGAAGGAAAAAACCATAGAATAATTAGTTTATGTCAAATTTGATGAAACTAATACACATGATCCTAATTCCTCCTTATCAAATATTGAGGATGATTTATCTTCTATGAAGATAAATTTTAAAACATTAGATTTTTCTATAAAACAAAAATAAAAAACGTCCATTTCTAAATATTTTCTAGAACATCGAGAACCTAAACCTAAAAATCCATAATTGACCAATCAAACATTATCAAGAGTTGTTAGAGATTTTAAGTACCATCCTTTAGATGTTGTTTTAGGTGATCAAAATAGGTGAACTCAAACTAGAGATTATGTTAGAAATCAGGTTGAACATCAACTTTTTTTAACTCATCTTTAACTTAAGAATATCAATGATACTATTAATGATTAATTCTAGGTAATATAAATGCAAGAATAGTAAATTTACATTTAAAGGAAAAAAGTTTGAGAACTTATAAATAGACCCAAGGACACCTTGACTATTGGTATTAAATGGGTGTTTAAGAATAAATTTTATGAATCAAGAAGTATATTTATAAAAACGGCTAGAATAGTTATAGAAGGATATAATCAGGAAGAAGGGATTGACTATGTGGAAACATGTGCACTTTTAGCCAGACATGAGTCCATATGAATTCTTCTTTATTGTGATGCTCATATAGATTTCAATCTTTACCAAATGGATGTTAAGAGTGCATTATTATATGGTTTTATAATTGATGATGTTTTTGTGGAACAACCCCCTAGTTTTCAAAATCCCCACCTTCCAAATCATGTTTTTAAATTAACTAAAGCATTATATTGTTTAAAACAAGATCCTAGATATTTCTATGATAGGTTCATAATTTTTTTGATTCCAAAGTATTTATAAAGGAATAAATAATCTTACCCTTTTCTTAAAATGAATTTCAAAAGATGTATTAGTAGTACAAAGATATGTTTATGACATTATTTTTGGATATTCAAAAAATTATTTATGTACTCATTTTTAAAAAATGAAGCAAAATGAATTTGAAATGATTTTAATGGGTGAACTAAAATTTATTCACAGATTCCAGTTTCTTCAAAAAAATGAATTGTTTTGAATAAAAATAAATATACAAAAGATCATTTAAGCTATTCTAATATGGATTTCACTAAAAGTAGTGATACTCCTATGAGTATAACCGGTAAGTTGGATCTTGAGGAAGCTAGGAAACCAATTGAACAAATGAATAACATGTTATGATTTAATATACACTCTATTGGACTACTATTCGGTAAGTCAACAGTATGAAAACCAATGGCATGACAAGCCAATTACATGAAAAGCCAATGGAATGAAAAACTAACAGTATGGTGATCTAAGGACATGTCCAACCAATGATATGACAATCCAACATCATTACAAGCCAACATTGTGTCATACACATTAGTATGCCATCACAAAAGTGTGTCACCTACAATGGTATGTCATTAAAATTTACAATAATTTATCTTTCTAATTAATTTTTTATATAATTAATTATCTCAAAATTCAAAGTATTGGTGAATATAATAGATAACTGATGTTCTGTGCCTATAAATTCAAGAGTGACATCTCCCCTTTATAAATGATCTCTTAAAAAGTGATGTCTTATATCAATGTTATTTTTCCTAGAATGAGAAACAATATTATTAGTATGTTTATTTCACTTGTATTGTCAAATTTTATGGGGACATGTTGGAATTGATATCCATAATCTTGTAGAGTGTGTTTAATCGACAACAGTTTTTCACAACAACTACCTACAACTATGTATTTAGCTTTAGCAGCAGACAATGCAACCAAATTTTTATTTTTACTACAGCATGAAACAAGATACTTGCCTAAAAAGTGACATGTTTTTGTGGTTCTTTTTATATCTAACATACATCCACAAAAATAAGAATAATAATAACATACTAAATCAAATGTTTGTCCTCTAGGGTAAAAAAATCCTAAATTGGTATTATACTTGAGGTATTTGAGAATTATTTTAACAGAACTAAGATGTGACTCTTTTGGGTTTATTTTAAAGAAAACACACAATTTATTTTTATGAATTTGTAAATTTTTTCTCTATCTCTCATTATTTTGAACCACCAGTTTATTTTATGGTTTATTCTATGTACTAAAATCTGATATATGTTTTTGTCACAATATTAAATTTGATCTCATGTTTAACTTTAATTTTAGGATACCTTATATCCCAAATGATATTAAAGTAGCACAATTTCTATTTTGGACATACCTTGAGCCATGTACAATACTCATGTATCTCTCTCTCTCTCTCTTTAGATCCTAGTGAAACCCTTTTATCTCTTACTATTCAAACCTTCTCCTTACACTCAATCGAGCTTGCTCAGCCGATCTAAACAATGATAATGAATAATTATTTTAATCTTCTTTCTTCTAATTCAAATTCTATTATGATGTAGAATAAAGGTATGAGTGCACCTTCCCCAATTTCTTCAGTTAATCTGATGATTTTGAACTGAGTTTTTGTTGAAGAAAAGTAAGTTTACTCTAATTGGTTATTATCAAGTAAGTATCTAGATCCTAAGGTTATCCAAAACCAATGGTGGTTGGAGTCATTTTCACCAAATAAGAGGCATTTATACCAAAATCAGGAATATGATTTTTATTAGAACATAGAGTTTTTGTTTAATAAAGATAGTGTATTTTAAATTAAAAGTCATGTTAAAGGCCATGTGTTTGGATTTTCTTCATGAAAATGGGATATGTGTTTCAATGTACCTCATGGTGGATTCTTTGATTTTTACTATGTAAGAATTCTAGATTTTATTGATATGTTCATATATGAGGATTCCCTTTTTATGCTAAGAGGATATGGATGAAAAAGAAGGTTTGTTTTCTCAGAGATGGATGGAGAATGATGGTTTTTTTATGTTCTTATATCATATTCTATGTCCAAGAAAAAAAATATTTCAACCTTGAGGTATCAAGATGATTATCTCTTATGTTTTATGAAAGAAAGTCACAAGATTAATCTCTATAGATATATAATGGTATATATGTGTGAGATAATCAAACCATACTCTAGAAAAAAAAATTTGATCTCCCCAAAGATGATTTATACCATGTTAGAGGCCAAGTTCATGGTTCTTGATGATTAAGAATATTTTATATACTATAGTGATTTTTTCATAATTAGTGGAACATGTTCAAGAATGAATATAATATGGAACCCATGGAAGAGACAATGGGTTGGTGATAGTGAGAAGTTGTATGTTGAATATAATTTTCTTGTTCATCCAACAAGACTTAAGTATGAAGTAGATCTTGGTGTGGAGCCTGATGAAGTTGTGGAATACTCATATGATGAATCTGTTAGTTAAGAAGTGGAAAAGTAAAAATTTATAGACGTAGGTAATGACCCTGAAATTTCTCTAAAATCTTCTCTCATTACCTTTGGAGCTCTTATTCCACCTTGGAGGCTAAAAAAGAGAGAAATTAGTTAAGGGTTCTAAATAAGAGACTGAGGTCTCGGGAGAGGATCAATATAAAATTTCCAAATCCGCTGATATTGATGAGGAGGAAGAAGAAAAAGAAGAAGAGGATAATGGAAGTGATGATGGAAGTGATTTTGAACCTAATAATGATAGTGCATTAATCATGAATAAGGATGTGGAAATATATATGAATCTTAAGGATGCATTTTTTGAGGGGGAGGAATCCCTCTCTGTTAATGTTTTTTCATGAATCTCCAGTTGTTGATGATGTCGAGGCTATTTCAGTTGTCACAAATCAAGATGTTTCAGATTCTTCTATGGCTAAACAGATAAGAATTATAGATTCTTTGGAACAAAAAGTTTCTCAACAATAAAACAAGGAACATATTGAGGAATACTTTGCAAATAAATAGTTAGTTGTTTTAAATGTTCATAAGTATCATTTGGATGAAAATGTGGAAGGTGAGTCCACCATTATTGATTCCAAAAAGATTTTGAGTTTAAATATTCAATAATTGTTAGTACATAATTGGAAGTAGATACTTCCAATGTTGAAAACACAATGGCAGATCAAGGATTAGTTTCTCAAAGAAATCTGGAAGTTTTAGTTCTTTCTTCTAGTGTGGTACCTCTTTCCAGAAAGTCCATTTCAGACTGTTGGGTGGACCCTATGGAATAAGAGTGGGGAAATTTCTCTAGTGTTGTAAGAATAAGTCTAAAGAGTGAAAAACCTGAAGTGAGTATTGAAGGTGATCCTATGAGATCCTTGATATCCCAGGTTTATTTTGAAGGTTTTCATGAACATTTCTATTCTGTGAGACCTCCTGTACCTGAACCTTCTCCAGCTCCTCCAATTGTTTCAACGGATATAGTCACTCAAGATGACTTGAATGTTTTTGGTAAAAAAACATTTCTATGTTTCACAATTATGTAAGGAATAAATCCCATCTTTTGAAAAAAAAATCAGTAAAAAGTATGAAAGGTACATTTTTTATTTTTTTATTCATAATATCCAATCTAAGATGATGAATCACATTTATGATATAGAGATTGATAATAAGAAGATAAGTGGTGAAATAGAAACACTCAAGTATTTTATTGAGGAAATGAAATCTGAGTTTAAGGATTCCTTGGTTGGTATCCTTAAATGTCTTGTGGATACTTTTTCAGATGCTTTAATTACTATTTTGACTCCTCCTCCTATGTTTGATGTTGATTAGTTGAGATCAGTTGCAAGAGATGATATTAAAGCTATATATTCTAATGCTTTAGTTAGTTTCATATTCCATCCTTAAGAGAATTTGAACAAAATTCAGTGTAGTTCTGACAATTTTATTAATATGGTTTCTAGATATTCCTGTGATTCTAATGCTGATAGAGAAACAATAACCATGTCCATCCTCATTGATCTCTCTCAGATCTAGACCAGGAATGAAATTGACTCCAATTTTAAATTATTAGATGAGAATTTAATAATGTATCATGTGACTTAATCGTTCAAAGTGAAATTCATACAACTCAAGGATATGACCCCAACCTTGAACCATTTAATGGAATAAAAGGATAATTTATTTGGTTCGATGGAAAGGGGTGGATAAATTATAATTTATTTCACCAATATCATGAATTTCTTCTTCATGTCCATGGTTAAGAAGTGGTTTCTCAAGAAGATATTCCTATTACTCCTTAGTTGTATCTTAGAACAAGAGTTGCTCGGGACACTTTAGCACCATTGCATTATCATTTCAATCCTTTACCAATGTCTCCTGCTCAAGCTTGGAGACACCTTTATCCTACTTTTATTGTGTAAAAACATCTGCATATGGTATCTGGACTCTCCTCTGGTGTTCCTTCTCTTTTTACTACATCTAATCCTACTACCTTGGATTTGGAGCAAGAGAAAAACAAGGCTAAAAGAAAAGAACGGATGGAACCCTCTTCCAAACCTTCACCTTTTCTTTTGTTGGATTAGACTGTACTATATTTGATGTGATCTATCTTGTAATAACTTTCTATTTATAATTTTTAATTTATTTATTACCTATTATTATATCTATTTACATTTTAAATTATTTCATATCTCTTAATATATTTATTCTTCCTGCCTTCACCAATATTCTTTACCTTTTGTATAATCCCAATAGGGGGATAATTCTTATAAGATGCATTATTTTATGGAAAATTTTTATAGAATATATTCTTTGAATAATTTTATAGAATTATGTTTTTGTGTTTTATAAACATATTATATTTTATCCTCTCTATTTTAAATCATTCTATCTTTGAAATATATTCCTACCTTTGATACTTACTTTTGATAACTACTATTTTCCTATTATTTTCCTTGAACCATAAACATATATTGTTAATGATAAGAATTGATTTATATTTGTATCCTACCTTGCATATCATGTTTAAATGATTTTACATTTTGATTCCATGATTTTTAATCATAAAAAAGAGAGATGTTTTTTACCTCATAGTTATAGTGATTAAAAAATATTTCATTAAATAATACAAATTAATTTCATGTTTTCCTATAAGTAATTGATATTCTTAGAATAGGTGAAAAATTTATCCCATTTGGAGACATCATTTTCCCCAACACAATAGCACTATAGAAATATCAATGTCTTGTATATCACTAGGATATCACACTGTTAGACTGTCATATCACTAGACTAAAGAATTAACAATGTATTAGACATCGTCGGTCAACACACTGCCAGATCTCATACGCCAACACTGAAAAAATTACCTAATTTTGAGACACCTTCAAAGCATACACAGCCAGACCATACACAGCTATTTGATACACCGCCAGTGTCATACTACCAGTGTCATACTACCAGTGTCACACCACTTGAGTAACACACCATAAGGGAAACATACTTCCACATCTTGAGACCACCATATCCTAAGAAATTTTCACAAATTTTATTACTCCACATGTTTTTAATTACATTACTATACCATATATATTAATTTAATTTAATTTCATTTACTATTTTAATTATTTTACATAAAATTTCTGACAGAATGCTTTTCAGAACATGATGTTTGACGAAGTAGCTGATTCAGATTTTCTTTCTACTACAGCTAAAAGTGGAGCACACTCCCTCATGTCGACTTAAATAACAATGTTCATAAAATATAGAAAAAAAACATCAGGTAATAAAAGATTTGTGGAAAAAAATAGCTCTTTATACACTGAATATATTATTGTTGAAGAGATGAATGTTTTTTAAACAAGTAGAGATCACCTTATGAGGACACTCGGTTGAGGAAGTCAAAGGATCATCACATATAGTGCTTTCCTCTGGTTAGAAAACAAGAGTTTGTTACACTCTATTTTTTTATGAAGATTTCTAAATAATCTAAATCAAGCATCATTACTTATTCAACATAATAGTCACAAGCTTAATTTTAAAATAATGGGAACATCTAAACTCTTCACTCCTATACTTCTTGAATCTGTTTAGTTTTATTACTTTTTTGAGAAGTGTGTGTGCTTACTCTTCTTTACCACTTGCACAATGTCTCCTAAACTAAATTGGAAGATACTCGATATATTCTCAAATAATTTTCTTATTTTATTCTCTCGTGGATAATAGTGGTAGAGGTCTTGTGTGGCATGTTTATTTTACTCCCATGCATAACTGTGGAAGATTTTTTCTGTGACTTGGACATTTGTAAACTGTTTTATATACCCAATCTAGGATTGGGAAAATCTATTTTATTTTATATGAACTTCTTAGTGGTAGGTGATCACCAAGTGGTGATGAATAAGTCTCTAATTGATACTGAATAGCGTTTATTCAACCTTTTCGCTATTTTTTTTAAAAAAAAGATTCTTTATTTCCTCTTTTAATCTAAAAACTATTTTAACTTTAAACAATATATATATATATATACATTGATATTTTATCTTAGTTAGTGTTAATAAAGTATTTTGATCAATTAAATTGATTTTAAAGGATTAAATAATATTATATATATTATTAATCCAATAACTAATCAATATTTAGATAAATCTTTAGAAATATTAAGATATATATCATACTAATTATTTTGATAAACTTTTATGTATTTAAACATTTAGAGGATTTCAAAATAATCCATTTTAAATATAAATTTTTATTTGGTACTCAATTCACCCCCCTCCTGATATACTCACTATAACTAATTATTATTATTTTATAGTTATGTATTTTACTATTTTATTAATGATATATAGGCTCATATGATTAAGGATCTATGAAGCAGGATTGCATGGAATGATAAAAGTGACACATGTATGGTTAACTTCATAAAATAGGTTGTTGGTACCAAAATTTGAAAGAGATGTTTTATATGAATTTTAGTGTGAAATGTGATATATTGGAATACCTAGTTGGGGAAAGGAGACCATAGTTAGTTATGATATGGGTTTATGAGCATGATGTATAATAGGCCAAAATGACTTGGAATAAAATTTTCGTTCCATACCTAGTGGGATTATTATAGTCTCACTCAATGGTTTATTCGCCTTATGATCTTAGGGTTGGTTAGTTTGGTAAATCCTAATGGATATTAAAATATTAAATGAAGGTGTTGAACTAAGGATATTCTTGTATAATTGTGTGAGAGGGGCCCTTGATATTGGATTGTGTGATTGATGGTTGTAAATGGTTTCCTTAAGGTCCATGGTTCATGAATAGTGTGATACATGGACTTAGAACATAGGATATCACCATGGAAGTTATTTTTAGTTGTATAAAGGTTAGATTAAGAGAGTCTTAGTGAGTATAATCATGCATAGTGGAAGTAGTCCATAAGGGTGTAACAATTTATGAATTTCCTTAAACATTTTTTTCTTTGGGTGGTGATTTTCTAATAGGGATAATATGATCATGTTATTAGTGATTAGATATTTGGTATAAAATATAGGATAGTCCCTTGAAACCTAGTGGGATAACCTATAAAGAGTTGGATTGATTAGTTTATCATATGGATTAATTTGTATTGAGATTTTTTGGTGTGTAAGGGAAGAATTATGGCTTCTGAACTATGAGATTCTCTAACAAATTATTATTGAGAAATATGATTAATTCCTAAGATATCTAATATTTTAGTATCATATATCATAATATGATGTGTATTATGTGCATTCTTTGTATGGTATGTTAGAATGTGAGTTATTATAGACATATTTGCGAATCATCGAGGTGTAAGGTGAGGGTGATGTTAAATTTGTGTTGATTTCTATTCTTATTTTTGGTTTATTAAAAGTTATGTTTCAATAATGTATTGTGGAACCTATTGTGTGGTTATTTCATAAGGGAACCAATTATGTTAAGACTTACCCATATTTCAAATTCAATTCCTAAGATAAATGGCTATGTCATATTCATTTTATGATTTGAATTCAATAAGTACATGTGATGGTTATCCCTGAGGGATAGTATAGAAATCTAGGGTTCTGTGGTCAAATATCATGGTACCTATGATGTGGTTATTTATATAGGGATATATGTCATTTTTTTCCTCCTATGATTCAAACATTATCCACTTAATTGTGAAATTATTTGACTGATAGGTAAAAACAATGGTATAAACTTATGGTATGATTAGTATAATTCACTAATATGAAATTTAGTAGGTGAATTTCATTATCATGGTGTTCTTGTGAGTACACAATGACTTACCTTACATGTGTATTTTGACTGTAACTAATTTGAACATGTACTCAAATATATTCATTTTGTTTATCTTGTAGGGGTCCAATTAGTATTTTCTTGATTATTTTGATACTCACATATTTCACATGATCATTGGTGGGAATATAGCTCTTATATTTGATATATATGTGAGGGAAAAGGACTATTTACATAAATTAAAGTTGGTGAAGCTCATTGGGGATGAGTTGATGTTATCATGGTAGTGTCAGGGACCTTTTATAACTTTGATATGAGATTTGAAATCTAAAATTAAATTTTGGTAATTTAAATAGTTTTAAGAAGACAACTTTCATTCTCATTAGTTTCATCTTTCAAACAGTTATTATTTCATGTTGTTTCTTAAGACTCATCTCATATATCTTCTATCTTTCTTGAACTACTCTAAGTATTAGTCATCCAAAATGATCACTGTTACCCGTTATGGGATGACTACTACTCATAGTAGTTCAAGAAACATAGGAACATTTCCAAAAGATATATAGGATGAGTATTAAGAAAAAAATGGAATAATAAATGTTTTGGAGATGATGTTAATGAGGATTATAGTTGTTTATAACTTTCTCATTTGGATGAATTTAGAGTATAACACATTTTATAGTGGAGTAATTCTTTTCTTAAATTCAATTAACCATTTCCTTTAAAATGGATACATGTTAATCATTTAAAAAAAGTGTATGAATATGGAGTTAAATAGTCATCAAGATTGAAATGGAGATTTCATATGACCCTTCCCAAATCCTTCTTCTGTGTTTATATTGTTTTTATTCTAGACAAAATAAATGTTTGACAAATCAAGCAGACAATGTATTATTCACATGATGATTTTACTAATCCCAAGTAAGAATATACTATTGATTATAAAACTATAGAATTATTAGGGGATAAACATCATGCTGATGAAAAAATAAAGAAGAAACCAACATTATAATTTTGAATAAAATTATCGATGCACTAGTTAAGGGTATAAAATTTTAGGTTGGTTGGAAACAATATGGCCAACATGTTGACCCTAACAAGTCAATGTTTATTAGTTATGTTGGGGTCACAATTAGGATTAATATGCTAATTGTTATTGATTCAAGGCACCACATCTAGACTGTAATGAAGGATACTCTTTTGTAATATGTTAAGGTAATTTTATGATATACTTTCTCTATTTTACTAAAAAAATTATATAATGAAACATTGATTTAATTTTCATTATTCCTTACATAGTTTGTCTATTTTAGAATATTTCCATAATAAATTTATATTAATGGAAAATAGAAGATCCCAAAGAAGCTTATGAACAATTCTTAACATGTTACATCTTAGGGATGATAAGGTTAATATAAATACCCACCCACTAGTTAGTTATGTACACATTATAAAGATAGAAACAGGGAATGATTTCCTTAGTCATCTCAATGAGAAATCACTTCTGGTTCATTGCATTCAATAATATATTATTTTAAATTATTTATTTTATCCAATTTGATTCAAAATTGTTAATTTATGAAATATAATAATTGTGATGAAAATAATGAAAATGCATAAAAACCACTGTACCCCTATTGCAAATAAAGGATGGGGTACGCACCACTAGAGAAAAAAATTGGTATATATTTTAAAGCAAAAATAAAATTTTTATATGATATGAAAAAACATATGTTCCTTTGTTTATATATCTATTAATGAATCAAAATAGGAAGCCACTTCCAGCTCATGTCATGTGCTGTGGAAGGAGGCTCACATAAATAAGATGGGTAAACTAGTTGATGAAAATAGAAAATCAGTATGAGAAATATGTGTTACTATGAAAGAATAATAATTTTTAGGATTTTTTTTGTATTATATAAAAATATCTATTTATGATTATATTTTTTATTTGTTTTATACACAAGAATTTTCAGTATCAATATTAAAAGAAAAACTACTTTTAGTAGCTTTTAAGTAGCCAGAAAATATGGTCATGTTATAGGAGTAGGTTTTGGAGTGTATCCCCAAACATATTTTGAGAAGATAAAACCACATTAAGATACTTATAATAAAATTAATGGGTTTTATTCATATATAGAAACTTTTAAATATATTATTTTCTGATCTATTTTGGAAGATGAATGTATGAGAAATTATCAAAGAAAACTAGTAGCAGAAAAAGATCCACACATGAAGAACCAAATGACCCTTCTAGCTTTGAGGATAGTCATCCCCTCAACCTCATACATTAACCAAGGTAATAAGTTTTTTCATTAAAATTTATTCTAAATGTGAATCAAACAGTTTCTGATAAATTTTTATTAATAAATTTTTATAAGGTATAGTTGTGAGTGATTTATATCTACCAATAACCATGAACCACCTTATTATAAGGGATACAATGTATAATATCCCTAAATCCAATTTACTTTATAAATAACACCCAAATGATCACATGAGAGTGGGGATTGAGGGATCTCATAAGCTGAATTTTGAGTTTCGTATTCCAATTGATGATTCAGATATTACAATGGTAAATGATGTCATTAGAACTTTCATAGCATGGTCATCTAATATTATAAAGATATATGAGGTATGAATCTAACAAAACAAATTCATTTCAAGAACCTATAATAGCTGAGGAAAAACATTTGAAGTGAATTATGATATTACATAACGATAAAGTGATGGGGAAATAGAAGGTCGGATCAAGATAATCTAGTAAATCTACCAAGAAATCAAAAGGACCTTTTTGGGGGTACCTTCAACCCATAAGTTCCAGAGTAAAATTTATTATCATTACAACTTCATACAGAGACCACATTTGATGTTTAAAATACATCATACATTCCATATGAAAAAATATATATAGAACATTCATGAAAAATGTAGTTGGCCTCAAGAGTATAAATTATATTCTCGGGCATGAATGGTTAGGATTCTGTTGTGAATATATACATAATGTACATTTTCATAATACGTCTATCAAAATAGTTATCAAATATGTTCATTAATTTTAATATGTATTCATATTTTCTATAGGAATTTATATTACTTCTATATGGAGGGAAAACCATGTGAATCATGATTTGGATTCATCAATCCCTATATTATTTCTACAGAAAAAACTAATTTGTGGAAAAAATAAATTATGAAGAGAGAATATGAGATATGTGGTTTGTTTAAGAAAAAAATAACAGATGATAGATTCCTTTTGATGCTTACAATATAGAGGTAACAAATACAATCTAATCACATAATATTTATTTATTTATTTTTTCATTACTTATTTTTTTAGGTAGCATTGGATGTTGATCACAGTCAATATAGATACCCCAAATATTTATTTATTGGATCCAATGCATGTATATCCAAAAACAATAGCACACATGATGTTGGTTGTGAATTTGTAATACACTACAATAAATATTTTATAGATAAAATTTCAATTTTTTGTCTATGCTTTAAAAATTAAATATAGGCTAAATCATCTCATAAAGTTAATGACTGAACATAAAAATCCTATTGATTACTTCAAATAGAAATAGATTAAGTCATATATAAAAATATTTAACTATGAAAACATATTTTAAAATAATTGACTTATTTTCTTCAATGTTTATGTAGAGTCTAAAACATAATAATTATAATGATTATGGATATTATGTTTTCAAATTTATGAGATAGATCATAAACCATTAAAGGTTAGGCATCCCCGAATAGAAAATTTTAATAGGTAATTAAACTTTCATTAAAAATATTTATTAATCATTTGCTTTTATATATTTTTTCAGGACTACCAAGATTTATGACAAACATCATACTGAGAAGAAGAAGTAAATTTTTTTTAGAGATGATTGGGTAACATACATGGTGTCAGAATGTTTACAAAAAAAAATTATGTGATTGCCAGATATTTTTGTGATCTAGTATGGGCTATGACCTTATAAATTAATGTGGAGTGTGAATAATTAGTGTCATATTTCTGATATTTTTTTATATGTTTCTCAAAGATAATTATAATGGATAAAATCAGTTATTTTATAAGATTTTTCTTATAAATAATAAAATTTTGGGAAATATTGATGGTTGAGCCAGAGGTGAAGGTAGAGTCAGAGTTAGAGACTGAGGGGAAGAAGGAGGCATAAGCGGAGACTGATGTAGAGGGGGATATAAATTGATGTCCTAAAACTATAAATTTTTTGGGAAATGGTGTAGAATAGGGATCATACCAATGTCACTTTTGAGAATAATTGTTGAAAACTATGAACAAATATTTTCACTAAATATAATATCCATTGTGGAAGTGTTTCAGGTTTCTTAAAAAAATTCACCACTTTTTTAAGTGATTTTGTATAGGAATTTAAATGGAAATTTTTTTTTCAAAAACAAAACAAACAACACTTATTTTTCAAACTGATTATCATAGGCTATAATTCCTATTTTCATATTCCTAGTACTATCAAATATTACTAAAGTGAGAAATAAACCCCTCACCCAGAAAAAAATAGAAAACAAAAAAATTGATGCAGTTTCCTAACCATGTATTCTCTTCACTTCAAAGAAATGGTCTTAGTCATGGATTGAATGGTCACTTTAGAGTCATACAAAACTAATATAATCATAAAATAGGTATATAATCCTGCTCAATTTTTTGAATTAATATTTGTGTAATCAACCACTAAATACAGCAGGTTTATAAGAGAACTGTTAGGGGAAAACTAGTATTGAGAATTTGTTTTCATCGAGGAGGGTTGGTGTCAAAGGAATCATGGAATAAATTCAAAAGAAATATTTTTATAAATAAATCCTTGAAAATGAAAACCTTCTTCAAATGAAATCATAAAGTACCAAAAATCCAAACAAATACCCCTTTGAAAAATATTCTAGTATCTTGATCAAAAATCTTTAAAAGGTAATGAAATAAAAAATTTCATCGACCAAATCATGATTTTTTAGAAAAAAAAATATAGTGATTTTAATTTGGTGGGTGGTAAAATTATTTGTTCTATTTTGTCATCAATTATATTCATTATATAATATCAAATATTATCATAAAATCCATACAAGTGACATTAAATATGAATGTGAACTTTCATTATGTAAAATTATCCATGTTCATAGTATCATAAGTAAACAAGTCAACATCATTCTTAATAAAAAATACATGATAATATGGATATTACAATTTTGATGAACAAATAATTATGATGTTATGTCAGAGTTTTTCATTGCCAAAAATATTGAAAAGGATATACTGATCTATAGCACAATCCCAGAATACTTAATAGATACATTGGATTTTAGTGTCATTTGAATTCCATAAAGGGCTATATTGATGTTTAATACTATCAAAAGGGGGTAAAAAATTTATAATAGAGTTTATTGTCTTATTAAAATATATAATGGGTCACACATAAGTTTCTTTCGACAAAGTTTAATGGTTTATCAAGGATTGTGTACTCTATATGATGGTGAAAGTTAAAGATAAATTTTATTATGTTCCATAAAAACTCATATGTAAATATTTATTTTAGTTTAATAAATAAATTATAATAGTTTTACACTAATGGTTAATGTTTTATATGAGTAAATGAATTTTTTTAACAATGATGATTCACTCTTGTACTATGATCATGAACTCGAAAAGAATGATTCACTCATGATGATGAAATTTTCTTTTTATTCTTCAATACATTCAACATTACAGGTTTTCAAAATTTAATATTGTTAGATGACCAAGAAAGTTGAATGAATTGTAGGAAAAAAGACATGTTGGAATCAACTATAACATATAGAAATACACAGTGTACCTGGTATGTCTCAATTTATGTGATTTCAATTTAAAATTGATATTTTATAAATGAGTTATTTTATATTCATATTTAATCTAGTTTTTTGTAGTATTACTAACATAATTATTGTTTTCTTATATAGGTGGATTATTTTACTCAATTTGATGTTGTTATTTTTATGATGGTTTTCCTCTTGAGAGATTGGACTTCAAGGCTATAACTGAGATAACAATAATAACTAAATAAATCAAGAATGTATATGACCATCATAAAAATGTGAAATACTAATAGTTATTTAGTTAATTTTATCAATAATTTATTAAATATTTTTTTATGTTAGTCACCTTATAATTTTGTTAAATAATATTATTTTAATAGATATTTTAGGAAGTCGTATTTTTCCTTCAATCATATATAGAAATCCAAAAAAGGGAGAACAGGTTGCTTTTGGATGAGGAGTTCTAGGAAATATGGGTGTTCTTATTCTATCCAAACGGAACTTTTCTTTCTATTATAGATTAGTGCAGACATTTGAAATGAAAAAAACATCACATTCTCAATCATCCACACCTCAATATGATGCATGGTGTGACCAATATGTCTCAAATTGTATTTTTTTTGTTTCTAATTTATATTTTAATTCAAAACACACACCCCATATTCATAACTGAGAAAATTCATTAATATTATTTTAATAATTCAGGAAAATGGTCCATAATTAATTTTTGATGTGTAGGAATAAGCCTCTCCATAATCTAATGCATGATGTTACTGGTATGACTCCAACTATGTCTCTTTATTTAAAATTGACATTAATTTTGGTAAAAGGATAAGTGACATACTAAAAACCATTAAAACATATTTGAATTATCTTTAAAAAATTTGAAAAATGATTCATTCATCATTTTTTACATATAAGAATCTGTCATACATTAAACTGAAACACTATTTAACCAGTATTACTGAAAGTTTGTGTTTCTAGATTAAAATGACATTTTAGTAAAAAACAAAAGTGACATACACAAAACCAAGAAAATGTATTTTTATTATTTTGATACTTTGGTAAAATGATTCATAAGTCATTTTGGATGTGTAGGAATTACCCACAACTAAATATGATTCACGGTGTGACTTATATGACTCTAAGTACATCTTTTTATTTAAAATTCACATTATTTTTCTTAAAAAGGACCACATATATACTAAAAACCAAGAAAATACATTCATAACATTTTAATACATTATTAAAATGACCCATATGTTATTTTTGACATGAAGTAGTTAGTCGTACCTCAATATGATACATGATATTCCCAATATTACTCAAAGTGTCTGTTATCAATTTAAAATTTGCATTTTAGTTCAAAAAGTGTCACTCTCTGAAAATAGAGAAAACACACTCAGAATGACCCACGATGTGACCGATATGACTCAAAGTGAATGTTTCTAATTTAAAATAATATTTTAGTAAAAACACATGTGATGTGATCAACACTGAACAGATACATTTGGTTTTTTTGATAAATTGGTAAAATTATCACAATTCATTTTAGACCTGTGTAAATCAGTTAAACCTCAATTCATTTCATGGTGTGATCGGTATGACTCAAAGTTAATTTTTTATTTAAAAATAAAAATTTATTTTATTAAAAATGAAAACTGACATACTCACAACCAATAAAATGAATTACTATTATTTTAATACTTTATTTAAATATTCCATAAGTAATTTTTAATTTATAGGAATTAGTCTCACCTCAATCAGATACATGATGTGCTCGGTATGACTCAAAGTTTCTGTTATTAGTTTAAAATTTACATTTTACTTAAAAAAGTTTCACTCACTGAAAATCAATAAAACATTCTTATATTCCATTTATAATATAGTAAAATCATTCATAAATAATTTTTGATTTAGAGGAATTATTATCATATAAAAACAATACATAATGTGGATGGTATGACTCAAAATGGGCATTTCCATTTCAAAATTACATTTTAATAAAAAACATAAGTAATGTACTCAAAATAGAGAAAACACATTTGAATTGTTTTGATAATTTTTGAAAAAAATCCATATGTGATTTGGGATGCATAGTAATCATCTGTACCTCAATCAAATGCATGGTGTGACTAGTAATACTCCATGTGTATATTTTTAATTAAAATTAATAGTAATTTTATTTAAAAAATGAAACTAATATGCAAAAAACCAAGAAAATGTATTCTTATTATTTTTATAATTTATGAAAATGGTATATAATTAATTTTTGAGGTGTAGGAATCATCTGCATCTCAATCTGATACATGATGTTCTTGGTATGAATCAAAGTATTTGTTATCATTTTAAAATTTACATTTTAGTTCAAAAGGTTTCATTTTTAGAAAACTAATAAAACACAATAAAATTGACTTTAAATTTTAGTACAATGATTCATAAGAATGTTTTTATGTGTATTAAGTATTCTCACACCAATCCAATATATGATGTGACTGGTATGAATCAAAGTGCATGTTTCCTGTTTAAAATGATATTTTTGTAAAAAAAGTGACATACTGAAAAAACACATTCATATTGTTTTCATACTTTATAAAAATGACTCATAACTCACTTATAGTGTGTTGGAATCATCCAAACCTCAATTATGTGTATGGTGTGAGTGGTATAACTACAGGTGTATCTTTGTATATAAAATTTATATTAATTCTAGAAAAAAAATTCCACTGGTATACTCAAAACCATGTAAAAACATTCATATTGTTTTGATACTTTATTAAAATGATCCATATGTAATTTTTTATATGTAGGAATCATTCGCGCCTTAATGTGATAAACTATGTGTCCTGTATGACAGAAAGTGTACATTATTAGTTTAAATTAACATTTTATTTCAAAAAATCTCGCTCATTAAATCCCAATAAAATTCACTCATATTGTCTTTATAATTTAGGAAAATTATTCACGTGTCACTTTTTACATGTAGGACTCATTCTCATATAAAACATACACATGATGTGACTGGTATGACTCAAAATTTCTATTTCCAGTTTACAATGACATTTTAATAAAAATAACAAGTGACATAGTATAAACTAATAAGATGATTTTATATTGTTTTGGTACTTTATTAAAATAATTCATAAGTCATTTGGGATTTTTATTAATTATATTCACCTAAATATAATTCAAGATGTAACAAGTATAACTTCAAGTGCATATTTTTATTAAAAACTGACATTAATTTGAGGAAAATAGACAACTGACTTACTTAAAACTAAGAAAGCACATTCTTATTGGTTTGATAGTTTATCAAAACAATCCAAAAGTCATTTATGATGTTTATGAATCATATTAACCACAATTTGACATGTGATGTTCCCAATATGACTCAAAGTTAGTTTAAAATTGACATTTTAGTTCAAAAGTTTCACTCACTGAAAACTGAGAAAAAACGCTTGGATTGTCTAGATAATTTAGGAAAACAATGAATAAGTCATTTTTTAGATTTATTAATTAGTAATAAATAAAACTATCATAGTTTGTGACTAGTATAACTCAATGTGTGTGCCTCTAATTTAAAATAACATTTTAGTAAAAAAACACAGGTGACATGCTCAAAATCATGAAAACACATTCAAAGTGTTTTAATACATTATATAAATGATCAATAAGTCACTTGGGACATGTATGAATCATAAGTACCCCATATATTATGCATAGTGTGATTGGTATGACTCCAAGTGTGCCTTCGTATTTAAAATCGGCATTAATTTTATTAAAAAAATATAACTGACCTACTAAAAACCAAGAAAATGAATTAAAATTGTTTTGATAATTTAGGAAAATGATCTATAATACTTTTAAGATATACATGAATAAACTGAGCCTCAATCTGATACACTATGTATCTGGTATGGCTAATGTTTTTTATCAACTTAAAATTTACATTTTAGTTCAAAAATTTTCACTCACTAAAAATTGAGAAAATATGCTTTGGTTGTATTGAAAATTTTGGAAAATGATTCCTAAGTCATTTTTGATGTATAGGAGTCAGTATCACATCAAACTAATATATAATGTGACTAGTATGACTCAAAGTGTGTGTTTCTAGTTTAAAATAACATTTTCGTAAAAAACAGAAGTGACATACTCAAAACTGGGAAAACACATTCTGATTTGATGCTTTAAGAAGATGATCTTTGAGTTTTTTGGGATGTGTAGTAATTAGAGACCCCTCAATCTAACACAAGGTGTGACTTGTATGACTCTAAGTGAAACTTTTCAGTTGATAAGTTTCATTTTATTTTAAAACATGCATCACATTTCCAAAACCTAGAAAATGAGCCTTGATTATTTTCTCATCCTTATATCTTCTATTACTTAATTAATTATTTTCTCATATTTGCCTTATAATTTTTTTGTTAATTTTAATAGATATATTTATTTATGATAAAAAATAAATGGTGTAACATGCAAGAGGAAACTGCAACTCAATCTGATACACAGTTTTCTAGGTATAAATAAAAGTTTAGTTTAAAATTAAATCCTTTTGTTTAATTTATTACAATAAATTATTACTAATATAAGAATTATTTTATTATACAGATGCATTATTTTTATTTATAATATAGTTTCTTTTTCTCTTATTTGGGTTTTAAATTTTATTTCATTTAAATTCTGTTTTTGTACCTTATTTTTCTACTTTCTGGTTCTATTTTGGGTGTTGTATTATGTTGTTGTAGCACATTAAATTATTCCACTTTATCATCATTTTTAGAATAATGGATAAATAATACCATTTTTAGTGATATTAATAGTGCTAATAAAGGGTCCCTTTATTATCACTAAATAAAAGCACTGATAAATGAGATATATTTTCAATACTTATAAAAGAGCCGATAAAGGAAGCCTTTATTTGTGATTTTTTATCACTAATAAAGGTGCCTTTTATCGTTGTTTTTCTAGAACTGATAAAAGCCTTGGGATTTCAATCCTTCTCTGGTATTTAGTACATTTTTAACATTGATAAAGGTCAATTCAATCATAGTTAGAAACCTAATTTGTAATAGTGAACCTTTTAAAAGAATTTAATATATGGTTGTTATGTTATATCATTTTGATATTATAATTTTTATTATTCTAAAATATATTGGTTCATAATTTTTTTCTATAAATGAAGTAGGTAATTTAAAATAGGAATTAATTGAGAGAAAAATAGCATTCCAAATCAATATACTAAGTGGGTTGGAAATGGAACTGAGTATATTGTTCTTATGATGGATTAGTTAACATAAGGTATAAATGGTGGTGGTATTTGTTCTAGATTTCATCTAAATCTTCTATAGAGGAGTTTGAAGATAGTGTATCATTTTCTGAGAAGTAATCCTTTACTATTCAGTGGATCTTTTGATCCAATGGTAGCTAAATAAAAAATCAATACACTATAGATGATATTTTAAATCATGGGATATTCAGAACATAGTCAGGAAACTATTTCTATTTTTCATTTTGAAGGATAATCTAATTAATGGTGGTATTTATTTAATAATACCAGAGAGAAACATGCTCTTGATGCCATAGAATGGGACCCATTTAATAATATTTTCCTTGAGATATATTTTCCTAAAGTTTTTTGACATAGGATGGAGAGACAATTCCTAGAATTAAAGAAAAAAGAATATGATTTTTTATCGGTATGTGAGTATATTTTACAAGGTTTTCCATGTATATACAAGATTTTATTTTTAAAACTTATGGTAAAATTAATATATGTTACTCATTATTGAAACCGTGTTTATGAATATATTTTCTTGCATGAGAATTTAAAATATATAAAACATTTGTTCGTTATGTAGAGAAAGTAATGATGGAGTTTTTTAACACATATTTTCCTTGATATGATAAGAGTAAGAATAGTTAGAATAGTGTGAAAAGGGAAAGAATCCATCAATGAAATCTGTGGCCAAAAAATAAATTTCCCATTTTTGGATAAGTGTGGTAAAATTCATCTTGTAGAATGTCCTATAAAATCTGGGAAGTGTTACTAATGTGGAAATTTAGCATATATGGAACCTAACTGTAAGGAAAATGAGCATATGAAAAACAAAAAGTCAATGGTAAGATTATTTAATTACAATGAGTTGTGTTATTATTCTAAAGTGTTCCAAAAAATAGTTACAGAGGATGTAAATCATCATGATTAAAAATATAAATGTGGAGAAACGTCATTTTCTACTACTATAATTAATTTCAAACCATTTAATGAAGTGGTGACATGTATGTTACTTTTTTATTCAATTTATTCAAAATACCCTATAAGACTCTGTATATTTTCATTCCTTCATTTATAATAAATTTAGAATAATTATTAGAATATCACCATATAAAAATATGATATAACTTTTAGTGAAAATTTTGAGGGGAAATATTATAGTTTCCGATAATTATAGGAATATTACTATTGTTATTAGTGGAATGGCCTTTCCTAGAAATCATTTTAAACTGCCTATAATAGAGTTTGATAATATTTTGTGTATGGATTGGATTTTAGTTTATCATGCTAAGATAGATTTCAAAGCTGATAATTTTTATTCAATGATTTCATAACTTCGATAACATATCAAGAAGCTAAGAAACTGATTAGAGATGGTAGTGAAAGTTACCTAACTCATATTATTGAGAAGAAAAAAATTGTTTTGATTAGTGATTTCCTAGTAATGAATATATTTTTGGATGTATTCCCTTATGATTTTTCTGATGATATTCCTAATTTGGAGGTTGAATTTACTATTGACTTAGTGTTTGGTGAAAATCCCATTCCAAATCCCCCTTGTTGAATAGCTCAATTAGAAAATTTTTAATTAAAAATTATATTTCAGGAGTTGCTAGATAAAGGTTTTATTCTACCCAGCACCTCACCTTTGGGTGCTTCAATTTTATTTATTAAAAATAAATATGGTTCAATGATGGTATTCATTGATTATCAAGCCTTAAATAATATCTCAATTAAGAAAAATTAACCTTTACCTCATTTTGAGGATTTTTTGACCAGTTCCTTGGATCATAATATTTTTTGAAGATTTATCTTAGGTCAGGGTATCTTTATTTGAAATTAAAGAAGGTGGATATTCCAAAGATGAAGTTTGAAAAAAGATATGGGCATTATGGGTTTATATTTATTCCCTTTTGGTTGTCTAATAATCCTGTTGTATTTATAGACCTTATGAATTGAATTTTCTATGAGTAATTGGATAAATATTTTGTTTTTTTATAAATTATATTTTGGAGTATTCTAAATTTTATGAGGAATATAAAATTCACCTCATTATTATTTTTAAAACCTTAAAGAAAAATAATCTATATGGAAAATTTAGTAATTTTGAATTAGAGATAAAAAAATTTATTTCTTTGGATATATTTTTTTCTAAATATGTAATTATTATAGACCCTTCTAAAACTAAAGTTGCTGAAGAATCAATAAGATTAAAAAACATCATAAAGATTCATCTTTTTCTTGGATTAGCAGGTTACTACTTGTAGTTTAACAAAAAAATCTCTATTTTCTAACCCATGAATAAGTTAGCTCAAAAAGGATTTAAAATCATCTAGAAAAAATAATATGATGATTTTTTCATTAACTAAAAATATGATTAGTGAATAATCACGTTTTGGAATTTCCCTTGAGAAATGGAATATTTTTCATCTACAATGATGCTTCTTTTATGGGATATGGTTTTTTGATTATGTAGAATGATTAGGTAATTTCTTATTCTACATGGAAACTGAAACCTCATGAGTTAAATTATACTATGCGTGATCTAGAATTATCTACTGTGATTTTTTGATTTAAAAATTTAGAGGAATCATTCATATGGAGTAAAATGTGAAATATAAACTAATCATAAATTTTTTAAGTATATATTAACATATAAATAATTTAACACGAGATAATGGATATGGCTAGGACTGATCAACGATTATAATTACATGATTAATTATGATCCTATAAAATAAAAAAAGTAGATTATGCTTCTAGTAAAAAGGATCATGAATCATTGACCATGTTATATTTGGAATGAAACCCTTTAGTTAATTTTTATATAATTTTTGGATTATAGATTTTTCATGAAAAACCCTCTTTTTTTTATTTCATGTGTCAGTACAATCATCTCTATTAGAAATAATTAATCAAGCTCAAAAGGAGGATCATGCTTTACACAAACATGTATAATTGGATATAAAGGGTATGTTTCCTAAATTTCATTTATAAAAACAATGTGTTTTGAGATTTGGAATGATATTATGTGTTCCTTTTGATTCTCTATTAATGAGATAATTATTGAGAAAATAACATAATTCCTGATTTTCCATTCATCCTAGTAACATAAATTTTTATAGATACTTTATGAAGTATTACTAGGGGAATGTAAGGAAAATAGATATTGGTAGATTTACCATGAAATTTTTTACTTATCGATAGGTTAAGGAAGAATAATTATTATTGAGGGAAATTATTTAACCTTTAATAGTTCTGAAGTGTAAATGAGAAAATATATCAATAGATTTTGTTTCTAGATTGACCAGGACGTCCTGAGGTAGTAATTTGATTTTGGTTATTTTTGATTGACTAACTAAATATTCATATTTCCTTCCCATTCAAGATAATATGTATTTAGATTAGATTTATTTAATATATATAAAGGAGATAGCCAGGTTACATGAATTTTTTCTCACTATTGTATTAGACCATTATCCCATGTTCACAACTAATTTTTAGAAAGGACTTCAGAAATCCTTAGGTACTGAATTAAATTTTAGTAAACAATTTCATCCTAAATTTTATAGATAGTCTAATAATATGATACAGACCTTGGATAATATGATTCATTCCTATCCAATGGATTACTGGGTAATTTTTTATCAACATCTTTCTATGTTTGAGTTTTATTATAACAATAGTTTTCATTATAGTATACAGATGGCACCATTTGATGCATTATATAAAAAGCGGTGTCAGGTGTCAGCATTTTGGAATAAATTATAAGAAATGAAGTTGATTGGATAATAGTTGATAATGTAAGTATCTAAGAAGGTTAAATTGATTCATCAATATATAAGGATGGAACATTTTAGGTATAAAACTTACATTGATAACCAGATAAAAGATCTTTCATTCTATGTACCTTGTCATTTCTTCCACATATTATCTTCATGGAAAAGTGTTATTTATTTTGGTAAAAATAGAATGATAATATTTTGGTTCATTAGACCATATGAAATAAAAGATCATGTTAGATTATTTTCCTATAGATTGTTCGTTCCTCCTAGTTTATCCTAGGTACACAACATATTTCATGTTTCAATGTTAAGGAAATATGTTCCATATTTATATAATATTTTGATTCATAAAGTAGTTTAGTTGAAAGTAAATCATTCTAATGAGGAATAACCAGTTCAAATTTTTGACCAAATTGAGAAATTTTTGTGGAATAAATTCATTCACCAGGTCAATATTTTTTGTAAAACTCATATTATTGAAGAAGAAACTTGAAAATATGAAAAATTCTTTGATGTAAATATATCCCTAATTTTTTACAAAATGAATAAAATTATAACTACATAATTTTAAAAAATGGGAATAATTTGAAAACCCAGTTAATTATATAATAAATAATTTACATGTTTATTAATATTTTTTAATTAGATAGTTAAATTTATTATAGAAATATTAATGTGATTTTAAAACAAAATAAAAGTTTTAATTAAACTCTTTTATTATAAGTTTTTATTTGAAAATAAAATATCTAAATTATATTATTTTAATTTCCAAAATTTAATTTTATTTTTAAAATCAGAATATCAGAATTAAATTATTGTGAATTTTTTTTATTTTCTGTAAAATATTGATTTTTCAATGAATATGAAAAATACTGATTTTTGTAAAATAGTAGTTTATTTTCACTAAATTAAGTAATTTAAAAGTCTGATTATGATTTCAATTTTATTTTAGGTAATATAATTATTTTTTAGTTATATATAAACCAAATAATAATATTTGAATCATCTATATTCTATATTTTAGTATAATTTTATTTTTAGGTTTATAAACACATTTTTCTAAAAACTATTTTATAGTGCATAATATTTATGAATTTTAATTATTTAATTAAACACAAAATAAGGAATTATTTATATAAAATTTATATATTTTATATTTATAAATGTTAATTTAAATCCATATTATGATTATTACTAGTCATATATTTAATATAAAATTCTCTTATGCTTAAAAAATATGTTTCTTGAAACCCACTTTTTCATTGCATGTGCAGATTTAATTTTACATTAGATTATTAAAATTATGTGAATCTTCTTTGGTAAAATGGATTAAATATATATATTCTATAATAAGGTCAACCAAGTTTTTTTCCCACAATAAATAGTGAGAACATTAAAAAAATTTACCTTGATTAAGGTAAAAATAGGTTTTTTGAGGGTTTAAACTAAAAAGATAAGGGTTAAAATGACCTATTAAATTGTATAAAATATATTTTATGGATATATTTCCACAATATCTAATATATTATTCAATAATGGTCCATTTTAGTGACTTATGGTATTTTAGAAAATGAGTATAACTTATTATTTTTAAAAATTCCACCTACATCCTCTCCCCCACTTATAAAAGGACACCCCCTCTACAATCCTATTCACACCCTTAAATCCCCTTATATCATAAAATACTAGGAAAAATTACTAACTTTATTTCCTCCACGTGTCCTAGAGTACATATTTTATCATAAATCCAACATAGGAATCCTTTTGTTATAATTATAAAGAGGTGGTCTGAAGAAGAGGTATTGCTCTTAACAAATCATTTGTGTTTTTTTAATCTTCAAACTCTTTCAAATATTATTCAAAAAAAACTATATAATAAAATAATTATCTCATTTATAATAATATGTTATTATTTTAATATAATAACCTAAATCCATCTCCTCTTCCATTAAATCGTAAGCAAAACCATTATTCGTGTTTGCGATGGACTACCACGTCACGAACCGATGTAATTATTTTTTCATAATCAGCACTTATGACTACATATATTGATTGTATTAATATTTATATATGATATTATTGAAATATTTATCATTCTTAAAAGATAATATATCATTTAATTTTTAACTTCCATTCACTGAAAAATGGTAATATTGTTCGTGCATACGTGTGGACTATAACCTCTGTGAGACGATTTTATATTTTTCTTCACCACACCACATGGATTATATATATAAATATATTTAAAGAAATAATATGTTATTTATGATGTAAATTATCATTATATAATTTTAAAATATTACTTACTATCTTTTCAAAATGATCATTGAAAAATGGAAATTTTACTCATGTGTACAAACAACCAACCTTCTCCAAGATTGTAACATAGTTCAATTTTCATAACCATATTTCTTGGTTAGTTTGAGAATAATAATTAATGTATAAATATGATAAAAATAACATTATTATTATACATGATATAATGGAATAATGAACTCTTTTATCATATGATAGACTCATTTTTCATGTATATTTTTAAACATTTTCCAATGATATTGTATTGGTTTTTAATTGAAATTAAAATATATTTAAATGCGTCATTGAAAAGTGAGAAATTTTAAATTTGGAATTTAAATAGTTTAAAAATAATTAATATTGTTTAATTTTTTTATTAATATTTTATGTGAACTTTTTATAGGTATTTTTTATGTGATTGGAATTTGTTATCTTACTTTTTCAGAACTTTACCAAAAAAATATTCCAAAGCCTTGAAGTCTATCAACCAGAGGCATGTAGCCACATATCCAACCCTGTAAAGGGCCTTCTAACCAATCAAGTCATTAGGAGAGTCCTCATGGGCTGGTGAGTGGAGGAGAGCCTGCAGGATGAATTGCGGCCATAAGTTGGGAAAATGCCTACATGGTCAAAGAGATGTGGCCTGGCCTATATGCATGTGTGCATGTTTTTATGGTAGCCCACCCTAGTGTGGGATTCTGAAAAGAGTAAAAAATGATATTTCTTATAAACCATCATTCTAACCACTCTTGGTTTCTTTTTTGGATGTATTTTTATAGGTTATTATTCATCTTTTAAAATAACAATGTCATCACGCTCATCCTTGAATGTGACTTCCCTAAGACAGATCCTGCTTCCCAAATCTATTGATCGCTACTTTCCTTCTCAATAGATGTCACTTATGCTCAATGAAGACCACTATGGGCACTACTGTAGAGTTTGGTCCGAATATGTGCACCCTCTTCTATGAACTAGGATCACCTCTAAACCATATACCGACCACCACGAATCCAATTGAAACCATTATCTAGCCACTTCACAGGCCCAATGAAAGAGGATCTCATTACCTCCACTATCATGTTGTCCCCATGCTCCATGTAAAATGAAAACCCACTATGAATTACATACACAAAATTTTGAGTCATCCCCTTTTGATTCTAGAAAATGATTCAAAGTTCAAACACGTAATTTAATAATGTGTTTCTGGAATAAAAAATGCAGTCTTTGGAGATTTTAAATGAGCTACATAATGATTTGAAAAGAACTCACTTGAGAGAGGTATCCCTAAGAAATCCCTTTCCTCTATAAATATATGGAGTATCTTCCAAATAAAGGAGTTAAATATCCACAAAAGGAGGTTCTACCAACATTTTCTACTCCATTATTTTCTATTTTAATTTTTTCCTTCATTTTATTTACTTTTTTATAGATTTACTTTTTTTTAATTTTCTTTATTTAATTTAATTCATGTGTTTTGTTTTAACACTTGTGATTCATCCATCTAAATTCATTTTCTTTTTCTTATATATCTTTTTCTTTTTCTTCTTATTTTTTTACATTTTTTGATCTTTTTATTTCTTTTCTTTTCTTATTTACTTTAATTTTTATTATTCTATCTCTCTTACTCAGTTTTTTCTACATCTATTTTTATCTTTTTTGATTTTATGTGTTCTTATTTTCTTATTATATTCCTGTTCTTATTTTTGTTCTCTTATATTCTCTCTTGCCACCATTATAACCTCTTACCCTTGATAATAATGGGCTGACCTGATGCTAGACCATAGAAGGTCAGGTGTTTTTGAATTCAATATTAATGTTTGTTTTGTGTTTGTGGTAAATATGAGTGGAATTAATGGGTGTGGGTTTTTTCCACCATTACCTACAACTCAAATATATTTCTGTTCTATAATTTTATTTTTTTTCTCTTCCATTACATTGATAAGATATTTATATGATAGAGTTAATCCACTCAATAAATGAAATATCATATGATGGATCCATTTCCTAGAATATGTCACACTCTCGACTAAGTTATTCCATCAACCTTGATTACAATAAGGGGTGGAATTTAGTTTTCTTAAGGAATTCGATATTTCATAATAGTCAATAAAAGGATAGTGATTTGTGCTTGGGATTTTATAGAAATATTGTCAAACATAATTTTTTTCAAAAAGGTGAATAATGATAAAACCCAAAACTGAACCTAGAACCATGTTCTTTATCTCTAATCACATTTTTAAGAAATTTCATTATAATTAAGAATTTTAATTTATTTTATTACTTTATAATGTAATAAAAAACCAAAAAAGTTATCAATATTTATATAAAAAAATAAAAACAAATAAAAACAAATTAATCATTATGTGAATTAGATTATGTGATTGAATCAACTAAGAAGCTCCCCAAGTGAGATGACCATGGTCAACCACTATTTTGCACAGGGAAAAACATTTTGATATTTTATTTTTCCACTTGTAGTGACAAGTGTACATCAAAACTAGCCCTGTTATCATGTATTTAACTATTATTTTTTTAAAATTTTCTATTTTTACAATTTAGATAATTTTTAATTAATTAAAAAATCCCTAAAAATTATTTTTCCTATGGTGTTTTCAAATTATTATTTCATTAATTCATATAGAAGTTACTCATAGGTGAAAGAGGAAGAAATAAACTGTAATAAGGAGCCCTCTAATTAAGATCCAATTCTATTATGATACTAGAAAAGAAGAAGTACAATAAAATATATATAGGAATGTAACCTAAAGATTTCATGATCAAGGTCGATTAACTTTGAATTAATATGCACAAAATAAGAATGAAAATGGAGGTACCGTTGGGGATACCAATATTTACTGATGATATCCAAGAAGTTGAGGCCTAACATGAGGACCAATAAAAACCCAACCATTTTAAGAACCAGATATATGATAATCATGATGTTTTAGAGTGGATTGATAATGAGTAATAATTTACTTTTGAGATACATATAGAAGATCAACCAGATCTGGATGACTTCTAAAATAAATGTTTGGTACAATATAATCTTCATAGTCCCTATAAAGTATAAATTCCCACTCTATTGAATATATTTCTATCTATAAAATAGGAATACACCACTCATGTGATTTAATTTTAAGAAAAGATAGAAGATCCTGAATACCTAGATATATCCACTAACATTCAATTTCGAGAGGCACTCATCACAAAGAAAGAGATTGATCCAGAACCAAGATAGGGAGTTGATATTTCAATTAACTATACTTCATTTTATTTTATTAGTATTAATTCCTACGAATTTTAATTTTTAGATTTAGAAAATCCTTTTTCCTTTGAGTTAGATGAAGAAACTATACATAAACTTGTTGAGGAACACATGGATCTCCCTGATTTTGATAAACATACATTTTAGGAAACCCATAAATAATTACAAGTAGTTAATCCAAAGAAAATAAATACAACAACTTCTCACTTTGAAAGGGAGAATTTTAATTTTAATTTCAATTTAAATTTTATTCAACTAAAAATACATTTTTACTTTTCCTTTGATCATTCAATTAATGCATCCCATGTTGAAACATCACTTGAAAAGAAGTAGGAGGTTGCACAAGTATAAAACATAAATATGGATGATTAATAATTCATTCTAATCCCTCCACAAAATTTATCGTTCATTATGAAGGGGATGAATTTCGTATGCTCTATAAATAGATCATTACTCACCAATAGGAAAGATGTGAATGTTTGGAAAATCCACATGTGATAGTTCAAGTCTATGAAGATCCATCCATTAAATGATTATGGAAGACAACAGGTAATTCCCTCTAGAGGAAGTAAAAATATATGGTGGCCTTGGGTTATCATACTAAGATTTATCTTTACTTGATTTTTAGGATTTCAATTTAATTATTTTACCATGAATCCATGTCCCCCTATAATTTTTTTATCATTATTTCCATGATCCTTGTGTTTTAATTAAGCTATTTACATTTGTAGGACCATGATTGAACAACACATCCTCAAATAGTAAAGGAATATGAATAAATATTCATTTAAAAATGTATTTAACTTTTAAAATTTTATCCTTTAAAACACATAAAAAATGTTTTATAAAAACTTGTTTTAGACTTTAAATTGAAAATTACTTTCCCATGCTTTGAATTTATGCTTTAATTGTCTTATCTAGGAGACTTGAATTTCTTTTACCATATGTGGTTAGGTGGTGTGTGTGAGATACATTATTAGCATAAATTTTAAAAAAATAAAAGGTAATTTGTAAAAAATTATAAAATTAGAAAAAAATAAATAGGTTACACATAAATCATTATGAATTCATTTGTAATAACCTTTAGTTTCTGCATGGGAAGTAGGAGTTTTTATTTTTAAGTGGATGATTTTAATTGATATTTTACTTTAGATATCATTATTTATACTTAAAATATAAACATCCTCCTTGAGTCTTAATTATTAAAACATAAATTCCTACCAACCTTAAGTTTCAGATTCATTTGAACATTTATTGAATGTTCTAATGATTTAATGTGTATTTTGTATTAAAAAAGTAGAGAAAGTATTTAATTTAAAATCCTTTGGATAAGGAGTATGTTCTCATGATATAAACATTAATATTCTTGAATTGTATCATTATTTTTGAGAGAAATTATTCAAAGGATAGGTAAATAATGATTTGTCATGTTTAATAAGAATTAATTGAGGAGCATGAACAGATGATAGAAAAAGATACTATAATTTTCAAATAGGGAAAAGTAAAATATTGTAGTTGATTGTTTTTTTTATAATTGAGAAATTAAATTAATATTCCATTTGGAATTTTAAAATTCTATTTACAATAGTAATTATTTTATTTTATTTCTTTGAAATTTTAATAACAAAATCATTGGAGCACTATGAAATCAATGTTTAGATTCTATGCTAGACGAAAAACATAGTTCAAGTGTGGGGGTACTTGATAGACTCTTATTTCATGAAAATTTTTAAACATTTTCTAATTATTTTATAGTGGTTTTTAATTTAAATTCCCATATATTGCAATTTTTTGTTATAAAGTAGGAAATTTTAAATTTGGGATTGAAATGGTTTAAAAATAATGATGAATGTTTACTTTTGATAATTAACATTATTTATGGTTTTTTATTACAATTTTTTTAAGTGATTGGAATTTTCTATCATAATTTTCTGGATTTTACCAAAAATTATGACAAGGCCTAGAAGGCCCTCAACTAGATGCTTGAACCCACATATCTGACCCTCTAAAGGGAAGTATGGACAAGCAAGCTACTTAAAAAGACAACATGGTCCTGTGAGTTGAAGAGATCCCATGTGATGAAATATGGGCATAGGTTGCTAAAGGGTTGTGCGGGACAGGAGATGCAACCTAACCCATATACTTTTTTGTGTGTGTTTACGAGGTCCCTACACAATTTGAGATTCTAATGAGTGGAATCCATGATTTGGTTTATAATATATAGCCCAAACCACTCTTTATTTAAATGTGGGATGCATTATTATTTGTTATTCTTCATATTTTAAAAGAACAGAATCATCCCGCTTAGCCTCCCATGTACCCTCCCTCAAATAAATCCCACCGACCCAATCCACCACTCACCAATGTCTTTCTCAACCACCATCACCTATGCTTTCAAAATACCACCTTGGAAACTAGTTCAGAGCTCAGTCCCGATCTCTCCATCCTCTTGCACCATTTGAGATTGCCTACAGAACCTATATTAACCATCATGAATCCATTTCATGGATTCATCCAACCAATTTGAAGGACATATAAAGGAGGATATAACCGCCTCTTCTACCACACTATATTTATTCCACAAATACAATGAAAATCACCATTGATGCCTTGAAAAAAATGAGGATGCTTCCCCAGTGGATTCCAATCCAAAATTCAAAGTTCAACCCCCTGATTTAACCAAGTGTTTCTAAAATGAAACACATTTTCTTTGGAAAATTTTCCAAAGTTATACTTAAGGATTTGAGAATTTCTCTCTTGACCGATGGAGACCAAATTAAACCCCCTATATAAATAGAGGGAGTTGTTATCGATGAATAGAGTTCAAGACCCATAGAAGCATGTGGTGTCGACTACTTCTGCTCCATTATTTTTTATTTTATTTTTTTCTTTCTTTTATTTATTTTGATGTAGTTTTAGTTTTTATTTAATCTTTTATTTCATTAATTTAATTCATGCATTTTTTAACACTTAGGATCCATACATAAAAATTCTTCTTATTATTATTCTTCTTCTGTTTAAAATTCTATCCATTTATTTATTTATTTTTTTCATATTTTATTTTATTTTAATTATTCTCTCCCTCTACCTATATCTCTCTCTCTCCACTTTCATTATCTATTTTTATTTTTTTGATTTCATGTGCTTTTTTTCTCATTATCTTATTTTTATTATTTTTATTCTATTATCTTATCTATTTCCATAATTTCTACCTCTTACCCTTAACAATGGGAGGTTGACCTGAGGCCTGGCATAGAGGAGGTCAAGTGTTCTTAAATTATTTCTTAAATTTTATTTATTGTTTGTGCAAGATATGGGTTTCATTCATAAGTGTGGTTATTTTCCCCATTTACATGGAACTCTAATATATTTATATTCTATTAATTTATTTCTTTTTCTTATCCTCTATTGGTAATCTATTCATATGATGAAGTTGATCCATTCAATGGATGAAATGTTATACGATAGGGTCAGGTCCTAGAAATGTAACACTGTGGATGAAGGTGTGCCATCAAGATTGATTACAGGAGAGGTGGAATTTATATTACTTAATGAATTTGATATTTTACAATGCTAAATAATAGGGTAGTAATCCATACAAGAGATTTCATATATGAATTATCAAACCTAATTTAAATATTAAATAATAATAATGATAGAACACAAAAATAAATATAGGACCAAGTTCTTTCTTTCTAATCACATTTTGTTTAGAAATTGTATGGTAATTTATAATTTCGTTTTATTTTATTATTTTAAATAGTAATAAAAATACAAACTTTTATCATTGGTGTTATAAAATAATAATAAAAAGTATTCTTTAGGTGAATTATATTAACTAAGTGAATCAATCTAGAAGCTCCTCAAGTGAAATGAATCTGGTCAGCCAATATGCTGCACTCGGAAAAATATTTTTAAATTTTATTTTATCACACCCCGCGATAGGTGTGTGTCACCATAGAAAACCTACCAAATTCATTTTGTACATATAAGCTAAATAAAATCAAAACATCCAAATTGAACTTAAGTAATTAACTAATTGGTTATAGTAGGGTAATAGATAAAAAAGAAATAATAAACCTAAAAAAAATTCTTAAGTAAATAATTAACATAATTTTATATTTAGGAAGATAAATAATACACGTGGAAATTTAGACTCAATGTAAGATACACTTTAACTTAAAACATAATTATAAATGTTTCAACTATTTATTTTCAAAATTTTATCCTCTATGTCCATATTTTTAAAATTATGTTATTTATTTTTTTATATGGATATAAAAGATTAATTAGGGAAATTTTATGTCGCTTTTTAATTTATTTAATTGTTTTCAAAACGTATTTTTTTATCAAATGTTTGAGCTTCATTACAAAAGACAAAAAGAATTTTGTATTTGAATATATACAGTGATAATGGTATTTCCTCTAACATAACCATTAGTTTAATTTTTTCTTCTTTTAAAATCTTTCATGTTTTATTCAATGAAAACAAATATTTTACTTTTTATTGATTATTTTGGTATTAATGTTTTTAAAAAAAGATAAAGTTATTTTGATATCTAAAAGTGTTTTGCATACGAGTTTAAAAAATATATTCAAGAGTTTTATAGTAAAAAAGATGCAATATTAAATTGTTTTATTTATTATATAATCCTTTTACATTGTTTACATGATAGTGTGAGCCCCATTATATCTTGTAAGTGGGACCAATATATCTTATAATATGGGCGGGACCAGAAAGCATCGATTGAACCCATTGTAGCTTATATGATGGGTGTAGACAGATAATGATCCAATGTATTGGGTAATGATTATTTTTCTGGTTAATTATATTTTAATTTGACTATTTCCCCCAGGGTGCATCTCATTTGGTAGTAGCCCTACATGGTCTTAGCAAGTTCTTGGGTTTGATTCTCATTGAGTTATTCCTTGTCAATAATGTAGGTATTTTCTTGTATTTCTCCCCCTTCCCTGACCATTATAATATTATATTTTAGGTTTACCATATGGTTATGTTTACATATAAGTTTTCTTTAAGGGTTCAGTAATGGTTATATTAAAATGATGTCCCAAGGCACATACATTACTTTTCTATTCTTGCTATTTACTTTTTTGAGAAATCGTTTTTTTAAAGCTATGATAAATGATATTTTTAAAAGAAATATTTTTTCCTTTCTAGGTAAAAAATTGTATTTTAAATAAAAATATTTCATGGGTTCTCATGTTTTTCACTAAACTAATGGATTTCTTCTTTTTTTATGTCCCTTAATGATATTTTTCTGATCATCCCACATTCTTAACATGTTTTCCATAGTGTTTAAGGATGGGTAAAGTAAAGGAATAAGCCTAGTGGAAAATCATGAATATTTTTCATGATAATAAAATTTATTTATTTTTTAAAACCAATTTTATGTTAATAAATGGATACTGATTATAAGTGTCTATATTTTAATATATGGGATTATTATTTATGAGTTATGAATAAATTATTTAAAACTTAAACATGAAAAGATCATAAAATTTAAGATAATGAATTCATGACATAGTACTCATGATTATGTAATGTTTAATACTGGGTCCTTTTATTTTAGGCTTAGTATAACTACTTGTGTACCTTCTTGGGAATGGTCTTACCATCCATGAACTCTTGGGCTTTAGCTTACAATACGCGTACCCTTGGGATTGGGATAAGTGACCTTGTTCCCTTTTAAGGCCCTTAGATATAAAAAATTACTCAATTCATTAGAGGGATATATAATTCTATGCTCACTAGTCAAATAATTGAAACCATGAATAGTTATACCAAAATTTATAAAAAAATTCATCATTTATTTATTAAATAATTAACTCATGGGAAAGGAAAAAATTTCAATAAATATTATTAAAAACATTATCATCATAATTAATATATAGAAAGAAGGTGGATAGTAATATTGAAACATATCTCCCGGGTATCATAAGGAAATTCAATGTATATTGACATGGATGAAAACATTTTTATAAGAATAAAATTTTTTATGAAACCATAAAATAATGGATCAAAAATTGGATCCTTAAATACCACATGTTTAGTCCCAATAAAATATAGTAAATGATAATTCAATGTTAAATTCAGAAAAAAAAAATATTCAAGGAAATTAATCTTTTCAATATAAATTAGAAATGGAAGAAAAAACTATAAAATATTTTGCATATTTTTTTAACATTTCAATTAAATATGGAGATATAGGTAATATTAAAAGGTAATTTTCAAAAATGAAAATTTTATTTTATTTAATACTATAACTTTTTTAAAAGAATATTCAATAATTATTCCTTAGAAAATATGTAAAGGGTGTCTACTGGAAATTTAGAGTTAAATATAAAACATATATCTATGAAAGGAAAACCCATTTTCAATAATTTAAAAATATATTTTTTGAATTCCACATTGTAAAAATGATAATAAAAAATTCTTCTGAAAATAGGTTAAGAGGAATAATGAGAAAATATGAGATGATCGATATTTAGGCTTCAAAATAATAAATGAAATCATTTATGTAATGAAATAATATGGACATTGAGTAAAAAAAATGTCAAAGTGGATGTTTATTATTCTTACAAATATTAATTTTTTAAGAAGACTGAAGTCATTCAATAAGGAATAATAGAGGTAAAAACCTCTTCAAACTCAGTTTATGTAAAATAAATATAAACCCCCAAATCATGACATAAATTGATCTAATGAACCTGACCCTAGTAGCCCAAGGTTTGTGGTTACATTATTATATTGGTGTAAGTTACAAGAAATCACATCCCAAATGATAGAATAGTTTAGTATTCATGGTAAAATAGAAAAATACATGATTCTTTAATAAATTTAAAATAATTAAATACAACATAGTGAAAAAAAGTACTACATCATTAAGCTCATTCCAATATTCCTCCTTTATATCCTGGGGAAAGGAAACAAAATAAGGGTGAGCTGAGATGCTCAGTAAGAGTTACGTAAAACAAAATCTATCATGAATAAATAAATCTTAATCAATATTATAATGTAAATATTTGAACACATGTTACATTTAATTAATATCTTGATAATAATTATTAGATAAGAAATAACAAAAATGATGAGGTAAATTTTTAAGCACACATTCCTTTTAATCAATAACTTTATCACAAAATGTATCCATGGATAATATCAATTCAATAATCTCATGGATAATAGTAAATTAGTTATAAATTATGTAAATTCGTAATATTGGATACCATGATCTCAAACATCATGGTATCTATATTATCAGGTACTTTCACAATATAGTTTAAAATAATAGGTAAAACCCATTTAATGATATCTTATTAATTCACCTCATGTGATTGTCGATACATCGAAGGGATATATGATTTTGTGCCCCACCCATCACTACATGTCTAAATGCTTTCCATATATATCGAATGATTTATTCAACTCTTAAACAATATTCCTTATCAATAAATGTGTGTAGTGGATAAAGAATATAGAACATTAATATTTCCCCATTAAATCATATAAATTTAAAATTAAAACAATTATGTATTAATGAAATATATTTTAAGTAATAATCATATCCATGATAAATAATATTGATATTTGAGAGAAAATATAATGTCCAATGATCACAAGAAAGTGAATATTTCAATGGAAGGTCAATGATTCCAATATTTAATTGAAAAAGATAATTTCAATTATTTACCGAGTCAAACTGATTTTAAACAATCTAGAAAATGAATAAATATAGTATCATAAAAACATATCTCCAGTGGAGTATATTCAAAATAAAAAGATGTTATCATTGATGAATACAAAAACCATAAAAAGATATTTAAAAACATTATTGATGAAAATATCCTTTTAACATTGAAAATAACTTTCAAAAAGAATTAAGTATCTAGAATATCAAAAAAAATGATTATGTGAAAAAAATAACTTTTTACACATGTAAAGGATGCTTCAAATAAATGACTGGTCATAACGGTGGGAAATTTATATTCATTTCTAGTATGTTAAAATAATGATTCCTTTAACATTTTTATAAGAAAACAGAAAATTACCATGTTTAGAAAATGATAGGAACATTCCTTTAAAAAATTAATAATCCAATTAAGGTTACAATGAATTAAAAAATCATAGTAAAATATTTTTGAAAGTATTTTTAGAAGAAATGTATTTGGATGAAAAATCTTTTTGACCAAAGATAAAAATGAAGCTAGGATTTATTAAAATCATTCTCATCCATTTTAAGTACAAAAGAGAGAAAATTATACTATTATTTGAAAACATCATGAATAACCATATGATAAAAAAATTAAAAGGGTTTATTTTAAAATGACAAAATAATTTCCCTCAATGCAAATTCAAGCACAAAAAATCCTATTTAAAATGATATTGAAACATAAATCTCTTACCACTTTAGAAAATTTTGAATTATAGCCCCCAAGAAAGGAATAAAAATAAATTAAACATTAAATACCATTAATATAAATAGATTCATGATATAACACATCAAATTTTCATTATATACACATTATAAAATAATATTGGTGTATAATATAACATATGTCCCAAAGAAGACAATTTTGGACAACAAAACCTTATAATGATCATAGGATTGAAGTGAGAATTAATCAATGATTAGATTATGTGTATCAGATGTAAATACAAATAAATAACTCTAAATACAATATAATATAATAAAATTTTATTACCTACAAAATCATTGAATATCAAAGACAATGAATAAGAAATAAAACCTATTGAAAATAAATTGAGTTAATAAATTCTTTACCACTTGGTAAATTTCAAGTCAAATCCCCTAGGATGAAATAATTATAATTAAAAACTAAAATACCATTAATTATTAATTATTCATGAAAATAAATTTAAAAGGTAAAGTATATACACTATATTAAATAAATTAGGTGAATAATATTATAGTTTTCCTCAATGAAATGAAATGGAGATAAAATTCCTTACATTATGATTACATTTGGTTGAGCGCACTTTAATATCCTGTATAATGGTTTTTATAATGTTATCAATTTATAAAATAACCATATTAATGTTTATAATATAATTTATTATCCACTTATAGCATCTTACCTCCCATTTATTAATAATATTTTATTATTATTGTTTTGGGTGTTAATTCCCTTATTTTATCATGCATGTTTTGTCCTGGAAGTTCTGATCTTGTGGATAGGATATAGATACATAATATATAAAATTAAATTAATTTTATAAATACCATATTCACTTATTAGATTCATTGTTAAAACCATTATTTAATTTTCTACATGTAAAATGAGTTGCATTGCTTTGTGGAGATGGTAGGTCGTACAATCCCACGAGCGACGATATCATTTCATTAATGAGTGAAAGGGTAATGAAGTGGATAGTATATTAATTTTAAATACTTAATGGCATGTAATATTTATTATATATATTAATTATATTCATAATTATTAATGCACTTGTGATTTTGTGATGTAAAATAAATTTCATTCCTTCGTGAGGCAACAGTCTATCGTACACAAGAGCAATGGATTTGTTTCCCTTTTGATTGAAGAGGATATGGAAAGATATTATGACATAAACATAATAAATATAATTAATAGGATATAATGGTTTTATTATTTTTTAATTTTTAATAAATAATTTAAGTTTATTAAATAAAAAAGAAAAGGAAAAGGTGTCGTTAAGATGATTACCTTTTATTAAAGAAACCTCCTTTGGATCGCCTATTATAGACACTAGGGTTGATATTTTTGGAAGAAAATAATCTCTATAATTTATCTAAGGGTGTTGGGGATATATTTAATTTATTATTTTCTTGATCCAAATTTCTTGATAGGTGTGGAGAACTGATGAGAAAGAGTTCCCTTTAATAATTGAGGAGGAGTGTCATTTTTGTAAATTTAAAAAACAATTCAACAATGGGAAGTCACACTCACCCCATGTGCCTCAAAAATTGAAAAATATAGGATTTTATGTAATTTATGTTCTATAAAAACCTCAATAACTTAAAAAGGAAACATTTTTTAAAATTTTATTACTATATCCCCAAAGTTTATTTACTTTTAGCATTTTAGTTTTTACCATGGAAACTTGTTGTTTAACCTAGGTAATTAATCATTGAAGCCTAAAATAAATTTATACTTATTAGGTAATTTGGAACCAATGATTATTAATATGAAATAAAATTTATTAAATAAAAATTCCATGAACATGTAATATTAATTTTAACATAAGCGCATGTAATATACAAACCCCTGTTTTCACATCAACTATAGTAAATAAATTTTACTATATTTTCTAATCATTGTGATCAAAAATTATACTGAGAATATTATATAATATTAATTATTCTGATTAATAATATAGAATCAATTTTATGAAATTCAATTCATATAATTTATGGAATTTATTTTAAAAATAAACATGTAACTTGAAAGAAAAATGGTTTTTCAAGAAATGATTTTTTCAAGCATAAAATAGTCTTATATTAATGATATAACAAGTGATCATCATTATATTGATTTAAATTAATATATTTATATATATAATAAACATATTTAATTTAAATCATTACATATTATTTTTCATTTTAATTAATTAAAATCGAGTAACATTATGCATTTAAAAACTTTTTTCTGGAAAATTTGTTTCTTTTTCTAAAAATAAAATAATATTAAAATCCACTATAAATATGATTTAAATATAATTAATTGAATTATATATACATAAATAATACTTATGTTAATTTTTAATCATATTAAAAAATAATGTTAATTTAAAATTACATAATTTATTAGAATGAAATTATAGTTTTACAAAAAATCAGTATTTATCAATATTCCCTAAAAGTCAATATTTTATGAATACCCAAAAAAATCTCACCCTGGGATAATATCAATATAATGATTTCAAAGATATTTTTCATTTTATAAAAAAAATTTCTATAATATATAAAAAATAATTATAATATTTTCTTTCAAAAATAAAAAATATTATTTTAGAAGGGAACATATTTTCTATAGAATGAAATATCTTTATAAAAATTTGAGTGATTATTTATTAATAATTTATCAATAAATTTATATTTGGTAGTAAATATATATATATATAACACAAATTATTTAATTCAATTCATACCCTCTAATTAAATGGCTAGGTTATAATGATCATATTTAAATAATATATTTTTGAGTCATTTAATCTTGATGTTTCATGTCGTATACACTATCAAACACAATTTTATTATTATAAAAACTTGGGGTTAAATATACCAAAATATATATAAGATATTAAATTTATTTAAAATAAATATAGAGAAAAATATTGGTGTGTTACATTCTCTCCACCTTTAATAAATTGTGTCCTTTCAATTTGAACTTGAACTAAAAAGTCAAGGGTTTAATATTTTAAAATTACTTTGTTAAAAACCCACATATTAAAAAGGGTTTGTAAACATTTATATTAAAAGAGAAATATGGTATTACAAATTCCATTTGGAATAACACATAAGTAGGTTTACATATAGGATAACATTAGTGGGAATTGAAAATATGGACATAGAAGAAAATCATAAATAATTATAGAGAGTGATAGAGATCAGTGATTACAAGAAAGTGAGTGACCAAGAGAAATTTAAAGACAAAAAATCATAAATCTATGATTAGTGAAAATATCATTGATTCATCAGATATGAGTGTAATAGGGTGGAATTTTTTTAAAGATATTTTCCTATATTTGGGGGATTATATTACTGTCAAGATATAGAACACAAAAAATACTTACATGATATATTTTTGTTTCATAATCATAATTTCATCCTTTTTTATACATGGATCAATTTCCATTTCTTTTATTACTCGATGAAATGAATATCCAAGATGAATTTTTTTATGCCTAAATATCTAAATAAAACTTTTAATGGATTAAATAATTCACAAAAGTACATAAATTTATTCATTTCATCATTACTAAAATAAAAATGATTAGAATAATTCATACAATATGGGTAAATATAATACATTAATCTCTAAAATATCAATAGTAAAACCCAAAATTTAATGTAATTCATTCTATAAGAATCAATAAGAGGAATCATTTAAGTAAAAACAATTTCATATTATCCAATACATAACATGTGCCAATGGTAGGTGCCACACCCTTATTATCCTTTGGTTATGGGTTCAATCCCTGTGGTCTTTTGGATGAGATGGGTTGTCACTTACTGTTTTGGTTTTCCATTTTTTCAAAACTATATTAATTTAATTCTTATAAGATTCCCAAATTTTAATGACCCATAATTACCACAACATCAACGATAAGTTAAACCTTATAGGATACCAATACCTTTAATCTAATGTTTAAAAATTGTAAAGGTATTATTCCTTAAATTACCTTTTCACTAAAACATACATTAAACCAATGGGTTGTATTGTCATAAATATCTCCCAAAATACCCTTAAGCTTGATAAACTCCCCATAACATAAAACTATATAAAGGTATTTTAATATGTTGAACTTATGATCAACCTTAAACTCATAAACCCATTATGGTATCAAAAATTTTAAAGTTAATCATAGATGAATACATATATTATTCCAAAACATATCACAATCCATAGATGTTTCATGATTCTTATGACCAAAATATTATTGATAAAAATAATTCTACAATTTAATTCTTGAATTTGAATAAATAAATACATAAACCCTTTTAATTCAATATAGGTCATTCCTTAGTTTAGTATTTAACCTTTAATAGAGGGAATTAATAAATATCGGTCCTTCCATAGATTAGTATTTAACCTTTAATAGAGTGAATTGACTCATATAATTCCCACATTCTCCACATTCAAGACAACAATATATATATAGATTCCTAGGATGAAATATATTTATTTATATTGAACTCATCACTTTTCGTCAACAATTTTTAACTCTATGAAATTTATTTCTACACATAAAAAAATCCTCGTTCCTTTGAAACATTCTCATAGGTTTCTCTTTATACATTTTTGACTTGAATTAAATCGATCCCTTTTTCATCTGTGGACTCCACCACTCAAGTTATTAACAGAATCCATCCTTCTCTTTTTTGGTGAGTTTGAGAGTTAGTTATGGTATTTATTGTTAATCATGTATCATGATAATGGATTAGGATATATAAATAATGATATATTTTTTAATCTAAGATACCTTATGTTTAACTTAGGTTATTCATTAACATCATCTATTAAAATCCTTTATAATGATTTGAAATGAAACTGTGATTTATACAAAGTATATCACTTAAGAGTGTCAAACCAAGTGTTTATTACGGCCGATGTCATAAACCGGGTAATGATAAATTAAAATACTAATGATCCCTTTTTAAACTTATTATCCCTAGGTAGAACTATTACAAAATCATGTACACTTATAGTATCTAAATAGGGATGTATTTCTAGTAGAAATCACATAATCCCTTCCTTACCAAAACATTAGGATGTTCTTGTGCACTTATCTTCAAAGGCTATTATAGATTTATGTTACATAATCTATGTTTCTATAAATATTGTTCCCCATGTTTCTACTACACCTCACTTTCATACCAACTATAAATAGACTGACCCTCATATCCTAGAGTCGGTGGTTAAATTATTAAATTAGTCCTAGAAACAATAAATCACATCCTAAAGGACCGACTAGTTTAGTAGTCTTGGTAAAATAGATACATACTTGAGTTTGGAATTACATTTTAAAACAACAAATATAATATAGTGAAAGTAAAAAAATGCATCTTTAGACTCATTCAAATATTCCTTCTTTATATCAAGGGGAAAGAAAACAAAGTAAAGGTGATCTCAAATTCTTAGTAAGAGTTAGATAAATTGTAAGTTATCATGAATAAATAAATCATATTCAATATGTAATAATAAATATGTAAAGATAAATATCTAAACACACATTCTATTTAGTCAATAACTTGAATCTCATTAGTAGATAAATAATAATCAATATAACAAGGTAAATAACTAAACACACATGTCATTTAATCAATAACATGAGAAAAAAATTAATCCATGGATAATAAAAATTTAATAATATCATGTATAATTATAACAGAATTCTCGATGAAGTAATTAATACATATTGAATTCCATAATCTCAAACATCATGGTATCTATACTATCAAGATATTTCATGATTTGGTTTAAAACTATGGGTAAATCCCATTTAATGATAGCATATTGATTTTCATAATGATATTACGGATCCATTGATGGGATATATAATTCCAAGACCACCCATAATTTCATGACTTACACATTCTTGACATGTCAAATGATCAATTTAATTCAAGAATAATATCCCTTATCAATAAATATTTGTACTAAATATATACTATAGAATATTTATTTTTCCCCAACCAATCATTGAACTTTTTAAAGTAAAACATAAAATGTAGAAATAACATATAATTTATTAATAAGAATATCCGTGATAAATAATAGAGATATTTAGAGGAAATTTAATGTCTAGTGATCACAAGAAAATGAAATTTCAAAGGAATAATCATGATCATAGAAATTAACTATGAAAGATAATTTCAATAAGATAAATAGTACAATTGATCTTAAACCATCAATAAAAAGAATAATTATGGTATCATTACACCATATCTCTAGTGGAGTATATGTAAAATAAAGGTTTTTGTAATTGATGAATAAAAATACCATAAAAATATCATTAAAACATTCTTGAGAAAAATATTATTTTAACATCTAAAATCACTTTAGAAAAACTATAAGTATCTAGAATACCAAGAAAAAATTTATCTTTAAAAAATAACCTTTAAAACATGTATGGGAATATTTAATTAAATGAGTGTTCATGATGATAGGAATGTTTCCTTCATGTTGAGTACTTTAAAACAAATATTCTTTTCTCATTTTAATAAAAAAACTAAAAACTACCTTATTTGGAAAATGATATGAAGATTCATTTTAAAAAAAACATATTTTCAGTAAAAATTAATTTAAACGATCAGAGTAAAACAATTTTGAAATTATTTCTAGATAACATGGATTTAGAAGAAAATAATTTTTGACTGAAGAGAGTAATAAAGTCGGATTTTATTACAAAAAATTTCTCAATTAATTTAAGTACTAAATAGAGGAACATTATACTTTTAATTGAATGATTAATTAATAACCATAGGAAAAGAAATTTAATAGGGTTTATTATACAATTTTAAAATAATATTTTTCAATGTAAATTCATGTATAAAAATCATGATTAAAATGAGATTTAAACATAAATATCTTACCAGTTTGGTGAATTTTAAATTGTAAGCTACATAAATTAAATAACATGAATTGAAAAATTATATACTCAGAATATAAAGAGATTCATGGTATAACATATCAATGGGGTGGTAGACACACCTAATAAAAATATAGTTGTACTATATAACATATTCCCCAAAGAAGACTATTTGAGACAAGTGACCTTTACAATGACCATAATATTAAATTGAGAATTAATCAATAATTAAATTATGGGTATCAAATGTAAATACTCATAAAACAAGAATAAATAAAATGTAAAAAAATAAAAATTCATTACACACAAAATCTTAGAATATCAATATAAGATCCTGAACTTTTCTTGGGCCCTTATATTTTCTTTTTTAGGTTCCTAAAGATTTATTTATATATTTTAATTAAATATAATGATTGGGTTAAGTTTGAAGAGGTTTAGAGGGATTTTTTCATGCTTTGGATTATTTTCTGAAGATACACAGTTTCATCACGGTTATTACAAACCATGCACCACATCCTGGAAATCATGTGGCTTATTGTAGGAGAAACAATATCTCCACAAGGTTGGTTCATGGTTTATACAAGTCATGTAGATGCCTAAGGGAACCTGTGTAATGTTGAATGGAGGGGAAAAGTATGGTTGCACATGATTTTTCTAACTATGTTATCCAACAATGTGAGGGGTTGGCCTGAGATACTAGAACCGTACATTTAGTGTATATTTTTCCAAACCATGCAGTAAAACCACGTGGCGTATAGTTGGAAGGCTGAAATTTATGGATCTAATATGAATTAAAATCATAAGGCCTCATTTTTTCTATAATATCAGGAATTTAAAAACTCTTTTTTCTCCCAAGGTTTGAGTGGTGATTCCCTTCTATCTAGGAGAAATATTTAGTTGATTCAATGACCTTTGACGATCCAAAATCACATGTATGTCTTTATTTAGGGTCATTGCTCCTTGATATCTTCTTATACACTTTCCAAGAACCATTGATCTAATTTTTTGTAGAAATATCCACATTCCATGATCGGAATTGTGATGTTTTATGGTTTAATGTATTGAAATTAAAAAAATAAAAGCCTATATCTTGAGGATCATAGTTTCATTATTCATTTGTCAATGACCCTGAGGTAGGTACTCTACATGCTAATTACCATAGTCATGATAATGATCTTATTGTTGTAGTTGTATCATTGAATTTACATGTTGTTCAAATTATTTACAATTAGAAAAATTAATTGAATACCCATGAATTAGAGAGAATCTTCTCAGATCCAATTGGATTTTTTAGAGATAATGAGAATGGGCATGTTGGCTACCCATGGGGTCTTCCAATTTTCCATAAAATGAAAATTATGGATCGGAAAATGGGAATAAGAAGGTTTATGGAATTAAACCAATAGTGAATGTGTTGGCATGTTAACGTTTTATAAATATTTTTTGGATTAACCTCAAAAGGATAATGAGTAATAAGATTATTCATGGTAATTGGGTTAAATAGTGAAGGGTTTGAATGATGTTAATGGTTTGATTGATAAATTAATTGGTTTTCCAAGTTGAGAATAGTTGATGAAAATGTTCATTGATATTGAACCTTGATAAGTATATGTGAATAATGAGATGTAGGTGTTGGACTGATACTCCTTGTCAATGGGTTCCATACTGATTCACTAGATACCATTACTTTCATGAGAATTGGTGTTGGACCGATGCTCCATGTACCTGAGATTTTGGTCCTAGATTTCCACCCTATGTACTTGTGATATTCATGTTGGAATGATACTCTAATTACCCAAGATAATGATGTTGGACTAAATCTATAGCATTTGTAATGTGGTACCTAAACTGAAACTCAAAGATACCAAATTGAAATTGGAATTGAATAAAAATTAAAAACCATATGAATTAAAGTGTTTAATAAATTATAGATGGTTCAAGCTTCGGTATGGTCTGAAGCAAGTATTATTGGGTTGACTTTCACAATAAACATGAGATCCAATGTGGTTAATTGAATATTATTAAAATTTAATCCATGTTTCTTTTTATTTACCTATTTATTATCCCTTATACAAATTCATAAACTAATATATAATTGATGTTTATTCAGATATCGTTGGTGGTGGCTGATTGAATTGCACTCACACCCTACTCAGGTCACCGATTGGTACCTGAGTAGACTTCATGTTTGTAGGTTTGGATAAAGGAAAATTCCATATATTAGATGGACGAGTTAGGATTTGGGATGGATCATGGGTAAGGGAACTGGATATTATATCGAGAACCATTTTGGAGTTATTAATTTCTCTTTATTTTGGGTTTTTATTCCACACTTTGACACATATATGGAAAGAAATATCTACTACTTTTGTTTGTGGGAATTTCCTCAATTTTGTTATTATTTATGTGATTCTTGGTCTTTATTGGTTATTTTTTATTATTATTTTTGTCACACCCCGACACGCGCGGTTATTTTATTTTATGATTTCTTTGACTTTAAATTATATTGATGCGGTTTGTGTTCAGTATCGGACCAGGTTTTTGAGTTTTTGTTAAAAAGTGCACTTTTTTGACGCGACGTCGTTGGGCGCGTGAGCGGAGCCCGTTCTGGAAACCCCGCTCGTCCCTGCCCGGTGTATTTTCGCATCCCGTTGTCTTTGGAAAAATTTTAAATATAGTCTTTATATTTAACGCGCACATCTATTATTATAAGTTAATAATTATTTTTATTATTTAAGACGAAATGAGTATTCTTATCATTTGTATTTTAATCATTATAATTATTATTATCATTATTATTATTTTTATCATTATGTTATAAATAAATAATTAATGAAATCGTTAATGTTGCAGACACTAGTATAATCATTACTAAAAATGATTTGTTATTGATCTTTATTATTGTTATTATTATTATGGTAATTTATTATTACTATGATTTTGATTTGCTTAATTTAATTTTTATTTATTTATTTTATCTTTCATTCTATTTTTCTTCTAACCCGAGCGGGCCACCCCTATATATATATATATATTTTTCCTCTCCCCCGCGGGAGACGCCGCACCCCCACTCTCTCCCTTTCTTCCTTGCAGCACTCACCCACAGCAGCAAATCACCGGCATTGTTTTCCCCCTCCTGTACGCCGCTGTTGCGCGACGCCCCGAATCCCCTGCATGTGCCGCACCCTGTTAGTACAGGGCACCCTGCCTCCTCCTCAGCCGTGCCTCCTCCTTCAGCTCAGTGCCAGCATGCCATTTCCTGCTTAGCGCTACACCCATCCCGGCCTCCCTTCCCTGCATCGGCGATCCAGCCGGCGCACCCCACCCCTCAGTGCCGGCCAGGCTCCTACAGCCAGCCCCCGCGCCCCTGCCTTGCACTTCACCGCCAGCTCCTGCTGTCCGCACACCCTCCTTCCTCTTCTCCTCCCGCAACAGCAGCGGCCACCCCCCCTGTCCGCCGCACTGCACCCCCGCCGCTCGGCCTTCCTCTTCTCTTCCTCCCTCTGCCTGTTTCTTCTGCGTAGCTCCCCTCCCTCCAGCCCTTGGCTTTCCCCCTTGTTGCGTTTGAGAAAACCATCCCTATACCTACCCCTGTAGCACCGGCCTAGACCCGACCTCCCTCTCCGCCTTCTCTTCACCGTTTTCCTCCCTGCCTCCTTCCGCAGCAGCAGCAGCAGCGACCCAGCGCCTCCCTGCAGCCGCGCCGGTCTCCCTCCGCACGAACCCCTGGTCCAGCCAGCCCGCACCCTGTCCGCCTTGCCTCCGCTGTCCGCAGCACCAGCAGTCGAACCCCTCTTCTTCTTCCTCCTCTTCTTCTTCTCTTCTTCTCCTTCCCTTCTTCTTCTTCTTCTCTCCTTCTTCCTCTTCTTCTTCTTCTTCTTTTTCTTTCTCCTTCCTCCTTTCCGCCGCGCGCCTCCCCTCCGGGCCAGGTTCCTTTTTTTTATTTTATTTCATTTCATTTGATTTATTTTGTTTTATCTTATCAATATTACTATTAATGTTGTTTTGTTATTATTATTATTGTTTTTCATATTATTATTATTATTATTATTATTATTATTATTATTAGTGTTAATAGTATTAACATTATTTCGTAATTATTATTATTATTATTATTATTAATATTATTATTAATGTTAATATTATTAATATTATTATAACTATTATTATTGTTATTAATGATGATATTATTAATATGATTATTGTTATTATTATTATTATTATAATTATTATTACTATTGTTATTATTACTATTTTTTTTATTATTATTACTAATTTTATTATTATTATTAGTATTATTATTATTATTATTATCTTTATTTTTATTATTATCATCGTACTCTTGTTGATGGTGGGTTTTTATTTGTTGGCTTGGGACTTTTAGGACCCGCGCAGGGCATTTCCGAGTGAGCGCCACCGCCGCGCCTTGTTTTTGAGGTTCTGTCGTCACCGCGCTTTAGTTTCAAGGTGAGCGTTTATTCCCGCCGCTTGGTTTCGAATGCTCTAGTGAGTTTTTGTATGTGTCTGAGTCCTTGGTACTGACTATGCAGAGTTTTAGACCTTGTCACGTGGTTTCGGACACACGTCGTGTCATCGTGCCTTGGATCCGAGGTTGTTGTGTCGACGCGCTTGGTTTTGAGGTAGGTCCCCTTTGCACTGCTTTTAAAATTTGAGTTATATTATTTCATGCTTTTTGCGCACCCTAATTGTTCAAAATCAACATTTTATTAATTGTAATAAATATGAGATAATATACGATAATTAATTTTTAATATAAGAGGGTAAATTTTTAAATGGTTATTTAATGTCAAAAGGAGCCGTTTATTTTATACAGGACACTTGAAACATCCTTTTCACGAGCGGACACCCAATAATGAAAGAATGCCTGTTTGGCTTTTAAACATAATTCACGGAATATAAAATGTATTTCTGGTTTAATGAGAAATGATTTCTTTTGAGGCATGAAAAAATACTTTGGTTCGTTTGAGAAATTGCCCGGTTGGCTCTTAAAGTTTATTTGGAAAGGGAAAATGGTTTGGTTTGGTTTATAAAAATATTGCCAACCTGTGAAGTAGTGTTTTGTGGTTCTTTAAATTGTTTTAAACTGGGTTTTGTCTCATAAAGATGTTGAACCTTTCGTTGAGTGGTGTTTGTGAAATGTATTAAATGCCTGTTTGGCACCTTATGGAAAGAGATGATTATGTTTTGATAAAACCCTCTTAAGACAACTCTCATGCCTTGGTTCCAATTGATTGTCTGGGAGGCCGTGCTTAGTAGCTCCCAGGTGCGTGAGTAGTTTAAAGGCATGAGGTTGTTCCACGGAGTGGCTCGGGTGATGCTTGTTGTGCTTTATATATATATATATGTATATGATTGGATGATCAGTTGGCGTCAGTTGGCTCACCCCTTTTTCAAACACTTGAGACATGGGAATCTGGTATATTGAGAGAATATTCTAAGAATGATTGCTGCACTGGTAGGTTATGGTACTGACCAGTGGCCCATAGTAGGTGGATATATTGGGTTTATTTCTATGGGATTTTCCCTCGACCTTCCTATGACTGGATGGTCGAGCGTTTGGTGCGTTTTGATTTCATCGTGACATGTCAATAAGGATGATTTCTCATGTATTGGTGTCTTCTGGTTTTTTCTCGATCTCCTAGGTTCACCCATGTCTATTCAGCTTTTGTAGCCTGCAGTAATGATTATGATTCTCATGTGTATACCCACATTGCCCTTGCTTTATGTTTTACTTTGTTCATTCTGGCATATTGTTTTCCTTGGAAACTGATAAATTTATTTTTAATAGGTTTCTAAAAAAATTGTTTTCAAATGGAAGTGTTTAATCCCTTTTGTACAAATTTGAAAATTTAAACATCACTTTCCCCCTTTCCTGAAATGTCATCGACACTAATGAAATGAACCCGAATTTTTAAATGTCTAAGGGCAATGGTTCGTACTTTGTTTTTAAGTAAAATGCTTAGAAAAACATACTTTTATAAATTGTAGTTCAAACTTGAAATGATGTTTCTTTTATTTTAAAGGTAGTGCATTGGGAATAGATATCGGGTTAGCCTACTGAGTTTTAATACTCACGCCTATAGTTCTTTTCTGTTTTTAGTGTTTGTGCAGGCTATAGTTTGAGTGCGCTCGCCTAGGGCGATGCTTGATCGTTGAGTTGGAGAGCGACCCGCGAGGTCGCACGGAGCTTGTTTAGACGTCGTGTTTGGTTAGTTTATTTTTTGTTTGTTCTTGTTTAGTCACTTTATCTGGTTTATCTTTTCTGCGTTGCTCTGTATTATTTTCGCTGTCTTATTTATTTATATTGGGCGAAATCGTTCCCATAGCCTCTGTTGATGCCCTAGCGCTTGTCGCTAGTCCGGGAGGATCGGGAACGCCTCTCGGGCCATGTCGCGGACTGACTCAGGTGACCGATTCAGGGTCGACCCGGGTTGGTTCGTGACAAAATGGTATCAGAGGAGGTTTGCTCTTAGCAGACCTCACTTTTCAGAGCGCCCTTTGTTATTTGGGACGTCAAGTTAGATGAAGTAGGATTGTCGGGACTTGAGGGGTAGGTGCGAGAAGAGCGTCGCGAACTCTTGCCCGTACTGATCTTCAGGTTTCCATGGGAAGTCCGGTTTAATTTGTTTGTTTGGGTTTTTATGGAAAGGTTTTGTGATTGGGATACGACAAAGGGAGTGGGGCCACTAGTCCTCCTAACCCGCACGGCCTGGAAAGCCATGCAGAGCTAGGGGCATGGTCCAAGAAGGCTCTCTGTGTCAGTGACGTGTTTGGCATATGGCCGCCAACCATATAGTCAAGCCGCCCACTGACACTAGTCCCCTGTTTGAGTTGTTTTGTGTTTCCCTTGATTTTTGAAAGTGGTTTGAATCAGAAAAGTTGGTTTTGAAGAAAAAAATGGTTGTTTGAAATAACATGTTTGATTTGTAGATTGTTTTAAAAGAAGTGGTATGAATAAATTGTCTTTGGAAAATGAAGTTGCTTTGTTTTGGCCTTGGTGTTCCGATGAGTACTCACATGCATTTTGGTATGTTGGAAATGTGGATGGATATCTGGTATGCTGGATGGATGCCCTGGGTGGCACAGATACAAGAATGTGAGTGAGGCTCTAAAGAATACCAATGGCGAAGGTTTAAACCACTAAGCTTGTTCTAAATTAAAGATGTTTTCAAAGAGAAACTTTTGATGTTATGATAACTTGTTTTCTCGGATTTTGAGCTTGTCACCTATGAAGTGTTTGATTTTGAGGTTTTTATTCACTCATTGAGTTGGCGTTGATTGGGTTTTTGACTTTTCCTTGTCCAGCGGTTATCCCTTTGAAGCTTCAATGGGTGATCGCAGTGTGGTTGATCAACCTAAGGATTTTATGCTTGAGTTTCGGAAGCTCGATCCACCTCTCTTTTATGGTCAAGAAGAAACTTCTGTGGCAGAGGAGTGGATGCGGAAGATTGAAAGGGACTTTAGCCTCATTGAGTTGCCCGATTCGTTGAAGGTCATGTTTGTGACCTTCATGCTTGAAGGTTCACCGTGGATGTGGTGGAAGTCAGTGTCTCGGAACAAGCCCCGTCAAGAGATTACTTGGGAGTTTTTCAAGGCCTCGATCATTCGTCAGTATTTCTCTAAGGAAGAAAGGGTGAGAAAGGGGATGGAAGTGTGTTGTTTGCAGTAGGGTGACAGATCCGTGTTAGAATATTTCCATCACTTTGTGGAGCTAGTACCTTATGATTCAGAGTATGCCACAAATGACCCCGTGAAGGCTCGACGCTTCGAGGCGGGTCTCCGCCCTGATCTGCAGTCGAAGGTGTCAGAGTCCAACCTAACTTCTTTTGTCGACGTGGAAAGACAAGCTTTTCGTGTCGAAGCTGCGATGGCAGGAGTGCTCGAAGTAGTTCTCCCTCCTTCGATCCCCAAGAACAGTGGTGAAGATTCTAGAAAGGTGATGAGTAAGAAAATGAATGTGAATGGAGCAGGTCGTGGAATCAAGAGACCTCGGGATCTTTCATCAACTTCTTCGGAGAGAGAGATTATTGTGTGTTATCAGTGTGGCAAGCGGGGTCACAAGAAGTCATCGTGCCCAAGCGCTCTGAAGCCCTGCCAGGTGTGTGGATGTCTGGGTCACTTGCGACGATTTTGTCGGGGCATTGCAAGAAAGCGTCGCAAAGGGTGTTCTCAGAAGTAATGTGCTATTGGGTCTTTGTTCAGAGTTCTTGGTGTAAGTTTCCTTTCAGTTTAAGGGATCTTTTATCGTTGTAGTTATACTGGTGGTGTTTTGGGTTTGAAATGTATGGGAACTTCGTGGGTCTTTTGACGAACCTCGTCTTTCAATGCTGGTGTGTTTTAATTTTAAAATCTTGTCCTTCAATCTGTCAGATCAAAAGATGTATGTATCTCATTGGGATTATCAGAACCTGACTGCGAGGCAGAAGATGCTTCATCCATCAGAGCTCCAACCAAAAGGTCTCAGAGTGAAGCCGGCGCGTAGTCAGGAACCCCCCGGGGAAATTTTAAAGAGTCTGGTGAAAGTCGTGCCTCTATCGTCGTGGTGAGATAGTTTTGGTGTTGTTGCTCTGGTTTCTATGTCGTTGTAGTTCTCTCTTGTCGCAAAGTGCGCGATGGACTTATCCCTCGCGTAATGTCGGGAATTGGGATTTTTGGATATAAGTTTCTGATCAGTGACTTTTCATGGGCCACTGATGAAAATCAGTTGCGGCCCCGGGTTGTGTCCACCCCGAGGTGATGGGTCGTGAGTAGTCGTACGTCGTAGTTTTAGTGATTTGATCCTTGGGCCCACCCTCCCCGTCCATGGGGATAGGGTTTATAGTTCGTATGGAGTTTTGACTCATTTCTTATCCCATTCAGGCGGGAGTGGGTGGTTTAAATGGTTTGCTGTTCATTTTATATATAGCTTGGGAAAGGCCCCGATTTGGCCTAAGTTGGATTTCTGGTTGGTCACTAGTAGGTTAGTTCTTTATGGTGGGGAGACCCACCATGAGTCTCTTTGGGTTTTCTCTTAAGTCGTTATCGAATGCTAGTTGAGTTCTTATGGTGGGGAGCCCGTTCATGCCTTCCCTCTGTTGGTGATTTACTTTGGGAAATGAGGTTCAGTCCCACTGGTAGTCGTTGTGACATCCTTGGTTAAGAGGTCGGATCGTGTTGTGTGGATTCCGTAGGTGTTGATCGATCGACTGGTTGGTGTGGTGGCTTTCCGGGGGCAGAAAGCGTTATGGTGGGAAGAATTGTCACACCCCGACACACGTGGTTATTTTATTTTATGATTTCTTTGACTTTAAATTATATTGATGCGGTTCGTGTTCAGTATCGGACCAGGTTTTTGAGTTTTTGTTAAAAAGTGCACTTTTTTGACGCGACGCCGTTGGGCGCGTGAGCGGAGCCTGTTCTGGAAACGCCGCTCGTCCCTGCCCGGTGTATTTTCGCATCCCGTTGTCTTTGGAAAAATTTTAAATATAGTCTTTATATTTAACGCGCACATCTATTATTATAAGTTAATAATTATTTTTATTATTTAAGACGAAATGAGTATTCTTATCATTTGTATTTTAATCATTATAATTATTATTATCATTATTATTATTTTTATCATTATGTTATAAATAAATAATTAATGAAATAGTTAATGTTGTGGACACTAGTATAATCATTATTAAAAATGATTTGTTATTGATCTTTATTATTGTTATTATTATTATGGTAATTTATTATTACTATGATTTTGATTTGCTTAATTTAATTTTTATTTATTTATTTTATCTTTCATTCTATTTTTCTTCTAACCCTAGCGGGCCACCCCTATATATATATATATTTTTTTTCCTCTCCCCCGCGAGAGCCGCCGCACCCCCACTCTCTACCTTTCTCCCTTGCAGTGCTCACCCACAGCAGCAAATCACCGGCGTTGTTTTCCCCCTCCTGTACGCCGCTGCTGCCCGACGCCCCGAATCCCCTGCATGTGCCGCACCCTGTCAGTACAGGGCACCCTGCCTCCTCCTCAGTCGTGCCTCCTCCTTTAGCTCAGCGCCGGCATGCCCTTTCCTTCTTAGCGCTACACCCATCCCGGCCTCCCTTCCCTGCATCGGCGATCCAGCCGGCGCACCCCACCCCTCAGTGTCGGCCAGGCTCCTACAGCCAGCCCCCGCGCCCCTGCCTTGCGCTTCACCGCCAGATCCTGCTGTCCGCACACCCTCCTTCCTCTTCTCCTCCCACAAGAGCAGCGGCCACCCCCCCCCCCCTGTCCGCCGCACTGCACCCTCGCCGCTCGGCCTTCCTCTTCTCTTCCTCCCTCTACCTGTTTCTTCTGCGTAGCTCCCCTCCCTCCAGCCCTCGGCTTTCCCCCTTGCTGCGTTTGAGAAAATCATCCCTATACCTTACCCTGTAGCACCGGCCTGGACCGGACCTCCCTCTCCGCCTTCTCTTCACTGTTTTCCTCCCTGCCTCCTTCCGCAGCAGCAGCAGCAGCGACCCAGCGCCTCCCTGCAGCCGCGCCGGCCTCCCTCCGCACGAACCCCTGGTCCAGCTAGCCCGCACCCTGTCCGCCTTGCCTCCGTTGTCCGCAGCACCAGCTGCCGAACCCCTCTTCTTCTTCCTCCTCTTCTTCTTCTCTTCTTCTCATTCCCTTCTTCTTCTTCTTCTCTCCTTCTTCCTCTTCTTCTTCTTCTTCTTTTTCTTTCTCCTTCCTCCTGTCCGCCGCGCGCCTCCCCTCCGGGCCAGGTTCCTTTTTTTATTTTATTTCATTTCATTTGATTTATTTTGTTTTATCTTATCAATATTACTATTAATGTTGTTTTGTTATTATTATTATTGTTTTTCATATTATTATTATTATTATTATTATTATTATTATTATTATTAGTGTTAATAGTATTAACATTATTTCGTAATTATTATTAATAATAATAATATTATTATTATTATTATTAATGTTAATATTATTAATATTATTATAACTATTATTATTGTTATTAATGATGATATTATTAATATGATTATTGTTATTATTATTATTATTATTATTACTATTGTTATTATTACTATTTTTTTATTATTACTAATTTTATTATTATTATTAGTATTATTATTATTATTATTATCTTTATTTTTATTATTATCATCGTACTCTTGTTGATGGTGGGTTTTTATTTGTTGGATTAGGACTTTTAGGACCCGCGCAGGGCGTTTCCGAGTGAGCGCCACCGCCGCGCCTTGTTTTTTAGGTTCCGTCGTCACCGTGCTTTAGTTTCAAGGTGAGCGTTTATTCCCGCCGCTTGGTTTCGAATGCTCTAGTGAGTTTTTGTATGTGTCTGAGTCCTTGGTACTGACTATGCAGAGTGTTAGACCTTGTCACGTGGTTTTGGACACACGTCGTGTCATCGCGCCTTGGATCCGAGGTTGTTGTGTCGACGCGCTTGGTTTTGAGGTAGGTCCCCTTTGCACTGCTTTTAAAATTTGAGTTATATTATTTCATGCTGTTTGCGCACCCTAATTGTTCAAAATCAACATTTTATTAATTGTAATAAATATGAGATAATATACGATAATTAATTTTTAATATAAGAGGGTAAATTTTTAAATGGTTATTTAATGTCAAAAGGAGACGTTTATTTTATACAGGACACTTGAAACATCCTTTTGACGAGTGGACACCCAATAATGAAAGAATGCACGTTTGGCTTTTAAACATAATTCACGGAATATAAAATGGATTTCTGGTTTAATGAGAAATTATTTCTTTTGAGGCATGAACAAATACTTTGGTTCGTTTCAGAAATTGCCCGATTGGCTCTTAAAGTTTATTTGGAAAGGGAAAATGGTTTGGTTTGGTTTATAAAAATATTGGCAACCTGTGAAGTAGTGTTTTTTGGTTCTTTAAATTGTTTTAAACTGGGTTTTGTCTCATAAAGATGTTGAACCTTTCATTGAGTGGTGTTTGTGAAATGTATTAAATGCCCGTTTGGCACCTTATGGAAAGAGATGAAAATGTTTTGATAAAACCCTCTTAGGACAACTCTCATGCCTTGGTTCCAATTGATTGTCTGGGAGGCCGCGCTTAGTAGCTCCCAGGTGCGTGAGTAGTTTAAAGGCATGAGGTTGTTCCACGGAGTGGCTCGGGTGATGCTTGTTGTGCTTTATATATATATATATGTATATGATTGGATGATCGGTTGGCGTCAGTTGGCTCACCCCTTTTTCAAACACTTGAGACATGGGAATCTGGCATATTGAGAGAATATTCTAAGAATGATTGCTGCACTGGTAGGTTATGGTACTGACCAGTGGCCCATAGTAGGTGGATATATTGGGTTTATTACTATGGGATTTGCCCTCGACCTGCCTGTGAGTGGATGGTCGAGCGTTTTGTGCGTTTTGATTTCATCGTGACATGTCAATAAGGATGATTTCTCATGTATTGGTGTCTTCTGGTTTATTCTCGATCTCCTAGGTTCACCCATGTCTATTCAGCTTTTGTAGTTTGCAGTAATGATTATGATGCTCACGTGTATACCCACATTTCCCTTGCTGTATGTTTTACTTTGTGCATTCTGGCATATTGTTTTCCTTGGAAACTGATAAATTGCTTTTTAATAGGTTTCTAAAAAAATTGTTTTCAAATGGAAGTGTTTAATCACTTTTGTACAAATTTGAAAATTCAAACATCACTTTCCCCCTTTCCTGAAATGTCATCGACACTAATGAAATGAACCCAAATTTTGAAATGGCTAAGGGCAATGGTTCGTACTTTGTTTTTAAGTAAAATGCTTAGAAAAACATACTTTTATAAATTGTAGTTCAAACTTGAAATGATGTTTCTTTTATTTTAAAGGTAGTGAATTGGGAATAGATATCGGGCTAGCCTACTGAGTTTTAATACTCACGCCTATAGTTCTTTTCTGTTTTTAGTGTTTGTGCAGGCTATAGTTTGAGTGCGCTCGCATAGGGCGACGCTTGATCGTTGAGTTGGAGAGCGACCCGCGAGGTCGCACGGAGCTTGTTCGGACGTCGTGTTTGGTTAGTTTATTTTCTGTTTGTTCTTGTTTAGTCACTTTATCTGGTTTATCTTTTCTGCGCTGCTCTGTATTATTTTCGCTGTCTTATTTATTTATATTGGGCGAAATCGTTCCCATAGCCTCTGCTGATGCCCTGGCGCTTGTCGCCAGCCCGGGAGGATCGGGAACGCCTCTCGGGCCATGTCGCGGACTGACTCAGGTGACCGATTCAGGGTCGACCCGGGTTGGTTCGTGACAATTTTGGATAATTTTATATTGATTTAAATTATTTTACTTCTTTGATACAGAGGGTATATTCTTCCCAATTGAAATATTAGACTGTCACTACTAGTCAGCTAGATCTAGAATATGGTGAGGTATGATTGAGGTCACATAGCAACCCAGCATAGGGTACTATTATGTGGAACCAAGGTTGGGACATTAAAATGTCTCATCTGATTATTTTTCTTTTCTATTTCAATATTTTTTAGAAAAGGAAGATAGGAGGGTATGATGAGTCAGTCCTTGTTTATGAGCATGTGCATGGGAGTGTCTAACCTATGTGTGGGGGAATACCCATGTTCTCATGGGGGGATTACCTCTTCTGATGTTTTCTTGTTACTATTTTATGTTATTTCTTAATGGGGGATTCACTTATTGTGTGGCGTTATTATTTTCTAATATTTTACTCATGGACCAGTATAGTGTGAGAGTTTAGTATGTATGCATCATTCTAGGAACTCAAGGTTATATGTGGCATGCATAATTTTAGTTGCACATAGAAAAGAAATTAATGAGTAAGTTATGGAATAAGAAAATTCACATCTTTAATTGCGTGATATAAAATAAATGGTTCCTAATAATGAATTTATAATTATTAAAATATGTTAAAATGTGGTAATTTTAAATGGTTAAAAAACTTCTAGTGGAAAACCTATAAATATGAATGTTTTCACCCTATGTTAGCCATGGCGCAGGTAAGTCAGGGATTAGTGTAGTCGTAATTATATGGTTTTGATCATGGGGTAGTGTATATGAGATTATTGATTATGGATTTATGTGAATATCTCTAGTTTAAATTTGTAAATGTTTAAATGATGGGTTATGTGTCCTAAGATATGAATTTTTCATTGTAGAGACATGCTTCCATAGTAAAGTTTATTGGTATGGTGACATGAGGACATTGCTAGGAATGAACCTCTAAAAAAGGGACAAGAGGCCCTGATTGTTTTGGGTGAGGTGGAATAAAAGTAGTTCCATGATAAATTCACTCATTTTATACAGTTCATGGAATGATTCCAAGAAGATGATGTACAGAATATGTCTGATTTGACCCAGGACTTCCAGGTTCAATACCGTTTGATGTTTACTAAAGAGGGTGGACCAGAGGTAGTTGAATTCTGGATTGAGTATATCCATACAATCCTAGATAATTTAGAGACTCTTATGGATAAAATATTTTAATTATAATCCTATATGTTATGAGGTATAGTGATGTACTGGTGGGATATTCATACTCAAGATGAGATGTTAGAGGGCATGGTATGAAAGGACTTCCATTAGAGGTTTCAGGAACACCTTAACCTAGATACACTAAGACAAGAGAGGGAGGCATGTTTTATGCAGCTGACTTAGGGAAGTATGTCGATGATGGAATATGAAGGCTTCATCAATAACTTGAATCACATTGTCCCAGCATTGTTTGGAGATGAGGGAGTTGTGGTGTGGCATTTTCAAAATTGACTTAAATGTGAGATTAAGTCCAAAGTTAATATCTTATGATTTAATAAGTTTTATCAGGTAGTGAATCAAGATCTCATTTCTAAGTGTAACCTTAAGTATGATTCCAATGTAGGACATGTGGATTTAATTGGATAGCCATAAGGTATATCTTCTAAGAATTGTAGGAATCATTATGATAACATTCACATGAGTGGTGGTAGATAGAGTATCCAAGGGATAAGATCAATTAGTGGGGCCAGTGAATGAGTGTTTTATCATTAGTATGGTAAGTCCGGTGACATTTGTAGAATGTTTCACTAGACACTATTGGATTATTGAGCTTGTTTAAATATTGGTAATCAATAGAGATTCTGTTGTAACCCTCAGTAGATGGGAAACTATGGAGGACTAGGCTAACACATAGCACAGGAAGGGGGTCTTCTACATCGTACCATTATGAAAGTTAGAGTAATACTGGCTATGTTATATGGGGTATAAGATGTGGTACTTCAATTAAGGAGAATCTATATTAGTATAATAGTGTAACACATGGGACTAATAATGAAGCACAAGGTAGAGGGATTGGTCAATTGCATGTAGTTCAGCATGCACTTGTTGATAACATAGTTGGGCCATTAATAGTAATGGGTATATTTCTTGAAGATTATACACATTATAACATTTTATTTGATATAATAGCCTCATATTATTTTATATCTTCTTGAATTGTAAATGTTTTGGGTATGAAGGCGTATTTCATGTTTGTGGTTATAAAAATTGACACCCTATTGGGTGTACTGTGGAATGAAATATTTTTATGAAAAAGGTGTATCCTTGAGGCTGGTGAGTGTCATCTCCTTTGGAATTTCTATGTACATGAGATGTTAGGTTTTCAATTTATATTGGGTATGTATTCATTAGTAACATATAGATCCCACATTGATTGTTACCATATGAAATTAACTTTCATATCTTAAGAAGGTAACTCATATGTTCATCGTGTACAATGGGATACCTAGGCATGCCATGCAAGGATACTTCATAATAAACATAGGGAGATCACTATACTGGTTATGAGACTTTTTTTTATGATGGTGGTGTGGAGCACGATTTCTTTCCAACCATAGTGTACTAGTTTTAGGATGTGTTTCTAGAGGACTTCTCAAGGCTTCCACCTAAGAGTTATGTTGAGTTAAAGATTGATATAATGTCTAGAGATGAACTAGTTTCCTTTACGCCTTATAAAATGGAACAAAAAGAGCTTCAAGAAATCAAGACTCAGATTGATTAATTATGGATAATGGATTTTTCCATCCCAATACATCACCATGGGGGTCTCTATTCTTGTTTTCCATGAAATTTGATGAAACATTATGTTTATGCATGAATTAAAGGAAATTAAATATGATGAAAATTAAGAATTGCTATACTCTTCTATATATTGATGATCTATTTGACCAATTACATGGGTTTTCAGTGTTTTTTAGATCAATTTTATGTTAGGGTATCATCAGTTGAGAGTGACACCTTTTTATATAATGTGGACTACTTTTAGAAGTAGGTATCACCTATACAAGTATATCCTGAAATCGTTCAAACTGGAAAATTCTCTGGATGTTTTGATGGCCTTGATGAATCTAATTTTTCCCTCATATATATATCATTGTGTAGTTGTTCTTGTTGATTAAATATTATTGTACTCTAAGACTAATGATTATCGGGCCCAAAATCTTGATATCATCCTAAGTACATTGAGAGAGAATCATCTATACACAAATCGATCTAAATTTTTTTCTATATCAATACATTTTATTTCATGGGACACAAAATCTATGAAGAAGTTGTGTAGGTGGACCCTGAGAAGGTTCAAGTAGTTTTTTCTTGGGATCATCCCAATAATATTTTTGATATATGAAGCTTTTTTGGTTTAGAGAGCTATTAAAAAAGTTTTATCAAGGACTTTTCCTATTTGGATGCACTGATTTAGGGCCTAAACAAAAAATAGTATCAATTTTCAATGGTTTGGGTTATGTGAGAATTACATTTAGGGGTTAAAGAAGCATTTGACCACTGTATTGATTTTGATGCTACCAGATCCGGGTGAGGAGTATACTTTGTTTTTTGATGCATCCAAAATTAGACTCCGAGTAGTGTTAGTTATATGATATTAGGTCCTAGAATATGGGTCACAAAAGTTAAGGTTACATGAATAAAATTACCATACAAAAGATATCATGTTGTCCCTTGTGGTTTACTCCTTATATTGTTGGTAGAATAATATGTTGGTCAAAAGTTTTATTGTTTATATAGACTATAAAATTCTAAAGATAATATTTTTATAGGAAGAATAAAATCTATGACAGTGAAGATGGGTTGAATACATGTTGATGTTGGACTTTAAGCTAGCATATACACCTAGAAATGGAAATAGAGTAACTAATGCTTTGAGCTGGAATATATAGACACAAGACATCTAGGATTCTGACATTGAGTGGAAGATAATGGACTTGTCTTTCAAGATTCATATAGAGGTTCAGGAGGGACAAGGGTAGATAACCCTCATATACAAATAAATTGATTCCAAACATTTAAACTAATCAAGAAGCGACAGTATGAGGACTTGGAGTATCTAGAATTGAGATATATTCTCAAAGGTGGGGAGATACCTTTATATTGGTTTATTAATGTTGATAAGGTCATTTATTTAAATGTTTTTGTTAATGTTCTTACTTGTATGTGAGTGGAGTTGATGCGTGAGTCTCATTACTCAAAGTGGGAAATGAATCTTGGATTAACCAAAATGTAATATATCCATCATAATTAATATTGGATGCCATTAATGAAGAAATGGATCATATTTTTGTGGAATGATGTTATAGCTGTGAGTAGGTGAAGGATGATCATTAATGACCTAGTGGTTTGTTATAGCCATTTCTAATCCTAGAATATAAGTGGGATCATGTTACCATGTTTTTTTTTATTTCTCCAACATAATCCTTAGAAAAATGATATGATATGGGTAATTATGGATATGTTGATGAATGTAACCCATTTCTAGGAAATTCAGGAGACCTTCATGGTTTATTAGTTGGGTGATATATATGTCCAAGAGATAATATGTTTATATGGGGTTCCAAGAAGTGTATTCTTATATAATGAACTACTCCACATTTCTGGTATGTCTTACAAAAATAACTGGGTGCTCAGGTGTTTCTAAGTATATCTTTTTATATATAGATAGACATAAAATCAGAGTGTATTATTCATGTTATGGAGGACATGTTGTGGGAATGAATCCTAGATTTCAGTGGGACTCATGAGAAGCACTTAGCACTGGTTGAGTAGACCTATAAAAATAGTTATCAGGTGAAATTTTATATGAAACCATATGGGGTGATTTATGGTAACACATCTAAACCCCCTTTATATTGGATAGAGGCAGGTAATTATGAGTCTTCCAAACTGAGTCTCATGTAAGAGACATCAGAACTGGTTCAGTTGATTCAAAAATGTATAGTAATAGCCCAGAGTAGAAAGAAATTGTGCTAATAGAGGCCATCAACCTCTTGATTTTACAGTGGGTGAACATTTATTTTAATTGTCAATGAAATTGGGTCACCATTGGATTTAAAAATAGGTCCATTTTGCACCAATGTTTTTCAGAATGTTTGATATTGTGGAGAGGATCAGACCAGTGGAATATCAATTGGATCTTCTACAAATTTATAGCACAATGAATAATTTTTTTCATATTTCAAAGCTTAATAAGTATCACCTTGGACATTATCATGTGATATATGTTGATGATGTTGATCTTGAGGGTGATGTGACCTTTGACGAGCTTCCAATTTATATTGTGGATCACAATTAGAGAGTATTTCAGGGAAAGATTGTCTCATTAGTTTGAGTGTTGTGGAAGCATGGCCATGTTCAAGATGAAACATGGGAGAGGGAAGTAGATATGTGGGCCCATTAGACTATCCTTTTCACCTTTGAAGCTTATAAGATCTTGGGAGTACATCTTAAGGATGAACTGTTATAAGGTAGGGAGATTTTAAGATCCACACATTCTCTCAGGACCTACATTCTTGTTTTTAGGTACTTTACCCATTATTTATGTATTTTATGTTTATATAATGATCCATTTAATTTTATGATGGTTATGAGGTATTTTTCCCATGATTTTTATCCTTATATAGACTTTCAAATTTTGAGAACAGTTAGTAAAAACTATGCACCCCGTCCATAAAACATTACGGCTTGTGGTAGGAGAGAAAGTATCTTCATTAGGTTACTTAACATTGTGGAAAACACGTGTAGATACCTATTAGAAACTATAAAATAATGAACAAAAAGAAAAAAGTATAGTTGATGCATGATTTTTCTAATGGTGTGAACCAACTGTGTAAGGGGCTAGATTATGACAGTAGCACCACATAGCTGGTGGACATGTTACAAACTTCTATGGCCTAACCATGTGGTGTATATTTGGAAGAACAAAATTTAAAGATCTAATAAAATTAAAATCTTAATCCATTTTCCCTCTAATAACATGTATTTATAAACTCCTTTTTCTCACAAGGCTTGAGAGGCAATTCCCTTTGATTTGGGAGTAATATTTTTGTAATTCAAAGCCCATTGGAGATCCAATTTTTTAGTAAGTCTCCATTATTAGTTTTCTTTATTAGATATATTCTTATTATATTTCCTAGAACCTTATATCTAATATATTATGGACATATACATGTTTCTTTATGAGAATTGTGATGTTTTATGGTTGAATCTTTTAAAGTAAAGGATATCCAAGCCTAGATCTTGAGGATCATATTTTCCTTCTTCATTCACAAACAAACCTAAGGTAAATGGTCTACATGATAATTATTATAGTATTGATAATGATATTGTGGTTTTAGTTGTAACATTTCATTTCTATGTTGTGAAATTTCTTTAAAATTAGAAAAGTGAATTGAATCCCCATGAATTAGAGAGACCATTCTTGGATCTCATTGCATATGCTAAAGATTATGAGAATGGGAATGATTTCTACCCATGGGGTGTGCCAATTTTTCTTGAAACGATAATTATGGAATGAAAAAGGGGAATTGGTGGGTTTATTAAATTAAACCAATTGTGAATTTTTTGGAATGAAAACTTATTATAAAGGTTTTTTGGTATTACATCAAAATGTTAATGAGTTGTGAGATGATCCATGTTAATTGGGTTAAATGGTTAATGGTTGAAATAATGTTAAGGTTTTAGTGATAAATGAAATGGTACACCATGTTGAGAATGGTTGATAAACATACTAATTCATTTTGAATCTTGATATATATATATATGTGTGTGTGTGTGTGTGTTTTGGTAAAAAAACCCTTCTATGTTTTTTCTTTATGTTTTTAGGTGGATTTGGTTTGTTTACAAATACAGATGAACTCATTTCAGTGTGTTTGGTGTTGCGGAAGCAGATGTTTATGTTGGAATATTTTCCTAGTGTTTGCCAAATTTTTGGGCATCAGAATTGGGAGTTTTTTATCGAAAAGTAAGGTTTTACGAAAATGATTTCCTAGACTGTATTTCACATACTGTGAATCATGGAGTTCATGGACATCATATTAGCATAGCTTCATTATACGGACCACAAAAGAGGTATGTGAAAATGTGAAGGAAGCCTTCATTTTGTGGATAAGTGTGGTGAATTAAGACTTTTTCAAAGGGAATAGTTCATCAGAGGATCCTCATTCATGGGAACCTCATAATTTGAGGGTAATGGTGGTGATTTAAGGTTACCACAAAGGGTTTTCATTTATGGATGAAATCGGTCACCACAAAGGATAAAAACACTATTTAAATAGTATAGAAAATTAAAAGTGAAGGTAGTACCACATCTGAGTTTGGGTATTTGTTATTAGTGGGTTTTCTGGGATTTTTTTCCAATATAAAGGACCATAATCACATCATTATATGGAGAACAATTTATTATATAATATCATTGTTGGAAGAATTTGGGTACAATAGTTCAGGAGGGAGGACTCTGTGAAGGAGGAAGTAGTTCACGAGGGATAAATTCTATGAAATAGGTGGTTTGTGAAGACATATCATAAAAGGCAGTTGTAGCGGAACTATAGATCAAAACAGAAAAAATTATTTTTTAGAGAATCATTTTTCTGCAAAGTGAATACTATATTTGATTAAAAGGTAGTATATGAAGCGAAGACTTCCCATAAAGTAGAGGTAGATTCTGAAGCACTCATGCTACCTAGTGCAGTGTGGTTAACAAATTATTTGGTTCTCAATGTAGGTGGGTTGAAAGTAAAGTTTCTATAATGTGAAATGGAAGTTCACAAAATCACTATCCATAAGGAAAACACCACATGGTGAATTTGATTCCATCTACTGGGAGAATAATAATACAAAGTATCTTCACCTTTTGAAAAAACATACAGAAGAAGTTTATTCACTAAAACATCTAAGCCGTTGAAAAGAAGAATTGGAATCCATTGGAGATCCTAAAAAATCATGAGTTGGTATTTTTTATCTATAGTAAAGATATGTCTATTTTAGTTTTATGGAAAGTGTAAGTGTTACATCCAGGTTTTTTCAAAGAAGTGAAGTTTCATCCTAGAAAGAAAATCAACAAAGCATCTACTGAAAATTGAGGATACATTCAATATTTATAATGAAGGAATGTACATGTCCATAAACAATATGTGAATCCTTTCTAGAGGAGTGAGAAAATATAGTGGAATAAGGCCATCCTTTCCACTAGCAATGATCCATAGAAGGAAATACTAAGGGATTAAACCTTGGGAAGAAGTGAGTTATCCCTAACCTTTTTAAAGACATTGATCTTGGGCATAGAAGTGATCTAGCTCGAACCATGTATTAGCAATAAGCCTAAGTGTATTTTTTACATCGGTACATTTCCACTCTTTACTCCTTTTATTTATCCCAGTGACAGTGAACCAAGTGAAAATATGTGTTTCCTTGTGCTTTATTTCCTACTTTACTTTCTATGCAACATCATAAGATAAATATGGAAAGTATATTAGAAATATAAATAGAAAATATAATGTAACGTGAAAATTATAATAAATTGATCAAGATTTAGTGGTGAAGGAACAATTTTGAAAAGAAAATCCAAACCCTGATTCACCCCCCTCTCAGGGTATTTAGACCACTTTTATGACCTAAAAATTGGTATAAAATTTTAGGTTACTTTTGTTAATTTTTTTCTATTTCATTTTTTACTCCATTATTATAATTTAAGTTTTAGTTTGATCTTATCTCAGTGTTTCATGGAAATTAGAATAAACACAAATAAGAAGATAAATTTAGGTGGTATTCCTCATTTTTTAAGTGTCTAAGAAAAAATTTTCATTCATTTTAAGGTAATAAAAAATGTATTGAAGAAAGGTTTGGATGAATCAGACAGATAAAATGCATATTCACTATATGATTCTATATGAATGTGTGAATAACCTGATATTCCAAGTGATATTGAGACTACTAATGATAAAAAAATCCAAGAAGTAAAAAATTGTAAGTTTTTAATGAAAAAAATAAATTGGATAAAAAATTGGATATAGAAATTAAATCTAAAGATATTTGTATCCAAGTGCACAAAATTGAAGTCAAAAAGATAAATTGATTAAATAAAAGGATAATTAAATTGGCCACAAATATACTAGAGAATAATGATTCTCATTATGAAGATTAATAAAATAAAAGCTGATTAAACTGGAAATAATCTGGACTCAGATAAAATTCAAAATTTGAAAGATAGAAATGAAGATCTTTCTATAAACATACTTGAAATATTTTAGGATAATCCAAGGATACAATGGTAGAATACATGATGTAATGATTCTATTTTTGGTGATGAATTATAAAATATATGATAAATCGGACTTGATGGATAATCTCTCCTAGGAATTAGAATATTTGAGGACTATAGGAAATAATATCAAGATAGAACTCAATTCTCAACTTGAATCAAGGGATGCAAAGATTAAACAATTGGGAGAAGAGATAGAATCCACCACGAAATAAGTGGAGAAATCTAATTCTAAATAAAAGACCAAATTTAAGGATTCTTTTCATATACTATTTGATTATACATATGTATGTTATTATGAAATGAAAATAAAATATGATTCTTCGGAGGAAAACATAAAATTATTATCTCATCCCAAATTCTGTGCTATTTTAGGAAAATATAGTATCTTATATAATAAAACCTCTCATATGAGTGAGAGGAATATATCCATGAATAGTTCAATAAATATAAAAAATCACAGAGATACTAGTAGTCAACCTAAAAAGGATTTTATAGAAATTAATGAAAACATGTTCTATTTCTATGGGATGCAAGGTCACATTTTATGTTTTTTTGAAGCATTGGAATATATTTCATATTATAAAGGAAGAAAATTTTTAAATCAGTGAATAAGTTAAATATTATTGAAAATTATAAAATAAAAGTATCTTAGAAGAAAGTAGTCATAAAATTCTATTATTGGGGAAGATAGGGACACACCATGAGTATATGTTAAGAAGACTAAGGGATTAATGTATGAATAAGAACTGCAGATACATAAAAATATAATCTGAGAACAGATGAAATGAGGTATTTGTTTAATGGAATTTGTTTTATATGTTCGATTCATTTTAATTTGGCAAGAAATCAAAGAAGGAAGAAATAAGGGAAGGAAAAAGATCCTGAAAGGAGATCCCCAACACTGGAACTGTATAAAAATAATTTTATATAGGAAGACAACATGATAAGTTAAAAAATATGTTTATAGGCTCAGGGGAATCAAAAAGATCTCAAAGAGTATAATATCAATCACCTCCTATATTAAACTCACAAAAACTGTCTTCAAAATAATGTGAATGAAATTGCAAGAAAAATGGATGAGATGCTTCAGTTATGATTAAGAAGAATGTAAAATTATTGGAATACTTAATCCTATAAAAAAGGGTGTTGTGACTCAGAAAAATAATAAAAGAAAAATGAATAAATAATGACTTGAAAAAATCATAGGTCATTCCACATGGTGATAATTGATGGAAATTGAAGGATTCCTCTAATGGAGGAAGAATCAAGAGAAGACGACAAGTGGAAATATCTCTACTCAATGAAAGAGTCATGAAAAATGACTTATTACTAGGGAATCAAAGAAAGAAATTTATACTGTTGTATTTAAACCACAAATTGTGAAAAATTACAATCCTATAAAATCAAAATATCATAAGAAGACTAAGAATGTAGTTGATTAATGTTTATTCATATGTCTAAAATAGTTGAAGTTGGCTAGGCAGATTGAGAAACCAGAAAAATAGTAGAGTGCTTTGTAAGAATGTATCGAAGGATTGATCTATCAGGATCGACAATAATCCTTTTTCAAAGATTCTAGAGATACCCCTATTTCTATATGTTAAAATTTTCGTATATCAGTTGATTTTTTTTTTCAGGACTATTTGGGAGATATAATCCAAGGGGTGTGTGTGATGAAAGGGAACATATGCATTAGTTTAATGAGATACATGAAACAGGAAAAATATGACCTCTTGAAATTCACAAGTATTGTTACAAAAAAACTTTATTTCTCAGATATGCATCTAATGATTGTGTTATATGGAAAATGATATAATATGATAAAGATCCTAAAACGAAACTAAAGATCTTTTAAAGATATACTTGAATGTTCTAGCAATTCTATGTCCTATTGAATAACTAAACTTTCTGTATCATGCCTCATTTCAAATGTCATTTGTCTACCGAGATAAGAATGATTAGGGTAGAAGTATAAATATTCGTATATTTTTGGATTATCTATTTTGTTCTTATAATGTGATATTAATTGAATATTTTTAGGATATAAAAAATATAGTGGTTTTCAAGGAGATATGGTTACAATCTCATTAGGTGATATAGCCTCATCAGACAATAGATTCCTTTGAAGAACTGAGAAAAATCATGCAATTGGAATTCATTGAAGTAAGTGAGTGACATGGAAAGAATATATGTTTATTGTCTTAAAATATTGTTTACCATAAAGATTTATTACTTCGTAGGCTTAGAGGTTATGTCAATGACTCAGTTACCAAGTATTAATTTCACTTTCTGAAAATCATATAGAAGTGTATAGATACAAATACGAATTTGACTCGGATCTAGAAAAAGCTCTAAAAGAATGAAATTTTCAATTCCAAGTTGTTAAATTGATGAAAAGTTTAAATTACAAATAGTGGGCATAGAATGTTGGTATTCATATGTTAACCTATGGTGTCTCTTAGTATAATAAGAATTTCATAAACAAAGAGGGAAAGTAATTTCTATTTATCTGGATTTTAGGAGAGAAAATAATAATGTGTAGCCCCCAATATTTTTTGTATTATCTAAAATCTATTCAAAATAGATCATTGACTAAGGGGTGGTAAATTTTAATTAAATGAATCCCCAATTAAATTCTATGGGAAAGGGTAGATTGAAGTGAATTCTAGTATTGGTATTCAATGTGATAATTAAGGTTCTATAAATCATAGAAAGTATACAATCCATTTCTCAAGTAAAAAGAACATTAAAATTAAATATCACATCACCAAGATGAATGTGGAGCATGGTCTTGAGTAGTAAGAGTATGGGCCTATAAAACTAAAAGTTTCAAACATTATGATGAAGGACTTTCACTAAATATTTTGTTGAGCATATCTACTGGCACTTTGAGTTCATTTTATTCCCCAAACTCATAGAGTGTGGATGTGGGAACCCCTCTCTCCATAGATTGATATGTTTTCCCAATTGTGTTGATCTGTATTCTTTACCATGCTACAGAACACAGCGATGTGACATTCGGATTCATTAATAGTGGGGGTTATGGCTATAAATGAAGAGAAAATGTATTTATCAAGATAGGTAGAGAATATTATAGGGGTAGAATCCAAATAAGTGGAGTTAGTTTTAAATTTAACGTTTCTAAGATGATCGATCAAATGTTATATATCACAAAAAATAGTGTTTGTGATGAAAGTAGTTGAATAGTTTTTGAATGAAGGGATTCATTGAGGAACATTATTTTCTACTCTTATTTTTCATGCCAATAATGGATTATTTGGATATATAGTGTGTGTGGAGTAAATCATTGATCACTATTGGAATTGAAAGAAGTGAGTTTTGTTAGAATATGAAAGAATCTTTAATGTGGTACCAAAATGGGAAGAGTTTTCAAAAAACCAAAATGGGGATATTTTTGGGAAAATATCTCTAGGTTTCATATCAGTGTTTTTGGTGTGATTATGTTTATTAAAAAATCTAGATGACCAAATTTAATTATAGTTGGTGTTTTTGAAAATATGTTTAAGGTGGTTCAATTTCATAGTCTTTTTCAAATTTTTGGACCTCAAAATCTTGAGGTTTTTATGGAAAAGAAAGGTTTTACACAATGTATTTCGTGAACCGTAGTTCATGGGCTACAAATAGGGTGGTTCACGGACTTCGTATTAGCATAACTATATAATGAGGACCAAAAGGGGGTATAAAGAACTATAAAGGAAGATTTCATTTTAAAAACAAAGGTGGTTAATTAAGTATTTATTAAAGGGAGTAGTTCGTGGGAGGATCATCGTTTTTAGGAGGCTCTTCAATTTCAGATGGAGGTAGTGATTTAAGGCTTCCAAAAATTCCATTCATTTGAGGATTACATTGGATGCCATAAATTATAATGACACTATGTGAACTGCATAGAATGTTTGTGGTGAAGGTTGTATCACATCATATTTTTGGGTATTTGTGATTAGTGGATTTGTGGAATTTATTTGAGTATAAAAAGGACCCAAATAATATCATTAGATATAGTGAATTTTATTATATAATATCATTTCTATAAGAATTAATGTGCATTAGCCTATGAGGGATGATTCCAGGAAGGAAGAAGTATTTTGTGAGGGAGAAATTATATGAAAGAGGGGATTTTTAAAGAATGTTTGTAGAAGAGAGTTATGGGGTCACTATAGATCGTAAAGGAAAAAGGAGTTTTTGGAATATCTACTATCCATGAAGAGAATACTAATTGCAATGAAAAGGTAGTCAGTGAAGTGAATACTATCCCCGAAATAGATATAGTATGTGAATTACTCGCACTAAATGGTGCAAGGTGGTTCAAGAATTATGTGGTTCGTTAAGTAGGTAGTTTGAAAAGGAGGTCTCTATAATGTGAGATGTCAGTTCATGAAATGACCCTCTATAAGGCGAACACCACATGGTGAATTGTATTCCATCTACTATGATAAGAATAATATAGATTATCTTTATTATTTGACAAATCATGAAGAAAGATTTTATTCACCACTACATCCAAGACAGTGAAAATAAGAATTGGTGTCAATTGAGGATCCTTCCAAAGAATGAGTTAGTAATTGTTTTTTCTAAAATAAAGATAACTCCATTATAGTTGTCTGGAAAGTGTAATTGTTACATCCAAGTGTTTTCACAAAAGTAAATGTGAATCCCAGAAATAAATTCAAAATAGATTCTCCCTAAAATTTAGGATGAATTCATTATGGATAATTAAGGGACCCATGTGTCCATAAATTGTGTGTGAATCCTTTAACAATCAGTGATAAAAAAAAAGATAAATAAGGTGATCCATTCCATATATAGTGATCCATAGAAGGAAATACTGAGGTAGTTACCCTTGAAAATTAGGGATTTGTCCTTAAACTTTATAAAGGTAGTGAGCCTAGGAATATAAGTGGTATAGCATGAACCATGTATTGATAGTGATATTTAGTGGATTTGGTACATCTACACATTTCTTCTATGTTATCCTTGAACATAGTCTAGTGAGAGTGAACCAAGTAAAAATATGTGTCTCCTTGTGCTTGATTTCCTGCTTTACTTTTTATGCATAATCATAAAATAAAGTTGAAAAGGATAAGAGAGATATAAATAGTAAATAGAAAACCATGTGACCATTATAATAAAGTTGTCAAGATATAGTGGGGAAGGAAGAATTTTGAAACGAGTATCCATGCCCCGATTCACCCCACCCCCTCAAGGTATCTAAGAACCTTTTAGGACCTAAAAATATTTGAACAGTGAGATATGGGTGTTGGATAGATGTTCCTCATATGTGGGTTCCAAACTGATACTATATGCCTCTTTTCTTGCATGATAATTGGTGTTGGAATGATGCTTCAAGTATATGATATTTTAGTGCTCGACTAATTCTTTAAGTATCAATGATATTGGTGTTGAAATAATGCTCTAAGTACATGAGATAATGAAATTGGACTGATGCTCTATGAATCCATGAAATGGAACCTATAATGATACTCCAATGTATTGAAATGAAATTTGAATTGAATAAAAATTAAAACCCTTTTGAAATAAAGTGTTTAGTATATGAGATATGGTTCAAAATACAGCATGGGACAAGTTGGTTATGATTGGATTGAGTGTCACCATGAACCTGATAACAAATGTGGTTAATTAAATATTTTTAAAATGTGGTCCATATTTACTTTTATTAACCTATTTATTATCCCAAATAAAACTTTATACACTAATATAGATTATATATTACTTTAGACACCGTTAGTGGGGTCCGGTTAAGTTATACTCACACCCTACTCGGGCCACTGATTGGTACCTAAGTAGAAATCATGTTTTCAGGTCATAAAAGGCCCTATGTTTGATGGTTGATTTGGGATTTGGTATAGAGCATGGATGAGGGAACTGTACATGATGTCAAGACCTGATTGGGAGTTGTTAGTTTAAATTTATTTTGTTTTTTCAGTCAACACTTGACACATATATGGAATAACATATCTATAACAATGTATTATGGGAATCTCCCTTATTTTTGGATTATTCATGTGATGCTTGGTCTTTATTTATTATTGTTTATTTTTATTATGTCTATTTGTATATTTATTTTTTGTTGTACTTCTTTGATAAAGAGAGTATAGTCACCTCATGTGACATATTAGACTCTCACTACTAGTCGGTAGCCTCTAGTGTATGGGGAGGCATGGTTGAGGTCAAATAAAAATTGGCTCAATGCACCATTATATGGCACCTAGGTCAAGATGTTATAATCAACGACAATAAAGTGATAATACAACCCAAAGAAAATAAATTGATTTCTGAAATTCTTTAGCACTTGGTAATTTTAAATTCAAATCTACTATGTTGAAATATTTAAAATTAAAACCTAAAATACCAATAAGTTTGAAGGATTCAAGATATTACATGTAAAAGGGATAGTATATATGTCGTATAAAATAAATTAAGTGCATAATATTATAATATTCCTTAGTGAAAGGAAATTGAGACAAAATCCATTACCCCACACTTCATTTGGGTGGAACATGAATTTACCTCCTATATAATGGTTTTAATAATGTTATTAATTTCTAAAAGAACCAGATTCATATGTTTAATATCAATTATTATCCTCTTATAATACCTTACCATCCCTTCATTAACAATATTTTATTACTATTATTATTTCAGTTGTTAATTTGTTGTTTTCTCATGTGTGTTTTGTCTTGAAAGTTATAGTTCATGTATATAGGAAATATTTATATCATATAAAACATTATATTAATTTTATAAATATCATTATAATTATTGGATTCATTTTTAAAACTATTCTTGAAAGTTATACCTGGAAAATGAGTCTCATAGTTTTGTAGAGATGATAGGTCATATGTACGCATGAGCGATGATATCATTGCATTAATTAGTGAAAGGGAAAAAACTAGTTGGTATATTAATTTTAAATAATTAAAATCACGTCACCTGTATTATATATATCATTATTTTCATCATTATTACTGCCAATATGATTTGGTGATGGAAAATAAATTACATCAGTTCGTGAGGCAGTAGTCTGCTATACACACGAGCGATAGTTTTTTTGCCTATATATATATATTATACAATAAATATAATAAAATCTCATTATATGGGAGATATTAGTGTTATTATATTGAAATTTTTAACAAATAATTGAATTTTTTAAAATAAGAAATAAAAATAAAGAGCTTTGTTACGATGATTACCTTCTCTTAGAGAAACCTCCTTTGAATCTCCTCGTAAGGCCACTAGAGTTGGTATTTTTGGAAGAAAATAAACTAAATACTATAGGTAATTGTGTTTGGGAGAGATTTGGGTACGTTTTGATCAATAAAAAATATCTTTAGATGTGTGAAGAACTGTGGGGAGTGTGTGCCCTTTTATAATTGCGGAGGAGTGGAATTTTTCTAAATACCAAAAAAACATCAATAATGGGAAGTCACTCTCACCCTAAGTAACTCATAAATTAAAAAAATAATAGATTTTATGGAATTTAACTTCTATAAAAACCTCAACCACATAAAAACATGTTTTATACATGTTATTCCCTTGTCCTCTAAGATTATTTAATTTTACCATTTTATTTTTCACCATGGTAACTAGTTTTTATGCTTAGGAAATTAATCCTTTAATCATAAAATAAATTTATAGTTATTAGTTAATTTGAGCCCAATGATTATTAATATTGAATATAATTTATAAAATAAAAATTCCATGTGTGTGTAAAATTAATTTTAATAAATGTGCATGTAAAATGTTAAACCCTATATTAACCTTAGTTGTAGTAAATAAATTTTATTGTATTTACTATTAATTATGATAAAAAAATTATGTTAACCATATAATATGTTATTAATTATTATGACTAAATATATGGTTTCCATTTTATGAAATTAAATTAACATGAGTGATATAATTTAATTTAAAAATAAACCCCCAAATCATGTTCAAAAATGGTTTTTCAAGAAATACATTTTTCAAGCATAAGATGGTATTACATTAACTATATGTCTAGTGTTATTCATTAAATGAATTTAAATTAATATAGTTAGATATATAATCTATATATCTAATTAAAATATATTCTTATTATTTTTTATTTAAATTAATTAAAATATAGGAATATTATTCATTTTAAAATATTTTTCAGAAAAATGTTTTATAAGCCTAAAAATAATCTTATATTAAAATCAAGCATAAAGATGATTTTAATGTAAATAATTGAATGAAATATAACAAAACAATACTTATTTTATTTTGAAACCATTTTAAAGTAATAATGGAAACTTTAAATTTCATAATTTATTAAAATCCAATGGTAGTTTTATTAAAAAAATCATTTTTTCACTATTCAATAAAAAATCAAAATTTTCTAAAAATTCTAAAGGTTTCACCCTAAGTTAATACAGATGTAGTGATTTAAAAAATTATATTTATTTTAAGAAATAAATTTTCCAAAATATCTAAAAATTAATTATAATATTTTCTCTCAAAAAATAATAAAAATTATTTTGGAAGAAAAATTATTTTATGTGGAATAAAATATATTTATTAAAGTTTGAGTGATTATTTATTATAAATTTATTAAAAAAACATATATTAGTCATGAAAATTATATTTATAATTCACAAATTAATTAAACTTATTCATACTAGTAAATTTAATGGCTATATTATAATGGTCATATTTAAATAATATATTTTGTGGGTTATTTAAATTTTTTTACATTTAGTGTATGATATATTACATAATTTTTTTATATTAAAATATCAGGGTTACATGTTCCATAAGCTATTGAAAAGATTAAATATATTTAAAATCATTATATTTTGAAATATTTGGGTGTTACAGGTGAAATATAATGTAATAATAGGGAAGGTTTTACAAAAAATATAATTATAAAGATCAAGATGAATAATCATAACTCAATGAATATAAATTGAATAAATAAAAACCCGTTTGACTTTAAGAACACTTGAATTGATTTATCTTGAAAAATAAGGCTTGTTATGAATTTATAATGGAGAAAAAAACCTAATTCATTGAAACAATTTTTATAATTACAATATTATAAATGATATTAAACTTATTTTTTTTTTGATTTATTTGTTTCCATGTGTTCTATTGATAGAAACAATGGTCATGGTTTGTGAGAATGTGATGCATGATGAATTTTTTTGACTAATTTACCTATATTAATAAATTACTTTATAATGATCATTATTTTTTAGGTCATGTATTAAGAATCATATTCATTTTATATATTTCATCTTAATATCATATATATTTATAAAATTCGTTTTTATAACCATCCATTTATGGAAGCGATAAAAAACAAACCATGTCATCCATAAAGGTTGTAGTTTGAATTTACACATTGGTGATATTTTAATTTCTCAACATATGGAAAATAAATATGGTAAACTGTGGTTTTTTTTTCATAATAATAATTGCTTCATAGATATGTTTTTGATTCATTAAATAAATTTTTATTACCATCCATGTAATGTAGTGATAAAAAACAAAAAACATCATACATAAAGGTTATAGTGTCACTGTACACATAGACGGTGTTTTCATTTTGTAATGAATGAGTTTCATTTATAAAATCATAATTTTGTCTTAAATATCATATTTACTCATTAAATAATTTACTATAACCATTCATGTGAGGAGTTTATTAAAATGAAATAATTTATTTATGAAGGTGGAAGCCTGTATATAAGATAATTACATTTTCATTTATTGAACTATCAGGTGGAAGGTAGATATTGGTTATTCAATAAATATATTAACATTTCAATATATTATTAATACTAATTTTATTATATTAGTATGGTTAAAATATTTTTGGATTTAAAATAACATATATAAAGAAGAAAATATTAGGGAGTATAGAATACTCTTGTTGAGAGTTTGAGTCTTCTCTTGACGAACCTCCTTAAAATAGAGAAATTGGGACCATTATTGTATCCATGGGATACCAAACATAGGGAGGGATTATAGTATAGGATAAATGGGATTATATTTAATGGGAGTTCAAAAATATATTTGTTTTTTTAAGTATTAATAATTTAATCTATTTTATAGGCTAAAAAGAGGTACTTTTCTAAATAATTTAATGGTGGGTGAAGGGTAAGAATGATATTTCCTAAATCATGTTTATGTATGAATTAAATCATTATTAACTATATAATAAAGTATTATAATTAGTGGTAAGGTCATAATAAATCGATAATGGGAGATTATATCATCATTATAATCTCATGTAATAAAAGATAAATAATATAAATGTCAATAATGAAATAAACATTTGGGTAGAAATATGAAATTACAATGAATGTTATAATATAAAAATGAAGCAAAAAATTAAATAATATAATTAAACCCATGAAGAAACAATTATCACAAAACAATGAATGATAACATTATGGTATTATTATATATTGTTAAATATAACAAATATATTAAGGATACCCACTACACTCTTATTAATCTCACCTTAGTCTTATCTCTAAACCCATAATAGTTTCTATGAAGTGATTACCAATATTGTTCCATGTATCATGACCTCTATGCTAACCATAACTTCTACACATCTATCAAGGTGAATTTGAATTATGTGATAAAAAATCATAGTATCCCCTCCCAAAAATTCCACTAATGATATAAGATATTAATATATTAATAGATATATTAAATAAAATTAAAATCTATAAACCATGGAATGTTTGAGACTTGTTGAATGATTGGGTACCCAAAATATACCCAAATGGTCAAATGAAAACTACTTCTTCAATTGAAATATTATTATATAAACACATAATCATGGTAGGTCCACTCTATATTAATTATACCTTTTAGTGGGATGGAGTTTCTATATGGTTAAAATATGTCAACACCCATGTCTCATATCAATAAGTAATCTTTTATTATATCTTGAGTTTATTCTAAACCTAAAATTAAGAAAATTATTCTATCATAATTAAAATGACTACACAATTTAAATATAGTCACTAGAATTGAAATCTTTATTGGTATGCATCCAAACTGATGAAAAAAAACAATTTTAGATGGAATAGACCCCCACCCATCTACTATACAAAATATTGGTTGTTACAGTGCTGAAAAAACTTACAAAAAAATATATATTGGAATAAATACCAAACCATTCAAAGGTATCACTTACAATAATATGGATTCAAGATTAATTGATTCTTAGGTACTAATATATTTATTTGAGTTGTTCTAAACTTCTTTATGAAAAAAATAAATCATTTTTAGATCAATATACCCATTTACATAATTTAATTCTTGGCTACTTTTTCACCCAATCAGTTTACATATTTTTTCAAGTCTATGGGTTGTATATCAAAAAACATATCTACTCGCATAAAAATAGGTATTGGTTGGAAACCACACATACCATTTATACACAATAAGTGCATATTATTATACATGATTTCCAATATCACAACACCCCTTTTGGTTAAAACATAGTTTCATATATATTTAATTATAACTATACATGTGTAAAATATGTATCATCCTATATCTTGCCTCACATATTACAAGTGGTTAATAAGTCCTATCCTATAAATTTTTAAGTAATAGACATAGAAAACTCATCTATCCATTAGGTCCATCAACCATACATAAGCACGAAACATCTAGGAAAACCAATACCTAATGAAATGTTAACCAATTTTTTTAAGATCATCACTCAATCGAAAAAATCATTTTTCAAAATGATTTTTTTCTATATATATTACAATTTACCCCCATAGGGTGACATATCCTAGTGGTACACTGAAAAATCCTCCCCTAATAAAAACTTATTATGATACAGTCAATGAAAGTTAATTAAATATACTACCATTATTATTACTCCTATTATAATTTAATTCAAGAATAATATTTTTTTATCAATAACTCAACTAAATACACTCATTTATCCCACTTATATTATTGAACTCCAAAAAATATTTCCATTAAAGCCCTTTGTATGGATCACCCATAGGCATCCTCTAAACAGTTTATCAAAACACCTCATAAGATTCTTCACTCAGCTAATTATCTACTCACATACACCAATACTCCCCTTATGTTTCCTTAAACAATATAACCCAATATCAACACCAAAACAAGATCATAGAAAATAAATATAAGTAAATTCATGTAGTATTACTACCAAAATACTACTAAGTAAATCATAGTTTCCATAACTACATTAGACACATCAAATTTCACATTGTCTAATCAAATACACTTATACACTCTTGTAATTCATACAATGTAATAACAAGCATAAAATAAATGTAATATTAGGGAACACCTACAATAATAAAGGTTTATATCTTATTTAAAATATTACTCCAAACATGATTATTCCTATCTTATCCTACACTAACCATAAACTATGATCCCTTAAAATAATCTTAATTAGTGATCTCAAATTTTTCTTTATAATACATTTATGGTTTATTTACAAAGTTAAATAATTTTTCATTATAAGATAAAAAACAATTCTAGGATCATATACACATTTTAACATTGATAAACTAAGTGTGAATCACCCAAAATGCATATAATATTTCTATAATAAAATTAGGTAAATTTTAATACTAAATTTACCATAAATTTCATCTCAATTTTTTGAGAAAACATAACCAAATAAAGAATTGACATATCTCTCATTAAATATCATGAAATATATTGTATCCATTGTTCCCAAGTTTCCTATAATTATGTATTTTTAATTCCCCATCACTAAAAAATAATTTCAAAATAAATTTTTGGAATAGTATGTCAAATACCAAAATGAATCAATGGAAATTAGAGAATAAGTTGGAAGTAGGGGAATTGAATTAATATTAAAGGATTCCATGAAGAATAAGTGAGAAAATGGAGGCACTAACACCCTCTATTTTATATAGATTCAATAACCAGTGCCGATGGTGCATAAAAATAAATAACTCATGATGACCACACCACTTCCAAATATTATTAATGTTGTGAAAGGATATAGAAATCCAATTAATCTATACAAAATATTTTTATATATAAAACAGAATAATCGTGACCCCTAGAAGATCTCCTATGGAATCATATACAACTTCTAGTTTCCCACTGGAAGTCTAGTGTCCACTACTGGGCTTCTGAAATCTTAACATTATATCCATTAAGTAATTTTCATTTTCCCCAATAATTTAATTTCAATATCATCATTTCCTACCCAAAATTATCAATAAAAATATCCTTTCAATATTGGAAATCAAGTCCCTAATATCTCCCATTCTATATAAAATAATGAAATAAAAATTTCACTATCCTTAATTCCATTGGAATTGAGATCTTCATTTTGATTGAATAATAAAAAATATCATGGATATTTAATGTTATTTCATATATTGATGACTATTTTTTTCAATTAAATGGTGTTTTTTATATTGTTGTAATTTTTTATGATTTGGAATAAAATTTTATTCATTAATCATTAATGTATATGTCAAACCACTAGAGAAAATTATGTTACATTTATATACTTTTATATGGAATTATATTATTATGATACACCATATAATAAGGAATCTATTAGAATATATAAAATGAATTAGTTACGACATGGTAGCTATAATTCTCTTAATGACATTGACCAAGTGGACGCTATCATTTGAGATTCTAGATTGTTCAGTCATCTATTCCAGATTAATGCAATTGGGATTGGTTTTAATATCACATTAAAGATGGATGAAAATAGTTACTTAACCTAAATGTTTTATTTTTCAATTTAAATATTATATGGTAATAAATATAATTAATTAATGGTATCTATCATTAAATCACTAAAAAATTAAATATATAAATATTAAAAACTATAATAAAATGTATGGGGTTTATGGCTGGTTTCATATTGATTGAGTTGAAACTTAAAGGATTGGAAAAAATACGAAATTAAGTAAATAATGAAAAAATGAATAAATAAATAGTAATGTAGTTTAATCTGTTAGATTCAATTAATTATAAAGCTAAAAAATATGATAATGGAATTGAAAACATTCATATATAGAATGAATAAATATAATTAAGAATTTAAATAGGAAAAGGAAGGGGATCAAGACAAAAAACATCTGATATTAATAATTTACATTATTTTTTAAAAAAACTCTTAACAAATCCTATTATTATTTCATTAGAAATTAAATATTTTTTTGGATAATATTAACCTCTTAGATAATCAATTCATATACCCTATCGATGTTGAGAATAAATTAAGTTATATATATTGAAATGAAATTTGTGTTACCTACTTGCAATGAATGTACTTGGTGCACATAATAGATCATTTTTAATAATTTATCATTGAATTTAATGAATATATTATTCATTTATTGGTTTAAATGTTAATTCATACTTTGAAAAAATGGGAATATTCATTATCTAATAATTTCTTTGTCCCAATAATTAATATTTTCATCATGAAAACTAATAAAATATTATAACACTAAATGAATAGTGAAGAAAAATAAAAGTGAAATAATATAATTTCAAATATATTATTAAAATACATGGATCCATATCCCATTACTAGGTATTTATAAAAATCAATTTATTAAAATATCATGATATATTATCATCTATCTAGAGATTTAGACAATAATTGTAAAATAAAAGCATGAAAAAAATATCTCCCATGTAATCCTTAGAACATCCTAAAATAATTTAATTCCATAATGATTGATCTCAATTTTCTTCTAAATAAAAAAACTTTATGAAATTATCATCGCAATACAACATTTGTTCGATATTGGCCTCCACCTGGACTATTTATACTTAATGAATCATTTTATTAGGATATAATCATTGACCCTAAAAATTTAGGTCTTTATTTAGTTTTTATAGGTGATATCTTGTTATATTCTCCATGAACTTATATTAACCCTTCACATTGTCAATATGATAATGGGGATTTTTACTATAACCTAATTTTTTAAAGATCTAAATAGATTTCCTAAAATAATCCCCATGAAAAACCTTTATATGATGGTGAATTATATTTTTTGCATAAATTATTTCATGTATGTTTCTTTTTGAGATATATTATTTTGGATATCTTATTATAAAATTTATATAATTTATTTGTATCTTGATATAGGGGTTTTATAAATCATTAATTTTAATTATACTTTAATATTCATTAAATTCATTAGTTTATTCTTTCTAACTATAATTTTTCAATTTAATTTTTATTTTATATGTGTCATTTTTTGTTTCAATATTATTCACAGTCAATAATGACATTAGAAATTGAACAAAGTTATCAAAACAATGCAATGAGGTGATCAGAAAACCCATTGACAATATCAAATTAACCATTAACAATAACCAGTCAACTCATATATTATAATTCATTATTGATTTTATCTTTTATGTATTAATCTGGTTAATCATATAAATATTTTTCTTTTCAAGATACAATCACCTAAAATGATTAATTAATCATTTTCACCTAATAAATTTGATTTACCTTAAAAGGAAAAAATACACATACTGAAAAAAAATATTTATTTACAAAGATTCATAGGATTCACTCATTCCTTTAACAAGATAAGGATAAAAATTTAAATTTGATAAAATTGACAAAAAAATCATTCATATATCTCAATGTATATAGTAAATTTTTGAAAATTAAACAAATACTAAAAATATTAAATAAATTTTAATAAAATGCGTAATAGATAATTTTATCCTAAAATAATTAGATGGTATATTCACAATCTTATTATCCTAATATAAAAATATTATATTAGATATGATATCAACTTTATTTGAAAACATTTTGTCAATATATTTATTTACTTTTGAGTATTTAATTTTTATAAGGTATAGGCTTTTTCAATATTAAAAAAATTTCAATATTTTCCATCATGTACGTAAATTTAATGTATTATAAACGATTTAGTGTTTTTTAATATATTTTAATTGACATTACTTATAGTATCATAACTACATATTACTTATAAAGATACACACTTCAAAAGTAAGGTTTCATTCAATTCCACACCAATGAAAATTACATGATATTTGAAATTAATTCTTCTTAGATTAAAAAAATAAACTCCCTTTTCTCTGACCATTTAATGTAATTTATAATTCACAATCTATTATTTTTTAAATTTAAAATTTATTAATTGAAATAATTTATTTGATACATAAATCCAAAAAATTAAAATTAAGAATAATTATTTCTATAAATATAAAATGTCATCCAATATTTTTTGTTGTTGTTAAGGTATAATTGGTATGGATATAAATTACCATTTTCATCCCCTACATATGAATCTAATTTATTGAATATGGCATCCCCAATTTTTTAATACATAAAATTTTCATTACAAGGTACGAGACTTAATAATACAAAGGACCGTTTAACATTTAATTTCTTGTAAATTTTGAATGAAATGCATCAAAAATATAAACATTATTGTAATACACTTGAAAGTATTATTTATAGTTTCATCCTAAGTTTCTTTAATGACATCTCATATCATGGGGATATACATCAAAATAAAGGGGTGAACACAAATTCCAGTAAGGAAATAAAAAAAGGATATATTTTGAATGTGACCAAGAGGAATATCAATAGAGAATTATCATAATAACATAACACATATCATAATAGAAATACCATTAATTATAAAATGGAAATGGGGCTACAACATAAAAAATGAGACATTCATAATAATATCAACAAGGGGTTATAAATCATAATTACCAAGGTTATTCACCAAGTTATCGTAAAACATTTCATTTATATAGATTAATTATTTACCTAATGAATTAGAGTTTTATTGGGTCACAACATTAATATTTTTTAATTCATGTGAGACAGATTGATTATAAAAAATCATTTCATCAATAACTTATAGAAAATAAAGAACATGTTTCATATGATATCATTGAGTGCATGACTACTTAAATACATGAACATTGATTCATATTTCACCCAAAAAATGAATGATGGATTTATACATGTAAATCAATGATATATAAATTATATTTACATATAGGTGAATACCTATGTATATAGAATGGGTTTGGGTCTTAAAAATATAATAATATTTCATGTCAAAGAGAGAAATTCAAGGAATGAATTTGGAATTATGATGGTATACAACATGGATTAAAGGAAGGGTATAATGGTAGAGAATAAAGGTCTCTAATAAATAAAACATAATTTTGGATGTAATTAGATAAATAAAAATGGAATGTAATGAAGGTAATTCAACACTTAGAAAATATACCACAAAATAGGCACTTGAATGTAAAATAAGAAGTGGAGAATTAACTTACCTTGAAAAGTTGCTTCCTAGAACATGAGTATGGAACCTGATAACTTAAGAATAACTTATAGGGTCTCCTTAGGAGGTAAAATGACCATATATTTTTTTGTATAATGTATTTTATGTTTAGATTAATGGGGGTGGTTGGGAATTTATAGTAGAATAGAAGGAATATTTTTATAATATCCAAATTGAGACCTTGGAATCATAGGTTGTGGAAAATAAAAAACCATTGGGTTGCCCATGGTTTATGCTCATGGATTTAGAAATCTGAGATATGTTTTTGTAATATTTTCATCAATTATATCCTAAATCCATTTTTAATATTACATTGGACATGGAAAATTAATTTTTCCACAAAATATAGTTTTAAAAATCACAATTTACATTTTAGAATTTATAAAGTAATTTAGAGGTTTGTAAATTTATTTAAGCCTATTAAAATAAATAATATGAATAATGTGGCATATTTTTGTGTCATTGATTGTGTTTAATTAATTATTAAATTATAATTACATATATATAACATTATAAAACACAATGAAAAAACAAAACTATATTTTTAATATCCACTAAAACATAATGTATTTTGTGAAATTATAAAATATTCACCTTATCCTAATTTTGTTGTACTGATTTCAATGATAATGATTATTTTATCAAAATAATTCTCTAAATATTATAATTTTAACTTTTAAATAAAAAATTACTTATTTATTGAAAAATAACGGTTTTTACGACATAATCATCTTTATAACACATATTGAAATTTCATAGTAAATTATAAAATTGTATTTAGTTTTTTATATACATAAATATTTTTTTATAAGATTATTTCTTTAAAAAAAATTTAAATAACTATGTTTATTATAAAATTATATATATTCTGAAAATACAATTATGTTTTATTTCTATACAAAAATCTATTTTTAAACTTCATATTACATTGAAATGAATTTTATAAAATAATACTAAAAATGAGATTAGTGAAATAACTGATTAATTTATATGAAGGAAAATACACTTTTATGAAAATAAATTTTAAATACATAACCCCTTGTTACTCCGTCATACACCCTAATGATAAGGTATTCAATAGTGGCGGTTTCATGGGGTGATTTAGCTAACATTGACCTAGTGATGATCTTGACTAACTTGAACTTCTCCCATAGGTAATTTTATTAAATTCCCACTTTTTAAAGCTTCAATTAATCTTGGTGAAGGGAAAACCCTAGTGATGCTACCTCCCTCCCAAGTTCTGGTAAATGAGATTCAAAAGGCATGACTCTACTGGCTGGGGCTGTAATTTCTCTTCTCTGAATCAATTATAATTTCTCATTAACATTTATAAATAATAATTCTAATAGTAATATTATTACCAATAGTCTTTGTTCCTAATGGTTATATTGAAAAATAGTAATATTTCCCAATGGCCACTTTTCCCTTTATACACTATATATAATCTATAATTTATCAATACTTATTACATCACTCCAAAAGTTTTTTTGATTAATTTTATAATGTCAATTAGATTCCAAATATTCCCTTTTATTTTAATAATTTTCATGGAAGGTTTAATATTTATACTGATGTTTAAACCTATAAGTATACCATTGTGTGGTTGATACTATTTGGTTGTTATATCCATATACTATAGTTATCTATAGTAACTGGTATTATTACTTGACATGTAATTTTTTATAATATTATTTCAATATACTTCCATTGTTTAATAAAATAATCATTATGAAAAAAGTTAGTTCTTTTGTTAATTAGGGAATGAATTTTTAGGATGTCATATTCTCACCCCTTAAGAAATTTTTATCCACAAAATTTGTGTCTTACATCAAATAAAATGGGTCTATTTTTTCTTCATTCTTCTTCAGGTTCCCAAATTTCCTCTTCAAACCTGTGATTTCTTATAATACTTTTACATGTCATGTTATTTTGTTTCTCAGTAGTTGATCCATTTTTTCTAGTATTTGGATCAGTTCATATTCATATGAAAAGAAATATTGCAACTCAAAATAACTTGTATCAAGTACATGTGTATGTTCAAGCATATACATTCTCCATAGGGACACATTGAGGACATCGTGGACATTGAAAATATTCGGAAGAAGTTATAATTAATAAGAATCCACTCTAAAACTCTCCATAATTTTAAATGGACAAATGTTCAGTGGAATTATTTTACCCTTATTTAGAAACCTCGTGACTCCTTTTTAAGGTGATGTCTTAAGAAAACCATGATCCCTAACATGAAATTCTATGTCCTTCCTTCGACTACCATCAGAGCATTTTTTTTAACTCTTAGCAATAATGATGCGTTTCTGAATCATTTTTAGCTTTTTCGGGTCTATTTCACAATTCCTAGTTCCCTTATTTTCCCTTATCCAACTTCATCCCAACATGTTGGAGTTATACACCTTTTTCTGTAGATAGGTTCAAAAGGATCCATTTTAATACTCGAGTAGAAATTACTGTTATATGAGAATTTAGTAAGTGGATAATAATTATCCCAAATCCCTTGGAAATTATGTAATACATACTATAACATTTCATCCAAGGTTTGAATTTTTATCTTAGAATATCCATCAGTTTGAGTGTAATTGGATGTTCATAGGGTTACCTCTTTATTCATGCCTTTTGATATCTTCTCAAAACATATAAGTAAATCATGGATCTCAATCAAATAAAATTGATAGTGTTTCTCCATGGGGTTTCACTACTTCATGAATATAGATACTAACTAGATCCTCTAGGTAGAAATATATTGTTATTATAATTGAATGGGTAGAAGTTTTTAATCTATCAATAATTACCCAAAAATCATTGTTTCCCTTGATTTTCTTTGGAAGGCTAGTGACAATGTTCATAGTGATGTTATCCCACTTCCATATAGGTATGGATAGTGGTTGTAATACCAATTTTGGAATATGTCTCTCCACTTTTAGTTATCAAAACACAAATCAACTTTTATTATCACTAACAACATCCCTTTTCATGTTATCCCACCAATAATGAGCAATTATATCCATATACATCTTAATGATTTTATGATATATTGAGAATATAGAGTTATAATCTTAATTCATTTATTTTATTCCTTATATCTTAAATAGAAGGAATATATAGCCATGTACCAAATTTTAGTACACCTTCTTCCTAAATATTGAATTCTATAAACTTCCCATTTTTCACCACCTTTGTATTCTTTTAAATCAAAGTACAATTTATTTGACCTTTTTGATCATCTCAATTAATGACTATTGTCAAAACATTTTGAATAGGATTGATGATTTCCCATCCCTTATCATTCCCATTTCTAATCTTACTAATACCTTGATAAATGATATCCTTAAATTTTCATAATTATAATAACTCTAGTATCTTTCCTACTCAATGAATCCACATCATTGTTTTCTCTTTTGGTGTGATAATGAGTTGAATAATAATATTATTTAATAAGATATAAAAATATCATTTTTTTAGTGTTCAATTAATTTTGTGTGAATATATAGTTAAAACCTTTCTTTTCTATGTATTTATCACAATTTTCTCCCTTAATGATATCGGTTTGTTATCTTAAGTTAAAAAATGATTGTAGCCAACTTTAAGTCATGAGTAGAATAATTTTATTCCTGAGGATTTAATTTCCAGGATACATAGGAAATCAAATTATCATTTTTCTTGTGATCACATCTAATATCTTTCAATTATGTGTCACTATATAAAAAAAATACATTCTATTAGAGGCTAGAGTTAGAACATGTGTAATAACAAAACTCCTCTTCAGTTCATGTAAAATTTCTTCACAATCATTTTTTTAGATATACATAACGTATTTTCAAGATTTCATGGATAGTGGATTAAAAATGTAACACCCCTACCCTCTAGGATAAAGCCGGTGCATTAATTGTGATATTTTAATGGTTAGGAGGAATTAAAATCCCAAATGAATGATTAGTTTAGTATTCTTGAAGAAACTAGATACATAGATGTAACTTAAATTACATTTACATAACAAAAACTAAAAACTGCAATCACAAGAACTCAATAAATGATCACCTTTTCAACACCTGTTGATGTAAAACAATGAAAGGGGTGAGCTCAAACACTCAGTGAGGTTTAAAAATAGTGGAATCATTAATTAATAATAACTGAATCATAAATAAATATGGCATAGTGAATAAATGAAAAACACACGTCCTTAATAAACTGAGAAAGGTCCTGCATCCATAGATTTTGTCATAGTGAAAACCTCATGGATATTAATGACTAAAAATGAATAAACAGAATTATTATTAATTTGACATCATGTATCTAGCACATGAAACCATAATACCATAAAAACGGTTTAGTTCTGTGGGTAGAAACCTGTCAGATTTTTGGAAACAAACTCAAAGGGTTTCTCACCAACTGATTTGTCTCATGAGACCTACCAATGTATCAAGGGGATATAGTAGGCCCCACCCACCGCTACATGTCCAAATAATTATTTATACATTTATTCAATACAAGATCAATATTCCTTTTCAATATCCTTATAGAGTATAGTATACGTATTTATCAATATTTCCATAATTAAAATAACCTTCCAAATAAACACCGTATGGAAAATGGTATATAGTTTAGACAAAAAATATCCATGATATGAGATTATGGATATTTAATATAAATACAATTCCAAATGAAAATTTATCTTAAATGGGCATTAGGTACACCACATAAGGATTATTAGGTGCACCGCACAAAGTTAGTCACAATAAAATAGTAGTTGAGACAATGTCTCTTATCACAATGTAATCGGTTGAACCATATGACCAGAACTTAATAAACCTAAAATTAATCTTTGAATAAAATGAATATAAAGAGTATCATGTTATTATATATCAAATTTCATTACACATATAACACATACAAGAAATAAGTGATGAATAGTGAAAAATCTCACAGAAATGAAAGTGAGATGAGAAACCCCTTACCTTATGATCGAGTGTGTTATTAGTTTGTTTTAATGACCTGAATAAAAAAATTTATCATAAATAATTAATAACTACAGAACCTCCTATACATTTAGTTGATTTATTATAACCTTATTATTTTCATTCGGGGCCCTTTTATGGGTTTAAGAGGTTCAATTTTCTTGTTTTGGAAGCATTTTCTTCCTTAGTTTTCATGATTCGTTTACTTGTTTTCATGAATGGAAGTTCATTTGAAATTTGGTTAACCATTTATAATTGTTAATATATATTATTAATTAAATTAAGGAGATATAAATTATTTTGGGTTATATTTCATGAGGATGATTCATTAGTTAAAAGTTTATTACAAATATTCGGATTAACTTGGTCGTTTTGTGCATAATGAACTTGTTTTGTATTATTATCTTATATTATGTGTGTATAATGATTCCAGAACATTAATGAGATTAAATACTTATATTACTATCTATTTCAACCATTAAAATTGTTTCATGACATTTAATGAAGGATAAAGTGAAGAACTAGACTCCGTCGTCCACAAAGGTTATAAATTGGAACCACGTGGATGTTGATTTCGTTTATAAAAATAAAAGCGAGGGAGTAAGAATATTTACAATGGTTATTACATTAACATTATATAAATCTCGTATATATATGATAATGGATTTTATAATGGTAATTTTTATAGAGGAGGTGAGGATAGAAAAATTGAAGAGATGAACTTGAAAATAAAAGAAACGGTGAGAGATCCCTTATGAAAATTCGGCAGCCTAACGGCGTCACTTAAAACATAATAAAATAAAATAATGAGAGAAAAATTGTATTTGATCATATTGAAATTAAAATGAAAGTAATAAGAATACATAAAATCTAACCCCAACATATGATAATGGAAAAATCAAATAGATAACATAAAAGGAGTGTCGACTAAAAGAAGAGAATAATGGATCCCCTTACCTTGTAGGGTAAATCCCAGATCTTGAAGGATGATATCTTGGGGTCTTAAGGAAACCTTGGGAGGACTTATAGAGAGGTAATACCAATAGATATTCTAGTATATTGTGTTTTTAATGAAATAAAATGAAGGGGGTGAGTGCGTATTTATTGTAATTAAGAGGTTTTTTATTAATTAAAAGAGACACCTCGTTAGTGGTTTTTGCAAAACCATGGGCTTGACCAAGGTATTTGCTAATGGATTAATCCACTTCGGACACCTCATGTCATATGATACTATACACAAGTTAACCATCCCTTTATATTAATTATTACATCGTTATGTTGTCATTAAACTATCGAAAACTCAATTCTGTATTTTCACTATTCACGAAAAATTCAAGTATTTTAGAAATATCCCAAAAATTCACCCAAACCATTTTTTGACACGTAAATTTAAAAAATGAAATACTTTTTTTGAAAATAATTTTCTTAGTATTTTTAATTTAATTTTTAAATAAAATAAAAGTTAATTCGAAAAATAAAAATTTAAAGGTATAATTAGTTTTGTATTACATTGAAAAATTAATTAACTTCTCATTATCTTGTCGCCTTATGAAAATAAAATATTATCATCATTTTCTATTTATAAGGGTCATATTACTATTCATATAAGGGTATATTACTATTCATCATAAAATCAAGTTGGTTCTATCAGACTCCAAATGACATACTGGTCACAACTCTAGATGACAGTTTTTTGAAATTCAAAATATAGAAGTGGAAACTTTATGTTTAATTGATAGCATATAACTTTCTCCTATAATGTTTTGTTTCACAAAAGACTTAGTGCTTTATGAAATATGGACTATCTAATGAATAGAAAGTATTTAAGAGCAACATACCATAAATTTTTTGGGGTGTTATATTATTCCCTACTTCAGAATCTTCATCCTCAAAATTTTATGTATAAAACCCACCAAAAAGATGTGGGTGGTTCTTATTCATGAAATCCTCTAGTTCCCATGTTGGTTCCTCCATATTCTGATTCCTCCAAAGAACCTTTACTAGACGAGTTGTCCATTTTCTCAATACATGCTCCCTTGTGTCAAGAATCCCAATATGCTTTTCACAGTATGACAAATCAGGTTCTGGTTCAATTTCTTCATAGGTGAGTAAATGAGTTGGGTCTGTAATGTATTTCTTTAACAATGACATGTGGAAAACATCATGAACTCTGGAGAGATTTGGAGGCATCGCTATACGGTAAGCTGCAACTCCGATTCTTTCCAGAATTTCAAATGGTCTGATGTACCTAGGGCTCAGTTTCCCATTCTTACCAAACCTTAAGACACCCTTCCATGGAGATAATTTTAGAAATACATGATCTCCCACTTTGAATTCCAAGTCCTTTCTCTAGTTGTTAGCATAACTCTTCTACCTACTTTGGGATTCTTTGATATGGGCTTGTGTTTTCTTCACCTTCGTTGTGGTATCTTGAATAAGTTCTGGGCCTAGAATTTTTCTCTCACCATCTTCATCCAAACTAGTTGGAGTTTGACATATCTTTCCATATAATGCTTCATATAGAACCATTTGACAACTAGAATGGAAACTATTATTGTAAGAAAATTCTCCCAAAGGTAAGTATTGATCCCACATACCTTGGAAGTGAAGAGTGAATGACCTCAGCTTGTCTTCTAGAGTTTGAATAGTACTTTCAGAATGTCCTTCAGTTTGGGGTTGATAGGCAGTACTCATACGAAGTTTAGTATTCAATGCTTTCTGGAGACTTTTCCAGAATTTTGATGTAAATCAGGGATCTCAATTGGATACAATTGATAGAGGTGAACCATGAAGTATTACAACTTCATTAATATACAATATTTTTAGGCGCTCAAGTGGTATGTCCTCTCTTATAGGAAAGAAATGTGCTGATTTTGTGACATGATCAACAATTACCCATATTTAATCATTCCTTCTAGGTGTCCTCGGTAGTCCGGTGATAAAATCCATCGTAATATTGTCCCACTTCCACATAGGAATAGGTAGAGGTTGCATCACTCCTTTGGGATGTTGTCTCTCTTCCTTCACTTGTTGACAAACTAGACACCTTGACACGTAGTCATCAATTTCCCGCTTCATATTATCCCACCAAAAATATTCCTTCAGATCTTTGTACATCTTGGTGCTAGCCGGGTGTATAGATAAATTTGAGCTATGGTAATCATCTAATAGTTCCCTTTTTATCTCAGGTATTGATGGAACACATAACCTCTTCCCAAATTTCATAACTCCTTCTTCATACACGAAGTTAGCCAGTCTCCCATCCTTGACAGCATTAATTTTCTCATTCAGATTCTCCTCATCAGATTGAAAGCTTTCTATCTTCTCTAATAAATATGGTTTAGTAATCATTTTAAATAGAAAATAGGTTTCCCTTTCCTTATAAATTCTCATATCCATCTTTAGTAGATCCAAAAATATAGGATCTCTCTCGATCCTCATTTGAGTAAAAAGTCCATGATACTTCCTACTTTATGCATCTTTCACCTTATTCGCCTGTCCTTGGTGGTAGTGTATTGAACAATCGTAATATTTGAGTCACTTGAGCCATCTCCTTTGCCTCATTTTGAGTTATTTTTGTTTGAGAATGTATTTCAAACTCTTGTGGTCTGTATAAATATAACATATTTCTCAATAGAGATAATGTCTCTATATTTTCAATGCAAATATTACAACTTATAACTCAAGATCATGAGTTAGATAATTTTTCTCATGGGTCTTCACATGCCTTGATGCATAGGTAATAACTTTATCCTTTTTCATAAGTATTCATCCCAGACCATTCATTTATGCATCACTATATATTACAAATCCATCAATTCTAAACGGAAGAGTCAAAATTGAAGCATTGACCAATCTTCTTTTTAGTTCTTTGAAGCATTCAGTACATTCTTTTGTCCACACAAACATAACTCCTTTACGTGTGATCTTGGATAGTGGGTTAGTCAGTCGGGTAAAATTATGAACGAAATTCCAATAGTAACCTACTAATCCAATAAAACTGCATACCTCAATTATGTTTGTTGGTATGGTCCATTCTTGGATTTCCTATGTCTTTGTAGGATCAACTAGGATTCCATCCTTAGAGACAATATGTCCTAGAAAAGAAACTGATTGAAGCCAGAATTTTCACTTTCTAAACTTCCCATATAATTTATTTCTTCTAAGAGTTCTCAGAATAGCCTGCAAGTGATTCTCATGGTATTCATAGATTTTTAAGTATACAAGGATATCATTGATGAATTCCACAAAAACGTTATCAAGATATTCCTTGAAAACTCTATTCATTAAATCTATGAAAACAGATAGTGCATTCTTCAGTCTAAAAGGCATCACTGTAAACTCGTAATGCCCATACCTGGTTCTAAATGTTGCCTTTGGAATATCTTCATTCCTCACTCACATTTGATGATATCTGGATCAAAGGTCAATCTTTAAAAAGTATTGAGCTCCATGATGTTGACCAAATAAATCATCAATTCAGGGAAGAGGATACTTATATTTTATTTTAATAGCATTTATTTCCCTATAATTAATGCATAGCCACATGGATCCAGCTTTCTTTTTGACAAACACGACCGGGGATCCCCATGGAGAAACACTAGGTCGAATAAATCTGTTCTCATTCAACTCCTCTAGTTTTTTATTTAGCTCCACTAACTCCACTGTGGTCATTATATAGGGAGTCTTTGATATAGGTCTTGCATCAAGAATTAAATCAATAGATAACTCAACTTACCACTCTAGAGGATGTCCATGTAAATCCTTTGGAAATACATCAATGTACTCTTGCACTATATGCACATATTCAATTTGAAGATTTATTTCCTTTCCTATAGATATTGGTTTATCTTCTTGATTAGCCACTAAATGAGGCTAATATTCATTTTTAATATATATAATATTCAAATGCTTTATTATTCATAAACACCATTTTTAGTGCATTTTACACTTTTAACGTCATTTCACATTTTGATTGTAATTCTTTTTTAAAATTCACTTTTATGTGGTACATTTTTTATCATCATTTAAAGTTTCCAATGATATTGATTTTATTTTTATTTTTATTTTTCAGGTTTATAATTATATTGGGAAAAATTCATAGTTGTGAAGTGTTGGAAGAATCACATTGGAAGACCACCAAAATGGGATTTCTTGCAAACAATTCTGGAGAAGGTAGATTGGACACCATCCCACCGATGAGAATGTGAGGCCCAACATAAAGGCCCAATGAAGCCCAAATTTTGTGGGATGCTATAACACATATATAGGACCAAATAATTATTCAGGATCCAGTGCTAATGCAGCTTCCATTGGGGTTATTTAGGCGGCCCATGTTGAAGATAAAATTATGGGACTGATTCTTCGGCCCAGAAAACATCTTACCAATATAAACATATCTCAGAATCTACAACTCCAAATGGGCCCAAATTGTACAGGAACTTAGGAGAAATCTGTGGTCCATATTCTACTTCTATGGACCACTCTAATTCAACCATCTTTAAGTTCTTAAAAGCACGTATGTTTAGTGGTTTCAAGCTGGCTGCCACCTCGGGTCAAGGGTGGAAAAATAAACTCTCCCTCATCTTTCCACCCACCTATGGCCTACCAAAATTAATTTAAAAGACTTGGACTATTGGAGTCTCAACCCAAGGCTTCAAAAATTCCTATTTAAAGTAGTGGTGGTGTATTACTTGATCATCTTTGAGCTTTTTTTCATCTAAATGTTATGCTGCCAATTTGTCTTCGTAACGTTCTTCCTTCACATGTAAGTTGTTTTAATTCAACCTAGTTTTATAAAGAAAGTTATTCTTCAACTATTATTTTTTTCTTCTCCATATCAATTTTATAATGTTTCCTCAAGGTGTGAATTTATTCACACCAAACATTGTGAATTTATTCACAAAACGGTGGAGTTATCATTTTCTTTTTATTGTTTTCTTTACTTCTTCAATTCCCCCATCATGAGTCTACTTCCCGCTTCCATTGAAACCATAGCATCAATGGAGGTATAACCCACTTATGGTTCAATCCAAGGGAGTATAAAGAGGATGTATTGGATATTATTTATCACCCCTTTAATTTATACTCACTTATTTTAATTGAGATTTATATTTGATGATTTTAAAACCTCTTCGTCCTTGTTGAATTTTAAGGCCACATACTTCATGTGATAATACAGACCTTTACCTTGGAGTGCTAATAAATTTTATCCTCTAAGTGTATAGGTGATTAGTATTATGGTGTGTTGGTATAAAATCAGTAAGTGATGATGTTTTTTGATCTCCTTAAATTAACTCAACTCAAATATAAGAAATTGAAATAATTGAAAAGGTAATACGTCAAATCAACCCCAAGTGATAACCTAGGACCAACTCATTATTTTAAATTGAATTCACTTAAGTCTCTTTGATTTCATTTAAAAACTTCTTAAATCAACCCAAGTTGGCCACTTCATATCCAAAAACAGTCCTTATAATGTGTGTGTCTATAGGTTACTTCTTAGGTCTCTGAGGATTCGACAACCCGAGCTGGACTACAAAGACCGTTCTACCTTCTTCTATTGGGTAAATTTTAGTGTGAATCACTTCCTCTCCAAGTATTTCATTTAGTAGAGCTACTGGGAGTTGTTCTAGATAATAATCAGGTGGTGAAGTTTCTTCCCTAAAGACAAGGAATTCTACACCATTTTCAAAAATTGTAACTTCCTTCTTCTTACAATAAATCTTCGCATCATAATTTGAAATCAAATCCATACCCATAATTATATCAAATTCAATCATTGGTATGATGATAAGGTTAGAAAATATAGCATGTTTTGGTGTCTAGAGGGGGACTAGTCGGCATGCCTTGGTTGCAATGACACATCCCCTGGGAGTTTTGACTGAAAACTCCTTTATTAAATCTAATTTGACATATTTAATTTTCTTGGAAAACTGGGAAGATATAAATGAATGTGATGATCCAGAATCAAATAAAGTGTTGGATAAGTTTGAGGAAACAATTAATGTATGTTACACCACGTTATTAGGAACTTCAACCTCCACGGTTGAAATTTCATAGGATCTCCCTTGTTCCCATGTATTTTTCTGATTCATGTTTTCTTAGCACTTAGGACACTCATTCGCATAATGTCCCATCTCTCTGCAATTGAAGCATTGAATATCATTGAGTTGTTTCCTCCCCTTCCATCCATAAGATCAATAACCCTTTTCTTCTCACTTATTGGAGACTCCCATGCATTTTAAGTATTTCCCAAGATGATTATTTCCACAGTTCCCACATAATGGGAATAGCTTTGTTCTCTTGCTCTTATTTTGTGCTTCTCCTTTTCCTTGGTTATTAGAGTACTACTTATTATCTTGGTTTCCTTTGAAAAAATTGGATCTCGAAAATTCCTTCTCTTTTTTTATTGCACTTGATAAAATTTCATCATATGATGAAAATGTTTGATAAGCTAGTTCCCTTTTAAGACTTGGATTAAGACCTTCAAATAAATGATCAATCTTGACTACTAAGTCACGTACATAATCTACAGTATACCTAGATAGCCTTGTAAAGTTATCCTCATACTCTACAACACTGTATTCTTCCCTTTACTTTAAGCCATGTAATTTCCTCTTTATTTCAGTTCTATGCTCACGAGGGAAATATTTTTCAAATTATATTTCTTTAAAATTCCTTCATTTCATATCTTCAATTTCTTCTTCCTCTGTGGTATTCTGAATCAAGGACCACCATTGATCAGCGTCTCCCTTCAGACGATATACTTCCAATGCTACCTTTTCACTTTCATTACATCTTAATTCCTCAAATAACTTTTCAAGAGACTTGATCCATTGCTCAGCAACCACTGGGTCAGTAGTCCCACTAAAACATGGGTGCTTCTGCCACAAGAAATGATCCAACACAGGTGTGTAATGGTTATTCGTTACAACCTGAGTATGTTGTCCCATTCAGTTCATGATCTGGTCTACTCCAACATTGACTATGTTGACTTTCTTAGTAAGGAGATCCCTATCTTTCCCATGAATATTTATTCCCCTTCTATCGTTAGATGCCATTTCTAAATAATGGGATACACTAGATTAGTTTAATAATATCAAATAGAAAAGAAATCAACATAGATTGAAATCCTATGCATAGCTAATCTTATAAACATGTTTTTTAAGGAGAATATTACATTAAAATCCTTCATAATGGCTTGTAAAGAGAATTTGAATTATCATATGCATATCCCCCAGGAGTGTCGTAACCAAGAGTGCAGTAATGCCTGTTTTCATGCACCAATTCCCGTTCGAGTCTATCTCAAAGTGGTGTTTTCGGGTTTTACCCCAAGATACATCTGTTCCAGAGCTACCTCTATCTTCTTGTATCAAGACAGGGAAGTATTTATTAAAAGATCCACATAATCTATTCCTTACCAAAATACCAAGACGTTCTTTTACATTTATCCTCAAATACTACCTTATGTCTTTCTTCCCTACTATAAATTTCCTACTCTAATTTCCTTGTTTTCAACTAAACTTTCTCTGATACCAACTGTAACACCTCGACCCCTCAAGGCTGAAGCCGATGCATTACATTTGATATTGGCATGGTGATAGGGGATAAAAATCCTAAAGTAATGATCAGTTTAGTAGTCTTGAATAATCTAGATACATATATGTAACTTAAATTACATTGGAAAAGGTTACAAAATACAATACATAACAAAAACTAAAAACTGAAATCACAGGAACTCAATAAAAGATCACCTATTCATCATATATTGATGGTAAACAATGAAAGTGGTGAGCTCAAATGCTCAGTAAGGGTTATAAATAGAGGAATAATGAATCAATATTAACTAAATCAGAAATAAATATGGCATGGTGAATAAATGAAAAACACGAGCCATTAATAAACTTAGAAAGGTCCTACATCCACAGATTTTGTCATAGTGAAAAACTCATGAATAGTAATTACTAAAAATGAATAAAGAGAATTCTTATTAATTGGACATCATGTATCTGGAACATGAAACCATAAATACCATAAAAACAGTTTAGTTCTGTGGGTAGAAACCTGTCTGATTTTTTGAAACAAACTCGAAGGGTTTGTCGCCAACTGATATGTCTCATGAGACCTACTTATGCATCGAAGGGATATAGTGGGCCCCAATTGCCACATCATGTCTAAATCATTCTTTATACACTGATTCAATACAAGATCAATATTTCTTTTCAATATTTTTATAGAGTGGAGTATGCAGATTTATTAATATTTCCATAATTAAAATAACATTCCAAATAAACACCGCATGTAAAATGTTATACGGTTTAGACAACAAAAAAATACATGATATGAGATTATGGATATTTAATACAAATATTATTTCAAATGAAAATTTATCTAAAATGTGCATTAGGTACACCCATAATGATTATTAGGTTCACCACACAAAGTCAGTCACAACAAAATATTAGTTGCGACAAAGTCTCTTACCACAATGTAATCGGTTGAATCATATGACAAGAAATTAACAACCCTAAAATGAATATTTGAATAACATGAATATAAATAGGATAATTTTATTATATATCAAATGGATGTACTCATATACCACATACAAGAAATAAGTGGAAAATAATGAAAAATCTCACAGAAATGAAAGTGAGATGAGAAACCACTTACCTTGTGCTTGAGTGTGTTCTTCATTTGTTTTAGTGACTTGAATAATAAAATATAGCTTCATTAATTAATAACTCCATAACCTCATATAAATGTAATTTATTTAGTATAACATTATTAGGTTCATTCATGTCCCTTTTATGGTTTTAAGAGGTTCAATTTTCTTGTTTTGGAAGCATTTTCCTCCTTAGTTTTTATGATTCGTTTACTTGTTTTCATGAATGGAAGTTCATTTGAAATGTGGATAAAGATTAATAATTGTTAAAACATCATATTAATGACATTAAGGAGATATAAATTATTTTGGGTTATATTCCATGATGATGATTCATTAGTTAAAAGTATATTACAAATATTCAAATTAACTTGGTTGTTTAGTTCATAATGATCTTGTTTTGTGTTATTATCTTATATTATGAGTGTCTAAGGATTATAGAACCTAAATGAGATTAAAGAAATATATTATTATCAGGTTCAACCATTAAAATGGTTCATGATGAGTAATTAAGGAGAAAGTGAAGAGCGAAACTATGTTGTCCACAAAGGTTATAAATTGGATCCTCATGGATATTGATTTCATTAATAAAAATAAAAGGGATGGAGTAAGAATATTGATGGCGGTTCCTCCATACACATGATATAATTCTAGTATATAGATTATTTTGGAGTTTATCATGGTCATTTTTATAGAGGGGGTGAGTAGAGAAAAAGAAAAGAGGTGAACTTGAAAATAAAAGAAACGGTGAGAGATCCCTTATCAGAATTCAGCAGCCTAACGGCGTCGCTTAAAACATCATAAAATGAAATGATGAGAGAAAAAGGGTATCTAATAATATTTAAATCAAAATTAAAGTAATAATAACACATAAAATTGAACCCCAACATATGATAATGGAAAAATCAAATATATAACATAAAAGGAGTGTTGACTAAATGAAAAGAATGAAGGATTACATTACTTTGTAGGGTAACTCCTAGATAATGAAGGATGATACCTTGGGGGATTAAAGAAATCTTGGGAGTAATCCTTAAGATTTAATACCCTCATATCTTCGAGTATATTGAGTTATTAATGAAAAAAATTAAGGGTGTTGAGTGGGTGTTTATAGTAATTAAGAGATAGTTTTTTACTAATTAAAATGGACACCTACTTAACGGTTTTCGCAAAACCATGGGATTTCCCATGGTATTTTCCCATGGTTTAATCCACATGGGACACCTCATGTCATAAGATACTGTACAAAAATTTACCAGACCTTTATATTAATTATTACATCATTATGATTTCAAACTACCAAAAACTCAAATCTGTATTTTTACTATTCATGAAAAAAAATCAAGTATTTTAGAAAAATCCCAAAAAATCACCATAACCATTTTTCAAAATGTAGAATTCAAAAATGAAATCCATTTTTTGAAAATAATTTTCTAATTATTTTTAATTTAATTTTTAAATAAAATCAATGTTAATTGGAAAAATAACAATTTAAAGGTATAATTAGATTTGTATTACATTGAAAAATTAATTAACTTCTCATTATCTTATTACCTTAAGAAAATAACTTATTATCATTGTTTACTATTTATAAGGGTAATATTACTATTCATATAAGGGTATGTTACTATTCATCAAAAAATTAAGTTGGTTCTATCAGACTCCAAATGACTTACTAGTCACAACTCTAGATGACTGTTTTTCGAAATACAAAACATAAAAGTGGAAATTTTATGTTTAATGGATAGCATATAACTTTCCCCTATAATGTTTTGTTTCAAAAAAAGATATAGTTATTCTTGAAATATGGGATATATATAATAAATAGAAATTATTTAAGAGCAACATACCATTAAATTTTTAGGGTGTTATAAGAAATCCATGAAATTTTTTTCAAAAATATTTTATTGTATCTTACTAGACTAATTAAAATATGAATGCTAGTTACAATTATAGGATGAGTTCACTTATAAATATCCTTTATCTTTGAATGATCAACTATGATTCCTTCACTGGGCATGATGTTTCCCAGGAATTCCTCATTTTGTAACCAGAACTCATAATTACTAGATTTACCAAATATTTTATCCTTTTATAGATATTTTAATAAGACCCTTTGGTGATCCTTATTCCCCACATGAATTTTTGAATATACCAAAATATCATCAATAAATACCACCAGAAATTTATAATGGTAGTTCCTCAAAACACTATTCATGAAATAAAAAATATGTAATGATAATTAGTTAATCTAGTGCTTAGTACCAAACATATAATGCACATATCCTGTTTGGAATTTGGCCTTTTTATATATTCTCTATTTACCCTAAACTGATGATATCTAGATTATAGGTCAATATTAGAGAATAATTGCACCTCTCAAAGTTTGTTGAACAAATCATAGATCATTGGAAGAGGATATTTTTTATTCACTATTATTCCTTTAAGTTTTCTATAATTAATACATAGTTTCATTGATATATCCTTACTCTTCACAAAGATAACATGTGCTCCCCAAGGAGGAACACTTGGTCAAATAAAACCCTTTCACTAAAAAGTCCTTAATTTTTTTCTTTAATTTTTCTAACTCCACATATTCCATTATATATGGGGTATTTAATATTGTATTGGATATAGGTATGAGTTAAATGGATAACTCTAAATCTATGTCTGTGGGTGGTCTATGTAAATATTTAGGAAATGGGGAAATGGGGAAATATTCTATCTTTACACATTCATTTTATTCACCCAATTCACCAATCATGTATATAAAAAATGCTATATTAGGTTCTTACAAATATATTTAGGGTTGGGATATATCTCTTTAAAAATAACTCTATATTATCAATTCAAGACCACTAAAATTTCCATGATTCAATATTTGATCTGAGCATTATAATTTGAGAGGTAGTCCCTCCCTAGTATAGTGTAAAATTCCACCATGGGAATTACTATTATTTTTTGACGATATTATATTGCCCAAAGTTGATAATAAAGTTTATATATACCTTTGATGCATGGATACTTCTTTCATGAGTCATAATTAATAATTATACATCTATCAGTTATGGGTTTTATTTTATTTTCTTTTCAAACATTGGTGAATTAAATGAATGTGTAGAATAGAAGTTAAACAAAGTACTTTCTATATTTGAGAACATAATGAGTATACATTCCACAAAATCATTTAGAGCCTAAACTTCAGTCACTTTTATTATGAAAGGATGACCATTCTCCTTATCCTACATTGAGTTTTATGGTGGTTTCCATCCATTAACTTCCTATTAGGAAATTGATTTGAGAATTTCCTAAATTTTCCATACTTAAGGTAATGAACTCTGGGATTTGTTTTCACTATATTTCCTTAATAATTTTTACTGAGATGTTAAGGCATCACCTCACTATAATATTTATGAGTTATATGTTCATCTCATTCACAGTTTTAGAACATCCTCTCCCATGAAATAATTTCCTAGAATGATTTACCCCACACTTATTTCACATGGTAAGTTTCAGTTTCTTTCCTTCTCTTCCATGATAAAAATTATTCCCTTTGTTTGTCTCCATTTATATCTTCTTTTCATTCAGCCTATGTGACCACTGCATCTCTCTAAAATCTATTTCTTCCTTTATTGCACTTTACATTATCTCCTCATATATTTTTTAATTTCTATTTTTCTGATTCCTCTGTAGATGGGGTCTATGTCCACCAAATAACCTATAAAACTTTTCTTTGGGATCCATAACAAAGCTAGAAGTGTTTTGAGAAAGTATTCCAAAGTTTATTTCATAGATTCCCACTAATTCATTTTCCTTTTCCTTCAAATCTAATAATTCATTCCCTATTTTGGTTCTCATACAATGGGTAAAATATTAATTGAAAAAGGTTCTCCTGAACACTTCCCAATCAATAGCATCATTCACCCCTCTTAGCTTTATGTTCTTAGTCAATATGCACCACTTATTAGCTTCTCATTATAAGTGGTACACTACCAAGGTGACTTTCACATGCTTTGAACAATTAAGTATAGAAAATATATTTTCTATATGGGTAATGACTTATTATAAAATTAATGTATTGGCATATCCAGAAAAATAAAGTGGTCAATGACGTGTGATGGATTCAACTACATGTTGTTCCCTTCAAGGTGAATCTAGTAACTCAACATGATTTAGGAAATTATTCATAACCCAAGATAGTTAATTCATCATCCTCATGATGTTTTCCATTCCATATTCTATCATGTTAGGAAGTCCATTAGTGCTTCATTTTTTTCCCCATTATTTATGTGGTTCCTCCTCTTTCCGACCATTTTTATAAAATAAGAAAACCATATTGAGAAATGTGTTACTTTTAAGAATATTGTAATTATAAATGGGTTTGAATTTGTAAAACAAAGTTATTAAAGGCATTATTATTATTTATCTAATAATAATAATGATATTTTTTATGTATCCTTAGTAATGGTTCATAAAAAGTGTGTGATTAACCAAACATATCCATTGGGGTTGTCAAAATAGGTTTATAGTAAGGGCCCATTCAACATGGACCATAATGATGATCAGGATATAACCTACCAACTCATTTCAGAGCTATAAGCCCTATATACATCTGTTTCAAAACTAAATCTAATTGTAGTATCCAAACATGGATATAATTGACTAGAAACCACTCACCTAATGTTTCACCAATATTTCCTGATGTCTCCCTATATTTATACTTATTCAAAGAATTTATAATAATATTTTCTAATATTAATTTCCATAAATGGCTAATATATTATCTGATACCAACTATGGAATTCCACCTTTTCTAATACATAAATTTTTTGTTACAAGGTACAACACTTACTAATACATGGAAACTTTTGAGGTTTATTTTCTTGGATATTAGGGTAATAATACATTAAAACATGAATACTTTTAAAGACCACTTTAAATGATTATTTATAGATTCATCCTCAGTTACTTTTTCTATGTCACATATCCTAGAGAAAAGCATCAAAAGAAAGCGGTGAGTATAAATCCTGATAAAGGAATAAATAAAAGAGATATTTAGCATGTGATAAAGAGTCATATCAATAAGGAGTCTTCATAAGAACCCCAGGCATATGATAATATAAATATAATGAATCATAAAATGGAAATGTGGATAAAACATAAAAATTATACATTCATAATCATATCACTAAGGTTTATCACCAAGGTTTCATAAATCAGAACTACGATGTTTATTCACCATGAAATCGTAAAACGTGTCATCTCTTGAGATTAATTTTTTTCCAAATTAATTAGAGTGATATTAGGGAACACCCTTCATAAGTTTTAATTTATGTAATCCACATTGATCATAATAAATCATTTCATCAATAACCTGAGGAGAATAAATAATATGTTTCAAATAATATTATTGAGTACATAAGTTCTTAAAGACAAGAACATTGTATTATTTTTATCCCATGAAATGGGAACATGGATTTTATACATGTATATCCCTAATAAAAAATTATCATTACATATAGGTGAAAACCCACAAATAACGAAGGGGTTTAGGAATTTAAAATATAATAATATTTTATGTTAAATAAAGAAATTCAAGAAAAGAATTCAGTAGTATGACAGTATGAAACATGGACTAAGGAAAGGGTATAATGGGAGATAACTAATGTCTCCAAATTATAAAAATATATATTTTGGTAGTAATGAGATAAATAAAAATTTTATATAAATAATTTGATTCAACACTTATAAAAAATACTGCAAAATAGGTACTTGAATGTAAAATATAAAGAGGATAATTTTTTTACCTTGAAGAGTTGTTTCCTGGAACTTGAGTATGGAACCTTAAGGCCCTAAGGATGCCTCAGAGGGAATCCTTAGGAGGTGAAATGAACAGTAAATAATAAATAATGGATATAGAGTGAAGAGGAATGGGGGATGGGTTGGTATTTATTTTAAAATGGTATGAATAGTTTAATAATTTTCATATATTGGTCTTAGAATTCAAGGTTGTTGAAAGTGAAAACCATTGGATTAACCATGTTTTTTGCTTATTTTTTTAGAAATTTGATTTATGTTTTTTAATTTTTTAGTCAATTATAACCAAAATAAATTTTCTAATATTACTTTGGTATAGAAATTTATTTTTTCAAAAATTATAGTTTTTAAAACCACAATATAAATTTTAGTCTTTGGAAAGTAATTTAAAGGTTTAGAAATTGATTTAAATCCATTATAATACTAAATAATAATAAAATAACATATCTTTTGACTTTTATTCAATATAATTTATTATTACATATTTATTAAATATATATATTGTCATAAAACACATTAAAAATAGAAAACTATATTTTTACAATTCATTGAAAAATAAATTATTATATAAAATTCTCAAAACTTCACCATATCCTAATTTTGATGTACTGATTTAAAATATAATGATTATTTTATCAAAATAATTATATAAATATGAAAATTTTAAATTTTATATAAAAATAATTATTTATCAAAAAAATAACTATTCTGAAGAAATAGTCAACTTTTTACACTTATTAAAATTTACTATGATATTATAAAATTATATTATCATTTTTATTTAAATAAATATTCTTTTATGAGACTATTTTATGAAAAAAAATATTTATAATAAATGAGTTTATTATGAAGTTGTATATAAATTCTAAAAATAAAATTATTTTTTTTACATATCTAAGAATCTATTTATAAAATTCATATTATATTCATGTGCCTTTTATAACATAATATTAAAAATGGTATTGATTAAATAACTACTTCATTTATATAAAGTAAATTACACTTTTTTCTTCTAAGTTCTGAATTCATAACCCCTTATTCCATTGTCATACCCCCCCTAAGGGTAAGGTGTGTTATGGTGGTAGTTTCTTATGGTGGATCAGTTAACATTGAACTAGTGGTGATCTTTACAAACTTGAACTTATTCAATTGATAATTTATTCCAATCCTCACTTATTAATGATTTTCTTGGGGTCAATAAAGGGTGAACCCATATGATGCTACCTCCCTCACATGATCTGATATATGGGATTAAAATGGTAAGAATCTAAAATTTGTGGCCATCTTTTCTCCTATATGTATCAATTATCATTTTTTATTAACCTTAAAAAATATTAAATATAATAGTAACATTATTACCAATGGTCATAGTTCCCAATGGTCATATTAACCAACTATCATATTGACAAAAAGTCTGAACCCAATGGTCATATTTCTCTTTATACCTTATATATACTCTATTATTTATCAACATTTACTACATAATTCCTAAATTTTTTTATAATTTCTTTGATAATTTCAATTATATTCATAGTATTTCTATTTATTTTAAAAGTATTTGATGTTATTTTTAATCTTCATTCCAAAGTTCTAAACTATGGATTATATCGTTGCATGGTTGATATTATTTAGTTTTTATATCCTTGTATAATTCTATGTTATAATAATTGGTATTATTACTTGACATGTAATTATTTTTAATAGTATTTATATGTACTTCAATTGTGAAATAAAATATTAATTATAAAAAAAGATTAATTTTATTAATCATAAAAATAATTTTATATTTATTATAAATAAACTATGTAATTATAAAATAACAATCCCCCAAGAAATATTTTGAAAAAGGCCGAATTATTTACTAAAAAATTATAAGCTCTTGGAAAATTTATTTCATTATTTTATACACATTTAAAAAAAATTATATAAGGAAAAGTTGTAAAATTAATATTGAAATATTGAAATTAGGTTATTATATGGTCATATAAGTCCAAACATGGTTTCCATATTAATATATCTATTATTGTATAAATTTTTATAAGAAAACATTTCCACTATAAATGAATTATAGTAACCCATATTTTTAGTATAAAATCCCATTTTAATAATTAACATGTGTATTATAAAATTTCTTACTAGAATATAAATCTAAAATTAAAAATTCTTTATTTTACTATTGTGGAATATTAAAATATAAAATAAAATCGAAACAATTACATTAGAAAAATAAATATTAATCATAATTATAAAAATTAAAATAGGAATAAATTCTCAAGTAAATAAAATATATGAAACTTGGTTTATTCATCGTCGTTGTCTCCCATCAATATTATACCAAAAATTATAACTCTTAAAATAATGTAAAAGATCAGAAATTTTATATACATATAGAGAAAGGAAAAAAGAATTATTGATTTTAGAGAATTATCTAAGGTTTTATATCTTAATGGAAAAGAAATATGGACAAAATATAGTCTTGGGATATATAGTTAATGGGTATGCATGCATTCAACAATTATATTTTATTTTAACCTTTTAAATGAATTTACTGATATATTGCAGATAATATATTTTTTAGGTAATTAATAAATAATATATAATTATCAAGTAAAATAATTAATAATATGTAATATTTTAAAATAAAATTTATTTTATAATATTTTTTCGTTTTTTATTTTATGTATCTCTTTCTAATTATGTCACTTTTTATGATATTATTTATAAAAAAATTATTTCGTTATAAATATCAATAAATGAATTTAATTTTATGGAATGATTAGTAATTTCTAAGAAATATATAACACCCCAATATTTTAACATAATAAAATTGTATTTTATATCGTATGAAACACATAACATAGATCTTAAATAACCCACAAAATTTATTTCTTGAATTCTAATCCCTTTGATAACTTGCAGAACACACAACCTTGATTTTAAATGAACAGTAACATAGTATATTGTCATAACATAGTCATTAAATTTTTGGTTAGGAATATTACTAACTAAAGTATTAAAATTATGGTTTTCTATTGATTATAAATAAAATAATAATCATTTAAGAGAAAATGAAATGTCATCCAAAAAATGTATTTTTCTATAAGACAGATTAGTAGTTCTTTGTACACCTGATTTAAAATTATTTTTTACCACTTTTAAAAAAATTATTTGATAAAATTAACTTCATTTTTTAAATCAAAATATCCTAATTATCATAGGGTGAGTTTTTTGGATTTTTAAGAAAAGTTTCATTTTTTGATAAATATTGAAAAATACTAAATTTTAATTGAGAATTTTATTTACGTTTAAAATATTTATAATTTTTTTAAAGTATAATTAGTTAAATTATATATCACTTAATCCAATTTATTTCATTTGAATCATTTTTATATTTAATATTGATATAAAAACTTTGTAAACTTTTGAACATTTCTCTTTAAAACCCCGCTTTCTTGTCGTGCCTGTGAGATTAATTTTAATGTTAATATTTCCACTTCTATAAATTGTATTTTAATTAGATTTGTTAAATATTTTGAAACATAATAATATATAACATATAATAAGTTCAAATTAATTTTTTACCAAAATAAATAGTGAAAACCGTAAAACTTAATTCCCAAGGTTAATGTAAAAAATGATTTACCAAGGGGGTAAAACTAAGTATATAAGGATTAAAAAAGAAATAAATATTGAAAATCATACCTTTTATGGCCATATTTAGACCTTATCTATTCTAGGTTCGATTATGGAACATTTTATAAGATTCCGACATGATAAAAATGTGTGTATGATTGAATCTTTTCCAAAACTTACAAATGTGTCACACCCCACACTTATAAAAGGCCACCCCCTATTTCCTCTTCTTCACCCATTCGAAACTATTTTTTTATCTAAATACCTGCCCAAGTAAATTCCCAACTTACCTACCCTTATCTTAGATGCCTTGATTTACTCATAAATCCAACCTAGTAATGTTTTTGGTGCAAACATAAGGAGGATACACTGAAAAGAGGTAATGTTCTTCAACATACATTTTTATTTTATTTCTTTCTCCACCTCCTTCAATTATTATTAAACCATGACGATATAATAAAAAAAATAACTTTCATATGCTTGGATTTTTTTATAATAAGTTAATTACCTATAGCCATCTCCACTTCTATTAAATGGATTATAAAATCACCATGTGTGTGTGTGGTGGACTACCACCTCGCAAACCGATGTTATTCATTTTTCTATTACCACCTATCAGGGTTGGGTGTGATGATTTATATAAAGTATGTATGTGATATTTATAAAATAATTATATCAATGGATTCATTATATTATATATACCTTTGTAACACTCCATTCTTTAAGAGATATGATAACAACGCTCGTGTGTACGGTGAACTGCTGCCTCGGGAAGCGATGTGATTTATCTTTCACTAACGCTTTACAAGGAAGATAATAAGGATAAATGTAAGTAATATATGTTATATAAATTACATATTAATTATTTTCATTTCATATTAATCATTCTTAAAATATAATACATCATCTTTTTTTTACCATTTCACTCACTGAAAGATGATAACATAGTTCATGAACATGTGGACTACTACCTTCACAGAGTGATGTTACTCTATTTTAATAACCAAACCAATTTGATAATATATATAAGTATATTTAAATATATAAAATGATATTATGATCACTCTGTAAAGTTAGAATATTACTTACCCTTTCTCCATAATGATCTTTGAAAAATGGAAACGTTACTCAAGTGATTGCACAACCTACCATCTCCATGATTGCAACATAGTTTGTTTCTAAAAAACTTATATCATGATTGATTTTAAAAGTATAATTAATGTAAAAATATGATAATTATTTCATTATTATTTTTTAGATGATATAACTATATATCTTCCACAAGAACCAGATCTTTCACGATGAAACGTGCATGAGAAAAGAAGTAAATTGACACCTGAAACAAAAAAACTAATGAAATATTATCAACATAAGGATTATAAGATGTTATAAAAGGATAATATATGATATTATAAATATTAATATCGTTCTATTACAATTTATAAACATTTTTAAAACCATTATAAAGGATTTTAAATAATAATCAACAAATATTAATCATGAGGTAAGGGATTCCATATCAGTTTCATTTCATTGATGGAAAATTGTAATCTTATGTACCTAATTTGTTTTATATAATGTATATACATATCCATTAACCTATAATATCATAAAAATTTCATTATTAATGGTATTTTAAGTATCAATGAAATTATTTCATTTAAGGGGATCTGAATTAAAAGTTATCAAGGGGTAATGAATTTCATAACTCAATTTCTTTTCATTAGATTATATTACTAATTCATTATCATTGATGTTATAATATTATGTATGTAATTAATTTTGCATATATTGTGTTATATTTCCAATGTTTATGTGGATTTTCATTTATACACATAATAAATTCATTTGATTAATTCTCCCTTCAACTTTATAATTATTGTCAGTGTTTATTTCACAATCTCATTCTAATAGAGATTGTTTATTCTTGAGTTATAGTTAAAGTGAATTATTTAACTATTTCTTAATAAACCCATTTCATTTTCTTACACATTGGTTATTCATGATATTTAAAATTATTATTACCATTTTTTACTATTTTGTACATAAAATTACTGAGAATTGATTTTAAGAAAATCTAACTACATTTCTCTCATTGGTCGGAAATATATTTTCATACAAAACCATGTTTTCTAAAAATGTTTTCAATTTTTTTAACTTTACCTAATGATTTATTAAATGCATTTTTACTCATTAGTCTTTTAAAAAATAGTTTTCAAATGAATCTTTATTTCACTTTCAAAATAAATATTATTTTTCTTTTACAAAAATAGTAAAAGGAATATTTGTCTTAATTTTTATGGAATGAATTAAATTTCCAGCCATCATGACCACTCAACTATTTTAAATCATAATTTATTGGTGTAAAAGTTTATTTTAAAGGAAAATTAGTTTCAAAATATTTGTTGAACCTTTTGCTTTAAAAATTGATTTTCAAAATTAATCTTTTATTTTCCTCAATAATTTTTTTAAAGATCTTATTTTAGTATTTTTTGACTAAGTTGGTTGGCGATGGTTTTTTGAATGTTAGAAGAAGGTTTTTTCTGAATGTTTGGTATTTTTTTAATTATGATAAATCACCATAATTTATTTTATTTTGGTGATTGGATGAAGTATTTTTAGACTCAGAAGATTAGAGATATATTTATTAATAAATTACATCAACTATAAATTTCTATTCCAAATAGGTTTACTATTTGAACTTGTTTTGGGACTCATATTTCTGAAATGGAGTTTTTGGGAACAAGGTGGGAATATATACTGGATCTATAATGTCTTTAGAGATGTTTGAAAAAAATATAATAATTCTTTTATGATATTAAATGTTTAAAACATCATTAATAATTCATGATACAATAATCATTTCTTAAAAGAAAACATATGTTTGATTTTATGGTGTTTCTATGAAGATTAAATTTTTTCAGGTGGAGATCATCTGATCGAGGTACACCAGATGAAAAGGTTATTTAGATACTGGGAGTTTGATTTTTTTTAATTCATAGGTTTTCTAATAGTGGTGATTGACTGATCCATTGGATGGGTTGATCCATCGAATGAACTAATCCATCAAATGGACCATCAATTTCTATGTTTTTTTAAAGGATTAAGTCAATACACCCACCAAATGATTTGATTATTTTATGAAAATAATCCTTAAAAAAAGTGGTTGGAACCATTAGGGAATAAAATAAAGAGTTCCATCATAGGTGGAATATCAGACTACCCAAATCATATTGAATAGACCAGAGTATTTTATTGTGAATGAGAATAGTTGTTGACACTGATCAATAAGGTGATTTATAACGACTGATACATCAAATGGGAGTCATAGTTTTATAAATCAGATGAAATGAAATAATGTATTCAACTATTTTCATTTTAATCAAACCCTTTAGTGATGATTTATATTTTTTTTAGAGAAAAAGTTTTGAATTCTTTTAAGTGGTTCAAGATTTATCAGACAAACTTTGACACTGATAAATTATCAGATGATGAGTTTCATCAGTCTTAGTTTAATCATTCTAATGGGAAAATGAAAAATTAATAAAAAAGATAAAACATATTGATGTTGATACTCGATATTTTTGAAGGGTTATGAAGTTTATAGAAGTTGAAACAATTTTTTAAAAAAATATTATCAGTCGGGTTAGTGAATAGAAGTAAGAAGTCTTCTGTGTGACTTGTTTTTAATCAAATTATGTAAATGAGAATGAGAACATGAATTTTATTGATATTTTATTAATAATCAATTTCTGAATTGAAAACTTAATAATTTATTATTTAAATTAGGTTCAGAATAAAGATGTTTTAGAGAATATAAAAAGATTAGAGAAGAATCAAAAATAGTAAAGAAGAATGGAGAAGTGGTCAAATAAAGCTTGAATTTATGAATTAATTCAGAACTGTGAATATGTTTGAGTAGTAAAATAATTTTCAATTTCTAGATTTTCTATTTCTAGGATACTTATATAAAGGGATCAATGTACAAAACACTCTAACGTTGTTTACATGTTAAAAAGGCATAGAATTGGGTGTTTTAGATATAATTGGAAAAGAAAGTTTTCTAGAATGGAAAAGTGATTAGAATAGTTGTGTTCAGGGTTCACCATATCATACTCAAAAATCAAACTAAATAATTAGACTTGTTTTTGTACTGACTAATCAGACTCAATTATTGACTGAAGAACCAAACCAAGTAATCAAATGGAGTAATTGGTCTAAGTATTATATGAAGTCGAAAGAAATTATTTCCTAGTTCTGGGTAATAAAGTGAATATTTTTTCTTAAATAATTTAAAATGTAGAAGTTGTTGAATAAATATAATCACAATGTTTGCAACCTATTAGTGAAGTTTTCTGAACTTATTATAATATCTTATATATATCTTTCATGTAGAAGAAACGCATGCATAATTGTATTGATCATAGAGAAACACAATCATAATGTTATTTCCTACTTGTTTTATCCACACAAAAGGATTTTGTTTCTAGTGCATTCTATGGTATCAGATTATTTTTAAACCATGAAAAGTAATAACTACTCTTATTGAGTAGATAACATTGTAAATAATTGTGTTCCTTTGGATGTGTGAATGTTTTTTCATCAAATTGATAAATATTTAAAATGAGGAAAAGGTTTTTATATAATAAAGATAACATAAAATAAAAATATATCATTGATTCACCCCATCCCCCTCTTAGTGATTGCATTATTCCTGGTTTATCCATTTCTACTGGTATTAGAGAAAAGGTTCCCTTTGTTTACTACATTACTGTAGATTTTGAAGAGAAGTTGTTATGGAGAATTTTAATTGTGTGGAAAGTAAAGGAATTTTAGTTTCCAATTGAATGAACTACCATATCTGAAAATATAGAATTTTTTCATGTCTTATGTCACTTAGTTATGATATTTTAGAAGCTTTTATAGACAGATTTCCTCCACTTATGGAAAATATACCTCTATATATGTTGATAAGGAAAATCTAGTGAATATTGTAAGGGCTAAAAATAATTTTCTTTCTTCACTCTGTGAAAATTAATTTGTTAGATTGAAGTTAGTTAGAATTTCTAAAGGTATTTAGAAAAGTTAAAAAATATCTATTAAGGAAATACTAATGTGAATAAGGAAAAGTTACAAATCTAGAGGATAATTTATGAATATATCAAAATGGATGAGTGTGAATCTATTGGTAACTTATTTAAATGGGTTATTTATATTTTTAGCACCATAAGATTTCTTTGTGGGAAGATAGAACATTCAACTATTATAGAAAATACTTTATAAATTATTCATGAAACTTTTGATGTTAAACATTTTATATTTGGAAGATAGAGATACTGAAACTCTATCTTTAGATGATATTTATAGCACTATTATTACTTATGAAATGATAATATATATAGTTATTAAAAGAAAAGAAAATTTTTATTGAGAAATTTCCTTCAAATCTACCAAGCATTGAATATCCAAGAAAGTTATTGAATATGAAGAAGATAGTGACTCTGAAACCGGAGATAAGGTTAGTAAAATTTTTATTAATATTATTTCCCAATTTTTTTAAAATTTGATAATAGGTATAGGTAGGTAAAAAAAGGAATTTACCACTGAAATACTTTTAATGTGTAGTTGTTAGTCATTTTGTTTCAAATTTTTCCTAAACAAAGGATGATGAAGGAAGTGATGAATATGGTAGATATTCAAGAATATCTTGGAAGAAAAATTTTTAAAATTAAAAATCATATTATAAGGGAAAAGATAAAAATTTATCCAAATTCAAAATGTGAATATTTTTTTCTAAAGATGATGAAGATGATGACAATGAAGTTGAAGATGAAAAATTTACTAATGTTTCTGAATAAAACCATTTTATTAAAAAAAATAATGATGAAAATTTCACTAATGATAAAAATAATAGTTTTGAGGAAAAAGAATAAAATTAGTTAGAATATAATTTGAAAATGGACTTAAAATAATTTCTTTTAATGATTGTAATAATTGAAAGATAAATCAAGAATTTAAAAAGGCAAAGTTATATGAAAAATACTCAATAACATTTACTTGAATAGAAATCTATGTTTTTGGAAGATATTGATCAGTTGAATAAATCTCTTGAAAAAGAAAAAAATTATAATGAACAACTTGAAGTGAAGATAAAAGTGAAGGAGGAAGAGTTATAACTTATTCAACAAAATTTCTTTAAAACTAGGAAGTGTGTTACATGTTTCAAAAAAACTATTTTTAAAATTGGAAAAAATATTGAGAAAGGTATACCTGATAGATATAAACAAATGTTGTCTTAAATGGTTGAAAAGATGAATGAAGATGTTTGGGATTTTAAGAAAGATGAGAAAATCATGTATGTTACTAAAACCAACAAATTCTAAAATTTAAAAGTTTATAAAATTACAAATTCATGATCAATTGTTGCTCATACTGGTGATTCTATTGAAGTTTTGAAGAAATACAAGTTTTAGAAGAATATTTCAAAAGATAACATAAATTCTGGGTCTCAAAAATGTCATAACATGGAAAGTAATAAATTTATAGAAAAAGCATGTTTACAACTCTAATAAATATTGAAGTCACAAAGTGAAATATTATTTATATGGGTATTACTGGTATTATGGTGGATTTTTTCATAAAAAAAATATGTTTTGGTTCAATAAACAACCCAAAACTTATCCCATGAGTAACATGAAGAAAAGTTTGAGTGAGGTTCAATCCTCTCAAATAAGTGACTCTGAGAATGTTTTTTTGAAAGTTAAAAATAGATTCTAACCTTTGGAAACTATTTTTGAAAGATGTGAACAACCTGTAAATCTTGCTAAAGGATGTCTTGTTTTTCTACTAGCACAACAACATATATGAAAAAATTATAAAAATATATATTTGATAGAAGATAAGGTGTGAGAAAAAACTCTTGAAGTACAAACAGCTCTCAAATATATAAATACAGAATGACCCTGGATTTTGGATAGTGGGTGATCTTTAGATATGATCGGAGACAATAATCTTTTGAAAAATGTGAAATATTTTAAAAAAATGAATCGTTGTGTTTAGAAATGATAAATCAAGTAGAATCAAATACATTGGATCAGATATTACTGGGGAAGAAAAACAAAAATCCAAAAAGGCCTTATTTTTTTGTGGGATGAAACACAAATTGTTAAGTGTTTCATAACTCTGTGATGATGGAAATAAATTTTTCTTTAGAAAATATGTCTTTTTTTGAAAAGTTTTAAATATGGAAAAGTTTTTATAAGAGGCCAACGTACAAAGGCAATATTATTTCAATTTGGTGGTGTCCAAAATTCATGTTATCCCGGAATGATGGAAGAAAATTTATTATGTCATAAAAGGATGGTATGTATAAGGCCCCAGCCTTAAACCTTACTTAATCTTGAGTTATTACAAGATTACACATTGAGGATCTTTTCGGGTTTAGAGTTTTAGAGAATTAGATCATAAAACTTGCATTATATTCCACATATAAACAAAGTGGTTACATAAAGATAGTATTCTTCATTCCCATCAATGGAAACACATTTAAAATAAAACATGGATTATTTCTTGACACATCCTTGACTCTATCATCTTATCATGTACCTTTCCCTTGACCTGTGAAAAACATTTCAAAAACTTGGGATGAGCATAAAAACTCAGTATGGGTTATAAAAAAACATGGAAAGGAAACATGAGTTCATATATACATAAGAATGAAATCATACTTTACCCATAAAACATAGTCACTTTAACATACCTCATAAAATCATGAATAAATCATAGAAATCATAAGACGTAAAGGTAACTTGAGGCATTCATAACATTCTTACGTAGGGAGTAACCCTCTTGGTTACGTTTGGAATACCCATCACAGTATATTCCCTAAATCTCTTCGGAGAAACCTTAACGTTTCACTCCTTCGCGTTACCCAATGCATTGGAGAGCTATAACGGGCTCACCCGCCCTTAGTTTATCACGGAACCACCCGTCTTCATAATAATGCCCAAGAACCATAACATAATCATATCACATAAAACATGCATAAAGGAAACATAAAATTTCCACATTTAAATCACGAGATATCAATACAACACATTGATATAAAAACATTATGAAAACCATTTTCAATACTAAAATAAAAGAAAAGTAAAACATGGTATTTATTTTTCTTTTAAAAAGAAGGTATGGCTTGTAGAGGAAGCCGAAACTCAAATAACGGTCACGACGGCGGAGAAGTCGTTGTCGCCGCATACGTATGACAAAAACATTCCCTTTTGTCATTTAGTAAACGCTTCGTATAAAAATGATTCCTTTTGAATAAATGTAAAAGTCAAAGGGGTTTATACACCGTATAAAAGAAAGTTGTGTATAAAATAAAATATGCCTCAATGAAAGGAGATTGAGACGAAGTCCCATACCTCGTATCCGACTTGACCCGACCGTTCTTTAATCTCCTGAATAATAAACTTGAGTTAATCTCTACTTGCTTATGAATCTTTTTCAAGTTCATTATTCCTTTTATACCATGTTATGAACATCATGTAATCATTTAAGTTAATAATGTTCATTTTGTCGGTATTTGGTTCTTGAGTCAAAAATAGACTTCTTACACTTACATGTTGTTAATTTGGTCAATGGTTCGTTATATCCAGAATTATATTAATGATTTGGATAACATATATATCATATATATTCATCATATACATGTATTTATAATATTACATCACATTTAGAGGTAAGAAATGAAATGCACCGTTCATGGAGACGGTAAGTCGTACGTACGCATGAACGCTACTTCCATTTCTATTTCATATTTTCTGGAATGGAATCATAATGATATAATAGTATATTATAATTCCAGTATAATAACATATATAATATCATTAACTTTATCCTTTACACATCCCACATATGGTATTAACGAATCAAATCACTTTCAGGGGGCGGTAGTCCGCACTTCCTAAAATGAAGATATCGTGTTTACCCATAATGGAAACCATAAAGGTATGCCCAAAATGAAAAAAACAGAAGCTTAAGGAAAACATAAACATATTATATATCATATATAAAAATAGTGACATCATAATGGCCACCTTTTAAGGTGTTAAATGAGTATTGAACAATCATCGTTTCGGGAGGCAGAATTTCGCCATCCACGGAAACCGTATGTTCTTTAACCATTTGATGCAGTTTTGTGAGAGTGTAGCTCAAATAAATATTATAACAACATCCTTGTATATTTAAGATACTGGTGTTGTTACAAAATAAGTAAATAAAAAGAGTTTAGGGGGGTGGAGAAGCAAAATAAAACAAATGAACATGAGAGAATGAATTACCTTAAAAAGTGTAACTCCTTTTGATTTGAGCCTAAAGGCTTCCTTTGAAAGGATTCTGCCCAAAGGGAATCCTCTAGGATGAGGAGAGGGATGTGGAGAGAGTAAATTTGCAGGGGTTGGCCGAGCCAAAGGCTTGAGGAGTGTGTGAAATGAGGTAGAGGTGGGGGCCTTTTATAAGAGGAGAGGAGGGGCACTTTTGGAAAGTAAAGAAATATTACTTTATTTGAAAATGTGTTTCGGTTTCAAAAGGTCCCAAATTGATATAATTCGTGTATAAGGTGATACAGGTTCGAAATCCACTCATCCAATTGGTTTTGGCCATGTGTAGTTCATAGATTTTACATTGTCTTTCCATTTTATTTAAATCGTCAAATAATGATGTCATCACTGCATCATTATTATGTCATAAATAATTTAATTTATTTAATGTCAAAAAATCATAAACAAAGTACTATGATGTAGGAAATATTTGTATCTTTCCAATGACTATTTATAATCAAATATCTGATCTTTATAACCCCATGTAAAAATTGTTTTCGTGAAACATATTATGTTTGTGTCATTTTTACCTTAACATTTAATAAAAAGTTATTTATGTCATTTCCCAACCAAAATGTCTCCATGGGGTCCCCAAGTTGACCCATGGATTTTCTTGGTCGGCGATGACACAACCAATAAGGTTGGGACATGTTTCTAGATCATTTCATATTATGAAAGCATTATTTATACCTTAAACTACACTAATTACCACTAATCGCGATTAAAAACTTAATAAGTTACTATTCACCAAAAAATTATTTTAATCTCATTGAACCAAATTTTACTTATTAATGAAAACCATGTATGTCGGATTTTCAAAATTCAATACACATTATTGGTAAACTTTCATTTAACTGAAAAATCAGTTTGCTTGATTACCACTTAGTGGTTTCACTATTCATCAAAAATTGAAGTTTTTCAGAAAATTACCAAAAATTCACCCTAAGCTATATTTGATATTCCGAATTCAAAAGTGAAGTCTATTTTACAAAATTCAAATCATATAAGTCACATTAATTAATTTAATAATTAATTCCCGCTGCCAGAGCAAAAAGCGTGTTTTTACAAAACAATAAGTATCAAAAGATTGACACCAGTTTAAGTCTAATTTCAAAGTGAAATTGATTCCAATGACCACCATTGGATAAAATGGTAAAAATATATTCTAATTTCACTTCAAAACCAATTCAAAACATAATCTAATCATATAAATAAATTAGGTTAAAAAGCAGTTTTGATGTAAAATGCAGTATTTTTCACTATTCATTAAAAAAATGAATATTGTCAGAAAAATACCAAAAATTCACACAAGGTAAATTTTGATGTCCCAATAATAAAGGATAAGTTTATTTTGACAAAAATAGTTTATAAAATTGTCAAAATATAGATTCAAAAATGGTTTGCCATCAAAAGGCAGTAAAACAATCTTTTAAGAATATTAGTGTATTCCATGCATAAGATTGTATTTATTTTCATTTTAAGCCTCTATAACACTATCTTAATCATTAATAGACATAGATAAAAATATCTATTATTCATTACTTACTTGGGATGTTACATCCTTCCCCCCTTTAGAAAATTGCATCCCCGCAATTTATTTACTTATCGAATAAATGGGGGTACTTATCCCTCGTTGCATTTTCAGATTCCCATGTTGCCTCTTCAATCATGTGGTTTTTCCACAAAACCTTTACCTGCTTAATCACCTTATTCCGTAACACTTGCTCCATGTGGTCAAGAATCTGGACCGGTTGTTCCTCATAAGATAGGTTCTCTTCCAGCTAAACTACCTCTGGACTCAAAAGATGAGATGGATCTGGCATATACTTTCTCAACATCGAAATGTGAAAAACATTGTGTACCTGAGATAAACTCGGAGGTAAATCCACTCGGTATGCAACTGATCCAACTCTCTCCAGAATTTCGTATGGTCCAATGAACCTTGGACTCAACTTTCCTTTCTTACCAAATCTCATCACACTTTTCCAAGGAGAAACCTTGAGAAAAACATGATCACCTACCTCGAAAGATAGATCCTTCCTCCAGTTATCCGCATAACTCTTCTGCCTGCTCTGAGCTGTTCTCATATGTTTCTGAATCTGCTGAACTTTTTCTGCCATCTCTTCTACCAATTCTGGTCCCATCAACTTTCTTTCACCCACTTCATCCCAGAAAGCTGGAGTTCGACACCGCTTCCCATATAATGCCTGAAATGGTGCCATCTGTATACTGGAATGAAAACTGTTATTATATGAAAACTCAACCAAAGAAAGATGTTGGTCCCAACTTCCCTGATAATCCATAGAACAAGCTCGTAGCATATCCTCCAATGTCTGAATTGTTCGTTCTGACTGCCCATCTGATTGAGGATGAAAAGCTGTACTAAAATTTAATTCAGTACCCAACGACTTCTGAAGGCCTTTCCAAAAGTTAGAAGTAAACCTGGGATCACGATCCGATACAATGGAGAGAGGAACTCCATGTAACCTGACTATCTCTTTAAGATACAAACGGGAATGTTGATCAAGAGAGAAAGTATCTCGTATAGCAAGGAAATGAGAAGATTTGGTCAAGCGATCAACAATAACCCAGATTTCATTATTACCTTGAGATGTCTTCGGTAATCCAACAACAAAGTCCATGGATATATTCTCCCATTTCCACTCTGGCACTGGTAAAGGCTGAAGCATCCCTTTCAGTAACTGCCGCTCTGCTTTAACCTGCTGACAAGTCAAACACTTCACAGTAAAATCAGCAATATCTCTTTTCATTCCATCCCACCAGTAATACTCCCGCAGATCTCTATACATCTTAGTACTGCCCGGATGAACTGAAAACGGAGAACTATGAGCTTCACATAACAACTCTCTCTTCAACTGTGAATCAAAAGGCACACACAATCTCTTCCCAAATCTCAAAACGTAATCATTATCAATGTTGAATTCAGGCAACTTACCTTTCTGAACTAGCTCTACCTTTCTCTGCAACTCACTATCTTGCTTCTGTGCTTGCTTGATTCTATCTGATAGAGATGATCTCACTGATACCTGAAACAAAACAGAAGGACTTCCTACACCAACAACTTCTATGCCAAAGTTCATCAAATCCTTAACCAAAGGATCATGTTCCAAATGCAACATTGTTAATGAAGCATTACTTTTTCGACTCAAAGCATCAGCCACTTTATTTGCTTTTCCCGGATGGTAATGAATTGTACAATCATAATCCTTGATTAATTCTAGCCATCTCCTTTGTCTCATGTTTAACTCTTTCTGAGTGAATATATACTTTAAACTTTTTTGATCGGTATATACTTCACACTTTACTCCATACAAATGATGCCTCCAAATTTTTAAAGCAAAAACAACAGCAGCTAATTCCAAATCATGTGTAGGGTAATTTACCTCATGAGTTTTCAACTGTCGTGAAGCATAAGCAATTACCTGATCATTCTGCATTAGGACGCAACCAAGTCCTTTCAATGAAGCATCACTGTATATAACAAACTCACCATTCCTGGAAGGTAGTGTCAAAACTGGAGCATTCACCAATCTTCTTTTCAATTCCTGAAAACAATCATCACATTCTTTTGTCCAGATAAACTTAACACCCTTCCGAGTTAGCTTAGTCATTGGACTAGATAACCGTGAAAAATTTCTAACAAACCTTCGGTAATAGCCCGCCAAACCAAGGAAGCTACGAATCTCGGTTACATTTGTGGGTCTTGGCCATTCTTCCACAACTTTTGTTTTTGCAGGATCAAAAGTTATTCCATCTTTAGAAATAATGTGACCAAGGAAAGAAATTTGTTGCAACCAAAACTCACACTTGCTGAATTTCCCATACAATTTATTTTCTTTTAAGGTTTGCAAGATAACCCTTAAATGTTTTTCATGCTCCTCTTTACTTTTAGAAAACACCAAAATATCATCAATGAAAACCACCACAAACTTATCCAAGAAATCATTGAAAATTCTATTCATTAAGTCCATGAATACAGCAGGTGCATTGGTTAGCCCAAAAGGCATTACTACAAATTCATAATGGCCATATCTCGTGTGGAACGCGGTCTTCGGAATATCTGCCTCCTTTACCTTCAGCTGATGGTACCCTGATCTCAAGTCAATCTTTGAAAAAAACTGAGCTCCCTGGAGCTGATCAAACAAATCATCGATATGAGGCAAAGGATATTTGTTCTTAACAGTGATATTATTCAAGGCTCTATAATCAATGCAAAGTCTCAGAGAACCATCTTTCTTTTTAACAAATAAAACAGGAGCACCCCATGGTGATGTGCTAGGTCTAATGAAATCTTTCTCTAATAAATCTTGCAATTGCTCCTTCAACTCTAAAAGTTCAATTTGTGCCATTCGATAAGGGGGTTTTGAAATTGGTTTAGCATCAGGAACTAAGTCAACAGTAAACTCAACTTCCTGATCTGGTATTATTCCAGGAAACTCATCAGGAAAAACATCAGGATACTCATTTACCACTGGCACATCATTAATCTGAATAGTTCCTTTACTTTCAACGATGTGTGTAAGGTAACATTCATTTCCATCTTTTACAAGTTTCTTGGCCTCTTGATATGTTATCAAAAGTAAGGGTTCATTCTTGTAAACAAACTGAAAGACTTTCTGAAAAGAAACTTCTTTAGCTCTATAGTCAATCTTAGCATGGTAAATAGAGAGCCAATCCATACCCAAGATAACATCAAACTCTACTAGAGGTAGAACAATAAGGTTTGCAAGTAGGTTCTTTCCACAGATAAGGATAGGAAGATTCTTATAAATTCTTTTTTCCTCAACATTCCCCCGAGGTGTTTTAACCAAAAGTTCAGGAGTCATTTCTTGAGATGGTATTCCCATTTTACGAGAAAAGTTTTCAGAGATGAAAGAATGTGTAGACCCCGAATCAAACAACACACTGGCATAATCTGAAAAAACAAACAAAGTACCTGATACAACTATTTGATGGCCCGACATCTGCTGAAGTAGTTGCAAAGGATTTCACCACCCCTTTCTGCTTGTAGTTTAACTGCTTCCCATCACTCAAGCTCCTTGTCGGACACTCATTTTCATAGTGACCCATCTCATTGCACTTATAACATTTCACTAACTGTAAATCAAATTTGTTCTTACCTTCACCTTGATCCTTTTCAGTGCAATCACGAGCCTTATGTCCCATCTTACCACATCGGTAGCACTTCCCAGAATTCAGAAGACATTCCCCAGCATGCCTTTTTCCACATTTATCACAAACTAGAAACTTAGTTCTCTTACCATCAGACATTTTTGAAGAATTATTACCTTTATCCTGCCACCTCGGTCTCTTATTCTGCTAGTTGTTATAGAACACTTGGTCATCGGAAAACTCCATTTCTACCTTCTCAGCACATCGAACAAGCTTTTCATAACTTTTAAACTCACGAGAAGCTAATGCCCTTCGATATTTTGGCTTTAATCCTGAGTAAAAACGATTGATTTTACTATCAAGGTCCCGGATAAAATTTGGAGCATACCTTGCCAATCGAGTGAACCTTTCTTCATAGGCAGCCACTGAGTCTTCCTCTTGCCTCAATTCCAAGAATTGATTTTCCATCCTAAGTCGAACAGCCTTAGGAAAATACTTCTCAAGAAACATACCTTTGAATTCATCCCAGTCAAGAGCATCAATCTCATCGGCGTCCCTGATATTTTTAACCATATACCACCACTGATCTGCTTCACCCTCCAAACGGTAAATAGCAAGACTAACCTTTTTATTGTCTGAACAACCCATGACATCAAAAATCTTCTCCAGTTCTTTAATCCACCCTTCAGCTAGCACAGGGTCAGATGATCCTCTGAATGATGGTGGATGTTGCCTCATGAAATGTTCCACCACTGACATGTTCCTCTGCGGTTGGTCTGGCTGATCTCGTGTATGGATACCACCACTATTTATCGCCTGAGTCAACTGCGCCATTACTGCAACAAACTGTTCAGTTCCAATTCCGACCATTTCGGGATGCTGATTCAGAAGGTTATTTCCTTCTGTATACCTTCCTAGCACTGCTTCCCTGTTTCCTCTGCGGAAAACCATTCTGAACAAACATGTCTTTGATGAAGCAACATGGTAATCTTTAAAAGCTATATCATTTCGAAAAAAAATATTTTTGGATAATCATTTAATAGAATTCTAACTCCTAAAGTTATCTAAACCGACCTTTGATACCAACTATAAGGCCCCAGCCTTAAACCTTACTTAATCTTGAGTTATTACAAGATTACGCATTGAGGATCTTTTCGGGTTTAGAGTTTTAGAGAATTAGATCATAAAACTTGCATTATATTCCACATATAAACAAAGTGGTTACATAAAGATAGTATTTTTCATTCCCATCAATGGAAACACATTTAAAATAAAACATGGATTATTTCTTGACACATCTTTGACTCAATCATCTTATCATGTACCTTTCCCTTGACCTGTGAAAAACATTTCAAAAACATGGGATGAGCATAAAAACTCAGTATGGGTTATAAAAAAAACATGGAAAGGAAACATGAGTTCATATATACATAAGAATGAAATCATACTTTACCCATAAAACATAGGCACTTTAACATACCTCATAAAATCATGAATAAATCATAGAAATCATAAGACGTAAAGGTAACTTGAGGCATTCATAACATTCTTACGTAGGGAGTAACCCTCTTGGTTACGTTTGGAATACCCATCTTAGTATATTCCCTAAATCTCTTCGGAGAAACCTTAACGTTTCACTCCTTCGCGTTACCCAATGCATTGGAGAGCTATAACGGGCTCACCCTCCCTTAGTTTAACACGGAACCACCCGTCTTCATAATAATGCCCAAGAACCATAACATAATCATATCACATAAAACATGCATAAAGGAAACATAAAATTTCCACATTTCAATCACGAGATATCAATACAACACATTGATATAAAAACATTATGAAAACCATTTTCAATACTAAAATAAAATAAAAGTAAAACATGGTATTTATTTTTCTTTTAAAAAGAAGGTATGGCTTGTAGAGGAAGCCGAAACTCAAATAACTGTCACGACGGCGGAGAAGTCGTTGTCGCCGCATACGTACGACAAAAACATTCCCTTTTGTCTTTTAGTAAACGCTTCGTATAAAAATGATTCCTTTTGAATAAACATAAAATTCAAAGGGGTTTATACACCGTATAAAATAAAGTTGTGTATAAAAAAAAATATGCCTCAATGAAAGGAGATTGAGACGAAGTCCCATACCTCGTATCCGAATTGACCCGACCGTTCTTTAATCTCCTGAATAATAAACTTGAGTTAATCTCTACTTTCTTATGAATCTTTTTCTAGTTCATTATTCCTTTTATACCATGTTATGAACATCATGTAATCATTTAAGTTAATAATGTTCATTTTGTCGGTATTTGGTTCTTAAGTCAAAAATAGACTTCTTACACTTACATGTTGTTAATTTGGTCAAAGGTTCATTATATCTAGAATGATATTAATGATTTGGAAAACATATATATCATATATATTCATCATATACATGTATTTATAATATTACATCACATTTAGAGGTAAGAAATGAAATGCACCGTTCATGGAGACGGTAAGTCGTACGTACGCATGAACGCTACTTCCATTTCTATTTCATATTTTCTGGAATGGAATCATAATGATATAAGAGTATATTATAATTCCAGTATAATAACATATATAATATCATTAACTTTATCCTTTACACATCCCACATATGGTATTAACGAATCAAATCACTTTCAGGGGGCGGTAGTCCGCACTTCCTAAAATGAAGATATCGTGTTTACCCATAATGGAAACCATAAAGGTATGCCCAAAATGAAAAAAACAGAAGCTTAAGGAAAACATAAACATATTATATATCATATATAAAAATAGTGACATCATAATGGCCACCTTTGAAGGTGTTAAATGAGTATTGAACAATCATCATTTTGGGAGGCAGAATTTCGCCATCCACGGAAACCGTATGTTCTTTAACCATTTGATGTAGTTGTGTGAGAGTGTAGCTCAAATAAATATTATAACAACATCCGTGTATATTTATGATACTGGTGTTGTTACAAAATAAGTAAATAAAAAGAGTTTAGGGGGTTGGAGAAGCAAAATAAAACAAATGAACATGAGAGAATGAATTACCTTAAAAAGTGTAACTCCTTTTGATTTGAGCCTAAAGGCTTCCTTTGAAAGGATTCTGCCCAAAGGGAATCCTCTAGGATGAGGAGAGGGATGTGGAGAGAGTAAATGGGCAGGGGTTGGCCGAGCCAAAGGCTTGAGGAGTGTGTGAAATGAGGTAGAGGTGGGGGCCTTTTATAAGAGGAGAGGAGGGGCACTTTTGGAAAGTAAAGAAATATTACTTTATTTGAAAATGTGTTTCGGTTTCAAAAGGTCCCACATTGATATAATTCGTGGATAAGGTGATAAGGGTTCTAAATCCACTCATCCAATTGGTTTTGGCCATGTGTAGTTCATAGATTTTACATTGTCTATCCATTTTATTTAAATCGTCAAATAATGATGTCATCGCTGCAACATTATTATGTCATAAATAATTTAATTTATTTAATGTCTAAAAATCATAAGAAAATTACTATGATGTAGTAAATCTTTTTATATTTCCAATTAATATTTATAATCAAATATATGATCTTTATAACCCCATGTAAAAATTGTTTTCGTGAAACATATTATGTTTGTGTCATTTTTACCTTAACATTTAATAAAAAGTTATTTATGTCATTTCCCAACCAAAATGTCTCCATGGGGTCCCCAAGTTGACCCATGGCTTGTCTTGGTCGGCCATGACACAACCAATAAGGTTGGTACATGTTTCTAGATCATTTAATATTATTAAAGCATTATTTATACCTTAAACTACACTAATTACCACTAATCGCGATTAAAAACTTAATAAGTTACTATTCCTCAAAAAATTATTTTAATCTCATTGAACCACATTTTACTTCTTAATGACAACCATGTATGTCGGATTTTCAAAATTCAATACACATTAGTGGTAAACTTTCATTTAACTGAAAAATCAGTTTGCTTGATTACCACTTAGTGGTTTCACTATTCATCAAAAATTGAAGTTTTTCAGAAAATTACCAAAAATTCACCCTAAGCTATATTTGATATTCCAAATTCAAAAATGAAGTCTATTTTACAAAATTAAAATCATATAAGTAACATTAATTAATTTAATAATTAATTCCCGCTGCCAGAGAAAAAAGCGTGTTTTTACAAAACAATAAGTATTAAAAGATTGACACCAGTTTAAGTCTAATTTCAAAGTGAAATTGATTCCAATGACCACCATTGGATAAAATGGTAAAAATATATTCTAATTTCACTTCAAAACCAATTCAAAACATAATCTAATCATATAAATAAATTAGGTTAAAAAGCAGTTTTGATGTAAGATGCAGTATTTTTCACTATTCATTAAAAAAATGAATATTGTCAGAAAAATACCAAAAATTCACACAAGGTAAATTTTGATGTCCCAATCATAAAGGATAAGTTTATTTTGACAAAAATAGTTTATAAAATTTTCAAAATATAGATTCAAAAATGGTTTTCCATCAAAAGGCAGTAAAACAATCTTTTAAGAATATTAGTGTATTCCATGCATAAGATTGTATTTATTTTCATTTTAAGACTCTATAACACTATCTTAATCATTAATAGACATAGATAAAAATATCTATTATTCATTACTTACTTGGGATGTTACAGTATGTATGTGTCTAAGGAATATGAACAAGTTAAAAAAATTGAGATATTATTCTGGATATTCTTAATATTACAAGAAGAAGATATTGGTGTTGTTTCATATGTTAGAAAATAGAATATCACAAACTCAGTGAAAAATAAATTTGAAATTCATTCAACTCATACACTAGAGATGATTCCTTCTGATATTTATATGAGAATGATAAAAAAAATTGGAGATAATTAGGTCATTTTTTTCATTGATTATTTCACTCATATAACATTTTTTTGTATTTGAAACATAAATTATATGCTCTGAATATGTTTAAGATTTTTAGGAGAAAAGTATAAAAAGAATGTGGATATTTGGGTGAAAATTTATGAACTTTTAATGGTCGTGAGTACAAATATGAATAATTTAGAAGTTATCTTGAAAAACATGGTATTTATTATGAATTTATTACACCTTACACACCACATAAAAATGGTGTTTATAAAAGAAACAATAGAATTTTTGTGGATATGGGACATAAAATGTTGATTGAACATTGTATCTCTCTCTACTTCTAGGAGCATAAGATAATTTAAACAGCCTATATTCAAATTTGGTATTTCTATAGGTCAAGTTATGATATTAATCCTTATGACATGTTCTACAATTAAATTCCATGTTTGAAACACTTACGGGTTCTCAAGAGTCCATGCATCATAAAGAAAACATGTGGAAATCTTTTAAAATTTTAACAAATAGGTGAAGAAATAATATTTATCATCTATGATCCATATAGTAGCAGTTATAGATGTTTAAACAAAGAAAGAGGAAATATAGTTGATAAAATTGATGTAAAAGTGCTTTAAAAAGATAGATAATATATTTCATAAAGACATGAAGATATTAAATATGGAGAAAATTAAATTGTTTTTTTCATCAACAATAAAATAATTACAACCATGGTGATGTTGCATAAATAGAAGAGTTGGACTCATCAATTTATAGTGATGAGGAAGAACTTCTTATATCTCATCATAGGAATAGAAAATAGGTGTAACTAAAAAACATCAATGGTGATCAAAAACACAAGGTTTAAATAATAATAACATCAATTTTTATTTCCCATACTTCTTTGTATTCAAAAGTTGATCCAAAATATGTTAATGATTCTTTTTTGAGTATCAAGAGTGGATTCATGCTATGAATGAAAACCAGATGATAAAAATTTTATTGGTATAAAGTTATTATTCCAAACCAATTTGAATGAAGATGGTAAAGTGATAATAAATAAATCATGAATAGTTTTTAAAGGATACTCACAAGTTAAAGGTATTTATTTTGATGGTACTTTTTCTCCTATTGTAATATTATAAATAATCAGAATATTTCTTAAAATTGTTTCACAATAAAGCTATAAAATTTTTTAGATGGATGTGAAATCATCTTTTATCAATGGGGATATTGATAAAAAAAATTATATTGAAAAACCATGTGGATTAAAAATTGTAAAAAATGAAAGTTATCTATGAAATTTGAATAAGGATTTTTTATGGATTAAACCAAGATCTGAGAACTTGGTATTCCTAATTGGATGCCTTCTTAAGGAAGATGAACTTTAAGAGATGGAGATTTGATTGTATTCTCTCCATCATATCAAATTAAGAGATTTGTCTCATTATAATTGTGTATGTTGATGATATTATATTTATTGATAATGATGAAATTACTTGTGAAAGGTTTTCTAAATAGATGAAGAAATTTTTGGAAATGTTTATTCTTGGAGAAATGAAGTATTTTCATGGCATATAAATCTCACACGAGAGGAATTTCATTTTCTATATCAAGAAATAATAACAAATAACTTATTAAAAATATTCGCATGGAAAATTAAAAACCTATTTCCACGTCAATTTTAGTGGTAACCAAGTTGTCTAAATATTAAGAAGGAAAGGGAGTATATTCTAAATAGTTCATAAGGATGATTGGAATTTTTTTATATCTGACTACTTCAAGACCAGATATTGTGTATGTTGTTACATTATTTTCAATATTCAAAAGTGCTACAAAATAATCTCACTCTTGGTAGGAAAAAATAATTAGATATACTAAAGGTGGAACAGATTTTGGAATCAAATATGACAACTCGAAAAAAAAATTATTTGTTTTGTTATATAGATATCAACTAGGATAGAAGATCAGATAATAGAAGATCTAAATATGGTGGAATTTTCCTTCTAGGGGAATGTTTTGTGGGTTGGATTATTAAAAGGTGAAATTTTATAACACTTAGCATGGATGATTATAAATTTGTTATTTCCACTCAAGATAAAATATAACTTATATGGATGAAGACTTAGTTTGAAAATGTTCTAGTTGAAGTGAATTCACCCCTTCTATTGGGTTGTGGTAATCAATGTTCTATAAATATCACTATAAATCTAGTGCAACATTCTTGTTCAAAGAATATTGATATCAAATATCACTTCATCAAAGAGAATGTGGTGAAAAATGGATTGAAGTTAGAATATGTTTCCTCTACCGAACAAGTTGCTCATATATTAACAAAACCTTTAGTGGAGGAAGCTTTTTACAAATTGTGGTTGGACATGGGAATCCAAGATCTTTCTCTCCATGGTTTAGGTATGTGTTTTTTCTAATCTCTAGTCTTCTATTTGTATATTGTTTTCAAGGGGGAGAAAATGATGTTTCATAAATATATCCTTTGGTATGTATTAAACATTTTAATAATGAAAATATTTTATAAAAGTTATTATAAGGGATAAGCTATGAAATCATCACATGAATTTATAAACTAGTATAATAGTTTTTTGAAGGGATTGTAGGAAAAATATTCTTACATAATGAAATAAGTTGTCAAGATATTTATTTTTTTAAAATTTTAAGTTCATGAAGAAGGATTTTTTTGAAATTTTCATGTTCAAGAAGAAATTATTAAGTCACTACTTATAGACAGCATGGTTTTTATATTAAATTATTATTGTTTCTTATAATGAGTTTACTCAAATAAGCTTATAATTTTTTATTAGAGATCCATAGCTTGAGTAATAATGTTTCAGTGATTTATGAAGGTTGGTTGAAAATAAAATCAAAAGGGAGATATTATTAGGACAAAGTTGGTTGTAGATGGTTTTTCGAATGCTAGAATAATTTATTTTCTAAATGTATTGTATTTCATTGTAATTATGAGAAATCACCTTACATTTTAAGTTTTGGGGATGGGATAAATGAGTATCATACTCAAAACATTACATGAAAATTTCTTAAGAAATCCCATCAATTACAGTTTTCTACTCTAAAGATGTTTTCTAGATGAACTTGTTTTTTGGCTCATGTTTCTGGATTAGAGTTTTATAGAATAGAGTAAGAAGATATAATGTATTTATAATGTTTTTAGAGATGTTCTAAACAAAATATAATGATGCCATATTGATCGTTTATGGTTTTAAACATCATAAAGAAGTCATTATACAAGAAAGGGTTTGTGTAAGAAAAGATAAATGCCATAATCTTGAGTTTCTGTGAATATTAATGTCTCCAAGTGCAGATCATCATATAAAGGTACACCAAACATAAAAGATGTTTTGGAGAGTGGGATTTTTAGTTTTTTGATTTTTAAGGATATTTAACAATGTTGAACAATTGATATATCGGATAGTAAGATCCATCAGATGAACAAATCCATCAAATGAACTATTAGTAGATGAGTTTTTTAAATAAATAATTTGATACACACATCAAACCATTGGAGGATATTCTAACACCAATCTATCAAACAAGTGTTTAGAACCATTATTTCATCATATACAGAGTTTCATCATAGGTATAACAAAAAACTAACAAAATAATAATGGATGTACTAGAGTTGTTGATTGTGAATGAGAATAGTTATTAATGATGATCAATTAAGTGAACTCAAGAGACCAATCCATCAGATGGACATCTATTTCCAATCAATCAGATGAAATAAAAAAATTTATTCCACCATTTTCATTTGACTTGAAGTATAATAGTGATGATTCAATTATTTTTTTGAGAGAAAAAGTTATGAATTATTTCAATTGGATCAAGATTATTCTAACAATATTTGACATTGATAAATAATCAGATGTTGAGTTTTATTAGTTGTGGTTTAATTAGTCTTAGGGGAAATTGAAGAAAATAATAAAAGGTGAAAAATAATGAAGTTTCTATTAAACTATATTTGAAGGGTTATGAAATCATTAGAACATAAAAATATGTTAATAAAAAATATTTTAAGTTGGGTTGTATAATTGGAGTAATAATTTTATTGTGTGACTTATTTTTAATCAAATCAAGTGAACTAGAATGAAAAACATGAATCAAATTGGGATTACCTATACTACCAATTTTTGGAATTATCACTTTAGAAGTTCTTATTCAAATATGGTTCAAAATTAAAAAGTATGGTATAATTCAAGAATATTTGAGAAGAATCCAAAAGTGTCAAGAATAATGGAGATGTTGTCAAATGAATCTTGAATTTATGAATTAATTCAGAACTATGAATTTATTTGAGAAAGAATATCATTTTTTAGTTCAAAACATTTCTATTTATAGGGTACCTATATAATGGGTTCAATATACAACATACTTTCACATTGTTCACTTGTGAAAAAGGTGGAGCGCTGGAGTTTTGTTTTGAGACATAATTTGTAAGGGAGTTTTTCTATACATAGGAAGTGATCAGAAGAGTTATGGTCACGATTCACTATATCTAACTGAATAATCAGACTAATGAATCATACTTTCTTCTCAACTGACTAATCAGACTCATTTCTAGACTAAATAATCAGATAGAGGAATAAAAGTGAGTAGTAAAACTAAGTTCTATACAAAGTCCAAATAAGTTCATACCTATTATTGGGTAAGAATGTAATGATTTTTTCTTGAAGAATTAAAAAATAGGATGTTATTAAGAAGCACAATGAGAATTTTTGGAATATATTAGTGACGGTTTCTAAACTTGTTAAAAAATATTATCTATATATTTCATGATAAAAAAATAACATAAAATATTATATTGATGATAGTGATACACAACTGTTAGGGTATTTCCTTCTTGTTGTATCCACAGAAAAGGATTATTTTTAGTGGAATATAAGGTATTGGATTATTTCCAAACCATGTTAAGGACTGGATCCTCTTATTGATTAGTGAACCATCTAATTACTTGTATTACTATAAATATGTCAATTTATTTTTTCTCAGAAAAGTGAAAAATCATTAATGTGAGGTGAGTTTTGCTATACAAGATATATAAATAAAATTAAAAACATATCATTGATTCACCACTTCCCCTCTCAATGATTTCATTAATCCTGGTTGGTATTTTTCAGTATTTCTATTCGTCAATGACAAGAACCCTTTATTCTTACTCCAATGATTATATGTTGTATTGATACCACCCTTATTCTTTATCTTGATGTATTATGATCATTTTGACCAAGGAAAGTATTGACATTCACTTCCCTAATTCATTTTTTTAGTCATCAACATTCACTTGAATTATTCAGTTTCCTATAGTAATTAAATTTCCCCTAAATATCTATATTATTTATCATATATATGTTTATTTCTTAAACCATATATCATTTATACATATGGTTTTCTACATTTAATGTTATTTCATAACTAGGGAAACATTGGAAAATTTGTATTCCTTACACAATATGGATATTTTATGATAAGGAATATTGTTCCTGAATTAAATCTACTATTCTATATATAAGTAATTCTTTGGATATGAATAAATTGGTGGATCCTGGTTATAGATAACCCCTCGATGCATCAGTAGTCTCATGACACAAATAATTAGGCTAGAATTAAACGGGTTTCTACTTGTAGCATAAACAGTCGTGTGAAAGGTATTGATGGTAGAGGTATCATGATTACAAAGATCATGGCATCCAATAATTAAGAATTTCGTTTATTAATATTTATTTTATTATTATACATGGTATTTTCACAATGATATTATCTCAGGATGCATTACTTTATCATTATATTGATTAAATGGCATCTGTTTTTAGTTATTTACATTTCCATATTGATTATTCATAATCATGTTATGATTGTAATGTTATTGATTAAATGAATTTTTTGATTTATTTAATTTTACATTTTGGTTATTCTAGTCAAATTTTTTAAATTTCATATATGATCAGTTATTTACCTTTCTATGTTGATTGTGATCATTAATTCATGATATCTTCCACTATAATTAACAATTACTGAGAATTTGAGATCACCATTGTTTTTTTACTTTCCCAAGAATCCATAAAGTCTACTATAAAATATATGAAATAATATTCTAGAAGGAATAAATATATTATTGAAAAAAATTACATTGTATTCTGGGTGTTCAAATGTAATATGGAAATAATGTATTTATTTATTTTACCAATACTTATAAACTATTCAGTCATTCAAGATGTGGTTCTCTATATCTCATAAAATTATAATAATATAGACACTAACTCTAGGGAATATGGGTTAGGTTCTCTACAGTTGGTATCATAATATTTTTAATAGAAACCTTGGGAACTAGATTTAAGAAAACATAGATTACAGAACATTACCCCATAATAAACATTGAGTATAAGGGAAGAAGTACATCCTAAAGTTTTAGTATGGTAGATATTATGTGGTTTTCCTTGAAAGATATCCTTTTATGGATACTACAAGAGGACTTGGTTTTTGAACAAGTGTATTTAGGTGTATAACTCCAAAACAAGCACATTAGGCTTGACCCGATCATCACCTGGTGCACAAAAATAGTTCTTACTATGAACTTAGTTTTATACTCTCTGGAGATATTCTTAGGAAAATAAAAATTATATTTACAAACCATTATTAAGGATTTAAATTGACGGTGGAAATTAATGACCTAGGTTAAAACTAAGGTGAATTAGATTGAAAATAATTTTTTTAAAAGGAATGGTAAAAAGTTTTATGTGTGGGAAATAAATCCATAAATCAATAAATTGTTGAGGAAAATGAAGAGTGTGATGGAAGGAAATAAATCTCATACTTGGGATACATTAATAGTTTTTTTATTAAATTAAAAAATCCATTTCATTATCTGATTCAATTCCCTCATCTAAAGGTTAACTCATATACCAATAAAGGACCTATGTTGAAACAAAATGGTTAAAGTATTTATTGGAATTTAATAATTATAATATAGAACTATTTTTACCAATGGTATTTTTATATAAGAATCATGAAACATTTAATGATTCTGTTAAATTTTATAATTATTTGGGTATTCATTAACTTAAGTGTTAATAATACCATCATGGGATAATGAGTTAATTATTGATCATAAATTCAAAGTCTTAAACACATCTTTCTGGGTACATGTGATGGGAGTCTACCAAGATTAAGGATATTTTGGGAGAAATTTATAGAAATACAACCCATTAGTTTATTATATGTTTCAATGAAAATGTTATTGGAGTAATAATGGCTTTACATTTTATGGAAAAAAAATTAGAGGTATTCATAACCATTATGGTTAATATGATCATTAATGACATTGTAATAATAATAAAATCAAATTATTAGACTTTCTAAAAAAGGATTTTAGTGAAAACCTTAATAAAAAAAATTAATGATTAATTTTCATTCAACAATGTCCATTATATTTTTTGGAATGTTGTCTGAATTATATTAATATATTTTTAGAAAAAGGAAAACCTATATTCCAAGTGACAACATGTCACATCCAGTAAGTTTGTGGGATATGAAACCATTATAAAATGATGATAAGGGTTTAGTGTCTACCAATAGAATAATTTATGTCATGGTTAATATGTCACTGTATTTAGTTAAAATATTTGAAAATTAAAGATTAATGTTGAACCATGTGTGTTACTTTTGAGGTTTAGAAAATAATTTATTATTTTGGATAACTTGAGTTATCCATATTAGTTTTGGAAAATATTTAGAGATAGACAGAAAGACTTGTCACCCATTTATAGATATTATGATCCATTAAAATTTATTTTTATTGCTTCATTTATAAAAAATAATTTTTTGTATATTCATTTCGTAGAGTAAGGGATAAATTGTAAATTTATCAAAGCATAACCAAAGGATGAAATTGTGGTTATGAATTAGAAACATATCAAGTAATATATTTCCTTAAATTATAATATAGTAAAGTAATTCCTCATATTTAGGACAAGGATCATGAAAAAAATCAATTTATTACATCCATATATAATGAATTTGGTGGTCTTTTAAATCATCACATATTTATAGTTTTGATTCCCTTAACTTTTCATTGATCATTCACTTTATTATGATCAATATCCTTTATCATTATCTATAATTATTTATAATTATATTATATGTGCAGATATTTAAATTACAAAACTATTATCATATGTATAAACCTAGTTATATATTATTCTATGTGCTCTTTTTTACTTTCATATCTCTTTTATTTAGAGGATATTTTACTAACCCTTTTTACTTTGTGGGTTTTTCAATAATGATATTTCCAAATATCAAACATTTGATTATCGAGATCATGTTTAAATTATGAGTATGAAATTTATTTAAGGTTTAGGATAATGTAACCCAAAAATATTTTAAAATGATATCATTTTATTCAATTTTGTATGTGACATGCAACACTGAGCTTAAATAACCCACAAAATATATTTCTTTAAACTTAATCTCTTCAATAGCTTGCAGAATATGAAACCTCAATTCTAAATGAACCATAATATAGTATATCATTATAACCTACACATTAAATTATATGGTACAAATATTTCTAACTAAAATATAATAAACATGTTTATCTATTGATTAGAAATAAATTAAGAATCATTTAAAATAAGAATAAATGTTTTCTAAAAAAAATTAAAGACATATTAGTCACGTATTGTGCACCTAATTTAAAAATAATTTTTACCAATTTTAAAAAATATATTTTATAAAATAAAAATCATTTTTTAAATCATAATATCAAAATAATATTAGTGTTGACTCTTGGGATTAATCTGGAAAGTTTCATTTCTAGGTGAACAGTGAAAATTACTAAATTTTAATTGAAATTTTACTTTTTGTTTAAATTATTTACAAAGTTAAATTGTATTTTAAATTTGTTTTAAATTAAAATTAGTTAAATTATATATCAATTAATCCAGTTTTGGACATTTTAATCATTTTCATATTGAATTTTGATATAAAAACATTGTAAATTTTTGAACATTTTCTCTTTGAAACCCCGCTTTCTCATCACATATGCAGGATTAATTTTAAATTAGATTTTTTCAATTATGTGAATATAATTTTTATAAATGGATTACATATTTTGAATCATAATAAATTATAATTTTTAATTATTTCAACTTAATATTTAACCAAAATTAATAGTGAAACAGTAAAACTTAATTATTGTGGTTAAGGTAAAAATGGATTTACCATGGATTAAACTAAGAAGATAAGGGATTAAAATGACCTAAAAACTTTTAAAAACACAAATTATCAAGATATATCTTGATATTGTATCTTTTGGTTTCTATAATGGATCGTTTTGGAATATTTTCACATAGTAAAAATGTTGGAATGATTGAATCTTTTCACGAAAATTACAAGTGTTCCACTCACCTCACTTATAAATGCCACCTCCTCTTATCTATTATTCACACCTTAAAACCTCTTTATTTTAGAAAATACCTACGCAAATCACTCCCTAATATACCTCCCCTCATCCAAGAATCTTTATTTTGGGTAGAAACTCAACTAAGTAATGTTTTTTTGCACAAACCTAAGGAGGATAGTCGAAGAAGAGGTAACATTATTCAATGAGAGATTTTATTTTATTTCTTTATCCACATCATTAAATTCGTATTAAAACTTGGGGATTTAATAACATTAGTGTCTTTTATATACTATGATTTTGTTATAACATGGTTATGACCTAAAACCATCTCTAATTCCATCAAATGGGTTACGAAATCATCATCTATGTGTATGTCAGACTACCGCCTCACGAACCTAGGTCATTCATTTTTGTATTACCACCTCTCATGATCAGATATGATTATGGAACTTATAACACCATGAGTTTTTATAAGTTATTATTATTTTTAATAAATAATTATTATTTAATGGATATCATTTCATGCTACACCAAGTTAATATGTCTTTATATACAACACCAATTTAATCTAGTGCTATAAGCAACATTGAGTTTAGCTTTAGGTACAGGCTACACTCTGTTTTTATTTTGTTACAAAAAATACCAAATTTATATTTTCTTACATGCAACACTGATCTTAGCATGCATTATACACAACACTAAGTTGAAATGAAATGTGACATATTATTAAAATGATATTATTGTTATCACCTAGCTGTTGGAATAGAAGATATGATATGGATTAAATAAATTGTGGAAATATTATTTCTAAATGTATATAAAATGAATTATTTTGTAACCAATTAGTTAAAAATTAAATTAAAAACTATTTGAAAATAAATAAATTCATTTTTTGAAAAAACTATTTTCCTATGCACAAACACATTTTATCTCAATAAATTAAAAACCCAATTTTTAAGAATTATTTTAATGAAATGTATATATTATATATATAATAAAATATTTAAAATTCATCTTATGTGATTTCAATACAATATATAAAAATAAATCCAATTTTACGCATAAAAAGATATATTTTTGTAATTGGTAGTTTTAGCACTTTTAATGGGGCACTTATTTTAAATCTAAATTTTTGACACTTTTATAAATTCAATTTGAAAAAATAAACCTAATTTTTTAAATATTAATTTCAAAATTATCTTAGGGGTTTTTTTGAGAAGTTTCATTTTTTCATGAATAGTAAAAAATACTGACTTTTAATTGAAATCTACATTTTTGTTTAAATTATTTATATAGTTAAATTATATTTTAAATTGTTTTTAAAGGATAATTTGATAAATTTTAAAATAATTAATCTTATTTATGTAATTTCAATAAATTTTACATTGAAATTGGATATAAAAACATTTCCAACTTTTGAACATGTTCACTTTAAAAACCTGTTGTTCCTTCTCATCAGTGGGATCAATTTTAAATTATTTTTTTCAATTGTGTTATTAGAATTTAGAAAAAATTCTTACATATTATTAATCATCATAATTTATAATATCTAATAATTTAATCTCAATTTTTTGACAAAAATTATTAGCGAAAAGAGTTAAAATTAATTATAGTGATTAAGAGAAAAATGAGCTTACCAAGGAGATAAACATTATACGTAAGGGGGAAAATTATATATAAACATTTTAAAAACTCATTTTATGGAAATATTCAGAACATATCCCTTATTTTCACAATAATGGTTTATTATTTGAGTCACATGAGGTAATGGATACCTCTCAATAGTGTTTACCTTTTTTTATTTACTAGAATATCACTCCTCTTCCACTATAAAAAGAAAATCACTCTCCCCTATTATTCACACTTATCAAGCCATTTTTTCTTGACCAAAACCTGAAAAACTAAATTATATACATCCATAATCTCATCCTATAATCCTTTATTTGTAAATAAATCCAACCAAGTAAGTTATTTGATGAAAACCAAAAGGATATACATGAAGAAGATGTAACATTCATCAATGAAAGTTTTTGTTTTATTTCTCCCTCAAAGCCCTTCAATTATTTTTATATCATGTTTATATAACATCCTAATTAAATTAAATATACTTATATCTTTTTATGTAAAGTTTAAAACCTACAACTTATCATAATTTCATCAAATGGGATATGAAATCATCAGTTATATGTACGGCCCACTACCACCTCACGAACTATTGTCATTCGTTCTTCCATTACCACCTTTAATGATCAAGAATAATGATTTATTTATAGTTTATATATGATATTTATGATTTTATTAAACTTATTTAGTTTTTTTATAAAAAATTCCTTCATTACTTCCATTTTTTCTTGACCAAAACCTGAAAAACTCAATTATATACATCCATAATCTCATCCTATAATCCTTTATTTGTAAATAAATCCAACCAAGTAAGTTATTTGATGAAAACCAAAAGGATATACATGAAGAAGATGTAACATTCATCAATGAAAGTTTTTGTTTTATTTCTCCCTCAAAGCCCTTCAATTATTTTTATATCATGTTTATATAACATACTAATTAAATTAAATATACTTATATCTTTTTATGTAAAGTTTAAAACCTACAACTTATCATAATTTCATCAAATGGGATATGAAATCATCAGTTATATGTACGGCCCACTACCACCTCACGAACTATTGTCATTCGTTCTTCCATTACCACCTTTAATGATCAAGAATAATGATTTATTTATAGTTTATATATGATATTTATGATTTTATTAAGCTTATTTAGTTTTTTTATAAAAAATTCCTTCATTACTTCCATTTTGTGGGAATATGATAACGTTGTTCATGTGTACGGTGGACTGCCACCTCGCGGAACGATGTGACTCATTCATGATTTACGTGGAATTCATTAAGGATGGGTTTAATATACATATGAAATTATTATTAAATAATTATTATAATTTAATGATTATACATATATATATATCATTTACTTTTATTTCTTTTTATATGACAAGAAAATGGAAATAGCGTTCACGTGTACGTACATCCTACCATCTCCATGAACAGTGAATTTCATTTCATATTTATATATTTTATAGATTATTATAAATACATATATACTGAATATATATATGATATTTATATCATTTATTGCATTATTTAAATTACTAACACTACTGGAAAATGTAACTATCCCCACGGTTTTCACCAAAACCGTGGGGATAGACCCCCCCTATACCCACGGTTTTGAAAAACCGTGGGTATAGGTGAATTTTCATGACCTATACCCACGGTTTGCAAAAACTGTGGGTATAGGGGGCTCTATCCCCACGGTTTTGGAAAACCGTGGGGATAGGTCCTAAAAAGTCACCTATACCCACGGTTTCCCAAAACCGTGGGTATAGGGGGGGTCTATCCACACGGTTTTAGTGAAAACCGTGGGTATAGGTCTGGGATAAAATACCTATACCCACGGTTATGAAAAACCGTGGGTATAGGTCAATTTTGTGTGCGCGGGAAAAAAATTTTCCGCGGGAAGGAATTTTTTTTGGCGGGAACCCTATACCCACGGTTCTTCCCTCTATACCCACGGTTTTTATAACTATATTAAACTAAATATATATATATATACATATATGTGAAGTTAGGGTAGTGGTTAGACGCGGTGTTTACAGCGAAGAGGTTGCGGGATCGAAACTCAGCGCCTGCATTTTTTTTAGGACCTATACCCACGGTTTTGAAACTGTGGGTATAGGTTGTTAACACCGTGGAAATTGTCTATGTTTCGGTGACACGGTGGCAGGACACCTATACCCACGGTTTTCCAAAACCGTGGGTATAGGATGGGGACCTATACCGACGGCGTTCCAGCCCACGGTTCCCAAAACCGTGGGTATAGGCTATACCCACAGTTTTGGGGGCTATACCCACGGTTTTGAACCGTGGGTATAGGCCGTTTTTCCAGTAGTGTAAATAATTATCAAAGTAAAATGACCCAAAATATCAAGTTAGAACATATACGAAAAACGGAGTGGTTATAACCCAAAATGTAAATTTAACATGGAATTGTTAATAAAAAGGTAATATAAGTTCATAATAAAATAATATATGGTATTATATATATGAATATTATTCTGTGGTGTATTGATAATAAAATTAGATTTATTATATATGTTTTTTTAATGTGCACAAAGGATGTCAAGATGTTAGTTAAGGGAACTTCTAGTCTCACTTATATTTCTGCATTACTTATGACACATTCACCACTAATTTATTCTGTGTGGTGTATATACTACCCTATGAAATCTTATATCAAAAATTTAATTTATTTAATAATATTAAAATTTTCACTTTATTTTATTCTTTTAGAGGGCTTGCGATTCAAATTTTACTCAAGTAGTAAGGTATTTTCGTCTCACTTTTCACTTTTATGAGACACATGTTATATTCACCACCTCTTTATTTTATGTGGTGTATATAATTAACATGAATGTTTTCTATGATTATTATACTAAAATTTATTATTATTTACATATCCATTTTAGGATATCCCTTTAATGGGGTTTACAATTTAAAAGTTACAAAATAAGTAAGGGAAATTGGTCTCAATTTTCTTTCTTTGAGACACATGTTATGTTTTGAACCTATATTATTTTACGAGGTTTATATATTTCCCCTTTTAAATGTTATAATACTAATATCCTTATTTTCATGAAATTTTATGCTTCATGTAATTTTATTCTTTCATGTGTATTAGTGTTCAAAGTTATGAAAGTTGTAAGAGTTTATTACTAAAATTTCATTATTCATCGGGATTGTTTATGATTATTCTTCTATTGATGAAATATTATGAGGCATCACTCAAGAATACTCATGAATTCTTTTATCCTATGGGTATTCATTATATCATCAAGTAACGGTACTTTTTTCCACTATTTAGTACTCATGATAATTGTAAAAATGTGTTTTAATAGAATACGAATTTATCTCTCTCTTTGGTCGGAAATATATGTTCTTTTAATAAAATTTTTTAAAAAAACAAAATTATTTTCTAATATAATTTTCAATGAAAATTATTTTTAAATTTTTTTATGTTTTAAAAAGTTTTTAAACTAGTTTTCTTATATTATTTTATATGTTTTCAAGGTTATTTTTAAAGAAAAAGTATTTCAAAATGTTTTATGTTTAAAAAAAGAATTTTTCAAATTTGAAAGGCTATTTTCCATAAGAAATATTTTAAATTATCTTTAAAAATTATTTTCCATCTAATGTGATATACATTTATTTAATTTATGTTTTACAGGGGATATGATCCAAGGATAACTTTCATATCCTTCCTATAAATGGTCTATATTTTGATTGCATGATGTTTATGGGACCCATTTCTTTTTTATAGGTTAATAATGTTCCAAATAAATTGACATTAAACCCATTTATTTTCCATGATTTAATCAAGTTATGAATTATTAATTGTTTTTATGAGCTTTTATAATGATATGAAATCTCTTTGTACTTTATTCATGCTATGGTTCTTGGAATTTTCTTATATAATGGGGTGGTTCATATAGTGTCAGGGAAACCTATTATAACTTATATGATAGGGTGACCCACATAGAACTGGCTAAGTCTATTATATTTTATATGATTGTGTTTCCCAGATAGCACTGAGTAATCTCGTTACAGCTTATATGACTGGGTGGCCCAGATAACATTAGGTAAAACCAGTATAGCCTCTATGATGGGGTGGCCCAAATAACACCAGGTGAGCCTATTATAGATTACAAGATGGGTGTTCCTAGATAGAACTCCAATTCATTAGTTAAAGATTCATTTTTCATGAGATAGACAGAACTATAACGAGGATTAAACTCTATAGTTGGGGTTTGGATTAGTGGTAAGCACCTTATAATCCTACATGAAAAATGAGGGTTCAAAACCCATTGGGCATAGGTACTATAGCAGTACTATAGCAGTACTGTAGCAGTGGTGGAATATAGTAACGGTGGGCACTATAGCAGCGGTAGGTCCCTGTAGTAGTGGCAGATACTGTACAATAATGTTGTAGGAATAGTGTTGTAGTGATACTTTTCACAGAATGGACTTCGGGCCACAAATTTGGGCCTATGAGCCATGTTATAGGCTAAATTCCCACTGGGCCTTTAGGCTATGTAATGGGTCTACCTCTATCCATTTAAAAGAGATATTTTATTTTCTTTAAATAATAAATGAGTCTTAGGCCCCAATATTTTTGAAAAAAAAGAACAAGGAGTAAACTCAGTTGAGTAATATAGGGCTGGAATGAGATGTGAACCTGGTTCATTAAATTACTTTTTATTTCTATGATGGCCTTTGCAATAAGCCTTGACTAATATGTAAACTATTTTTTATTCATATGTGTATGCCAAAAATCCAATGTCTTATTCTTATATTATTCCCTCATAGAATATTATCTTTATTAACTTATGATTCATGTCTTATGATCTTTCAATATTTATTCTCTGACTCATGTGTATAATCTTTGATATGAAGGTTATGATATTAAAATTTTATGATCATTTTATCATACCCTAATGTTCATGTCGTGATTGTGAATCTTATTTTTAACCCTTACTGAGCATTTGATCTTTCCCTTTCATATATTCCCTTCCAAATATTATGAAGAAATTTTTTAAGTAGGATTACTAAATGGGAAGATTATATGGAAAACGTTGAAGATCATTCGCCAATTTAGATGTTTGTGTTCCATGTTTCCAAACGCACTAAACTGTTACAGTCCTTGGGCATTCACTTTTTATGTACTAAATATTCATTTAAAATGATGCAATATCCATGCATGATAAGCCTAGGTCACTAAAGTTGGTATCTAAGGAAAATTTTATTCAAACTTTGGAAACTAGGATGAGAAACAAATTATGAAATTCCTAGGGATAAATCTATGGATATTTCTTGGGATGACTCTAAGAAAATTTCTAAGAATGATTCAAAGTATAGTAAAATGTCCTAAACTTTCGGTAAAAGATATATATAATGGTTTCCTTGAAATACATCCATATCTAACTTCTATAAGTGTATGTGGATCTGGAATGGATATACCAAACGGTGACAATCCTAAAAACACTGTATTGAACTAAACTCGATCGAAAGATGGTGTACAATAATGGACCTTACTGCACACTTCATTTGACACACCCATGGGATATGTCTTGGAAATTAACAAACTCATTACAAACCATCGTGAGGGATTTAAATATAAGATAACTATGTATAACCTAGTATAAACAAAAGGATTCATAGATTAAGGAAGAAGGTGTCATGATTTAGACATCATGTAAGTAACATTTCAATATTATATGGTTTTCCAATATGATTATCATTTCTTACACAACTCTTTTTGGTTTTATTCAATGTTTGGGATCCAAAGTAATCGTGTTTACTCTAATTTTAATGGAAAATGAGATGATTATCCTCCTAAAAAACCAAATCATATGGGAACTAGAATAAAAATTCTTATTGATATACTACAACAAATTTCACAAGATATGAATCATGTTTAACATCCAAATGAGAAAATAAAGCAACAACATTATATTATGTCCTTCATGAGGTAGAATCTGCATTCTCTTAGTGGTTCTATATATGCATTATTTTCTTAGAAATGTATTAGTACCACTGAAAAGATATTTTCCATTATTCAATATTTAGAGCATGAAAAATTCATTTTAGTAACTTATCATTTTGAATCTTAATATTATCATTGGTGTAATATTATTAAGAAAATTATGGAACAAGAAGAAATTGAATTTATGGAATATTAATAGTTTAAGGGGGTATTTTCAGTAAGTACTATTGGATCTTGAATATACAGATTATACACAAGAGGGGGGTGAATTGTGTCTTTCAGATTTTTTTCGTTAACTCTTCAATTGAACAAGTTCTATCCTCTATGATTTATCAGATTTGATCATGTAGAGGAAATAAATAAAAGTAGGGAAACAAATATGTATAGTGGTTCGGGGAAGAGAAGGCCCCTAGTCCACTCCACTAACACTCAACAGCACAAGCTTAGTGATTTTCATTATCTAGACCTTGTTTCAATAGATCAGTCCACAACTGAATACAGGCAGTTGAAACCTTTACAATCCAAGGCAAAACAAATCCTTCTGGTTCAAACACGAACCTACACAGCTTAGAACGAGAAGCTGGTTACTCAAGAATAAAAAGAATTTCAGAAAGAATATTTTCCAGATGATCTCCACAATTACAACAGAATGCAATTGACAGCAGATGGATCATCGTCTCTAGAAATATTAATTTTCAAGTCAAATCAGTTATGAGTCGATCCTGTTGTAATAGATATAAAGATATAGTTCACAACTTCAACAGTAGTAGATCCATAGTAGATATTCGATGCAGAACAAGTGAATCTCCTATCGTGTTCCTTCGTCTTAATTGAACAGAGCTTTGACGCTCCTTTTTGAATCTGCAGATCAACGTGATTTTTTTGTAGCCTGTCTTTTCCACACTTAAAAAAATTGATCACCATTGTCCCGTATATATATGGTGTTTTTTCAGAGAGAACATATATAATAAAGCTGAGAATATCTCCTGCACATTTGGATCCATAAAAGTCACCTTCTAATTCGCGATATTCAAAAATTTGGACTTACAAAGTAGTCATAACTTCCATGAAAACTCGGCATAAAAATCTCCTTTTAATTAGATCTTTAATCCAATAATAAAACAGATTTGAATCGGTCAAAGTATTACTTTAAAAACGACTTTAAATCCAGCTTGAAATCCGCCCAATAATCATCTTGCTAATCGTTACATAAAAATATCGTCTTTCAAAACTTTCTGACACCAAACGTAAGGTTGATGATGTGGCCTCCAAACGTAGGGTTGATAATATAGTTTTCAAACACAAGGTTGACAATATAAGGTTGATCTTAAACGTAGGGTTGATCATCCATACTTTTTCTTCAACTCTCAAACATACGTCAAAAGATCCATACTTTTACTTGATCCATTCTTTTCCAAGAACATATGGTTTTTTACAAAAGTAAGGTTGATGAACCATACTTTTGAGAAACAAACGTAACGTTTAGTATTTACATATGATTCTCCTTCCATACTTTACTGATAACCAAAATGTAAGGTTCCTTCTTAACGTAAGGTTCTTCTTCCATACTTTGCTGAAAACGTATGGTTGTTTAACCATACTTTTCTGTTATCTCAAAAATGATACATGTTTTTCATCCTTACGCTACGTTTATCCACGTAGGGTATGAACTGTGATTCCAGGATGTGCTTAAAGCAGATTCCGAATAAGTAAGGTATGAACAGTGATACCAGGATGCGCTTAAAGCATATTCCGAACAAGTAATAAATTCTCATTATTTCAAGAGTAAAATAAATTAATAAATTCCTACAAAATACTAAATAAAATCATTAGAAAATAATTAAGGGTATTTGTGATCATCAAAATTATCATAAAGGGACAGAGTATTATTTTCAATAATCTCCCCCTTAAAATAACATTATTATGTATTGTTGAAAAAAATAATTTTCTCAATAATATCCCCCTTTTTGATGATCACAAAACCCATAAGATAATAAATCAAATTAAATGAAATTAACTCTGAAAATTAGTTACATAATGTTTTAGAATTTTTAGAGAATAAAACAATATTTTAATTTTAGCAAAATAAATAAAATTTTCAATAAACAAAAAAAATTCCCCGCCTGAAAAAAAAAATTAAATTTTCTTTCCAAATGTCTTTCTTTGAATAAACAAGGCTTTTTAAAATAAAATGTTACATTTATCCAAATTTCTCCCCCTTTTTGTAATATCAAAAAGAATGATAAATTAAGTATTTGAACACATTTAATGTTGCACTGAACTATAGGTAAAGGTTATTATCAACTATTTATTAATAATTAACTCTAGAGTACTGGCATATCAAAAATAAATACAGTAAAATAAATAGAAAGGAAGAAATGGATTTTCATTAAAAATGAAAAATATATACAAGTATAAGAAACACAGGAATCAAGATTTGGGAAAGATAGGCAATAGGTTCTATCTCCTATGGATTGCAGACATGATTTCTGTGAACTATTCCCTGAGTCTCTTCATTATCCCATATCCAAGTTTGATAATGAGCTCTCTATTCTCTTGAGTCATTTGAATATCCTCGATTAAATTGACTCTAAAAAATTCATGCATCCATTCTTCTTTTTTGATAAACACTGACAGCTTCTATGACATCTGATTTAACAGATTTTTGATTGGTGGCTCACTAGATATCAGTTGATCCACTAAAAATTTCTGATTGTCCAGTAACACTGATAATGGAGCATTGTTACATTGAATATCTTTCAATCAGTCATTCATGTTGCTCATCGCGGCTGTGATGGCTTGAAATATTCGGATTAAATCAGGTGAAGTACCTGATCCACTAACAGCACTATTTTCAACTGATGCAAATTGGTTCTCCATAAACAACTTCAGATCTGATAAATCTGTCTTCATAACCATTTCAGATTTCAAATTTACAACTGCATTCAGCATATCCTCTTTAAACATTTCAACTTCTTTCCTTGAGATTGTACTCTCTTTTATCTTTTGAAATCTCAATTGTTCAAAGGTTAAGGAATTTCTCAGTGTGACATTCTCAGATTCTAACTGAGACACCTTTTTATACAGTTCTTCAACTTCTTTATTCCTTGAATCAGAGGCACCCTATGCTTGATTCGCATTCTCAGGCTTTGGATGATGCAGCAGTACCAAAGGTAATGATTCAGCATCAGATTTCTCTTTTTGTTTGTCCAGAGTAGGTTGGTCCACAGATTTTTCCTTAGAGTTCACAGACTCCTCCACAGAAAAATCCTCTTGAATTACTTCTATGTGAGCTTCAGAAGCATGCTCTCCACAAACATCATCATCTTGGCCTTCCACTAGATTTTCGAGAACAGCATATTCAGATTTTTCCTGAGGTTTGGCCCCTTTCCCACCAGGCACTACCTCTTTATCTTGATTCTATTGAAGTGTAACTTCAACATCAGCTACAATATGTTCCTGGTTCTTCCTTTAAGATTCTTCTTGAGCTCCTGATCCCTCTACTGGTGTTTTCCTTTCACTAACAACTCCAATGGTCTTATCAATAATAGCTTCTCTTACAAAAGAATAAGAAAATAAAGCTTTTGTTGTTGTTTCCAATGTAGGGGAAGTAATTTACTCATTAATAGCTCTAGTTCTTCGAGATTGAAGTCCTTTTTAACTTCTTTCTTCTTCAGCATATTCCACTTCAAATTGGATCCTTCTTGCTATATTGCTAACTCTTCATTCAGCCTGTCCCTCCTTGGACTTAGCAGGTTGATCCTGAGCACTCTCTAAGTCTTCCTCAGCTCCTACTGGCAAGATTATTCCTTTAATGGTGCTCCATAAGTATCCAATCTTCCTCAATGTTCCAGCATTAAACATATTACTATGATGACAGTGTACTCGGGCATCCACTAATCTCACCATGTCTTTCTTAAGCAACAGTTTAGAAATAAATCGACCGAAAGGATAAAAGTTCATCCGAGCGTCACTTTGGCAACAGTAATTGAGGTACCTGACCATGTACCTTGGGAAGTTTAACATGATATCACTTAACAAAAGATACATTATGCACATATCAGGGTACAAAATCTTTTTCATTTCTACCATTCTGGGAGTTATTCCTATCTGAACAAATTTAAGCAGGATCTTCTGATCTAGTTCTAAATCTTTCACCATCATTTTCTTAATAGTAGATTTTCCAAACAAAAAAGACATAATATCCACGGATTTGTGAAAAGCATCTCCTATATTTTTCAAATCAAAAAAACTCCCTCATGAGGGCAGTTGAGAATCTGACCAATTTCGACTGATGAGATTGAGAAATACCTATACTCTATTTTAGCCATCATACTATCCTCAGTATTCCCCAGACTAAACTGTACAGATTTGAAGAAGTATCTAAGTTCTACCTCATATAGAAATTCTATATTTTCACTGTTGAATGTCTGTTCAAGGTTCTGAAATGATAGAGCTTATTTCAACAGTAGATTTATCTGAAATAACCAGTCGAGATCGATTACCGTGTCTTTTAAGATTTTTCTTCCTTCTGTGTGTTGTCTCTTGACATTGCTTGGCTCGGCATCACTGGCTCTTTTAGTTCTTGCCATCTCTCTAGGAATCTCTGAAGGTTTGAAGGTTAGGGTTTCAGAGGTTTGAAGATTAGGGTTCACGAGCAGAGGTGCGGTTTGCAGATTCGAAAAGCTTTCGATGGAAATGAAGCAGTTTAGAAGTCGAAAGGGTTTCTGACAACCTTGATTACCATATTTTTAATAATCATTACATATATAAAAAATAATTAAAATAGGTTACGCGGATAAAAGAAAATTATTCTATTTTAAAAAAATATCAATTAATTAATTAAGCGGAATAAAAAAACATTGTGAAATAAAATTTTATTTAAAAACAAATAAACCTAGATCCCCCTTAATAAAATCAAACCTTTTTGTGGGTAGTGGTTTAGTAAAAATATCTGCTAATTGAATTTCTATATTTATAAATTATAAAAATATATCCTTTTTAATAACATGATATCTTAAAAAGTGATTCCTTATATCAATGTGCTTAGTTCTAGAATGACTAATAGGATTTTTTTTTTGAAATATTAATTTCACTTGTATTATAACATAAAATAGGTGTATTATTAAAATTCAATCTAAATTCCATAAGAGTGTTTTTCATCCACAACACATGTGCACAGCAACTGCCAGTAGAAACATATTCTGCCTCGACTGTTGACAAGGAAACTGAATGTTGTTTCTTACAAGACCATGACACTAAAGACTATCCTAAAAAGTTACATGTTCATGATGTGCTTTTTCTATCTAACCTACAACTTCCAAAGTCAGCATCTGAATATGAAATCAAATTAAAATCAGAATTTTTAGGATAAAGATGTGATTGAAAAATAGTTCTTTTTAAATATCTAAAAATTATTTTAACAGCAGTTAGATGATATTCTTTAGGATTTGATTGAAATCTAGCACAAAGACATACTGAATACATTATATCTGGCCTGCTAGCAGTAAGATATAATAAACTACCAATCATACCTCTATATAACTTGTTGTCAACTGATTTTCTAGTTTCTTCCAAATCATGTTTTATATTAGTACAGATTTGATTTGTAAATGTCTTGTTGTTTTCAAGTCCAAATTTCTTAAGTAAATCAGTAATGTATTTGCTTTGATTCAAAACATTTCCAAAATATTTTTGATAAATTTGAAGTCCTAAGAAGAAATTTAGTTCTCCCATCATACTCATTTAAAATTCTTTTGGCATTAACTTTAAAAACTCATGACAAAGGGTTTTGTTAGTTGATCCAAAAATTACATCATCAATATAAATTTGAACCAATAAATCATTATTTTTTACAGTTTTCTTAAAGAGTTTTGGGTCTTCCATTCCAACAGTAAAATCATTTTTCAAAAGAAAAGAACTTAATCTTTCATACCAAGCTCTAGGTTCTTGTTTTACGGCCATAAAGAGCTTTAGTAAGTTTGAAAATAGAATCTGGTTTTTGAGAATTTTCAAAACCAGGAGGTTTCTCAACATAAACTTCCTCCATTAAATAACCATTTAAAAAGGCAGATTTAACATCCATCTGAAATAATTTAAAATTAATATAAGATGCATAGGAAAAAAGGATTCTAGAGTCTTCTAACCTATTTACAGGTGAAAAGGTCTCATCATAATCTATTACTTCTTTTTGATTGTATCCTTTAGCTACTAATCTTGCTTTTTTTAGTTATTGTTCCTTGGTCATCCTGTTTATTTCTAAAGACCCATTTGGTTCCTATTACTAGATAATTCTTAGGTCTTTCCACTAATTCCCAAACTTCATTTCTTTTAAAATGGATTAATTCATCTTGCATTTATATTACCCATCATTCATCATCTAAACCTTCTTCTATAGTCTTGGGTTCTTGTTGAGATAGGAAGGCAGAGAATTCCACTAGGTTTCCAATGTTTCTTCTAGTTTGAATTCTTGTATCTAAGTCACCTATCACAGTTTCTAAATGGAAATTCTTTAGGGTTCTAGACTATCTAGAAAAAACATTTAAAGGTTATTAAGTATCATGTTCCTCTGAACTGGACTGAATTTATTTTATATCATTTTCAAAATCATTATTTTAGTTCTCAAGTCTCATGTTATCATTAGAGTCATGTTCATCCATTTGATCTGTCCTTTTCTCAAAGGGATGAGATTCATCAAATCTCACATGAACTGATTCTTCAATAATCCTTAACTTCTTATTATATACTCTATATGCTTCGGAGGTATCATAATATCCAAAGAAAATACCTTCATCGGATTTTGGATCGAACTTACCAAGATTATCTTTGGTGTCCAAGATGTAAACCTTGCATCCAAAAACTTTTAAGTAATTTACTTTAGGTTTTCTATTATTCCATAGTTCATAGGGTGTCTTTTTCAAAATAGGTCAAATTAAAACTCTATTAATTATATAGCAATCTGTATTCACAGATTCTGCCCAAAAATATATAGGTAGGCTATATTCATTTAACATTATTCTAGTCATTTCTTGAATTGTTCTATTTCTCCTTTCTACAATCACATTCCTTTGAGGTGTTCTTGGTGCAGAAAAGGTATGTTTAATACCCATGTTTGAGCAAAAGTAATTAAATTCCTGATTCTCAAATTCTCCACCATGATCACTTCTCAATGAGATTATATTAAATCCTTTTTCATTTTGAACGATTTTCAGAAACTTTCAAATAAAGTAAAAGCTTCATTTTTAAATTTCAGAAAGAAAATCCATGTAAATCTTGAATAGTCATCAACTAAAACATATACATATAATTTACCAGTTAATCTTGCTACTCTTGAGGGTCCAAACAAATCCATATGAATAAGTTCTAGATGTTTAGATGTAGAAACATTATTAACAGATTTTAAGGATGATTTGTGTTGCTTTCCAAGTTGACATGCATCACAAAATCAGTCACTTTCAAATTTGAGACTAGGTAAATCAGAAACTAATTGTTTCTTAGATAACTTATTTAAAACATATATATTGCAATGTCCAAGTATCCTATGCCAAATTCAAGATTCACTTACTTTAGCAGTCAAACAGTTTACTTGTTGTTTACACAAGGAATTTAAATCCAAAGTATAGACATTTTCAGTTCTTGGTGCTTTAAATTTAAACATTTTATATTTAGAAATAGTACAGAAATTTTTAGTAAAATCAATAGTATATCCATCATCACAAAGTTGATAGATACTTATCATATTGTGTTTTAATCCTTGTACATAAAGTACTTTGTTGATTGAGACTGTTTTTGGATCTCCAATAGTTCCAATGCCAACGATTTTTCCTTTGGCATTGTCAACAAATGTGACATGTCCCCCTTCCTTTTGAGTGAGTGAAGAAAAATTCAATGAGTTTCCACTCATATGTCTTGAGCAGCCACTGTCTATGTACTATATATCTTTTCTTCTCTGGTGGCCTACTACCTGCAAAGACATTCAAACAAATTGTTTTGGTACCCATATTTTGTTGGGTCCATGGGTGTTAGCTAGTAATGATCTGGGTATCCATATTTGTTTTGTTCTTTTAAAATCATTTGAATCATATAATTCTTTTGAAATATAGGCTTTTTTAATACCACAAATTTGAGGCTGTCTTAAGAAATAGTTTTTAGCTATATGTACCTTTGTCCCACAAAATTACAATTAACCTTTTTAGAGCTAGGAACAAAATAATTTTTATATAGCTTAGGTTTTTCTCTTTTACTACCAATTCCAAATCTCTCCTTTTTAATGTCAGTTTTTCCAAAATTTCATTTAATGAATTCTCTCCTTTTGTAAAAACCAATGCAGTCTGTTTGTAAGATTCTACTTCATCCTGCAGTGTTTTTATTCTTAATTCAAAATTAATATAGTTAGTGTTAATCGAATGGTATTTATCAGTTAATTCCTTATGTTGTTTCAACATTGTATCTCTTTCATCTGAAATGGATTTATGTTTATTTTTTAGTGACTTATGTTTCTTAAATAGTTAGTCATATTTTTCTTCAAGCATATTACAGTAGGCTGCAAGTTTTTCATTTCTGTAGCTTGATTCAGAATTTGATTCACTATTTGAGTCAGAGGAGTAATATGAGTGTACCTCATCAGTTTCTGCCATGAAACACATGTTTTCTTTTAGATTGAATTCTTCTTTCTCTGGTCTTGATTCCGGAGAGCTACTGGACTCTTCAGATACACTCCAAGTGACTTTCATATCTTTCTTGTTTTTCTGCTCATAGTCATTTCTTTTAAAGAATTTCTTCTTCTTTTCCTCCTTTAATTGTGGGAAATCTGGTCTGATATGCCTCATCTTCTTGCATTCATAGCATATTACTTCTTTATTATCTCTCTTAAAAGATTTTATGAAGCCTCTTTTCTTGCTGTAGAACTTTCTAAATTTCCTGTCTAACTGAGCTAGATCTTCATCTCAGTTTGATGAGTCCGAGCTCTCTGATTTAACTTCGACTTATCTATTCTTCAGCATTCTATTCTTTTGTTGTGAAGTTACTTTCAAGGTAGTATCTTCTCTTTTGATAAGCACTTTATATTCATTAGCCTAATCTTGCATTTCAGCTTTATACATCATCAGTGTACCAATCATCTCTCTCATGGTTAGATTTTTGACAGGTGTGGATTTTATGATTGCAGCAGAGAATCCATTCCATCGAGTAGGAAGTACCCTTAGTACTTTTAATGCTTGATCATCCTGCTTGATAGGTTCTCCAAGAGCTATTATATTATTGACAATTTCTGTCAATCTCCCATTCATTTGGGTAATTATTTCTCCTTCAAACATTCTGAAAGTTTCAAATTTCAGTTTTGCAGTTGCATATCTCATTTTTCTCACGTTGTCTGTTCCTTCATATGCCACAACTATTATTTTCCACATCTCATATGTTGTTGGGCACTGAGATACTCTGTTAAATTCATCTGATCCTAGACTTCAGATGATTGCATTCATATCCTTCGAATTCATATCATACTCTGCCTCTGTAGCAGCGCTCCATGTCTCAGGATTTAAAGAAATTTCATAAGGAGTCAGAATCTTTGAATAGACTTTATATCCGAGGTTTTTCAGATATATTATCATGTGCGATTTCCAGTAGCCATAGTTGTCTCCATTGAAATATGGTGCTCTGACCATTTCCATACCTTCTCTTGTATCAGTCATGATGCTCTGTTATAATCTTTAAATGCTTCTAGAATGCTAAGGCTCTATCAGAAGCTCCACCTTTGATACCAATTGTTGGATCTTGAATATACAAATTATACACAAGAGTGGGTGAATTGTGTCTTTCAGATTTTTTCGTTAACTCTTCAATTGAACAAGTTCTCTCCTCTATGCATTATCATATTTGATCATGTAGTGGAAATAAATAAAATTAGGGACAAAAATATGTATAGTGGTTCGGGGAACAGATGGCCCCTAGTCTACTCCACCAACGCTCAACTCCATTAGCTTGGTGATTTTCACTATCTGGTCCTCGTTTCAATAGACCGGTCCACAACTGAATACAGGTAGTTGACACCTTTACAATCCAAGGAAAAACAAATCCTTATGGTTCAAACAAGAACCTACATATCTTAGAACGAGAAGCTGGTTACTCAAGAATAAAAATAATTTCAGAAATAATCTTTTCCATATGATCTCCACAATTACAACAGAATGCAATTGAAAGCAGATGGATCATCATCTCTAGAAATATTGATTTTCAAGTCGAAGCAATTCTGAGTCGATCCAGGTTGCAATAGATATAATGATATAGTTCAAAACTTCAATAGTAGTAGATCCACAGTAGATATTCTATGCAGAACAAGTGAATCTTCTATCGATTTCCTTCTTCTTAATTGAACAGTGCTTTGATGCTCCTTTTTGAATCAGCAGATCAACCCGATTTTTTTGCAGTCTCTATTTTCCACACTTAAAAAAAAATTGACCACCACTCTCCCATATATATATGGTGTTTTTTCAGAGAGAACATATATAATAAAGTTGAGCATATATCATGCACATTTAGATCCATAAAAGTCTCCTTCTGATTCATGATATTCAAAAATTTGAACTTACAGAGTAGTCGTAACTTCCCTAAAAACTTGGCATAAAAAGTTCCTTTTAATTTGATCTTTAATCCAATAATAAAACGGCTTTGAATCGGTCAAATTCGTACTTTAAAAACCACTTTAAATCCTGCTTGAAATCTGCCCAATAATCATCTTGCTGACCGTTGCATAAAAATATCGTCTTTCAAAACATTCTGACGCCAAACGTAAGGTTGATGACATGGCCTCCAAACGTAGGTTTGATAAAATAGTCTTCAAACGTAAGGTTGACAATGTAAGGTTGATCATAAACGTAGGGTTGATCATCCGTACTTTTTCTCCAACTCTCAAACGTATAGAAAAAGATCCATACTTTTACTTGATCCATACTTTTCCACGAACGTATGGTTGTTTACAAAAGTAAGGTTGATGAATCATACTTTTGGGAAACAAACTTAATGTTTAGTACTTACATACGGTTCTCCTTCCATACATTGCTGATAACCAAAACGTAAGGTTCCTTCCAAACGTAAGGTTCTTCTTCCATACTTTGCTGAAAATGTATGGTTGTTTAACCATACGTTTCTCTTATCTCAAAAAGTATACACAATTTTCATCCTTATGCTATGTTTATCCACATAGGGTATGAACAGTGATTTTAGGATGCGCTTAAAGCAGATTCCGAATAAGTAAGGTATGAACAGTGATTCCAGGACGCGGTTAAAGTAGATTCCAAACAAGTAATAAATTATCGTTATTTAAGGAGTAAAATAAATTAATAAATTCCTTCAAAATATTAAATAAAATCATTAGAAAATAATTAAGGGTATTTGTGAGCATCAAAATTATCATAAAGTGACAGAGTATTATTTTCAAAAATCTCCCCCTTTAAATAACATTATTTTGTATTGTTGAAAACAATAATTTGCACAATAAGTAATTCCCTCATATTCAATGAAAAAAAGGATAATTTATTCCTTAAGATTAATTAAAATGGTGATGAATGTATTGGTACCTATGAATGTATTTTTAAAATACTTTCAAGGTATACTTCTGGATTGATCATCAACCCTGAAAGAAAAATTGATCAATTATTTGGTGTTCTGATACAAAGCCTCCAAAATTCCTTGGCTATAAGAGACTTTAGTAGTTATCAATAAATCTTTCATTGTGAACTGAAGGTTGAAATGGAAATTATATATTCCCACCATTCCTATGGGTTTTATAATAATAGAAATATAGAGTCTCCTAATAACTCAAATTGAGGAAAGAAATTCTATGAATCTTTGTGCCAAAAATATGGAAAGAAGAATCAAGTGATTTTATTGAATGGATCTTGGTGGTGTTTTCAATGTGGAAAGGTAGATCATAAAGTATTTTAATGTCAACGTGTGATTGATGGGATAGTTAATGAAATGGAGGAGAAGATAAAGACTACTAATGCACCACCCACACTCCAATGTATCAAGTGTAAGGATTTTGGGTATTATGCAAATCAATTCCGCAATCCAATGGATTATATAGATGATATTCCTCAATAAACACAAGGACAAAGGATAAAGGGAAATCTTGTGTAATCACAATAGATGAAGTGAATCATGATAATTAGAGCACACTTATCCTCTCTTAATCGTGTAATTTCATGTTTGATTTTGTATGAATAATCCCTGTGAAAATATTATTGTTCATCCTTTAGTGAAATTTCATGTGATTATCTCTATATACATATATTATTGAATAATAAAATCACATTTCATATTTTATCCATACAACGATAGACCCAGGTTTCCAATTAAAATTTTTTTGGAATATAATAAGATCTTTTTTAAGGAATATGGGGTGAATTATATTTTGGAAGGGTTATAAGGTTAACCATTTATGTAATTTTTTGAGTTTAAATTTGAATGATATTTTGGATATTAATATATTAATTTACCATATGATGATTTATTCATATTGGATATCCTTTATTAACTATTTTTATTTCATAAATGGAATTAATTAACTTTCTATTTATGGATCTTATGACCCGTTTGTTCTTCAGGCATAACAAATTCACTTTTATTTTTGGAGTAAGAGATGAAGTGGAAATTGATTAAGGAAAAACCAAAGATTGAGATTTTTCATACAAATTGGAATGAAATCAATTATGTATATCTCATTGTGAAAATAATTAAACTTTAAGAAATGGATCTTTAAATAAAATTTGGTCCTTAATGATATCAATGACCTTTTGATGCCTAATTGAGTTGTGGTTTTATGGAAATTAACCATCTATATATCACCCACTTTCTTATGATCACTGATCTCTATCACTCTTTATAATTATTTATGTTTTTATCCCATGTCCAAATCTTCACTTCCCACCCATGTTCTTTTATGTGCAATCCTCATTATGAGTTACTTTGGATAACTGTTATGTTTCCAACTTTCCCTCTTTAAAAGAAGTTTTAGTATTCATTTTTATGTGATGTGGGTTTCAATTAAAGAATTTTAAAATGTTAAACCATTGATTACCCCTAAAATTTTGAGGTAAAATTCATTTTAATGGGGGTATAATTTAACTCCCCTCCTTTTTATAAATTATTTTTTCTAATAAATTAAAATTCTTTGATGGCTTGCATTGCAGGTTACACTAAGTTAAGTTTGCATTATACAAAACACCAAGTTAATCTTACAGTACATATAATGATAATTTTATCTTCAGATACATACAACAATGAGTTTTTATTAGATTGTGTTACTTGAAATACCATGTTTATATTATATTACATACAACACTGATCTTAGCATGTGTTACATGGAACACTGAGTTTAAACGAAACATAACATATTATTAAAATATTATTATAGTTTTCAACTATACATTAGAAAGACATTTATAAAAGGGATTAACTTAATTATGAAAATATTTTTAATTCATGTTTCTAAAAGGAATTATTTGGTAACCAACTAATTATAAATCAAGGTATTAACTGTTTGAAAATAAAGAAATTCTTTTTCTGAAAAAATATTTTTCTTTGCACAATCATGTTTTATATCAATAAATTAAGAAAAACACTTTTGATGAATGATTTTCATGAAGTTTATATATTATATTTAAATAAAATATTTAACATTCATTTTATTTGTTTTCTATACATAAGATAAGAATAAATACAATTTTATGCATAAAAAGATATATTTTTCTAAAAGAAATTTTTACAACCATTTAATGGCGCACTTATTTTAAAACTAAATTTTGACACATTTATAAATTATATTTGAAAAAATAAAATTCATTTTTGAAATTTTAGCATCAAAATTATCTTAGGATGTTTTTTTATTTTTTCTGAGAAGTTTCATTTTGTGATGAATAGTTAAAATCTAAACATTAATTGAAATTTTCCATTTTTTTGAATTGTTTAAAAAGTTAAATAATGTTTTAAATTGTTTTTAAAGTATAATTATATAAAATATAAATATATTGATCTAATTTATGACATTTTAATAAATTTTACTTTGAAATAGGATATAAAAACATTTCAAACTTTTGAGAATTTTCACTTTATAACCCTATTGTCTCGTCCCTTCTGTGGGATTAATTTTAAATTAATTTTTGAAACTTTGTAATTATAATTTGGTAAAATGGATTCATTATTTTGAATATATATATATATATATATTATTCATAATTCATAATAAGTTCCAATTCATTTTTTACCAAAATTATTAGTGATAATAGTTTAAATTTTTTGTAACAATTAAGATAAAAACGAGCTTAGCATGGAACTAAACATTAAACTTAAGGGGTCAAATAACCTATAAACATGTAAAAAACCCATTTTATGGAAATATTTCAAAAATATACCCTATTTTTCCTAAAAATATCTTTTTAGACACATGAGGTAAGGGAGGCCTCCCAATAGTGTTTACCTTTTTAGTATTTACAAGAATGTCACTCCTCCTCCACTATAAAAGGGAACTCACTTTAACCACTTCTTTACACCTCTCAAACCATTTAGATAAAAAAACATAAACAAATAAATTACATGATTCCCTAATCTGATACTATAATCCTTAATTTGGATATAAATCCATCCAATGAAGTCCTTTAGTGAAAACCAAAAGGAGATATCCAAATAAGAGGTAATGTTCATCAACAAACGTTTTTATATTATTTCTTCCTCAAAACACTTAAATTATTTTTAAATCACAATTATATAATAACCTTAGTATATTAAATATAATTATTTTTTGTGATGTTAAGATTATAGCCTACAAATTAACACACTTCTATCAAATGGGATACACATTCATAATTTATATTTATGGCGGACTACCACCTAGCGAACGGATGTTGTTCATTCTTCCACTATCACCTTTAAAGGTTGCGAATAATGATGGATTTATAGTTTAAATATTATATATATGATATTTATGATTTTATTAAGCTTCTTTAATTTTTATATAACAGATACCTTTTTGCTTTCCATTTTTTGGGAATATGATAACATTGTTTGTATGTACGGTCAACTGTTGCCTTACGAAGCAATGTGAGTCGTTTGTTCTTTACATGGATTATATTAAGGATAGTTTTAAAATAAATATGTGATATATATATATATGATATAATAATGCTATTGGCATGATAATATATATTTTCTTTTCTTTTCTTTATTTCGATATAATAAGAAAATTGAAACAATGTTCATGTGTACATACGGCCTACCGTCTCCATGAACTGTATATTTCATTTACTATTTATATATTTTATAGATTATTATAAATAAATATATAATGAAAATATATGTGTATTATATCATGGTTTATATTATTTAAATTAGTAAATCATGATCAATGTAAAAGTACCAAAAATAAAAATTCAAGACATATATGAAAAACAAAGCGGCTATTACCCAAAACATACACTACTTGAATTAGTGGTATTTGCGACGGGTTATTTTTGATGGAATCCCGTCACAAATAGGCATTAGTGACAGGGCCCCATTGCAACTAGTCCGTTGTAGAAAACGGCGTTACAATTATTATTTTTTGCGACGGGCCCGTCACAAAAAATAGTATCTGCGACGGGAAAGGGCCTCGTCGCTAATAATATTATAATTATATAAATTATATATATATATATATAACTTTTGTGATGGACCATCACAAATACTATTTTTGATGGGGAAGTTCCCCATCCCAACTAATCCTTCGATTATATACATTATATATATAACCTTTTGCGACGGGCCTGTCGCATATATGATTTGTGATGGGCATGTCCTCGTGTCGCAAATACTATTAATAAAAAATTATATTTAGATTATTTTCGATGGGAGCCTGTTGTAAAATGTCCCATTAGAAATACTAAAATTAATAAAATAATTATTTAATAAAATTATGATTAATGAAAAAATTATATTAATATTATTAAAAAAAATAAAAAAAAAATATTATTAGTAAAATAAATAGACATTAAAAACTAAATACAAAAAAATATATTTAATAAAAATATGATTAATAAAAAATTAATATTAATTTTATTAAAATAATAAAAAACTAAAAAATTATTACAATTCTCAATATTTAAAAAAAATATATAAAAACATAAAATCTTATTATTATTAGTATAATAAAAAAAATTAGAAAATATAATACTAATAATTAATAATAAAATATTAAAAATAAAAAAATATATATGCAATATTTGTACCAATATAAAATACAGAAACATCAAATATGACATATTACAATAAATCTTAAATTCAAATATTTTTAATATAAAAAACAAATCACTGGGGGTCATCTTCTGGAGGAGGTGAAAGAGCTGTAGGAGATGGTAGATTAAACTTCATCCCTAAACAATGAGTCAGATGGTGCATGTACTTCATCTTCTCGTGGTGCTGCTACTACCATCGACGCATCTCCTCCTCATGTTGTTGTTGCTTCTGCTGTTTTCGCCGACACATCTCTTCATGTTGCTTCTAAAAACTCTCTATAAGCTCAAACTGAGTTCGGAACTTCTCTAGATACTGTGAGGCAGAAGATGATGCCTCTCCACGAGCTCCTCTCGAGCAGGATGCTAATATCGCAGTAGTACCATAATATGTACTAGGAGTCAAATGAGAGCCGATACCAACTACTCGGCCCTTCTCAAAGCCATACTGTGTCGCCCGAATCCATGCCGCCTCATCAAAATGGGGGGCACTGGTATGCTCAGTCATCTCATCCTGACTCTCAGCCTATGTCTAAGAGGTCGCAGCCTCATATGACTCCTTTAATTCTAATTTGAAATTAAAGTGGTTAAAATATTATATGCAATTAATTTTCCAACTGAAAAAATAATACTAACCACAATCTGACGCTGGTGATCACCTCTAATCTCTCCAGTGGCTGGATCACTGTACATCCTCTGATAAACGTTGAACTCCATAATTTTGGGATTCTTGAATGCCTACAGAAATATAAATAAAAATATTTAATGTTATATAAAATATTTACAAAATATACTTACCAGATGCTATATGTGTACTGAATATACGGCTACCAGCTCGATGTGTCACCTCATGTCTCCCCTGGTTCTGCCATCCCACTGAAGATCTCCTCTGAAATCCACCACCCAACCAGTGTAAACATAATACATCCCAAACATGAGATGAAATGTACTTTGGTTAGTGGGCTCTACATGACTCATTAAATTCTATCACTCATGCTTTCTTAATGGTTATTCTTCTCAAATTGTGCAAAAACCGATGGAAACGGTCATGCATAGACACCTATCATGCCATGTGGATAGCGTCATGCATGTTATCATCAATGGGATACCATAAACCCTAAAATTAATTTATAATATCAAGTTATTAATAAAATAAATTCCAAAATAAATATTATTTATTTATGTACCAGCCAATGATCGAACATGTCACACTACACATCAATGGGAATCTATTCCCATGTGATCCATGGTTGAGAAAAATAATTGTGAAAAATAGTGCTCCCATGTCCAAAGCTACATGAGAAAAAATGTGAAAAAAAAATAAATAATCAAATAATTAGTATATATATATAAATAAATTAATGAAATCTAACTAAAATATACAGGTTATTATACCTCTGTGTACGTGGATCAAAGCCCATACGTGGATTTCGCTTGAGGATAGGGTCAGGAATCATCAATCACGCAAGACTACACCCCCTCCACGTACCCCCTGAACTGTTAGTAGGCTGCGGGTCAGATGGTCCACAATCCCCCTCCTCCAAAGGTAGATCAGCCTCATGTAACTCGCGAAATAGATCAAGATCTATCTGAAACACAAAATGATTATTGTTAGAAAATAGTTGAAAATAACTATTATATATAGATATATATTAGTTATGATTATAACTAGCATTTAACTGTTTCATTGTCCATCTTCATCCTTATCTCGATAGTTGTTCATGTCAATGTCTTCATCTTCCTCCTCAGCATCATTAATATCCATATGAGTTTTAGTTTCATCATCTCTTGTCATTTCAAATTCATTTGTAGCATAATTAACATCTTCATCATCATCGATCCTTAATTATTTAGTTTCATCATCAATATTCATGTTTCTTTGTAAAAAAGATGGATTTTGAGCAGTTTATTGAAAATTTTCTATTTCTTCTACTTCAGTGGAACCACATTTAGTTTGATTAAACTGATTTTCCTGAGATTTCATTTTTATTATGCTCCACCAATCACTCAAGTCTCTTGAAGTAGCACAGTACTTTGCATAATAAATTTGATGTGCCTTTTGAGACAGTAAAAATGGTTCATTTACTATAAGAATACTTTTATATTTAATATTGACGATTCCATGAGTTGGATAAACATGCAAGCCTCTATCAGTATCTAACCACCGATATTTAAACATCGTTATATAATTCTGTCATAGATAACACAGCTCAATAATTTCTTCCAGAATACCATAAAATTCAACTTCATTTTCTATTTATTGTGATCCTCTCAAGCAAAATCCATTATTCATTGTTTTTTTGGGATTCCCCATATTCACATGTATGAAATCGAAAACCATTCACCACATATGCAATATAAGATTTAATCATTTTGGATGGTGGGTTACTCAATATATACAGTCACTTATCAATTTTTTCACCATGTTGAGACACCGGAAAATTTTAAAAATAATTATTAATATAATAAATAATAAACAGAATTGATATTAAACCATCAATAATTTATGTTACCAGTTTTTGAAACCATTGAGAAATTTCTTTTTCTGTGTTCTTTAAGAGAAGCTGCTACAATTTGTTGAAGTTGTTTCTTGATATGATTATCATTTAACCTAATAATAAAATAAGCTTAGATACTATAACATAAATTATAAAATAAGTGATATAAGCACTCAGAGTATAAATTATTTCATTTCTTCACATTTGAGCAGAACATATGTTTGAGTTATGTGATGTTCATCATCTGAAATCCATCGTTCATGAACTCCACCAAAACCAATATTTGGCTGATTAAAAACTGATAATTGATTATACATTTCATCATTAACATTCCCCTCATTTCATCCCATGCGATTTTGTTTTGAGGGATATTGATATTCAAAATAATGAGAGCAGAAAAAAGCAATTTCCTCTTGTAAATAAGCTTCAGCAGTTGAGCCTTCAATTGATGCTTTGTTACGTAATTTTTTTTAATTTATACATGAATCTCTCAAATGGGTACATCCATCGAAACTATACTAGACCTCCACATTTAGCTTTATGTAGAAAATATAATATCATATGTTCCATTGAGTCAAAGAAAGTTAGAGGAAATATTTTTTCCAATTTACATATAATTATAGTAACATCTTCTTCCATTTTTCTTAGTGCATCATAGTTTGTTTTCACTACACAAATGTCTTGAAAAAAATATGATCTGTCTATTATCAAATCCCAAATAATAGAATTCAACAAACCTCTGAATCCAATTTTATAATTCTTTCCATTATAACATGACAATCATGACTTTTTAATCCGGTAATATACCCATTCTTAACACATCTTCCCAAATTGGGATCATAGCCATCTAGAAGCCTCAAATATGTAATCCAATGTCAAAATAGTAAGTGAATCTCTTTGGATAGTGTATAAGCTGCTTTTGGATTCATTAACCTCTGTGATATGACATTTTAAAATAGTTCATGTTCTGATCACCTGTAAATTTGGGAAAGATCTAATTGTGCCTTTATAGTATCTTTGGTCTTACCTGGTGTATCCAAAACTGTATGAACTAAATTTTCAAAATAGCTCTTCTCAATATGCAAGAAATACAACATGTGGCGGACCAACAAATCAGACCAATATGTATTATCCCAAAAAATTCTTTGTTTTATCCAATTATGTTCTTCCAAATAGCCATTAATTTTTTGTTGGTTTACTGTTGGCCCAAATGTGATGGCAGGTAATGAAAATACAACTGATTTTAAATTTGTACCTGAGATCATTTGTGGAGGTTCATCCCATTCAATTGTACCTTTTCTAAAATGAGATTTGTTCCTCCAAAAAGGATGATTGGTTGGAAGAAATCTGCGGTGAAAGTCAAAATAGTAAGGTTTTTTTCATTGATGAGCATAAAGGATTTGTTGTCTTCCATACAGTAAGGACATGATTTTGGACCATGTGTACTCTAGCCAGATAACATTTTATATGTAGTGAAGTCACTAATCATCCAAATCAATGTAGCTTTTAATATGAAATATTATTTCGCAGCAACATCATATGTACTAACACTATCACTCCAAAATGCATTTAACTCATCAATCAATGGTTTCAAATAAACTTCAACATTCTTTTTTAGATGTCCTGGGATTAATAAGGTCAAAAAGATATAGAGATCCTTCATCAACATCCACGGAGGTAAATTGTACGAAATTATAAATATAGGCCAAAAACAATACTAACTACAATAAGAACCAAACATATAGAACCCATCAGTAGAAATACTCAATCACACGTTTCAGGCTTCTAAAGTTGAAGATGGATGCATACAGTCAAAATGTTTCTATTAATCACCATCAGATGGATAATTCAAGATTTTATCAGTTTAAATCTTGGTTTTGTGCCCTGACATCATTGACGCTTTGTTCTGAGATATACATAAATGTTGAAACCTAGGTGTAAGGGGGGAATATCTCAACTGTTTTACTAGAATCATTCCAGAAATCCCTGGTTGAGCTTCTTTATACATCGATTATCCACATGTGGGAAAACTATCCAACGAATAATTTTCACTAGAATATAAGATACATTCATTCAGAAATGAATGAATCTTCTTATAAATAAGGCTCAGATTATGAACCAGCCTCTTACTCTCATTGTAATTTATAGCCAACACATTTCCTTCAGGTAATAGTGTTTTAACAAAAGAAAATATCTGATCAAACAGTTGTTTGACATTGCATTATCTGATTTAATAGACATAAATTTTGCAACCACTTGTAATTTTCTTATCTTGAAACCAGGATATAATGCATCCTCATCAGACATCAACAACTCATAAAATTCAGATGGTTCCAACTCAGGAGTTAAATCAATATCATCTTGAGTTTCAGTTTGCTGAACAGATGGACCTTCAAAATCATGTACTAAATTTTAAAACTTGGATGGATCCGGAATCAAGTTATTAGTATCTTATCTATATCTTTGTTCTCCATGTTGATACCAAAAAACATAATCTGTTTGAAAATCAAACCACAAGAGATTACCCCCAACCTTGTCAAATGTGACAAACACTAACAGAGAAATTTTTTTACAAGGACACATTATTGTGCCTTCTGAAAACTATTGTGGTTTTGATTACGCAAATGATAATAAATATTCAACACCCACTATATATACAAGATTTAAACAAGAAGCGTTTGGATTTCTACACTGATTTATCCAAGCGCAATCATCTAATAATGATTTTTGTCGACTTCCTTGTTCCATATTTTTCTACAAAATATAAAATAATTACTATTTTTGAATAATTTGAAATTATTAAAACACAATATGAAAAAAAAGATAAATAATTACAACTACTTCTTAATAATTACCATTACTTTTAGGCGACACAATTTACAGTGGACTAATGGCTACTCTTTTGTCTGATGGCTCATTTACTTACAACTTTCTCATATATAAATCACAATAAATAATATGATCGAAGGTACGCATATTCATTCTTGTATGCATGAGAATGAATATGCATACCTCCGAGAAGATTCTTCGTTCTGATTTCTATGTGAGAAAGTTGTAAGTAAATGAGTCGTCAGACAAAAGAGCCCCCATTTCGTCAATGAATCGTCTTCTTGCAACTATCACCACCTGAACACATTATGAAAAATGTTCTCCTACGAATGAATATTCATACTCGTGCATACTAGATTGGATATGCATACGTAGAAGCATAATTTTTATAATGTTTTGAGTCGTTGAAAGTTGAAAGGAGAAGAGTCATCGAGCAAAAGGAGTTCCATCAATCCACTAGAAATTGTTCCAGGTTATTACAAGTTATTAAAATTTATTACAATTTATTTTCTTCCTAATTATTACTAATTTTTACTAATTTTTACTAATTGTGACTAATTGTTACTAATTGATTTTCTTCCTAATTGTTCTAAGTCTGTGAAAGTTGATTTTTTTCTTAATTGTTGCTAATTGTTACTAATTGTGACTAATTGTTACTAATTGTAACTAAGTGTCCCTAATTGTCCTTAATTTTCCCTAAGTGTCCCTAATTTTCCCAAAGTATCCCTAACCATCCATAAGTGTCCCTAAGTGTCCCTATTTGTCCCTCTTTGTCCCTGGTTGGCCTTGGTTGACCCTGGTTGTCCCTGGTTGTCCCTATTTGTCCCTGTTGGTCCATGTTGGCCCATGTTTGTCCCTTTTTATCCATATTTGTCTATGTTTGTCCCTGTTTGTCACTTTTTTTCTTATTTTCACTCTTTGTCACTCTTTTTCACTCTTTGTCACTCTTTGTCACTCCTTGTCACTCTTTGTCACTCTTTGTCACTCTGTGTCCCTCTTTGTCACTCTTGGTCACGCTTTGTCACTATTTCGAACTGTTTATTACTTTTTATTCTTATTTATTACTATTTATTTCTATTTATTCCTATTTAGTCATATTTATTCCTATTTATTCCTATTTATTCCTATTTATTCCTATTTATCCCAATTTATTCCCATTAATTTCTAATTATTCTTATTTATTCTTATTTATTCCTATTTATTCCTATTTATTCCTATTTATTCCTATTTATTCCTATTTATTCCTAGTTATTCCTATTTATTGTTAATTATTCCTAATTATTCCTAATTATTCCTATTTATTTTTATTTATTCTTAATTATTCCTATTTATTCCTATTTATTCTTTTTTATTCCTATGTATTCCTATATATTCCTATTTATTCCTATTTATTTCTATTTATTCCTATTTATTCTTACTTATTCCTATTTATTCCTATTTATTCCAATTTATTCCAATTTATTCCTATTTATTCCTATTTATTCCTATTTATTCTATTTATTCCTATTTATTCCTATTTATTCCTATTTATTCCTATTTATTCTTATTTATTCCTATTTATTCCTAATTATTAATATTTATTCATATTTATTCCTAATTATTCCTAATTATTCCTAATTATTTCTATTTATTCCTATTTATTCCTATTTATTCATATTTATTCTAATTTCTTCCAAATTATTCATAATTATTCCTATTTATTCCTATTTATTCCTATGTATTCATATTTATTCCTATCTATTCCAATGTATTCATATCTATTCATATCTATTCATATCTATTCATATTTATTCATATCTATTCCTATGTATTATTATTCAATCTTATTTATTCCTATTTATTCGTATTTATTCCTATTTATTCCTATTTATTCTTATTTATTCCTATTTATTCCTATTTATTCTTATTTATTCGTATTTATTCTTAATTATTCCTAATTATTCCTATTTATTCCTAATTATTCCTAATTCTTCCTAATTATTCCTGTTTATTCCTATTTATTCTTATTTATTCTTATTTATTCCTATTTATTCCTAATTATTCCTATTTATTCCTATTTATTTCTAATTATTCCTAATTATTCCTATTTATTCCTATTTATTCCCATTTATTCTTATTTATTCCTATTTATTCCTATTTATTCCAATTTATTCTTAATTATTCCTAATTATTCTTAATTATTTCTAATTATTCCTATTTGTTTCTAATTATTCCAAATTATTACTAATTATTACTAATAATTACTAATTTTTACTAATTTTTACTATTTATTACTAATTATTACTAATTATTACTATTTATTACTATTTATTACTATTTATTACTATTTATTACTATTTATTCCTATTTATTCCTATTTATTCCTATTTATATTTATTTATTCCTATTTATTCCAATTTATTACTATTTATTACTATTTATTACTAATTATTCCTATTTATTCGTATATATTCGTATTTATTCCTATTTATTGCTATTTATTCCTATTTATTTCTATTTATTCCTATTTATTGCTATTTATTTCTATTTATTTTTATTTATTCCTATTTATTTATATTTATTCATATTTATTACTATTTATTACTATTTATAGCTAATTGTTACTATTTATTACTATTTATTCCTATTTATTACTATTTATTCTTATTTATTCCTATTTATTGCTATTTATTTTTATTTATTTCTAATTATTGCTAATTATTTTTATTTACAAATATTTATTACTAATTATTGCTATTTATTAGTAATTACTACTATTTATTACTAATTACTACTATTTATTACTAATTACTACTATTTACTACTAATTACTACTATTTATTACTAATTACTACTATTTATTACTGATTACTGCTAATTATTACTAATTTCTACTAATTATTTCTAATTACTACTAATTATTACTAATTACTACTAATTGTTACTAATTACTACTAATTATTCCTAATTACTACTATTTATTACTAATTACTATTATTTACTACTGTTTACTACTAATTATTTCTATTTATTCCTAATCAATACTATTTATTCATAATTATTACTATTTATTCCTAATTATTATTATTAATTACTATTTCTACTAATTATTAATAATTATTACTATTTATTACTAAAATACAGATAACAAAACAATTTAAATCTAATTTAATTACAACTAATCAACAATAATTAAAATTAACATAAAAAAATTAAATAAATATTAAACTAAATAAAATAAAAATACCTTTAAACTTGATCTCCGATTGATGTAAGCGCCTTCAAAACTTCTCGTTAAAAAAAGTTAACTGAGAGAAATTTTCACTCTAAAATTCGAGTTTAGAGAGAAAAAGGGAGTGAGAAATGAGATGAAGAGAAAGAAAAATAGAGGGGGTATATATAGGTTAGATTAGTTGTGACGGGACTTTACTGTGACGGTAAGCCCGTTGGAAAAGGTACTTTTTGTGACTAGGCCCGTTGCAAATAACTTTTCTCACATTAATTGTTTTTGGTGGTTAAAAGGGTGTTTGCGACGGGGCTAGTCACAAAAGGTGACATGCCGACACACCTTTTGTGACGGGACAACATCCCGTTGCAAAAACTCATTTACCGCTGCCGGTATTTGCGATGGGACCCGTTGAAAATACACTCCGACCAACACACTATTTGGGATGGGGGAATCCCCCCGTCGCAAATACTCTTCCATCTCTTTGGCGTGCATCCCGCGCCAAAGCGTACATTAGCTTTTGCGACGGGATGAACTTCCCATCTCAAATACCCCGTCGCAAAAGACTGTTTTTCCGTAGTGGTAACTTTAATATGGAATTGTTAATATACAAGTAATAAAAAGTCGCAATAAAATAATATATGGTATTATATATATTAATATAGTTATTTTTATATTTATAATAAAATTATATTTATTATACATGAGGTTTCAACATGTATAGAGGAATTCAAGACTTAAGGTAACGGGATTTCTAGTTTCACTTTTATTTTTGTGAGACTTATGCCATATTAATCACTCATTTATTTTGTTTGGTGTATATATTTCCCTACGAATTTTTATTTCATTAATTTCATATATTTTATGAAAATAAATTTTTGAATTGATGTTATTATTTAATGGGTATCACGATTCAAAAGTTGCTCAATAAGTAAGGGATTTTTGTCTCTCTTTTTACATTTGGGAGACACGTGTTATATTCACCACCTAATTATTATTTGTGGTGTATAAACTTATTAAGAATGTATTTTATGATGTTTAAAATATCATTTACTATAATTTAAACATCCATTTTAGGATATCTCTTTCATTGGGTTTACAGTTCAAAAGTTACCAAATCAGTAAGTGAATTTTGTCTCAATTTCCCTTCTTTCAAACACATGTCATGTTATACACCTATATTCTTTTATAAGGATTATATATTTCTCCTTTTACATTCTATATCATGAATATAATTATTATTCATTATATTTTAGGCTTAATTCAATGAAACTATTTCATAGCGATTAGGGTTCAAAGTTACCAGAGTGGTAAGAGTTTATTGGAACAATCACATCACTTATTGGGATTGTTTATGATTATGCTTACATTGATGAAATCTTATGATCCATCACTCAAAAATACTCATGAATTTTATTCTTCTCTGGTTATTCATGATATCTTCAAGTAATGGTACCATTTTCTAGCTCTGTGGAAATTAATATAATTAAGAAAATGTTTTTAATAGAATCCAACTTTATATCTCTTTGGTCTGAAATTTGTGTTCTTTCAAAATAATGATTTATAAAAAAGTTTTCCAAATATTTTTAAATTATATATTAAGATAATTTTTAAGAAAAAGGATTTTGAAAGTTTTTATATTTTAAAAAGCATTTAAAATGGTTTTTAAAGATTCCATTATAAGTTTCCAAGGTTATTTTTAAAGAAAAAGGTTTTCAAAATGTTTTATGTTTCAAAAGTAATTTTTCAAAGAAAAATGTATATTTTCTTCAAGAAATGTTTTAAATTATATTAAAAAAATCTATCTAAGATGGCGTACTTTGATATAATGTATGTTTTATATGCAATATGATCTAAGGATGCCATTCATATTCTTCCTCTGAATGGTCTATGTTTTGGTGGCATGATGTTTATGGAACTCATTTTGTTTCTATGGTTCAATACTGTTCAAAATATATCGACATAAAACCCATTTATTTTCCTTAGGTTAATTAGGTTATGAAATTATAATTGTTTTTATGATTTTTTATGATGATATTCAAGCTATTTGTACTTTATTCATGTTGTGATTCATGGAAATTTATTATATGATGGTGTGGGATAGATAGTGTCATGTAAGCTCGTTATAGCTTATACGATGTGGTGGCCTAGATAGAGCCGGTAATCCCATTATATCTTATATGATAGGGTTTCCCAGATAGTGCTGGGTAATCGCATTATAGCTTATATGATGGGGTGGACCAGATAGCCACTACCACAAAATGGGGAAAGCAAAGCACCTCGTTTTATCAGTGCTAAATAGACATCCATGAGGGGGTTTTTATCAGTGCTAGGTAAAAGCACTGATAAACGTATCTTTTATCAGTGCTAAAAACACGCAGATAAAGGGTACACATTTATTAGTGCTTTTATTAGCATTGATAAAGGATACAATTATTAGTGTAATTTTTAGCACTGATAAAAGTTTTTAATAATAATTTATATACAATTATTAAATTTTTATTCAAAAATAATATATTGATCATGCATGCATATATGTTATGTATCATCATGAATGTTCATTTTTACATTACACTCTTATTTTTTTTAAAGACCAATCCAAGAGAATTTATTAAATAAAGAGTTTACAAAGTAATCTCGAGGTGTAATGAAGTTACACCATCAACCATTTAGAAGCAGCCACAACATAGGGTAATAAAAGAAAGAGTAGGCTGACATACTTCAAGAGGAGGAGAGACTGCAGCCGAAGCAGTCCAGGAAAATGCTGATCCATCTAGGCTTTAAGTTAGTGAAGGGGGGGCCTCCAGGTGCTCAAAATAACCGGAACTTCCAACATGTAGATCCAAACACCAATAGCAGGCAGGGACAAAGGAGCAGGCTTCAAAATCAGGCGGGTATAAGTAGACCACAAAACATTAAGAGCAGAGGGCAATCCAAACATCTTCATGAAGTGAACATCCCATCATAACCAGCAAAATCGCCCAGCTGTTCAACATTTTCAGAGCAGGACTTTCAACAGCAAGTGCAAACCAGCCGAGCCAAACCAAAATGCAGAAGACACCAATCTGCAGCAGAAACCAGACAAGAGCCTATCCTTGGAGCAAGCATCAGCAAGCAACAAGATAACCCAGGAGGAGAGTGCACTTTCCAAACCAAAATGCAGCATTATAAAGTTGTCAAACCTAAAATAAAAATCACCAATCTGCAACAGTATCCAGAAAATATCCCAGCCTTGAAGCAAACATCAGCAAGCAGCAAAAGAATCCAGGTAGAGTGTGCATATCCAAACCAAAATGAAAAACTAGACCAGCAATCAACTCAGAAACATTGGCAAAGCCAAACAGCATGAGACAAAACTCCAAGAGTGCAGAAAAAAATAAACCAGAATCCAAGAACAGCAAGTCTAATCAGAGAAAAACAACCGCATCAAGGATAGAGAATCAGCTTTATAGGAACACATCAGCTAGAATAGCAAGAAGTTGTGACCAGTAAACCAGAAACAAAGACCACACAGAATATCAATAAACAAACATCAAGAAAGTGGTGCTTTCAACTTCAATCTCTCAAAGTAAATGAATTTCATGGCATTCTCGAATTGGTCCTCATTGATAATCCCTTTTTGTTTCTCCTGTTTCAACAGATCTTGTTGTTTTCTCGTATGAGCAAGCCACCCTTGCTTTTCCTCTTCCGTGAATTGAAATGAGAAGTAATATAAAACAACGCTGGATTTCTCGCAAATTAATTCTCTTTGCTCTTTTCCGGGGAAAACCATTTTATTAACCTCAGTCATCCTAGTGGTGATAGTTCTTTCCACTTGTGAATAATCCTTACGTCTTCTAGTCTTTTTTGGGTTCGGGGTGATGAAACCATCAGCATCTACCACTGATTTTTTTCCTTTCCTAGCCATGGTTCTCAGGTATTCTTCTTCTAACTGTCCAGGCACATCCGCCTCTTCAGATGATGATCCACTACAATAGGATCCATCTTTTTGAACCTTTTCAGCAACCTCTTGATCTGTGTTAACAGAGACAGGGTTCTCTTGCTGTTTGGAGACATCAAGACCATCCTGAATGAGTTCCTGACATTCAGGTGCTTTCAACTTCAAACCCATTTTATCAACATCCTCTCCATCCTTACAAACATCTTTAGAGGGCTCAAACACAACTATTTGCTTTCCTTTATCCTTTTCTAACCACAATGAGTGCGGTTTACCCATGCAAATAGTAGGATGGGCAGTGACTTCATGAACAGAGTTGACATAATCAGAAATTAGATTATCTCCAGCTTGTAAATTATTCAATTCAGTATTCAGACTAGGTTCTGCCATATTCTTATAGCCTGAAGAACCAGCAATAGCCTTATGACCTTGCATCTCTTTTTCAACCCAAACATTTTTCCGGATTTTAGGATTAACAGAGGCCTTTACACAGTTTTTCGCTGAATGTCCGAGACTAAAACAACTATAACAGAAATCAGGAAGTCTTTCATAGAGAACATCTTGTGTAAAACCGAATTCTCCATTCTGAATCCAAATTTGGTCTGGCATATGCTGGGAAACATCAATTTCAATACAGATTCTCGCTACAGAGGGTCTAGATAAGAGCTTTGTGGCTGAGTCTAACTTCAGAGGACATCCAATCAAACTAGCTATCGGAAATAAAGCTTCTTTCTTAAACAGGTGTAAAGGCAATTCAGGGAAATTAACCCATATAGGTACAATTGGGGATTCAGCATACGGGTCAAAAGCAGGGGTCCATTTCAAAATTTTTATATAACATCCTCCAAAAGACCAGGATCTCTTCATCCAAAGCCTATAGTAATCTTCTTCAGAGACAAATCGAAAGATAATATGATGCGAATTAAGGAGACCAAAACTAAAACCCGTAAATCCTATTGATTCCAGAGTCCTTCTAAGAAACCTCAAAGAAGGCCGACGATTTGTGCATTTACCAACTAAAACAAGCCGAAGATCAGAAGATAAACAGTTTACCTCATCCTCGGTAAAAGTACATTAAATGTATTTAAAGAATAAGTATATTTATTATATTTATAATTATTAAATTTTAATTATATATAAATAATTTTTAAATATATATATTTTTAATTATAATTATAACTATATATATGTATTTATTTAAATAACTATAAAATTACAATAAATGTATACATATATTATAATTTTATAAATATATTTATAATTATATACAAATATTTATAAATATTTCAATTTATATTTATAATTAAAACTATATATATATATATAATTATAAAATTATAATAAATATATTTATTATACTACTTATAAAGTTAAAAATATATAATTAAATAAATATATACAAAAAATTATAAATAAATACATATATTTATAATTATAATTCTTAAATAAACCTTGATATATTTAAATAATTAAACAATTATACTAATTATATTAATTATATATATTTATATACAAATATCTATAAATAAATAAAAATATTCATAAATACAATTCTAAATAAATGTAGATATATTTAAATGATTAAAAAATTATAAAAAATATACTAATTATATATATATATTTAAAATTATTAATATATTTTTTATAATTTTATAATAATTTATATATATATATTTATAATAAGAACTATAAATAATTTATTTATTATAATTTCTGATTATAAATAAATATTTCTTTATTTATTAGTTATAAATATAAATAAATATATACTTATTTAAAAAATTATTAATTCATAATTTTTTTTATTATTTTCATATGTAGTGTTATATATAATTAAATTAAAATATTTCTAAATATATTTATAAATATATAGAAATATTGAGAAATAAATAAAAATATTTATATTTATAGTTATAAATAAATACATATATATTTAAATAATTATAAAATTATAATAAATATATTAAATATATATATTAATAAATTTTTAAATATTATAAATATTAACTTTTTATAATTTTATTATTATTTAAATATATATATATATTCATTTATAATTATAAATATAAATATATATATTCATATAAATAATTATAAAATTAGAAGAAATATAATTATATACATCTATAAACATATATATATATATATAATTAATTAATATATTTATTATATATATTTCTAATATTATAAATATAATATGTATATTTATTATAATTTTATAATTATTTAAATTATAATTTTTTAAATATAAGTATATATTTATCATACATATAATTTTTTAAATATATGTAAGAATATAAATAAGTTATTCACATTATATATTTATTAGCACTTTTTAGCACTGATAAAAGCATATCTTTATCAATGCTAAGAAAGCGCTAATAAAATGCGTCTTTATCAGAGCTATATTTTTAGCGTTGATAAAGAAATATTCTATCAACGCATTTTTAGCATTGATAAATTCATGTTTTATCAGTTATTTCTATTTTAGCGTAGACAAAACATACCTTTATCATCAATTTTTAGCTAGCGCTGATGAAAGGTTCACTAGGTTTTATAAAGAAACCCTAACTTTCTCCTCCTTCCTCACACCCCTCATGCTCTCGTGGAAGCTGATCACTGTCACCTCCTCCTCCTCCTCCTCTCCCACAAACTCCACCACCATGAACCCACCTTCCTCGCACACCTCTCCTTCGTCGTGCGCCTCTCCTCCGCCGTGTGACTCTCCTCTACTGCCAGACTCTCCTCTGTCGTGATCCTCTCATCCATCGGAGGACACCTTTATTACGCGCCTTTCCTCCGCTGCGAATCTAGCATCACCGCGTTCCTCTCCTCTTCCATTCACCTCTCCTTGATTGGAGGACTCATCTATCGTGCGCCTCTCCTCCATCAGAGGACTCCTCCAATGCGCGTCTCTCCTCCACCAAGAATGCACCTCCGTTGGGCGCTAAACTACACCTCCATGGTGAGTTTTCTCCTCTTTCTCATTCATTTCTCATGTTATTACATTTTTATATTAATGGTAATATTGTTAATAGTATTGGATAAATTCCCCTCTGAAAATCATGGTAGTTAGTGGTCCTTGTTTGCACACTAAATGAATTGCATGTTGGTTGTCCTTGTTTATGCACTTAATGGATTTCATGTTGGTTGTCCTTTATCTTTGTTTCTGTTTTTACTGTTGTATAATTTCACCTTGGGTGATAAACTTGAGTTTTTATATTATGATTTAATGGTTTTTTATCTTGGATTATTGGTAAGAGGCCCATTCCCATGCATCATTCTAGGCATGTAGGATTTACATGACATATGCTTTTTCTATGTGTGATTTCACTAAAAATGAAGGTTTAGTTGTATGAAGTATCTGGAACAAACTTTTTTAGCTCCATAAATATTTTTCACCCACTTATTTATTAACTAATGTTTCTACATAAAATAATTTTCCAAGTAAAGTAGTATCCTCAAGTACTTGTAACCTATATTCTCCCTACTCATCTACTATAACACCCCAACCCCTCTAGGCTGGATCCGGTGCATTACTTGTGATATTATCATGGTTAGAAGGAATTAAAATCTAAAAGGAATGATCATTTTAGTAGTATTGAAGAAACTAGATAGATAGATGTTACTCAAATTACATTGGAAAAGTTTACAAAATACAATACATAACAAAAACTAAAAACTGCATCCACAAGAACTCAATAAATAATCTCATCTTTTTCACATATTAAAAGTAAACAATGAAAGGGGTGATCTCAAATGATTAGTGAGGTTTAAAAATAGTGGAAGCATGAGTACAATAATAAGTGAATCATAATCAATCTAACGTAATCAATATGGCATAGTGAATAAATGAAAAACTAATGCCATTAATAAACAGAGAATGAAACTTCATCCATAGATTTTTTCATAGTGAAAACCTCATGTATAATAATAATAACTGATAATGAATAAATAGAATAATTATTAATTTTACATAATATATCTATCACACGAAACCATAATACCATTAAAACGGATTAGCTCTGTGGGTAAAAACCCGTCGGATTTTTGGAAACAAACTCAAAGGGTTTGTCGATAACTGATTTGTCTCATGAGACCTAACGATGCATCGAGGGTATATAGCGGGCCCCACCTACCATTTCATGTCAAAATTATTATTTTTACATTGATTCAATACAAGATAAATATTCCTTTTCAATATCTTTATAGAGTAGAGTATACAAATTCATTAATATTTCAATAATTAAAATAACGTTCCAAATAAACACCGTATGTAAAATGGTATACGGTTTAGAAAAAAACATATCCATGAAATGAAATTATGGATCTTTAATATAAATTTAATTTTCAAATGAAAAGTTTTCTCAAATGGGTAGTATGTACACCATATAAGGATTATTAGGTGCACAATACAAAGTTATTCACAACAAAATAGTAGTTGGGAAAAGGTCTCTTACCACGATGTAATCGGTCGAATCATATGACCAGAACCTAATAACCCTCAAATTAATCATTTAATAACATTAATATAAATAGAATCAGGTTATTATATATTAAATGTAAGTAAACATATACCACATATAAGAAATAAGTGGTAAAAAATGAATATCTCACAGAAATGAATGTGAGATGAGAAACCTCTTACAAACATTTCGGCATGGTAACGAGTGTTATTGAGAGGTATTAATGATAAGTAAATGGGTATTCCATTATTTATATGTCACAATGTATGTATGTTGAAGGTGCAAAAACATACCCCATCATTAGGAATTTAAAATAAAATGGCACCACATAGGGGATATTCTTGAACAACAGTGAGAGAGAGGATCCCTTACAAAGATTGTGTCATTAGAGTGACCATAAATCAATGAAATATTTATCTGTGAAAAATAAAAAACCACAAAATATAAGTGTATATAAAGTATAAAACAATAATATGTCATTCACACATATTATTGGAGAAATGTAACCAATCAAATATATGTTTAACTCGAATAATTAAAATTGAGTTAAACAATCCCTTACCTTACACTCGAAGGAGATCTTAGTTGTTCTGAATAATCAAATTTAACTTCATTAATTAATAATTCCAGAACCTAATAAACATTTAATTGATATTTTATAACCTTATTATGTTAATTAATGGCCTTTTTGATGGTTTTAAGAGATTAAATTTTATTGTTTTGGAATCATTTTCTTACTTGGTTTCGGGAGTTTTTTACTTGTATTCCATAATGGAAGTTCATTTGAAATGTGGTTAAACATCCAGAATTGTTAATATACATTATTAGTGACATTAAAGAGATATAAATGATCTTGTGATGATTTTGTTTATATACCATGAGGATTACTCATTCGATGAGTTAAAATAAACACTTGGATTTGGCTTGGCGGTTGTGTGCACAATAAAATTATTTTGTATTATTATTCCATATTATGAATGTGTAAAGATTCCAGAATATTAATAAAGATAAAATACATATATTATTACCTGGTTCAACAATTGAAAATGTCTCATGACCAGTATTTAAGATATTAATGCAAATTGAAAATTTGACTTCCTTGAGTGTGATAAATTTACACATCTTGGACGGTGTTTGCATTTACTGTATAAAAGGAGGGAAAAAGTGACATTATGATGAAATATTTGATTAGCATAATTAAAATCCAGTACATGTAAGGTAATGTAATTATCATGGCATTTTTATGAGGGGAGGTGAGAAGAGAGAACAAAATAATGGAACTTTTTAAAAGAAATTGAAAGAAAAGAGAAGGAAGGTTCACCTCTTGAGTACTCCTCCTGGAGAATCTCCTTAAGGCCTTTATTTTTGGCCTTTTTTGAAACAACTAGTCTTGGAAGTGTGGAGAGGTATTGGGAAGAGTATTTTTGCATAATTTAGGCATGGTTTGAAGCTTGAGTGGTGTGGTAGGAAGAGGGGGTGAGAGGTGGTTTATATAGTGGAGGGGAGAGGAGTTTTCTTAATATTATAATCATTAATTTATTATTTCCTCTCAAGACAACCAACAGTGAGTATTCCATGACCAAGAATAGTAATATATGAATGTGACTTTAAACCAATTGGGCTTAAATCAGTAGATCATCACCAATGACTCAGTTAATCCATTATTTAGCATTTATTGTGAATTATCGGATTTTACTATTCATCAAAAATTCAAGTATTTCAGAAAAATTCCAAAAATTCACCCTAACCATTTTTCGACGTGTAGAATCCAAAAATGAAATAAATGTTTCAAAAATAATTTTCTAAATATTATTAATTAAATATTTAATTAAAATCATTATTTAATCGAAAAATATAAACACTTAGAATTTTCATCTTCATTTTTAAGGTGCCTAAATTCATTTAAACACTCAATGGTATGGATGCCATTCATAAGAGTCAAATTACTATTCATAAGGTTTAGTTTCTATTCATAAGGGTAGGTTACTATTCATAAGGGTAGATAACTATTCACTAAAAATTTATTTTCCCTTATCATACTCCAAATAACTTACTAATCACAACCATGTATGTCAGATTTTTGAAATTCACATCATAGAAGTGAAAAAATTAGGTTTACTTGGATAGGTTATGGATATATCCTATAAGTAACTATGTTTTATTCCATAGAGGCTCAATGATTCACGAAATATAGGATATAACTAGAATATATTTAATAGAAACATAACATGATATTTTTGGGGTGCTACATTATTCCCTCCTTCAGAAATTTCGTCCTTGAAATTTTATATATGAAGCTCACCAAAAATATGTGGGTGATTCTTTTTCATAACATCCTTAGGTTCCCATGTTTCTTCTTCCATATTCTGGTTTTCCCAAAGAACCTTTACTAGATGAGTTGTTCAATTTCTCAATACCTGCTCACATGTGTCAAGAATCCCAATAGAATTTTCACAATATGGAAAATCAGGTACTAGTTCTATTTCATCATATGTGAGTACATGCGTTGGGTCTGGCATATATTTCTTTAACAATGAAACTTTGAACACATCATGAACTCTGGAGAGACTTGGAGGCATTTCCAAATAGTAAGCTATAGCTCTGATTCTTCCCAGGATTTCAAATTGTCTGATGTACCTGGGGCTCTGTTTCCCGTTCTTACCAAACCTTAAGACACCCTTCCATGGAGATACTTTCAGAAATACATGATCTCCCACTAGGAATTCCAAGTCCTTTCTACGGTTGTCAGCATAACTCTTCAGCCTAATTTGGGATTCTTTAATATGGTATTGTATTGTCTTCACCTTTATCGTGGTCTCTTCAATAAGTTTTGGGCCTATAAGTTTCCTCTCACCAACTTCATCCCAACAATTTAGAGTTCGACATCTCTTTCCATACAATGCTTCATATAGAGCCATTTGAATACTTTAATGGAAACTATTTTTGTATGAAAATTCCACCAAAGTTAAGTATTGATCCCACATACCCTGTAAATCTAGAGAACACGACCTCAACATGTCTTCTAAAGTTTGAATAGTCCTTTCAGACTGTCCATCAGTTTGGGGGTGATAAGTAGTAATCATACGAAGCTCAGTATTCAAAGATTTTTGGAGACATTGCCAAAATTTGGATGTAAAATGGGGATCTTGATCAGATACAATCGATAAATGTGCACCATTAAGTCCTACAACTTCACTAATATAAAGTCTTTCCAAGCACTCAAGTGTAAATCCCTCTCTTATAGGATGGAAATGTGATGATTTTGAAAGACGATCAACAATTACCCATATTGTATCATACCTTCTAGGTGTCCTTGGTAGTCCAGTGAAAAAATCCATCATAATGTTATCCCACTTTCATATAGGAATAGGTATAGGTTTCATCACCCCATTGGGATATTGTCTCTCTGCCTTCACTTGCTGACAAACTAGACATCTTGAAACGTAGTCATAAATTTACCACTTCATATTATCCCACCTAAAATATTCCTTCTGATCTCTATACATTTTAGGGCTACTTGGGTGTATAGAGAAATTTGAGCTATGAGCACTATCTAATAGTTCCCTTTTTAGCTCAGGTACTAATGGAACACATAACCTCTTCCCAAATTTCAGAACTCCTTCTTCATACCCGAAGTCATCCAATCTCCCATCCTTGACAGCATTAATTTTTTTTTTCAGATTCTCATCATCAGCTTGAGATCTTTTTTATCTTCTCTAATAAATATGTTTTAACAAAAATTTGAAATAGGAAAGATGTTTCCCTTTCCTTAACAATTCCCATATCCATATTTAGTAGATCCAAAAATATAGGATCTATCTCAATCCTCATTTGGGTCAGAAGTCCATGATCTTTCATGCTTAATGCATCTTCCACCTTATTCACCTTTCCGGATGGTAGTGTATTGGACAATCAAATTCTTTGAGTAACTCAAGCCATCTATTTTACCTCATGTTGAGTTATTTTTGTGTGAAAATGTATTTCAAACTCTTGTGGTATGTATAAATCTCACATCTCTCTCCGTAGAGATAGTTCCTCCATATTTTTAGAGAAAATATTATTACTTCTAACCCAAGATCATGAGTTAGATAATTTTTATCATGAGTCTTCAACTGTCTTTATGCATAATCAATAACTTTTTCATTTTGCATAAGGACACAACCCAGTCTATTCTTTGATACATCGATGTATATTACAAATCTACCACTTCTAGATAGAAAGGTGAAAATTAGATCATTGACCAATATTCTTTTAAATTCTTTGAAGAATTATGTACATTCTTTTGTCCACTCAAACATAACTCTTTTACGTGTGAGCTTGGTTAGCAAGTTAGCCGGTCAGGCAAAATTCTGAACAAAACATCGATTATAACCTACTAAGCCAATAAACTGTGTACCTCAGTTATGTTTGTTGGCGTGGGATATTCTTGGATTTCCTTTGTCTTTTCAGGATCAAATAGGATTCCCTCCTTAGTGACAATGTTGCCTAGAAAAGAAACTGATTGAAGCCAAAATTCGCAATTGCTAATCTTCCCATATAATTTATTTCTTCTAAGAGTTCTTAAAATAACCCGTATGTGATTCTAATGGTCTTCGTAGATTTTTGAGTATATGAAGATATAATTGATGAATACCACAACAAATTTATCAAGATATTCCTTGAAAACTCTATTCATTAAATTCATGAAAACAGAGGGTGAATTTTTCAGTTCAGAAGGCATTATTGTAAACTCGTAATGCCCATACCTAGTATGAAATGTTGTCTTAGGAATATCTTCCTTCCTTACATGCAACTAATGATATCTAGATCGAAGGTCGATATTTTAAAATTATTGAGCTTAACTTGATCAAATAAATTATCAATCCAGGGTAGAGTATACTTATTCTTTTTTCTAATAGCATTGATTTCTCTGTAATCAGTGAAAAGCCTCATGGATCCATCTTTCTTATTGAAAAAAAGGACAGAGGATCCCCATGGAGAAACACTCGGTCGAATAAATACTTTTTCACTCAAATCCACTAGTTTTTTCTTTAGATCTACTAATTCCACAGTGTCCATTCTATAGGGAGTCTTTTGATATAGGTCATGCATTAGGAATTAAATCAATGGAGAACTCAACTTCCTACTCTGAAGGATGTTCAGGTAAATCCTCTAGAAATACATCAACGTACTCTTACACTATGTGCACATCTTCAATTTTAAGATTTATTTCCCTTCCCATAGATATTGGTTTATATTCCTCTCCAAGTATTGCATTTTGTAGATCTACTAGGGGTGGTTCTAGATAAGAATCAGGTAGCGAAATTTCTTCCCTAAAGACAAGGGATTCTACACCGTTTTCAAAAATTGTAACTTCCTTCTTCTTACAATAAATATTTGGATCCTAATTTGATAGCCAATACATACTGAGAATTATATCAAATTTATTCATTTTTATGATGATAAGGTTAGCAACTAAAGAACGTTTTGGTGTCTGTAGGGGGGTTAGTCGACATGCCTTTGTTGCAATGAAACATCCCCTATGAGTTTTGACTAACAACTCCTTTACTAAATCAAATTGTACGTATCTAATTTTCTTGGAAAACAGGGAAGTTATAAATGAATGAGATGATCCAGGATCAAATAAAGTGTTGGAAAAGTTTGAGGGAACAATTAAAGTACCTTCCACCAAGTCATTAGGAATTTCAACCTCCACGGTTGTAATTGCATAGGCTCTCCCTTATTCTCTTGTCTTTTTTGAGGCATGTTTCCTTGGCTCTTAGGACACTCATTTTCATAGTGTCCCATCTCTCTACAATTGTAGAATTTAATATTATTTAATTTTTTCTACCCCTTGCATTCATCAGATCGATGAACCTTTTCTCCACAATTATAGCAGACTCTCATGCCTTTCAAGCATTTCTCGAGATGATTCTTTCCACAGTTCTCACATAATGGGAATAACTTTGTTCCATTGCTCTTCTTTGGTGCTTCTCCTTTTCCTTTCTTTTATCAGATTACCTATTCTTATCTTGGTTTCCTTTGAAAATATTCGATCTAGAAAATTACCTCTCTATTTTGATGGCACTTGATACAATTTCATCAGATGATGAAAATGATTGAGAAGCCAGTTCCCTTCAAAGACTTGGATTAATAACTTCAAAGAAATAATCAATATTTTCTGCTGAGTCATGTACGTAATCTATGGAATTCCTGGCCAGCCTTGTGAATGTAGCATCATACTCTGCAACACTATCATCTTCCCTTTGTTTTAAGCTAAGTAATTTCCTCTTCATTTCAGTTCGTTGCTCACAAGGGAAATACTTTTTGAAGAATATTTCCTTAAAAGTCCTCCATTCCATATCTTCTATTTCTTCTTCCTCCGTGGTATTCTGAATCAATGACCACCATTGATCAACGCCACCCTTGAGACAATATACTGCCAATACTACATTTTCATTTTCATTGCATCTTAATGCCATGAATATTATTTCAAGGGACTTTATCCCTTGCTTAGCAACCACTGGGTTAGTAGTCCCACTAAAATATGGTGGCTTCTGCTGCATGAAATGATCCAACACAGTTATGGAATGGTTATTTGTTACAACCTAAGTAAGTTGTCCCAATATGGTCATGATCTGATCTACTCCAACATTGACTGTATTGACTTGATCAGTAGGGAGATCCCTACCTTGCCCATTATTATTGATCCCCCTTCTTCCGTTAGACACCATTTATAAATAATGGGATACACTATATTAGTTTAGGAATCTCAAATAGAAAATCACTCAACATATATTGAAATTCTATGCATAGCTTATCTTAAAAACATGGTTTCTCTGTGGAAATTTTTTTATTAAACTCCTTAATAATGGATTGTAAAGGAAATTTGAATAATCCTAAGCATATCGCCCAGGAGATTCATCACCAATAGTGAATCAAGGCCTGTTGTCATGAACCAGTTCCCATTCGAGTCTAGCTCAAAGTGGTGTTTTCGTGTTTTACCCCTAGATACATCCGTTCTAGAGCCACCTCTACCTACTCGTATCCAGACAGGGACATATTAATTAAAATATCCACATAATATATTCCTTACCAAAATACCAGGATGTTCTTGTATGTTTATCCTCAAATACTACCTTAGGTATTTCTTCCCTACTATACATTTCCTACTCTAGTTTCCATGTTTTCTACTAAACTTCCTCTAAAACCAACTGTAACACACCGACCCCTCTAGGCTGGAGCCGATGCATTACTTGTGATATTGGAATAGTTATATGGAATGAAAATTCGGATAGAATTATATGTTTAGTAGTCTTTAAGAAACTAGATACAAAGATGTTACTTAAATTACATTGGTAAACTTTACAAAATACAATACATAAGGAAAACTAAAAACTGCATCCATAAGAACTCAATAAATGATCTCCTCTTTGTCACATATTCAAAGTAAAAAATGAAAGGGGTGAGCTCAAATTCTCATTAATGTTTAAAAATAGAAGAAGCGTGATTACAATAATAAGTGAATCATAATCAATCTGACGTAATCAATATGGCATAGTGAATAAATAAAAAACTAATTCAATTAATAAAATGAGAAAGAAACTACATCCATATATTTTGTCATAGTGAAAACCTCATGGATAATAATAATAACTGATAATGAATAAAAATAATTCTTATTAATTGAACTTCATGTATCTGGCACACAAAACCATAATACAGTTAAAATGGATGAGCTCTGTGGGTAGAAACTCGTCTGATTTTTGAAAACAAACTCGAAGGGTTTGTCGCCAACTAATTTGTCTCATGAGACCTACCGATTCATCTAGGGGCTATAGCTGGCCACACCCACCACTAAATGTCCAAATAATTCTTTATACATTGATTAAATACAATATCAATATTCGTTTTCAATATCTGTATAGAGTAGAGTATACGGATACATCAATATTTCCATAATTAAAATAACTTTCCAAATAAACACCATATGTAAAATGGTATAAGGTTTAAACAAAAAAAATATCCATGATATGATATTATGGATATTTAATATAAATATAATTTTCAAATGAGAATTTATCTCAAATGGGCATTAGGTACACCACATAGTGATTTTTAGGTGCACAATACAAAGTTAGTCACAATAAAATAGTAGTTGAGACAAAGTCTCTTACCACAATGTAATCGGTCGAATCATATGACCAGAACCTAATAACCCTCAAATTAACCAATGAATAACATGAATATAAATATAATCATGTCATTATATATCAAATTTCAGTACACATATACCACATACAAGAAATAAGTGGTGAACAATGAAAATATCACATAAATAAAAGTGAGATGAGAAACCCCTTACAAACATTTCGGCATGGTAACGATTGTTATTGAGAGGGATTAATGAGAGGTAAAGGGGTATTAAATTATTTATATTTCACAAGGAAATTATGGGGAATGTTATAAAACATACCCCATCATTAGGAATTAAAACTAAAATGGCACAACATAGGGTAGATTCTTGAACAAAAGTGGGAGAGAGGATCCCTTACAAAGATCGTGTCCTTAAAGTGACGATAAATAAATGAAATATTTATGTGTGACAAAAAAAATCCAAAAATTTGTTGGGAAAAAATCCCTCAAGGTATCATTGAAGGATTTTTTAGGTGATTTTGTTTGTTGACAAAGTGGACATCTGAGTAGTGATTGTTGACAAAGCAAAACAATGACATACAAATTTGTTGACAAAGAGGATTTCATGGTGGAATGTCGAGTTCAAGAGATGAGGTCAATGATCCAAGTTTGATTTAAGAACGTCGATAAAAGGAATGGATGATCTGGAGGCGGTACAAAAGAACAGATACAAGGTGGCGCCGTTTTCCAGTGTTTGCCAAATTTTAGGGCCTGAAAATCGGCAAATGAAGAAAAGTGTTTTTGGAAAAAGGACTTGCGCTCTGAGGACTTGGAGTATAGGAAACTTGCATGCCATATGTTTTTCAAGATCAGAAGATCAAAATATGGCAAATTAAAGAGGTTCGCGCAAGTTTGGGAGTTGGTCGCACAAGTGTCTAAAATGACAGGGGACTTGCGCGCCGAAATTGGGTCGCGCAGATGACTTGTGCGCCGTCGCGCAGGGTGGTCAGATTGCCTATAAATACTGGACCACCCCTCCTCATTTTCAACGGAGTTCAACACTTTGAGAAATCAGAGCTCCCGTCGCGCAGGTGTGGTGGTCGCGCAAGTGGTGAGTGTGGGTCGCATAGGTGAATTTGTGCGCCAGTAGTTGAAGTTGTGTGCCAGTGTTAGAAGTTGCACGCCGGTTGGCAGTTGCGTGCCAATATTGGTTTGGGCGTAAAAGGAAAAGAGTCATGCAAGTTTGGAGTTGAGGAACCTTGAGTTGCGCAAGTGTCTGAGGAGGACTTGCGCGCCCATTGTGACTTGCGCGCCGATACTTGCGCGCCGAGATTGACTTGCGCGCCAAGTAAGGTTTTGTTCCAGCGGTGCTTCTCGGACTGCGTGGAAGCTGGTATGTTTTCTGATACCTTCGGTGCAAAGAGATATTCATATATGGGTGAAATTTTTACTTCAACAGAGCATCTACACACATAGGAAGATGCATTCATTCATGCAAATGAAGAGACCTACAGGTCTATAAACTGTGAGTGGATTCCTTCCAAGAGCAGTGAGCTTAGGAAGAGGAAGAAGGTGATCCTCTCCACCAGCAGTGAGCCAGAGAGAGAGAGAAATAGGCAGTGACCCTTGGGAAAGTAGTGATCTGACCCTAAACTTGTAAAGGCAGTGAGCCTGGGCTTATAAGTGATCTAGCCCGAACCTTGTAATCCACAGCTAGTGAAGATTAGTGGAATTTGGTACGACCGGAAACTTGTCGGCGTATGCTCCTTGGACGTAGCCCTTTGCGGTGAACCAAGTAAAATTTCTATGTCCTTTGCATACTTCGCTTTCTATTTACTTTGTGCAACAGGAAAAAGAGATAAGAGAGTTTTTCTCAACAGCGAAACAAGATCAGAACGGGCATTAATTCTAAATTAGTCATACCCTGATTCACCCCCCCTCTCAGGGTATTCAGCCTTGTGGACCTAAAAAAAGTATAAGTGTATATACATTATAAAACAATAATATGTCATTCACACAAATTATTAGAGTAATGTTACCAATGAAATAGATGTTTAACTCAAAGAATGAAAATTTAGTTAAACAATCTCTTACCTTACGCTTGAAGGTGTTCTTGTTTGTTATTAGCGACCTGAATAATCAAATTTAACATCATTAATTAATAATTCAAGAACCTCATAAACATTTAATTGATATTTAAAAACCTTATTATGTTAATTAATGTCCTTTATGGGTTTAAGAGATTCAATTTTATTGTTTTGGAAGCATTTTCTTACTTGGTTTTGTGATTTGTTTACATGTATTCCTTAATAAAAGTTCATTTGAAATGTGGTTAAACATCCAGAATTGTTAATATAAATTATTATTGAAATTAAAGATATATAAATTATATTATAATAATTATGGTTATATACCATGTGGATGACTCATTTGATGAGTTAAAATAAATGCTTGGATTTGGATTGGCGATTTTATGCACAATAAACTTGTTTTTTATTATTATTCCATATTATAAACGTGTAAAGATTAAAAAACATTAATAAATATAAAATACATATATTATTACCTGGTTCAACCATTTAAAAGGTTCATGACCAGTATTGAAGATAGTAATGAAAATTGAAAACCCGTCTTCCTTGAGTGTGATAAATTTACACATCTCGGACGGTGTTTGCATTTATTATATAAAAGGAGGGGAAAAGAGAGATTATGATGAAATATTATATTAGCACAATGAAAATAAATTAAATGTAAGTTCCTGTAATTATCATGTCATTTGGATGAGGGGATGTGAGAATAGAGAACAAAATAATGGAACATTGTAAAATAAATTGAAAGAAAAGATAAGGAAGGTTCACCTCTTGAGTACTCCTCCTTGAGAATCTCCTTAAGGCCTTGGTTTTTGGCCTTTTGGTGATACCATCTAGTCTTGGACGTGGCTATTGGGCTTGGGAAGAGTATTTGGCAGAATATAGGCAAGTATTGATGCTTGAGTGGTGTGGGAGGAAGAGGGGGTGAGGGGTGGTTTATATAGTGGAGGGGAGAGGAGTTTTCTTAATATTATAATCATTAATTTATTATTTCCTCTAAAGAGAACCAATAGTGAGTATTACATGACCAAGAACAGTAATATATGCATGTTAATTCGAACCAGTTGATCTTACATCAGAATATCATCATCAATGACTCAGTTAATTCATTATTTAGCATTTATTGTGAATTATCGGATTTTACTATTCATCAAAAATTTAAGTATTTCAGAAAAATCCAAAAAATTCACCCTAACCATTTTTCAATGTATAGAATCAAAAAATGAAGTCCATTTTCCAAAAATAATTTTAAAAATATGATTAATTAAATATTTAATTAAAATCAATATTTAATCAAAAAATATAAACACTTAGAATTTTCAACTTCATTTTTAAGGTGCCTAAATTCATTTATACACTCAATGGTATGGATGTCATTCATAAGATTAATATTACTATTCATAAGGGTAAGTTAATATTCATAAGGGTAGTTTACTATTCATAAGGGTTGGTTACTATTCACTGAAAATTTATTTTCCTTATCAGACTCTAAATAACTTACTAATCGCAGCCATGTATGTCAGATTTTCAAAATTCACATCATAGAAGTGACAAAATTAGGTTTACTTGGATAGGTTATGGATATGTCATTTAAGTAACCATGTTTTGTTCCATAGAGGCTCAGTGATTCAGGAAATATAGGCTATAACTAGAATGTATTTAAGAGAAACATACCATGAAGTGTTTGGGGTTCTACATCTACTTTATTATCCATATTTTTCATTGTACGTTGGATATTGAACATCACCTATGCTCTACTAACTCTAATGAGTAAATCCATTCTTTGAAATTATATAAATTACCTACCATTTATGGTTATATTCCTCACAATATTTTAAGAACCTTCTATTTTCCAATGTCCATCAAAAGAAATTCCACTGAGAATTTGAAATTGTCCACCTTGAAAATGAAATCCTCAAGAAAACCTAGTGGACACTAGAATGTAGTATTTACAAGTTAAATCATAACTCAATTTTTATTAATATCTCTCAATCCCTAGATTTTAAAATTAAATTAAGATATTAAATTTATGCTAACTCATAATCCACTCAAAGCCTGACCAAACTCTTTAAAACCAATATTAATCAGAATGGAAAAGTTAACGAGATCACATTATTTATTCAAAAGGTTTATTCATACAAAAATATATCAATATCCCATCAATTCTATGATACCAAATTTTATTGGATTTATTTTTTCATAAACCATTTCACTCATAAATTTTCTATAGGTATACATGTTCATTATAGCCTCCAAAAATTCAATTTTAATTTATTATTTCTAAATCAAATCTAAAAATTTATCTCATTTTTAATTATACTCTTATGTATTTTCACACCCTTTAAAGGGTAGTAGTGGTTGATATTTTAGTGGTTCTTCCTCATTAACCAACCACTCATCATCTATTTATTTTTTATTCTTCATTGATTTTCTTACATTTCGTTCTTAAATGTTTCTATAGCCTACTTTATAATCCCTTTAGCTTATATATTTTAATATCTTTTCCAATTTTCAGCACTATATTATGTTTTTTTGAAACTCTTCAAGGTTAATGTTTCGAGGAATATGTTCCAAAATCCCATAGGGGGGAAGGGGGAACTCCTACCAAGTGTTATCTATCAGGTCTTATAGTGAGAGTTAGGGGGGATAACTATTTTTCAGGGTCTTGGATGGGTGTGGATGATATTCCAATTATTTGTTCCTATAGGGGTATTATATCGCCAATAAATAATTATATAAAAAAAAACCTTTGTGGGTAGGCATATGGATACATTGGAATTGAGAAGTGGAATGTTGTGAGAACTCTTGATCAAGTAGTTGGGTTCATGATTATAGATTTTTTTGGGTGTATTTATAAAGAAAGTAACCAATATTACTTCATTTGAGAGACATATACATTGTTCTTGGGGTGTAAAAAAATTTTATTTGGTGTGAACCAATGATCATTGGGATAATTCATTATTTTTAGTAAAGTATAACATGAGTGTTTCATGGTTGTGAGTGTGGTCACTAACTATGGAACATATCTGTTGGGACTCTAGTGTTTTGGTGAAGTAATATTGATATAACTGGACAATGGAAGCATGGATATGAGATATCCAATAGTGGGGAGAGAAATATCAAATGCTTATGAAAACTATTATTATTACACCATACTTTGGAATAATGTGATGGAATCATACAACACTGATTGATTTGTGATGAATCGAGGATTTTTCTATGTATCTTTTATAAAATTTCTCTCTTGGGATCTATATCTTTTTGAAAATTCCTAATTGGCTCTTTTAAAATGATTAAAGTGTATTGAAATGTTTCTTAGAGGGTTATCGATCATTTTAAATGATTAAGAATGTTGGTTCATGAATTTTCCTTGATTATTTAAAAAAGAGGAATAGTGTTTTTTTGAAATAGTGTTTGGAACTGATTTATTTATTTTAAAAAGGGTGTGTTATTTTAAAGAGGACTTTGTGTAAATGGTTGGTTTTTTTAATGGGATTTCATGTGCTAATTTTTAAATAGTTTTCAAATGAAATTTGAAATCTAGTTTTTTCATAATCTTTTAAGTTAATATTTTTATAGAATTATTAAAACCATTACATCATATGAATATTTTGTGTATTTTTTTAAAATAATAATAGCACAGAATCAAATATGATGGATATGAATAAATAATTGATGTATGCTAATAATTTAACAAAAGTGTATGGAGATATAGTGAATGAGTTCATCATGTTTGAAAAATATTATGAATATGACCCTTCTCAAATTCATTGTCTGTGTTTAAACTGTTTTTATTCAAGAAAAGTTAGTCCAGAGGAGTTGGAAGACCACTTGATTTGTTACAGAATAGATCGAAGTCATAAATGTTGGAATAAACATTGGGGAAAAGCTCATGTAGCTAGTGGTTTGAATAACATAGTGTTTTATGGATCATTTGATATGATTACAAGTGTGTAAAATAAAGAAGTCCATATCAAGTATATGACTACAGATGTAAATAATCATGAAGATCATATTGAGGAAATGACAAGGATAGTTGAAGATGAACTTTTTGATTGCCCAAAATTGTTTGATCAGTTAGAGATTTGTGAAAAGATGCATTTGTTTGGTGGTTGTACTAAATATATAGCGTTTTCAGGTATAATGAAGTTGTATAATTAGAAAGCAAGAAATGGATTGTGTAAATATAGTTTTATAGAATTATTTTCTCTCTTTAATGACATGCTCCCATAAGATAATGAGATCCTGATCCAAAAATATAATGCTAAAAAAATTCTATGCTCGATGGGTATGATCTCTAAAAGAATACACGCCTTCTTGAATGATTTTATACCGTTTCTCAAGGACCTCAAATCACTTAGAGAATTCCCAATGTGTGGTGATTCTCGATACAAGAAAGATGAATCTAGTCCTATAAAATTTGTATGGAACTTTTCAATCATTTCAAGGTTTAGCTAACTATATGAAAGTGAGGAGAATATAGGGCAATTGATGTGGCACACAGACAGAAGAAATAAATATGGAAAACTACATCACCAGAAAGACTCTCCTTAGTAGTATAGAATCAATCATGAGAATCCTCATTTTCAAAATGATTAAAGAAACCTTCATCTTGAATTATCTACAGATGGGTTGAATCCTTCTGGTTTTCAAAGCATCACCCACAGTACATGGCCAGTTGTGTTGGTAAATTATAACTTTCCAATGTGGTTATACATGAAACAAAAACACATCATGCTATATATGCTAATATCTGAACCAAAATAGCTGGGTAATTATATTGATGTTTATTTGGCTCCATTGATTGAGGATTGGAAATTATTATGTGATTCAGGTGTTATGTTTTATGGTGCTTACAGAAATGAATATTTCACATTGAGAACCATGATGTAAGGGATGATAAATTACTTTCCAGCTTATGTAAATTTGTTAGGATATATAATTAATGGAACTTATGGGTATCCCATCTGCGAACAAGTTACACAATCAATTAAGTTGTAACATTAATCAAAAACTCTATTTCTATGGCATCCTGGATTTCTAACCCAGTGACATAATTACCAATCTTGGATTACACCATTCGATGGAAGTTTATAATTACATATCACACCATCTCCACTAATAGGTGATAAACTGTTTGATAAAGTAAAAGATGTGAACACTGCTTTTGGTAAACAATTTTGGAAAAAACAAATAAAAACCAGTTGGAAGAAGAATTTTTTTTAGAATTGACATACTAGAATTATTTGTACGTCAAACACTTTCTTGATGTTATTCATGTTGAAAACAATTTATGTTATAATTTCATCAACACGTTTCTAGATGAACCTAAAAAACGATGGAATTAGAGCTAGGTTGGACATGTTAGACATGGGAATACAAGAAGAGTTGGCTCTATTGAAGGGTGAAAAATGAACTGTTCTTCCTCTAGCAGTGTACACTCTTTCCAGGCAGGATAGATATCAGTTTTATGACTTCTTTAATGATGTAATGTTTCTATAGGGGTATTCATCGAATATCAAGAACATCGTGTCAATGAACAATTTAAAGTTAAAGGGTCTAAAATCACATGAATGCCATGTTTTGATTAAATATCTAATTCCTATAGTTTTAAATTTCATTTTTACCAAGAATTTATGTGATACATTAACAAATCTATGTTTCTTCTTCAAATCTATATGCAGCAAAGTTATAGACCCGATGAAATTTCTGAGTATGGAAAAAGAAATTTTAATCATATTATGTGAATTGTAAATGTTATTCCAATCGACATTTTTTGATATTATGGTTCATTTTGTGGTTAACTTGGTGGGAGAGATTCCACTATGTAGTCTTATACACTATAGATGGATATACCCCATTGAATGATATATGAAGATTTTGAAAGGGTAGGTCAAAATTGAAGGTGGCCAGAGGGTTGTATTCCAGAGTGATATATTTTCAAGGAATTCATTGAATTTTGTATCCAATATCTATTCGGTGTAGAAATCATTGGTATACCAAAATCTCATCACACTAGGCAGCTTGCGGGTGAAGAAATTTAAGGAAGAGAGGTTTTCACAATCAATATTATAGATTGGGTGTAGGAAAACATTTCTGCTTTTCATAATAGTTTGGAGGATGACCCATATGTCAAAACCGACAAAGAAATTATTAGAAATTTTAATACATTAAGGGATGAAAATGGATATAAAATACACATAATCGACTGTTTATAAGATGGTTTTAGGACCATTTATTTAAGGATTCAGATGAAAATTCAGACTCAATTTCTTAACAACTTCGATAGCTAGTCAGAGGACCAAGTGTGTATGTATTGCCTTATAATTATTATGTAATTAATAGTTATATATTCTATAATAATGAAAATGAGGAAGATAGTACCATATATAATAGTGGAGTTACACTTGTGGATGAATTGATGAAAGTTTCCTTTACTAAGGATAGAAAATCTAATTTATGTGAATATGTCATACTTTGGCATCATCAAACAAATATTGGAGCTGGATTATAAAATATTCCAAGTGCCAATTTTTCAATGAAAGTGGGTTGATAATAATAGTGTTTTTAGAATAGATAAGTTGGGATTCATGAAAGTTGATTTCAATAAGTAAGGGTAAAAAGATGAACCATTAATAATGGAATCACAGATGGTACAAGAATTTTTTGTTCCAAATCCCGTAAACTGAAACTGGTCAATTGTTTCATTATTGAAAAAAATCATTAAAGGTTCAGATAAAAAATTCAACATAGGATGACCCTTCCATTGGGACTTCACAATAATTTCACAGTGGTCTCAATGTAGATGGTGTTTTTTATGTCAAAGGAGACCACAATGAAGGGATTTGGATAGTAAATAGAGGGTTCAAATCCCTTCATCCTTTAAATAAAAGAGAGTTCAGTAATAAAGTTATATATTTTTTAATATAAATCATGTTACCTTATGTTATTATATATTCTCTACTACTTTTAGGTAATAAAAATTAAATGTTAAACCACTCCTGTAGATAATGACTTCCACACGTGATGATGCTCCTAATACCAAGGCACAATAGGTCTATCAACCTCTCGCTGCTTACAGTGCAGAGGCACAATAGGTCTCTCAACCTACTGATGCTCATAGTATAAAGGAAAAATAAGTCTCTTAACCTACTATTTCTCATAGTACAGAGGACCAACAGGTTTCTCAAACTGCTACTACTACTCCTAGTGTAGAGGTAAACCCACCATCTACACATGGTGATGCTAGCGCTCTGGAAGAACATATTGATGGTGTTCAAACAGATTAAATTGTAGTCAATGAATCACTGGTGGCACAGAAAAAATATTAGTGTTGTAGTTTGATGGTGTTAGAAAAAATCCTTAAGGAAAAGGTGAAAGGAAACAAATATGAGGTCGGATGGAATAAGTAGTGCCAACATGTTAACCCCAATAAGGTCATATTTAGTAGTTGCATTGGAATCATCACTCGTCAATACATACCGATTAATTTATTATTGTGGAACCATGTACACCATGTTTTCATTTGTCTTAATACACTAATGTGTAGAGATATTATGGTGAATTTATGATATCATTTCTTTAATTTACTAAAAAAATAAAATAATAAAACATTGACTTACTATTCATCATCCATTGTAGATTTCATTTATAGTATATGACTCTCATAAAGACAACGTATTAAGGGTTGGGGGAAGAATTCATAGAGTATTTAACACATTTTTAACAAGATATTATCTTAAAGATACTGAAGGGAAAATAAACCCACACCCACCTCCTCTTTATGTACACTTGATAACCCAAGGAGTGTGAGATGTGTTTACTAGTTGTTGTGTGGAGATGTATTTTCAAGTACATTGTGTTTGGTAATACGTTGTTTGAGGATATGTGTATTCATCACTTTTATTGATAGTTTTTTATTTATGAAACAATAATTGAGTGATAAAAATAAGGAATGAGCAACAAAACCATAATACCCCTACCATAAATCAAGGATGGGGTATGATTCACTTGAAAAAAACTGATACGTATTTTAAATCTACCATAACAATTTTAATTGACATAAAAAAACACCATAACTATATTTATCTGTTTATATACATATTGATGAATCCAAATCCAAATCCACTTCCATCCCACGCCATGTGCTATGGAAGGAGGCACGGGTAAATAAACATGGGATATAAATAGATGAAAACACACAAAATGTGTGGGAAACATGTTTAAGTTTCACATAATAAATATTTTTTTGATTTAAATCGATATTACATAACAATGATTACTTATTTTACAATATTTTATATCTAACATAGTCACATAAATCATCAATATCCAAACTAAATGTAAACATAATTTTGATGGCCTTAAAGTAGCTAGAAAAGTATGGCCGCGTCATAGGTGTCGGTTTTTGGGTGACACCCCAAACATTTTTTTAGAAGAATAACAAGAGGAGGATAAAGTGGAGAAATGAAAATGATGAGATAAAGAGTATATATACTTGAATAAAAAATTCAATGGAAGATATATATCATAAAACAATTTATGGTGGGGGTGAAAAGATAATAAGAAACTTCAGAACAACCAACGCATGAAGATCCCCCCTACCATGTTTGAGGTGAGTCATTCCCCTCAAAAACCTCTCTTAGATGAGGTAATAAATGTTCTAATAATATTTTATTTGAATTGTGAATTAGATAGACATTCATAAATTTCCTATACTGATATTCTATAGGGTGAAAATGACTATGATTCATATCTGTCAAGACCCATCCATCACCTTGTAGAGAGGGTTATAGTTTTCAATATCTAGAACACCATGCTACACAACAGACCACTTCCAATAGGTCATGTCAAAGGGTTGATTAGCGTAGCCCATGAGATGAGCACCGAGATAGTTATTCCAATTAATTATGAAGATATTCATAAGGTTGAACAAGATCTTTTAACATTCATTTCATGTATATCATATCTTCAAAAAAAATATTTATACACTGAGGTATTCATTTTAAATTTATTTTTCAAGATAAAACTATATTATTTAACAAAAAGGGTATAAACTGATGAATGTTATTATAGATTGACATAGGTAAGGGGTAAAAAGAAACAATATATCAAAAAAAATTCAAGGATCAACCAAATGATTGAAACAATCTTCTGAAAGCCCCTTAAACCAGCATGTTCTATATATGCATTTATTATCATTATAGTCTCATGTGAATACAAAGTTGAAAGAATGTGGTACTCACACAATTTTTTTATCAAAATATGTACATCAAGGAAGATCCATATTTCATTAGTGTTGAAAATGTAAGTAAAATCCTAGAGTATGATTGGCTAGGAGGCTCAGTTGTAAATGTATACATGAGGTATTTTTTCATGATTTGATTTTCCAGAAGTTGATATACTATAATAATTATGACTAAATACATTTCATATTTTTCATAGACATATATATGAGAAATAATTGAAGATATTTCCCCATGAACAAAAATTTAGAGTCGTTAGTCCCAACGTCCCCTCTACATAACAAAAAAAATAGAATCTAATAAAGTGGTTAAAATAGTGGCAGACCTACTCAAAACATTTAACAGTAATATTACAGATGATAGAGTCTTCTTAATACCAATTATGCATGGGTAAAACTCTATAATTTAATCATATAAAATATATTTTAATTTCTTTCATTACTTATTCTTTTTTTATTCTTAGGAATCATTGGATGCTCATTACGGTCAATTTAGATACTCTTAATATTTATTTCCTAAATTCAATGCATGGATATTCAATGAACTGACCATGCATGATGGTATTTTTCAATTATTAATACACTATATCCAACATTTTAGAACTAAATATATAGTTATATAATTTATATTAAATTTTAATGAGGATTCTATTATGATAGGGCGATGCATGAATATTGTCTACATCATGGAATGAGTTTAGGGGAAAAGGAAAAGAAACATCACAAGTACTATGACTGGAAAATTATCAAGGTATATATAATAAGATTTCACTATCCAAACACATATAAAGAAAAATACTTATTTTTTTCAATGTTTTTATGGTGTATAAAACAATCAAAAAAAATATTGTGGTTATTATGTTTGTAAATTTATGAAATAGATCGTATTCTATGAACAAACCAGTATCCCTGAAGAGGTATTTTTGAAAATAATTACTATTTCATTTAAAATATTTATTAATCATTTGTGTATTTATATTTTTTAAGTACTTTTGTTATTATTGAAAATACTCGTATTCACAAGATGATATAGATTCCTTTATAAATTATTAGACAACATACTTGATGGAAAAATGTACATAAATAACATGAGGATGTGACCGGTATAACTTGAAGTGTCTATTTTTATTTAAAATTGACTGTATTTCTAGTAAAAATAGCTGACAAATATAAAACTAAGAAATATCATTTTTAATGATTTGATACTTTAGGAAAATGATCTATAATTATTCTATGACATGTAGGAATCAACTGAACCTAAGACCGGCGCACGGTGTGAATGTTATGACTTTAAGTGTGTATTTTTATATTAAATTAATAATAAATTTAGAAAAAAGAAAATGTGACATACTTAAAACAAGGAAAATGATTTCATACTGTTTTGATACAATAGGAAAACAATTCATCAGTCATTTTTGATGTGTTGGAATCAACCACACCTCAATCTGAAAAACGGTGTGACTGATATGACTAAAAGTGTCCGTTATCAGTTTAAAATTGACATTTTAGCACAAAAAATTTCACTCACTTAAAACCAAGAAAACTCACTCTGGTTGTATTCATAATTTAGGAAAAAAATTAATAAATTATTTTTGATGTGTTCAAGGCAATCTCATGTCAAACCGATGCACAATGCAACCAGTATGACTCAAAAAGTGTATTTCTAGTTAGAAATGATATTTTAGTAAAAAACACAACGGATGTACTAAAAACTAAGAAACCCCATTCATATTGTATTAATAATTTAGTAAAATTATGTATATGTAATTTTTGATGTGTAGGAGTCAGGTGAACCTCAATCCGATGCACAGTGCTACGAGTATGACTCAAACTGTCTCTTTATTTAAAATTGACTTTAATTTTACTAGAAAAACAACTAGCATACTAAAAACTGAGAAAATGCATTCAAATTGTTTTTATAATTTAGGAAAACAATCCATGAGTAATTTGTGACATGTAAGAATCAACCCCACCTCAATACAATGCATGATGTGACTGGAATAAATCCAAATGTGCCTTTTTATTTAAAATTGACATTAATTTAATTAAAAAGAACAAGTGACATAATTAAAACTGATAAAACACATTCGGATTATTTTGATACTTTAGTAAAATAATCAATGGGTCATTTTAGATGTTTAGGAACAAACTGCACCTCAATCTGACAGACGGTGTGACTGGGAGGACTAAAAGTATCTTTTATCAGCTTAAAATTTATATTTTAGCTCAAACTGCCTCGCTCACTGAAATCAAATAAAATTATTTATAATTGCATTAATAATTTAGGATAGTTATTTGTAAGTCCTTTATGAAGTGTATTAAGTATTCTCACATCAAACTGACGCACAATGTGATCATTATGACTTAAAAAGCATGATTCCAATTTGAAATGATATTTTAGTAAGACAAAAACTAACAAACTGAAAACTAAGACAGTGCATTTGTATTTTTTTGATAATTTATAACAATGATCTATGATTCATTTGTGATGTGTAGGAATTAACCACACATCAATTCAATGAACGATCTGACTGGAATAAATCCCAATGTGTTTTTATTTAAAATTGACATTAATATAAGTAAAAAAGAACAAGTGACATACTAAAAACCGAGAAAACTCATTTACATTGTTCTGATACTTTAAGACAATGATACATGATTCATTTGTGATGTTTATGAATCAACCACACCTCAATATGATTTATGGTGTGACCAGTGTGACTAAAACTGTTTGTTATCATTTTAAAATTGACATTTTAGCTCAAAACATTTCACTCATTGAAAACCAAGAAAACAACCTCTGATTGTCTATATAATTTAGGAGAGTGATTCATAAGTCTTTTATGATGGAATTTACATTGATCCTTGACTAATATGGAAATGATTTTATATATTTATGTTTATGAAAAAAATTCAATCTCTTATTCCTATGTTATGATATCATGGATTGTGGTCCTCTTCTCTTATAATTCATGTCTTATGATCTTCTAATATTTATTCCATGACCCATGTGTATGATCTTTGATATGCAGGGTATGGTCTTAAAATGATATACCCATGTTCTCATAACCTTATTTTCATGTTATTCTTATGTATCTTCTTTATTTAACCTTAATAATCATCTAAGATCACCTTTTATTATGTTTCCTTTCCCTAGATTGTGAATAATGGTTTTAAATAGGAGTAATAAATGGGATGATCTTTTTGGGAAACATTTAATATCTCTTCCCACATTATATTTCGTGTTCCAAGTTTTCAAAGAAACTAAACTATTATGGTCCTTGGGCATGTAATTTTTTAATGTTCTTAATATTCATCTGAAATGATATAATATCCATGTATGAGAATCCTAGGTTATTATAGTTGGTATCAAAGTAAAGGTTTAATAAACCTTTGGAAACTAATATAAAAAAAACTTTAGTGAAGTCCCTTGGGAAATTTATAAGTATATGTCTAGGGGTGTCTTTAAGGATAAGTCTAAGGATGATTCAAAGTATAGGAAAATGTCCTAGAATTTTGGTAAAGGATAGAATGAGGGGTTTTCTATCAATACATATTTGTATAAATACTATAAGTGGTTGTGGCTCTAGAATATATGTACCTAGGGGTAACAACCCCAAAAACATTTTATTGAACTAGACTTGATCAGGAACTAGTGAATGACAATAGGCCTTACAGAACACCTGGTTTGACACTCCCATGGTATAATCATTGTAAACTCAAAAACTCTTTGTGAACCATCATGAATTATTTAAATAGAATATGATTATGAATAACCTAGAATAAACCTAAGGTTTCATATATTAAAGAATAATGTGTCATGATTTAAACATCCTATAGGTAATTTTTCATGATTATATGGTTTTCTACTATGATTATTTGTGCTCACACTTCTCTTTTTGGTTTTAGTCAACGGATGGAACCTAAATGAACTGTGTTAACCCTAAATTCAATGGAAAATGTGATGATTTTCCTCTTGAGAAACCAAATGATATGGGAGCTAGAATGAAAGGTATTTTCTATATTCTCAATCTATAAATCATTTTGAATGGTAAAAGAAGGAAAAAACATTTTGTTTAGTCCTTTGTGACGCAATATACATCTACGTTTAGTGGGTCCAATAATCTACTAGTTGATGAGCATTGGATCAGTATGAACGAAAATATATTTTCCATTCTTCAGAAATCAGAGCATGAAAATTTAATTTTGTATGCTTAATGTTTAGAAGATGAATATTATCAATAGTAGACTCTTATAAAGAATACAAGGAAATAAGAATAAATTGAATCCATTGAATGGTAAGAGTTTAAGAGGATATTTTTTAGTAAGTAATTCCATCTTTTTCTATAAATAAAAATGGAAAATTAATTCCTTGAGCTTAAGAAAAATAATGATGAATCTAATGGTACCTGTGAAGTTAATTTTACAAGAAATGCAAGATATTATTCTTGTTTGATCATAGCCTTGAAATAAAAATAGATAGATTATTTGGTGGCCTAAAACCAAGTCTTTAAAAGAATTTGGATATTAGATTCTTTATTAGCTATGATGAATTATTTTGATGTGAAATGAAGGTATAAATGGAAATTAGATATTCCCACCATTCCTTTTATTTTGATAAAAAATAGAATATAGAGTCTCCTAAAAACTCAAATGGTGGAAATAAATTCTAGGCATATTTGTGCCAAAAATGTGGGAAGAATAATTAAGGGAATTTAATCAATGGAGTAGGGTGGTGATTTAAATGTGTAAATATAGGTCATAAGGTCTATTAAGTTCAAAATATGATTAGTGGTATGGTTAATGCAGTTGAGGAGAAGAGAACATAAACTAATGAACAACTGACACTCTAGTGTTTCAAGTGTAAGTATTTTGGGAAGTATGAAAATTAATGCCCCAATACAAGGTCTAATATCAATGATAATACACAAAAACATCTGAGGAAAAAGGGAAAAAGTGAAATTGTATTCAATCACAGTAGATAAATTGATTCATGATAATTAAGGAACACTTATCCTTCATTCCTTAGCTATGGAATTTCATTTTTTACTTTTTATGAATAAACCCTATGAAAATATTTTTGTTCATACTTTAGTGAAAATTCTTGTAATTATATCCCTCTATATGGATTTTGGAATAAGGAAATCACATGTTATATTCCATCCATACTAGTAAGTACACAATTTTCAAATAAAAATGTTTTTGGTATAAGATAACATCTCATTTAAGTAAAAAAGGTGAAATATATTTTAGATATGGGTTATAAGGTTAACCATTTATGGAATGGTTTGATTATAACTTTGGTTGAGGTTTTGGAGATTAACATATTACTTAACCATATGAAAATTTCTGCATATTGTATATCATGTTCTAACCATTTCTCTTTGATATATAGAATGAATTTTCATTATATTTATGGGTCTTTTGATCTATTAGTGCTTCAGAAATAATAAATTCACCTTCATTTTTTGAGTAAGAGATGAAGTGGAAATTGGTCATGGAATAGTTAAATGGTGAGATTGTGCATATAAAATAGAATGAAATCAAGTAAGTATATCTCCTTAACAAAATTATTCAACTTTAGGAAAAGGATCTTGAAATAAAATTTTGTACTATTATCAACATTTTTTATAATATCAATGACATCTTCATAACTAATTTATTTATGGTTTTATAGATATTAACCTTCTCTGGATCACCCAATTTATTATGATCAGTGATCTATATCAATTTATTATTATTTAAATTTTTTATCTCATGTCCAAATATTCACTTCCAACTTATGTTCTCCTATATAGAAACCTCGTTATGAGTTACTTTGGGTAACCATTATGATTCCAAATTTCTCTTTATAAAGGTTGTTCTAGTATTCATTTTTACACTATGAGGGTTTATATAAATGAATTTTAAAATTATAAACCATTTATGACCCAGATTAATTCATAGAGAGAAATTCATTTTATGGGGGGTAGAGCTTAACAAATCAATTTTTTATAAATTATTTTTTTCAAATAAATTAAAATTATTTGATGGCTTGTATTACACGCTACACCAAGTTAAGTTGGCTTTATACGAAAAACTAAGTTTAGATTGTGATACATGTAGTTCTGAGTTTATCTTGAGGTACACATAGCATTAATTTTGGATTTTGTTACATTCAATACCAAGTTTAAATTGCATTACATTCAACACTATGCTTAGCTTTCATTATAGGCAACACTGAGTTTAAATGAAATGTGAAAAATTATTAAAATATTATTATAGTTATCACATAACTATTGGAATGGAAATTATGAAATGGTTTAAATAAAATTATAAAAATATTTTTTATTTTTGTTTATGAAATGTATTATTTTGTAACTAATTGATTAGAAATAAAAATAAGAACTATTTGAAAATAAATAAATTCATTTTATGAGAAAATATTTTTCTATGTACAAACACATTTTATCTCAACAAATTAAACAGAACAATTTTCATGAATTATTTTAATAAAATTTATATATTTCATGTTAAATAAAATATTTAACATTCATAATATGTGTTTTCTATATAAGGGATAAAAATAAACCCAATTTTATGCATAAAAATATGTATTTTTCTAAAAGGAAGTTTTACCGCCTCTTAATGGAGCACTTATTTTAAAACTAATTTTTGAAACATTAATAAATTATATTTTAAAAAATAATTTTTTTTGAAATAATAATTTCAAAATTATATTATCCTGAATTTTTTGTTTTTTCTAAGACGTTTTATTTCTGTATGAATAAAAAAAATACTAAATTTTAATTGAAATCTTCCTTTTTGTTTAAATTATTTATATAGTTCAATAATATTTTGAATTGGATTTAATGTATTATTAGATAAATTATAAATCTATTAATCCAATTTAGTTCAATATAATAAATTTAACATCGAAATTAGATATAAAAACATTTCAAACTTTTGAACATTTTCACTTTAAAAATCCATTGTTTCGTTGAGTCTGTGGGATTAATTTTAAATTAATTTTTTCCACTAATGTGATTAGAAATCAGAAAAATAGATTAAATTATTGGATTCAGAAAAATTTATAATGTTTAATAAGTTCAAATTAATTTTTTACCAAAATTATTAGTGAACATATTTAAATTTAATTAGAGTGACTAAAAGAAAAAACGAGCTTACCAAGGAACTAACTTTCAACTTAAGAGGCGAAATGTCCTAGAATCATTTCCATAACCCATTTTATATTTAGACCATATAACATCTTTTCTCAAAAAATTATTATTTTATGTACATGAGTTAAGGTATAAATCCCAATAGTGTTTACCTTTTTTGTATTTATAAGAATGTCACTCCTCATCCACTGTAAAAGGGAACTCACTCTCCCTCCTTCTTCACACCTCTAAATCCATGATGATTAACCAGAACCTGAAAAAATCACTTCAAAAATTCCATCCTATTATCCTATAATCCATAATTTGGGAATAAATCTGACCATGTAAGTCCTTTAGAGCAAACCAAAAGGAGATACCCAAACAAGAGGTAACATTCATCAATGAATGTTTTTGTTTTATTTATTCCTCAAACCCCTTAAATTATTTTTATATAATTGTTATATAATAACATAAATATCTTCAATATAAATATATTTTTTAAGACTAGTTTATGACCTATAACTTTACATAGCTCCATCAAATGGGATATGCAATCATCATTCATGTGTATAGAGAACAACTACCTCGCGAACTGATGTTGTTAATTCTTCCATTACCACATTTTATGGTGGGCAATAATGATGGATTTATATTTTATATACTATATTTATGATATTTATTATTTTATTAAGCTTATTTAATTGTTATATAACATATACCTTTATTCTTCCCATTTTTTAGGAATATGATAACGATGTCCGTGCGTACGGTGGACTACCACCTCACGAAGCGATGTGATTCCTTCACACTTTACATGGAATGCGTTAAGTATGGGTTTAATATAAATATGTGATATATATGAAATAATAATTCTAATTTGATGATAATATATATGTTCTTTTATTTTCTTTCTTTAGATATGATAATAAAATGAAAATGGTGACCATGCGTATGTACTATCCAGCATCTCCATAAACAGTGTATTTCATTTCATATTTCTTTATTTTTTAGATTATTACAAATACATATATACTTAATATATATTATATTTGTATCATGTTTTATATTCTTTAAATTATTTAATAAAGTTCAATGTAATAGGACCAAAAATAACAAGTCATAACATATATGAAAAACAATGCGATTCTTACCTGAAATGTAACTTTAACATGGAATTGTTAATAAATAGGTAATATAAAGTCATAATAAAATAATATATGGTATTATATATATGGATATGGTTCTTTTTAAGATTTATAATAAACATAAATTTACTATACAAGAGGATTGAACATGTGCAAAGGAAGTCAGTACTTAAGGTAAGGGGGTTTTTTGTATCACTTTTATTTCAGAGAGACTTATGCCACATTCACCACTCGTTTATTTTATGTGGTATATATAATATAATTTTACAGTTTATATCATGAATTTCATTTATTTATTGATATTAAAATTTTCAATTTATGTTATTATTCAATAGGGATTGTGATTTGAAAGCTACTCAAGTAGTAATGGGTCTCCCTCTCACTTTTAACTTTTATGAGACACATACTATATTCACGAACTATTTATTCTATGTGGTGTATATAATTCCCAAGAATTTAATTTATTATTATTATACTAAAAGTTATTTTTAATTTAATATCCATTTTATGATTTCTCTTTCATGAGGTTTATGGTTCAAAAGTTACCAAATCATAAAGGGAATTTTGTATCAATTTTTCTTCTTTGAGACACATGTTATGTTATGGACCTATATTCTTTTAAGACGTTTATATATTATCCATTTGACATATTATATCATGAATATACTTATTTTAATGATATTTTAATATTCATTTAATGTTACTTTTTCTTATGGATTAGAGTTCAATGTTACCAAAGTGGTATGATCCTATTTCTATAATCTCATCATTTATTAGGATTATTTATGATTATGATTCCATTGATGAAATATTATGATACATATCTCAATAATACTCATGAATTTTATTATACTATGGTAATTCATGATATATTCAAATAATTTTACCATTTTTCCACTCTTTGGTACTTAAGATAATTAATAAAATGTTTTTAAGGGAATCTGACTTTATCTCTCTCCTCGGTCAGAAATTTGTGTTATTTTAAAAAAATTATTTCTATAAATATTTTAAATAAAAAAATAAATACTATTTTAATCTCATTTTCAAAGAAAATTTTTTTAGAATTTTTTTTATGTTTTAAAAAAAATTTAAATGGTTTTAAAATCTTCTATCATAAGTTTTCAAGGAAATTCTTAAAGAAAAAGGTCTTCAAAATGTTTTATGTTTTAAAAAATAAAAGCAGAAATGATATTTTCCTCAAGAAATGTTTTAAATTATATTTAAAATTTATTTTTCATCTAATATTGAATCCTTTTTTATAATTTACATTTCAATGGGGATATTATCCAAGGATACCATTCATACTCTTCCTATGAATGGTCTATGTTTTGATGGCAAAATGTTTAAAGAACCTATTTATTTTCCATGATTCAATCATATTCTAAAAAGATTGACTTGAAACCCATTTATTTTCCATGGGTTAATTTGGTTATGATAGAATAATTGTTTTTATGAGTTTTCATGACGACATGAATTCTATTTTTTACTTTATTATTGTTTTGGTTTATGGACATTACTTATATTATGGGGTAGCCCAGATAGCATAGGGTAATCCCATTATAGATTATTCGATGGGGTGGCTCAGATAATATCAGATAAACCCATTATAGATTATATGATGGGGTAGCCCAGATAGAACCAGGTAATCCCATTATACCTTGTATGATGGGGTGGATTAGATAGTGTTGGGAAATTTTATTATATATTATATCATAAGGTGGACCAGATAGCATCAGGTGATCCCATTATAGATTACATGATGAGTGTTCCTAGATAGTGCTCCAATGCATTGGGTAAATATTTATATCTCAGGATATAGAAACAACTTGAATGGTGAATGAACTCTGTTCAGTGATATAGGTCTATAATGGGATGTGAACCCAGTTTGGTAAAGGAATTTTCTACTATTATGGCCTTTTTAGTGAGCCTTGACTAATATGGATATAATTATTTATACTTATGTGTATATCGAAAATTCCACTTATTATTCCTATGTTATGCTCTCATGAATTATTCTCTTTCTTAACTTATGATTAGTTTATTATGATCTATCATTATTTATTCCATGAATCATGTGTATGATCTTTGATATGAAAGTATGATCTTAAAATTTTATACTCATGTTCTCCTACCCTTATGTTCATGTTATGATTGCATATCTTATTTATTTACCCTTACTGACCATCTGATCTCACCCTTTCTTATGTTTCCTTTCCCCAAGTTATGAAGAAATATTTTATGTTAGAGTACTAAATGGGAAGATATTTATGGAAAAAATTGACAATATTTCACCAAGTTAGAAGTTTTTGTTCTATGTTTCCAAAGACACTAAACTATATGATCCTAGAGCATGTACTTTTGTAATGTGCTGAATATTCATCTAAAATGATATAATATCCATATATAAGAATCCTAGGTTTCTATAGATATAAATTATATATATGATATTTATAACATAATTATACATATATATTAATTATATCATACATACCTTAAGAGATGTGATAACATTGCTTGTGTGTATGGAGGATTACTTCCTCACGAAGTGATATGATTCGTCTTTCACTAACGCTTTTCATGGAAGGTGAGAAGAATAAATTTAATTAATATATAGGATATTCATGACATAATTATGATATTCATGACATAATTATGATATTCATGACATATTTATCATTCTAAAAATATAATACATAATTTTATTTTTTACCATTTCACTCACCGAAATGTGATAACATCATTCAAGAATGTGTGGACTGTCGCCTTCACGAAGCGATATGACTCTATTTTTATCACCACAACATATGTATGGTATAAATAAGTATATTTAATAAAATAATATTAAATTATTATCATTTTATAAAGTTAAAATATTTCTTACCTCCTTTACATAATTATTGTTGAAAAATGGAAATGTTACTCATGCGTACATATGGTCTACTGTCTCCATGATTGTAACATATTTAATTTCTCAAAACCATATTTTAGGATTGATTTTATAAGTATAATTTATCTAAAAATTATATAATTATTTCATTATTACAATTCTAGAGATGATATAACATTATAATAAGTGAAAGAACTAAATTTCTAGGATGAAACACGTATGATAAAACAAGAAATTTAATGCCTGAAACAATTAAAATAATGAAAGATTTCTAACAAGAGGGTGAAAAATATTATAAAAGGATCATATATTTATAAAAATTAATATTTTTTTTATAAGTCAGTAACTTTTTAAAAACCACTATAAAAGAGATTAAATATTTTTCAACCAAAAGGAATCTTAAGGTAAGGGATTTTGTTTCAATTTCATTTAATTAAGGCATATTATAATGTTATGCAGCTAATTTCTTTTATAAAGTGTATATACTACCCATTTAACATTTAATATCATGAAAAAATAATACTTCATGGTATTTTATGTTTAAATTTTAATTATTTCCTCTATGGATATTTTTATTAAAAATTACCAAGTAGAAAATAATCTCATAACTCAATTTCTTTTGATGGAATTATATTACTCCTTCATTGTATTTGATGTTATAAGATTATGTTTGTAAGGAATTTTCACTATATATTATTTTATTTACACATTTTTTATGTGTATTTGTAGTTGATACACATAATCAATTCATTTTATTAATTCTCACATCAATGTTATGTTAATATTAAGGGTTTATTTCACAATCTCATTCAAATAAAGATTTTTTATTATTAAATTTTAGTTGAGGAAATTATTTGACCATTTACTAATAAAACCATATGATTTTACAATACTATATTTATTAATGATATTTTCAAGTATTAGTACCATTTTCTTAGTCTTTGGTAGTTAATATTATTAAGAAAATATTTTTAAGAAAACATGACTTCATTTCTCTCTTTATTCGAAAATCTTATTTCTTCCAAAACCATGTTTTCTGAAAATATTTTCAAAAAAGTTTTTACAATTTTCATAATAATTAATTAAATATATTTTTATGAATTTTTTTATTTTTAAAATATTTGAATTGAATCTTTATATCATTTTCCAAATAGTTCCTATTTAGATTTTATCCAAAAAGTGAAAGGAAATATTGTTTTAATGTTTATGGTATGAACATAATTTCCAGCTATCATGACCATTAATTTTGTTTTAAATAATTTATAAGTTTCAAATGTTATTTTGAAAGAAATTTATTTTCAAATTTTTTTGTGAAATTTTAGTTTAAAAAAATTATTTTCAAAATAAAATTGATATTGTCCTCAATAATGTTTCTAAAGATATTTTTGTGGAATTTCTATTCATCGATCAGTATAATGAATTATTCATACATCATTGGGTATATGTTGTATTAATACCATCATTTCTCTTCATCTATATGTTTTATTATCATTTTGACTAGGAAAAGTATTTACATTCACTTCCTTGATTCATTTTTGTAGTCATTAACATTCTCTTAAATTATTCAATTTCCTTTGGACATTAAATTTCTCCTAAATGTCTATATTATTTATCTTGCATATATTTATTGATTAAATAATATATCATTTCTACATACAGTTTTCTATATTGAAATTTATTTTTTTATCTAGGGAAATATTAATAAATCTTTATTCCTTAATGAAGATGGATATTTTCTTACAATACAAATTGTTTATGAATTAAATCTATTATTTAATATATGAGGAATTATTTGGACATGAAGACATCGGCAGGCTTGATTGTTGATATCCCCTTAATGCATCACTAGTATCATGAGGTAGATAATTAAGTTAGAATTAAATTAGTTTCTACCTGTATTTTAAACCATCATGTAAAAGGTATTTATGGTATAGGTATCACAATACCTAAGATCGTGGCATCCAATAATTAATCATTTCCTTCATTAAGATTTCAGTCATTATTATACATGATATTTTCACAAATGATATTATCTATGGATTAATTTACTTCTCAGTTTATTGATTAAATTTCATGTATTTTTAGTTATATATATTTACATATTGATTATCCATTATCTAGTTATGATAGTCAAATTATTGATTAAAGGGCATGTGTTTTTGGTTATTTACCTTTCCAAATTGTTTATGCTAGTCAAATTATTTAAATGGAATGTGTGTTCAATTATTTAACTTTATATATTGATTATCCTTACTAATTCATGATATCTTCCACTATACATAAACCTTACTAATCTTTTGAGCTCACCCTTCTTTTTTCCCCTTCCTAGGAATCCATGAAGTGTACTACAAAATATATAAAAGAATATACTGAATGGGATAATGATATTCTCCAAAAAATATGTTTTGATTTGTGTATTAAAATGTAATATGGGAATCATGTATATATCTATTTTACCAAGGATACTAAACTATTCATTCCTTCAGGCTGTGATTCCTTGTATCCAATTCTAATATAATAAAGTAGGCACCAGCTCCGAGCTACTAGGGTTTGGGTTGTAACAAAATATGAATAAAGAAATTTAATTTTTAAAAAATATAAAGTTTTAAAAATTGTATTTTGTATTTTTTTGAAATATTTTTTTAAATTTTAAAATTTTAATTTGATAAAATAGATTTCATATTTGGAATGAAAATGTTTAAATTATGTTATATGTTCAAAATAGTTTTTGGAAAAAAAATAAATATTAAGGTAAAATGTGATTTACACCATTAAAGGATAAAATATGGTAAATGGGTGTAACTAATGAATAAAATAAAAAATTATCTATAAATTATCAACAGTTTGGTTATATGAGTGAATTAAATACCTATATCCATCAGTTATAATTTTTTAGGTCATTTTTCTTGAGAAATTACATTTCACATTCATTAATGAATGGGTTTTCTGAAAAAATGAAACACAAATTTATCTATAAAAGGATCCCATTATACCCATTCCAAACCATAAATCTCAAATATATTCATTTAAAATATATACCCAAATTATCTCTATAAAAATAATCTCTCAAAATTGGAATCCCATGGTCTCAAAAGTGGTCCTAAAATCCTTCAATACCCTAAAATGTTTCTTAAAGATGTCATATTTCTACCTTGTAAGTAACAATATTATTTATTTATAACCCCATATGTTCATATCTTACTCCTTTATAAAAAAAATTCAAAATTTTAAGTAACATAAATATTATTTTTCAAATTTAATTACAATCTCATTGTACTGAAATATCATCCCACACATTCAGGATATCATGGTTTGTTCATGTTTGGAGTGGTTGAACAACCTATATCAGTGAGGAAATAATATATTTATAAAGTAAGATTATGAGAACCTAAATATTATTTATATATTGTTAAAAAAATGAATTCTTTTGATTAATTAAAAAATAAAAAATAGGTAAGTTATTAAGAATTACTTAAATTCCATAGTCATAACATCTATAAAATAATAAGTTGACTTAAAATTGGTATAAAAAATTATATCATTTCAAATAAAATTGTGGTGGTGATGAACATGTGAGAAAGGTTTATGTACTAAGATATATATACCAAGTAATGTATTATAAATGTGGAATAATAAATAAGTTATAATTATTAAAAAATTAATTATTATTAAATTGTTAATAATTAAATATAAATATGACAACCCTGCTCCTTATTTCACATTAATACTTGATTTACTACATAAAAGTATACATAATACAACTCAATAGATCAATAATTATAGTGTCTTTATTAATTAGGTATATAAAATAACATCTTGAACATTGGATACAACAACATTATTGAAAACATCCTTATCAAGAAACTAAAATTACATGGATTTTAAAACTGCACAGGATAACCTGGGGACATACATAAGAAAGGGGTGAGCTATAAAGCCTAGTAAGGGAATAAACATGGAATAAGGTGATACATGTTATAAAATACACATATTAATGGCTAATAAAATGTGTGAGAATCATAAACATGAATAATAAGGCATGATATATCATGATAATCATAACATGGGAAATATGGAAACAACTTGAAACACAACATCATAAATATAGGTCAAGGATAACTTCCAAGACATTATTGTAACCAAACGAACATTTATAAATAAAATTCCCTTTATTTTAATGTCTTGTGAATATAGAAAACACATTCACTCTATTTGTTTTATTATATCCAATTATATTTAAATAACTATTAAGTATCATTACTATTGATAATATAGTTATTGAATAGTGACCAGATGACTAGTATAAATATAGGGTTTAAAGAAATCCTTTTGGTAGAGACAAAGGAAGTGATGACCTCAAATAGTTGGATCTTACCCTATGAAGCTCATTTATCAGAGCTTCTGAGGCATATATAATCTCTAGTATTTTCCCTAGACCAATCCCAAGCCTAAATCCAACAATTTAAACATGAGCAAAACCATTTACAGGAGAAGTTCAAGCTCATCGAGATCACAACCCAAATAATGTTCACTGAATGGCCCCATAAAAACCCCACCATCACACACCTTACTCTTAGGGAATACTCTAGTGTAATAAATCTAAATTTACCAAGACCATAATATTATGATTATGAGCAATAGTTTTCTATAGAATAATGAATATACTTTTATTCTATTACTATTACATTGTAAATGATTTTTAAAGCACAAATAGTATTTTTGGTCAATATTCAAATTCAATTAAGAAATCTATTTTGATGAATTAATGGATTTTTGAATTAAATAATATTTTAATAAAATATTATTATTAAATTATGTTTATTAAATATAAATTATCATATAATTTTTATAAAATCGGACGTAATTTTTATTATGGTTTGAAAAATGTTTTTGTCAAAACTGGTCAATTTTCAAAAAATGTAATTTTTATTTTAAAAGTAAAAATTATCATATTTAAAAAATTATTTAGATAAAATTAATATTATTTTTGGAATCATAAAGTTGAAATTATCCAATGGTTAATTTTTTATAATTTTTTGAGACAGTTAAATTTTGGGGTAAAAATTAAATAACATATAAATATATAATGTTTTTTTAACATCATAATGACCCAATAGTGATGTAATAAAATACTATAAAAGTTATCATAGGAAAATTATATTTTTTTCATTTAAAATAATTTAAATTTAGGTTTATTTTATTTATTTTATAAATCCTTACTGACTCCTCTAAGATATATAAAATATTTTAAGATTCTCAAATAATTTCCATGAAAGCGTGACTCACCTCCACATAAGAAAGGGAAATATTTTAACATATTAGGTCCTTATACTTATAAAATAATGTATATCAATCCCATTTTCTAGAAAACTTGGTAAAAACCATAGGATGTTTTGTGGTTTTGAATATTTTATTTTATAGTGCCCAAAATCAAAATAATAAAAAAATCCCTATCCTTTCCATTATAAATCCACCCAAGCAACCATTTCTCTTTACCCAATATCTTTGAGGCTATACCACCATCTTCCCCCTACTACCTATATTCCTACCATGTCACCCCCAATCTCCTAATAAGCCTCCCCTAATCCTTTGGAACCACACATCTAAGTAAGGGATCTTCTACCCTCCTCTTTTATCAAGAATTCCGTTCATGCTATGTCTTTTAATTTCCTTTTTTTATATGTTAAAATATCTTATAATATATCCTCTTTAATTTCTATTTGATTTATAAATGATTATATCCCCTTTCACTCTTATTTATTCTTCTTATTAAACCTTATGTACACCCTTTACTATGCCGATTTTTCGTAAGGGATCTCCTTATCTCTTTTTTCATCAAGCAACTATTTTATATCATGCCTTTTAATTTCAATTTTATTGTTTTGGGATATGTTCTTCCATACATCCTTACTATCCATTTGATTTATACCTAATCGGATATTCTATTCACTACCATTAATTTTCCCTATGATCCCTTAATCCCACCAATTACTATGCCAAAATTCTGTAAGGGGTCCTTTCTTTTCTCTATTCCTTTTAATTCAAAGAACATTATTTGAAATTATTATTTTATTTTCAATTGGTTATTTTGTCATCCATTTCTAATATATTCCCTAATTTCCATTTTATGTTATGTTAATGAGTTATCATTTATTCCCCCTCATTTGGACCCTTACCTATGTCGTTACTCTACTGAAATTCCATAAGGGATTTCTCTCTTCTCATTTACATTCAAGAATTTATTTTATATTATACATCTAAATTCTATTTCATATGTTGGGATATTATGTCCCATGATCCCCTTACTGTTTGTTTCATTTATAAATTATTAGATACCTTTTTCTCTCTCAAAAACCCATTTTATGAATTTCTATTTGACATTTTTATTCTTCCGAAATTGCACCACAATTTTTCATGCCAAAATAATCATGTAGTGAATACCATACCCATTTCTCAATCAAGGGTATTAAAATTTATTCTCATATAATTATTTATTTGGGGATTACAATAATGTATTACACATTCCTTTCTCTTGGAATAAATTATGATATTTAATGAATCCATGTTGTATGATCTATGTGGAACACTTATACGTGAAAATGAAATGATTATGAAGGGTGGGCCTGGATAATGCTACAATGCATTCGGTGATGTTTAGTATCATGATACACCATGTAAAATAAGGGTTTTATCATTCTAATTAATGTGTAATAGGGGCTTAATCATTTGAATTAATGTGAAATGAGGGTTTACTCATGCTAATCCATATGCAATGAGCCATGGGTCATTCTAATATCATGTTATATGTTGTTGCCACATTTCCATGTTATGAATATCAAGTTATATCATGCCTTTATGATCATGTTTCTTCTGTGATCTATTGATATTCCTATTTACTAACATGTATTGTATTCCTCATTTTATTCCATGTTTATTCCCTTATTAGGTTTTATAGATCATTATTTTTAATGTATGTCCTTAGGTTATCCCATGAAATTCTAAGTACGAAAGTATTCTGTGGTCATGTAAAATAATTTTTCAATAAAGATATTTATTTCATGTTTTAAGTTGTTATTTAATGTTCGTAATCCCCAAATAGAATATAAATATCAATCTTATGAGTTGTATTAAGTGAAATGTTATCTAATAAATCATGTTTAAATATTAAATAAAGACTAGGGTTCTTATAGTTGGTATCAAATGAAAGGTTTAGTTATTTTTTGGATTTGGTTTAGAAAACTCTAGTGAAATACATAGTGACAAGACTAGGTATAAAAAAATAATCCTGAAATTTTGGTGAGTGTGGAGAAAGTGTTTTATCAAGAAAATACATCTTTTTCTAGATACAAACAAGTATAGGGGGCTCTGGCGCATATGTATCTTGGGGTAAAACTAGAAAATAGCACTATGAGATAGACTCGAATGGGAACCAGTGCATGAAAATGGGCCTTGTTGCACTCTTGGTTTGACACTCCTGAGGGATATGATTTGGTAAATTAATAATCTTAGTATGAACCATTTTTAAGGGAATAAAAAATCCCATTAGAATATACATTAGGAAGAAGATCATGGATAACTTAGATCAAAGCCTAGAAATTAATAAGTTAATGAGATAAATGTAATTTATAAGTTATCCTCTTAATTTCAGTAGATTCCCTTTTATGTATTTAACTATTTAAGATACTCATCCCTAATTTTCTTTTTATTCTATCCAATATCTGGTAATAGAAGGAATCGGGATAACAACTAATGCGAAGATTAATGTGATGACTTTCTTAATGAGATGCACAATCCGATGGGAGCGTGAATCACAAACTTTTTCATGATACTCTCTCAGCTAACTCAAGCTTTTAATATAACCCTGGGTGAATAGTAACTTCCTACCCCCCTAAAAAATAAAAGTTTGTGATGGATAAATTCATGAGACAAAGGCCTCATACCTTCAATGGAACATTTTATCCCTCAATTTCCAAAAAATGGATCAATTCCCTTGAGAATATATTCTCCATCCTTCAATGTTTAAAAAAATAGAAGGTTGTTTTGGCTACTTATCATATGGATGGTGAAGCTGATAAATGGTGGACATCTATAAAAACATAAGAAGCTAGAGGAAGAGATAAAGCTGATAGGATAGAAGGATTTCTGGAAAATGTTTTTTGATAATTATTTTATCCACACCCTCCTTCATAAGATGGAAAGGTACTTCCTTGACCTTAATAAAAAGATAAGAAATCCATCGAAGAGTACAAGAAAAACTTCACAATACTTTCATGGTAATCATCCAGTTTTTTCATCACACTCGAATGAAAAGTTGACCACTTCTTTTATGGGATATAGCCTAGTCTATGAAAAGCCTTATAAATCTGTGAATTTGATGGTTATGAAAAAATTATTCGATGTGACCTGAAAGTTGAGATAGAGATTGGTGAATCTCAGGGTTATCATAGGGATAAGAAGCATAAATTGTACTTTAATTCGGGTGGTCTAATGGATAAATCCAATGGTGCTAAAAAAATTACGGTACCCTGCTTTTCAAAAGTGCAGAAAGAAGCACCATGAAAATTGCCTAAGGGGATCAAGGAAACTCTATAGTTGTGGAGGATAAGGTCAACGGGATAATAATTTACAATAGTGAAAACCCCTCAATGTGATAGATTAAAATAATTCTCTTATCGACCCTCAGTGTGTTTTTCATTACTAAAACTACAAGGAACCAGTTCCCTAAGCTATGGGTAATTGGTGGTAACCAACAACCTCCAAGGCAGGAAGGGTGAGATTTTACCATAACTACCACCAAAGTGAATCCCAAAAACAAAGTGGTGATAGGTATACTGTTTATTCATTAAAGAATATCAAACATAATTTTTTATTCAAGTTATACGCATTATTTTATATTCTGAAAGTTTAGTAGAATAATCCAAAAGCCACCACAAATCATAGAAGTAGAGATGTCTGTGAAAATGGAAAATGGGGAAATTATTGAATCCTATGTATATAACTCCTTCCCTATCATAATTTTTGGGTTGAACTTCCCAAAAACCCTCATCATACTCCCTGTAGTGGGATTTGATGAAATTATTGGCGTGGATTGGCTTTCCCTATATAGATCCAACATAAAGTTCCACAATAGGGATATCACTATCTATATGGTGAATCGGCCCCTGATTATATATAAGTGCAAGGAGGATAATGAATATTATTTAACACCATCATCTCAAACATGTATATTACTACCCTGTGACCACATCTGTCTTTCTTAGATGATTGAGTCTAAGGAAAGAACCATCCTTGAATACATTCTTATTGCGAAGGAATTCACTAATGTGTTTCCTGAGGAATTTCATGGTCTTTATCCTAGAATAGATGTTGAATTCTCAATAGATCTTATACATGGAGTGCTCCCAATATCCTAGACTTTGTATAGAATGGATGTTGTGGATATTTAGGATCTAAAGAAACGACTATAGGAAAATCGGGATAAAGGGTTTATACACCCATGTAATTCACCCTAGGGTGCACCAGTCCTCTTCTTCAAGAAGAAGGATGGGTAAATGCACCTTTGCATTGATTATCACAAGCTAAAAAAAATCATGATAAATAACCAGTATCATTTATCATGAATTGATGACTTGTTCAATCAACTATGTGGAGAAAAATAATTCTCCAAGGTGGATCTCTAGTCGGAATATTACCATGTAATGGTGAAGAAAGAGGATATCCCCAAGACAGCTTTTCGTACAAGGTACGGGCACTATGAATTCATATAAATGCCTTTCATACTCACTAATGCTCTAGAAATATTCATGGACTTGATTAATAGAGTCTTTAGAGATTACCTTGACAAATTTTTGGTAGTCTTTATAGACAATATTCGAATATACTCTAAAAACAAGGATGATCATGAGAAGCATCTGAGCACTGTGTTGGAGACCTTATGAAAGGAGAAGATCTATGTAAAGTACAACAAGTCAAAGTTATGGTTGAAAAAAATTCATTATTGGTGAATATCATCACAAGCAGTGGGATATCTATAGATCCTTCCAAAACAAAAGAAATTGAGGTATGGATGAGGCTGAAATCTTCAACAGATATCCGTAGCTTCCTAGGGTTAGTTATATATTATCACCAATTTGTGTGAAATTTATCACGATTTCCAAACCCACTTAACAAGATAAATCAAAAGGGAGTCCATTTTTCTTGGAATTATGAATGTGAATAAATATTCATGTATTTTAAAAAGAGGATTGTCACTACCCATGTGTGCAAACTACCCACAAGTGGGGATATTTTCATAATCTTCCACAATGATTTAGAGAAGGTAATGGGTTGTGTATTGACCAGGATGAAAAATTCATTTCCTATGACTCAAGGAAGTTTAAAATTCACGAGTAAACCTATCCCACACATGATATGGACTTGTAATATATGGTATTTTCATTGAAAATATGGTGGAATTGACTATTTGGGGAGAAGTGTGAAATATATACAGATCGCAAAACTCTCGAATATATATTCACACTGAAATATATGAATATGAACCAAAAAATAAGGTTAGGGATCATTAAGGATTATGACTACTCAATCCATTACCACCCTGGGAAAGTGAATAAGGTAGAATATTCTCTAAGTATAAAGGACTCAGCAATTCTATCATTGATAAGAATTGAAAAGGATCTAATATTTTTATATTTGATGAAGATGGACATGGGAATCGTAAGGAAGTGAACATCATCAATCATTTCACAAATTATTTCTCAACCATCTATTTTATAAAGGTTAAAGGATTCTTAAAAAGATGATGTTGGAATTCAAAATAAAGTGAAATCGATTAGAAAATTGAAATACTTAGAGTTAAAAGTTAATAAATAAGTAATTGTGAGATTTAGATTGAGACTATGTATTCAATCAAATCCTGAATTAAGAAAAAGAACTTTTGGATGATGCAAATAGTTCTAATTTCTCTATTCACCTAGGAAACATAAAGATGTATCGAGATCTTTGAGAGAACTATTGGTGTGATAACATGAAGAAGGAGATCGCGATATATACATCAAAGTGTCTGGTATGTCAGCAAGTGAAGGTTGAGAGGAAGAAGTTTAAGGGAATTATGCAACCATTACCCATACCAACGTGTAAATTAGAAAACATCACCATGGACTTTATCACTGGAATTATAAATACATCCGAAGGAAACAATTCTATCTAGGTTTTTGTGGATTTTCTCACAAATACTGCACACTTCATTATAATTCGAGATTATTTATCACTGGATCAAATGGAATAGATATATATCAAAGAAGCAGTGAGTCTATATGGTGTACTTCTATCAATTGTATCCGATCGAGATCCAAGATTCGCCTCTAAGTTCTAGAATATTATCCAATACGATCTAAACACTGAGTTGAACTTTAGTACGACCTATCACCATCAAACTAATGGACAATATAAGCTTACTATCTTGACACATGAGGATATGTTAAGATCATGATCAACGGACTTCAAATGCATATGGGATCAACATCTTCCTTTGGTGGAGTTATATTACAATAATAGTTTCCACTCAACTATCCAAATTGATCCTTGTGAATCCCTTTATGGGAAGAGGTTCATAACATCGGTATGTTTGGATGAAGTTGGGGATAAAAAGATTCTAGGTTCGAAAATGGTATAATAAATAGTGGATAAGGTTAGGACCATCCAGCAGCACATCAAATCTACCCAGAGTCGATAAAATAACTATGTTGATAATCGTCAATGAGACCTAGGTTTTGATGTTGGATACATGGTATTCATCCGCATATCTTTATGGAATAGATTTAGGATATTTGGGAAGGATGGAAATATTATTCCAAGATATATAGTCCCTTTTAAGATCCTTGATCGCATCAGAGAAGTGTCATATCAACTAGCACTCCCACCGAACATGTCTCAAGTACATTATGTACTCCATGTATCACTGTTAAGGAAGGACATACCTAACCCATAACATGAAATCAATACAAAGGTGGTACCATTGGAGAATGACCTCTCTTGTGAGGAGAAGCTGGTGAAGATCTTAGATCATAGAGAAAAAATTCTATGAAATAATTCAATGCCCCTCATCCAAATGTTGTGGAGAAACCACAAGTTTGAAGAAGCAATATGGGAACCAAAGGAAGTGATTAAGAAGAGTTACCCTCATCTTCTTTATTGTGGTAAAAGGAAATTTTGAGGGAGAAATTTCTTAAGGGGGGAAGGTTGTAATGACCCAAACATTTATGAATAGAATTCCCTTTATTATAATTTCTTATGGATATATAAAACACATTCACTCCTTTTGTTTTATCATATCCAATTGTATTTAAATGATCATTAAGTATCATTACCATTGATAATATAATCATTGAATAGTGACCACATGACTAGTATAAATATAGGGTTTTAACAAAAAAATTTAGAACATATAAAGGAAGTGATAGCCACAAATTGTAGGATTGTACCCAATGAAGCCCATTTATCAGAGCTTCCAAGGGAGATAGAATTTATGGGCGTTTCTCAGACCAAGTCCAAGACAAGACCCAACAACTTAATCATAATCAAAATGATTTATGGGATAAGTTCAAGCTCATCGAGATAACAGCTCAAACCATGTTCACCGAATAGCCCCATGAAAGCCCCACCGTCAAAAACCTTACTCTTTGGATGTATGCTGGTGTAATAAATGGATATGTAACAATACCATAGCATTATGATTATGTGCATTATTTTTGTGTAGAATAATTAATATACTTTCATTCTTGTATTGTTACTTTCTAAATGGTTTTTAAAGCACAAATAATATTTTTGGTTAATATTCTAATTAAATTAAGAAATCTATTTTGATGAATTAATGGATTTTTTAATTAAATAATATTTTAATAAAATATTATTATTAAATTACTTTTAATAAATATAAATGATCATATAGTTTTTATGAATTGAAGTGTAATTTTTATGATGATTTGAAAACATTTTTTGTCAAAACCCGTCAATTTTTAATAAATAATGGTTTTTATTTTAAAAGTTGAAATTCACATATTTATAAAAATATTTAGATAAAATAAATAATATTTTTTGAATCAGGATGTTGAAATTATTCAATAGTGAATTTTCCTAATTTTCTGAGTTTTTCAAATTTTTGGGTAAAAAAATAAATACCATAGAAATATATAATGTGTTTTATGACATCATAATGACCCAATAATGATTTAATAAAACAATATAAAATATATTTTTATCTAAATATATTTTATAAAAAAATTAATTTAATTTTAGGTTTATTTTATTTATTTTATAAAGCCTTAGTAAATCCTCCTAGACATATAAAATATTTTAAGATTTTAAAATCATTTCCCTGAAATTGTGACTCACCTCCACATAATAAAGGAAATTATTATTATATCTTTGGACCTTATCTTTATAAAATAATTTATACTAATACCCTTTTCTAGAAACCATGGGAAAAACCATGGGATGGTTTGTGGTTTTGAATATTTTATTGTATAGTGTCCATAACCAAAATAATAAGTAAATCCTCATCCTTTCCTATATAAACCCACCCAAGATCCCATTTATATTCACTCAAGATCTTTTAAGATTGACCAACCTTTTCACAAAACTCCATATAGTCCTCCCAAGGCTCCTAAAATATCCCAATAAGTCTCTCCCAAGACTTCGGGACCACACATACATGTAAGGGATCTTCCACCCTCCTCTTTTATCAAGCATTCCTTTCATGTTATGTATTTTAATTTCCTTTTTGTTTATGTTGGGATATGTTATTAGATATCCAAATTAATTTAAATTTTATTTATAAATGATGATATCCCCTTTCACTTTCATTTATTTTTTCTATGAACCATTATGTACACTAGTTACTATGTCAAATTTCATAAGGGATCACCCTCTTCCTTTTCCTTCAAGCACCTCTTTTATGTCATTCCTTTAATTTACATTTTATTGATTTGGGATATGTTATTACAAATATAATTAATTTCCATTTTATTTATACATGATGGTATCTTTCTTTCACTCCCATTATTCCCCCCTATGATCCCTCAATCCCATATGTTACTATGCCAAAATTCTGTAAGGGATCCTTTATTTTTTATATTACTTTAAAATCAAGAACCTTGTTTGAAATTAGTATTTTTTATTTCAATTTTTTATTTTTTTATCATTTAATAATCAATTTTTTAATTTTCATTTTATTTTGTGTGAATTAGGGATCATTTATTCCCCCTCATTTGACCCTTACCTAAGCCGTTACTATGCCGAAATTCCATAAGGGATTTCTCTATTCTCATTTCCATTCAAGAATTTATTTTATATTATGCATATAAATTCCATTTAATATGTTAGGATATTATGTTAAATGATCCCTTTACTTTCAATTTCACGTATAAATTATGAGAGACCACTTTCACTCTCATCAACTCATTTTATGAATTTCTATTTGACATCGTTATACTGCTGAAATTGTACAACTATTTTCCATGACAAAATAATTTTGTAGTGAATACCATACCCATTTCTCTATCAAGTTTATTCACCTTTATGATCATGTACTTATTTATTGGGTGCTTACATGTATATATTCCTTATTCCTTTTTGTGGAATAAATTATGATATTTAATGAATCCTAGTGGTATGATCTATGTGGCATAATTATATATGAAAACAAAATGATTATGAAGGGTACTCCCTATTAGTGCTCCAATTCATTAGTTAATGTTTATTATCATGATACACCATGTTAAATTTGGGTTTAATCATGATAATTCATGTGCAATGAGGGTTTACTCATGCTAAACCACATGCAATGAGCCTTGGCTCATGATAATATCATGTTGTATGTTGTTTCAACATTTCCATGTTATGAATATCATGTTATATCTTGTATTTATGTTAATGTTTAATTTTAGATCCATTTATATGCCTATTTACTAACATGTATTGTCTTTCTTATGTTATTCCATGTTTATTCCCTTACTGGTCTTTATAGCTCACACTTTTCTTATGTATGTCCTCTGGTTATCCCATTAAAGGATAAGTATAAAGGAATTTTGTGGTCATGTAAAATATGTTTTCAATAAATATATTGATTTCATGTTATAATTTTTTATTTAATTTTCCTAATCCCCAAGGATACTAGACCTCTTGATCTTCTGAGTTGTATTAAGTGAAATGTTTTGTATTAAATAATGTTTAAATATGAAATAAAGAGCAGGGTAGTTATAATCCTGATGGAAAAAGTCCCATAAAGTAACAAAGTCCAATGCCTTTCCCAAAATGACATCTCATGAGACTAAAAATTACTGAATTCATTGGATCGCTATATAATATTGTTTTCACCCATCACTTTCATTTCATTCTCATGCTTAAATGTGTCACATAGATCACAAAAAAATGGATTCAATCATCGTCATATTTTATACCATGATAAGGAGTGTGGAATACATACATGTAAGTCCCAAGTAAATGAATAATAAGTGTATAAACGTTAACACCCTTGGTAGGAAATGGTTATGGTATTAACTACATAATTGTTTTGGCATAGAAAATCATGGTGAAATTTTGGCAGCATAACAGTGTCACTTAAAAATTCACAAAATTAGTTGATGATAGTGAAATGAGTCTATAATAATTTTAAAATAAAATAGGAAGTAATATGAAAATTGAAATAAATATCACAACATAAGTAATTGGAAACAAAATGCAAAATATAATAGAGAAACTTGACTAAAGAAGAGATGGTGAGGATCTCTTACTAAATTTCATCATGGTAACGAGTGTACATAAAGGTTCATGGGAGATATTCAGTGAGAGATAAAGGGGTATATAATAATTTATAAAAAAATGGATATTAAGTGTTATATTTAATAACATATCCCAACATGATAAAATGGTTATTAAAGAGAATAAAATAAAATAGGTTCTTGAATAAAAAAGAGAGAGGGAGATCCCTTAATTGAGTGTGTGGCTCAAAATTCTTAGGAGGTGATTCTTGAAAAAATTATGGGTGCCTAATGAGGAATATAGATATTTGAGGGGAGAGTAATAATGTGATCTAAGTATTTTAAGTGAAGATAAATGGGATCTTGGGTGGGTTTATATAGGAAATGAGTGGGGATTTCTTTAATATTTCTCAAACTAAGGTTTTAGACTCTATATAATAAAATAACAGAAACCAAAAACCTTCCTAGGGTTTTTTCCCATGGTTTTTTCCAAATGGGAGTGTATTTTGTTAATTTATAATTATAAATTATAAATATAACAAAATAACATCCTTGATTATTTGGAAGTGAATCACACTCTTAAAGAAATGATTTTAAAACCTTATAATATATTAATGATTTTAGTGGATTAAAAAAGGATTTATAAAATTAATAAAATAAACATGAAATAATATTATTTAAAATAAAAAAACATGTATTTAGTCTTTTATACTCTTTATAGTATTTATTACATCACTTTTGGGTCATTATGATGTCATAAGACACACTGTGTATTTATATAGTATTTAATTTTTACATGAAATTTTAACTATCTCAGAAAATTATGGAAAATTAAACATCGGATAATTTCAGAATTATAATTCCAAAAAATAATATTCATTTTGTAAAAATAATTATCTAAATATTTGAATTTTAAATTTTATAATAATAATCGATATTTATTGAGAAATACTGGTTTTTTTGAAAATAACAGTTTTTAAACCCATATAAAAATTATATTTTAATTAAAAAAATTATATGATAATTTATATTTGATAAAAACTATTTAATAATATTATTTTTTTAAAATATTATTCATTTAAAAAATCCATTAATTAATAAAAATAAATTTTTTAACTGAATTTTAATATTACCCAAAAATATTATTTGTGTTTTATTGTATAAAACCCAAATCATTTATAAAGTAACGATAAGAAGAGAATATGAACATTATTATATTAAAAAATAAAATATTATTGTTATTGTTATGGTTTTGATAAATATCCCTTTAATATTCCATAAAATTCCCTAAGAGTAAGGTGTGTGACAGTGATACATTCATGGGGTGGTTTGGTATACATGGTTTGGGTCTGGATCTCGATGAGCTTAAACTTATCCAATAAATAATTTTAGTCATGATTAAGTTGTTGGATCTTATCTTGGGAATGGTCAAGGTAAAATATTAGATATTCTATCTCCTTCAAAGGCTATGATTAATGGTCTTAATATGGTAGGATCCTACTGGTTGAGGTCATCACTTCCTTTATCTGTGTCAATTAGATTTTTTAAAACCTTATAATTATACAAATCATTTAACCAATATTAAATTTCTATATTATCAATTATAATTATTCTTAATGGTATTTTAAAAAGGATATTATAATATCAAATAAATACATGTTTTTTCTATAACTATAATACATAATAATGCATTTTAATTAAAACAAAATGGGGAATTTTATTTATAACCGTTCGGGTCATTAAAATATTCCCCCTCAAGAAATTTCACCCTAAAAATTTTCATTTTACACACTAAAAAATATAATGTAAACTTTGTACCATTGCTTCCTTTTTTTCCCACATCGCTTCTTCAAACATGTGTTTTCTCTATAGCTATTTGACTAGGTGAATTGTCTTATTTTGTAGAAATTAGTCTCCATAATCTAAGATTTTAATTAGATTCTCTTCATAGAAAATATCATTCTCCAATGGTATCACCTCTATATTGAGTAAATTTTAGGGTTTTGGTATATACATTCTCATGAGGTATACATTAAATACATCATGTTTTTTATATAGTTTAGGTGGGAGTGATAGTAGGTAGGTCACCGCTCTAATGCGATCAAGGATCTCAAAGGGGGAAACATATCTTAGACTAAGATTTTCTTTATTCCTAAATATCATCAATTTCTTCTATAGAGATATATAGATATATACCATGTATCTGACATCAAACTCTAGGTATCATCGATGATTGTTAGCATAGATATTTTATCGACTCTATGCAGCCTCGATGTGTTACTAAATGATCTTAACCTTTTCCATAATTTCCTAGACTATTTCAAGACCTAGCAGTTTTTGTTCCCCAACTTTATCCCAACATGTAGGTGTTCTACACCAATTCTGATAAATTGATTCATGGAGATCCATTTGGATTCTTGAGTGGAAATGATTATTGTATGAGAACTCTACTAGAGGATTATGTTTATCTTGTCCTCTTTTGAAGTCCATAGAATATACTCTCAACATGTATTCCAATGTATAAATAGTTCTATCATGGTGGAAATCATTTTGAGGATTATTGGTCATATTAATGTTCATCTCAATTTTTATATTATGTTGGAGACTTTTCTAGAACTTGTAGGTGAATATATGTTCTCGATTGGATATAATCAATATTTGTACATCATGTAGCCTCACCACTTCTGTAATGTATATCCTTGCAAGTTGATTAAGTAGAAACCCTCTCAGATTGAAATGAAGTGCATAATCTCTATAAGATGATCCACCATAACTAATATATTATTATTCCTTCTTCAAGTATTTGTAATACCAGTGAAAAATTCCATAGTGTTGTTTTTTAATTTCCATGTAGGTATGGATAATGGTTTCATCATCCCCTTATATTTTTTCCTTTCCACTTTTAAATTATAACATACAACACATATTGAGGTATATTCTATGATCTCCTTCTTCATATTGTCCCCCCAATAGAGTTCTTAGAGATCTCAATACATCTTTGTACTTCCTAAGTGGATAGAAAAAGTTGATTTATGTGCATCATCCAAAAACTCTTTCTTTAACTCGGGATTTGATGGTACACATAGTCTTGTTCCAAATCTCACAACTCCTTCTTCATTAACATTAAACTCTAAGGATTTCCCTTATAGTTTCTTCTTTCTTATGAATTTCCACATCATCTCTTTGATAACCCTTTATTGTTTCTACAAGGGATGTTTGAGCAATCATTTATGAAATGATTTATGATGTTCCTTCCTTTATGATTCCCATGTTTATCCTTTCCAAATATAAGAATATTGAATCCCTATCAATTCTTGTCATTGATAAAAATGGATCTTTTTTACTTAGAGAATCCTCCACTTTATTCACTTTCCCATGATGGTAGTGAATTGAGAATACATAGGACTTGATCAGATCTAACCATCTTCGTTAGATCATATTCAGCTCTTTTTATGTAAATATATACTTAAGGATTTTATAATCCATATATATTTCATACTTCTACTCAAATAGATAATTCGACAATATTTTCCAATTAAATATTAATGCAGCCAACTCCAGATAATGTGTTGGGTAGTTCTGTCCGTGAAATTTAAACTACCTTAAATCATAGGCTATGACTTCTTCATTCTATATTAACACACAACCCAATCCCTTATTTGAATCATTACTGAATACCATTAAAATTTCTCCACTTGTGGGTAGTGTAAGCATAGGGGAAATTATTAGCCTCCTTTTCAGATCATTGAATAACTATTCACATTCATTATTCCAAAAAAACATGACTCCCTTCCAAGTTATCTTGGTTAGAGGGTTTTAATATCATGATAATTTTCTCATATTTCAATGATAGTACCCATCTAATCTAAGGAAACTACGAATATTTGTCACGTATTTTGGTATCATTCATCTTTCAATTGATTCTATATTTAAAGGACACATATATCCCATTGGTTGTGATGATATTCCTCAAGAATAAGACTTCCTTTAACCAAAACACACATTTAGTAATTGTCATAAAGATTCTCCTTTCGCAAGGTCTTTAGCACAGTGCTCAGATTCTCCTCATGCTCCTCCTTGGTTTTGGAGAATATTAGAGTATCATCAATAAATACAGCCATAAATTTATCAAGGTAATCTCAATAGACTATATTCATCAAGTCTATAAATATTGATGGAGAATTAGTGAGACTAAAAGAAATAACTATGAACTCATAGTGCTCATACCTCATATGAAAATCAATCTTGGGAATATCCTCCTTCACCCTAAATAGGTAATATCCCAATTGTAGATCCATCGTGGACAAGTATTGTGCTCCACATATCTGATCAAACAAGTCATCAATCTAATCCAGAGGATAAATATTCTTTATCATTATATTTCTGAACTCACGATAATCAATGTAAAGACACATTGACCTATCCTTATTCTTCATGAAGAGGATGGGTGCAGCACATGGTGAAGCACATGGGAATATGAACCCTTGATCCAAATTCTCATGTACTTATTTCATCAGCTCCTCAAGTTACACAAAATATATTTTATATAGAGTCTTGGATAATGGTAAAACCCCAAGTATAATCTTGATTGAAAATTCAACCTCTTGTCTAGTAGGAAGACCAGGAAATTTCTCTGGAAACACACCATCGTATTCCCTCATAGTAGACATGTCTTCAAGGATGATTATTTCTAAAGAATAAATCATTTTATATAGATATGTTTGCTCATCAGTAAATAATATACATTCTTGTGATGTTAGTTCTAAACAAGATTCATCCTCCTCCTTTCACTTGTATAGAATCAGGGGTTAATTCGTGACATAGAGAGTGAATTATTTCTCATGTAAATTTATGTTGGCTCTATATAGGTAAATCCAATCCATTTCCATAATTATGTAAAATTCAACCAAAGGGAGTATGGAAAGGATATCTAGGATTTTCATCCCATAAATTTTAAATGGGAAGAGTCATATACTTGGGTGGAAGTAATTTCCCCACATTCTATTTTCACCAATAACTCCACTTCTAAGATTTGTGGTGGTGTTTGAATAGTTCTACAAAACTTTAATGATATAAAGGAATGTGTAGTACCAGAATCAAAAAGTATGTTTGTTATCCTTGAAGGAATAACTATCATACCTATCACCACTTCATTTTCAAGATCCACCTTAGTGGTTTTGATAGAAAAATATTTCTCGTGTTTCCTTGGATGTTGTTGGTTGTTTCTAAAAACCCTTGTCTTAGTGCATTAGTTTGCAAAGTGTCATGGTTCTTTGTAGTTGAAGTAAGGAACAATGAATTTAGGGTATACTAAAGAATTATTTTCCCCCATCAAATTAGTGGTTTTTTCCTATTGGAAATCACTATCTAGGTTAACTTTATTCCCTCACCTAAATGATTTCCTAACCCCCTTAGGAAATTTATGGGGTTCTTCATTCCACACCTTTGATAAGTGAGATGCTGAAATTTCTTTGCACGATTAGATTTCTCCATCAGACTTCCATAATTAAACTCCACTTTCAAATTCTTATCCCCATGAAATTCTGGTAATTTTTTTATCACCATTTTGACTTTGAGTTCACATCAAATAATTTTCTCATAGTTATCAAAGTCACATATCACCAGGTATTTTCATAGACTAGGTTTTATCACAAAAAATAAGAGGTCAAGCATGCATTCAGGAGTAACGATAAAGCTAGAGGTGTATCTAGAAAGTCTTGTTAATTTTTCCTAATACTAATTGATATATTTTTTGTTTTCCCTTGAGTTAAAGGAAATCCATTTCCATATTAATATATATAATGTGAGGAAAATATTTATTGAAAAACATTTTCTATAATTCATTCCACCCCATCACTTTTATCTCTGCCTTAGGCTTCATATTGTTGATCAATGTCCACCACTAATTACATTATCCATCCGTATGATAAAAATATAATATAACCTTATCTTGTTTAGATTACTGAATGATGGATAAGATCATCTCAATAGAGTTGATCCACTATTCTGTGATTAAGGGATAGGTTGATCCATTGAAAGTCGGAGGCCTTTTTCACATAAATATCCCAATTAGAGTTTGTTATTTTTTATTTAATTTGGGTGATACTCCTAATATAGGATTTTATTTAGAACCTAAGTCATCTGAGAGAATATTGTCACAATGTTTTTTATTCCTACTCCCATTGGTTTGGGAATCTCATTGGGGGAGTGATCACATTTCCCATCACATTTATTATTTACCTGATTCTTCATATTTCTAACATTTTTCTAGAATTAAGGGAAAGTTAGGGATGAATATTTTTAAACAATTAAACACATAAAATTTAATTTAATTTAATTTAATGGATTACTAATAAATTACATTTATTTCCTTAACTTATGAATATCTAGGATTAAATCTATGTTATCCATGATCTATTTATTAAAATGTGTTATTATATCCATTTTTTATTCCCTTAATAATGTTAAATAATGAGTTTAAGAATTTACCAAAGCATATCCCCTAGGAGTTTCAAACCAGTTTCATAGTAAGGATCATTTTCATGTATTAAGTTACGTCGAGCCAGGCCAGACACACAAAAATAACTAATCTTTTCCTTTGATACCAACTATCACAACCCTTCTCTTTATTTCACATTTGTACTTGATTTATTAAATAAAAGTACACATAATACAACCCAAAAGATCAATAATTATAGTTTATTTTGTAATTATATACATATAATAAAATTTTGGACATGGTATAAAACAACATTATTGAAAACAACCTTAACATGATTCTAAAATTCCATGTCATTTAAAACTGCACGGGATAACTTAGGGAAATTACTAAGAAAGGGGTGATATATAAATCCCAGTAAAGGAATAAACATGTAATAAGGTGATAAATGTTAGAAAATAGTAATTTAAATAGTGAATAAAATTAGTGATAATCATAAACATGAATATTAAGTCTTGATATAGAATGATAATCATGACATGGGAAATGTGGCAACAACTTAAAACACTACATCATAAACATAGGTCAAGGATAACTGCCAAGACATCATGATGGTAAAAGTAAAAAAAATAATCAGGTTCACACATAGTCCCAAAATTATGTCTCAAGATACTAAACATTACATAATATATTGGATCTCTATACAATTATGGTCACACAAATCACCTTTATTTCATTGTCATTCTTAAGTGTTCCACGTAGATCAAAAAACATGGATTGATTTATCATAATATATTTTTAAATGATCAAAGAGTGTGGGATAAATACATGTAAGTCCCAATTAAAATAAGTACAATTGAATAAATGTGACCACCTTTGATGGGAAATGGATATGGTATTCACTACACAATTGTTTTTCCAGAGAAAATCATGGTGTAATTTCAACAGCATAACAACATCAATTAAAAATTCATAAAATGGGTTGATGAGATAAAAATGGATCTCTAATAATTTTTACATAAAATGGGAAGTAATAGTGACATGGAAATAAATATCTAAATATTATTAATTGTAAAGATAATTCACAAGATAATAAAGAAACTTGAATAATGAAGAGAAGGTGGGGATCTCTTACTAAATTTTGGCATGATAATGGGTGTACATAAAAATTCATGGCAGGGATTTAATGAGAGAGAAAGGGGTATCTAATAATTTTGAAATTAAATGTAAAGTAAGGGTGATATTTAATAACATATCCCAACATTATTAAATGGTAATTAAAATTCATAACATAGAAGAGGTTCTTAAATAAAAAGGAGAGAGGGAGATCCCTTACTTGAGTGTGTGACTCCAAATTCTTCATTGTGGCTTCTATAGAGCTTAAGGAACCTTGGTAGGACTCTAGAAAGTGGAGGGAAGATTAAAAACGTGATACAAGGATTTTTAGTGAGGATAAATGGGATATTGGGTGGGTTTATATAGGAAATTATTGGGGATTTCTTCAATATTTCTCAAACTTTGGTTTTGGAATCTGTATAGTAAAATTACCAAAAACACAAACCTTCCCATGGTTTTTGCCCATGGTTTTTTTAAATGGAATTTTTTTCATTATTTTATAAGTTTAAGGACCTAAATTAATAAAATAATACTTTTTCTTATATGTAAGTGAGTCATACTCTTAACGAAATTATTTTAAAGCCTTAAAATATATTATCAGTTTTGTAGGATTCATAAAGACTTTATAAAATTAACAAAACAAACATAAAATGAAATTATCAGAAATTAAAAAACATATATTTGGTCTTGTAAAGTATTTATAGTATTTATTACATCACTTTTAGGTCATTGTGATGTCATAATACACATCATATATTTATACAATATTTAATCTTTACCCAAAAATTTGACTGTCTCAAAAAATTATGAAAAAGTAACCATTAGATAATTTCAACATTCTAATTAAAAAAATAATATTCATTTTATTAAAATAAGTTTCCAAATATTTATATTTTAACATTTAAAATAATAATTGACATTTATTGAGAAATTTTGGGTTTGGGACAATAAATTTTTTTGAACCCTTCTAAAAACTACGTTTAACTTCATAAAAATTATATGATCATTTATATTTGATAAAAATTATTTAATAATAATAATTTATTAAAATATTATTCATTTGAAAAATCCATTAATTCATAAAAATAAATTCCTTAATTGAATTTTAATATTAATCAAAAATATTATATGTGTTTTATTGTATAAAAATAAAAAAATATTTATAAATTAATGATAAGAAGAAAATATTAACATTATTCAATTGAAAAATAAAATATACATATTCATATTATTATAGAATTGATACATATCCTTTTAATACACCAGAAAATTCCATAAGAATAAGGTGTTCAATAGTGATATTTTCATGGGGTAGTTTGGCATACATGTTTTGGGTTGTGATCTTGATGAGCTTGAGATTATCCTGTAAATGGTTTTTCCCATGATTAAGTTATGGGATCTTATTTTGGTGTTGGTAAAGGGAAAATATTAGATATTATATCTCCAATGAAAGCTCTAATGAATTGGATTTATAGGGTAAGATCCTACTGGTGGAGTCAATCACTTCCTTTATCTGTGTAATTGGATTTGTTAAAACACTATATTTATACTAATCAGATGATCCTTGTTCAATGGCTATATTATCAATAGTAATGATTCTTAATGTTTATTCAAATAGTATATACTAAGATCAAATAATTTCATGTGTTTTCTATAACTATAATCTATAATATGACATTTTAATTAAAAAATGAGGAATTTTATTTATAACAGTTTATGTCGTTATAATAAATGAAGGATATAATGGAAAATAAATAAATATTTTGTTATAAAATAGTTAAATAATTAACTTGAGTTCATTATACATAGATTTAAATCACATTCATGCAATAATGAATCAATGGTAAGGGTTTCTCAACTAAATCACATTTAATTGATTTATACACTTTCTTCTTTATCTACCTTATTATGTATTATTTATATTCTTACATTATTATTTTATTATATGTTTTTTAATATTATTTTATTAGAAAACTATATTATAATATCATAATTATTATAGAAACTCATATCATTCATACATGATTATTACATCCTTTTTAATAAAAAAATTATAAAAATAATACATTCGTGATTTTAAATGTTTGGTTTCATCAATAAATTAGGTACACACAATATGAGTACATATGAAAAGTTAAACATGTTTTAAATCCTTATTTATAGTCCTTATAAATATTTTATATTTTCATTATTATGTATAGTCTCTTAAGGATATATATAAAGGAAATGGTTATCAATAATCCCATTTAGAGGAGGGATAATATGAATGATCATGAGACATGATTAAATGCGAGGACATCGGAGAGATTAATCATCATCATATCATAAGAATGTGACCAAAATCATAATCATATGGTAAAAAATTTATTCAGGTAAGGAATAAGAAACATGAATATGAATTATAATAACCTGAAACTTAATTTATATTCATATAAATGAATATTATGTCTGATATCATGTTTTACACACAACACTGAGAATAGAAAACTAAAACAATATTATTTGAATATGATTGTTTTAAAAAATTCATTGGTTTTATGAGTATGAATATGAGAAACTAAATTATGATATACATATATATATATAGTTTTTCTAATATAAATTTATCGGATAATTATTGGGAGATAATTAAATAAATTTGAATGTTAATAGTTAAATCATATAAGTTAAAGACTAATTAATTTTTAAAAGGGGAATTTTTCTAAAAAAGAAGGTTTTTATTTTATTTTATATGTTTCTTTTACAACATAAATTTATCATATTTACAGTTTTCATATTTTTGAAAAATTACTATTTATACAAGTAAACTAATTCATAATAATTTATAAATTTATTATCAATTTATTATAAATAAAAATAAAATTATTTAATGGTAAAATATAGGTATTTTCAAAAAAACTATTGTTAATTGAAAAATGCATTTTTACCTAAATAAACTAAAATTAATCACCAATGATTAATAATTTTGATAAAAAAAATTAGTTAATATATTCAATAAAATAAATTAATAGTCACCTAACGGTTTTAACTTGATAACGAATGAGAATATGTAATGCCCCAACCACAGAAGCCCAGAGTCAGTGCATTATTACATATCATTGGCATTATCACAAAAGATCAAGTCTCGAAAGACCGATTAGTTTAGTATCCTTGGAAGTACTAGATACATTCATAAGGTTTACATTACATCATAAAATGGAAAACTACAACAAAATTGTTTCTATAGACAACACTAAGATCTCGTAGACTATCCCTGTAGGTCAGTCATAATATACTTCTTCACATCCTGGAAAAAATAAAACATAGAAAGGGGTGAGCTCAGATGCTCAGTAAGGATAAAAATATAGAGGAAACTTTCATAAATAAGCATAAACAATTAAGGAAAAGTATAAAACTAAAAAAAATCCTTTTCAACATAAACTTCATCATAATATAGAAAATATATATCAAAATAATTCCATTTACTTACTCACATGGATATTATACTAGTCTAATAATCACATGAAATATCAATAGCCATTTTCATAATGATGGAATGCATAATTCTAAACTTCATAACCACATAGTCAAGTCCTTGTGCCGAGACTACAAATAAGATTTTGTCAAGGCCTTTTTCCAAGACACTATTTTTTCTCATGAGACCTACCGATGCATCGAGGAGCTATAGCGGGATCCACCCGTCACTTAATAATTCGAATGCATTCCTCATATGAAAAGTTTTAAACATAACATAAACATTCGTATTAAAACTAGCATACAAAATTTCAATAATTTATCCATAAACCATGAATGGTAGAAAAATAACACTTTCACGATAAAAAATATCACAAAACCTTTAATACAAAATGGAATATTTGTATCATAATAAATAAACTTCAAACGAGATTAAAATCCATTAAAGGATTTTGACATAGATTAAATCAAAACTGTTTGAGAGATATATCTCATTCTTTTTTTTGAAATCATTTAAAGTTACATAATTATAAAAGAAAACATTTATTTCGAAAATATTATTATAAGATTTTAATGGAAGCATTGACGATGTTATAACGGTGGAATATAGCCGCACCCACCGTATGAGTTAAAAAAACATTCTTACCTTAATTTTGTTGAAAATGTCATAAAGTAACTTGTTTGGAAAATGACGGAAAGATTCATTTAAAAATGTATAAGGTTAAATAAGGGTATAAATGACTTTAACCCAGAGTCTAGTAAGTAGTAAAAATGTTTTGGAATAAATTTTTAGGAAAACACGGATGTGGATGATAAAGAGTTCCCATTAGATACTTACGTAAAAACAACCCCGGATAATAAAGAGATTGTAAAATTAACCCTTACCTTGTACTTTTCCTTATTCGAGGGAAGGTTAACCTCATGTATAATGGTGAAATAATTGTTATTAAATTATACACGAACCATATACATTAATATTATTTCATATATGATCTTCCAATATTTATTTGTTAATGATATTTTAGTAGTATCATTATTTCGGTTGTTAACTGATTCGTTTTCCTTTATATTATTAGTTAGGTAATCCATGATTATTATGGATAGATTGTATTTGATTCATATCCAAAATGATATTAAGTTCTTTAAATATTATTTTTAATCATCACATGAAAATTATTCTTGAATGATTACGATGGGGAATGAATCTCATCGCATTCGTGGAGACGGTAATCCGTACATACACATGGGCGACAATATCATTATTTTGAAATTAAAATCATAAGTAAATGGATGGTATATCATATATATATAATCATTAACATGTTATATATAATATTTACATCAATTATACATCATTATTATACCCATCCAAATAATAATGTATTGAATAACAACTACACCATGACATGGAGATGGTAAGTCGTACGTACGCACGTATGATAACATGTTATTCATAGGATGGATAAAATAATTAATATGGTTGCACCATTTTTATAATAACATCATAGTATATATAAGATTATGGATTTGGTATTTTATAATGGAAAAAATGCAAAGAAAGAGGAAGTGGAATAAGAAAATAACTTGAAAGAGGTGGTGAGATATTTACCTCTTCTTCAGGTTCTTCCTTTTGATTTGATAAAAAGGGATGATTAGGATGGAATTATGATAAAAATAAGGCCTCTAGGATTAATGGAGGATATTTGGGAGGGTATTTGGGTAGGGTTTGGCCGATCCAAATTTCTTTGAAGGTGTGAATTTGAGAGAAGGGGAAGTTTCCTTTTATAAGAGGGGTGAGGGGCACCTTAGGAAAAAATTGAAATATTATTTTATAATAAATTAATTTTTGATTTATAATGGCTCAAAAATGAATTATTTAAAGGCTAAAGTTGGGATGGTTCAAAAACCACTCAACCAATAGGTTTTATACAGGTTTGGGTCACTATATTAACATTATTTTTCAGATTTAACTCTTAGTTAAATAGTTTGACATTTACCATGTCTCTTTGTATTTTTATATTATATGGTTAATAAACATATTATAAAATTCCAAGAGAACCCAAAGTGGTTCATTAATGACATATATAATAGTATTTAATCCTTTTGTCTGAACATTAGATTTTTAGGAATAAAATACCAATTAATAATATAATATTTGTTTTAAAAACTCTTTTATGTCAATTTTGACACTATTTGGTATTTTGTTTTTTCGAAATTCATAACAGCATTATTACTTCAAAAAAATTCATTTAATCAACCCTAACATGTCATATTATGCTATAAAATTAGTTTAATTCATAAAAAGTCTCAAATTACATTTATTTGGGTATTTATAATATCAATTATTTTAATATTTCATTAATCAATTAATTACTGCATCATCATTCTGTCATAAATAAATTAAATTATTTAATGTATAAAATTTATAAATAAAATACAATTAAGTAGAAAATATTTTTAGCTTTCTAATGAATATTTATAGTCGAATTTATTTTATGTATAACCCTATATTAAAAATGGTTTAGTTATTAAATGTTTATTTTAATACTTTTAACTATTCTTTGAATTAAATAATAATAGATGTTCTAATATAATCCAAGTGGACCTAAAGGAACATATTTAATTCATAAGATTGTTTTTGGTCAAATAAAACTTATCCAATATAATTAGGACATGTTTTAGGATAATTATAATATCATTTTTACGTTTGATTTCCCTATTTACTTTTAACCACGGTAAATAAAAGTCAAAAGTTATTATTCACCAAAAATAATTTTCATCTAATTGAACAAAATTTTATATACTGATATCAACCATGTCTCTCTGATTTTCTAAATTCAACTCACAGAAGCGGTAAAATTATGTTTTAGGCAAATTGGCAAATGCTCCTCAGGGTGGGTAAAAGACGGTAAAAAATTCAATAAAAATTTTATGTATCTAAAATTATTATAAACTGACTCCAATGAATTACATCGAACTTATATAGGTATTATGTATCTATTTTGACCTAAAATATATTTAAATAAAATAAATAATTATTTAAATAAAAAATTGGTTTTAAACTATAACTTAGTGTTTTTCACTATTCATCAAAAATTGAAAGTTTTCAAAAAAATACCAAAAATTTACCCTATGAAAATTTTGATATTCGGAATCCAAAAATTAAGTCCATTTTGAAAGATAAAATTTATAAAATTTCAAAAGGAGGGTATTACTATTCATAACGGCTAGTTTGATTGGTTGTGGTGTGTTAGAACTTGAAGTTGTGTACAACACATTCTACTGTATTATTCAAAGAGAAGCATATCATGGAAGATTGGGGTGTAATAAAATTAGATTCAGTTTTTTATTCATAATGTTACGTTTTTCTTTGGGTGATTTTTTGGGATTCCTCTGAAAATATTGATTTCTGGTTTAATATTGAAAAAATACTAATTTTCAAAAAACCTATCATATATTTTGAAGAATTAAAAATGAAAATTAATTTTTTTGATTGGTATTAATGTATAATTAGTTTCCTTTTATAAAAAATAATCTAATTAATTCCATATAAATTTTTATTTTACCTGATTTTGGTATTAATTTATTTTTAAAATTAAAATCATAATTATCTAAAAAAAGTGTTTTTCATTGCATTTTGTTTTATTGTATTAAAATTAATTTATGGCTCTTATACATATTTAATCTTGAAAAAATGGATTTTATATTTTTTATTAGGAGGTTTTAATTTATTAATGTGGGGAAATTTCATTTTTTCATAATACATAGTAACCACGGTAAATTTTTATGTCCACGGTAAACAGTAAAATGGGTTCAGTATGGTTAATACTAAGTGATAATGTCACAAAATATCATCTTAAAAATTATTATATAAGATTATTTAAACCATTATAAGTTTATATTTTAAATATTAATGATTAATTTCCATTTTATATATATTAAAACATTTAATATATTTATAAATTAAGACTAATTTCTAGAGTTACACTCACCTCACTAATAAAAAACCCACCTTTTTTCCTCACTTATTCACAAGAATTAAGAAATTTAACTCAACAAAACACTTATAAAATAACATATAAATTTTTCTTAAAATTTCCAATATTTATGGTCTCTCTAAAATTCCAACCTTTAAGGTTCAATTTGTAATACAATATTGGTTTTCTAAACAAAATATATTAGTGATTATTAAGTTCTTTCATGTTTTATTTATTTTTCTACCTCCATAAAATCTATCATAACAATGTTTTCATGAAAAAATAATAATATCCAATATATTTAAATGTTATTATAATTATTGTAAAAAAATCATCTCATTTTCTATCATATAGGAAATGAAATCATCACTCATGAATAAGTGTGGACTACTACCTCCACGTAATGATGTGTTTCATTTTTCATCATAGCCTCAAATGGATCATTATTATGATAGATTTAATATATATATATATATATATATATATTATGGTATAAATATTATTCTTGAAATATAGGATACTAATTAACTTCTTACCCTTCTATCTATTTGGAAATAATAGCATCACTCAAGCATACGTGTAGACTACCACTTCTATGAAATTATATAAATAATTTTTCATTACTCCTTACATGAATGGTCATAAGGAAATATTTAATGAATAAATACGGTATTTAAATCATTATTATAATTCTTTAAAATGAATCCATTATTTTTTCATTTTCTTTTCATTCATTATAAAAATGAAAAAATTGTTCATTTGTATGTATGGACTACTATCTTCAGAAAATGATATAATTCATTTTTCATGAAAACCATGAATGGATCACTATAAAAGTATATTAAATTTATATGTATGATAACTATAATTATTATTATTAAGAATATGATGGAATCATGATCCCTTGACCATGGTCAACCAACTGATGATGCTCTGTGATTATGAATCAAACGTCCTCAACAAGTTTGAATTGAACTTAATTGATTTAGTAACTATATAAGACATGGTAAAAAATAAAATAAAAGAGATTATGATAAGATAATAGACCTAAAATAGATCTTAAACAAGTAAATAATTAATATAATTTTATTATACATGAGTTAAATTATAAATGTGGAGATACATTATTGAGGTAGTGGATTCTATATAAAATTTTCTTTAAAATTTTTTAATGTTTCCTTTCTGAATATTTTCCCTCTTTATCAATGTTTAATAAAATGATACAAAAATGGTGTAATGTCCTGGACCTCTCTATTCAATTCTCTTTTTGAAATCTATTGTTTGAGGTTTTTTGGGAGGTCAAGTTGACTCATCCCCAACACTTTTCCAAATTCCCATTTCCACAAACAGTGTTTCAAGAACGGTGAGTCATTTTTTCCTTTGAAATTTTTCCAAAATGTTTCATGAAACTGTGTCACAAAACAATGTCACTTGATTTTCCAAATTTTCCAACTATTTGATGAAATTGTGTCATGAAACAATGTCACTTCCTTTTCAAAATTTCCAAAATTGTTTCATGAAATGGTGTCACAAAATGGTGTCACTTCCTTTTCTAAAATTCCAGACTATTTAATGAAACTGTGTCACAAAATAGTGTCACTTCCTTTTACAAATTTCCAAACATTTTCATAAAACTATATCACAAACTGGTTTCACTTCCTTTTCCAAATTCTCAAATAGTTTCATGAAACCGTTTCACCAAATGATGTCACTTCCTTTTCAAATTTTCCAAACTATTTCATGAAATTGTGTCACAAAATGGTGTCATAGAAATGGTAGCATAGAAATGGTGGCATATAAATAGTAGCACAAAAATGGAGTTACATAAATGGTATCACCAAAATGGTGGAACAAAAATGGTAGCACAGAAATGGTGGCACAGAAATAGTGGCACAGAAATGGTAGCAAAGAAATAGTGGCATAGAAACAACCACACAAAAACATTAGCACAAAAATAGTGGCACAGATTATGTGTCATGAATAGTGTTCATAAAACTATTTCATTTCCTTTTTCAAATTTATTGATTTGTTAATATTTCCCTGTTTCACCCATTTAACATTTTTTTACGAAAAATGCATTCAAGGCCTTGTTTTGAGGGATTTAATCCCGATTTAAAGCCCATAACTCCTATATTAATTTCCCTTAGGCTCGATATTCCTTTACTTGGTTAAACTGCCTAGTTTAATGTGATCTTCTTTTAATTGAAAATACATTGTATCTTAAACCATTGCTCTGTTATATATTCTAAAGGGATGAGATATCTTCCTCCCTTGTTCTGACTTCTTATTCCTAGGTGTGAGATTCTCGAACCTTTTCTTCCTTACTATAGGAGTCATGCATAGTTTTGTTGCCTTGGATCATGTATTCCCTAATGTTTCTTCCTGCTACTTGCGCACCCCCTGTTTTGGTGAAACCAAGTAGTATAAACTAATCTTCAATATAAGGTATGATCTACCGTCGTTATTCTGGGTTCATCTCCTTCTATTTCTCCTTGACCTATTATGGAATGCTATCTCCACATTCCAAATGGATCTTTCTTAGGTGTTGGCTAGTGTGGTGGTGACTCTTCATCCTAGGGTGGATGCATTCCTCTAGGAGAGGTGATTGCGATCTAGTTTGTTGGATTATTCTCATTCAATGAGCATCAAAACCTTTTGAGGTATGGTATTTGTTGCTTCTCTAATTATTTATGTGCAATTATAGAGTTATCATGATTTATCCCATTGGATCATAATATAATTGAAATAATAAATATCTGAACTGGATAAATAAATCGTTATCGATCATATGTTATTGCCTCTTATTTTTCTATATTGTGTGATATCTTTTCTTTCCTTTTTAATCATGTTGTTCTTAACAGAAATTGGAAAATAACATAAACTAGTATTAATTATAAATTATTTGTCAAAGATAAATAGGCATGTAAATAAATTTTTTTGGTGATGTTGTAATTGATGATAATCAAATTTATGCAGAAATCATGTTTAATTAATTTTTGATAGTTATGATAGCTTGTTGTTTAGGTTTCCCATAGTTGGAACCAATAAATAAGGAATCAGTTAATTTCATATAGATTGATGAACATGTTGTTTGATAAAATATAATGCCTTGTAGAGTTCTTAGTTACCATATTTCTAGTAAGGCTAATTACCTTCTACTTTGGAGCCTTGAGATCCTGTTGTGTGTGAAGGAATAATGTCTTGTTTAAGGTCCAAGATCCTAGTTGATATGATGATTGTTTCCTGCTTCTTGTGTTGTGATGTGATCCCGGATTGATGTTGTGATATGTTGGGGTAGGGAGGCCCATTATTTGTGATATAATTTTACATCTATAGCGGAGAGATGCATAGGTTTATGCATGTGGGTGTTGGGGAGGACACTAAAGATGATAAAACGGGTTGTATGTGAATGATTGGATGCTTGATGAATCTTTTTGGTCATTTTTCTTCTTTACTTTCCCCACTTCACAAGGTAGTTGGTCTTTCTTACCCTCCCTCTAAAAGGGGTGAAGATGTGTGTGGTATGCCATGTTCTTTCCGTGTTTATATTCCTGAGGGAATATGGATCTATGCTCTTGCTATAGGTGGAAAACACTTGATGGTTATTTCATCTACTCACCGTGTTGAACCCCTTTTGTTTTGTATCTTGGAATTTTTTTCTGGAATTTTTGGGAATATGGTTAAGTAATAACGTTTTTAATAAATGATTAAATAAATGATGTTAACCCATGGGGTTAGAGCTTTCTGGGATGCAATGCTGGGTTAATATTTATAAGAAGTCATAGACTTGGTTTAGTTATGCTCATAGGGAATAAAACTTTGGTGTGATACTGATTAAATGTAATGAGGAATTAATAACAGTTAATTAATGGTTAAATAATTAATTAATGTAAAGTGAAAATGATAAAAAGGGATAAGTTAATCTAATTTATCTCTTTAAATGGTTGTGTGCTTATATGATACCTATTCTTAGTAGTAGTAGTCGAAAGTCCGAGATACGTTAGCTGTAATTGAGTTTATGACTAGGTTATGACCATAGTATGGTTGTGAGCTATTTTATATCACGTACTTTTTGTGTTTATATATGATAATCCACCTCATCAGTTAGGGAAACTAACACCCCAGGGATTTTGAGCCTTGGGGGTGTTTTCTCCAACATTCTGGTCGGAGGATAAACGGATAACTACCCTCTTTGGCCCCGCTCTCTTCTATTGGTAGTTACTTGTACTGGTAGGCACAATGGTTAGTTTTCCCCATATATGTGTGTACAGTGATGTAAAGACTTATGGTTATTCACACACATATATTTTGGATATTGTTTCTTCTGTAAATGGGTATGACCTTATTTGTTTAAGGGTCAAACATTCCAATCAGTTTCTAACGGGTTTATTCATATAACTGAAAACATCCAATGATTATATATCCATTTGGACCTACTTCCCAAAGGTAGGTTCTCATTAGTTGTGGACTGATGAGGCTTAATAATTTTCATTGGTCGAGAGGATGGAAGGTCAGACTCATCAGGCCTTTTTGGGGGGAATTATTGTCTACTCTAGGACTCTCTTATAGATTTGAGTTATGTTCTTGAATCCTTATTAATTTACCAAGTATTAAAATGATTTTTCCTTTAGATCTGGCAATCAATGATTTGATATGTATTAGATTTAGAGGATTGAAGGTCAGACTCATCACGCCTTTTTGGGGGGAATTATTGTCTACTCTTGGTCATTATGATGACCATAATGATTTTAAATCCACTCAGTGGGGCACTTGAAGTTTATTTTCATTCAGAAGGACATGGGTTATTTTAGAGTTGGGATCATACCCACAAATGGTCTACCTATGCATCCTTTTTAGAAAATGAATCAGAACCCACGTAGTTCAGGAATTAAGATATAGTTTAACGTCATATGGAACAGATGAGAATTAATGGGTGATGGTCTTGAAGCTTAGAAAATTTTCCTACGTAATCTAATTTTAAGGTAGAGATCAAAGTCCATGTAGTTAGATTAAGAAGTGTGGGGATTACATATGATTAACAGCCCAAAGAGAGATGTCATAATTACTTTTACACTCTAATCTCGGGTGGGTCATGCTCAGTGTAAGAAACAAGAGGTATTAGTAAAACCTGAAGGTTTTTTCCATCAAATATGTGGTCACAAGGAATGATATGGGGCTTATGTATGTGTGACATCCCTAAATAAATAAATACTAGGATTTACTTATGGAATGAAACCTAGGGACAAGGTCCATAAATATATTTTTGCTTTATGGAGATTTGGATACTCTAACTTGGGGCTTACTCTTGAAGAGGATGCTCAAATTAGGGAAGACTTATGATTGGGGATTGTTCCTAAGGAGGAGGCCCAAAATTAAAGAAATTATGATTGGGGATTACTCCTGAGAAAGAGGCCCAGGTTAAAGGGGACTTGGTGCTTACTCCTAAGGAGGATTCCCATTAACAAGGTCTATAAAGGTATTTGTGCTTTATGGAAATTTAGTTTCTTAATTTGGGGCTTACTCCGGAGAAGGAGGCCCAGATTGGGGGGAATTTGACTTATGATTGGGGATTACTCCTAAAGAGGATGCGTAGATCAAAGATTCTCTCATCTTAAGGGATGAGGTTGAATTAAGGGAACCTCTAACCATAGTGATATAAAATTATATAAATCACAAGGTTTTGAGATATATTCCATAGAATTCCTTTCAGATAAGGAAGCCAACAAAGGAACCATGCCATAAATAGATTTGAAGAGGGTTTTGAAGGTTAAATATTGAAGAGGAGAGGTGAATTTGAAGAAATGAAGTTAATTGGAAGGAGGGGAACCCAAAAGGAAGGCAGGCGTGCAAGTCCGGTTTGGGCGCGCAAGTCCTGGTCGTGTGACATGGGTGTACTTGGGTGATGGTTAACCAATAGGGTAATATTTGGGCAAGTCTTGGCTCAAGCCCTTAGTATTATCCCTAAAGGCTTCCAAAAGGTTGGCGTACAAGTTCTGTTGAAGGGATAAGGTGGCGCGCAAGTATGGCCATTTTCCCTTAAGGGTTAGACACTTAGGCACACAAGTGTTGATGAATTTCAACACTTAGGTCTTGTTCCCCCTCTTTAGATCTTCCATTATAGGTAATAAATTACCTTAGAAGTGTTCGGAAGACTTCAAACAAAGACTAGGGTGCTGAGAGCTTAAATCTAACTTTTGGGTTTCTTATCCTCGAAATGGGGGGCCCACAAGGGGTATTTATAGGCCATTGAGGACCTTGGGAGAAAAAAGATTAGGGTGCGCAAGTCTCTTATGCGACCAATATGTGGAGCGCAAGTATACTTGTGTGACCATAGTGAAACTTGCACGACCCATGATTAAATAAATTCAGGTTCATGCCTTTGTCAATTGTTGATGTTCTTCAAAGGATGAATCTCTTTGTGCTTAAGGTATTCCCCTTTTTCAATCCTTTAGACTCTGTGAAGGAAATAAGCATCAACAAAAGTCCCCCTCAAGTTGGATCTGAAAAAGGAAGGAGGATTTGACTTCGAGGTAAAGGAGAAAACGAAGGAGTTTTTGGGCGCGCAGCTTTGGAGCACGTAGGTAGCAGCGCGCAGGTGCGAGCCGCGCAGGTTTCGTCGTGCATGGGTACAGCCTTTCCTATAAATATGTGGCACCACTTCACACAAAGCACCCGGCCTTGAATGCTTCTGATCTCTCAGCGCGCAGATAGCTTGGCTTTGTCTTGTTCACGCAGGTGTTGCTGTCCGTAGTTCATTGTTTCTTTGTGCCGCGCTTCTGCAGAGGTATTTGGACTTGTGCGGTGATACCTATGCGCCCATACTTACGCGACCGGATTATACTTGTGCGTCAACATGGGACTTGCGCGCCTTAACTCCTTAGCCATTTTTTTTCGAATTTCTTCACAACTTTTATGAAAAATAAACTTACATAAGAGTTAATTATTCGAACTTTGTGCAGATTCAATGGATCCCAGAAGAATTGGAATGGCTGATGAACTGGCTAGCAAGAGGATTGATGACATGATGAGCATCGCTGTCCATGATTATTACAATATCTGTGACAGCACTCTCCCAGATTTAGCCAAGTACTTGAATAAGTATCATCTTAATTTCCCACAAAGAATCTACCTGCCTCTGTATGGCCATGGTCATCTGCAAGAAGTCAACATTACAGAACCAAAGAACTATCTCCCGCATTCCTGGTTTCAAACTAACAGCAATTTTGCTTCAGCAAATTTCTCAGTTGTAGGATCATTTGTTAATGCTGGAATAGTGTATAAGGCATACATAATTCATCATAGCCCATGTGTCCCGGACCTAAAACCTCATACGCTCGAGATGCAGCTGCATTATTATCCCCCTATTTAGGTTATGATGTGCATTAAGAGAAGCAACAATGGTGTGAACTTTCAAATTTTTCCTCCATGCCATTTTCTTACAGATATGAAAATAGAAAACCCATGGGCTGATATGTTTTCCATTTCTGGTTGGTGGAGAGAAGACTATCATGACATTAGATCAATTTCTGAAAATAGTAATCTCTACAAATGGCTCTTTACTTCCAATGATCAATTCCAAAATCCATGTATCCATCTTCCAAGTCTCTTGGACAGAAATTGAGTCACTGTTTGATCAGCGTAAAATTTTCTCAAACTGAACTCAAGAACATTATTTTACAATTTTTCCAAGAAGAGCTGGTATCATTACGTCTCTTACTGCATATCTTATTGTATCCAGTTGAATGAATGAATTCTAGGTGGCTGCTGATGAAGCTCGGAATACCATAAATAAAATGAAAAGTTATATTGAAAGCCTCTTGTAATTCCTGAAAAAGAGAAGAGACTCTAGTCTGGGGATGTCCTTCTATCTCTTGTGCATCAATGAAAAACACTTTCATCCTCAATCATTTGTTCCTGCATTCTTTTTCTACCTTCTTTAAATAATTTTACCTAATCCAATGGGCCTAGTAAGCATAGTTTGATTATTCCTAGGATTATAAAAAATAATCCTACAAACTTTACATCTTTTAATTGCTCAATATTACCTAAATCATACAAAATGTATGTTTAGTGATACGGGACTTGACTTTTGTTCAGAGTTCCCTTGTCTTTTGTGGGCAGTTTAAAGTCATGTACATCGGACATAAAAAGGATAATGTTTAAGTTCAAATATCTTTGACCTAATGGATTAAAATTGACTCAATTCCTTGATAATTTATCTGAAAACATATTACCACATTCAAGTATTGAGGAAAACATGTAAACTTTGACTTAGACAATTTTTAATCTGAGGAATGATATGAAAAAAGGTCTAAAAGGCATTAGATGAAGTATTATCTAAGATTGAAGGTACCATTATTTAACAAAACTGTTAGGGGGTTGAATTATGCAGGGACGCAAAAGGGCATTGGTTGTATAGTCAAATAATAGCATCTTTTGGTTGACAGGTCCGTTATATAGACTACTTATTCAAGGACACCTAGGGGCACGTGCTGCATAGTCAGGCAAAAGAACTCTCAGAAATTTTACTTTTCTACTACTTAAAAGCCAATGGAATTTTTTGGAGATTCAGATTTTCCAAATCATAGAGTTTGCTGTATGGAGAGAGGTACTTGAATATGGATAGGATATTCCCAATCAAGATTTTCAAAGAATTGGATGAATGTCACTCCTACGAAGGTATGATCCAAACGTAGGGAAGGGAAATATAAACCATATACTTGAATACTTTCAGATCATGAAAATTAATATGGGATAAATATGTTAAGGATGGCTATTTTTGTGGATCCCTACATATTGTCGTTAAGACCAATAAGGAAAAAACGTTTTTCTCCCAAGAATGAAGTTATCACTATTTGACAAACCCGTTAGGGGGTTGAATTATATAGGGACACCTAAGGTCATTGGTTTTATAGTCAAATAATAGCATCCTTTGGCTGATAGGTCTGTTATGTAGACTACTTATGCAAGGCCGCCTAAGGGCACGTGCTGCATAGTCAGGCAAAAGAATTCCCAGGTATTAGACATTTTGTGGCCAGAAGTCAATAAAAGGGTTATGGAGGTCTGGAAGTATTTAAGGTTAGGATTATGATGCATCAAAATGGTCATTGTCAAATGCATGTAGAAGATGCACAGACCAATGCTAACCATAATCATGTTGTGACTGGGTCCTGAATTGAGGTGCTGGACTTCATTACGTATCCCATAAGGATGGGAATCAATCCATACGTAGTTCTTGAAATACTATTTAACTTAACATGGGACGGGAATGTAGAATATCTTAGTTTAAGGTCGTAGAGTTTGGACCATAATAAGGAATACACAGTGTGTGTTTTATAAACCTGATGTGAATGAAGACCAGGGTTTTCATACCACATTCATTTTTTCACAGGGGGACTTTTTCAGCCAAGGGACTGAAAGTGGAATTTGGGATTAGGCCCAAAGACTTAGGGATGGATTTCAGGGATGCTCGAACATTATTACATATCCCACAAGGATGGGAATCAAGTTGCACGTAGTTCTTAAAATACCCTTTTTATAGATTTGGTTCGTACAAGTGAAGGGTGAAAAGGGGAATTTAGTGTAATAATGGTTTGACCCAAGATTAAAAGTTCAGGAATTTCCATGTGTGTACGTAGTCTTTTGAATATGACATGATTGGAGATCAATTTTAATGATGATTCCCTCTCAGGTGAGGGACAATGGAGGACTATATAGTTTAACGTCATATAGCAAGGATGATGGTGATGCACAGTTTAGTGTCATGTAGTAGGGACAAAAGAGACATGCACAGTTTAACATCATGTGGGACGGAGGTGAACCAATGTGAAGAGATTGGTTTTGGGCTTGAACCTCAGGTGGTTTCCTACGTACCCAGTCTAGAAGGTAAGGATCAAAGTCCACGTAGTTCAATTAAGAATGAATTGATGATCAAGTTGTACTTAAGGACAACCTGAAGATGGTGTTGGGACATACAGGTGGTTAGCAGCCCAGAGAAGGTGTTATGGTTGAAGATTACTCTAAACTCACGTGAGTCATACTTGGTGTGAGAAACAAGAAGTAGAAACAACCCTAACGATGCACATTTTAACTTTATGTGGGATGTATTTAGGGAATTTTTGACAGTTCAATGTCATGTTGGACCAAAAAAGGGGACATAGTTTAACATCATGTTGGACGAATGAGGAGACTATGTAGTTTAAAGTCTTGCAGTGAGGACTATTGGTGCTACAAAGTTTAGTATCATGTAGCAGGGAAAAAATACAGTTTAATGTCATGTAGAACATATTAAGGGACTTTTTTCAATTTTACGTCATATAGGATGAACATGTGAATGGTTTAATGCAATATAGGACAATACAGTTTTACATCATGTAGGACGTTGGGTTGTACAGTTTAACATCATGTATCCAAGATGATGGTTATTCAGTTTAACGTCTTGCTAGACGTAAGTATTTGTGTTACAAAAAATACTTTTTCAGGAATCTAGCATTGGTTGGAGTTGTGATGAGTTCTTCATCCATTGAGATTAAATAATAAGCTCCATTTCAGTCGACCTTATATATTGAGTAAGGTCCCTCCCATTTTGGCTCAAGCTTTAGAGGCTTCTTTACTGGTATCATTAGAGTTATGAGGACCAATACTAATTCTCCTTGAATGAATGAATTAAGATGGACTTTTTTGTTGAAAGCCTGTGATATTCGATTCGGATAGACTTCCAAGTGATAGAAGGTGCAAAATATGTTTCCATCTAATCGTTCCAATTCATCCAATCACTTTTGATATTGTTCATCTGTAGATGACTGATTGCAAATGGATACTCTAAGTGAAGGTAATTAGACCTCAATGGGAAAGGCTGCTTCTATTCCATATACCAATGAATATGGGGTTGACCGCGTAGCAGTGCAGGTGGTGGTTCGATAAGCCCATAAAGCATGAAAAAGTTTATCAGGCCGTGATTTCTTATCTTCATCCACCATCTTTTGCAGTATGTTTGAAAGAGTATTATTAAAGGCCTCTATTTTTCCATTGGCTGATGCATGATACCGAGATGAATGGTTGGATTTGATGTTGTACTCTTGATACAACTTCCATACCTCGGATGAATAGAATTTGGTGCCATTATCCGTCAATATGGCATGACGGACACAAAATCTGGTAATTATGTTAGACTTGATGAAGCTAACAATTCTTTTAGAACTAACTTCTTTGAGAGTTATTTCCTTTGTCCATTTGGAAAAGAAATCAGTAGCAGTAAGAATATACTTAAACTACTTGGATGTAGCTGAAGGGTAAAGTCCCACTACATCCATTCCCCATGTGGAAAATGGCCATGAGTATGTATCTGTATGAAGAAACTTTGGGGGTTGACGAATGAAATTGGCATATACTTGGCAAGAATGACACTTATCATTGAAATCAACACAATCTTGTATCATTGAAGGCCAAAATTATTCAAGCCTTCGAACTTGATCGGACAGTCTATGTTCGGACTGGTGGGAACCACAGACTCCTGCATGTACTTCTTTCATGACAACCATTGTCTCTTCACCATCAATTAATCTGAATATAATTCCATCAAAACCTCTTTTGTAGATAAGTTTTTGGTGATTTGGGAAATCATAAAGAGTAAAATTGACCACAGGTCACCGGACTTGTTCTTTACCGGCTCTATCAGATGGGAGTGTTCTATTTTGAAGGTATTCCCTGATAGGTGTTATTCATCCTGTAGTATGACCATATGGTTCAGATAAAGGACTAATTTCATTGATTTCCTCTGTTATGATTTGAATATAAGGTGAAATTGTACAATGGTGGGAAATACTGATGATTGTTTCGTCCTGATTTGGATCTTTTAGAGCTGTGTCTATATTATACAGTGCATCAGCTTAAGCATTTTGTGATCGTGGGACACAAGAAAATGTCGGTTCTAATGGAAATTCCACCATTAATTCTTTGACGTAATCATACAAAGGGATTAAATCTTCTTTTCTGATGGAAAATTCCCATTGACTTATTTGATTTCCAGTTCTGAATCACCTTTCACCTTTAAGTGATTCACTTTTTCCTGAAGCGCCAACTCTAATCCCATGATGAGAGCTTGATATTCTACTTCATTATTTATACCACCTTCCAACAATAAGAAGGAATAGGGTAGTACTTCCTTTTCTGGCGAAATAAGCACAATTCCTAACCCAACTTTTTTGAATTTAGGATCTTCCAATTTCTTCCTTATAAGACTTCTAGAAGCACCATCAAAGTACATTTCCCATGTTTGAATATTATCTTGAATAGAGAGACTTCTTTATCAGGAAGTTCAGTATCTAAAGATGTATCTTCTACTGATGGGTGTTCAGCAACGAAATCAGCCAGATCTTGGCCCTTTATTGACTTTTGAGACACATACTGGATATCAAATTGCTGCAAAATAACTGCCCACCTTTCCAGATGTCCTGTGATCATTTGACGACTAAGTATGAATTTGAGTGGGTTATTGCAAGATACCAATTGGACCTCATGATGTTGTAGGTAGTGTCTCAGTTTCTGAACTATAAAGATTAATGCTAGGAAGCACTTTTCAATACTTTAATATCGAGTTTCTACCCCAAGCATAGTTCGACTGAGATAGTAATGGTTGTTTTCATTCCCAGCATCATTCTTTTGGGCAAGGAAGGCACCCAATGATCACTCTAAAGCTTTCAAATAGAGGATAAGTGGTATTCCTTCAATAGTTGGAATTAATACCGGTAGACTCAAGAGATATTTCTTAATAATATTGAATGCTTCTTGACATTCTTTAGTCCACTGGTAGGTGACTCTCTTCTTCATTAATTTGGTGAAGGGTAAACATTTTCCTGCCAGATTGGTGATGAAATGCCGAATATAGGCCACGGGTCCTTGGAGTCCTCTTAATTATTTCAAAATTTGAGGAGGTGACATACCAAGAATTGATTTTTTCTTCTCAGTATCAACTTCGATACCATGATGGCGTACAACAAAGCCGAGAAATTTTCCTGAGGTTACCCCAAAAGCACATTTCAATGGGTTCATCTTCAAATTGTGTTGTTGAAGTTTGTGAAATATGATTTCCAAATCGTCCAAGTGATTAGAACATTGTCTAGATTTAACCACCAAATCATCCACATAACATTCAACAAATTTCCCTAAAAAGGGTTTGATGATATGGTGCATGGCACGTTGATATGTTGCACCTACATTATTCAAGCCAAAGGGAATTACCCGATAGCAAAACACACCCTGAGGGGCTATGAAGGCTGTATATTCTTCATCTTCTGGATCCATTCGGATTTGATTATACCCAAAATATCCATCCATGAAAGAGAGTCCTTTACAGCCAGGTTTTGCATCAATTAAGAGTTCTGTGATCGAAACTGGAAAATCATCCTTGGGATAATACCGATTAAGATCTCTAAAATCAATGAAAAATCTAATTTTTCCATTCTTATTTTTCACAGGGACAATATTAGCCATCCATTTGGTATATTTAACTTCTCTGATGAAGTTATCTTTTATAAGCTTATCCACTTCAGCTTCCATTTTGGAGGCATAAGTTTGGTGTGTTCTTCTTGCGACTTGCTTTAATCGTCGATGTTCTTCTGGAAAACCCAAATGATGAGTGGAAACATCGGGATCAAGACCTGGCATTTCTGTATAATTCCAATCAAATACATCTCGATTTTTCTTTAGAAAGGAAGTATACATTTCTTTCCCTTCAAGATTCATGGATGCACTAATTAAAGTGGGGCGTGGATCTTCTTTTGTACCCAGATTTATTTCTCTGAGTTTATCCACAGTGGTAGAGATCCCCTCTTCAAATGATGGAGGAGAATCTCTAAGATCTTCCTCTTATTCTTCAATATGTGTCAATTCTTCTATTTCTACTTGCATTGTTAATGATGAAGAAGAATTTCCATGACCATAAGAGAAGTTAAAATTTGAACATCTTGAAGAAGAGGCTACCATTTCTGACCCTCTTGATGATGAAGGGTCTTCCTTGGGTAATAAAGAGGAGATGATGGATTGAGAATCAACATCATCATTCATCTCTTACATTGCTATAACTTCTTCTAGCCTGGTTGATGAAGTATAGAATTTATGGATTTTAGCGGATGAAATGAATACATCTCCATTTGAGCTTAATCATTTCTTGGTGAATCACCAACTTCTCTCATGTTGTCTAGCTTGGTTGTCGTAATTGACATTATGGAAGTTTCCATAAGAGTATTTGAATTTGGGTCTACCTTGTCAATTTGACGGATAGGAAACACAAAATCTGTACTCACATGTATGAATGGGTTTACTGGAATCTTTTCCAAACCATATGGATCATTAATTTTGGTAACCTCCTTTGTCATGGATTTATCCTTCCCTTCCATGTGATATAATTATGCCTCAATGTATTGAGATTCACATGTTTTCAATGGGGATTTATCACCATAAAATGTCCCAATTTGACCATTGAAACAATATTTGAGACACTGATGGTATGACGAAGGTATGGTCGCATGTTGATGTAGACAAGGTCTTCCAAGAAAAATGTTGAAGGCTATGTCATGATGAACAACCATGAAATCTGAATTGGATACAAGGTCTCCAAACTGAGTTCTGAGTGTAATCTCGCCCATAGGTTCTTGTTCATTTTTATCATATCCTTGCAATATCAATGTAGAAGGAGATAAATCAGATTTAGTGAGGCCCAATCGACGAAGTGTATGAATAGGGATGAGATTGACTCCTGATCCATTATCAATGAAAGCTCGTCAGATGTATACATCAATGACCTTTCCAGATATATACAAAGGTCTGATATGTCCATGAACGACATCATCTTCATCTTCATCTTCATCTGTAAAAGATATCACTGTATGGAATTCTGCAGGACCATTCTCTACATGGTAGACTTCAGCCACAGTAATTTCAGTTTCGAACTCCTAAGAACTTGAAAAATCCTCAATGAGAGCCTCCCGAAGATCCTTTGATAGATTCAAGGCATCCAGAATTGATAACTTGACCGGTATTTGGTCCAAATGTTTCAAGATGTCATACTTTTGGACCAAAGGTCTGTGTTTCCCAACAGGAACATGTGGTTTCTCAGCTGCCTTAGAAGTTGATGTCTTGGAAGTATATGCATCTTGTATCAGGGTAGGAGTTGGAAATACTCCTGGATTTGGAAGATTAGACCGACTAGGTCTATTAATTTTCTGAGAGGAAGAAGGTGTAACCTCCAACCGATCTTCCAAAATAATTGTGCGAGGACTGAATCTTCCATCCGTGGAAGAACTTTCTTGTTCTTGTTGAGCCTACTGAAGGGCTTTTCCACAATTTTCTGGTGCATATACAGTTCTAGAAAAGGTAGGATTGAAATAGTGGATTCTAGAATATCCACATCTTCCTATGTATCCTAGACCTCTTGAACATCCTCTAATTCCTCTGTTTGATTCATGGAACTCAGGTTCATCAAGATCGAATGGTGACTGGAATAAGGATCTGTTAAATGCATCATACTAACAAAACCAAAGATCAACTCTTCATCTGATGAGGATTCTACCTGATTAGCCAGTTTAGGTCGTTTCGTTTGGTGGGGTGGTGCCTGTACTCCTAAATTAGATGGCATAAAATCTTCCAGAGTCAAAGACAATTTAGGCTTTGACACGAACTCGTCTTCTTCTGACTGTTCTTCTTTCTTCGAATTATGCCACCTCTTTGAAGATTTGCCTTATGATGAAGGGGGTTTTCTATGGCATTCATAGTAGAAGACACAATTGGTTTCTTCAATTGTGTTCGTAAAATGGAATGAGTTCAATTGATCGTTTTCCTGACCATTCAATCATCATATTTCTGCGCATTTTTACTTTTGACTTCATGCCACTCGCCTTCTTCCTCTGGACCTGTAGCAGTAACACATGATACCTAGGCTGAAGAGCCTTTCAGTTTTACTTGTCCAGAGTCCACCATCTTTTGTAAGATGTATTTTAAGACAAAACACTCATGAATGGGATGCCCCAACATATGATGAAATGGTAAATAGTGGGAGAGGTCTTCATCTCCTTCCTTGTTCGGCATTTTGGGCCTTGGAAATTGAACCAAATTATTTTCCAGAGTTGAGATGAAGTAGCCTGGAACATTCTCATTCTGGAAAGAATAAACTTTTTTCTCCAAATCTTCAAACTATTTCTGCCTTTTATATCTTTGATCATCTTGAAGAGGTGTCCATTTTTGTTGATGCTCAAGAGTTGAAGCCCTTCGATATGATAAAGGTTTTGAAGTGGAAGCAGGTACAGGTGCTTGTTTAAGCATAACTGTAGCAGTCTCTGCTTTCCCCATTCTCCTTCCTGGAACTGATGGAATTACACAAGTTTTAGCCTTAGTCTGTATAAGAGAGTCTTCAATATACTTAGCGATTGAAGTAAGGTCTCAAAACCCTCCGGTGTATTTCACAGGGATCAACGGTGTGCATAATTCATCACGCGAATTTTCCACACATATTAGAAACAATTATTCTTGAGGGAGTGCTAATCTTAAAGAACATGTTAATCCCTTCCAGTGGGAAATGAAATCTGAAACTCTTTCATTCTCCATTTTCTTACAATTTGTAAGATCAAAAACTGTTGTCTTTGGAAACGTTTAGCTTAATTGAAGAAGGAATTGTTGACAGAGATCCTCCCACCTAGTAATTGACTGGGATTGCAAGCTTGTATACCAGACAAAAGCAGGCCCTTGTAATGACTGTACAAAAAACCTTAGCTTAACTGCTTCTTGTTGTTGAGGAGTTCCCATCATAGGATCACAACAAGAAACAAAATGTGTTAAGTGTTGTTCTGGGTCTTCCAAACCATTAAAAATTGGGAATCTAGTACTTGCAAAATTTGATGGGGGAGGAACTACGTCAACCCATTCAGGGTAAGATCTCTTCTCTAGTTGAACTGGTGAATTCTTTCCTTACACAGCTTCCAACTAAGGTGTTAATGACTCAATGGTAGTCATTAATTTTTAAGAAACATATGGTTGAGCTAGGACCTGTGCAGGTGCAAGAACTGGAGTGTGGAAAGGTGTAGTGACCGGGACTGCCACTGATGGTAGTATTGTCGGTTGTTGTTGCGTATAACCCATAGGATTGGACCTGTGAGGGTGTACTGGTAAATACTAGTAGATGAAAAAAATTCCCTTTACTGACTGACTCCAGCACGCTTAGGAGGAATACTACTTTGAAGTAGTTCTGCATTCAACCACCTCAACTCCTTCATTTCCGCCTATTTTTGTGTGAACCTTTCCTCTAATGAGAGTTATTGGCCTTCTCCAGAGGTAGGGTGGAATGTAACCTGACTTTTTTCCTTTCCCCTTGTTGGATGCCTTTCAGAGAGGGGGGAGTTGGTTATTTGAAGGAATACCTAGATTCTTGGGTAAGCCTTTGATTCCGGGTACGCACACCTTCCTCATTTGCTTCTGTGTGCAAAACTTCTTGAACATGAACTTCTTCATATGATCCCTCTGAGTGAGCCTCATGTTCTGGAGGATCAACAACAATGACATTGATGAAATTTATTGATGCATAACTCATTGCATCCCTTCTATCTTCATTTCTGTGATATTGTCTTCTTCCATGTCCTTTATGAGACATTTCCTTTTGTTGAGTTGATCCCTCAGGAACTTCCTGATGAACCGTAATTTGGAGGGAATATCCAAATAATTTGGCTCTTCGTTCCTCCTATGGATTCTTCTCTAATCGATAGAAGACTTAATTTCACTGAAGAAGAGGTTCAGGATTTGAAAAAGTCCCCAGTCCGGTGGATTGGGGTCGTTCCTATTCTTCCTGCTCAACTCCTCAAATAATATTTGTTGATTCCGAGGGTTGGGTTAAAAGAGTCCCCAGTCTGGAAAGCTGGGGTGGCTCTTGAGTATCTACATCTGAGACTTTCTTAAAATCTCCCCTGATTTTGTGGACTTTAGTCCATAAATTGGACGGATTCATCAATCTACATCCACTCAAATCATCTGGCTCAAATGATCGTTGGATGATTTCTGACGCTTCTGTCACTTGATGATGTGCCTTCTCTAAATGAGAAGCATGTTCGATTTTCTCATTTGCTTGATGCAAGAGTAATTTGACAACTTTTTCTTTATATTCCTAACTTTGGGAAGAACTAGTTGAGGAATTTTCCTGAGCAAGCATCTGATTACACACAAAACCAGTTGGTTGTGGCCGGCCATGGGAAATAATAGGGCATGAGACAACTTTTGGTGGGATTTGTTGACTAGAGAGTATAGTAAAATGTAGTTCTCCATGAACAACCCATCCCCTGATATGAATACCATATGGGGCATTTTCAATTAACTGGAGAAATCTTTTTAGTGTGCCAAGGCATGAATGTTGAAGGGCTCTCTGCTGCTTTTCATCCTTTGGATATCAGGAAACAGAGAGAGATTACAAGTCAATTTGGCATTTTAACCCTTCTATTATCTTGACATGATTTTCATAATCATTATAAGATAATATTTTCTTTTTCAATTTATAAAGGGTTTTCTACATGTTGAGATGAATATCATGAATAAAATCTTTCATCAATATGTTTGGAATATCATACTGAGAGTCAGCCAAAGGCCAAAACATGACTGGTACTTCACCTTTCACCAGTTGTTTTCTCATATTTAGCACTTCCTCTTTATCATTTGATGAAGATTCTTCTACCTGATTAGACCAGATCTAGTACTTCTTTGTTGCTTCATCAGATTCAATAAGATTGGTAGAGAATTCATTTATAAAACTAGAAGATGAATGACCCAGGGGTGGTTCGTAGAATGACCTACATCCCGTCTATCTTTTGATTGAGAAAATATTTAACCCACTAGCAGTAAATCATCAGACATGACTGGATTCACATTTTCAAGTGCCTCAATATAAGAGGGATTTCTCGTTACTTCATTTTCCTTCGAAAAAATTTCCAGGAAATGCGAATTACTACTATAGAGAGGACTTTCACAGAAAAATTCATCATCATGGGGAGGACCACCGTGGTGGGTTACAGTAAAAGATGAAACCTTTTGCTCCTTGGTCTTCTGGCCACGCAGAGGGTTATCGTGGCTCTCATCTGAAGATGATACTTCAAGATCAACTGAATTGTCATGAATCAAGCCTTCATGTGGAAGTGTCTGATGAAGACGTTCAGAATTATTGTTCCCACTATTGGGAATTGAGAGAGTAGAATCTTGAGTTGCAATAGATAATTGTCTGAGGGCTTCAAGAACTCCAGCATCGAGCAAAGCCTTATTAGAGATTGGATCTAGATTTCTTGACTATGTTGAATGGGTATTTTTTATAGACACCTTCTTATTCACTTGAGGAACCACTTTTTGACGAAAGTTGTTATTATAGCAGGTGTATGTGCCTGCTCAGGAGAAATGGTCAGGTTAGGCTGATTTTCTCTATTTAAATCGGGTGTATGTGCCCGACTTGATTGTCCATATGACATGGGGGAGTATGCCCCACGACCCCCCCCCCCTGGACTGGAACAGAGGTGTGTATCTGCTCCGGAGTGATATTTTGATGAGTCACTCCACTGATAGGGATAGATCTATGATTCCTACCCCGTGATTCTGCTGTAGTTGTTATAATATTCTGACAAGCATCCAGAATATGATGAGGGATTTGCTTCTGCTCTTTCACCATTGTCATAATGTGCTTGGTGGATTCAGTGGCTGGAATAGGAATATACATCCATTCTGTGTTTGGAGTAAGTGTATGTGCCTGCTCCTGTCTTCCTTTTCATGTCAATGAATTCTGACAGTACTCATGTATGGGGGTAGAGAGTTGAGTCTACTCCAAATTTGTCGTCGGAGCTTTCCGACTGACTTCTCTGGGTGATACCAAACGAGACTGTTGGAAGACGTGATGAACATTGGTAGGTATATGTACCTACTGTGTATTCTTCGTCAAGTATGGTTGATGAATTTCCTTCAATACTGGCAGACGAGACTGCTGACAGAATTGTTGATTGTAAATAGGTGTATGTGCCTGCTTATCAGTTTCCACCATATTAAATTGGAAAGCATCTTTGGGTACAGTCAGAAGAGCCTACTGACTGATTGTTGAATTATAAACATGTGTATATGGCTGCCTATAATACTCCGCCAGAATTGCCTGGCGGGATTGGTGAGTTGCTACCAGATGAGTCTGCTGGACATCGGGATTAGAACAGATGGGTTTATGTGCCCACTCATTTCTTTCCATCAAGTTGGATTGATGGAATTTTCTGGAGGAGGAAGAAGTAAAAACATGCTCCTTATTGCCCAGATTTTTTCTTCTGGAGTTTCGTCTTGCGTTCTCGAGTCTGAGGAACCTGATCTGAACCCCTAAAGGCGATACCCTTATCATGTTGAGGGCGCACTGTCGCACGAGTCTGGTGGTGATTGATGATGGTAGTCCTCAAGAAGGACTCCTGCCTTTTTTAACCAAGGCCTTGAGTGACCTCTTCATTCACCTCCCTGTAATATGGGAGGGACTGGTTGTTGTGTTCCGTGGATAATGACCCGAAACGGTTGGAGACGGTGGTTAGCACTGCATGCTTCTTGATCACTGGTCATCATTGTCCAAACAACCAGGGTGAATTGTTAACTTGGAGGGTTTGTAGAGCGGCCTCCAGAGTTAGAATGGTATCGTGTTGACGGTATTCCTTAACCAACGCATTTGAGACCCAGCATTGCATACGCTGGGTAGGTGATTACATCCTCAGAGAAGACGAAGATCCAGCGGGAGTAGCGGCAGAGGTATTCACAGGTGTGAACTTTAAAGAATCCATTTCTGTAATGCAGAAAGATCTTAGAAAAGAGTGCATGTTTGATATAATAGACATAATCAAGATAATTTCGGCCACTAAATCTTTTGGATGAGCACATATATTATTGATTTCTTTGTTGGACCTCACATTAAGTTTAAATAGGGGCCTAACAAATAAGTAAAACATCATTTAACTTGGTTATGGATTCACATCAGGTTCACCATTTTTGTTTCTTCTGTAAATTGGGATGACCTTATTTGTTTAAGGTTCAAACATTCCAATCAGTTTCTAACGGGTTTATTTGTAGAACTAGAAACATCCAATTATTCTATATCCATTTGGACCTACTTTCCAAAGGTAGGTGCTCATTAGTTGTGGACCGATGAGGCTTAAGAATTTTCATTGGTCGAGATGATGGAAGGTCGGACTCATCACACCTTTTTGGGGGGGATTATTGTTAACTCTGGGACTCTCTTATACATTTGAGTTATGTTCATGAATCCTTATTAATTTACCAAGTATGAAAATGAGCTTTCCCTTAGATCTGACAATCAATGATTTGATATGTATGATATTTATAGAATATTTTATATGTATTTGAGGTTCTTCATCGATGGAGAATCATCTGTATGTATTGGACATTCTTAGTCAATGGTATCCTTCAATACATTATATAGAAAATTCTTGGTCATTATGATGACCATACTAGTTTTAAATCCACTCAGTGGGGCACTTGAATTTTATTGTCATTAAGAAGGACATGGATTATTTTAGAGTTGGGATCATACCCGTAGATGAGCTACCTATGTATCCTTGTTAGAAAAGGAATCAGAACCCACATAGTTTGGGAATTAAGATATAGTTTAATGTCATATGGGACAGATGAGAATTAATGGGTGATGGGATTAAACCTTAGAAATGTTTCCTACATACTCTAATTTTAAGGAAGAGATCAAAGTCCATGTAGTTTGATTAAGAAGTGTGGTGCATACATATGATTAACGGCCCAAAGAGATATTTCATAATTACTTTTACACTCTAATCTCACGTGAGTCATTCTTGGTGTGAGAAATAAGAGGTGTTAGTAAAACCTGACGGTTTGTGCCACGAAAGATGTGGTCACAAGGAATGATATCGGGCTTATGTATGTGTGACTTCCCAAAATAAATGAAGACTGGGATTTAATTCTGGAAAGAAACCTAGGGACAAGGTACATAAAGATATTTGTGATTTATGGAGATTTGGATACTCTAACTTGGGGTTTACTCCTGAAGAGGATTCCCAAATTAGGGGGGGCTTATGATTGGGGCTTGTTCCTGATGAGGAGGCCCAAAATTAAAGAAATTATGAATGGGGATTACATTTGAGAAGTAGTCCCATGTTAAAGGGGACTTGGGGCTTACTCCTTAGGAGGATGCTCATTAACAAGGTCCATAAAGGTATTTGTGCTTTATGGAGATTTAGATTCTTAATTTGGGGCTTACTCCTGAGAAGGAGGCCCATATTGGGGGGAATTTGACTTATGATTGGGGCTTACTCCTAAGGATGATTCCAAGATCAAATATTCCCTCATCTTAAGGGATGAGGTTGAATAAAGGGAACCTCTAACCATAGTGATATAAATTTATATAAATCACAAGGTTTTGAGAGATATTCCATAGAATTACTTTCATATAAGGAAGAAAACAAAGGAACCATGCCATAAATGGATTTTAAGAGGGTTTTGAAGGATAAATATTGAATAGGAGTGGTGAATTTGAAGAAAGTAAGTGAATTGGAAGGAGTGGAACCCAAAAGGAAGGCAGACACGCAAGTCATGTTTGGGCGTGAAAGTCCGGGTCGTGCAAGTATACTTGCGCGACATGGGTGTACTTGGGCGACGGTTAACCAATAGGGTAATACATGGGTGAGACTTGGCTCAAGCCCTTAGTATTATCCCTAAAGGCTTCCAAAAGGGTGGCGCGCAAGTTTTGTTGAAGGGATAAGGTGGCGCTCAAGTATGGCCATTTTCCATTAAGGTTTAGACACTTAGGCATGCAAGTGTTGATGAATTTCAACACTTAGGCCTTGTTCCCCCTCTTTAGATCTTCCATTATAGGTAATAAATTACCTTATAATTGTTTGAAATACTTCAAGCAAAGGATAGGGCGCCGAGAGCTTAAATCTGACTTTAAAATTTTTCGTCCTCGAAATGGGGGGCCCACAAGAGGTATTTATAGGCCATTGAGGACCTTGGGCAAAAAAATATTAGGGCAGGCAAGTCACCTGTTCGACCAATATGTGGCGCGCAAGTATACTTGCTCGACCATAGTGAAACATGCGCGACCCATGCTTAAAGAAATCCTTGTTCAGGCCTTTTTCAATTTTTGATTCTCTTCAAAGGATGAATCTCTTTGTGCTTTAGGTATTCCCCTTTTTCAGTCATTTAGACTCTGTGATGGAAAGGAGTGTCAACAGATATAGTTTCTTATGGACTACTATAGTTTTAATGTGTATAGGCTATGATGGCTTGAGGATCCTTACTCATTGTATGGGTTGTAATTGCTTTAGGTATAATGTATGATGTATCATACATGTTATGTGAGCTATGGGGGCTCCAGAAAACTACCTAGTTACTTTAGTTACATGGAAGTAGTGGTTGTGTTGCATGAGGTTCATGTTGTGGTTCTCACCCAGGTGTCTATGGGCAAGCCTTTTTGGAGAGAGATTCTTAGGACGTGCGACATTGGGGAAAAGCGGCAAACTAGTGGGGTAGTGGTAAGAGGGTAACCCTGATGTTATTTATTATATTATATACTATTTTATGCGATACATGGCGAGAGTATCCATGGTGAGGCTAGGAACTTAGTATACATTTTTAGGTGATGAGTTAGTTTCACTTGTTGTTCACTGTGATTTAGCATTATTTATTTACTTTTTCATGAGAGGATCTAGGAAAGATCCTGGTGAGTATACTGTTATACTCACCCAATGTATATATAAACTGTTTTTTAGGTCACTTGGAGTAGGTTGGAGATCAGGCTGGTTACTGCTAGCTTGGGGTTGCAGGAGCTATTCAGGCTTTATGGTCGCAGTTATTTTTACTTTCCTTTGGTACTTTCATTTTTTCCTTTCAGTTGTAGTATTTTTCCATGACATTACATATGTGTACATGGGATTTATTTTATATTACATTCTAACATAGAGTTGGTTGGTGTCTATACTATCTCTCTCTTCTTCATGTGTTATTTTAGAGGTTAATACCTCTCATTTGTGTGTTTACTATAAGCTCTGTGCTAGTTTCCATCTTGGGTCCTACTGAAGGTGAGACTCAGGGGCCACTATCTCCCTTCTCACATTTCCAGCCTAGGAGGGGTACACCTTGTGGAGAGGGGGCAGTGAAAAAGTGGTATCAAAGGTCAGGTTGAAAGATAATGTAACACCCTGAGATTTTATGACATATATTCTTTTTAATTTCTATGATGTCTTCTATTGTATTCTACACCAATATTATCTTGAGCTATACACAACACCGTATTAGCTTGTAGTATACACAATATTATTCCTGTCTTGTGTTGCACACAATTTCAAGTTATTTTGATATAATTCATTTCAAGAAACACTAACTATGGATTGTGTTCAATGAACTAAGTTTTGATTATGATATACATAACACCAAAGGAAGATTTCACTACATGCAACACTGACTTGTCTTGCATTACATGCAAGAGAAACCTTCCTTGATATCTTGCATTGTCGGTGATACTGAGTTTCACTAAATAACGATATATTATTATATTATTATTTAAATGGGATATAAACTAGCTGCTATGAATATTATTAACCACATTTTGAATTTTATATAACATTATCAATCATCTTACACATGATATGAGAACAAAATCAATTTTTCAGATAAAAGAAGTATTTTTCAAAATAATGCAAATTTACCACGTTTTGATGGCATACCCATTTTAAATCTAGTAATTGAAAATGTTATAAGTTATATTTTAAAATATAAACATCTTATTTGTAAGTGGGACATAAGAATTTACTTTGGATAAATTTTTTATATTTTTCTGATAACTTTCATATTTTGATAAATAGTGAAAATGCGCTAAGTTTTAATTGAAAACAAATTTTTTCATCAAAATAATTTATATGGTTAAAATGTATTATTTAATGGTTTTGAAGTATAAATATAATATTTTTTATATTTTTAAAAAATTTAAGTCATTTTCATTAATTTTATATTGAATTCATATGTAAAAACATTTCAATCTTTTGCAATTTTTACACAAAAAATGGTTTTTTACAACATGATTAATTTTAAATTAATTAATGAAAATTATGTGTTTTGAATTTGTAAAAATATATTCCATATTTGGAATCAAGATTTCCAATTTTTTTAAATAGGTAACTTTTATTTTTAGACATTATGAATAGCAACTTCAATAAATATTTTATTTACCATGGTTAAAGGGTAAATCTGGTAAATAAGGGTAAAAAATAATTTTATAGTTACCCTAACACATGTCCAAACCCTATTGGATGAGATATGTCCAACCATGGTAATCCTTGGGTTTATTTTGGGACCCCATGGATTCACTTGGATGTGAAAATGACAACTTATAATAATTAATTTAAGGGATAATTATAACCTAAACATATATCTTTTATCAAATTGATTTTAATATGGTGTTATATAATAGATATCTGTGTCAATAAATAGTCATTGGAAATATAAAAATATTTTCTACATCATGTTGTTTTATTTATAATTTTTAGACATAGGATAAATATATTTATTTATGACTTAAGGATAATGCAATGATTGCTTCATTAATAAAGAATTCAAATAAATTAATTTATAAATATTAAAACTATAATTAGGTTATTTTGATGTCATACAAGAATTTTCTGGAATATATTGACATATTATATTCGATTTAATGCCTTATTTTAAAATTAATAAGGTTTTTATGAATTTTTTTAAAAAGTAAAGTATGAATAGTATCCAAATTTGACATAATTCATAACTTAAAACATAAAATAGTTTATTAAATGATATTAAATTCCTAAAAATCTATGATTCTTCAAAATGGTTAATATAAGTCCAAATATGTCATAAATAACTTTTTTGGATTATTTTGACATGGTATGGTAATTACATTAACCCATAATGTCTAAATAACATTATATCACGTTAAGATTTAAAAGGGTAAAATAAGGGTAAAACCAAAAAGATAAGGATACAAATAATATTAAAAACTTCTCAAAAAATTATTATATGATGGTTATTAGAACAAAAATCATCTTAAATTAGAAATAAATAAGTTTTGTACTATTTTAAGTTGAAATTTAATTTATAATAAATTAATATGTTGGAACTTTCCAAAAGTTCCCCTCTCCTCTCTTATAAATGGGCACCTCCTCCCTCTTCTCTTCACTCCATTTTAAGCCTTAAATATTGGATAACCTCTACCCACTTATCTTATAAACTTACCTAAATACATTCTAGTGGTGTTTTTCCTCTCAAAAGACCAACTCTAGTCCCCTAAGAGGGAGTTTAAAGGAGGCACGCCAAGGAAGAGGTAATCTCTTCTACCGATTCTTTCAAATTTATTTCTTCTTCTACTTACTATTATTTAGTTGTTTCATTATAAAGTAATAACATAATAATCACTAATTTACTTATATGTTTTTATAAATATGAAAAAACACTATTTTACCTTCTATCCATCCTACGAAAAATGAAATCACTACTCGTGCGTACGTACGGCTTAACGTCTCCACGACGTGATGAGATTCATTCTCCATGTTAACCATTCAAGAATGATTATAAAGTATTTATAATAAATAATAATGAAATTTATGACATAATAATGATACTAGATTTATTTATATATATATATATATCATTTACTTACTTCCATTAAATTTAATAAGTAAACGAAAACAGTGTTCAAGCGTACGTACGACCTACCATCTCCATGAACGGTGTATTCCATTTCTTTTATGTATTTATTATATATAAATATATATACTGAATATATATAATATATAAATCATTTTTTACATTCTGTACATAATTAAATCATGATATAAGTAATTATATAAAGAAAAATAATTCAAAACACGTACAATAAATAAAATTATTATTATCCAAAACGTTGATTTAACATGGAATTGACAAATGAATGGGTAATATAAAGTCATAAGTGAACCATATATGATATCATAAATATTATTATGGTTCTTTTACAAGTTAATAATTTTTTTAGACCCACTATATAGGATTTTTATACATGTATTGAAGAAATTTGACCTAAGGTAAGGGATAAATTCTCCAATCTCATTTTTATATGAGATTGTTTATTCAAAATTATTTTCTGGTGTTATATTTATCATTCATGTCCATGTTTTATAAAAAAATCATAAAATGTTTAATATTATTCTATGTATGTTTAAAATTCATTTTTACACATTTTTTTACTTTTACTACATGGTATGGAAGGAATCTTTCTATTGTTTACCATATGAGGTACTTTTTGACTTTTTTGGTAAAATTACTCGGAGAATGTTTTTCTAACTTATACAGAATAAACTAATTTTTACATCTTTATAGCACCTTATTTATTGGAATATTACTCAATCAGTTTACAAGTTAATTTTAATCTCAATTCTTTTCTTTTAAAATTTCACGACAGTTTTGAGAAAATAAAACATTTTTGAAGAAGAAATGATATTTTCCTCAGGAAATTTGTTCAGGTGTTTTATCAAAATTATTTTCCATCTTTGATGACATATCATTATGTTTATATCCATATTATTAATTTTATTTGATTATTTTTATGGTGGAATTATTTTTTTAAAGTCTATTTATCTTATATGGATTATGTTATGATGGCATGATGTTTAAGAATCCCATTTTATTACATGGGTTATGATATGATGAATGATTTATATTTTGTAGAACATGTAAAAATGATTTCATTATGAGATGGGTGGGACCTATATATCACTCCAATTCATTGGGTAAATATTTATAGATAGACATGGTAGGAACGACATGTAAATCTGGTTCATTAATACATGGTTGTAATGGTAAGTAAACCAGGTTCAGTAATGGACTTCATCCACTATAAAGGTCTTGGAAGTAATGTCTTGGCTACTGTGGAAATAATTTTATGTACTTAAGGGTTTTCCACAATTACATGTTTTATTCCTATGCTATTTTATCGTGATTAATGTTCCTTTTATGATTCATGCCTTATGTACTACCAAGATTTATGTCATTGCTTGAGATTTTGATGTTTAAACTTTATGTTCATGTTTTGACGTTCAAATGTTTACGATTTATTTTATGATCTCCATGTTTACCCTTATTGAGAATTTGAGCTCACCCTTTCTATGTTTTCTTTTCCCCAAGATATAAATAAAGATTTTAGGTAGGAAAACAAAAGGGGAAGATCTTTATGGGATATGTTGAAGATCTTTCATCGTGATTAGAACATTATGTTCCTAGTTTCCAAAGAGACTAAACTAACACGGTATTTGGGTGTCTATTTTTATCATGTATTTAATTATTCCACAAAATTAATGTAATTTCCATGTACATCAAGCTTGGGTCTCTAAATTTAGTATCAGAGAGAAGTTTTAGTCAACCTTTGAAAACTAGGATGTAAAAACTTTAGTGAGATCCCTGGTGATATTTCTAAGGTATGTTTGGTGATATCCCTATGGTTAAGAATAAGTATAGGTTACAGTCCTATAATTATGATAACAATCATGAATAACCAAGGATTAAACCTAAGTTGTTAGAGATTGAAAGTACTCCCTCGTGATAACATTGTTTTCCTAATATGATTTTTGCCTCTTACACTATTCTTTTTCGGTTTTAGACAATGGATAGAACCCAAAGGAACCGTGTTAATGATCAATGCACTAGGAAATGTAATTATTTTTCTCCTGAACAACCAAATTTTATGGTAGATGGAATGAAAAATCTTATTGTTATACTTACACAAGCTATGAATCATTCTGGACTCCCAAATGAGCAGAGAAGGGAACAACATTCTATTAAGTCCTTCATGTGGCAACAACCACCTTCTTTTAGTGGGTCTTCTGATCCACTTATTATTGAACAATGGTCCAGTACCATTGAAAATATATTTTCCTTCCTTCTTTATTTGGAATATGAAAATTTCATTTTGGATTTCTATTGTTTAGAAGGTGAAGCAGACCAGTGTTGGACTCTAATTAATAATAAAAGGAAGCACGATGAAATAGAACCCATGGAATGGGATGATTTCAAGAACATATTTTTAAATAAGTAATTTCCTTGTATTCTTCAAACAAGGTAGGAAAAGGAGTTCCTTGAGATTCAGAAAAATGATGATGAATATGTTGGTACATATGAGGTTAATTTTACAAGACTTTCAAGGTATGATTCTAGATTTATTATCCAACCTAAAAGTAAAGTTGATCAATTATTCAGTGTATTAAAACCAAGCCTTTGAAGGGAATTATCTATAAGAGACTTTAGAATATGTGATGAGATTGTGCGTCGTGCTATCAAGGTAGAACTGGAAGTTGCTGTCACATATCCATCTCATGGTTTTGACAAGAAACGAAAGATGGAGTTTAAGGGAAATTCTAAAAAAATGGTGAAAAGAAGATAAATGTTTCCTTATGCTCATTGTGTGGAAAGAATCATGGTGGAGATTGTCTTAAAGGGACTAGAAAATGTTTCAGGTGTGGAAAAGAAGGTCATTGAGTAGTTTAGTGATGAAGTAATGGAAAAAAGGTTGTTAATTATGTGAATGGAGAAAATACTATAGATAACGCACCACCAACACTTCAATGATATAAGTTCAAGGAAATGGGTCATTATTCTAACCAATTTACTAATCCAAGGGTTAATGATGATCGATATCAACAACCTCTTAAGGAAAAAGACAAAGTTAAGTCACATGAAATCACTAATGGCAATGTTGAGTATGACAATGAAGTATTGGAATGATTAAGTGTTTACGTAATGGGATTTAAAAATAGTTTTGTGGAATCTCATTTATAGTATTATGGAATATTAGAATATCTATGTATTGGTCTATTATGGTTTTCCATAATTATATGGTACAAGTAACCATGAAAGGTGATTGAAATATTTTTGGAAATTATATTATATGCGCTTAATGAAGGGATAAGGAGAAAATAATATTTTTGATAGTATTAATGAGCTCATGATTGATAAAAGGATGAAGTGATATCATGGTTTGAGTATATAGAATTTTTGGTGTATGGAAAAAGTTAATTTTGATAGAAAACATGTTTTTACTAAGGTTCTATGATAATTTATTATCATATTTCAAGACAATGCATGATGAATTCCTTCAAATTTTTAGAATATGGCCAAAAATATATATCTTGTGATATATGGGGGATAAATGATGGTATTCACATGCTTGTTATATGACCTTTCTGGTAATAGTTTTCTTTGTACAGTGAGATTGGACAGAAGTATTTCGGATAAGCCTAATGTTTGGAATGGATTAAGTTGGACATTAGGTAGTATTGTTTAAGGATATAAATTTTTTTTGATATTATTTCTGGAATTTTATAATAGTATAGGACAACTCATAGGATGGGAGACAACTCGTTGCGTCAGAAAAATCTATGAGAATCAAACCCACAACTGAACTGCGACAGGCCTTTATTTCTAACCACTGGCCTACAGAAAGTCCCTGGTTAGTAAAAATTAGTTTTATTTTATTAAGTGGTATGATAGATGAAGTATAAGTCCATTTTTGGAACCATATATGATTAATCTCACCATATATGGACTTATGTATATTTAATAACTTGTGAAAACCTTTTGGTGATAGAGACATATGGAATGACCTATCATTATATCACATGATCTTCTAACACTTCAAAAATAACAAATTCAACTTCATTTCTTTAAATAAGAGATGCAGTGGAAATTGTTCAAGGCACGAACAATAGTGAAATTTTACCGAAATGAAGTAAGTATTTATGTAAAATTATTCAACTTTAGGGAAAGGATCATGGAAAACAAAAATATTATCCTTGTTCTTTTTTTATCCAATAAATCAGATGATCCCTTAAATCATCACATATTTATGGGTTTCAGGTATTTAAATTTCTCTAAACCTTATTCACTATCACTATCCATCAGAAATTTATGGTTATATTTAAATTCCATTTCCATTTTTTCACTTCCCACCTATAATCTCTTATGTGGAAATCCAGTGATGAGTTACTTTGGTTACACTACAATAGAATCACCATTTAGCGGTGGTTTGTTTTGCGTTTAGCAGCGGTTTAAACCGCCGCTACATTGTTTGGAGTCATTTTACAGAAACTGTCACCTAATAGGGCATCACCAATCTATTAGCGGTGGTTATTTACGTTTAGCGGCGGTTTCAGGAAAGCATCGTAGCTGCCTCATTTCTCGGCGGTTTTCCTGAATTTAGAAGCGGTTGTAAGAGCCCTGGATATCACTTTATTAGTGGCAGTTATAACCGCTAGTAATAAACACAAATTCCACTGGCCGTAAAACCGCCGCTAAAGTCACGGGAACCGCCGCGGAATGAGGCATCCACGATGCTCCTATTTAGCAGCGGTTATAATCACCGCTAAACGTAAATTTTATTTTACGTTTAGCGGTGGTTTTCACCGTTTAGAGGTGGTTTAAACCACTGACAATATACATTTCGCGGCGGTTAAGACCGCCGCAAAAAGCTACCCAGCATAAAAAATAATAATTATTTGCATCTGCTGCACCACTGCCCTGAAAAACAAATAAAACCAGAAATATAAACCAACTGAGAACAACCTGAGAAACAACACCCAACATGGGGATCAATAAGAAGGAATCACATATCATATCAACCAACCAGGTCACTACACCTCCTGTGTAGGAGGAAAAAGTCATTAGCCTCACAAAAAAAATGTTTCAACATAGACCCATATAACCTTCCATGAAAGTTAATTATCTATTTATGAAGGCTCAAAGGACTCCTTTGTTAGTAAAATCACACACTAGAAAATATATATGATGTGAATCCTATATGCCAAATATGATGCATGAGAGTCCTCTTTATTCCCCGCCCAAGAGTTAAAAACCATCCCTGGCCTCCCGCCAATGACCAAGAGCTGAATATCCAGAATAAATCAAAACATCCAAAAAACATGTTTTTCTCTCAATGAGAAATAATATACAACTTTAATATTTAAAAATAGAACAAAAATCTGAAACCCTGGAAAATAAGACTTCCTATTTGAGAAAGTATTATTAACACAGCAGTCAGATATCCATCAAAGGTTCCAACACATTCCTCATACTCATGTATACAATATCCTAAATAGTAAATACTAGGAATATAAAACTCCATTGATAAAACATTGTAACATACAAAACTGGATTCCACTAAATCTTATAACTTTACTTTCTTAGGATAGATCATCCATTGTGATTCCACTCTGCTTATAAAAATTGATAATTTGTGAATTAGTAGTTATATTAGTACCAACCCATTTATATAATGAATATTTTTTGGTTTTTTGGCCTAGAAACCATCCTTAATACTTATAATAAATTTGAACTGATGAAATAGCTTAAATAACACATTAGAAATATATTGTTATAAAAAATCCTATTGTGGGAATAGGTTTAGAGTTACATTGGGATATAGATTTTATAGGAATGTGGATATTTTCAATGAGTCTTACTTGACATCTTTTTATGTTGGAATATAGGTTAGGTGGGAGATTCTAGTGACCTTTTAGGACTAAACCTAGAATTAGAGTTGATTCCTCATGTTATGTGAGGGTTTAAACTAGTTTTTCTAGCATCCTTGGAGATATTAAGCATCATTGGATGCATCTTTTTAGTTTTTGGTCATATAATGTGTTTTTTATGTATTTTGGGATTGAGTAGGACTCTAGTTGTGGAATGATTCCCCAAGTTGGTAGGAGACCATGAGATAAGTAATAATTCAAGGTGTTATGAGCATCTTTAATTCTTGAGATTAGTGGGAATGACATGCCAATATAATTTTATTTAGTTTATTTAGTTGTGTGAGTTTAATTTCAAAGTTGTATGACTCAAGAAGTCATCATACATGTTAAATGGTTATGTAGTATAACGTGACCCTTGGGTTTGATTTTTTGAGTAGGCTAGAAAATACCAAGAATTCACAGTGTCATTGGTCCTATGAATTATATGAAATGGGTGTTCCCATTTCATTGATGTAACATCAATTTAGTATTCATTATCATATAAATTTTCTATTTAACTATGGTTTGGAGGAGAGAGTTGTGTGGTGTTTTTTGAAAAAAAATCTAGTCTCTGAGAGTTTGAAGGATGAAATCACAGGTAACACCTTGAGGGGTATTATCACATAACTACTTGGTTTAGGGTTGTGGGATCTAAAAAGGTTGTGTTAACCGATCCCTCCCTGAGTGAGGTTACCTAGGTATTAATTATGTTGTGGTGAGTGATGTAGACCAGAGTTTTTAGTAGAAAAGCTAAGTTATCCTAGTTTTATGGATGACTATGTAAGAGGATCGAGTTTTATAACATCATCAATCTGGGTTAAAGTTAAAGATGTAGTTATTGATGTTGATTGAATGTGTGCACATGGAATGAGGATTGCATAATGCATGTGATTTTTAATAGACCATTTCTATTTATTATTAAGTGGATGATGTAAATCTATGTGGTAGGAAGTGAACCACAAGTTGTTTAAGGATGGAATATTAGTTCTAGATGAGGCTTCAGCGTATGCCAAGGATGGATTGTCATGATGGAATATGGTATAATTATGTTTACTCACATACAGAAACCATGTTTAGTGGTGGATAGAGTGTTTTTCTTGGGAATTATATTCCTATTTTTATTAAAATGATGAATATTAAAATCTTATGGTGGGGAGAATCACACAGGTCATGGAAAATGTAACCTTTGGGAGAGTGGTTGTAGAAAGAATGGTCATGAATGGTCAAAATGACTTTCAGAAGTCTGTGAGCTATAAAATTCAAGTTTTCCAGACATGGAGGAGGTGTTGAATTTAAGACTTAGGTATGAGTTTGAATCAGGTTTGGAAATTATATTCTGACTCAGGCTGCATGTGAAATCTAGGAAATGTGATAGATTGATATCGCATATTTTCTTGTAATGTAGAATGATGTTGAAATGGTTGGTTGAGTATGCACCCATTAAATCACACCACGAGTCAATTTTGGAATTCAGTGGGTTCATCTCAATTATCACGATATAACTTTTCAATTTATGTTAATATGATTTAGTTTTCAAATAAAGGCATTGGCCATCAATTTGAATATCCTCTAAGTAGGTCAACCTAAAGCGTTCTGAATGGAATTTTAGTAAACAAGTTCATGTTGTGATCTAAGATTTCTTTTTGTAAGATGTATTAATAATGAGGAGTGTGTTTTGGTTATGACCCTTTAGTTTAAATTTTTAGGACTAGATTAACAGTGATGGTTGATTTGTAAATGGAGGTAGCGGTTTTCATGTGGCACCGCTTCATAAGGAGTTTTCAAGTGAGTTCAAGTGAGATCTGTCTTAAATAAAGAAAGCAAAGCACAAACATGCCAATGTGAAACTAGAATTGATGTATAGTAGTATAGTGCTCATGGTTTAGTGGTTTGAGAATTACTATGGTGGGAAGACACCATGGACCTATAAATCATGTGGTGCTCGCTTTAAGTAGCATTCATTGTTAATGTGATTGAGTGGTGTCACTTGGTTTAATGTTTCTGGATTAAATTCAGATGACAAAGAAACCTAGGGACAAGTGATGAGAGGTGGTTTGGGGGGTCTTATTAAATTGGACATCCTCTAGATGTGGGTGTTGGTCAAATTCAATACAATCATTACACGAAGTCGTGGGAGTATAACAATGGTTTCTTATGAGTATGTTTGGATAGAAGTGTTTTGTACCAAACCTATGAAATCTACCTATAAGGCCTAGTGTTGGTAAAGAATAAAGTTCTGGAATTCCAGTAATTAAATTTTCATGACTGGATAGCTTGTAATGAATCAAAAAATGGAATTAAGAATCATAATATAAATCATTCAGGGATATAATGATAGGTAATAATTACCAGACAGACCATGATTAAGTGGAAATTGTGTTAGGAATGTATTTCAAGTCATGCAGTAACAGTTCAGTGATAAAAAAAGTTATGGTTGGAAATGGTCCATTGTAACCGGTCAGTTTTATTTTGTGTTTCTACGTTATGTTCAACAATTTAATGGGAATTTCATGGGATAATCATAAATTGAAAATTGAGGTATGTTTGGTTATATGATTTTTATAACTTATACTCCATGGGTGTTTGGTTTGAATGTGAATTTTGAAATTTCATATTCTAACTTTAGAGAGAAGGTTGGGTTTATAACTAATTCTCATGATGTAATTCTAGACTTTGTTAGACCATCCTTTATGGTTATGGGAATATTTTAAATGTTTCATTTTTTCTTTAAGTATAGCTTGGGTATGAGTTGTCCTATAGTGGGGAGTATGTAAAAATTCACTTTTTGGACTATTTTCAATTTGTCATAAATCGTTCATAGTTTAGTAAGTGGAGGTATGTATTGTCAAACAATTCCAATAAAATTGGGTACTTGGACTTGTAGGAGGTGTCTCAATGGTTTGGGAGCTCTAATGTGTAAATTAAAGGGTTCATAAATCGGGCTAAGACTACAATATTCTATTATAGTCCCACCAGCTAGCCAGCAAGGAATTTTTGGAAAGTTTGTGGTGGATCCAGTAGCCAAGTAAGGCTACTGGAGCCACCAAATAGATGCTGGAAACTCAGTTCCTAGTTAATGGCCACTATGTAGGTTTTTTAAGGGGGTTAAATTGGTCATTGGACCCCCACCCAGCCCTTCTTACCCCCCTCCACTCAATTTTAGGGGTTTATTTCACCCTATTGTAGTATTGGGAGGTTCCCAAATCCTCTTCCTCTATTATTAGGGAAAAAAATTCAATACTCCTCTATTTATTCATCCATTGAAAGAAGAGGAAGAATAGGGGTTCGGATTCTGCTCCTTTTACCTCCTTTGTTTTCTTCAATTCTCTAAGTGTTATCATTGTGCAATCTTATATGCCCTATTTTTAGTTCTTTTTTCAGGTTATCCATTTTCATATATTTTTTATTGAATCGAGAGACATAAATATATGAGTTAACCATCCTAATATTGAAGTATTTGGTAGAAGTTCTTTTCTTAAAATTCATGTTTTTATAAGACATACCAATTGTGCTTCAAGTCGACATCCATCTTCGAGATTATATTTTAATTTATAAAGTTTTCTTGCCTAAATTCATGGACTTATGCTAATTTATCACCCCTCAGTCAAACCTATATCTTAGTGAACCACCCTTGATTTAGAATATTCAATGGAAGATAAATTTCATATCCTTAATCCTAGGAATTAGTTTGATGAATTTATGACCCTCATTAAAATGTTCTCACTCGAAATGGTTAATTAATTAATCACTCATTCCATAGACCATGTCATACCTATGGATGAGTCTTGACCTATTAAACAAGTATCCCATTAGGTTCCCATTCTTCATAGTTTCCTATTTAGATATGTAGTGTATTTAAGAGTTTTATAACCTAGGAAGCTACCCAAATAAATTTAATTTAGTGTTTGACCTTACATGTCACATTTGACTTAAGAAACATTCTCATGACATTTTAGAAGAGCTAGAGCATGTTTAGATACTTTTGACGCTTAAATCAGACATTTTCAACAATGGGCCTCACCAAAGTGTCCACAACACTATCCCCTTGATCACTATGAAATGACCCAATTTGTTCAGCACATCAACAATGGGTTTATCTTCTAGTCATCCAAAATCTCGACTACCAATTCAAACACATACCTAAATGGAATGATGTATACCACACTCTAGAAATGAAGACATAAAAAGAAACGTCAGAAATCAATAAAATTCAAAAAAAAAGAAACATAAGAAATCAAGGAAATTTTAGGACATGAAAATGTGTGGTGGAAACTATGTGCCACAAATGTTACATATACAAACCAAATATTTCAATTTTTGTTCAACAAATCAACAATACAACTACTCGGGGTCTGATGATGCATCGTCACCCTCTCCACCTTCATTTCCACTTTGTGCTGTCACCTGTAAGAACATTATACTAAAAATTAAATACAGTTACAATTTATATTAAAACTTAAAACCAATGAAAGTTATAAAACTAAATGATTTTGATTTTCTATGATTTACCTGCAAACCACCAATCGATGCACTCCCACCGGGGGCATATCTTCTCATCTGCTGATGTATTTCAGTCAACTCTTTCTACAATGCAGATATCTGATCCCCCTGCTAGTGAATTGTGTTTCGTAAAGAAACAATCTCTTTCTTAGCATCTCCAGGTATGGGCTGAATAAAGTCAGGAGTAGATGCAGCAGTTATCCCCAGTGGCCTGCTGAAAACCTCATATGGCACGGGTCCCAAACCCATCCTGTCCACTCTCCCAGGATGCGCCTTCCCAAGGACTTTAGCAACTGGGTCATCCTGGGAGACAGAGTAGGAATTCCCAGGATCGGAATCCCATAGTTCTTTAATTTTGACCTATAAATCAAATATCAATATATATTAACACAGTAAAAACTGATAAAAAGTTATTATGATAAAAAATTTACTTCATACCCCAACTTATTTGGCATGCTCATTAACAAAACATCCATATGATTTCTTGTGAACATCCAACCACAGTTCAGTTCTGGATGCTTCATGGCCTAAACTCTATGACTGCATTAATCAAAGATAAATCAAAAATTCAATATATTAAACAGATAATATTGTCTTATAAATATTTAAACTAATTAAAAGATTACCAATGTCGTTCGACTTCTAGAAAAACTTTTTGAGCCTGCAGTGTGCGGGATGACTTGCTTCGCTCAGTTTGACGCATTATATATTAAGAGATCCTGAAATAAATAAAATGGAATTTAATACTGATGTATTGAATGTCATGTCATTTTCATATACATGTATAAATGTCAAATGAGGATAATATAATAATATATATATTTCAATACCATCCGCTTCTGATCCTGATGCCTGTCAATAAATAGTTTCCACTGATCTTTCGGTACCCCACTAGGTAGCTTCTCATACATTTGCAGCGCGGTCAGTGAAGCATCGTTGACATCACACCATAATCTCCATTTAAAATCTTTCCACTTCTTACCTAAAATTTTTAACGTCCACTTCCGTGCTATCACATCCTCAATGGTAAAGTGGAAGAACATATGTATACAGAAATTCATTTTGAACATATTAGTAACATGACATTAAATTAAACCATAATGTAATAAATTTACCTTGATTTGAGAATCAAACACTTAATTTTTACAGCTTGGAGGCATATGTCTCCAATCTTCATATGAAATGGGAAGGGAAAAGGGCTCCGCTGCCAGCTAGCCTAGAATCTGGCCAAGTAACCCTGCGGCATCATCCGTAGGGACCCCGTAAGAATCAAATGGTATAGAAATATTCTTGCCATTCAGATTCCAAACATCTGAAATTTTTATGTTTTTCTCCACGGTTTCATTTTTGTCATCTTCAATGAGAAAACAATTAGTATGAGAAAAACGAAATTAATTTATTTAATTAAAATTTGTACCTATGATAGTGACACTCCAGTATGTCCAGGATGAACTGGAAGGGGCGCGTCGCTGCCCCACTGCTGAGGCTCCCAAAGGGGGAGTCGACGACTCCACCTCTACTGGGACATCCACTGATGGTGTGAGAGATGGTGCAGGGGGAGATGGTGCAGCGGTTTCGGCAGCTGGTGCCTCAGATGTCGTGTGGAGGGAGCCAGATGGATAGTCATCTGTCACAGAACTGGATGAAATAATCTACCGCTTCTTCCTTGGCATTCCTGTCATTAAATAAAATAAAATTAAGTTCAGAATATATATTTCAAAAAAAATATGCAGAAAAAAAAAATTAAAAATGATAATATATGGAGTACTAACAGACAAAATATATATAACAATGATAATGAATAACTGCAAAAATGAAACAAGTGGTTACTAAATGAATAAATAATTTTACATACAATCATTTTCCCCTTCAAGCATGTTGGTTTCATACTCCATTGCTTCATCCACTTCATTCATCCTTTCTAGACTAATATTTTCAATATCATGATGGAAAAATAATTCTTCTTCATGTTGCTGATTAAATTCAATTTCAGAGGTCAAATTTTCCACATCATCACCCATATCATAAAAATCTCTTTGTATTACGTGAGCAACTACACACCACCCTTCATTGGCAACATCATTCACATAATATACCATTTTTTCTTGTGATGCTAAGATATATGGATCATGCAGTTCACGATCACCAACATCCATCAAGCGAGAGAAGTTCACAGAAGTAAATTGCAAGGAATCTCTGCTAACACCACTGATAATATCGACCCATTTTCATTTGAATAAAACAACCAAAAAATGTCCATGGTAGTTTAATTCAATAATATCATGCAGATTTCCATAGTATTCCACTTAAACAAATGTAAATATACCACTATTTTGTGTTCTCAAACCCACTTCTTGATCGACTGTACAAAATCTAAATCCATTCACATTATAAGCGTCAAACTTTCAAACTTCTTTTATAAGACCTCTAGCAAGAAACTTCAAATATTCTGACTCCTCTGCTCGAGTATCAGTATTCATGATCTCAAAAAATAAATATAATTTATTATATTTACAAAATGTATCTGTCAAACTAATATTCGTATTTATTGCAATATTTATGAACTTACACGTCGTGAAAACCATTCAACAAGCTCTTTATTAACATCTTTCATTCTATCTTTTTCATTTTGTGTTCGGCCTCTCATTCGTCTCTTTGTTTGTATCCTCAACTCTTCAATAAATGGATCTGCAATTTCACTATTCAGCAGCACATATCTATGTGCCTGTAATAATTCCAATTCCGTCAGTGTCACATTTGAGGTCCTCCCAACTGATCGGCCAATAGCAGGAAATATTTTGGATTTCTGATGTATTTGAGATTGAGTTGATGTGTCATCAACATGTCCAACTCGATTAAATCTTGTCTCAATATCATCCAAGTATCGAGAAAAAAAGTTAAGACACTCCTCAGCCACATAGCCTTCAGCAATTGAGCCTTCTGGTTTAGCATTATTTCTCACGTATGATTTCAAATGCCCAAGATATTTGTAAAATAAAATAAACATAATTATGCATTTAATTAAGTACCAAAAATTGTTTACTTAACTAGAAAACATATAAATAAAGTACCTCTAAATTGGATACATCCATCGATAATGAACGGGGCCTCCTAATTTAGCTTCCTCAACCAAATGCACAGTTAAATGCATCATTATAGTAAAAAGGATGGAGGAAAGATCATCTCCATTGCGGAAAGGGTCAATACAAAACTCTCCTGGAGGTTGTCAAGATGAAATGGATGTAGATATTTCTCACATAGTTTTCTGAAAAATGTGCAGAACTAAAGTACAACAGTAGTGATTTTTTAAGGTAATAATGTACGCAATGCCAATGGTAGTAACTGTTGTAAAAAAATATTTGAATCATGGATTTTCAATCCATGTAACTTACGATTCTTCAAGTCAACACACCTCGATATGTTACTTGAATACCCATTAGAGACCTTTACATTCTTTAACATTCGAAGGAATGTATCTTTATCCCTATTTTTCATTGAAAAAATTGTCAGAGGATGCTTTTCATTATCATCTGGCCAGAGATCGCATTTTATGTTCATTGCTTGTAAGTCTTTGCGAGCATTGAGATGATCCTTCAACTTTCCATGATCATTAAGCAATGTGAAAATCAAATTGTCATATACATTCTTCTCAATATGCATCACATCAAGATTATGTCACAACAAATTAAATTCCCAATACGAAAGTTTGAAGAATATACTTTTTTCTTCCATTGTTGTGTTCCGGTTTCACTTGATGATGCACTTCGGACCCGTTTCCCACTATCATTCAAATGATGAACCTTCCCAAATTCTTTTTCAACATTTTCAAGCTGTGTCAATATTTCAAAAACATTTAACAACTTTGGAGGTGGTCTACGATCAATGGAACCATTAAATTTTGATCTGTTCAGCCGAAATCTATGAGATGCATCGAGAAATCTTCGATTACACAAGAAGTGCCATTTTCTACTGTGAGGTATCCGTTTGGGCTCAAAATCAATGTTACAAACATGACAATCCAAACCCATGTAAGTGTTCCAACCAGATAAATTCCCAAGCCCAGGGAAGTCACTAATGGCCCAAATTAAAGCAGAATGCATTTCGAACATTGTTTTAGAAGAAGAATCAAATGTCTCAACACCGTTGCTCCATAACTCCTGCAATTCGTCAATCAAAGGCTGCAAGTATACATCAATATCATTTCCAGGAATTTTTTTTCTAGGAATAATCATCGAAAGGATAAAAGAAGTTTGTTGCATACACATCCATGGAGGCAGATTATAAGGGATCAAAACAACTGGCCAAATGCTATAATTGGTACTTAAAGTCCCAAATGGGTTGAATCCATCGGCAGCCAATCCTAGTCGAACATTCCTAGGATCAGCTGAGAAATCGAGATGTAATGAATCCAATGTCTTCCATGATTGGGAATCTCGTGGATATCTCATTAAACCATCATTGTTATTATCTACATAATTCCACTTCATGTGTTTGGCGGTTTTCGATGACATAAATTATCTTTGCAATCGAGGCTTCAAGAAAAAGTAATGCAAAACCTTTGTAGGTGTGCTCCTTTTCTTCTTCTCTATGAAATTATGTTCATTCAGACTTCCAACATCACCCTTTTCCTGCCATCTAGAAGAAGAACATTTCTTGCAATTCTGTCTACTTGAATCCTCTCCCCAATAAAGCATATAATCATTGAGACACGCATGTATTTTTGTATAATTCAGACCAAGCTTGTTAACAACTTTTTTCATATCATAAAAAGATTATGGGATTTTTGCTTCGGGAAATTCATCACCAATCAATTCCAATATCATGTACATTGCCTTATTTGTAATTCCACATAGACATTTGATATGGTAAAACTTCAGCAGAAATTAAAGCTTGGAATATTTCAAACACCCACTATACAACTCTTGATTTCCATCATCAACTAAATCATGAAACACGTTTTCCTCAGTAAAGTTTTCTCTTACATTTGGCTCCACATAATCAAGAGGAGGATCCAATGATATGTGACAATCTTGATCTGCCTGTGTTATAGTCTCAAAAACATCACTTGTCACGTTGCAATTTGTAGCACCCTCTTCTGGTTGTTATGATATGTTTTGATGCTGATAGTGGTGCCTTGCAGTGCTGAATGCGTCATTTATTAGGTTTTTCATTTCATTTTCCATTGTCGACGAACATGGGACCTCATTATGAGGATTAACATCAGTGCTCAATCTTTCTGTAACGTTCTATTCCCCATGCTAAATCCAACACAAATATTAAGAAGGGAATTTCCTCAGTATTAAATGTTCATAAACCTTGTCTATCTTCAACCATGTTCTAAATTTACATTTAGGACATGTACATTTTATTCTCCCTTCAACGGATCGATTAGAAATTGCAAAATCTAAAAACTCATTCAAACCCTTAACATATTGAGGTGTGTTCCTCTATAATGTGATCCAGCTTTTATCCATGTATATCACAATGTGCCTACACAAAAAACAAGGAATCAAACATGAGACATATTCTATAACCCCATCATCAAAAACAAATAATGATGAAAAAAATTTCTATAATAGAGAAAAATTCAAGGATATATCAAGAAATGGGTCTTAGAATTCCTCAAAGTCCCTAAACTGGAAGCACAAAATGGATGAACTCTTTCTATAAGAATGGGCCTTTTCATCATGTTATGGTTCATCCTGCCTCTACTCCTTGCATATTGGATTCTCTTCATTCCCACTATTAATTTGTTGCATACTTGATAAAACTAAGGAATGAAAAACCATCAATTTCCAAGAATATTTAGCTTCCATTCACATGTCCCTAGTGACAACCTCCAAAATGGATGTTATGCCCAAAGAAAGTAGAGATGTACCAAGGTCTGGGTGAAGACCATCACCAGAGAAATGATCTTTCTCATAATTGATGACCCTTATCTTTGGAGAGTATATAACAAACCTTGAAAGGTTATTGACATACTCCCATACTGATATGTCACCAATAAAAAGTCTCATGAGCTCAGTCTATTTCTATACATTCATTCCCTTAGTAAATAACCATTAAAAAAATCAACCTTGATGAGATTCCAATTCATACATTCATGAAGTTAAGAAGGTACCACTGACTCCCACAAGACTCTACTAAAACTATAAATCATGTTCTAAAAAATTCTCACCCACAAAGTATCAGGTTCCCTATGATAATTGAGGATCACCTCAATTTGTTCCAACTACCTAATTGCTTCCACTGACCCTTGAAAAACACTTAATGAAGGAAGATAGTGATTCAGGAATCCTATGATAGTGTCTGAGATTGAAAATGATTTAACATCAAAAAATCAACACGTATTCTAGGTCGGAATAAGAACTAAAGAATCCTTTTTGAAAATTACAGTGGAAAATAATAACATCTAAATGAACTATATCAATTAAATACTCAAAATAAATCCTAATTATTCTATATGAAAGTAAGAATAAAATACAAAAAAAGTATAAATTAAAAAAGGAACACACTAATGAAACCAAAATTACTTTTCATTTTAAACCACCATTTTTTATAAGTAATTATGAAATACCACCTCCAATAACTGTGAACCTCATTTGGAAAATATAGATTGGAGAGGAGTTGAAATAGGATAATAGGGGGATAAATTGTGATGTAAATGCTTTGGCTTTGTGGGATGGGTGTCTAGGCACAAACCATGAATACATTTTTGAAACCTGAGAACATGTATATGAAACAGGATAATAGGGGGATAAAAGAGTGATCTCTAAAAATTTCCAAAACTAGACTCAAATGACTCACATGATTCCCCTCGGTTTAATATTAAACCAATATGTCATACTCAAATACCACTAAAATGAATCAGGATAGTCATGTAATATAATGTTGTTCAACACTATAAAAATTATGGGATCATTTGTTAGACCAAAAGGCATAGAAATATACTTTTAATGTCCATACCTACTCTAGATGAAAATCTCCAATATATCAAACTCTATTATTCTTAGCTAGTGAAAACCAGAATGGTGATAAATATTTGAGAACCAGTTATTCACTTTCAACTGATCAAACATATCACCAGTCTAAGGAAATAGAAACTTGTTCTTTACTATGACTCGATTCATCTTTTGGTAATCATTACAAAGGTGAAGGGTTCTATAATATTTATTCACAAAAAACAAATCCATTTACCAATATTAAAGGCTTGGGAGAATAAGTCATTTATCAGATACAGTAGGTTTATCAAAACACATCATAAATGAAAGAACATAAAACATGAAATAAATATGTCCCTACCATGAAGAATGAATGTCAATATATACATTCCTATGTGTCTATCATGACGCATGAATACTCATTTAACACCATTCTGGGTCATGAGTATAAATATCAACAATCAAAATTCATTACTAAACAATACCATCACACAAAATACAAATCACCCAAGGTGAAATAACATCAACTTTTTCAATAAAATAACATAAGAACCAATCCTGTCCATGTGAACACACATTTCCCCAATACATTGGCTAGATACTCCTATTCAGAATATAATTTATATGTCTTGACACATCCTAGTATCTCTTATTCCTTTCCACAAGTAGTAATGTAATAGAAATTAAAACATTATTCTTTGATACCACTTTGCTACATCTCCCAATCCATCACTCTCTCATGTGGCCAAATCAGGTTTTTTATGGGACCTCATGCATTCCTACCCATATTCCACAGGTCATTTAATAGAAATGAGTGTGATATTTATAGTGGGGAGACCATACCATCAGGTATGTAGTTATATAGAAGTGGAAAAATCAACATAAATAACTATAATAAAGTAAATATCTGTAGAGGAAACCATATAATAAAACATGTAAACAAAAAAAATTCAACTAAAGAATCCAATAAATAATAATGGAATAATGCAATGAGATGATGTAATTAAAATGAATTTATTGATGGTTGTAATATAGAGTAAAAGACTATGTGTTTCAAATAGTGACACAAAAGTCCACTATCCCAATCCCCATTTCAATCCCTTCTCTAAAATCCAACCCATCCTATATGAAAAAAATTAACATAAAGGTCTCTTTACCTTTTTTAATCCTACATCCATGCAATCTACTAGGGTTCAAAATGTTGAGATGAGTAGGTTGTGAGTAAAACTTATTAGGTCAACACCATTATTCATATAAAAACAGTTGGATATATATTGTACACAGTAAGGGGATAAGAATGAAAACTAATTAATCAACCAACACAATACATGAATCATCCTAATACAGAACCATGTCAGATTATCTCTGATCTTATTAGCCAACCATGCCAACAATAATAATAAACCATGGAAAAATTAAAAACATATAAGCATTTCATCTATTGGGAATAGCCATATATATAATTATTTCAACATGTGTTTATTGGAATAGATCACTATATTTGCATCTCGTCATATATCTATGGGAATAATGTGCTATATAAGAATTTCAAACCCTAGGGTTTCGTATAGGTCGTCGGGAAAGCAGGGTCTCTGGGGTCGTGGGGTCACCGGGGACGTGGGGGGTTGGGGTCGTCGAGGTCGCGGAGTCGCCAGGGTCGCGGGGTCGTCGGGGTCGCGGGGTTGTCGGGGTCGCGGGGTCGTCGGGGTCACGGGGTCGCCAGGGTCACAGGGGGGCGGGGTCATGGGGGAAGCGGGGGGCCGGGGCAATCTGGGTGAGGGGGGTCGGGGTGGGGGGAAGGGTCGGGCTATTAAAAAAACAATGTTTTGCGGTGGTTTATTATAAACCGCCGTGAAACCTTTTTTACAAAAGGTTTAGCAGTGGTTTTGTTGTATTGTTAATCATTATATTTCTAACATTACTTTTTAAAATTAAGTTTTAGTATTGTTTTTTACGATGTGGGTATCTATGAAAGAAACTTTCAAGTAGTAAACCATTTAGAACCCTGATGAATTTCGATGGAGAAATTCATTTTAAGGGGAGTAGAATGTAACACCTGGAGATTTTATGAGATATATTCTTTTTAATTTCTTTGATGTCTTGTGTTTTATGTTTCACTAAGATTATCTTGCGCTATACACAACATCGTATTATCTTACAATATACTCAACACTATTCTTGTCTTATGTTGAACACAATTTCATATTCTTTTGATAGAATTCATTTCACGCAACATTGAGTATAGATTGTGTTTGATGAACTAAGTTTTTATTATGATATAAACAACACCAAAGGAATCTTTCACTACACGCAACACTGACATGGCTTTCATTACATGCAAGAGAGACCTTCTTTGATAGCTTATGTTGTACACAATACTGAGTTTCACTAAACAGTGATATATTATTAAATTATTATTTAAATGGGATATAAACTAGCAATTATGAATATTGTTATCCAAGTTTTGAGTTTTATATAAAATTATCATTCATCTTACACATGATATGAGAACAAAAACAATTATCCGAATAAAATCAATATTTTTCACAATAATGCAGTTACCACCTTTTGATGGTGAACCCATTTTAAATATAGTTTTTGACAATTTTATAAGTTATATTTGAAAATATAAACTTATTATTTGTAATTATAACATAAAAATTTACTTTTGATAATTTTTTTATATTTTTCTGATAACTTTCATATTTTGATTAATAGTGAAAATACGCTATATTTTAATTGAAAACTAATTTTTTCATCAAAATAATTTATATGGTTAAAATATATTATTTAATGTTTTTAATGTATAAATAGAATATATTTTTATAGTTTAAGACAATTTAATTCATTTTCATTAATTTCATGCTGAATTCACATGTAAAAACATTTCAATCTTTTTCAATGTTTTAAACGAAAACCTGTTTTTTTACAACGGGGTTAATTTTAAATTAGTTACTGAAACTTTTTTTTTTGAATTTTTAAAAATTGATTCCATATTTTGAATTAGTATTTTCAAATTTTGTATATAGGTAACTTTTATTTTTAGAAATTATGAATAGTAACTTCAGTAAATATTTTATTTACCATGGTTAAAGAGTAAATATGGTAAATAAGGATAAAAAATAATATTATATTTACCCTAACACATGTTCTTAACCTATTGGATGAGATATGTCTGACCATGGAAATCCTTGGGTTGATTTTTGGGACCTCATGGATTCACTTGGATGTGAAAATGACATTTTATAAGAATTAATTTAAAGTAAGGATAATTATAACCTAAACATATATCTTTTATTAAATTGATTTTAATATGGTGTTATATAAAATATCTCTATGACTATAAATAGTAATTGTAAAGATTAAAATATTTCCTACATCATGGTATTTTATTTATAATTTTTATACATATAATAAATATATTTATTTATGACATAAGGATGGTGTATTGATTGCATCATTAATAAATGATTCAAATAAATGAATTTATAAATATTAAAAAATATGTAATTTGGTTATTTTTATGTTATCCACAAATTTTATATATGATATTGATATATAATATTTTATTTAATTCCTTATTTTCTAAGTAATAAGGTTTTTATTAATTTTTAAAAATAGTCAAGTATAAATAGTATCCAAAAATTGACATAATTTATAACTTAAAACATAAAATAGTTTATTAAATGATATTAAATTCCTCAAAACATTATATGTCCAAATGGTTAATATAAGTATAAATATGTCATAAAGAACTTTTTTTGGTTTGTTTGACATGATATGGTAATTACATTAACCCATAATGTGTAAATAACATGATATCATGGAAAGATTTAAAAGGGTAAAATAAGGGTAAAACCAAAAAGATAAGGATACAAAAATATGAAAAACTTGTCAAAAAATTATTGTATGATGGGTATTAGAACCAAAATCATCTTATATTATAATTAAATAATTTTTTGACCATTTTAAGTCAAAATTTAATTTATAATAAATTAATATTTTGGAACTTTCCTAAAGTGCCCCTCTCCTCACTTATAAAAGAGAACCTCCCCTCTCTCATATTAACTCCATTTTAATCCATAATTATATGACAAAATCTTCCCATTTATCTTCTAAACTTCCCTAACTACATTCTATAGGTTCTTTTCTTCTCAAAAGACCAACTCTAGTTCCCTAAGAGGAAGTTTAAAGGAGGCACGTCGAGGAAGAGGTAATCTCTTCTACCGATTATTTCAAATTTATTTCTTCTTCTACTTCATCTTATTTAGTTGTTTCATTATAAATTAATAACATAATTATCAATAATATACTTATATATTATTATAAATTTGAAACAACCCTATTTTACATTCTATCCATCCTATGAAAAACAAAATCACCGCGCATGGGTATGTACGGATTACCATCTCCACATCGTGGTGTAATCTGTTTTTCACCACCACCTTACTTAGATGGGTATAATGGTGGAAATAATAAATATATATGATTATTATAACTTGATACTAATTATCAGATATTATACACTATCCAATTTAATACCATTCAAAAATTATGGGAACGATATCATCGCTCGTCCATACGTACGGCTTACCGTCTCCACGACGCGATGAGATTCATTATCTATGTTAACCATTCAAGAATGATTATAAAGTATATATAATAAATAATCATGAAATCTATGACATAATAATTATACTGTATTTATGTGTATATATATATATCATTTATTTACTTCCATTCAATTTAATAAGGAAATGAAAACAGCGTTCATGCGTACGTACGGCCTACCGTCTTCATGAATGGTGTATTCCATTTATTTTATCTATATTATATATATATATATTTATATATTTATATATTTATATACTGAATATATATTATATATAAATCATTTTTTACATTATTTAATTAAGTAAATCATGACATAAGTAATGATATAAATAATAACAATTCAAAACACGTATGATAAATAAAATGATTATTACCCAAAACATTGTTTTAACATGGAATTGAAAAATGAAGGTGTAATATAAAGTCTTAAGTGAATCATATATGATATCATAAATATTATTATGGTTCTTTAACAAGTTAATAATATTTTTAAACCCACTATACAAGAGTTCCAAACATGTATGGAAGAAATTAGACCTAAGGTAAGGGATAACTTTTCCAATCTCAATTTTATCCGAGATTTTTTATTCGTAAGTATTTATTGGGGTTATATTTATCATTTATGTCCATGTTTTATAAAAATGTTTTCATAAAATTTTTCATATTCTTCTATATTTGTTTAAAAGTCATTTTTACCCATTTTTTACTTTTACTACATGGTATGGAATAATTCTTTCTTTTGTTTACCAAACGAGGTACTTTTTGACTTTTTCAGTAAAAGTATGAGGAGAATATTTTTTAACTTATATGGCATGAACGGATTTTTACATCTTCATAACACCTTATTTCCATGAATATTATTCTACAAGTTTACAAGTTTATTTTCAACTCAATTATTTTATTTTAAAATTGCACGAAATTTTGAGAAAAGAAAACATTTTTGAAGAAGAAAGGATTTTTTCCTCAGGAATTTTTTTCAAGTGTTTTATCAAAAAAATTCCATCTATAATGACATAGGGTTATGTTTATATCCCTATTATTACTTTTATTTAATTATTTTTATTATGGAATTATTTTTATGAATTCCATTTATCTTATATGAAATATGTTATGATGGAATGATGTTTAAGAATCCCATTTTATTACATGGGTTATGCTATAATGAATGATTTATATTTTTGTGAAACATGTAATAATGATTTCATTAGGAGATGGGTGGGACATATAACTCCATCCAATGGATTAGGTAAATATTTATATCTTATGATATAGACATGTCGAGAACAGAAAGTTAATATGGTTCAGTAATACAGGGTTGGAACGGCAAGTAAACCCGGTTCAGTAATGGACTTCGTCCACTATGATGGTCTTGGAATAAATGTCTTGTCTACTTTGGAAATCATATTATTTTCTTAATGGTTTTCCATAATTCCATTTTTTATTCCCATGCTATTTTATCATGATTAATGTTCCTTTATGATCCATGACTTATTTACTTCCAAGATTTATGTCATTGCTCAATATTTTGATGTTTAAACATTATGTTCAGTTTTTACATTGAAATTTTTATCGTCTGTTTTATGATATCCATGTTTACCCTTACTGAGAATTTGAGCTCACCCTTTCTATGTTTTCTTTTACCCAATAAATAATGAAAGGATTTAGGTAGGAAAAGAAAATGGGAAGATCTTTATGGGAGATGTTGAAGATATTTCACCATGATTAGAATATTATGTTCTGATTCTCCAAAGAAACTAAAATAATATGGTCTTTGGGTGTCTATTTTTTTCATGTATTTAAGTATTCTGAAAAATTAATGTAATTTCCATGTACGTCAAGCTTAGTTCTCTACATATAGGATGTATTTTGGTGTTAATAACTGGTGAGGTTGCATGGATTGGTAGGGAAACGGTGTCAGATAAGTTTAGAAAGTGTTGTAAACACTGGAGACCAGCTAAGACATAGGTGTTTAGGGACCCCATTGATCTGATGCACAGACCTTTAAATTTACAGTGGCTACTAAATGAGGTGATACTAGTTACAGGGTAGAGACCTAGGAATGTATCATGCATCATTATTTTTTATGCTTTTATTTGAATGGGTAGACCTTGGGATATGTTAAACTAAAATGAATAAAAGAAAACAATTAATTAATTAATATTGAGTATTCTATATTCTAGGTTTAGGAGATTTGGATGTTTTATATTTTTCCGTATGACTCCAGGTCAACTTCCTCATCAGGTTCGCATAGAATTTTTACAACAGGTTGAACCAGCAGATCATCGCAGGGTAGAGGTTGACAGTGATGACACTTGGAGGAGGAAATTTAAATACTTTAAGCACTAGACTCTAAAGAAGTATTAGTGATCCATTTCAGATGTAGTCACAGAAGACTAGTTGGAGGAGGTTAAGATATCCTTCTGTTCGATCTGTACTCAGAAGGAGAAATGGGTTTCTTTGGTTATAACGGCGTTGTGTGGGGCAGTGAGGTAGTGGTGGTTCTTGTTCCTCGAGGATTGAGAGGAGTCGATGATCTCATGGGAGGAGTTTTGAGACAAGTTTAGATTTGAGTTTCTTTTTTCAACTGCGAAGTAGTCTAGTAGCCAAGAGCTTCTTACCCTTTGACAGGGGATATCTAGTGTGAGAGAGTTTTGAATCCATTTCAAGAACCTTTTACGATATGCTTCAGACCTATTTCTAGATGATGAGGATAAGGATAGGAATTTATAGGAGGCTTTGCATCCAGATATCCAGCGCTAGGTAACCTCATTTATGCTGAAGATATTTATTGAAGTGCTGGAACGGGCAGAGTTCATCGAGATGAAGTTAGCTAGAACCTGACCATCATGAGAGGGGAGTCGTAAAGATTCCCCATGAATCCGAGATGTGGACTGGGGTTCTCGGTTTTTAGGGAAAAAGATTTTTTATTTGGATGGGGATAGTTCCCAGCCATCAGCATCTCATTTATCAGGGGTAGGATGCTCTGATGCATATTCTAATGGATTAGGCAATTTTTTTCTTGTGGAAGATGAGGTCATCGGTGGAGAGAGTGCTTGACCTTTCAGATCAGTCAATATGAACAAGGTGTTCCACTCCAGGTTCCACCTTTGAGGTAGTTCCAGTCAAGGTAGCAATATCAGGTTGCACTAGCTTTGGATTAGTAGAGAGCATATGGGGTGGGAAGAGGACACCTTTGGGATGTTCCCCATCCTCAGAGAGCAGAACATGAATGTGGTGGTGGTTTCCAGTGCCAGGCAATCTAGATGTCATTTTTGGTACCCTTTACTTATTTCTACTTGGGTGTATGACTTTTTTGAATCAGGAGTGAAACACTCCTTCATATCACCTTCCCTTGTCCATTTTTTGGTACTTTAGGTATAGAGGCTTCTAGTTCCCTTGGAATTAAATACACCAGTTGGAGGTTGAGTTGACTTGTTTGAAGTATGTAGAGACTATGAGCTAGTTTTGGGGCATCACCTCTCTTGGGGATATATCCTATGTTTACAGATACAAACATATGATGTCATCCTCATCATGTATTGGTTGTATTCAGTGCAGTCTATCATGGATTTATTCAGAAGTAAATTGGTGTTCTTTGATGTTGATGGGGAGCCATTGGTGTTTTTTGGCGAGCAAGACCCTCTGAAGGGTTAGAGGCATGTTCTGTTCTTATCATCCTTGATGAATGATCTAATTCTAAGTTCTTTAAGGGATTTGTAGTAGTCGTTTCATATGGTTATAGAATAGCACCATGAAGTCTTTCTAAAAGAGGTTATAGAATTATCCCCTCGATGAGTGATCGGGTTTGGGATCAATATATAGCCAGGATTGTCTCTTATCTCTATGTCTTGGTATAGGATGGCCCCTTATGAGTTAAAAGCGCAGTGTGTATAACTCTATAGTCTGTTATAGTATGGTTTTATTTGGATGAGTGTGTCGTTGTGGGGTTTACTAGTTTTGTTCATGAATAAGGCTAATTTCAATTTGTGGTTGTTTATTTATTATCATCACTTAAACAAAGTGACAATGAAGAATCGTTATCCTCTTCTACATATTGATGATTTATTAGATCAACTGAAGGGTGAAAGTTGGTTCTAAAAGATTTAATTGAAATCGAGATATCATCAGATGTGTGTGAAGGATGGGGATATCCAAAATACAACGTTTCGTTGTTGTCATGGGAATTACGTGTTTTTTGTAATGTCTTTTAGTGTGATAAATGCTCAAGTTGTGTTCTTGGGGTTGATTAATGTTGTGTTCTGTGAGTTCCCAGATAAGTTCATGGTGGTTTTAATCGACAACATCCTTATGTAATCCACATCTGATGAGGAGCATTCAGAGCATCTTCACACTATTTTGGGAGTTCTCCGTCAATAGCAGATGTTTGAGAAGTTTTCAAAGTGTGATTTTTATCCTCGAGAAGTTCGTTTCTGGGTCATGTGGTGTACCAACAGGGAGAAGTTATGGATTTGTTGAATATGAAATAATTTTTTCCTTGGGAAGCCCCAAGACAGTGGCATAGGTGTGAAGCTTCCTTTGTTTCACAGCTTATTGTAGGAGATTTGTATCTAATTTCTCTTAGGTTGTGAATCCTATAACATCATTGACCAGTAAGGATTGAATTTTCTTGTGTACTGGTCAGTGTCATGCAGCTTTTAAGTATCTAAAGGATACGTTGGTCAGTGCTTCAGTTATTTATCTTCTAGTAGTGGGGGTTCAGTTTGATGTTTTCTATGATTATTCATGTTTGGGGTTAGTCTATGTTCTAATGCAACTGAGATTAGTTGTTTCTTATTGGTCTCATCTGTTTCATCCCCATGAACGTAACTATGCCACCCATGATCTTGAGTTAGAAGTAATTGTGTTTTATCTAAAGTTGTAGATACATTACCTCATTTGTGAGCGCTTCGTGGTTTTCACTGATCATAAGATCCTAAGGAATGTTTTCTCCTAGTGTGACTTGAATTTACAATATTGTCGATAGATGGAGTTCTTACAGGAATTTGACTTTGAAATATCATATACACTTGGAAAGGGGAGGGTTCTAGCTGATGCACTGAGCAAGAAGTTGCATAGTGATGTGGTGTAAGAATCTGGTGATTCCGAGAGAGTAATGTAAGAACTTTCAGCATTACATATCAATATGGGATAATTTTGGGGAAAATATAGTCTTTTTTATATTATGGTGCAGTCATCTCTAGTGCAAAAGGTGGAAGAGTCTCAATTGGGGGATCTAGAGATAGTGTTCTGGAGAGACTGAGTTATTTGTAGCGAGGCCCCTATTGGTTGGTCTGAGGATAAACAACACTGAGTTTTGTATTAGGTAATGATTTTCCTTTCTTTGGAGATGCATGAGACTATTCTCAAAGGTTTCCATTATTCGCCTTTAGCAGTGCATGCTTGTGTGACAAAGATGTACCGAGCCTTCAAGAGAATGTTTTGGTGGCTTGGGCTGAAGTGTGCAGTTGCGAAGTTTGTGTGTTGATGTTTGGTATGATAAAAGGTGAAGGTTGATCACCATATCCCTAGTGGTTTGATTCATCCATTAGATGTTCCTCAGTGGAAGTGGGAGGACATACCAATGGACTTTGTTACTGGTTTACCTCAATCTCATGGAGGTCATGACACTATGTGGTTGGTAGTGGATTGTTTGAAGAAATAATCCCAATTTATATATATCAAGGAATCAAGCTCAGTAGAGGTTTTATCAAGGTAGTATCTAGAGGTGGTGGTGAGAATCCATGGAGTCCTAAGGACGATCATTTCTGATCAAGATCCTCATTTTACCTCTACGGTGTGTTGAGTTCTCCAACATGATTTCGATTCTTAGCTATGCCTTAGCACTGATTTTCATCCACAAATGAATATTTAAACATAGTGGACCATCCAAACTCTTGAAGACATGTTTCATTCCTGTGTCCTGGATTTTAAAGGTTCATGGATGAGGCACTTACACTTGTTGTTGTTCTCTTACAACAACAGTTTTCACTCAACCATCAGTATGGTGATGTTTGAATATTTCTATGGCCGACCTTTCTATTCTCCATTATGCTGGACTGGGGTTGGAGAGTCAACAATTATAAGACTCTAACTAGTGAAGAATATGACATAGATGGTTCAAGTGATTCGTGAGAGGATTAAGGTTGCACAAGATTGTCAGAAATCATATTCTAATCAAAGGAGGATACCTTTAGAGTTTGATTTTGAGGATCATGTGTTTCTGAAGGTGACTCCCCATCATGGGCAGTGAAGGTTTGGTTGTGGGAGAAATCTTTATCCCCGGTTTGTTGGGACTTTCTAGGTTTTGGCTCATAATGTATCTATGGAATATCATGTATCACTTCCCCCATAGATGATATGGATACATGATGTTTTTAATGTGGACCAGATCTGTCATTATCTTCATGACAACTCTCATGCCATCGATTAGGGTGAAATTGACAATGATAATGATGTGACCTTAGAGGAGCAGCCTATGTAGATCCAGGACCACAAGAATAAGAAGTTGTGTGGGCATTCTATTCCCTTGGTTCGTGTCTTGTCGTGACACTGTGGCGTAGAGGAGAGTATATGGGAATGTGAGTCATAGATACATGCTCAATACCCCGAGTTGTTTGATGTTTAACTCTTTCATGTAACGATGTTCGTTTGTGAATGGAGACATTTCATTTTTATGACATGGGTTTATTTTATTTCTTTTCTGGATTACTCTATTTTGATAGGTATCTCATTCAGTGGTTGTTCGGACCCCTTTTCTATTTCCTTTTAGGTTGGTTTTGAATTCTCAAGGACGAGAATGTTTCAGAGGTATCTGATGTATTTTCCTGGACCTCTCTGGTCAATTCCCTTTCTGAATATAGTGTTTTAGGTGTTCTAGGAAGTCAAGTTGACTCATCCCCAACACTTTTAAAAGTTTCTAGTTCTATGAATAGTGTTTCTAGAACGGTGAGTCATTTTTTCCTTTGAAAATTTTCCAAACTGTTTCATGAAACGGTGTCACTTCCTTTTCCAAATTTCCAAACTATTTCATGAAACTGTGTCATGAAATGGTGTCACAAAATGGTTTCACTTCCTTTTCCAAATTTCCAAACTGTTTCATAAAACTGTTTTACGAAAGTGTCACTTCCTTTTTCAAATTTCCAAACTATTTCATGAAACTATGTCATGAAACAGTGTCAATTACTTTTCCAAATTTCCAAACTGTTTCATGAAACTATGTCCCCAAAAAATGTCACTTAATTTTACAAATTTCCAAACAATTTCATGAAACTATGTCACGAAATGGTGGCATAGAAATGGTATCATAGAAATAGTGGCACATAAAAGGTAGAAAAGAAATAGTGTAATAGAAATGATAGCACCAAAATGGTAGAACAAAAATGGTGGCACAGAAACGGTAGCAAAGAAATGGTGGAAAATAAATGGTGTCACAAAAAAGGTAGCACAGAAATGGTAGCATAGAAATAGTGGCATAGAAATTGTTTCATAGAAATGGTGTCATAGAAACGATAGAACAGAAATAGTGTCCCAGAAACAGTAGCACAGAAATGGTAGCATAGAAACGGTACCACATAAATGGTATCGCAAAAATAGTAGCACCGAAATGGTGGCACCGAAGCTGTGTCATGAACAGTGTTTCCAAAACTATTTCATTTCCTTTTTCAAATTTATATCTTTTTTCAAATTTCCCAATTTCGTCCATTTAATGTTTTCTTTGACGAAAAATGCATTCAAGGGCTTGTTTTAAGGTATTTAAGGCCGATTTAAATCTCATAACTCCTATATTAATTTTCCTAATGTTTGGGATTCCTTTACTTGGATAAAATTTGTGATTTAATGCAATCCACTATTAATGGAAAATCCAATGTATATTAAACCACTACTCTGTTAAATATTCTAAAGGGATAAGATATCCTCCTCCCTTGTTCTACCTTCTTTTACCCAGGTGTGAGATGCCTGGACCTTTCCTTCCTTCCTATAGGTCTCATGCGTAGTGTTGTAGACTTGGATCATGTCTTCCCTATAGTTTCTTTCTGTTTCATACACACCCCCTATTTTTGTGAAACCAAGCAATATCGATCAATATTTGATATAAGGACTTATTTATCGTCATTATTCTAGGATCCTATCCTTATGTTTCTCCTTTCCCTATTATGACATGTTATCTCCATGTTCCTAATGGAGTTTTCTTGGGTGTTAGCTGGTGTGGTGGGGTCTCTACATCCTTGGGTGGATGCAGTCCTCCAAGAGAGGTGATCGTGATCTATTTTGTTGGAATATTCTTGTGAAAAGAGAATCAAAAACCTTTTAAGGTAGGGGATTCGTTGCTTCTATAATTATTTACGTGTAATCGTAGAGTGAGAATGATTTATCCCAATGAATAACAATAGAATTGATATAATAAATATTTGAACATGATAAATAAATTGTTATTGATCGTATTTTATTGCCTCTTATTTTTCTAGATAGTGTGATATTTATAATTTCCTTTTTTAGCATGTCATTGTTGATAGAAATTGGAAAATAACAGAAACTGGGATTAATTGTAAATTATTTTTCAAAGATAAAGAGGAATGTAAATGAATTTGGTTGTTGCTGTTGTAATTGATAATAATCAAATTGAAGCATTAATCAAGTTTAATTATTTTGTGATAGATATGATAGATTGATTTTTATGTTTACCATAGTTGGAACTAACTAATAATGAATTAGTTAATTCAATATGGATTAATGAACAGGTTATTTGATAAAAGATAATGCCTTATATGGTTCTGAGTTACCCACTTTCTTGTAGGGATGAGTGCCTTATACTTTGGATCCCTGAGAGATTGTTGCGTGTGAAGGCAGAATGCCTTGTTTAAGGTCTAAGTGCCCGGTTGATATGATTTTGTTTCCTAATACTTGTGTTGTGATGTGATCATGGATGGATTTTGTGATATGTGGGGGTAGGGAGGCCCATTGGTTTTGATAGAAGTTGATGCCTAGAGTAGAGATATTCATTAGTTTATGCATGTAGGTGTTGGGGAGGACACCAAAGATGATGAAACGAGTTAGATGTGAATGATTGGATGCTTTTTTAATCTTGTTGGTTTTTTATCTTCTTTACTTTACCCATTTCTCGATGCAGTTTGTATTACTTACCCTCCTTTCAAATGGGGAGAAGACTCTTGGGGTATTCCATGTGTTTTCTATGTTTATATTCCAAAGTTTGGATAGGTTTATGCTCTTTCTATAGGTGGAAAAGACTCAAAGGGTAGTTCATCTACTCACCATGTTGATCCCCTTGTGTTTGGTATCTTGGAATATTTTTCTAGAATGTTTGGGAATATGGGAAAGTAATAATGTTGTTAATAAATGATTGAATAAATTATTTAACCTATGGGGTTGGATCTTTCTAGGATGTAATGTTGAGGTAATATTTATGAGAAGATGTGGACTTAGTTTGGTTACTCCTGGAGGGAATGAAACTTTGGAGTGATGCTAATGAAATGCAATGTGTAATTAATAACAGTTAATTAATGGTTAAATAATTAATTAACGTAAAGTGAAAATGATAAAAAGGGATAAAGTAATCTAATTTAGATCTTCAAATGGTTGTGTGCTTATAGGATACCTAGTCTTAGCAGTAAAATCCAGTAGTCTGAGAGATTTTAGTTGTAGTTAAGTATAAGACTAGGTTATGCCAATAGTGTTTTTTTGAGCTATATTATATCATGTACTTTTTGTGTTTCTATAGGCTACTCTACTCCATAAGTTATAGAAACTGACACCTAGGGGATTATGAGCCCTAGGGGTTGTTTTCCCCCACATTCCGGTGGGAGGATGGATGGATGACTACCCCCTTTGGCCCCTTTATCTTCTCTTGGTGGTTACTTTTGCTGGTAGGGACAACAGTTAGTTTTCCTCATATATGTGTGAAGAGGGATATAATGGATTGTGGTTATTCAGATACATATATTATGGATATAGTTTCCTATGGACTACTATAGGTATAATATTTATAGGCTATGATGGCTTGAGGATCCTTACTCGGTGTATGGGATGTAATGGTTTGAGGTATAATGCTGACGTATGATACATGTTATGTGAGTTGTGGTGGATCCTAGAAACTACCTAGTTACTTTGGTTATGTGGATGTAGTGGTTATGTTGCATGAGGTCCCTGTTGTGGTGATCTCCCAGGTGTCTTCAGGCAGGCCCTTTTGGAGAGAGATGCTTAGGATGTGCAATGTTGTGGAAAAGTGGAAAACTAGAGGGGAAGTGGTAGTAGGGTACTGTTGATAATATTTATTATATTATATACTTTTGTATGTGATACTTGGTGATAGTACCGATGGTGAGGCTGGGAACTTTGTAAACCTATTTATGTGACGAGTTAGTTTCACTTTTTTCACTGTGTTTTAGCATGATTACTTTAATTTTACACAAGAGGATCTAGGGAGGATCACACTGAGTATACTATTATAATCACCCTACATATATATTTTTTTTAGGTCACTTGGATTAGGTTGGAGATCAGGCTGGTTACTACTATATTGGGGCTGGATGAGTTGTTTAGGCTTCGTGGTTGCTATTGTTTTTACTTTCCTTTAGTACTTAAAATTTTACCTTTATGTTGTAGTAGTTTTTCATGACATTAAATATGTGTACTTGGGATTTATTTTATATTGTGGTCTAACTTGGATTTGGTTGGTTTATGTCTTATCTCTCTCTTATTCATGTTTTATCTTAGAGGGTAATGTCTCCCATTTGTGTGTTTATTATACCCTCGGTGCTAGTCTCCAACACAGGACCTATTGGAGGTGGGACTTGGGGGATACTATCTCCCTTCTCACATTGAAATCCCATGAGGGGTAAACCTTGTGGGGAGGGGGTTGTGACAAATGGTTTAATTAAAATTAAATGTTTGTTTAAAGTTATTTAAAGGCTTTATTTTATATTTCTTATAGTGTTTTAAAATGGTGTCTTTTAACCTTTTATGTACTCTTATTTTTGAATAATTATGAAGGGAATGTTATTATTAAATATATAAATCATCAATAGAGTTTCCTACTATCCTGATTTTTATTATTCAATAATCTTACTATATATGATTTAATATTTTTTAATCGGATATCTTATTTCTTTTGCTTTTAGTGGTTTTTTGTTTTAAGAGTTTTCAAAGAAAAAATGATTTTTATAGTTATTTTTTACATGAAGCCCAAAAGTGATTCTGTATATGTGAAAAATGGATATTTTTTTATATTTTAAGATAAAAATTAAATATTATATGTTATTTATGTATTTTATGGTCCTTTTATATTTTTAATGGTGATAGGTGATCCCAATATTTCTCTCTAATGCTTTGGGTCATTATTTTATTCTCTAGATAATTATTTTGGAATTAATAGTGTTGGTCTTTGAATTTTTCTAGGTTCTTGTATCGGTTATATGTAAATGATGTCCAAATACATGTGAATGAAATTTATAATCATAAAAATTTATTTCTAATGAAATATTTTGATTTCGAAAATTAATCAAATGATATTATGTTTTAAGAATGTTTATGAAACTAGTATAGGTAAAAGGAATATTTTTTAATAAAATGTTTTTATGGGTTCGATTATTTTCAAAGAAATCCTCATGATAATGATTTTACATTCACTCATTATTTTGAAATATTTTATGAAAATAATTGGGAAATAATGTTTATTTTATAATTAATTAAATAAATATTTGATCTCTAGATTTATTAAGTAAAAGGGGGAAAATATCTTATGGATTTTGTTGTTTTTCAAAAGTAATAATGTATTCCTTTAGGTTTTATATCCAATACTGAGCTTTATATTCTCATCACATGCCTAAAATATTTTAAACAAAGCCTGATTATGTGTTGGAATTATATCAAGGTTTATCTTTCTGCTTTGGTTGCTCATTTTTAATAATTAAAAATATAACTAAATAAAATAGAAGTTTAAATATAATAATCTTGTTTTTTTGGAAAAAATTTGAAATTTAGTATAAGTTTTTAATTTATAATGTATGGTTTTGATATGGTAGAGTTTTTTTCTAATTATCTAAAACTATAAACATAATGATCATGAGAATGTATAAAATATAAATCCTTGTTATTAAACTCATAATTATTTATTTTTAATGGTATAGTTCCTTATAGTTGGTATTAGATTAGGGGTTTGGATATCTTTATAGGTTAGAAAGTAACCAAATTAGGATAATTTTAGAATTTATAAACCATAATAGGTTAATGAGTTTAAGGTTTATCATCAAAAATAATTCTTATAAAACATTAAAGATGAGTTTATTATGGAAAATTTTTGGTTTTTTCTAAATTAAAAGAGTTTAATAGAACATCCTATGTTTACGAATATATTTATATTTATCCCCCGCATATGATGGTTTATTATGATTTTATTGAATTTTCTCACACTTTCCATTTTTTAGATTTATTGAATGGCCAATACTGGTGGGAGATAATTTAGTAATTTATGTTAAGGAAACTATGATAGTTATCCAAGTGTGTAACCAAACAATATAAGAGATAACATGAAAAATATTATCATTATGACTAAAACATTATCTCAAATTATAATTAAAAACCTAAACATAGGTGTGTCTACTAAAAAACCAAATAAGATAAAAATATAGTTTTAATTATGTTCTAGTGATAGAGACCATGGAGGAATGAAATTACTACTTCTAACATTTCAAGAATGTGGGAAGAAACACCCTATGGAATGTCTCAAAGGAATAAGAAAATGTTTTATGTGTAGAAATAAAAATAATAAAGATATTAATTACTAAAGAAAAAATAAATATTTTCTCTTGCAAAATGGAGGGCAATAATGTCCATAATATGGTATCAATTTAATTATTTAAATCTAGCTTGTATGGGATGCATGAAATTTGATTCCTTTGGTGTAATTCACATGAAGGGGATTATCAAGATTATACAAATAAAGGTTTTATAACTATTAACTAATAAACTTCATATAAATTATAAAATTTATGAATTATTTTAATAGTTTTTATAATTTTCATATTCATAATAAATTTTAGATTGATATTGATGAAATCATGGGACTTCATTCATATTTTTGATTATAGGAAGAAAAAATTAGGGAATAAGAAAAAAATTCAGGATATGGGTTTAAGAAAGAATCTGAATGATTTTTGAGTATATATATAGTGATTCAAGAGTTATGATGTAATCTTATTTTTGTAAGGATTAGTTTAGATATTCTTTTTAATTATTGTGTGATTTTATTCAAAGGTTATTAATAATAATTTGGGAAATTCTTATTGAATTTTAGGAATAATACATGATTATTGCGTAGATAATTATGGGATAGAAATGATTTATTATATTGATGTAGTTATGGTTAAATTATATGAAGTTTTAACACTACAACGCCATGATACTATAGATAATAAGAGTATTTTGACAGCATATTCAACACGCAACACCAAGCATAAATGACCAGCGATATATATAACTATTATAACCAAGCCGTTAAATTGGTGGATATTAATAGTATTAACTAATTTATGAAATATATATATATATATTTCCTACTAAATATAAATTATTGATAAATTTCTAGTGAACAATCAATCAATTTTTAGTAAAGTGGTTTTATTCTTCCAAAATATGTTTTCTTTAAAAATGATTTTTATTACTTTTCAATAAAAAATATTATAATTAGTTTTTGAAAATTTTATAAAATTTATTTTATAAAATTAATTTCATTTTTTAAATCATCATATAAAAACTTACTTTGTGAGAATTTTTGTGATTTTTCAAAAAATGTTGATTTTTCAGTGAATGGTGAAAAATACTGATTTTTGAAAAAATATAATTTCTCTTCAATAAATTAAGAACTTTAAAATTAAAATTATGTTTTCAATATTATTTAAATTAAAATAAGTATTTATTTTTCATATTTAATCCAATTAATTTATTTTAAACCAACTTCATATTGTATTTTAGTATAAGTTTATCTTTGGGTTTAAAATGGGATTTTTCTGAAAACTCTTTGAAAGTGCATAATGTTTCCTATTTTTAATTAATTTGAACTACCTCTAATAAGGAATTATTTAGAATAAATTTTTATATTATATATCAATAAATATTAATTTATAATCATATAATAATAATTATTAGTCATGGATTTTATATATGATCATCTTTTCCTTGAAAAATAAAATTCTTGAAAACCCGCTTTTTTATTGCTTCAGTGGGTTTAATTTTAAATTAAAATTTGACACTTATATAAATTTAATTTTTCAGAATTGTTGATAATAATAATTTATATTATATAATAATTTTAACTTAACTTATTATCAAAAAAAAGTGAAAATAGTAAAAATTATTTACCATGGTTAATGCAAAAAATGGGTTTAATGGGGGTTAAAATAAAATGATATGGGTTAAAATAGACTAAAAAATTTTATAAAATATATTTTATGGAAATATATTTTACCTTATAATATCTAAGTATCAATAAAAATGTATTTTTTTACTTTTTTTTCTTGTGAAAAACATATGTAAACCTTTTTTTTTCAAAAATTAGAAGTGTGTCTCCCACATCACTTATAAAAGGCCACCCACTCTCCTCTCTTATTCACACATTAAAAATATTTTTGGTTTATCAAATAACTTATAAAATAACTTAAAACGTCCATTTAATCCCTCTATAATCCTTTTTTTGGTCAAAAAACCATTCTAGGAATACTTTAGCTATAATCCTAAAGAGGTGGTCGGAGAAGAGGTAAAATTCCTAACTTTGTGTTTTGTTTTATTTATTCTTCCACCTCATTAAAATATTCTTAAAATATTATAATATGGTAAAAAAATTATCTAATATAGGATTATATATTATTATATTAATTCAATAACCTAAATCAATCTCCTCTTTCATAAAATGTGATATGAAATCATTATTCATGTGTACAACGGACAATCACCACGCTAACTGATGTCATTCATTTTCCATCATCGCCTCTCATAGTTTGTTTTAATTATGGATTTAAAATATATATATATTTATATGTGATATTTATAAATTTTTTATAATTATTTAGTTATTATATCAAATATACCTTTTTACTTTTCATTTCATGTGGGATACAATAATGTCGATCGTGTGTACGGTGGACTACTGCCTTACAAAGTGATGTGATTCATTTTTCAATAATGATTTTCATGGAATATAATAATGATAATGTTAATGAATATATGTGATATATATGAAATAATAATTATATTCATGAAATATTTATCATTATTAAATTATAATATATCATTTTATTTTTTACACTGAAAAATGATAACATTGTTCATGTATGTTTGGACTACCGCCTACACGAAGTGATGTGATTCTTTTTTCATCACCACATAAAAATAATGATATAAAAAAGTATATTTAAATAAATAATATCATATTTATGATACTTTGATAATTATATAAAGCTAAAATAATACATGTCTTCTTTTTATAATGATCATTGATAAATTTAAATGTTACTCATGTGTACGTATGAAATGTCTTCTATATGATTGTAACGTAGTTCATTTTTCATATACATTTTTCATGATTGGTTTTAAAGGTATAATTGATAAATAAATATGATAATTATTTCATTATTATTATTCTTTATATGTTGAAAAAATTCTATCTTTCACCACATTCAACACACCAAATCCATTTTGAAACAATGAACCAAACATCGTCAAAACACCCAATGTGTACTTAACATATTAAATATTTAAATATGTCATTATAAATAAATTAAATAAATTATTTATGTATAAGTTGTTAAACCTGTAAAATTTTCTTAAGAAATAAAATAATTTTTGTAATCTAATTATTCAAAAGTTAAAATATATACAAGGAAATTCCGGACTTGAGGTAAGGGTTTTCTTCATCTCACTTTTTGATTTATATGAGACATATGTTATATTCACCACTTATTTTTATTTTTTGTTTAATATACTACCCCATTTACATGTAATATCATGAATCCTTCATACATAATGGTATTTTAATTTTAAATTTGAATTATTTTATCCAAGGGGATATGACTTGAAAGTTACCAAGTGGAAAATAATTTTATAACTAAATTTATTTTCATTGGGTTATATTACTTCTTCAATACCATTGATATTATAAGATTATGTGTATAATTAATTTTTAATATATTATATTTTATTCTCACTTTTTATATGTGTATTTAAATTTGATACACATAATTGAATCGTTTATTAATTCTCAATTTAATGTTATCATCATTGTATGGGACTTTGACTCAATTTCCTTTTATTGAGGAATATTTTGATGTTATTCGCCTATATTATTTTATGAGGTGTATATATAAAACCTTTGGCATGTTATATCATGAATTTATCTATTCTCATTATATTTATTATTATTATTATTTTTATTCTTTCATAGGGCTTACGATTCAAATGTTTCTGAAGTGGTAAAGGACTTTATTTTAAAAGTACACTTTTAAAGTTCCCTTTCCATCTCTTTTAAAAATGAATGTATTTATTTTTAAAAAATATTACATGAACATAATTTTCATCCATCATGATACCTCAATTATCTTATGTTTCATTTATATTTTTTAAAGTTTATTTTCAAATAAAAATGTGTCTTCTTTATGTGTTCATTTTTTAGATTTTAAAAAAAATTAAAATAAAATATTTTTAAGAAAATGGGACTTCATTTATATATTAATTTAGAAATAAATTTTCATTAAAAATCCATGTTTTCTAAAAAAAATTAAAAACTGTTTTACTATAATTTTCTAAATCCATTTTTACCCATTTTTATCTTTTAAAATATGTTTGAAAATGAATCTTCTTTTCATTTTCCAAAAAATACTCATTTGCCTTTTACGAAAAATGTGAAAAGAATATATTTTTTGACATGTACGGAATGAACATATTTTATCTATATCATGACCATTATTTTTATTTGAATCTTCTTTTAAATTTAATCAAGTTTCTTTTCAAATAAAATGTCTTTCAAAATATTTTATGAATTTTTAGTTTTTAAAAAAATCAAAATGAAAAGTTTAATTTCCTAAAAAATGCTTTTAATTATATTTTAATGCTGTTTACATTCATCAATATTAATAACCCTTATTTTTTATTCTTACCAAATGGGGATAATTTTTAATGATACCATCCTCACTCTTCATCTATATGGACTAATATTTTTTCAAAGAAATTCACATGGAACTCATTTATATTCTATAACTTAATCATATTTCAAAGAGATTTTTAATGAACCCATTTCCTTGTCATAGGTTAATAAAATTTCTAAGAGATTATTATGGAAATAATTTATTTTACAAGGGTTAATCATGTTTCAAATAGATTTTTAAGGAACTCGTTTCTTTCTCATGGGTTAATCATGTTTCAAATATATTGATATGGAACATATTTCTTTTCCATGGTTTATCAAAGTTATGAAAATAATATTATTATTTTTATGATTTTTATGAAGAAATAAAAAAAATTGTACTTTTTTTTTGGTTCTTGGACATTTTTATATGATAAGTGCACCCATATAGCGTTGGGTGAGCCCGATATAGCTTATAATATGGGTGCACCAAGATATAACTACAATAAATTAGGTATGGAAGTCGACCATATATTTATTCAAATTTTAAGGGTTATATAAGTGTTTTTTAAGTGTTTTATGAAGATGATATTCCAAGATACCAACACATTTTATCAATACTTCCCATGGGTTTATAATCTTTCCTTTGATCAAGATTGATATCACATGGCAGATGATTGTTGATTATTATAAATCTTTTTATTGTTAAATCCTTATAACTTATTTCAAGATTGGTGATTTAGGTATTTAAGTGTATGAGTTGTTTTATGATTCACTCATGCACTCTGATTATGTCATAATATCTTTATAAACTTCTTATTCTCATTGATTACATTCAATTACTAATGCTTATGTTTACCCTTACGAAGCATTTGAGTTCACCCTTCTTATGCTTAATTTTCCAAAGGTTATCAAGATTTATATTGAATAAATTATGTTTATAAGGATTTATTATGTATTATGACGATGAATCGATGTGAAATAAGAAAATTTTTGTTAGGTGAGATATATTCTGCTTTAAAGACTTTGGCATTTCTTATATATGAGTTTATACTAATTATATAAAACTCTAAACCTATAAAATCCTTAATAATATAAGTGATCAAATTTCTCATTTTGATGTTGTAAGGTTTTTATGGAAAAAATTAGGTCACCTTTATTGGTATTAATGTTGTAAATGTAAATATCATATTTTTAGCATAATATCTGAGAGTGCGAGTTCAGTGCTATTACAATTAATATTAGAGGAAAGATTTAGATAACTTTGGAGATTATGATATTTTCCTAGGAGGTTATCTTAAGAGTTATGGATACTATTATAAGTCTTTTAGATTAATTATTGTTATAATTTTAATGTCTTAGACACCCATTTGAGGTTTTAAGTGGTGATATCTTAAACCGATTAATGACATTTTAAGATAAATTTTATTGGGTTGAAGTATATGTAATGCTTCAGTTTAATGTGATTTATTCATTTACATGTTTTATAAATAATATTTATGGTATTTATAAACTTTAGGGATCATATGATTTTGGATATTGAGTTAATTATGGGAACACAAGTTTTATAGTATTGTAAAGAATTAGATTGAAAAGTCAATTGGTGACTAAGTGGTTAATGTTATTACAAAATGATACCGCCATATTTTTGGGCATGAATGTTGAAAGGTATGATATATCCATTGAGGTTTAAAACCTCTTTATATTTCAGGTTATTTAGGAATTATTTTGTATAAACCATGGGTATTAGTATTGAAATTTGAAGATTAATGTATCATTTTATCATATGATAGCATACTCATTTTGGTAAACATATTACCACGTGCTAACCATTTTAGTTTTAGTTAATGTCTAAATATAGGTGTAATAGTTTTATTTTCCCTTTATGTTTATCTGGTCCTTTAAAATCTGATTTTAGTGATCCGTGTAAAGAAATCACCGTGAATACTCGTCATTTGGTGTAAAAGATGAGATTGTGGTAGAAATTGATAAAAGGATGAAATTATACTCATAAAGTAAGTATAATTCCTTATTATCATAGTATATATAGAAAATTAATTCTTAAACTCTAGGAAAAAGTATCTTAAAACAAAAAAATTCTTATAACCATCATTTGATAGGAAATCAATTATGTTTTTCACATCTCTTTGGTTTATGGTTTTGTAGTTGTTCACTTTCTCTTGATCACTCACTTTCTTGTGGTCAATGATCTCCATCACTCCAAATAATTATTTAGGAAATATTATTTTCTTCCATGTCCTAATATTCATTTCCTACATATGTTATCCTATTTGGAAACCTAGCATGTGGTATTTCAAATGACCTTTGTACTACCCTTCTTTTATCAAGAGGATGTTTTGTTAAAACATTTTAAAATGTGGGTTTCCTATTATTATATTTTCAAATATCTAAACATTTATTACCAAAATAAGGTTAAAATTTCTAGGAAATAATTTATTAAAGGGTGGTATGATGTAACACCTTGATATTTTATAAAATAAATCTATATTTGATAGTGTATTAAACATGCATCACTGAGCTTAAACGACCCACGATATATATAATTGTTATAAACAAACTTTTAAATTTGTGGGTATTAATAGTAAAAAATACTTTATGAAATATATATATATATATATTTACTACTAAATATAAAGAATTTATAAATTTTTAGTACATAATCAATAAATTTTTAATAGAGTACTTTTATTCTTCGAAAATATGTTTTCTTTAAAAATTATTTCTATTTCTCTTCATAAAAAATATTATAATAAATTTTTAGAAATTTTAGAAAATGAATTTAATAAAATAAAATTATTTTTAAAAATTTAAATGTAAAATTTTACTTTGGGTTAAAAATCCAATTATATTTTGAATATTATTTAAATTAAAATAATTAATATTAATTTATATTTAATCCAATTAATGTATTTTTAATCAACTATATATTTGATTTTTTTATAATTTTGTCTTTGGGTTTAAAAACGGGATTTTTTTGAAAACTGTTTTACCGAAAAGTCTAGTTAGAGGAAAAAGCCTCCGACCATTTATTAAATATAAATAAAAACATTATAAAACAAATAAAATGACATAGGTAGAAAGTTATCCCATATCCAAATGACAGTTTCAAACAAAAGGAGTCAACTACAGTTCATAATAATCATACCCCTCACCATACCCATAATAAGGTTATTCCCCTGTATTAGCTGATTCCCACTCTAAAGTCATATCATATTGCTTCAAGAATTTGACAAAATGCTTCCTAATATTTAGCTCCTCCAGATATATATACTCTTTTAAGACTTGATTATCAACATGACCCTTTTTAGGATCAGGGGAAGCCCCTATCCATCTTGGAAGAGGACCTAGTGGAAACCAGTTTTGGAAAATAGGAATAATCTTTCCTTGGTCGTCTCTTTGGTGGAGTATTCATAGCACCTTAACTCTTGGACATCCTATTCCTTCTAACTTGGACAATGTCACTATAAGAAGTTCTGAAATAGGCATTATTTTCTTTGTCACTACCATAAACATCTCCCCATTTACTGATGGTGCTCACAGAGATCGTATTTTTTCAACCATCATCTTTCCTCCCCAAAGCACCGTCTAAAGCATCCAAATCCCCTCCTCCCATAATCTGAGGATACATGTTGTGATCAATTTTGTTGATACATTTAGAGTTACTGGGACCAACAGAAGTCTCCTTCTCCATTTCCTCCTTCATAGCTCCTACTTTATTGGTGGATGCAGCTTACAAAACAACATCATTGATCACTTGGGGACCTTCTATCACTAGTGGTGTCTCCTCATGCTCCATACTTACAAAATTATTGCAAGTCATAACTCCACCAGAGCTATGAGTACCCATGCTCATATCTATATATTCACTATATGCATTGGAAAAAGGATCCATGGAGAAAGGAACCAACTGCAGATGGAACGCACTACCCTACACCGCAGAATGGAACCCAACTCCAAGGTCACCCTTCAGTCTGTCAAAAACCCACATCACTGTTGGATTCATAGGCGCCTGCACCACCTTCATACCACATGAAATATTGGGCTCAGTAGTGAGGAGAGCCTTCCTCATCTCCTTATCCACATTTCCATCTGGTTCTTCTTCAACCATTGAAACTGTAGTGCGATATAATTCCAATCGGGCTCCCTACCTAGATGATCCTACAGAATTGGTACACATAGTGGATTCCACAGGGGCACTCGTACCCCTATTCATGCTTCCACATTCATACAAAAATTCCCCAAGTAAATTCTTCACCACTACCCAAGATGACCTCTTGGAATCACAATCATCACGACCAACACCACTTTTCCTTTACACAACCTACGAGGTGACACTCATCCTTCCACTTTGGCGAACGACCTTTATATGCCCAAACCAGCTACAATTCACATAGAATTTAATCCTAGATTTGAATATTTCCTCTTACATCTAGAGGAACTCCTTCCCATTATTAATCCAGATGCAACGCACTGGAGGCCTTGAAACATCGACCTCGACATAGATCTGTAGAAAAATCAGGTGTGACATAGTCTTAGTTCGGTGATCAGAGCACAAATATTGCCCAATCATATTCCCAATGGCATAGATAAGAGAAGGATTTTGAAAAGAAAGTGGAAGGCTGAGGAGACTTACCCATGTTGTGATCAATAAATTTTCACGCCGCATATAGAATTCGAAACTCCATTAGAAAAAGTAAAAGGAAGAACCACCGCACCTTCAAGGAACCCTAGATCAAGCGATAATAATATCTTCCTCTGATCCAAAACGAACCATTATGTGTCTCCGATCAAGAAACCCAATGGCCACAAGCTCATGAAGCTCCCAGGATTCAGAGACAAATTGGGAAAATGATTCCACCAAAGGTAGATGAGGTTTAAAATGAGCCACTAAAGTATACTTGCAAAGAGATGCAGCACTATTGAGTTCTGTTGGGAGCAGAGATTGTTGGGGAACCTTCTGGAAGAGATCTAAAACTTTCATGGGAATAGAGATCTTTGGGAAAGACAGATGAGATCTAGGGTAAGAATAAGGTTCATCTCTCGCAGTTGGTGGTGATCGCGAGACTCCCCCCTCCGGTCGGGAGGGGGGAGCAGGTTCTGGTGGCATGGAGCTAGGTCATCACCGTAAGAGGAGATCAATGAAAATATCAAACTATTTTAAAGTGAATAATGTTTATCATTTTTAATTAATTAAAAACCCCCTAATTAGGAATGATTTAAATGAAATTTTTAGATTATATATCAATAAATATTAATTTATATTCATACTATAATTATAATTAGTCATATATTTAATATAAAATCATCTATTCCTTTAAAATACTCTTCTTAAAAACCTACTATTATGTTTCCTATGTGGGTTTAATTTTAAATTAAAATTTTTCACTTATGTGAATTGAATTTTGTAAAATGTATTACATATTTTCAATCATAATAATTTATATTATCTAATAATATGGAATATTTTTTTACCAAAATTAATATTAAAAATATTAAAAATAAATTACCATAGTTAAGGAAAAATTATGTTTACCTAGAGGTTAAATTAAATATATAAGGGTTAAAATAACATAAAAACATGTATAAAATATATTTTCTATTCATATTTAGACCATATAATTTATAATTATCAATAATAATTCATTTATACCAATTTTCATGTGAAACATGTTGGTATACATTTTTCTTTTCAAAAATTACCAGTGTATTACTCACCTCACTTATAAAAGGCTACCCACTCTTCTCTATTATTCACACTTTCAAACTATTTTGGATTAAAAAATACCCAAAAAAATCACTTACCAAATTCCATCCCATCACCCTAGAATCCTTTTTTTCATAACTTCATTTTATGAATACTTTTGGTATAATCCAAAATAGGTTGTCTGGGGAGAGGTAAAATTTCTAACTATGCATTTTTATTTTATTTATTCTTAAAACTTCTTAAAATGTTATTAAAATATGCTCATATGATAAAAATAATTATCTAATATATACTTATATGTTATTATATTAATTTAATAACCTAAAATCATCACCTATTTCATCAAATGGGATACGAAATCATTATTTTTGTGTGTGGCGGACTACCGCTTCGTGAACTGATGTCATTCATTTTCCATCATTACCTCTCAAGGATTATTGTAATGATGGATTCAAATTATATATATGATATTTGTAAAATATTTAAACTTCTGAAATTATGATATCATATATACCATTTTAATTACTATTCCATGGGGGATAAAATAACATCACTCATGTGTATGGTGGACTACCACCTCACGAAGCGATCTAATTTTTTCACTAATGTTATACATGGAATGTAGTAAGGATAATTTAAATAAATATATTTTATATAAATTAAATAATAATTATATTCATTATTAATTTATCATTATTAAATTATAATATATCATTTCATTTCTTACACTAGAAGATGTTAGCGTCATTCATGTACGTGAGGACTGCCGCCTCTATGAAGTGATGTTATTCTTTTTTTCATCACCACATCACAAGAATGATATATATTAGTATATTTGAAGATATATTATGAAATTTATGATATTATTATAATTATGGAAATATAAAATATTATATTTTTCTTTCCATAATTATCATTGAAACATGTAAATGTTACTCATGTGTATATATGGCCTACTGTCTCCATGATCATAACATAGTTAATTTTTCATAACCATTTTTTCTGATTGGATTTAAAATTATAGTTTATGAATAAATATTATAATTATTTCATGATTATTATTTTGGATATTTTGAAATAATTACCACATTGACCATGGTCCACACACCAAATCCGTTTTGAAATAATGAACTGAATGTCCTCAAACACCCAACATGGACTTAACTGATAAAATATTTAAATATTTAATTATAAAAAAATAAAATAAATGATTTATGTATAAGGTGTTAAAGTTTTTAAATTTTCTTATGAAATAAAATGATTTATTTAACATTATAATACATTTGTTAAATTAAATTCAAGTAAAGTCCAAACTCAAGGTAATGGTTTTTTACATCTCACTTTTTGTATCTGTGAGACATATTCTATATTCCCCACTTATTTTTATTATGTGGTGTATATAATACCCATATATATAATATCTCAAGTTCTTCATACATCATATTATTTTAAGTTTAAATTTTATTTATTTCATCTAATGTGATTTTAATTGAAAGTTCCCAAGTGGTAAAGATTTTCATAACGAAATTTCCTTTCATTAGGTTATATTAATTCCTCTATACCTTTGATATTCTAAGATTATACTTGAAATTAATTTTGAATATATTATATTTTATTACAAATTTTTATATATTCATTTAAATTTTATACAAATAATTGACTCATTGATTAATTCTCACTTAAAAATTATGATAATTGTAAGGGACTTCATCTCAATTTCCTTCCATTGAGGGATATATTGATGTTATTCACATATATTCTTTTATGAGGTGTATATATAGCTCATTTGACATGTTATATCATTAATTTCTATATTATAATAATATTTTTTTTTTATTAATCATTCATGGTTCTTATTATTCAAATGTTACCAAAGTGGTAAATGACTTTATTTTAAAAATCATATGTAAAAGTTCCCTTTTCAACTCTTTTCAAAACGAATTTATTTTTTTAAAGGAATATTCTTTTCATTTTACAAATAATTACCATTTGGATTTTACTAAAAATGTGAAATGAGTATTTACTTTCACATGTATGGCATGAATGGATTCTATCACCATAATTAACTTTATTTAATTTGATGCTTCCTTTAGAAATATCTAGGGGTATTTTTAAAGAAATCTTTTTTCAAAATATTTTTTGAATTTTTTGTTTTTAAAAGTTATTTTCAAAATTAAAAGGTTATTTTCCTCAAAAAAAAATTTAATGATATTTTAATGGTATTTCCATTTATTAATTTCTACAAACCTTATTGTTATTTATGCTCTAATGGGGATATTTTGTAATGATACCATCCTCGTTCTTCCTCTGGAGGGATTAAGATTGTTTCAAAGAGATTGGAATAGAATCCATTTCTTTTCCATGGTTTAATCTAGTTTCAAATATATTATTATAGATCCCATTTAATTTCCATTGGTTAATCATATTTCAAATAGTTTTTCATAGAAACCATTTGTTTTCCATAGTTTAATAATATTTCAATGATATTGTTATGTAACCTATTTATTTCCCATGGGATAATCATGTTTCAAAGATATTTTTATGGAACCCATTTATTTTCCTTGTTTTAATAAAATTATAAATTGAATATTGACTTTTATTATGATTTTTGTGATGAAAATCATGCTTTATTTGTTTTATTATTGATTCTTGGACTTTTTTATATAATGGGTGTTCCCAGATAGTGCTGAGTGATATCGATATAGATTTTACAATGGGTGCACCTAGATAGTTCCCGAATGCATTGGGTATAGAAGTTGACCATATGGTTATTCCATTTGTAAGGGTTATGTAAGGGATTTATAAGTGTTTAATGAAGATAATTTTCTAAGATTCTATCATGTTTTTTCTATTATTTACATGGGTTTATAATGTTTCCTTTGTACAAGATTTATATCTCATGGATCATTATTATTGAAACTAATGACTCTTTTATTTATTAAAACCTTATTCCTTATTTCATGATTGATGATTTATTTAATGATGGGTATGAGTTATTTTATGATTTACTCATGCACACTGATTATGTCATCATACCCTTATACACTTATTATACTCATTTATAAAATTTAATTTTTAATACTTATGTTTACCCTTACTAAGAATTTGATCTCACCCTTATTATATTTCATTTTCCCCAGGTTGTCAAGAATGATGTTTAATGAATTATGTTTAGAAGGATTTATTATGGATGATTATGACGAATTAATGTGAAATAAAAAAAGTTGGGTTAGGTAGTAGATGTTCTAATTTAAAGACATTGGTATTATTTATTTATGAGTTTCTGATAATTCTTTAAAACTATAAACCTAAAAGGTTCTTGATAATACAAGTGATCAAGTTTTTCCTTTTGATGTTATAAGTTTTGGATGGAAAAAATAGGGTCACCTTTAATGGTATCGAAGTCCGAAATGTAAATTTCATGTTTTTAGCACTAGATATAGATGGAAAAGTGTAGGGTTATTATAAATAAATTATAATAATATTTGTTTTATTATATAGATAGTCGTGGTATTTAAAAGTTATTTGGTGTTTAAGTGATTAATATTATTTTTGAATAAGTTTTTTATATTGGTAACATTATATGATTGTGTTAAATGAAATATTTTTATCTTGTAGGATATTTTATGACAAAATGGTTGATGTTAGTTGAGGAATAAATATTGAGTTATTTTTTGGAATCATATATGATTTTATTATGGCTTTATGGTTATTAAAATTATTTATAGAAATGGCTAGCATATTATGAATAATATATTATAGTTCATATACATTTTTTTATGTAAAATTATGAGAAATTTATATTATTTGGTGATAAATATTTTTGAAAGAATATGAATTCAAATCTTTTGAATATTCGGTTATCAATTTTTGGTATATCATATTTTGAAGAGTTTAAATCATAGATATTTATGGAATATTTTATGTTGAACATTTAGTGTAATTATTTGGGATTTGGAAATTGATTCAGTGATTCTATATATGAAGGTTTATTCATTTTGGGTATTATGTTAACTTATCATAACCATTTTTTCATAAATATATAGAAATAGGATAAAGAACTTTTCATACTTTTTTTGGATATTATGATCCACTAAAATTAAATTTTAGTTCTTCAGGGATAGAAAATATCATCATTTTCATTTAACTTTTATAATATGAGATGATCCAATGTTAAAAAACAGCTCAAAACACAGACACTATATAAAATTACAAATATAAATCATGGAATTATATTTTTCATATTCTTTATCTTATTGATAAAATAACTCCTATATAAAAAGAAATATAAATATATCAAGTCTTATGTGTAAAATATAGCTCAATTGTCATGGTGTTCTTTCCAAATACCTTTTATAAATATGAGTCTAATTTTGATAAATGAGTTGTTTAAGACATAATTATAGAATAGAAAGTTCCATAGTCTAAACTACACCTCAACATTCTTATTAAAAGGAAATATAATCAATATTTCTTTCCATATATATACATATGTATATATATTCCACTCCTTTGAATTGATTATGAAAATGTTTTATACACTTTTCTCATTAGACATGAGATTAAATAGTGAGTAAAAAATTGTATTAAATGGGAAAATGTAATGCCATATTCTATTATTTTGTATTCTATTAAATTAATTCTACGTTTGATATAATTTACCCCATGAAAAACCGAGTTTAAATAAACCACAACATTATTATTTAAATATGAGTCTTATAACAAAGTTGTTAGATTTGTGATTATTTATAGGTGTTACAAAATTATGAAATATATATTGAAATTAATTCATAATAAAAAATAATTTAAAATTTATTAGTAAATAAGTTCTCAATTTTTAATGGAAATAATTAAATTATATATTTTTAACAATGGTTAATGTTTAAAAGATGCATTTTTTTGTAAATGTAGGTTTTATTTAAATTTTATTTGTATCATTATAAACATAAAATTATAATATTTAAAATTTAAAAATGTATTGAAATATTATTTTTTATACAAGTAGAAAAATTAATAATCACTCATACATTGATTATAAATTTTTTATAAATGAAGATAAAATCATTTGATGGTAAAAAGTGATAATTTTCAGAAATATATTTTAATTTTCCAATGTATTTTTATTTTAAAAAATTAAATTAATCATTATTGATTAATTATTATGATAAATTTTATTGATAATAAAGTATTTAAAATAATTTAATAATCTCCTAATGGTTGTAACTGTGAAAGAATGGGAATAAATTCATTTTATGATTTGAAAATACATTTTTTCAAAAATTGGTTCAAGCATTTTGTGCTAGGAATATAGAATTATTTTTTTCCTATTTTTAAATTTTATTTCAAAAAATTAGATTCAATTTTTTATTAAAAACATCTAATTTTTATTAGGGTGAATTTTGTTTTCTAAAAACATTGTATTTTGGGTAAATAGTGAAAAAAATATGATTTTTATGAAATCATTCATTTATTTTCAAATATTAAAATGTGTTATTTTTTACTAGTTTTAGTGTATAATTACTCCCCTATGACTAAATATAATCCAATTACTTGCATAATAAATTTCATTATACTTGGTTTTGTTATGAATATACTTTTAGGATTAGATATCATTTTAAGAAAAATGGTGTTCGTTTCATTTTATATTCTAATATTAAAATTAATTTCTAAAAATTATATATATTCAACCATGGAAATGGATTGAAAATTTCTAATAAGTAGGTTAAAATTTATTAATGATTTTAATTTCATTTTTTCATAAAGAATAGTAATCAAGGTAAATTTTTATTACCATGTTAAATTATAAAATGAGTTAAATATGGTTAAAACATTATTATAAAGAAAAAATCCTTATATTAAATATTATTTTATAAGATTATTTCAGCCATTATTACCTTGTATTTTCAATTTTTTTGACTTATCTTTACATTACCTTGAGTAATGAATTTATAATATTTATAAGTTATGAATAGTTAAAGGGGTTCCACTTCGCTCACTTATAAAAGGGTGAATCCTCTCTTAACTAATTTAAAAACATTGAGTACTCTAGATTAAAAAAACCCAAAAAATACCTTCCAAACCCTTTACTCCACATCTTATATGTTATTCCCATCCCATTTATCATCTTATAAGGATTAAGATGTAATCTAAAATAGGTTTTCCAAAGAAATGGTATAACTATTAACTGATTTATTTCATATTCATTTGTTCTTATTTAACCATAAGACCAATAATAACCACTATAATATAATAAAATAAGTATAAAAATATACATAAAGTTTATTAATTTTATAGAATAACCATTTTTCATCTCCATTCCTATTATATGGAAAATTAAAACCCCACTCATGCATATGTGTGGACTACCACCTTCACGAAGCAATGGGTTTCATTTATCCTCACCATATAAAATGAATAATTATTGTGATTTATTTAATAAATATATATGATATTTACAAATTAATTATAAATTTATAATGATAATATAATATTTAACTTCTTAACCTTCCATCCATTGGAAAATTATAATGTCACTCATGTGTATAAGTGGACTACCACCTCCACGAAGCGATGTGATTCATTTTTCATTTCTTCCTTATATGGATTATTATATGAATTCCTTTAATTAATATATATAATATTTTTTAATATTTATTTTATTATTAAAATTTAATTATTTTTCTACTTCATTACATTTTTAACCATTTTAAAAGTGAAAATAGTTCTCATGTGGGTGTACTGACTACTACCTCCATGAAATGATATAATTCATTTATCAAGAAAAACTTAAATTTATGATTCTAAAAGTAAATTAAATTTATAATCATAATAATAATAACACATTCAAGATTATTTATAAAATGGGACTATTAACCCTTTGACCACGGTCAAACTACCAATGTTTTTTTAGGATTTTGAATTGAAAACGTCAAAATGTTTAACACGGAAATAAATGATTTTGAAACTATATAAGATGTGTTAATAAATGAAATAAAAGTGATTATGATAGGTGAATATACCTTAAAATGGTTCTTAAACAATAAAACAATTAATATAGTTTTATTATATAGGATTTAAAGAAAGTACATGATGATTTAGACTCTAGGGGATAGATTTCTCTAATACCATTTTTAAAATATTTTAACACTTTATATTTAAATAATTTTCATCAATATTAAATTTTATTAAAATTATTCATGAATTATATTCTTATACTAAATTTTTTTTTAAATTAATTTTAAAATATAATTTTACTTTATTTATAAATGTTTAAAAATGTATTTTTTTAGTGTTATATATGTGTGTGTGTGTGTGTGTTATTTTTTGAAAAAGTTTGAAAGGAATATTTTTTAAAATGTATGAATCATGAATGTAATTTATTGGATTAATGATAGTTATTATTCATAAACATTAATCTATATATTTTCATGGTTTTTCAAAATAATATCACTTATCCTGTTATTTAGGGAATTTTTCTTTTTTAGTGTTTTCAATAGAAAAATTATTTTTATATTTATTTTTATATGAAACTTGAATGTGATTATTAATGTGTGTCAAAAAAAGATTTTATGAGATTATATGATTTAAATCACTGTTTATATGAGTTTTATGTGTATTATAGACTATATTTGTTGTTAATGATGATAGGTGAACCTGTTATATCTCTCCAATGCATTGGATAATAATTATGTTCTTTGGAGAATTGTGTTTGAATTAACTAAGTAGTTTATTCCATTTGTAAGGGTTATTGAAAGGAATCAATGAAGATGATTTCCCAAGTAACCTAGATGAATTTTAAATGCTTGAAAAGAGTTTTAATGGATATATTTTTATTCCTATGCCAGGAAACGTGGTTTAAGTTTTAATAATTTTTATGAACCTTTTAAGGGTGAATGGTGTGTTTTTCTAAAACATAATTTTCATGGGTCATCTTGTTCTCAAGAAAATGATCATGATTATGATTTTACCTTCATTCTTCCTATTTAAATGATTTATTAAAATCAATTAGAAAAAAAAATTAATTCCAATAGTAATAAAATGAATATTAAAGTATAAATTCTATTATATAAAAAGGTAAATTTTTTGTATGGATTGCATAGTTTTTCAAATGGAATAATAGATTCCTTTACTTTTTATATCCTATAGTGAGATATATTTTTCTCATTCCATGTTTTCAAATGTTTTCCATCAGTCTTGATGATGCGTAGGAACTATATCAAGTTCTATATTTACATTATGGTTGATCATTTTTAATAAATTAAATAAGACATAAATTAAATGGAATATTATATTTATGAATCATGTTTTTTAGGGAAAAATTAACATTCATTTTAAGTGTCCACTTTATGATGTATGGGTTTGATATATAAGAGTTTTTCCTAATTCTATAAATTTATAATACTAAGATATAACTAGAATATAATAGAGTGAGATCTGTTATATTAAACATAGAATTAATGTTTTTTAAAGGGATGGGTTAATATAAGAATGAAACATCATAAAATTGTGAAAAAAGCTAGCATCATTTTCACCCTTAACATATATATCCAAATAAAAATTTTATAAAATTTGAAAAATTATAGCATCATGTTTATAAATACTCAAAATCACATTTGATGTGTAAAATTACCAAATTAATTAGTGGGATATATAATTTTAGGGAGACCCATCATAATATAATTTTCATATAATAATTCATGTATCTTGGAAAGGAAAATAAATTAATAATAAACATGATATGGACCCATGAGAAATGTATCATTTATATAGTGAAATAAAAAATAATATTTCATATAATATACTTTGAGGGTCGAAAAAATGATGGAAAAGTAATTTCAATTATAAAAGGGTAGCATTATAAATGAAGAGATAAAATTTATAGAAGATAATACTAATAAATGTAATGTCCTAGAAAATTTGTATAATTTTTTTAAATTATATGGAATTATTTTAAGACAGTGAAATCTGATGGCATGCGATTCCAAGGCCCAGAGTTCCCTAAATGATCCATATAAGTTTGGTTGAGTTTTAATTAGCACACGTAAGCAATTTTCCTAAAAAAGTGTAATAAATCTTAAATGGTAACTCGGATCATAAATCTGAGGGCACTGTTGTATTCAGGATGGCTGGTTTACCCAAGGCGTGACTTAAGTTTAGTCGGCGTGGGCTTCCTATGAGAAAACCACAAAATGGCATAACCATAAATAAAACAATTAAATAAATTATTTTATTTTACAAATGCTTATAACTCACAAATGGTATCTCGGATTGAAAATCCAAGAACACCGTTGATCTCGTGAGGGCATTATTTATTTAAGAATATACTAACTTTGTCCGGCACGGGCCACCAATGAAAGTTAGTTTTTGGTCATAAATAAAATAATTAAGTGACAATTATTTTATTGTAAAATCCATAACTTTTAAAAGCTAAATCATATTGTAAATCTGAGAGTACCATTGGGTTTTTTGGGGTGTGTTTTGATTGGGAAAAATCCTAACCTCGATCAGCGCAAGTCGAGGGTAACTGTTAATAATTTTCTGAACATTTTTTGGGTGTGTTCAGTAAATTCACGAGTGATTTTTTTTAACTTTGGAACCAGTACTCGAAATTGAAATTAGAGGACGCTGTTGAACTCGCAGAACTGATATTTTCTTAAGGAGACCTTCACCCTGACCGCAATGGGTCGAGTGTGGAAGTTAGTTTTTCAGATTTTTGTGGGAGAAGAAAAAAATAAAATAAATAACTTTTCATTTATTTTATTTTAAACCACCATTTTGAATGCTTGGTGGTGAGGAACACCCAAACTCCCAATTAATATGGGGGAAAACCTTGGTATTCCCCAAGTTAAAGTTCCAACCACAATTTACTTAATAGTCCATCATAACTTGTTAAATTAATAAACATAACTTAATAATTTGGCTCCTCTTTTTCTTGAGTTTGGGGAAAGTGTTGGAAAAGGGGGAATTGGGAAGAGCTTTTGGAGGATCATCTTCTCCAACAAAGAACACTCTCCAATGAAGAGCATTCTTTGGAGTTGGAGAATGAGGATGACGCTTGATCTAGGATCAGAAACATCTTGCAGGAGCAACGAAGGCCGACGTCGCTATCTCATCGACTTCGTCTTCTTCCTTGCACCACCTCCAATGTACAATCGAGGTAGTTTTTTTATATATGTTTGAATTTTTTTATTGATTCTTCGTATACTAAATTCACGATGACAATAGCCAAAAGAACATGGCCATCGTCTCGCACGTAAACCATGCTTCTCTTTCTTTTTATTCTTTGTGCGTTCTTTGCACGTTCTTCAACACCTAATATTTATTGGCACTGAAAACACAGATTTTTGCTCAGCATGATATATGGAAACGAATCCCTCGATGAGAGGATCGCAAATATGTGATCGTTTAATTTTTTGGGCTTGGAACAAAGCCTCAATGGCTCGCGGAAGGAGGCGGCCAAATATTTATTGACACTGGAAATGCAATTTTCTATTGAGCACGACATATGGACGTGGAACCCTCGACAGGAGGATTGCGAATATGCGATCATTTTATTTTTCAGGTTTATAATGAAGATTTAGTGGGTCGCGGAAGGGGAAATGTGGAGGTGAAATTTTGTTGTGTCTTTGGGGCGTAGTTCTGGGCAAGATAGGCGGTACGATGGTAGTTCTAGACGTGTGGAGGAGGCCTACAGTTAGAGTTATAAGAGAAGACGTGGGCTTTATTTCTTGCTGGAAGAGTGCATGAGAATTGTGGGGAAAGAAGAGTTAATTGGATAGAGGAATAGTTGAAAATAAATGAATTAAAAATCTAAATAATGTTAAAAAAAGGAAATCATTGTAATAATGGGGAGGTGATACCCATGTGCGCGAATCTCAATTGAGATGGGTTATAAAGAAAAAAAGAATAAAATAATAATAATATAAATAATGTTATTATTATTTTTTGTGGTAAAACCATATTTCATCTGTAACTTATCTGTATGACCTCGGTTTCATGAACCATCAGTGGTAGGATGACCCTGACTTTGAAATAGAAATTATGAGTCTAATATTGGATTTTTTTTCAGGTTTTTTGATTGGGTACCTGAAAATCTCAAATAATAATAATATATTATTATTATTAAATCTACGACCCTACATAACTCCTACTTGTGACATCCGATTAACTTAACATATATGGTGACATGATCATATCATTAAGACGGTCGATTTAAGTCTAATGTTGAATATTAAATTCAGATTGATGGCTCGGGTTCACAAAACACCCAATATTATTATTATTATTATTATTGCGGGATCTTGTATTCAACATATCTCCCTCATACTGTGTCGAAATGAAGAACTGTCTGCGGCACCACAAACCTTGGATTGAGATGGTCCTTTTGGAATACTCACTTGTGTATTGGATAAAGTTGGGGTATGGCCTTGTTGGATCGAGCACGAATCCAACCGGGCCATCAGAACTAAAAGGCCAATAACTTACAGACCGAATGTCTGATTGACACACTGTCTACTATGTTGACACCCTTTTTATGTGGTGGTCCTTTGGGATACTTTTTCTTGGGACTTATTGGTAGTTGGAGTATCAACCAGTGGATTGAGGAGCGGATCCTTCCGAAATCAAGAGAGCTTAGTGAGGGAACCATGTAGCTGGCTGTAACATGAGAAAACAATCATGTGTGGGTCTGTGCTTTGGGATCCTATGTGGTTCTATGTTTGAGAACCTCACTTGGATCCACTCTAGTAATCCACATGGGATAACTCTAAGATCCTATGTGGGTATTATGTACTAGGATCATGTGTGAGTCTGATGATTTAGGATCCTGTGTGGGTATGATGATTTAGGATCATGTGTGGGTCAGATTCTTTAGGAACCTCTGTGGGTCTGATGATTTAGGATCTTGTGTGGGTCTTCCTCTTAACATAGTAATCTGATTCACTAGTTACATATAATCATCTTTACTACTGTACCTTATTTATACCTGGTGTGAGCTGAGTCCTTACCTTTTTGGTGATACATTTGTGGTATTCTTTTGTGTGGCGTACTTGTGTGGTACTTTCCTTTGTCGTGATACCTTGGTGGTATTATTCTGTGTGGCATACCTGTGTGGTACATACCTTCATGGTGATACTGTTGTGTTATTCTTCTATGTGGCGTACCTTTGTGGTACTTTCCTTCATGGTAAAACATTTGTGGTATTCTTCTTTGTGGTGTACCTTTGTTGTACTTTCCTTCATGGTGATACCTTATTGGTATTCTTCTGTGTGGCATACTTGTGTGGTACTTACCTTCATGGTGATACCTTTGTGGTATTCTTTTGTGTGGCGTACCTATGTGGAACTTTTCCTCTTGGTGAAACCATTTTGGTATTCTTCTATGTGGTGTTACCATTGTGGTGCTCACGTTTGTGGTGTTACATTCATGGTATTCCTTCCTTTGTGGAACAGTTGAGCTTTGGTCTTTTGAGTTGGACCTTGTGTTTCCTCATTAATGAGGCGGGTATACTTGATAACTTGGGTATATGAATGGGCATATACCTATGTAGGGTTGTCAGATGTTTACATGCTTTTGGTTTATCCTTTTTGGATTTCATTGGACCTTTGAGGGTCTTAGAGTCCCTACTAAGTATCGTTATACTCACCCCTGCATGGGTTATGCCCACACCTTATTGTGTTTGGTGTAGATGACAGACAGCGCTGACTGAGGACGAGAGTACCAGGATTGGAGGTTTCTCAGAGGTGGACATTAGACAAGGCATACCGCAGAGATGGTCATTCGAGAGTTGTACCTACCCTTTAGGTTGGATCATTGGCGGGTGTTCATAGGAGCTGTTTTAGTTTTCTTGTACTTTCTTGTTGGGCTCGTATTCTGGCCCCTTTTTATTACTATACACACTCTTTTTACTATACAGTTTACTTGTGTTCGTATCTCACTGTGTGCTTGGTTGTGTGTGTTTTATAGGTTATAAAGGCAATGCCTTCCTGGTTTTAGGGAATACGTCTTTCGGTGCTAGTCGCCAGCCCCTGGCCTATGAAAGGCGGTCTTGGGGTTGTCACGGCATGGGCCTCGGGGGACGGTTCGTAAAAAATTGGTATCAGAGGAGTAGGTTCTACCATAGAACATAGAACTGTAATATTTTTAACGACAATAGTGTTAAGTGTAGTGAGTGTGGTTATCAGTTTAGGGAATTTAGTGTTGTTGTGGTGGTCGACGTATCCATACACCAGGACCCTGACTTCTGATTTCTGAATCAGTGCACGAAAACAGTGATTGCGTGTGTGTTTTGAAAAGTTTTCTTGTGTTTTCTTTGAGTTAGCTCACCAGGTATAACTTAATGACTATGGCGCACCTATTCCTTATCAAGATTACACTTCATAGACAGCTAGCTAAGATTCCTAAGAGAGTACACGATGATAGCCCACCGAGTGACAAGGTTCTGGTGTAGGGCCCTATTGCTATGTTGGCACCTTCAGGTGGTGTACCAGCAGCACCACAACCCATTGGTAAATAGTTACTACTAGCCACACTAGCATACGGTTTACGCTGACTAAACACATTTCACGAGTTCTAGCGGTATATGCCTCTAAGGTTTCGAGGCGAGACAGATTGTCACGCGGCTGAGGGCTGGCTAGAGGCGGTTTCTAGAGTTTTCCGCCTAGTTGAGACACCAATAGAGTAGATGGTGATCATAGCTTCTAGTCTTTTTTAGTGAGTGACCATGAGGATGGTCCACATAGTGATGAGGCTTCGGTACGTGGACCATTACCCGAGATAGTAACTTTGAGTAGTGTGTCAGCTATATCACTAACCATTGGTCAGCAGTTACAATCGGTGGTACTAGTAAAGGACACATATAGGCTTAGTGCCTTATGCATGATTCAGAATCAGATACACCTAAGGTTCTGAGGCAAGCCCGACTCACAGGTGGATGAGGAATGGCTTAAGGAGGTAGATGAGAGTCCTCTAGAGATTCTATAGCTTCGGCAGGAGATTAGTATTCATCGAGGCGTACTGATCATTCCTGGTACTCGATGAATATGATATGATCATTGCTTCAGATCTCAGACCTCTAAGAGAGGTATCTTTAGATACATATGAGATTGAACTATTCCTATATGAATTCCTACTTATGTTAGGGTGCTAGAGAGATCCTCTGTGGTTGAATATTCTTTAGATGAGCAGATGCAGTCAGTGAATGTTAGTAGTGGGAAAGCAGGAAACTGGCACCAGTATTAGAGACTTGGGCATGTAAAACTATTTTGAGAAGAAGAAGTGTTAGGGACAGATTAATCTACAGGGCTGCAGATGTGGAAGCAGAGTTAGGGGATCTGCATGAGGTGGTGTACATTTCGACATGTCACAACCACCCCCCATTAGGGTCCCTGCCAGGCTCAAGGATCTGAAGGACAGGGGAAGAGAGTAGCTACATGTGGTCAAGGAGTGTGACCCAAGGGCTCTAGGAATGATTCAAGGTACAGTCTATGCCTACTACTATCTATCGTATTAATAGACATAGGTACCAATCATTCCTTCCTTCCAAGAATCTTTTCCAAGACCTAGAGTTTTTGTTTAAACCATTGACTTGACCCTCACGTCTGGAGATACCTTTGGGAGGAGACTCGATAATCACACTTACGATGACGGTGTGATCTGACCCTTGAGGTGAGAGTTTCAATTGGAACCTCTTGGTGGAAGCTTTTAGGACTTATGACATTAGTTTGGGTATGACTGTACATCCATAATTAATACTTAGATTGACTATATTAGGAAAAAAGTTTTTGGTTTATCTACAACATTTGTATGAGGTTTTCCTTAATCGGCGAAAAAGGAAAACCAAGCAGCACAGAATAAACTATTTCATAGAAGGGTGCAGCTGATCACTCATGAGTTAGCCAGCCTCACCCTTGTTGCAGTAGAAGTTTTGATTTTTCAGTTCCCAATAGTAGTGGCTAGAGTTCCTCCAGGACTATGACTTTGAGATAGTCTATAAACCTAGGAAGGGGAACATGGTAGCAGATGCACTCACCAAGAGTTCTGGCCTGCATCTACTGAGTGAGGTGACAGAGCAGCTAGTCGCTTTGTAGATATCCTTTTCGGATCAAGATGGATCATCTTTTCTTCAGTCTCTTACAGTAACTCCTCCACTTCATTAGTGAGTCGGGGATGTGTAGTGAGGGGATGTAGGACGCGAGGATCGACGTGCTCAGATATCCTCAGGGCAGGTACCTGATGGATTTTCCGAAGTTGGGGAGAACGCCATCCTCTTCAAAGGACTTACCATGGTACCAGTAGCGCTAAAGAAGGAGGTGTTGATGGAGTTCTGTACATCCCCTCTGGCGGTACAACCTGGTGTGGTGAAGATGTACCAGGACATTCAACATCAGTACTGGTGGTCATGGATTAAGAAAGAAGTGGAAGATTTTGTATCACGATGCCTCACCTTTTAGTAAGTGAAAACTTCTTAGAGCCGGAAGAATTCTAATGCCGATAGGAGGAGGGAGATCATGTCTTCCTATGGGTCTCACCTCGACAAGGTTTGTGGAGATTTGGCCAAGGGGAGAAGTTGTCACTGAGGTATATTGGTACTTTTCTGATCCTTCCGAGTGTTGGGGAGGTGGCATACCACTTGTCTCTTCCACCACAGTTAGAGAGGGTTTGCGACGTCTTCCACTTATCCTGGCTAAGGGGAAACGTGCACGACCCATCTCACATCATCGACCACGTCGAGATGGACTTAGATGATGGGGTGTCGTTTACAGAGGTTCCAATGAAGATTGAGGATCAATAGGATAGAGTCTTTCATGGGTGATCGATACCTTTGGGGCATGTACTTTGGCATCACAGGAACCTCCAGGAGAGCACATCGGATTGGGAGGCCCAGATTCATGCTCAGTAACCTCTTTTGGTTGTTTTCCCTTTGTTGTGACATTCGGGGACATAAATCCCTAACGTGGGTAGAATGTAATGTCCTGAAAATTCCATATAATTTTTTTAATTATATGGAATTATTTTGAGACTGGTAAATCTAAAATCATGTGATTCTGAGGCTCAGAGTTCCCAGAATGATCCATCGAAATTTGGTTGATTTTTAATTAGCGCGCGTAAGTAGTTTTCCTGAAAGAATGGAATAACTCTTAAATGGTAACTCGGATCAGAAATCCAAGGGAACTGTTGCATTCAGGATGGCGGGTTTACCCTAGGTGTGACTTAATTTTAGTCAGTGCGGGCCTCCTGTGAGAAAACCCAAAAATGTCATAACAGTAAATAAAATAATTAAATAAATTGTTATATTTTTCAAATGATTATAACTCACAAACAGTAACACTAATTGAAAATATGAGACCACTTCTGAACTTGTGGGGGCATGCTTTATTTAAGCAGATACTAACTTTGGCTGGCGCGGGCCACCAGTGAAAGTTAGTTTTTGGTTGTAAATAAAATAATTAAGTGACAATTATTTTATTTTAAAATCCATAAATTTTAAATGGTAAATCATATTGGAAATATGAGAGTACCATTGGGTTCTTTGGGGAGTTTTTCACTTGGTTAGATCCTAACCTCGACTGGAACGGGTTGAGGGTGAATGTTAATAATTTTCCAAAAAAATCGGGTACGTTCAGTAAACGCGCGAGTGGAATTTTGTAACTTTTAAACAGGTACATGGAATTGAAATCTGAGGACACCATTGAACTTGCAGCGCCGATATTCTCTTAAGGAGACCTTCACCCTGACCGTAGTGGGTTGAGGGTGTAAGTTAGTTTTTCATATTTTCGTGGGAGAAGAAAAAAATAAAACAAATAACTTTTATTTTATTTTATTTGAAACCAACATTTTGAATGCTTAGTGGTGGGGACCATATGAACTCCCAATTAATGTGGGAAAAACCATTGGTATTCCCCTAGTTAATGTTCCAACCTCAATTTACTTAATAATCCAACTTAACATATTAAATTAATAAACTTAATTTAATAAGTTGGATCCTCTTTTTCTTGAGTTTGGGGAAAGCGTTGGCAAAGAGAGAATTGGGGAGAGCTTTTAGAGGATCACATTCTCCAATGAGGAACAATATCCAATGTAGAGAATCCTCTAGAATTAGAGAACAAGGACAATGCTTGATCCCAGATTGGAAACATATTGCTGGAGCAATGAATGTCGACGTCACCATCTCATCGACTAAATCTTCTTCCTCGCGCCACCTCCTACGGGCAATCGAGGTAGGGTTTTTTTATATATGTTTCAATTTTTTTATTGATTCTTCATATCCTAAATTCACTACGATGATGGCCAAATGAACATTTCCATCGTCCCGCACATAAACTATGCTCCTCTTTCTTTTTATTCTTCGCACGTTCTTCGTGCATTCTTCAATGACTAATGTTTATTGGCACAAGAAACATGGAGTATTACTAAGAAGGATATATGGATGTGAAGACATCAACACAAGGATCCAAATTTTTCTATCGATTAATTTTTCAGGCTTGGGACAAAGACACAATGGCTCACGGAAGGAGGCATCCAAATATTTATTGACGCTGGAAATGCAATATTCTATTGAGTGTGACATATGGACGTGGATCCCTTGTCCCGAGGATCATGAATATTAGATCATTTTATTTTTTGGGTTTAGAATGAAGATGAAGTGGTCTGTGGAAGGGGTAATGTGGAGGTGCAATTCTGGTATGTCTTTGGGGCGTAGCTCCGGGAAAGATAGGCGGTGCAACAATGTTTCAAGACGTGTGGAGGAAGCCTGTGGTTAGAGTTGTAGGAGAAGTCGTGGGCTTGATCTCTTGATGTAATAGTGCTTGAGAATTGTGGAGAAAGAAGAGTTAATTTGAGAGAGGAATAGTTTAAAAGAAATGAATTAAAAATCTAAAGAAAGTAAAAACGCAATACTTGGAATAAGGGGGAGGATCTACCCTTGTGCGTGAATCTCAATTGAGATGGGTTATAAGGAAAAAAAGAATAAAATAATAATAATATAAATAATTTTATTATTATTTTTTGTTGTAAAACCATAATTCATCTGTAACTTATCCATACGACCTCAGTTTCAAAAACGATCAGTAGCAGGATGACCCTGACTTCCAGATAGAAATTATAAGTCCAATATTGGATGTCTTTTTCGGGTTTTTGGATTGGGTACATGAAAATCTCAAATAATAATATATTATTATTATTATTATTAAATCTTCGACCCTCTATAACTTTTTCATGTGACATCTGATTGACTTACCATCTATGGCGACTTGATCCTATCATTAAGACGGTCGATTTAAGTCTAATGTTGAATATTAAATTCAGGTTCATGTCTTGGGTTCACGAAACACCCAATAATATTATTATTATTATTGTGAGATCTTTTATTCGACATATCTCCCTCATACAGTGTAGAAATGATGAACAATCTAGGGCACCATAAACCTTTGATCAAGATGGTCATTTTGGTATACCCCACTTGAGTTTTGGATAAAGTTGGGGTACGACCAGGTTGGATCGAGCATGAATCCAATCGGGACCCCGAGACTAAAAGGCCAATAAGTTACAGATTAAACGTCTGATTGACACACCGTCTATTGCATTGAGACCCCTTTTACATGATGGTCCTTTGGGATACTTATTCCTGGGACTTCATGGAATTTTTAGTATCGATTAGTGGCTTAAGGAGTGGATCCTCCCATAATCATGCAATCTTAATGTGGGAACCTTGTAGCTGGTAGTAACATGAGAAAAGGATCATGTGTGGGTCTGTACTTTGGGATCCTATGTGGGTCTCTGTTTGAGAGTCTCACTTGGATTCACTCTAGGAATCCACGTGGGACTACTCGAGGATCCTACGTGGGTCTGTTGTACTAGGATCCTGTGTGGGTCTGATGATTTAGGATCCTGTGTGGGTATGATGATTTAGGATCCTATGTGGGTTTGATGATTTATGATCCTGTGTGGGTCTGATGATTTATAATCCTATGTGGGTATGCCTCTTAATAGAATAAGATGATTCAGTAGTTTCATCTAATCATCTTTACTATTGTACCTTAGTTATACCTGGTGTGAGTTGAGTCCTTACCTTTGTGGTGATACCTTTGTGCTATTCTTCTCTTTGGATTACATATGTTGTAATGACCCAGAAATTTCAAGGAAATTTTTCTTTCTTAATTTCTTTGGAATTTTACGAGTCCCCAGTTTCTGACGGCACCTGATTCTGAGGCCCGGTGTGCCCGAAATAATTTTTTTGAAATTTTGTTAAGATTAAATTAACGTGTGTAAGAAATTTTACTGAAAAAGTGGAATAACTCTTAAACGGTTACTCAGATCAGAAATCTGAGGGCACCATTGCGCTCAGGATGGTGGGATTACCCTAGGCGCGACTTAATTTTAGTCGGTGTGGGCTTCCTGTAAGAAATTTCAAAAATGGCATAACCATAAATAAAATAATTAAATAAATTATTTTATTTTTCGAATTCTTATAACTCAAAAATGGTAGCTCGGATTAAAAATCTGAGACCACCACTAAACTCGTGAGGGTATGCTTTATTTAAGAAGATACTAACTTTGGCCAGAACGGGCCACCATAAAAAGTTAGTTTTTGGCCGCAAATAAAATAATTAAGTGACAATTATTTTATTATAAAATTCATAACTTCTAAACAGTAAGTCAGATTGAAAATCCTAGAGTATCGTTGGGTTCGTTGAGGCATGTTTTACTTAGGTAGAGCCTAACCTCGACCGGTGCAAGTCGAGGGTGACTGATAATAATTTTCTGAACTTTTTTTCGGGTACGTTCAGTAAACGTACGAGCAGGTTGTTCTATATTTTGAACAGATGCTTGGAATTGAAATCTGAGTACAACGATGAACTCGCAGCGCCGGTATTCGCTTAAGGGGACATTTACCACAGTTGCATTTTATGCTGGTTGAGAGTAAATATTTGGGGATTTAGAATGAAATAAATAAAATTTGTGAAACACAATTTTATTTATGAAAGTTGGTTATTTCCTCCCAAGGGGAGTTAGAAGTGGGGCCCACACCCACTTAACCTCCCACGAGAGGATATTTGTGAGGTGGGGCCTACACGATCCCGAACCTTTAATCTCCCTTGAAACCCCCCTTAAACTCCCTTGCATTTATTGTGAAAACCTTTCTCTTTATTAAGTGTGTTAAACTCTCTACCTTCCTCCCAATTAAATTGCCAACACATTATAATTAATTAAGGGGATTCTCCAATTAATTAATTATAGTTTTTGATTATTAAATCAATTGTTGTGAAAATAAAATAATAGGAAGAGCTATTATTTTAGTTGGGAAATTGTGGTGTTGGAGAAAACCTGGGAAAGCTTCGGAGATATAGATAAAGAAAGTGTTCTTCTCTTCGACGAAGAATGCCTCCAACAAAGAACGATTCCCTCTTCTCTGCGACGCTGGTTCCATGAATAACAACGACGCGTCTTCCTTTCTCTTCTCCGTGATGCCATTCTTCACGACGCCATCTACCGCGACGTTCGACTTCCACGGATCGACGACATGCGACGCCTTTGCGAGGTAGGGGAATATTGTATATTACTCATTTATGTGGATTATACCCTCGAGCTTGAGCGTATATTTGTAGGATTTATCTTTGTGGATTCCCTACCCTAGTTTAAATTTCTCATGATGAATGTGAATTAAATAAATTAATTCGTGGATCGATAAACAATTTATTGAATTAATTTTCTTCTTGTTTATCTTGAATTTTAAATTCTTGAAGCATGATAAATATTTAATTTCCAATTCCTCATATTCTTGATTCTCAAAAACAATGGCCAAACTAACATGGATATTGACAGATACTTTGACCGTGATCTTTCCTTATTCATTGTCTGTGCATTCTTCACATGTTCTTCATCCCCAAATAATTAAGTGCATTGGAAACTCAATGTTTCCCTGAGCATGACATACGGACGCGAAGATCTCGACCCGGGGATCATGGATATGCGTTCGTATCTTTTTTCCGAGTTAAATCGAAGTTGGAATTGAGTGTGTAAGGATCTTGTGGCGCGTGTAGGGAGTTCTAGCGAAGCAAGGTTGGAAGGCCGAGGCGGAATCCATCGGTGCATCATGTTGGAGTCGCTATTTTCGTGGGAGAAGATGCTAATTGGAGAGAGGATGAGATATCAAAAGTTGATAAATAATAAAAGAAATAAAAAAAGGGGTAATCATAGAGGGGGGCATGGTTGGCTTGGAGTCAAAGTAAGGGAGGTGGATTTATTTTGGTGGTGCGTGGATTTGGTGTGTGAGAATTTAAAGAATTAAATTAAATTAAAAATAATAATAATATAATAATGTTATTATTTTTTCGTTGGGAAATCGTATTTTGACGGTATCTTCTTCATGCGACCTCGGTTTCACGAACCGTCAGTGGCAGTGTGACCCAAATTCCGAGACGGACATTCTGAGTCCAATATTGGATGTTTTTTTTGGGGTTTTGGATCTGGTACCCGAAGCGCTCGGAAAATAATTGATTTAATATTATTATTAAATCTTTGACCCGCCATAACTCATGCGTGCGAAGTCCGATTGGCTTGCCGTTAGTGGTGATGTAATCCTGTCTTTAAGACGGTCGATTCAAGTTTCATGTTCGATACTAAATTCTGGTTCATGGCTTGGGTCCACAAAACACCCAATGATAATAATATTATTATTATTACGGGATCTTGTATCAGATATATCTCTCTCATACGGTGTCGGAATGACGAACCATCTATGACGTTGCGACCTTGGAATTAAGACGGATGTTTCAAGACCAATTTTTGATATTTAAGTCAAGGTCGAGGTGCGGGCCCCATGAGGCCCTGTTCGTGCATGTTGCGGTGAAATGAAACTTTTTCACCGGCTATCCATTTAGGACCAAGGGGTAGTCCATATCATGTGGTTTTCGGTATGGATCACAATGTTGTGACTGGTTTGGTTAACCTGTGTCATTTGAAGTACAGCCGGGTTGGTTCGAACCCGAAACCAACCGAGCCCTCAGAATAGAATCACTTATAACATAAGGATCGGACATCCGATTGACGTGTCGTCGACTATGTTGGATTCCTCTTGATGAGAAGGTTCTTTTGGAATACTTCAACTGAGGTTTGGAAGTAGTTGGAGTATAGCCTAGTTGGATTGTACCCAAAATCCAACAGGGCCCCTGAACGGAAATGCTAATAACTCACAGACCGGGCATCTGATTGACGCGTTGTCTATTGTGTTGAGACCCATATGATGAGGCGGTCCTTTGAGATACTTCCATGTGAGATTACGTGAAACTTGGAAGTATCGAACAGTAGCTCGTGGAGCGGACCCTCCTAGAGACGAGTGTACGGAGTGCAGAGACCTAGTAGCTGTAGACCTGACGACTGCTTAACCGATTCAACTCAGAGTGATTCGATTATCCCAGTGGACGGAGCGCCCGGTATTTGGTGGCAGACCCATGGTGGACGGAGTGCCTGGTAGTTGGCAGTATACTCGCGGTACTCGACAGGAGGAGTACCTCTGTAGGCTATTAGGGAGAGCTATCGGTATTTGGCGGCAGACCCTCGGTAGACGAAGCGCCTGGTATTTGGCAGAAGACCTGTGATACTCAATAGGAGGAGTACCTCAACTGTCTAAGGTTAGTGAGTAGCACCTCAGAGTCGTGACAGGGCCACTTTACTCGATAGAGGAGGATTTCTCCAGCAGTTGTGGTTTCAATAATGAAAATCCCAGTTTGAGCAGAGTCAATGAACTTTGTGTTTTCCTCATGATTGAGATGGGTTACTTGATAACTTAGGTACATGTATGAGAATATACCTAATTAAAGGTTATCTATTTAGATCTTTCTTTGTGGTTTATCCTTGTTGGATTTAGTGAGACCTTGAGGGTCTCAGGGTCCCTACTAAGTATCGTTATACTCACCCCTACACGGGCTAGGCCCACACCTCGTTGTGTTGGATGCAGACGACGGACAGAGCTAACGGAGGCCGAGTGTACGAGGACTGGACGACACCTGGAGGTGGACCTCACGATGATTCGGTACATGGAGGTGGACCTCACGACGAGTTGGTACCCAGAGGATGTTGATGGATGAGGGCGTTGAGGAGGCTATCTGTACCTACCCTTCATGTAGGATCTGTGGTGGACGATCTAGGAGCTTCGCTAACTGTACCTACCCTTCAGGTAGGATCCGTGGTGGACGATCCAGGAGCTGCTTGTCACCTTCTAGTTGTTTTGTATTTTACCTTGTACTTTACAGTTGGGCTTGTATTTCCAGCCCCTTACTTTCAGCACTACTTTTGTTTTCAGTTTTACTTAGTGTTTTCTTCTGATTTTACTCTGGTTGTATGTGTTTACATCTCATAAAGGCAATGCCTTCTCTTTTTATCGGGATTTACGCCTCTGGTGCTAGTCGCCAGCCCCTGGCCTATGGAAGGTGGGCTTGGGGTAGTCACGGCACGAGCCCTAAGGACGGGTCGTGAAAAATTGGTATCCAATGATTTGGTTCTACCGCAAAACTCAAGACTCTGATCATTCATTTATGTGAAGCAATAGTGTTAGGGGTATGGAGTGTGGTCTTCAGTTCAGGGAGTCCAGTGTTGGTGCATCAACCGATGTATCCGTACAGCAGGACCCTGACTTCTGATTTCTGACTCAGTGCATGAATAAACTGATTGCATGTGAGTCTCCAAAATTTTTATTTAAGTTGGCTCAAAATAGGTCATCTCACCGGGTATAAAACGTTTGACTGTGTTGCATCTGTTCAGGATGCCTCCACGCAGACAGTCAGTTGGAATTCCGAGAGAGTAACTGATGACATCCCATCGAGCGACGAGGCTCCGGTGCAGGGCCCTTTTACTATGTTGGAACCTTCGGGTGGTGTACCAGCAGCACCACCACTCATTGGGTGGAAACTTCCACCAGCCGTACTAGCGAACGGTGCACGCCGATAGAGCATGTTTCACAAGTTCCAGCAGTAGAGGCCTCTGAGGTTACGAGGTGAGACAGATTCCCAGGTAGCGGAGGACTGGCTAGAGGCGATTGCTAGAGTTTTCCACCTATTTGAGACACTATTAGAGCAGGTGGTGATCTTAGCTTCTAGTCTTTTTCATTGAGTGACCATGAGGATGGTCCGCATACTGATGAGGCTTCGGTACATGGACTGATGCCTGAGATAGTACCTTCGGGTAGTGTTCCAGCTATATCACTACATGTTGGTTAGCAGCTACAGACGGCAGTACCGGTAGATGACACATTTAGGGTTAGTGCCTTACACGTGTATCATCATCATATAACCCTCATGTTCTGAGGTAAGCCCGACTCACAGGTGGCTGAGGACTAGCTTGAGGAGGTGGCTGAGAGTTTTCTCAAGCCTATACAGCTTTGACAGGATGACATGTCAGTATCTGAGTATTCATCGAGGAGTACCGATCATTCCGGGTACTTGATAAATATGATACGATCAGTGCTTTGGGGCTCGGACTACTGAGAGAGGTGTGTATAAAGGACATCTGATCCAACACCGTTCCTATATGAATCTCTACTTATGCTAGGGTGCTAGAGAGAACCTTTGTGGTTGTTATGTGTCTTGTACTTTGAGATGCAGTAATAAAAGACACTTGTCTTTGTGAAGTTTGCTTTCCTTCCCTTCGTGTGGTTAATAATAATAGGTTCTGGTTAAAACTATTGACTTGACCCTCACTTTCGAGATTCCTACTGGAGGAGACCCAGTGACCACACACTGATGCCGAAAGTGTGACTCAACCCTTGGAGGCGAGAGTGACGGTTGGATCTCTTGGTAGTGGCGTCGAGGCCTTACAACGTCGTCAATGGAATGAAATAGTACCGTTCATGTTAGGATTGATTGTATTAGGCGAAGGACATGGTTCATCCAGGAGATGAGACCAGATTTCTCTTATCAGCAAAGGAGAAATCTTAGAAGCTCTTGTAGGACCAGATATGGTTCAGGCTATGACAGAGAAAGTGCAGATCATCAAGGAGCAGAGGAAGACTGCACAGAGCAGACAGAAGTCCTATGCTCATAGGAGACAGAGACCACTGGAGTTTGAGGACAGTGACCACGTCTTCTTACGGGTCTCACCTCGATGAGGTCTAAGGATATTTGGCTGAGGCAGCAAGTTATCTCCACGATTCATCAGACCGTTCTAGGTCCTCAGCATGGTAGGCGAGGTGGCTTACCATCTGGCCCTTCCACCTCAGTTGCACCGGGTGCTTGACGTCTTCCACGTATATCAACTGACGAGATACATGCACGACCCATCCCACATCATCGACCACGGGGAGTTGGACATCGATGACGGGGCGATATTCACGGAGGTCTCGATGGAGATCGAGGATCGACAGGATCGGGTCCTATGTGGACGGTCGATTCCTCTAGTGCGCATTCACAGGCAGCACGTGAATCTCCAGGAGAGCACTTGGGAGCGGGAGGCTCAGATGCGTGCTCAGTACCTCCTTTTTGTTTCCCTAGTGTGTGTTATATCTTTACGGGGATGTAAAGACCTAAGGTGGGGGTAATGTAAATACCCGGAAATTTCAATGAAATTTTTCTTTCTTAATTTCTTTGAAATTTTACGAGTCCCTAGTTTTTTACAGCACCTGATTCTGAGGCCCGGTGTGCTCGGAATAATTTTTTTGAAGTTTTGTTAAGCTTAAATTAACGCGCGTAAGCAGTCTTACTGAAAAAGTGGAATAACTCTTAAATAGTTACTCAGATCAGAAATCTGATGGCACCACTACGCTCAGGATAGCAGGATTACACTAGGCGTGACTTAATTTTAGTCGGCGCGGGCCTCCTATGAGAAATTCCAAAAATGGCATAACCGTAAATAAAATAATTAAATAAATTATTTTATTTTTCGAATTCTTATAACTCACAAATGGTATCTCAGATTAAAAATCTGAAACCACTGCTGAACTTTTGAGGGTATGCTTTATTTAAGCAGATACTAACTTTGGCCAGCAAGGGCCACCAGAAAAAGTTAGTTTTTTGCCGCAAATAAAATAATTAAGTGACAATTATTTTATTGTAAAATTCATAACTTCTAAAAGGTTAGTCGGATTGAAAATCCAAGAGTACATTTGGGTTCTTTGGGGCATGTTTTACTTAGGCAGAGCCTAACCTCGACCGGTGCGGGTCGAGGGTGACTGATTAGAATTTTATGAACTTTTTTTCGGGTACGTTCAGTAAACGTATGAGCAGGTTGTTCTATCTTTTGAACTGGTTCTCGGAATTGAAATCTGAGGACACCGATGAACTCGCAGTGCCGGTATTAGCTTAAAGGGACCTTTACCGCAGTTGCATTTTATGCGGGTTGAGAGTTAATATTTGGAGATTTAGAATGAAATTTATAAAATTTGTGAAACACAATTTTATTTATGGAAGTTGGTTATTTCCTCCCAAGGGGAGTTAGAAGTGGGGCCCACACCCACTTAACCTCTCATGAGAGGATATTTGTGAGGTGGGGCCCACACGATCCCAAACATTTCATCTCCCTTGAAACCCCCCTTAAACCCCCTTGCATTTATTGTGACAACCTTTCTCTTTATTAAGTGTTTTAAACTCTTCACCTTCCTCCCAATTAAATTTCCAAGACATTATAATTAATTAAAGGGATTCTCCAATTAATTAATTATAGTGTTTGATTCTTAAATCAATTGTTGTGAGAATAAAATAATAGTAAGAGCTATTATTTTAGTTGACCAATTGTGGTGTTGGAGAAAACCTGGGAAAGCTCTGGAGATATAGATAAAGAAAGTGTTCTTCTCTTCAATGAAGAACGCCTCCAACGAAGAACGACGCCCTCTTCTCCGCGACGCCGGTTCCACGAAGAACGACGATGTGCCTTCCTTTCTCTTCTCCGCGACACCATTCTTCACGACGCCATATACCACGACGTTCATCTTCCGCGGATCGATGACGTACGACGTCTTTGCGTGTTAGGGGAATATTGTATATTACTCATTTATGTGGATTATACCCTCGATCTTGAGCGTATATTTGTAGGATTTATCTTTGTGGATTCCTTACCCCGGTTTAAATTTCTCATGATGAACGCGAATTAAATAAATTAATTCTCAAATTGATAAAAAATTGATTGAATTAATTTTCTTCTTGTTTATCTTGAATTTGAAATTCATTAAGCATGATACTATTTAATTTCCAATTCCCCATGTTCTTGATTCTCAAAAACGATGGCCAAACTAACACGGCTATCGATATGCACTTTTACTGTGATCTTTTTTTTGTTCATTTTTTGCGCATTCTTCGTGTGTTCTTCATCCCCGAATAATTAAGTGCGCTGGAAACTCAATGTTTCCCTGAGCGCAACTTACGGACGCGAAGATCTCGACCCGAGGATCATGGATATGCCTTCGTATCTTTTTTCTGAGTTAAATAGAAGTTGTAATGGAGTACGAAAGGATCTCGTGGTGCGTGTAGGGCGGTCTGGCAGAGCAAGGTTGGCAGGCCTAGGCGGAATCCATCGGTGCAGCATGTTGGAGTCGCTATTTTCGTGGGAGAAGATGCTAATTAGAGAGAGGATGAGATATCAAAAGTTGATAAATAATAAAAGAAATACAAAAAGGGGTAATCAAAGAGGGGGTCATGGTTGGATTGGAGTCAAAGCAAGTGAGGCGGATTTATTTTGGTGGTGCGTGGATTTGGGGTGTGATAATTTAAAGAATTAAATTAAATTAAAAATAATAACAATATAATAATGTTATTATTATTTTCGTTGGGAAAACCGTATTTTGATGGTATCTTCTTCGTGCGACCTCGGTTTCATGAACCATCAGTGGCAGTGTGACCCATATTCCGAGACAGAAATTCTGAGTCCAATATTGGATGTTTTTTTTGGGTTTTTGGATCGGGTACCCAAAGCGCTCGGAAAATAATAGATTTAATATTATGATTAAATCTTCGACCCGCCATAACTCATGCGTGCGACGTCCGATTGGCTTGCCGTTATTGGTGATGTAATCCTGTCTTTAAGACGGTCGATTCAATTTTAATGTTCGATACTAAATTATAGTTCATGGCTCGGGTCCATGAAACACACAATGATAATAATAATATTATTATTATTACGGGATCTTGTATCTGAAATATCTCTCTCATACGGTGTCGAAATGACGAACCATCTGCGAAGTAGCAACCCTTTAATTAAGATGAATGTTTCAAGACCAATTTTAGATATTTAAGTTGAGGTCGAGGCGTGGGCCCCACGAGGCCCGGTTCGCGCATGTTGCGGTGAAATGAAACTTTTTCATCGGCTATTTTTTTTGGACCAATGGGTAGTCCATATCATGTGTTTTTCGGTATGGATCACAATGGTGTGACCGGTTTGGTTAACCGGTGTCATTTGAAGTACGGACGGGTTGGTTCGAACCTAAAACCAACCGGGCCCTTGGAGCAGAAACACTTATAACTTAAGGATCGGACATCCGATTGAGGTGTCGTCGACTATGTTGGATTCCTCTTGATGAGACGGTTCTTTTGGTATACTTCAACTGAGGTTTGGACAGAGTTGGAGTATAGCCGGGTTGGATTGTACCCGAAATCCAACCGGGCCCCTGAACGGAAATGTTAATAACTCATAGACTGGGCGTCCGATTGATACGCCGTCTATTGCGTTGACACCCATATGACGAGGTGGTCCTTTGAGATACTTACATGTGAGATTACTTGACACTTGTAAGTATCTACCAGTAGCTCATGGAGCGAACCTTCCCAGAGACGAGCGTACGGAGTGCAGAGACCTAGTAGCTGTAGACCTCACGACTCCTTGACCGATTCGACTCAGAGTGATTCGATTAGCCCAGTGGACAGAGTGCCCGGTATTTGGTGGCAGACCCACGATGGATGGAGCTCCTGGTAGTTGGAAGAATACCTTCGGTACTCGATAGGAGGAGTACCTCTGTAGGCTATTAGGGAGAGCACCCGGTATTTGGCGGCATACCCTCAGTGGACGGAGCACCCAGTATTTGGCAGCAGACCTACGATACTCGACAGGAGGAGTACCTCAGCAGTCTAAGGTTAGTGAGTAGCACCTCAGAGTCGTGACAGGGCCACTGTACTCGATAGAGAAGTTCTCCAGCATTTGTGGTTTCGATAATGAAAATCCTGGTTTGAGCTGAGTCAATGGCATTTGTGTTTTCCTCATGATTGAGATGGGTTACTTGATAACTTAGGTACATGTATGGGAATATACCTAAGTAAAGGTTATCTTTTGATATCTTTCTTTGTGGTTTATCCTTGTTGGATTTAGTGAGACCTTGAGGGTCTTGGGGTCTCTACTGAGTATCGTTATACTCACCCCTGCACAGGCTAGGACCGCACCTCATTTGTGTTGGATGCAGACGACGGACAGTGCTGACGAAGGCCGAGTGTATGAGGACTGGACGACACCTGGAGGTGGACCTCATAACAAGTCAGTACTTGGAGGAGGTTGATGGACGAGGGCGCTGAGGAGGCTATTTGTACCTACCCTTCAGGTAGGATCCATGGTGGACGATCTAGGAGTTGCGCTATCTGTACCTACCCTTCAGGTAGGATCCGTGGTGGACAATCCAAGAGCTTCTTATCACCTTCCAGTTGTTTTGTCTTTTACCTTTTACTTTACAGTTCGTCTTGTATTTTCGACCCCTTACTTTCAGCACTACTTTTGTTTTTAGTTTTACTTAGTGTTTTCTTCTACTTGTACTCTGGTTGTATGTTTTTGCGTTTCATAAAGGTAATGTCTTCCCTTTTTATCAGGATTTACACCTTTGGTGCTAGTCTCTAGCCCCTGGCCTATGGAAGGTGGGCTTGGGATAGTTATGGTACGGGCCCGGAGGACGGGTCGTGACATATGTGGTACTTTCCTTCGTGGCGATACCTTGGTGGTATTCTTCTGTGTGGCATACCCGTGTGGTACTTACCTTCATGGGGATACCATTGTGGTATTCTTCTATGTGGCGTACCTGTGTGGTACTTTCCTTCATGGTGAAAACCTTGTGGTATTCTTCTGTGTGACGTACCTGTGTGGTACTTTCCTTCATGGTGATACCTTAATGGTATTCTTCTATGTGGCGTACTTGTGTGGTACTTACCTTCATGGTGATAACTTTGTAGTATTCTTCTATGTGGCGTACATATGTGGTACTTTCCTTCTTGTTGAAACTTTTATGGTATTCTTCTATGCGGTGTTACCTTTGTGGTGTTGCCTTTGTGGAACAGTTGAGCTTTGGCCTTTTGAGTTAGACCCTGTGTTTCCTTATGAATGAGATGGGTATACTTGATAACTTGGGTATATGTATGGTCATATACCTAAGTCGGGTTGTCAGATGTTTACGTGCGTTTGGTTTATCCATTGTAGATTTTGTGAGACCTTTGAGGGTCTCAGGGTCCCTACTGAGTATCGTTATACTCACCCCTGCACGGGCTATGCCCGCACCTTGTTGTTTTTTGGTGTAGACAACGGACAACGTTGACTGAGGATGAGAGTACCAGGACTGGATGTAGCTCGGAGGTGGACATTATATGAGGTGTACCACAGAGACGACCATTCGAGATCTGTACCTACCCTTCAGGTAGGATCCTTGGTGGGTGTTCAGAGGATTTGTTTCATTTTTCTTGTACTTTCTAGTTAATCTTTTATTCTAGACCCTTTTTCTTACTGTACACACTCTTTTTACTATACATTTTACTTGTGTTCATATCTCGTTGTATACTTGGTTGCGTGTGTTTTACAGGTTATAAAGTTAATCCCTTCCCATTTTTAGGGAATATGCCTTTCGGTGCTAGTCACCAACCCCTAGCCTATGGAAGGTGGGCTAGGGGTAGTCACGGCATGGGCCCCGGGGGATGGGTCATGATAATAAAACTTAGAATAATCAATTAGAAATTATGAAAGAATAACTTAGTAAAAATAATAAGGCTAGATAAAATTTAATTTTAATAATATATAAGTATTAATATCCCCAAAGGAACAAAAGGGAATGAAATGTTAAATATATTTAAAATAAATCAGAATAATCCTGGTGAATTGATATAAGAATAAAAAATAAACCCAAAAAATAGTTGGGTTTGAGAGTCCCTAAACATTAGGTCTCATTTTCCTTTATCATGTTTAAACGACCATTATAAGCTTATTATGTCTATTAAAACACTATTAAAATAGTTTAATTCAATTATTTATGTTATTTTTTATCATATATTATCATTAAGAGTTATTGGTTAATCTTTGTGTAAATATGAAATGATTTCCTTTCCTTGTTTTTAAAATTATTATGTTTAATTTTTGTTTCATTGTTTAGATTCATTTTATTTTTAAATTTTTAAAATTACCTACAAAGGATTTAAAAAATTATATTATATGCACAAAAAATTTAAATAATTTTAAATAACTATCCATATAGTCGGGTAAAAGTAAATAATTTTTAAATCCATCAAAGGCATATAAAATCAAGAATTATTTAGACATGTCCAAAGGAGGGTAGGGGATGTATATATGTTATAAATTGATTAAAATAATGATACCATATTATAAAAAACATTATTATTCAATATAAATTGTAATTATATTGTTTATGAATATATAAAATGAAAAGGGACTTGGAAAGTGTAATGAAAATTAATCAAAATAAAATGACTATGGGAATACATATTCAATAAAGATTTTCCCCTTTGTTTTTGAACTAAATATTAGAAATATTCAATTTGGATGAAATCAAAATATCCATAAGGTTATAAAGATACTTTGAAGGAGGGTATTTGGTAGGGATTGTACTTTTATAAGTGGATGTGAAGTGATTTTCCCTTGGATGGGAGTGAGGGTATTTATACAAGAGGGGAGGGTATTTTGGGGGTAAAATATTGTATAAATTAATATTTCTAATGTAAAACATATAATATTTTTTTCATTGAGATTATGAATTATATTTGATTAAAATTATAAGTTTTTATGACTTTATAATCACTTTATAGTGAAAATTATTAGTTTATATAAAAGGAATGATGAGAAATGGAAACTTATTTTGATGACATGTTTTATCATTTTTTTTAAATAGAAATTACTTTTCAGGATTGGAATTTAAATTTATTATCTTTAAATGAATCATTTTTATTGTTAAATGTTATTTTATGTTTATGAAACAATTTTATATTTAATTGTGAGATTATTATATAAATAAAATATATAATTTAAAAATATCATTTAAATAAAAACTATATTTTTAATATGCACCAAAAAATTATTGTTTTTAGAAAATTAAAAATAAGTAACTCTTTGATTTTTTCACATGATTATTATCATTTGAATTATTTTAATAAAATAATATCCTATCATATATCTTTTTGGTATTTAATATAAAAATAATTTTCTTGATATATACATAAAAATATAATTTATTAAAAATGAAATTATGCATTCTTGTGAATTTTATAAATTTAATATTTATTTTGTGACACTCTAATATTTTTATTTGATTATTTTATTCCTAATAAATAAAATTTAAAATTAATTTTACTATTTTAATGGTGAATTTACTATTATAATAGTTATTTTACTATTCCTAATAGTCAGTTTATTATTTCTAATGATCATAATACTATTTCTAATTGTCATTTTTACTATTCAAAATGATAATTTTTATTATTCTATGGATCATTTTGGTTTTATACTTCTAATAAATACCTCTTATTTAATTTATTTGACATTCACTTCAATTTATCTCAAGGTTCTATAATATTATTTTCAACATTTTGATTACATTAGTAATATTTTGTTTCATTTTTACAATGTTTTTCCTGGGTGAGAAAATTCTAAGAGTCTAAAATTATTTAAATTTTTCTATCCAAATTGTTTTATTTTATTATTATTATCTTTGTATTTTTTTTATGGAGTGTAAATATTCTATTAATATAATATTCAAAATTGGTGAAATAATTTGTTTTTTGTTTTTAATATGAGGTGATTGTGTTTTATACAAAACTATATTCCTAAATATGAAACATATAAATATTCATAAGGAAAATTCCATATATAAAATTTTTGTTCTTTACAATCATCATCCTTTTAGAAATTTCATTATCAAAATTATAACTCATATCTTTAGTTGAGAATATATGAGGGTACTTCTATTCCATTTCATCCTCATATTACCATGATGCCTCATTATATATACGGTTTCACATATTTATATTGACATAGGTATTTTTCCTTTTATATAGAACATTGTCTCTATAATATAAGAACTTCATCGTTTTTTCTCATATGAGAGGTCATACTTCCATTTTATGACCTTAGGATTTAGTACTCATGATGTATCAAGTATGTACTTCCTCATACGATATGCATGGAACACGTATTGAATTAGAGTTAGGTTTAGTGGGAGTTCTAATTAATAGGACATAGATAGTATGTGATCAAGGATCTAAATTTCTTTAATATATAAAAGGTAGATATTTCCCATCATTCGAAACCACATGAATCTCTTTCATAGTGATATTAGAATGATGAAATTTCCTTAAACTTCTAATTACAAGTATCTTAAATCATTATCAATATATATCTTTTATCGACATTGAGGATCTTTAATGTGTTGTTGAATATATTGAACCCTATGTAATATATTATTCAATATCTATCCCATACGGATTCTGTTCACCATATTGAATGAAATATTTATGAGTTATATATATCTTCCCATTGAGGTTCATTTGTTGAAATCGAATTACTTTAGTGGATACGATTCCTTTATGAGAACACAAAAAATGGAAATATTGATCCCATCCTCCATTGAAGTCCACCATGGTGTCTATCATCATATACTCAAGTGTCTAGATAATATTTTTATATTCACTATCAATATGGTTGTTATTGTATGTACTAAAGTTCAATATAGTATTAATAGCATGTTGAAGACTCCATCACAACCTAGAGATGAAATGCATTTCAATCAGACATTATCAAATGTGATACTCCTTGTAACCTCACTACATACTTGATATATATCATAGAGATCTGTTCATGTGATAAATCTTCTTGAATATTGATGAATTGAAAATTCATGGTCACTCAATCCACCATAATCCAACATAAATTTTTTCCATTTAATTTATTTTTATGTCCCATGAAAAATTCCATGGTGATGTCCACACACTTTAATGTTAGTATGGGTAGAATATTCATTAACTATTTTTCTCTTTTGATGCATTTATTTTACTTTTTTACATACCAAAAACATTGAGGTGTACTTAGAAATATAATTATTTTTATTTCCCCAACAAAGTTTCTCTCAATTATCATGGTAAATCATTATTCTTCTATAGTGGATAGAGATTGATGATCTGTGTGAATCATCCAATACATGTTTCATTATCTCTAGTAAATATTGAAAATATATTCTATATACTAACTGAATGACTTAATATTTATTGATGTTTAATTCATGAATCATTCATTCCATTATATCACTCACCTTCTTTTGAAGCACCAAATAAACATTTTTAATTCATTATTTTCTATTGGGTATATGGTTTGGAAATCAATTTTATAATTTTGTACATATTTTATAAATTTATAATATCAAAATCTATTATTTTCATATACATAATGATATAGTATTTTTCAATCATCATCATATACATAGTATAAGTTTCCATTCTACTAAAAGCATTAGCTGCCTTATTTTTTTCATGGATAGTTGTGAATCGATTAGTCATTTTATTTGATTTAACACAAATTATCTTCATTAACATATTCAACTCCTTCAGTGTGAATTTATTTTTTAAAACTATTATGATCACTATATATGTTATTAGTCACTCCATAGAGGTATTTTCTACAAATAATTAGTGAAATTATTACACATACTTACTCCAATTCATGTTTTGGGTATTTAAGATCATGGAAATAATTAATTTAAGGCATTAGTTTTCAAATTATCATTTCCCAGGAGTATGAAACCCAATAATTTCATTAAATCATCACCTTATATCTCCAAATATTCTTTATATGAGAGGAGTTTGATTAGAGGTTCAGTGATTAGCCTCTTTATGAGATCCTTAATTATTTCCTCCAATACATATTTTCATAGATACTTTATCCTGTGTTTTGTTATCATAATTAGTGGGATAGAAAATCCTAAGAAGTTTATCAAAAAGAATCAGTTGTACCTAGATAATCCATGAAAACTATGGATCGTCCATAAACTTATTATTATGAGGAACTTTTTAATCACCTTTATCATTTAAGGATCTATAAAAATTCCTACACTCATGATCACCTACACCAATAATGTGGCATTCTACATCTAAAAGTCACACATTATAAATAAATAATAAAACTGTTACTTCTATAAATTTTAATGCACAATTATTATATGATCTTCATGTTCTTAATTTCTCTTAGAGTATATGGAAATACCATCATCAAAGAATTACAAATTAGTAAAGTAAAAAAATACGACATTCATCAAGTCAATTAAGATTCCAAGGGAATTTTTTAAGTCCAAATAAAATCATTATAAACTTCTGTTTTCCATATATCATATAAAAGGTTTTATTTTAAATATATTATCACTTTACCTTAATCTAATGATACTGAGAATAGAGATCCAATTTTGAGATGTAATGATCTCTAAGAAGATTATTAAACATTTCCTCAATCCTTGGTAATGGATACATGTTGGTAAAATATCCCTCAAAGAAATATCGCAATGTGTTTGGGTTGATTTTATTTGTTTATAAAGTAGGTTTCCAAGGTCATTTGTGGAGTTCTAGAGATATTTTTTACAAGTTATGATGATAAAATTCCAATACAAAGGAATGGATGATATAGTGGTGGTATAGAAAATTATGTATATAAGGTGGTGTTGTTTACTAGTGTTTTCAAAAAATTTGGGGTCTAAAATCTGGAGGATGGATAAACGTGTTTTTGTTAAAGGAATTATTTTCATATAAAAGTAAAAATTAGCATGCAAGGGTGAAGTTAATGTGTAAATTTTCACACAAGTGATGATTTGGGGACAATACAACAAAATTTAGTAAAGTTGGGTATTATGCACAGGTTATGAAAGTGCACAAATTATTTTTTTTTTTTTGACACAATATATAGAGTTTCACACACCTGTGAAATTGAGTCACGCACTAAGTATGATTTCAAAATGGGAAGTTCCATGCTCATGTAAAATTTTCACACCCTAATGAAGGCATGTAATTATTTTACATGTAGGTTCGGATGGGTCTATAAATAGGTGGATACCCCCCCCCCTAATTTTACGAGCTCAACCCTTAGATAAAATCAGGTCTCTGAATCTCATAAGAGTTGTTCACAAACAGTAATATTTGAAAGCAAAAGAGCTGCGTGAAGCAACGTCTCGAATTTTTGTCGCATGTTGAAAATGTAGTTCTGTGAATAAACATAAATATTGTATGAAAAGTGGTAGATTTAAATGCAATACATCCAAATGATTCATGAAAGACAAATCTTAGTAAACCTATAAGTAGTTTCCCAGTAAAATTATGGTAAATTGATAATCATCAAGTAAATAAAAGTGGGACTTAAACAGAGAATCTAACCAAAATTGAGGACGTACTAATTATTTATAATTAAGGGAACTAAATTTTCATGAACTATATTTAAATCCTTTCTATAGTAGTGATAAAAGTAAGAGGAAGAAAGTGATCCTATCCACCAACAGTAATCCATTGAAGGAAATTTTTAGGGAGTGACCCTTGGGAAGCAGTGAGCTATCCATAAAAATTATTAAGTAGTGATCCATGTAATAGAAGTGATCTATAAAAAACCATATTCTGGAATTGATCCTTAGTGTATTTGGTACATTGGAAAATTTTGCTTGTATTCTCCTTGGACTTAGCTCAGTGAGGGTGAACCAAGTAAAATTTTTGTTTCTCACACATGATTTTATTTATATTCATACATTTCCATGAGAAACAGAGAGAAGAGTGTTTTATTTAATGATGAAACAAGATCCAAAATGGGAATTTATTTTAATCTTTCATACTTTGATTCACCCTACCCTCTATATCATGGTATTTAACCTAGTTAGGCTAATAATTATTATCATATAAAAGGGTTAATTTTAGTGTTTCTCTCTAAGGGATTTCAATGGAAGTTGTCAATCATAAATGGATTTTGATGTTTTATGGAAAAAAAATTAGTTATAGAATAATCAGATGAATCACAACTTCTAATATTTTGGAATGGATGGTTTTTTATCATTAATTCATGGTATTTTATCGAGTGTGAAAAGTGATACTTTATCTGAATATGATCTAAGGGAATGGATGCACATGCTAAAGGAATCAATGTTTTAGGGGATTCCTATCCAATGAATTAAATACTAATGTAGTATTATGTAAGTTTACACATTTTATTTGGGAAAATATGTTAAATATTCATGGGGGATACTCAAAAGTTAAAGAAGAAAATATTTATCTAATATGGAAAAGGTTTGAGGATCTTAGAATAAACCCTAATGAGTCTTTTGATGAATTATTTGACCAGGTGAATGTTGTTGTGGAAGAAATGTATGGTCTCAGAGAAATTATTAAAGATGTAAATATTGTTAAGTAAATCTTGAGAATACTTCAACATCAGTTCAATATGAAATTTTATGTATTATAAGATAATGATCTAAAGGAGATGATGTTGGATATATTTCACATTACTCTAGTTGTATATGAGATGAGAACTGATGATAATGAGTATGTGGGAAAATATAAGTCTAAAAATGTGGAATTCAAGGCCATAAAGAAGCTCACCATTGAATATGTATAGGAAGAATAATATATGGATGAGATTATTTCATTCCTTTCCTAAAATATATAGTGGAAAAGTAATGTTCAAAGAGAAACCCCCACTTACATGCTTTCAATGTGGAAAGGTTGGACATCATACTACAAGGTGACCTAATAAGTTTCAAGAAGATGATGGGAATGAATTTGAAATTACCATGAAGAATTATTCAACCTATGTGAAAGGTAAGAAAAAATTTAAAAGAAATTTATTCAAAAATAATAATCTCCTTTCACAAGAAAATTATAGTTCTAAATAAACTGAGGTAGAAGAGATGGAGAATTAAAAAGATTATGGAGAAAGTTATATGGTGTAATTTTTCAATAGATCCTAGAAAATGGAATAAAGATACAATGGTGAAGAATAATTTGAATAAATTATTGATATGTATGTTGAATTAGAAGCCACTCTTGAGGAGGTAGATGTTTGGATAGCCTAAATGAAGAAAGACAACAAAGTGGTTCATGATTCCAAACTTTATATGAAATAGAAAGAATAATAGAAGTCTAAACTGGAGGAAAATTTTGAAAATATTAAGTATTTAATGCCAGAGAACTCAAAAATGGTTGGTGAGTACAATCTCAAAATAGAGGAACATAAAAATTTGATCTATGGTTTAAATAATAGAATTATATTCAAATGAAAATCATTGAATAACTTAAAGAAGAATTATTAATCCTAAAATAAAAATTTAAATATCAAGAAAAGCTCTTGAATCCTAGTATGACATCAGGAAATCAGATCATTTAGATGATAGAAAAGATGGAAGCAGAGCATAGAGGTCATGAAGAAAAGAAGCAAAATCAAATTCAAATGATAAGGCTGGTATGGGGCTAGACCAAAAATAGAAAATAGTAGTGGTTGAAGTAAGACCACAAGAACCCACTCCAAGATTGAAGATTTATTTGGGTACAAATCAGAACCAAAAGATTCAGAGAACCTAAGGTAAAACTAGTAGTATAGTAGTGACACATAGGAATTCAACCCACATTAGATGTTATTGTTGTGGAAAGATGGGACACTCAAAAAATGTATATTCCATATCCAAGAGTTGCCAAAGGGAATAAGACCAATAGAGGCATCCATACTGAGCTCAATAATTCAGGATATCATTTGTTGGTGCCTATTTTAGATTTGGAGTATTTGAACACATTGAAAGATATTACTCATTAAAAATGCAGAGAAATGTGTTGAAGTAGACTAAATGTGGTCATTATAAGTAGCTCAATGTGTCATCAAATGAGATAAAAAAGAAAAATTGATTTTCAGTTCCATAATATGAAGTTAGTCTATCTTAATCTAAGGAAGATAAAGATATCAATCCATACCAAGTATGAAGTGAAAAACATAGATAAAAAAGAAAAGAGTTGAGAAGGTAGTGGTTTTTAAGATTTCCATTAAAGAATCATATCATTATGTAGAATGGATCCTTGATAGTGGATGACTGACTGAATGAAAATTAAATTTTTATTATTCAAACACCTTTGGGGGAAAATTGAGAAACCATACAAGATTTCATGACATAAAAAAACTAAACCAACATGGCACAAAAGTTTAAGGACAAAAAACATCAAGAAAACAGAGAATATCCCCTACCCAGCATCGAAAACAATAAGATTAGTTTTCTTATACTCCTCATTTCCAGAAAGTTATATCGTTCATGAATGTTTGTGCCTAGAACCGATAGAAAATCCATACCCTCTCAAACATCCAATTCCGAAGAAAAGACCAGAATAAAACCCTCTACTCTAAACCTCATTTGGAGAAACCCCTTGTGTGACAGATGCAGCGACCCTCAAACCTCGAACCAAAGGGCCATAAGGATTCACAATGCCAAGAAAACATTCCACCAATTCAATGCAAACAACCAGTAGCTACATAAAACCAGTTGTTACTCCTCCAGTCATACTGCAAAATAATCACAAAACCATTCAACTATCCTTCACTCTCCACCATTGTCAGAATCACAAAACATAAAATAAATAACATCCGTCTTTGATACCACGCCACCACTGAAATGTCGGAATAGACCCATCACAAACCATATATCCAGATCCAAACCACAAACCAACATCACATCTAAATAGCACAATAACAAACCATAAAATGAAGACTATGGAATGAATAAAACCTACTGCAAACCTGAACCAGAAACCCACCACTGCCTTCAAGACCCCACACTGCGACCATATCCACCCAATGCAACAAGACAATGCAGAATCATGGTGGAATACTAATCAAAACAACTGAAAACTCAACCCTTGTATCATCACCACATCACCTGAAATCCCTATCCAAATCAAAGGATAGGGTGTGAGGAAGGCTAGAATACTGTGAAATCATCAATCCATTTGAGACGACGCTGCCACAGGGAACGCCACATACCACAAACCCACGGGTCCAAATCATCGACGGGAAGTAGAGCCGTAACAGGGAATAGGAAAATGGCGGCGGGGGGGGGGGGGGGGGGGGGGGACTAGCATGGAGCCCCTTATGGGTGCATCCCAAATATAATCCCATATGATAGGTAATAAGGATCTTATTACATGTATAAAATATGACAAGTAAGGAATTGTAAAATTCATAAATTATGAAGGACTAAATATTATTGGCTCGAGAAAATCCAAATTTGGGGGAAAAGAAATGAGACATGCTGATGTCTTAGTTTTTGAAGGTCTTAGTCACAATTTTTTTAGTTCCAATCAACTATGTGACTTAGGGAATGCTATAATAATTAATAATAAGATATCTCTCAGCAAAGGAATATATGGTGTAGTTATTATATAGGGAAAATGAATGAAAAGGAATCCTTACATTGTAAGTGGATAAGAAGACATGATATTTTTATTTAGAGAGGAATAAAAAATTTATAGCATAAATGGATTGGTCATCTATTCTAATAATCCCTAGAAGTCTGGTCAAATGTGATGCAACTTCAGATCTCCCTAGGTTATCATGTGATCGTACTCATACATACGATGCTTGTCAACAAGGTAAGATCGTCAAAAATACATACAATTTAAAAGATAAAAATTCAACCAGAGTGATTGAATTGTAGCATGAAAATGTATTTAAACCTATATCACCAATATCCATTGACGGGAATAGGTATTAAATTCTTTTCATTGATGATTTCAATAGTATGGTATGGGTACTTTTTATTTCCCATAGATCTGATGTGTTCAGTTTCATAAAATAGTATTAGAGGGAATATGAAAGGATTCTTGGATAGAAGATTTTAAAGTTTTTTATTGATAATAGAACATAATTCAAAAACATTTAAGTGTAATATTATCTTGAGAAACATGGGATAAGGCATAAAGTTTTAGCAGTGATAAATCCTCAACAAAATGGAGTGGTTTAGAGGAGATATTGAATCATAAAAAACATGTCCATAAATATTCTTATTAAAAAGGAACTACCAAAGAAATTATGTACAGAAAAATTATTGACATTAGTGTATATATCCAATAGGTCTCTATTATGTCCAAATTAATAAAATACTCCATATTAGATGTGGTGTGGGAAGAATCCAACATATACTTTAGAATATTTGGAAGTAAATTTTTTTCTCAATGAGGAGAAACAAGGGGAACTTGAATCATGTAGAGATGAGGAGATATTTTTTGGATATTCTAGAAAAAGAAATTTATATAAATGTTTCAAAAAGGGTCTTGGAAAGGAATTTAAAAGAAATGATATCACTATAGTAGATAATGAACGTAATCTTCAAAAGTATAGTGACTAGTTTCCTTATGAAAGTTACAAGGAGGTAAGAACCTCAAGGGGAGTTGAAGTGGTAATTTCTGATTCATAAGAAGATACTGATGATGAGTAGGATGAATTAAAATATATATCTACACGAAAGTTGAATAGTTGAGATAAAATTAACAGGCAGTACATCATTGGTGATCAGGAATTTCCAATTCAAACATGAAGAATGAATTCATTACAGTAGGAACCCTTCCTATCTCATGTAGAGCCTAAATGTTTTTACGAAGTGGATAGAAATGATAAATTGGTTCAGGCTATGAATGAAGAGTTTAATCAAATTGAGAATAATTAGATTTGGGAGACTAAGAGATAATGATTTCATTGGGACTAAATGGTTCTTTTGCAACAAGATGAATGAATATGGCATAGTGATTCAAAAAAATCACGATCGGTGTGATAAGGGTAATTTTAGATAGAGGTTATTTATTTTTATGAAACATTTTCACCTATTTTGAGGATAGAGATAGTCAGATTATTCTTGGCCATAGCAGTGAAAAGAAGATTCAAAGTTTTCTAGATGGATGTCAAGTTAGTATTTTTTTAATGGGGTTATAGAAGAATAAGTATATATCGATCAACCATATGGTTTTCTCATTCATGTAGATGATAATAGATATTTTCAGTTGAGAAAGATGATATATTAATAGAATCAAGTAATGAGAGCATGGTATTTAAGATAGGATCATTTTTTGAAGAAACCTGATTCTCAGAGTGTTGGAGTTGATTACAATCTTTACGTCAATAATTATAGTAGTAAAAGAATTATGGTATTGGTTTATGTTGATGACATAATTTTTAGTGGATTATATGAACTATAGTATAAATAGTTCACAAAATTCATGAAAATTGAGTTTGAAATGTCAATGATTTGTGAGATGACCTTTTTTCTTAGTTTACAGGCGAAACAAGGAAGGAATGGAAAATTTATTTCCCAATAAAAGTATTCCAAGTAGATTTTAATAAGATTTGGAATGGATAATTCCAAGGACATGAAAACTTTGGTGGATAACCAGATGAAACTATCATGTGATGATGAAGGAAAAGCGATTAATTTCACTGGATATAGGTAGATCATTGGTAGTCTATTATACTTGATTGTTACAAGACCTAATATTTTTTTTCACATGAAAAAATCACGGTATCAAAAAAATCCCAAATAAATCCACTTACTTAAGATAAAAAAAATAATACTTTGGTATATCAATTGGGTGGTGGATTTCAGTTTGTTGTAAAATGAAAAATATCAGCAAGGGTTATTGGGATATATAGATACTAATTGGGTTGGATCAATAGATTATAGAAAATAAATTTTAAGTGGTGCATTCTATCTTCATAGGATGTATATTTCTTGGCTAAAAAAGAAAAAATATTTTATTTCAATCAGAACTATAAAAGATGAATATATAGTGGATAATCAAGCTTGAACATGGTTATTGTGGATGAAATAGAAACTTGATGATATGGGAGTTATAATGAATTATCTGATCATAATTTATTTCAAAAATTAAATCTCTAAAAATCTTTGAAAAAATACATTCCATAACTCAAGGACAAAAAACATTGAAATAAAATATCATTTTATCCAGGAAAAGGGGGAGCATGGTTTTGTGAAGTTAGAGTATATGCCTACATAACATTATTTTATGGACATTATGATGAAGGACTTACCCAAATAAGCATTTTAATTTCATCAATTGGTTGTTGGAGTTCATTAAACTCCATACACTTAAAAGGTGTTGATTTGGGACCCCCTCTCCCCAAGTTCTGATGTGTTTTTCCCTAATTTATTAATTTGTGTTCTTTACCTTGTGACAGACCACAAAGAAGTGACCTTCAGGTTAGTTGATAAAGGAGGATAAGTTGTGGATATAAAAGGGGGAAAAATTTCATAATCAAAATAGGGGAGAAGCTAATAGGGAGAGCAGTAAAGAATGGGGAGTTTTAAATCTGACAATGTACCAACTAGGCCCCACTGACAACACAAACACCCTACCTTAACATGGTCATCGGGTCCTGGCCTTTTAGGTACCACCAGTTTCCCCATAGACACATGGTCCCCTCCCTGGTTCCCACCCACATTACTGATCAGGTCATCAGACTAATGATTGTCCCCACAGGCCAACACATGTTATTTTTAGTGTTCTTTTTCTTCACTCACACACACACTAAGAAACATCCCATAAATTAACTCATCCTGATCACTACTCCATTCTAGGCATGCTTAACTGTGGAGTTTTAATCGTTTAGGATCCCAAAAAGAATGGTTCACCTTGTTGATATGAGTCATATCATTTAACTCTTTATCATTCTGGGGTGTTACATTCACCTCCCACCCTCCCTTAGGGAAACAAATCCTCATTGTGGACCCTACATCTCAACCTAGGAAGTTCTCCGCACTTAAGTATGGGTTCCTTCTCTAATAAAAATATAACAACTAGACCCCACTAATAGCATAGACACCCCGACGTAACTTTTTCATCAATTCTTGGCCTTCCAGGTACCACCAGTTTCCCCAAAGACACATATTTCCCTCTCTATGGCCTACCCACATTCCTGATAGAGTCATCATACTAATGATTTTCCCCACATTACAACACATGTTCTTTCTAGTGTGCTTTTTCCTCACTTGTACACACCCTAGGAAACTTCCTAGAAATTCTCCCTTCTGGATCACTACTTCAGGCCAATCATACTTAACTGTGGAGTTTTAATTAGTTTGTCTCTTAAAAAGAAAGGTGGACCTTTTATACATGAGTCATGTCATTTATTCATTTGACCCTTTATCATTCTAGGGTGTTATATAAAATGCTAAAGATGATCGATCAAAGGTTATATATCATGATAGATGGGTTTTATGATGAAATCAATTGACCTGGTTTAGGAATGAAGAGGATCATTGATGAAATTTTCATTCGACTCTTATTTATCATACAGATCATGGATCATGTGGGTTTAGATTGTGTGTTGAGTAAATATTTTATTGTTATCTAAATCACAAGAAGTTTATTTTTGGTAGATGTTGGAATAATATTTATCGAGGTATTAAAATGAGAAGAGTTTTCAAAAAGACCAAAGGGGTATATTTTTGGAAAAATATCCATCATGGAAATATCATAGTGTTTTTGGGTTGATTGTTTTTGTGTAAAAAGCAGGTTTCCAAGATTATTTGTGAATTTATATATATATATTGGAAAATATATGTTGATAAAGGTCCAATAAATTTAATGGATACACTAGTGATGGTATAGAAAAGTGTGAATACAAGGGGGCTCTGTTTCCTAGTGTTTTCCAAATTTTTGGGGTCAAAAATTTGAAGTATGGATAAATATGTTTTTTGGAAAAAGAATTATTTTCACATAAAAGTAAAAAAAATTGCACAAGGGTGAATCTGATGCATAAATTTTCATTCAAGTTAATATCTATGGACGTCATTCAAAAATTTGGTAAAGGAAAGTATTGAAAGAAAGTTCTAAAAGTATAATAAAGATGTTCTTTCACAACACAAGATACAGAGTTGTGTGTGCCTGTGAAAGAGAGTTATGTGATAAATAAAAAATAAATGAAATAAGTTCTGCACTCACATAAAATTTTCATGTACAGAGTAAGGTGTGTAAGGATTTTGCATTCTGGGTCAGTCGGGTCTATAAATAGGTGGCTCCCCCGCCCCCACATTTAAGGAGCTTAACCCATATAGAAAATCAGGGCTCTAAATCATGTAAGAGTTGTGTGAAAAATATTTTCATGAATAAATGACTCAAATTTTTGTTTCATGAAAAAACAACATGTTTCATCATGAACATGGGAGTTATGTGAAAATTATAAGAGTTTCACACAAGAGGATGTTTCGTTACAAACCTAAAGTTCTATGAAAGTTGGAATTTCTATGAATAAACTTAAATTTTGCACACAAAGTGGTAAATTTTCATGAAAGACATCCAAAGGTTTCATGAAATACAATTTTTTGTGAACCTATAAGGAGTTTCCTAGTAAAACTATGGTAATTTTATATTCATCAAGTGGGTGAAAGTGGGAATTCAATATAGAATCAACCTATAATTTAGGATTCATTCATTATTGCTAATTACGAGACTTATATGTCCATAAACTATTTTTGAATCCATCTTAGAGTAGTGATAAAATGAATAGGAATAAGTTTATCATATCTACTAGTAGTGAGTCATCGAATTAAATATTACGGGAGTAACCCTTGGGAAGTAGTGATCTATCCCTAAACATTTTAAAGGTAGTTATCTTAAGTGTAAAAGTGATCTAGCCCAAACCTTATTTGGGAAGTAATCCTTAGTGGATTTGGTACATCGGTACATTATTATTGTATGATCCTTGGAAGTATCCCAGTGAGGTTAAACCAAGTAAATTTTTTGTGTCCCGTGCTTGCTTTCATTTTTAGTCATATATTTCCATGGAAAAGGGAAATAATAGTGCTTTATTTAATAAAAAATAAGATCTCAAGGGGTAGTTGATTTATTCTATCATACCCTAATTCACCCCATGCCCCCCCCCCCATGGTATTTAACCTAGTTGGGATAGCAATATATGTTCATTATAGAAATGTTGTTAAGGTATCAATATTTATTACAAATCTTCATTGATTAATCCTTATTCTTGAAAATGTGAAATAGCGCACCTCAAGGTGTGGAACTAGGATGTATGAACCATTTACCCAAATTAGATGGAGTTTATTCATTAATTATTTTAATTTTATTTAGGACATATTATAGGTTTTATTAGATATATGTGTCCCATGATGTATATGGTCTATTTATAATTGCACTAATTGATGTAGGGGAAGGCTAGAAAATTCACCAAGGAACACATCGTTATTAACACTTAAAAAAGTCATATCCCATAACCATATTATATAGGTATGAATATTCCTTGGTAATTTGAAGCCATTCCATTGAATAATTTAATAAAGGGGATTTATAAGCATCCATGTATTTTTATAAAAGAAAAAAATGGATTGGGATATGAAAAGTGATTTCCTTTTCTTGGAAACTTTTGAGAGCTCTATAAAATGAGAGGCAATACATGTTTGGTATTATGACAAAATTTTACAAAATTATGGAAAAATCATCATAAATATTCTCCCTAGGAAACATTATCACACATGGGATGAAATGATTGTGTCATGTGATGTTTTAATATATGTATATACATATATATATGTAATTCAAGGTGTTAAGGTGGTAATTTAACTGTTTAATAAAACATACATGATATAAAACAATGTGTAGACATTTAATTAAATAAATCAATCAATATATATTATTTAATGTTATAGTGTACCATTTTCAATTTCCTTTTATTATATTTTGTTCTTACTATTCTGCTAATAAAAAAGGATAGACTTAAAAATTAGTTAATAAATCATGGATAAATAACTTATTAAAAAAAGAAAATTATTTATAATGTAATTTCATATGGAATGTCTAAGATTATCCTAGTTTATATTTTACTAACCTCATTCCCACAATAAATAAATTTTTCTTAGAAAAAGATTATGGTTAACCATATATTTAATAAAAGAATATTATATCTAATTTAAGATATAATACATAATAATAATACATTCCAATATCTAAATTTTTATTACCTTTGTAAAATTATGTTCATATGAAATGAATACATATGAAATTATTATAATTATTTAAATCCTTCTGTACATTCCACATAATTTATTCATATTATTTATAGAACATGAAATCATCTAAGGACATACATTAAAGAAAGGATGAGATAAAATCCCATTAAGGGGACTAATATTAGGAATTAACTTGAGATATGAATAAATGTGATAACATGGGTGAGAATAGAAATCATAATCATATCATAAGTATAATATCAAAATCATTAGAATTTGGAGATCATTTAATGGGGTAATGGAATGTGGAACTTTCATAATAATGAGACATTAAAACATTATAAAAAAATATTGTATCAAGTTCCCACGAAACATATATTTAAAAATCAGCAGTTCATAAAATTTGAAAAACTCTAGAATCATGTTCATGATTATTAAAAATCACAAGTGACAAATAACATTAACAAAATAATTAGAAGTATATATAAGTTAATTCCAATATATCGCATAATTATATGTTCATAATTTTTTATTCTATTAATAATGATAAGCTCATGTCAATAATAAACATGGTTTGAACCTTTGGAAATATAATGTGTTAAATAGTGATGCCATAAAGAATATAATAAAGAATGCACATGGTGGTTCAAATAAAATTATCAAAACAATTATTTTAGTCATGAAATTTTATCATTATTATTGAAAACATTATATTTCTTAGAGAAGATAATAACCATAATAATAATCAAAGGGGTATTTTGAAAAAAATGATATCATTTAAATAATAAAAGTATATATCAATAAATTTCAATGATGTTGAATAATGAATATCCCCATAAGAAAAAAAATAAAAATTTCAATAAATTTAAATTAAATTTTGAAACTTCATGCTGAAAATATATAAAAATATATGATAAACTCAAAAAAACTAGTGTGGTTTAAGAGTCCCCTTAACTTTATTCTCATTTTGTTTCATCACCACTCCTCTAAAAGAAAATTATGTTTATTAAAATATTAATCCTAAAGTGAACATAATTTTTATATGTTTTTTTTTATAAATAATAATAATTTTTAATTATTTTTAAATATTTTATAAAATAATAAATTGTTTGATTGACATACTTTACTAAATTTTCCTATTTTATTTGAATTTCATCATTTTGATTCATTTTTTGTTATAAATTATTAAAATTACCATAGAAAGTTTAAAAACATTAAATTACATATTAAAACATTTTTAATAATTTATACAAACCATCCATGGTGCTGGTTATTCGTAATGTAATAGTAATGTCCTCATGGGCGGATAAAACAGACCACGGGATGGGTCAAAAATTTGAGAGATTATATATTATATATATGTAATAAAATAGTTATAAAATATAATAATAAAAGTTTTATTTTAAATTCATGTGCATTAAATGTTTTACTATTATAGAAATTGAAAATCTATTTGGGGAGTAGAAAGAAAAGTAATGAAAAAAACTCTATTATGGGGTTGCCTCTTCATTCAAGCTCTACTATGATATGGAACTATATCCTTTATGGCATAGGGTGGGATGGCCTCAGTATAACCCTATTCTTATATATATACTTATGAAATTTTATTTGGGTTGATACTTGGCTTTTAGAGGTGGATGGGAGGATATTTTCATAGTAAGAGAGTGGGGTTATTTATAGTTGAGGGGAGAGTATTTTGGGTCAAAATATTGATTTTTTTTCAAAGAAAAAAAATGTAATTTTGGTTTCCATTGACATTATGAATTATGTTTTATTAAAATTATATGTTTTATGATTTTATAATCCATTGATGAATGAATTTATTTTTAAAAAAAAATTAATTAAGAATAAATTAAATATTTCTTTTTTATAACATACTTTGTGTTTTTTAACTTTTTAAATTAGTTGAATGAATTAGGAGTTGAATTTCATGTTTTTAAATGGATTATTGTTCTTTATAAACATTTTTTCAGTTATGAAACCCATTATACAATTGATTAATTATTATTTCATAATAAAATTATTTAATTAAAACATATAGTATATGAAATAACTATATTTTTACTATGCATAAAAAATTGATGTTTTTATGAATATTACAAAAACAAAACTCATGGATAATTTTCACATGATAATTCCCAAAAATAAATATATTTTATTATGATAATATTATATTGTAGTTAATTTTTATACTTATTATAACATTTATGGTATTTTTGAATACATAAAAATATGCATTGTTAAAAATGACCATATAATTTCCTTCAAGATATTTGATTTAAATATGTTTTTTAGTAAACTATGTTATTTATATTTCATTATTTAATTCATGTTAAATTTTATTTACATTACATTTTACTATTATAATGGTCATGTTATGATTTTAACTATCATGTTACTCTTCAAATAGGCTAGGTTACAATTTATAATGGTCATTCCACTATTCATAATGGTGAGTTTTATAATTCCTAATATTTAATTTCAATATGAACATGGTCATTTTGGTTCATAATTACCATAAATACTGATTATTTTAATCATTCACTACTCCCTTTAATTCCTCTCATTGTTTTATATTATTTATTTTTCGTATGTTGATTACATTAGTATGATATTTATAGTGTTTTTAATGGGTGTTATAATTCTAGAATTCCAAAATAGTCAAAAATTTCTCTTCTACCTATTTTATATTTTATTGATCATTCTCCCACTATATTATTTCCAATTTTACTGAGTATATTTTTTCTCAAATTACAATGCTATAAATTAATGAAATAATTAATTGTTACTAATTATTATGTATTGCATGTATTTTATGAAATATAATATTTTAAAATATTACACACATGTTTTTTCATAACATAAATTTTATATATAAATTTTGTATTCATTATAGTGACATTTTTGATTGATTTCTATCCCATGAAAATAATACATCATAAATATTAATTTTCACCCTATGTTTTGTGTATTTATCATTTATATCAATGATCAATATTAATATAAATATTTCCCTCTTATTTGGAATGATAAATATATATTCTAAAATGTGACTTTAAGATAAAAAATTAAATATATTTAAAATAAAAGTTTATATATATTTATTGTGATATATTTCTTTAAACTATAAACAAAATACTTATAAATCATTTTTTTAAACTTTTTTAACATTTTTTGTCTTTAAATCCATGTTTCTTCTAAGTTACCATTATTTTATTTCATAGATATATTAATAAGTATTTAAATTATTGCAATAATTATTGTAATGACTCTATTTTATTTAGAAATTTATTTTCAATGTAGTATATAATATTTTATTTATAAGAAAAATAATAATAATTTTAAAAATATTTTAGGATGTCTCTTATATTTTACATTTTTCCTAAAAAATAACCAACATTTATGGATATTTCATATAATTTATTTTCCACATTCAAAATACTTTTATGATGTGATTATTTTATGTGAATAAATTTTAGCTATTATCTGATATAATTTCATACTACTTCTTATATGATACATCAAGAGAATGTTATGTAACCCATTTTAATTATAGTGGTTAATATAGATATTCTATATTATTGATTTCCTATAAAACCTAATTTTATTGTTATATCCATATTTGTAACATCCTATTAAACGTTTTAGGTACTCTTTTGTTTATGTTTTGTTTTTCATCCTTATTTGGGTATGTTTACGAGCTTCTCCCCAAGTTCAGAGAATGTTGCAGGTGCTTTGGTGTTCTTATATTAAGAATCTAGTTTTTCTACTATCTGTTGGGAAATTAAATGCCATGTATTTAGTTTACATGAAGTGTATATGTCACTAGGTTCATTTTGGGAAGATTTATAGGGAATGAAATGTTACATGCCATGTATTTTAAATTCCCATTGTGTAATGGTTGAAAATATATTTTTAATAAAAGGTGATTCCTTTTCTAGTGTACTCAACCATTATGGATTACACAATGTGAACTCGGGTTACACATCATGTAATTATTGAGGTAGGTGGTTTTAAGTGTGCTCCAAGTCTGATTTTTTTTTCAAACTATAGGCTTCCCTCTTATAACCCAAAGCCTTCCCTAGGTGATTTTTGCTCCTCCAAACCCATTCCTTTGCATATCGAAGAAATGTTGACTTCATTAGATCTCCTCTGGGTAATTAGATTTCCTCTTTCATGTTTCTTATTGGTATCTATTTATCTCCTCCTTAGAGATTAATGGATCATGATGTAATGGATTGATCTAAAATCCTTTTCATTGTATCATAATTATAGGTTGTGTTCCTAGATCCTTTTCACCTTCATTCTTCAATTGTGTGTCTCGTTGCGATTATTTATTTTAGGATCTTTGATATTAAGGTTGGTGGTTCTATATTTAATTTCCCTATGATTGAAAACCATTAATTTCTTGTTTAAATTAAAATAAGTTTTTAATTGATTTAAAAACATGATTTGAGATGATTTGATATTTTGATTGAAATGGGTATGGGAATTCAGAAAACCCCCAATTTCAATGGAATTGAAATTATTGGGTGGATTTATAAAAAATATGGATTGATTTGGAAACCATTTTGATGAAACGATTTGATATTTATCTTGATAAAATATATTAAATTTAAAGGTGATTTCAAATGGCATGAAATGATGAAAGCCTGTGATTTGATTTTGAAATGGAAAAGCATGATGAAAATTGAAATTGGTTGATTTTATTTTTAAATTGTTTTAAAATGATTTATTTTCAATTTTATTGATTTATTGTTTTAATCACATGTTATACTAGATAGTTATTGGTTACTAAGAAAACCATTCTAGGACCTTAACTCCCTAGAAATTAATTGACGATTACAATTGTTACTAAAAAACTACATCATGAATTCCCATAATGGGTTTTCTATTGGGGTGTAAATTACCCTTGATGGGTTCCCCTTCTTGGGTGTATTTATGTTTGAACACATAACTAGAGTTGAGATCATTATGAGATGAGTTAGGATCCTATTACTTGATAAAAATGACTTACCATAGGGCTTTTTTATGTGGTGCTTTACTATGAGTTATTTTATTTGATATGCATTCCATTGATTTGTTGAACAGTTTTATTCATTACCAATTTATTTATAAAAAATATTTTATTCAAAATGTTTATTTAATACTATTTAAAATTTATTTTGATATATATTCCATCTTTTTTAATGAAATCATGTTTTGGTTTAAAATATGAATAATTAAATGTCAGACCTTGTTTTATTTAAACTGATAGAATAAATGGTAAATTTTTATAGTGTTGTTTATGGAAAACTTGGTGAGACCCTACTAGGATTTATATCTCACATACTAACTTTTTCATTGGGAATTTTTAAACATTTTTATTCTAGGTCTCAGCAAATGGAAAGTGAGACTTAGAGGTGGTGGATGTTCTTAATCTTTTTTATTGTAAAGTGTTGATGGAGGTGACCGGTGGAGATGGCATCCACTTGTTGTATGGGATGTTTGAGTTTTAATATTGATAGATTCTGAGTAAATTTATGATGTACTACTTTGGGTTTTGTTATACCTATTGTTTCTTGTACTTTATCCCTCTAGATTGTTGAGTATACTGACTTGTAATATTTTATCTTCCTCTGTATTATGGAAAAATCATTCCCTCTAATATTTTATGATTCTAGGTTCTAGTTACCAACCTGTGAGGACCGATAATTCCCTTCAGTCTATGTTAGAGCCGACACGAGTATCATGGTACTAGGGCATCCAAGATGGTTTGTGAAAAAGTGGTATCAAAGGTGTAGTTAAAGAATCATTCATTGATTTTAGTATACCGTTTGAGATGCCTTGATGGGACTTAAGAGGTAGTTTTGAGTGATTTTATGGACAAATTTCATCGTAATGAGCCTTAAGTCACCATGGGTTTTGGGTAAAGGTGTCTTAAGGAATGTTTTAATCTGATTCAAGTCTTTTCCCTACTTCTGATTTGGGTATGTTGAAATCAAAATCTTCAAATATTGTTTATTGGGATTGATATTCTCATTCCTCTTATTTGATTTGTTGATATGAGTAATATTTTTATGTCTTTAGTGGTGTTTATTGATGTTGAGTAGCATTATGCCTCTGAGAAGATGTTTTAATATGCTCTATGAGGAAGCTAATAGAGAACGATAGTGACCAGATTCTCCCTTGGATGAGAATCTTGTTGAGATTATTGTGTGTGTTATCTAAGCTCAAGGATAGGAACTTATATCTTATTCTCTTTCAGGCTCCAACTATGGAACCTTAAAGGGATAAATCTAGGAATTGTTCTTAGGATTTTCTTCACCAAAAGACACTTGATTTCCAAGGAACTAAAGATCCTTAAGAGTATAAGGATTAGTTGAACAAGATTGAGCACCTTTTTTATTTACTAGAAACTCTCAATGTTAATAAGGTGAAATGTACTACATTTATGTTGGAAGGGTTTAGTAGGAGATAGTGGGACTCAACAGTAGCACTAAAGAAGCATGAGGTTTTGGAGTGGAAGGACTTTATAGTTATTTTAACTAATTAGTTACATACATAATATATGGTAATGGCTAAAGATATATAGTTTTTCAATCTCTAGTAGGATTATAGGTTAGTGTTATAGTATTTTAACTACTTTGTTGAGCTTTTGTAGTTTTCACCTGATATTTTATTGAATGATAAGATAAATTATTGAAGGTTCGATATGGATCTTAGACCTGATATCCATTCATAGGTTTTCTTACTAAATCTCACATCATATATAGACATACTAGATAGTTTGTTGATGGTTGATCTTGATCTGGCTAGTAATCCAGGGTTAATTGGAGTTCCTTTTTCTCCTAGTGGAAATTCTATGTGTTCCTTTAAAGGAAATAGGAAGCGTTATGAGTCTCAGGGTGATTCTTGATAGCAGGCATCTTTTAGACCTCCTTTAGTGCATGTAAGGGGCCATTTGACTTGATTATAGTGTGGAAAGGTTGGGAATTCAAGAAGTGTTTGTACTAAGGTGCCAAAGATTCATAGTTCTTATGGTCACTCGGGACACCTGTATAAATTATACCATTTCTTTTCTACTCTATTTGGTTTTATGGTATCATAATCACCTAAAAGTGATATGGTGTAATTATATTATTCACAAACTATGGGGTTCCATCCATAGGCAACCAGAACCAATCTTTCTCACATAGTGTATGAGTTTTTAGAGGAAACTGATACTGGTCTAGTGATTGTGAGAGGTACCATCGTTATAGCTTTATCAATAGTAGATTCTTTATTTGATACCAGTTAATCTCACTTATTTATATCAACTCATATTTTGAACCTACTAAATCTTCTTATGAAGAATTTCTCTTATGTGATTGATATTACTATGCCACTCATAATAAAGAGAGATCAAGGTATCCATTTTCTAGATTTTTTCTCTTTATCAAATAATGAACTTGCCTTGGGTTTTCTGGTTCTTGGCATGAAACCAATTGATTTCATTTTTTATATGGATTGGTCGATCACTCGTTAGGCCCAGATTGACTGTTATCTTTGATGGGTATCATTTAACTTTCTCGATAGGGTGTGTCATGTATTTCTGGGAGAATTGGTCCCAATATCGAGTAGATATGGACCTTATTTTATGGAGTTGGATAGGGTAGTATCATATTTTTCTTTTTATTTGGAGTTATAATATTTCATTAATTATCTCCCTCTAATCATCATCGAGTTTCCTGGTATATTTCCTTCTAATTTATCTAATTTTCCATCGGTAATAGGGGTAGAGTTTTATATTGATTTAGTGTCTAGTACTCAACTGATGTCTATTCCTTCAGACAATATATAACCAACTGAACTGAAAGAGTTGATGAATTAGTTTTATGATCTGTTAAATAAATTCTTGCTTGATTTTTTCACCTTGTTCATCGCCTATTCTCTTTGCTAAGAAAGCTGATGGAACACTTTTCCTTTGTGTTGATTACCAGAAACTCAACCAAATTATGATAAATAACAAGTATTTATTACCATGAATTGATGATCTATTTGAATGATTGAAAGTCAAGAATTGCTTCTCAAATATTGATCTTCGATATCTTTATCACCAATTAAGAATAAAATAATCTTACATTTATATGACTGCCTGAAAGAGAGCTTTCGTGGGTGCCCTCAAATGGTTTGTGTGATTTTGGGGTACTTAGGTGCAGCAGAGTGGCTAACCAAGGTCGTCTCTCAAAGGAGGAAGTGAATTAAAACAAATTTTCAGAGGTATTCTAAAAATAAGAGAGAATAAAACTGAAACACTACTTAAAAGGATGGGGGTTTTTTATAGTTTATAAATCTAGAAGAAGTTTTCTGGAAGAATATTGCATTTTTTTTTGTTTTTATTTTTAAAATGAAGTTTGATTAAAAAGACACAGTAAGAAAATATTTTTTTTATAAAATATTTTAAAAGGAATAATCGATCTAACTCTACCTCTTAACTCTATTATTAATCATTATCATTTAAATTAATATTCACTTAATTATGATACCTTAATTTTTTAAATCTCGAACCCTATGAGAATTAACATTACAACGAAGATGAAGTGAATTTAACCCTAGGCTAACTTCGGAACATGCAATCGCAACACCCTGCTTTAATTGATTTTCTAAGATTAGCATATGGTCAGTGGTAAATTAAGGCACATAATCACTCTGTAAATTAGGATTAATTTATTTTAGGGATTTTATTTGAACTCTACAAAATTGATCATGTGTGGTCTTGTATTACCGATTAAGATCACGCTCTCACAATTCACACAAATCCCGACCTCGTGTGTTTTGTGTTAATTGTTCAAGTGCTCACTTAGTTTCTTCTAATTTGAAAACTCAATTAATGGATCATGTTTAGTGAATTATAGTAGATCATTGATTCAAAATAAATGAATGAATAAGGTGAGAGGTATATCGATTACTAAAAAGAACTACTCTTCCATGGGCGGTGTAGTCATCATAGAAGTGAATTGCATTTGAAACGGTTTAGAAGAGGTATAACCCAATCACACTTCTAAACTTTAGTTCCAGCCCAAAGAAGAATATTAATAAAGAATAAAAATAAAAAAAATAGAGGAAAACAGAATAAATTAAAGAGGAACTAAGAAGTTTATTGAAAGAGCAAAAACATTACAACAAAGAGGAGGAAGAGAAGAGAAATTTGGAGGAGATCCTAGCTTGAAAGATTCCCTTCTCCAATGGTGAATTAAAATGGAAAGGAACCACTTAACCTCTTCTACCAATCCTCTAAGGCACGTCCCAACCCCAAAAAATTAGAAAAACACCAATTTATAAAGTGGTGGGGAGGCTAGGTTCAAAGTGGTTTGAAGTGTGAATGGGGAATCTCGGTCAAATATTTTATTCACAATTTCACCGCCCATTTGACCACCAAAACGCGTGAATTGGCCGGCCTTCCATGAGGATCATATGTGAGTATATGGTTCCTCTATCCTCTCTAAATATTTGGGCTCAATCCAAGCCAATATGAAGGCATTATGGCCGAAATACAGAAGATTCTCCATTCTGGCGTGTCCAGCCCACCTTTGATTTTATGGCCCAATTACTCCATCAAAATGCATTATTTTGATCTAGTGTCCTGAATGAAAGTTGTATCCCATGAAGTAAGTAACATAGTTAAAAAATAGTAAGTTCAAATAATATAAATAAAAATATATATGATTGAAATACTACAGTGATTTTGAAAGTGTAAAACTGGAATTTTCATCAAATATTCAAATGAATGATCTAATCCCAAATACTTCCTAATTGAACATATTTAACACAATGTGAGGAAACTATATCATTTATTATCAGTAAAATATTCAATAAAATAGTGTTTTATCAACTCTACTACACTTACCCTTTTGCACTCCTGAGCAAAATCTCATATCAAGTAAACATCAATATCAAATCAAAACCAATTTTAAAAAACATATCCTTGAGATAAAACAATTACACACCAAGAAAAAAAATATATCATGCCTCATAAAAACCCTTATTTCAAGTTCTTCATTTATATCATTCAATATATTTCGACTTTATTTATCCTCCCATGCACAAAACACTTACCTCGCTTGAATTTTCTCTTATCACACAAATATCAATTTTTTTGGCAATGTCTTTCTCATCCAAACTCATACAAGGGTCACCATAGGCTTGATAAATTCCCACATCACCACCCGATGTGAGTCAAGGACGTATTTTTATCATGAGGACTTTTCAGGGTTGTTCTGTGGCTTTCGGTTGGTAGGATTTAGATGTGAAAAAATATGAGGCTGAATGAGGAGGGCTTGACTCTTTTTGAAACAAAATTGAATTAATCTAATTTTCACTTAAATATGGTCTTCTCCTCAATCCCCATAGTATCAATTAATCTCCATCATCATGAAAAATAATGGAATTTGCACACCATTCAACATTTCTGTAGTAAAAATGTTAATCTTATCAAACATGATTTTATTAAAAGCTCCAGATAGGCACAACTTTCTACATCAATTAGAAGCTCCATAAAAGGTACAGCTTCACTTATCATGAAAGCTCCAGAAAAGGCACAACTTTCAATATAATTATTTTCATTAGCATTAAATACATCTCTTCAGAATTTAATTTTTCACCCAAAGTATCACAGAATGTGGTAGCACAGCACAAGACAGCTTCCCCCACACTTAAGCTCAACTATATTATGCAATTTCACTTCAAGAGTGGGTTGGATAGGAAAAATTGTCTTGTAATGTGGCTAACCTAATAGGCTATGCATGGATTCTAAGGGATAAAAGGATTAAATGTTCAAGGTAGTCCATTATAAAAATGATTCTTTGAAATAGGGTCTTTAGTACCAAACAAATGCCTCAATCATTTAAACATAAGTACCTCAAACCCTCATGTTTTGACAGGAATAAATCAAATTCTGGTTAAATCAAGCATGGTTTGGTTCTCTCAAGAAGTGAGGTGAATGTAAAGAATATGAAAATAATGGTTCAGAAGCCTCACAGGAAAGTGATTTCAAATATAAAGACAGTGATATGTGTCCTGGGATTCAAAATTCAGTGTACTTTTCATGAAATCACTAAATATTTGAACCTGAAACAAAGTCATTTTCAGCATTCATTTAAGCTTAGTATCATAGGATAAATTGTTTCACTCATTGATATGCATTTCAAAATTGTGATGAGAATCATTTTATCTCAAAAATTTCAAAAACACAAAGAAATTTGAAAAATAAACACACAAAATTTTAAAAAAACAAACAATTTTTTTTGTTTTTTTTTAATCAGGAAAACAATTGAAATTACTAAACTAAAAGGTTCCCTCCCCACACTTAAAATATTGTATTGTCCTCAATGTAAACCCATGAGATGATATATGCACATGAAATGCAGAATTTTTAAATAAGACAAATAATATAAAACTAAAAGGGTTAGGAACCGCCTGATGTGCTCAAGTGATGATGGGGTCATGCAGTGTGATAAAATCCACTACATCAGTAGGAAGTCCCTCAATGTATCTCTTCAAACATTTCCCACTGACTGTAAATCTTCTTCCAGTGTCCTCTTGTGTGATCTCCACTGCACCATAAGGAAAAAAATTAAACATGATATAAGGACCTAACCATCTAGAACGCAACTTACCAGGCATCATCTTCAGTCATGAACTATAGAGAATAACTTTCTCTCCAACATGAACCTCCTTTTGTTGGATCATTCTATCAAGAGTTTCTTTTGATTTTTTCTTATAGAGACTTGAGTTCTCATATGAAGACAATTGAATCTCCTCAAGCTCTTGAATTTGTAGCTCCCTTTGGATTCCAGCTTGGGCCAAATCCATGTTTCATTTCTTTATAGCCCAATAATCCTGATGCTCAACTTCTACTGGGAGATGAAATGCTTTCCCAAAAACAATCTGAAATGGGGACATACCAATGGGTGTCTTGTATACTGTCCTATAAGACCACAATTCATCATCCAAGCGCTTGCTCCAATCCTTCCTATTTGGATGCACAGTTTTCTCCAAAATTTGTTTCAACTCACGATTTGAAACCTCAGCTTGTCCATTTGTTTGGGGGTGGTATGGTGTTGATGTTTTTTGTGTCACCCCATACTTCCGAAGAAGGGAAGCAATATTTTGATTTCAGAAATGTGTCCCTTGGTCACTAATGATAGCCTTTGGTACTCCAAACCTGCAAAAAATCGGTTCCTTCACAAAATCCACAACAACAAGAGAATCATCAGTCCTGGTGGCCTTGACCTCCACCCATTTTCTCACATAATAAACAGAAACCAAAATATACAAGAAATCATATGAACTTGGAAAAGGACCCATAAAATCAATGCCCCACACATCAAAAATCTCACAGACTAGTATGGGTTGTTGGGGCATCTCATGTCTCCTAGAAATATTCCCAGTGTGTTGTCAACGAGAGCATGACTTACAAAACACATGGTCATCATGGAATAAACTTTTCCAATATAATCCAGAGTCCAAAACCTTCCTAGCTGTCCGTTGGGGTCCAAAGTGTCCACCACATGCAAGTGTATGACAGAATTGCAAAACAGACTCAAACACATGATCAGGAACACACCTCCTAATAACTTGGTCACTACATATGCGCCATAAGTATGGATCATCCAAAACATAAAATCTTGACTCACTCTTTAATTTTTGGACTTGGTGTTTCTTTAAATTTGAAGGGATTTCAAAGGAAACAAGGTAGTTAACTAAATCTGCATACCAAGGATGCATACCTGAGATGGAATAAAGATACTCATCAAGGAAAGTGTCTCGAAGTGGTACCTGGTCCAAGGTGTCATCCTCTAGTGTGTGAGTAAGCCTACTCATGTGGTCCTCCACCAATTTTTCTAACCCCTTTTTTTCCTTTATCTCAATATCAAATTCTTGAAGAAGGAACATCCATCGGATCAGCCTGGGCTTTGCATATGGCTTCTTCAAGAGGTACCTTAGAGTTGCATGGTCAGAAAAAACAACTACTTTAGAGCCCAATAAATATGAACGGAATTTATCTAACGAAAATATGACAGCAAGAAACTCCTTTTCTGTGGTTGTGTAGTTTGATTGGACTGAATCTAGTGTCCTTGATGCATAGGCGATCACATGTGAACGTCCCTCCACCCTCTAAGATAAGACAGCTCCAACTGCGAAGTTGGAGGCATCACACATAAGCTCAAAAGGAATCTCCCACCGTGGGGGTTGTATGATCGGTGGAGTGGTCATACACTTCTTCATCGCATCAAAGGAAGTCCCGCAAGAATCATCAAACACAAAATTAGAATCCTTTTGGAGTAATCATGACATAGGAAGAGCAATCTTACTAAAATCTTTGATGAAGCGCCGATAAAATCCTGCATGCCCTAGGAAAGATCTAACATCACGCACACATGAAGGATATGGTAAGGATGAAATAATGTCTATCTTAGATCTATCAACCTCTATCCAATGTTTTGACACTACATGCCCTAAGAAAATTCCATGCTCTACCATGAAATGACACTTTTCAAAGTTCAGGACCAGATTCTTCTCAATACAACAACTTAATACATTTCCCAAACTATTTATACATTCATCAAATGAGGATCCATACACTGTAAAATCATCCATAAATACCTCCATGTAGGTCTCAATAAAATCATAAAAAATACTCACCATGCATCTCTGGAAGGTACCTGGGGCGTTGCAAAGTCCAAATGGCATCCTCTGGTAGGAAAATGTGCCAAAGGGACAGGTGAATGTAGTCTTCTCCTGATCCTCTGGAGCTATAGGAACTTGAAAATATCCATAAAATCCATCCAAGAAACAATAGTGTATTTTCCCAGCTAGTCTCTCAAGCATTTGATCAATAAATGGGAGGGGGAAATGGTCCTTGCGAGTGGATTGATTTAGTTTCCTATAATCAATACCCACACGCCAACTGTTTTTCACCCTCATTAGAACTAACTCATCTTTCTCATTTTTAACAACATTAACACCACTCTTCTTAGGCACAACCTGAATAGGACTTACCCACTGAGAATCTAAAATGGGAAAGATTATACCTGCCTCGAGCAATTTCTCAACTTCTTTTTTAACAACTTCCAGGAGGGTGGGATTGAGTCTCCTTTGTGGCTGTCTCACCGGTTTATCCCCATCCTCCAAGAGAATCTTATGCATGCAAATGGAGGGGATAATACCTGATATGTCAGCCAAGGTCCACCCAATCACCCTGATGTTCTCCCTAAAAATATTCAAAAGCTTTTCTTTATGTTCAAAAGGGAGATCGTTAGCAATGATAACAGGTAATCTCTCACCACTTAACAAGTATGAGTATTTCATATTTGGTGTCAATGTCTTGAGTTATAATGAAGGAGGGTGTATTATGGATGGATACATTAAAGGAACTAAAATATGTTCACAAAGAGCATTAGTATCAGAATAGACATCATCAAAATCATATAATAAAGCATCAAATCCATCAGCATACTCAACAGCCATGTCATAATCAGAGTGAAAATGATCAAAATAAGAATATGAATCCACATCAAAATCAAATCCAAGAGAGGATTGTGTATCAGAAACATGTGTGGAAGTGCTCTTGGACATAAAACTCTAACCAATACTCATAATCTCCCTAAGAATAGGACAATAAAATTCCTTGGAGTTTTTATTTGGTGGTTCAAAATGGGAGATAACTAAAGCAGAATGGTCCTCTGAGGGGTAATTCATGGATTCCATGACATTAAATACCACAACTTCATCTCCAAACTCCATGGAAAGTGTACCCTCATTGACATTTATGATATTTTTTGCAGTTTTGAGGAAGGGCCTACCTAAGATAATGGGGGCATGAGAACTTACCTGATCATCCTCCATGATAAGCACATAGAAGTCTACTAGAAAGATCATGTCTCTTACCAGAACAAGTACATCCTCAAGGACTCTCGCTGGATATGTCATAGCTCTATTCACCAACTGCACCACTACTCTCATTGGCTTCAACTCACCAACCTGTAAAGAAGATAATACAGAGTGAGTCATCACATTTATTGAAGCTCCAAAATCACAAAGATTATCATAGAAGTGAAACTCCCTTATGGTACATAGGATGGTGAATGTCCCTGGATCCTTGCACTTTTTCGGCATTTCTAGAGTTGGTGTAATGAGTGCTGACACATTCCTTCCAATATTGATCCTCTCATTTCCCTTGAGCCCTCTTCGATTGGTGCAGAGTTATTTTAAGAATTTGGCATACCTTGGGATTTTTTTGATGGCTTCAAATAGAGGAATGTTGATCTCCACACGTTTTAATGTGTACAAAACCTCTTTTTGCATCGCCTCTTCAGCCATCTTCTTAGTTTGAAAAACCCTGTTTGGAAAAGGAAGGGGTTTAGGAGGAACATTATCAATCTTTTTTTACCTTTATCTTTCTCCTTGAGTTTCTCATCAGTTGGTATGGAATGGGGCTTCTCTGAAGTTGAGGTGAATCCCGGTGGAATGATAGGTGGAGAAGCATCAGTTGTTTTCTTCCCGCTTCTCAATGTAATGGAACTGACATTCCCCTTTGGATTGGGAGTAGGTTGGGAAGGAAGATTTCCATTATTCTTACTTACAAGTTAATGGAGGGTGGTGGCAATCTGGCTCATTTGATTCTTCAACTCCCTCAGCTCTAAACCTTGACTTTTCATCTCATTCTGTTGATTAAGAGCAATTTTCTTCAAAATGTCATCAATGTTAGAATCTACCTTGGGTTGGGGATTCCCTTGTTGTTGGCTTGTTGATGCTTGAGATTCAAATCTCCTTTGGGGTTGTTGGAAACCCTACTGGTAAGGTGGAGGCTGCTGGAAGTTTTGTTGAAAATAGGGCCTTAGTTGTTGTCCAGAGCCACACCTCATGTCCGGTTGATCCTTCCACCCTTGGTTGTATGTTGGATCAAACTTCTTTTGGGGATATGTTTGTTGTTGTTTTTGCTGATATGGTCTCCCAGGGAACACTGCTGCACAATCTTCTGTTTCTTGGAGTTGTGGGAAATAGTCAGTTGGGTGGCTTGTCTCAGTGCAAATATCACAAGGCCTTGAAGGAGTGGGTTGGGATGTCTTTTGATCCAAAGCAATCTGCCTCACCATATTGGTCAATTCTTCCAACTTGGTATCAATCAAATGACTTTCAATAGAATAAGGACTTACCTGATGTACACCCCTGACATGTGGTGTAACTCTATCGCCAAATTATTGGGAGTTTTGGGCCATCTTGTCGATCAACGCACATGCAGCTACTAGTGTTTTTTACACCAATTCTCCTCCAACTATAGCATCTACCATGCTCCTCTCCATGGGTGTGATTCCTTTGTAGAAGTATTGGATGAGGAGTTTCTCACTAATTTGGTGATGCGGACAGCTTGCGTACAACTTCTTGAATCGATTCTAGTACTCATACATTGAATCCCCTTGGGCTTGTTTGATCCCCTATATCTCCTTTAAAATGGATTTTTTCCTTGATGCTGGAAAAAATATTTGCAATAAAAGACGTTTCAAATCATTCCAACATGTTACATCTTCAGGTTGCAAATAATACATCCAATCTTTTGTAGCTCCATCAAGTGAGAATGGGAATCCTCTTAATTTGATTTGACCTTCAGAAACATTTCTTGGTTTTAAGGTTGAGGAAACCACATTAAATTCCTTAAGGTGTTTTTTGGGATCCTCACCAGATAATCCATGAAACTTTGGAAGAAGGTGAATTAATCCAGATTTCAATTCAAAGTCTGATTCAATGTTCGGGTATGCAATACAATTTGGTTGATAGTTAATATCTGATGCGGCCAATTCTTGAATGGTTTTATTAAGTTCATTTCCATTATTTTCATCCATTGTTTCTTGTTTTAATTTGGACTTAGAAGTGTTTCCAATTTCAAAATTCCTAGAGTGGAGGAATTCCCCAGTTGGGTAAATTTCGACACTTCCCATAGACTGAGAATGACGGATTCGTGCCCTAAGGCTGCGTTCAATCTCAGGGTCAATATCTAAGAGATCCTTGGGATTAGTTCATGTCATAAATCAAAGAAATAGAAAAATTAAGTGAAGAAAAGTGGACCATAATATAATGATAAGAAGTTTGATTTGATGGTCCCTAAAAAAAATAAAATAGAGAACCAAAAAGATAATTGAGAAAGGGGAAAGAAGAAAGAAATAAGAGAAGATAAAATATTAAAATAAAAGTAAAAAAATACCTCTAATTAGTTGAATAAAATACTTGCCTCCCTAGCAACGGTTCCAATTTGAAAGAGCACTCTCGTGGGCTCCCTCAAATGATTAGTGTGATTTTGGCATACTTAGGTGCAGTAGAGTGGCTGACCAAGGTCGTCTCTCAAAGGAGGAAGTGAATTAAAACAACTTTTCAGAGGTATTCTAAAAATAAAAGAGAATAAAATTGAAACACTACTTAAAAGGATGGGGGTTGTTTATAGTTTATAAATCTAGAAGAAGTTTTCTGGAAGAAGATTTCATTTTTTTGTTTTTTGTTTTAAAATGAAGTTTGATTAAAAAGACACAACAAGAAGATATTTTTTTAGACAATATTTTAAAAGGCGTAATCGATATAACTCTACCTCTTCACTCTATTATTAATAATTATCATTTAAATTAACATTCTCTTAATTATGATCCCTTAATTTTTTAAATCCCGAACCCTATTAGAATTAACTTTACCATGAAGATGAAGTGAATTTAACCCTATGCTAACTTTGGAACATGCAATCGGAACACCCTACTTTGATTGAGGTTCTCAGATTAGTTTATAGTCAGTGGTAAATTAAGGAACATAACCACTCTATAAATGAGGATTAATTGATTTTAGGAATTGTATTTTAACTCTACAAATTGATCATGTGTGGTCTTGTATTACCGATTAAGATCGCGCTCTCACAATTCACACAAATCCCGACCTCGTGCGTTTTGTGTTAATTGTTCAAGTGCTCATTTAGTTTCTTATAATTTGAAAACTCAATTAATGGATCATGTTTAGTGAATTAAATTATATCATTTATTCAAAATAAATTAATGAATAAGGTGAGAGGTAGATCGATTACTAAAAAGATCTACTCTTCCATGGGCAGTGTAGTCATCGTAGAAGCGAATTGCATTTGCAAGAGTTTAGAATGGGTATAATCCAATAACGCTTATACTCTTGAGTTCCATCCCAGAGAGGAAGATTAATTAAGAATAAAAATGAACAAAATAGAGTAAAACATAAAAAATTAAAGAGGAACTAAGAAGTTTATTGAAAGATCAAAAACATTACAACAAAGAGGAGGAAGAGAAGAGCAATTTGGAGGAGATCCTAGATTGAAAGATTCCCTCCTCCAATGGTGAATTTAAATGGCAAAGAACCACTTCACCTCTGCTCCCAGTTTTCTAAGGCACGTCCCAAACCCACCAAATTATAAAAACATCAATTTATAAAGTGGTGGGGAGGCTAGGTTCAATGTGGTTTCAAGTGTGAATGGGGAATCTCGGCCAAATATTTTAGGCCAACTTGACCCTCCAATTGTACCACCAAAACGCGTGAATTGACCGGCCTTCCAGAAGGATAATATGTGCATATTTGGGTACTCTATCTTCTATAAAGTTTTGGGCTAAATACAGGCCCATATGAAGGCATTATGGCCAAAATACAGAAGCTTCTTTATTCTGCCGTGTCCAGCCCACCTTTGAGTTTATGGCCCAATTACTCCATCCAAATTCATTCTTTTGATCTAGTGTCCTGAATGAAAGTTGTATCCCATGAAGTAAGGAACATATTTAAAAAATATTAAGTTAAAATAATTCAAAAAAAAATATTTATGATTGAAATACTACAGTAATTTTGAAAGGGTAAAACTGGAATTTTCATCAAATATTCTAATGAATGATCTAATCCCAAATACTTCCTAATTGAACATATTTAACACAATGTGGGGAAATTATATCATTTATTATCAATAAAATATTCAATAAAATAGTGTTTTATCACTACCTTTATGAGTAGTTATAGTAACTTTGATTACCTTGTCAAGCCATTTGGTCTAACCAATGATCTTGTAGTCTTTTTAGATTTGATGAAAATAATATTCCATTAGTTCCTAGATACTTTTATGGTGGTATCTGTGGATGAAATATTGGTTTACTCTTATTCTGATTAGGAGGATGTGAATCATCTTAGAGAAATTCTAGAAATTTTGAGAAATCACTGATTCTATTCTAAGATATCTAAACGTGATTTCTGAATTTAGTAAGTGATTTTTTTAGGATAAATGGTGTTAGAACAAGTTATATCATTTTTTCTTGAGAATGTGAAATTTTTATGACATGGGAGAAACCATGTAATTTTTTTGATATTTGGAGCTTCTTAGGCTTGGTGGGATACTACCATAGGTTTTTGAAGGAATTCCCAAATTTGGCTTCTCTGATGACTGCTCTCACTCGAAAGGGAGAGAAATTTTCTTAGGATGATAAATTTCATATTTATTTTATTAAGTTGAAATGTATTTTGAATTATATACTAGTTCTGAATCTTATGGAGGTCAGGTGAGGCTATGTGGTCTTTATTGATGCATTAAGTTTCGGTTTGGTTTGAGTTCTCATGTAGGGTGATCACATGGAAACCTATGGCTCTAGGAAACTTAGGACACACGATAAGAACTATATAAACCATGGACTTAAACTCATAGTTTTGATTCATTAACTTAGGATTTGGTGGAATTACCTTTTTAGATATAGGTTTACCATTTATTTCAACCACAAAATATTGAGTAATATCTTCTCTCAAAAATATTTAAACCTTTTGAAGAGGAATTGGATGGAGTATATATAGTATTTTTAGTTCAACATTTTCAATACCCCAAGGAATGGGAATGTCATTTCTGATTATTTTCATAGGAAACTTCTAACCTAGGTTTTGAAAGAATCATTATAAGAGTGGAACTTGACTTCTCTTTTTTCTTAGTTGTATTTGGGATTCCAGGAGGATGAGGTCGAGGTTGTTTTGAAAAGTTTTTTGTTTACCTCCTCTATTTTTGAGATGATTATTTAGAAGAAATACCTTGATGATGAATTATTTGGTATTAAGGAATCTCTTTATGATGGGTATACCATCAGTGAATGTTCATTATCTTATGATGTCATATTATGTTTTTGGAATCAGTGTATTATTCCTTTTTCCATGAAAAACGTTTTAATGGGGGGTTTGGGATTTCTATAATTCCTAGGGGGGTTCACCCTAGAACCATGAATATGTTTTATGACATGTGGTGATAATTTTGGTGGCTATGTATGAGATGGTAAATCACTGACTTTATATCTCATTATTATACTTTTCATTGGATCAAGGTCGAGCACTAGAGACCTTCAAGTTATCTTAATCCACTTTTAGTGCTAACTTGGAAGTGGTATGATATCTCTATGGACTTTGTGGTGGGGTTTAAATGTACCCCTCATGAAAGTAATGTTATATGGGTTTTGATTGATTGAATATAAATATTGGATTTCTTATTACCCATTCAAGATACAACCAAATTTTAGGAGTTGGGAAATATCTATGTGAAATAGATTGTTCGGTTTCACGAAGTTTCATAGGTTATATTCTTTGATAGAGATACTCATTTTACCTCCCATTTTTAGCAAGGCCTTAAGGAGGTGATGGGATCTTAGTTTCATTTTAGTATGGAATACCATTAGTATATGGATGTCCATACAGAGAGGGATCTATAGATTCTTGAGAAAATACTTTGTTCCCACATCCTTCGTAACATCTTGACCTGGATTACCCTCGAATCGGTAGCTAGACTGATCGACACATGACCTCAATCGCATCTCCCCGTATGCCAGTGGCAGCTGACTAGTAGAAAGGGTATATGGATAGTTAGTGGGGAGATTATACCTTCATATTCAGAGTGTATAGGAGAAATAGATAATAAACTCAGACAACATTGGAAAAATATGTAAAACGATAATCAATTGGATAATGAAAATGTCCAACTCTTGTTTATAAAATGCATTAATGTCATGGCGATACATATAAAAAAATAATAAACAAAACAACGTACTTTACATTCCAATACATAAATAAAGAAAATACTAAAATCCCCAAGGGTGATCTCCACAAGCATCCAGATCTCCTGCTCAGTCCTTTTCTCCAAACTCCCAAGTACAAGTAACAGCCATAAGAAAAGGTAAATAGTTCTACAAACAATAAAGTCTACTCAGATACCCTGGTGCAATGGAAACCCGAATAGGGTGTGAGATATACATTTCAGAAGGCTGGGACCACTAGTTTTCTTTCTCAATCTAGAAAATACAATATAATAAATGTTGTGCATATATAACAAGTAAATAACATAACTGAATAAATAACCAACAACCCATCCAGGTTCCAAAGGGACACCTGACAGCGATACCTGATTCATCCCATAGTTGAAATAAGAGTATTAAAAAGATTCATACAAGAATATTTATCAATAAAAAATACCTTTCAACACTTTACTAATTATTCTCTATTTAATCATTTATTATATCCAAGGTTCCAATGATTGCTCGTACCTCAATACTAACTTCAACTCATACAAGAATTCTAATCATTCTCAACCTTTCTTTATTTAATCACATTTAACTTTAGTTTGATCCAAATCTCTCATTCCTTTCATAATTCATTATTTTCATTCATTTGGTGTTGAACACCATGTCAAACTCCCTAATTCTCATTTGGTGTAGATCACAATGTCTAACAGCCCAATTCTCATTCGATGTAGATCTCCATGTTTAACACCCAAATCTCATCTGGTGTAGATCTCCATTTTTAACACCTTACATCTAAGATCTTATATTATTATTGGTGATGAATTCCATGTCCAAGTCCCAACTTCTACATTAGTCTAGAATGCAATGTCTATCACCCATATTCTCAATCATTTACATCATTTTATAACTATTAGGGAGGAACTTCATGTCCAAGTCTCAAATTATTTATTAGTCTATAACGTCATGTCTAGAACCCAGTTCTCATTGAATAATTAATTTAAAAATTAATTAATCCAAGACCAATAATTAATTCTTCAAGAATTATCCTCATTAATTTTGTTACTAATCTAACGATTAGTGAAACATATTAAAAACCATTAGTTAACACTGTAATTAACTAAGTCCCAAAGTCCATTAATTAATTTATCAATTAATTAATATATTTAGAAAAATATCATTCCATAATTAATTCTCCATAATTAAATATCCAAAACATTACTATAAAAGAACATAATTAATAGACCATTAATTATCTAAATTTATCTAAAGAAACATATCACAAGTAATCCACCGATTAATTATCTTATTTATCCAATTCAATATCTTATTATTAATCCCAAAATTAATTATCTATTTTCCAACCACAAATCACATAGTTAATTCACAAATTAGTTATCTTAACTTATCCATCTCAAAAATCATAATTAATCACTTGATTAATTATCTATATTTCAATCTCATGTCATGTAATTAATCCACGATTAATTATCTTAACTTATATAATTAAAATATCATAATTAATTACCCAATTAATTATCTCAACGTATCCCACCCAATACTCATAATTACCACTTATCCAAAGTGCATTAACATGTAAAAGGTTAAAATAGGATAATCACATAAGTGAAATCTAAATGAACATATCAGTCTAAATATTATATTTTTAGCTTGTAGGAAGTGCACCTCTATTGTAGGGGTTTTATTAAAAAAACGTTATTATATAATCTGTCAAATAATTTTATACCAATAAACCATTTATTTATCATTTTCATTCAAACTTATTAGTAACATTAATTAAACAAATATTGTTTTTTATTAATTAAGAAAATTTGAGAACCCTACCTCAAGGAATTGGTCGATCTAATGCTTTTTAAATTAAACCATCATCTAATCATGTACATGCACCACAAAAATGGTGTGTACACACTTGGAACTGGTCACATCACCCTAAAATGATAACTGACATCCACAATTAGTGTGGTGAGGACCAACGTACCTCTAATTAATTCACTGGAACTCAAAATATACCATAAGAACCTAAATCAAGGGGTGAGAAACTAATTATCAGGTATATAGCCTTACCTGAATATGAAAGTGGTGAACCAAATAAATCCAAAATGACATGCCTTTGGTAACAGTTGTTAAAATGTAGACCAGAGAGTCCTGAGACATCCTTTGTACTACATAGAATCAGAAGAAATGAAGAAACTGAATTGATCTTGGGCCTTAGGGTTTTATCCTAATGGAGACCGGGTGAAGGAGAGCCCAGACGGCCAATAAAAATAATGAAACATGTGTATAATCACTTACCTCTACAAGAAGGACAAATTCCCCAAAGGAATCACCGTGATTTTGTGCATATAGAGGAGTTGGGAAGAGGGGTGGTGCGCCTCCACCATAGCAAAGGAGAGGGCCATGCTCCACATAGGTTGAGGAGATGGGGTGTGCCTCCCTCTTATTTTTTCCCTCAAATAATCCCAATTAGATTTATAAGAATTAGTATAATAATAATAATAATAATAACCATATTATTTTTATTATCACTTAATTTAAATTCTTATTTGATAAACCCAATAACTCCCCCATTACACGAAATTTAATTAAATTCTCCTACAACAAATTTAATTAAATAAATTATACAACTCATTATTATTTAATTAAATTCTCTCAACACAGTTTAATTAAATAAAACCCCCATTTTTCATCAAATAAGTAAATTCATTCTAACCTTGAATTTAATTAGATAAAACCCCAACTCCACATTTATTCTTCATTTAATTAAATTCTATTCACCAGAATTTAATTAAATGGAATTGAATTGTGGATTTGATTCAATTAAATTATGTTGAGAGAATTTAATTAAATAATAATGGTTGAGCTTCATATGACCACTAGGGATTGGTTTATTTTTTCTTATAACAATATTTACCATTACTCTATCATAATGGCTCTTTTTTATGCCTTGTATGGAAATCCATTTAAATCCTCATTGTGTTGGTCAATAATTGGGGAAACTTCCTTGGTTTTACTGTGTTTGGTCCAAGAGATGATAGAAAATATTTAGTTGACTTATTATATAATTTAGATGACATAGATCTAGAACAAATATTATGTTGGCCATCATAGGTGACCGATGGTGTTCTTAGTTGATGAACAAGTGTTTTTTAAAGTTCCACCTTAGTTGGGTAACCAAAATATTGGGAGGTAAGGGAAGCTTTCTCCTCATTTTGTGGGACCTTTTGAGTTTTTTTATCATGTAGGGAAAGTGACTTATAATTTATAACTTTCATCACAATTGACATTGATACATTATTTATAACATGTGTCTCAACTTCATAAGTATCTTTCTAACCCATCTCATGTCTTATGTTTGGAGGATCTTGATGTTGAGCTTGATTTTTCGGTGACTGGTCCTCTTTATAATATTATTGATTATGAGACAAATGTACTTTGTGGGAGGACTATGCCTTTGGTCTATGTGATATGGTATCATGGTTCTAATTCTCATGAGATGTGGGAGTGTGAGGTACTAATGAGAGAATAGTGGCCTCATCTCTTGGATAAGGAAACTTATTGACAGGATTTATAGGGATATAATGTTTTTATAGTGGGGATGTTGTAACACCACATTACACTTTTCAGTTAATCCTTTTTTCATGTTTTTTCCCTTATTTGGGTGCATTTTTAAGCTTCTCCCCAAGTTTAGATTATGTCTGGGATGATTTGGTTTTTTTATTAAAAAACTATATTTTATGTTATCTATTGGGAGATTACATGCCATGTATTTGGTTTGAACAATGTGTATTTGTCACCAGGTACATGTCATGAAGATTTACAGGGCATGAAATGTTACATGTCATGAATTTAAAATTATAAACATGTAATGGTTTAATTTTTTTAATAAAAGGTGACACCTTTTATAGTGTATACAACCTTAGTGGATTACACAATGTAAACTAGGGTTTAACGCCATGTAATTCTAAATACAATTGGTTTTATGTGTGATGCAGGTCTGATTGTATTTCATTTAGACTTTAATCTCTCCTCTCTCATGGCCTATATCCTTCCCTAGTATATTTTGGCCTCTCCAAACCATTTTTTTCAGATCGAAGTGGTGTTGACCTTGTTCAATATCTTTTGGACAAGTGGATCTCCTCTTGTGTGTTTCCTTATGATATCTCTTTCTATCATACTTATAATTTTATAAATCATTATGTAATGAATGGATCTAAAATCATTTTCATTAGATCTTGATTATAGGTTGTTTTACTAGATCATTCATGTCTTTGTTCTTTATTAGGAAGTCCCGCTACTTTTTCGGATCTTTAAATTGATGGTAGGTGGTTCTATAATTCTTTTCTCTATGAATGAAACCTTGAATTTCTTGATTAAATTGAAATGATTTTTCGATTTATTTAAAAACATTCTTTTAGATGATTTTACATTTTAATTGAAATGTTTATGGTAATTGAGAAAACCCTAATTTTGATGGAGTTGAAATTGTGAGGTGGATTTATGAATAATGATGGTTTGATTTGGAAATAATTTTGATGAAATGATTTTATATTAATCTTGATAAAATGGATTAAATTGAAAATTTATTTGAAATTTCATTAAAAAATGAAAACCTATTATTTGGTTTTTAAATTGAAATGGCATATTGAAAATTGAAATTGGGAGATTTTATTTTAAAATGTTTTAAAATGACTGATTTCCAATTTGATTGATTGATTGTTGAAGCCCTTGTTATCCAAGGAAGTTATTGTTAAATGGTATAAGCATGCTAGGATCATGACTCTATATCAATGGATTGATTATGACAACCATTACTAAAAAAATCCAACTTGACTACCTATAATGGGTTTCCTTGTTGGGGTATCAACCACCCTTGATGGGTTCCCATTTTAGGGTGTATTTGTGTGTGGACACCTAACTAGAGGGAGATAATTATAAGATGTGTGACGATCCCATTACCTGATAAAATGAATTACCATGAGTCTTTTTTACATTGTGTTATACTACAATTAGTTTAATTTCATATAATTTCCAATTATTTTTTGAACAATTTTATTCATTTCTAATTGATTTATAAAAATTATTTTATATAAAATGTTTATTTAATATTTTTTGAAAGTATTTTTGATATATCTATCATATTATTTAATGAAATCATTTTTTTTAAATATGAAAAATGAAATTTCATACCTTGTTTTATTTAAACTCATATAATAAATGGTAAATTTTTATGGTATTTTTTATGGAACACTTGGTGAGACCAAAATGGTATTTATAGATCACATCCTACCTTTTCCTTTGGGAATTTGTAGACTTTTGTATGCCAGGTTTGAGAAAAGGTAAATCACCACTTGAAGGTGGTGGATGTTCTTGAACCTTTGGAGCATGGAGTATTAATGGAGGTAACTGATTGAGATTTTATCTACTTGTAACATGGGATGTTTGAGTTTTAATCTTGTTAGATGTTGAGTATGTTGATGATGTATTGCTTTGGGTTTTGTTATTCTTGTTGTTTCTGGTACTTTCTCCCTCTAGATTGTTGATCATACAGACTTTCAATATTTTTTTCTTGAATTTTTTTGTGGAAAAATAATTCCCTCTTTATTCTTGTATGATGTTAAGTGCTAGTCGCAAACCCATGGGGATTGGGAAATCCCTTGAGACTTTGTTAGAGTTTTCTCAGGTATCAGGGTACTAGGGTATCTGGTTTGGTTTGTGACACTATTTCATGTGTGAAATAAGATATATATACCCCTTTAATTCATTAATAAATGTTCATATTCTATTATATAACATGTAACGTACATGAGAGGTTATCCTAGTCTAATATGTTGTGCATAGGGATGATGTAGTTCAATTTTTCTAGTATGTTATGATAGTATTAGAAAAGAGACTTGATATAAGTTATAAAATTATATATTTATACATGTTATATATTCCTAAGTCATTTCATAATGGATCATGATTTTTATGTTCACATTATTTTTTCATGGTATATCTTATTCTTTCCAGATGATCCTTTTACGGTTCAAAATTCCTATGCCTTTATCTATGATTATATTATGATGCCTCAAGATCACATATTAGGTTTTTATAAACATATTCCATTATTCATCCATCTCTCTCATGTTTAAATTTTGTCACATTTTTAGGATACATTGATAAATCCTCAATTGCATATTGAAATGTTTTCTCTATACTGAGTGTTTGAGATCACACATTTTTAATGTTTCAAAATTCCAAATGCATTAAAGAATAGTTTTACTTATAATTTTTTTAATAAAATTACCATGTGCAAGAAATGTTTTTTGAGGAAATATATTTTCTATTATAAAATATGATAGTTATATAATAAATATCATAGGATACTAAACCATTAAGTTTTGAGATTCTATTTTATTTTTTATTTAAATTATATAATCTTATGAAATAATGTAAAATATATGTATGTTACATTTTGGTAACCCCAATAATAAAACTAAAAATATAGTTATTTAGTCCAATGAATTGAAAATTTTTATATTATTAACTAATAATTTATAAAATTATTCTCTAATCATATTTATGATTAAATTAAGAAAAAATAATTCTTAATTTACAATTTCTAATCAATTAGGATTAACTATGAATTTTCTAATGTATTAACCAAAAACCACAATGATAAAAAAAATATAATACTAAATTTATGCTCATTCATTTCACAAAGTACAAAAAACATAATCATTTTTCTTTATTTCTTGAATTGACTATATAAAATGATTATAAATTACTCTTTTGGTATATATAATTCTCTATTGAGGTATTTGTGTGACTCCTTCCATCATAATTCATAAAAAAAATCTCTATAATGGAAATGAGATTTAGTAATCGATCAATGGAATTACAATTTAAAAACTAATACTTATAGATAAATAAAATAAATATTCATGTTTTGTAGGTCACCTCCCATATTATGCATGGTATAAAGTACTCAACAAGGATTGATTCCCCTCAATTATCCAAGTTGTATAGGGAACACAACACTTTTAGTCTTCTAATAATTTATTTTTGTAATAATATTCCATTTATGGGAAATAATATCTTCTATTCCGCAAAAATATCAATAACTCTATAAATTAATACTTTCTATAAAGTAAAAAATACTAAACAACTTTGACTTAAAATTTTTTAAAATAGTTTCTTGAAAGAGTTGAATAATGAAAAAAAATATCATACTGTAAATTATTTCCTCTAAATCATTCTATAATTAAATGATTTTTTCCTTTCCTTATGCACTGTATAATTATCATATAACTCCTACCTCATTTTATTCAACTATTTATGATATAAAAATATTCTTCCAATAGTACTCTTCAAATAATAGTTCAAGGATTTTACCATATAATAAGACTTATTTTCAATATATATAGTTAAATGGGACTTTTATTATAAAAAAAATTATTTAATTAAATATTCTTATAGGTTTTATAAGATATATTTGACTATCCTAGATTATTTCATCCAATTTTTTCACTAATATTTTATGGAAATTACAATAGTTTTTTCACATTTCTGTTTTATCTCACAATATGATATATCAGTTTTCCCACATTATTTTAAGCTATATGGAATAATTTTCTTATATAAAAAACCATATTATCTATTAAACATAAATTTAATTATTTTGTAAATAGAAAACATTTTTTTTGTAATGAAGTACATTGGGTATCTAGTTTTAATTATAATATTTATTAAATTATATTTTGTGTTATTAATTAAATATCTTAGTGTCCTACCAAATGTGAATAGTGATAACTCTATATAATAGCCTTAATATCTTCCTCTAGTGTAGATACTTTAATAAATCCATAATAGTATCTCTTCAAATAAATCACCTTAAACTAATTTTAATACCTAAAATTTTCTATGAATTTCAATATAAGAAATTTAGGATATACCAATGCTTTGGAACCATTAGTATAGGATCTTAAACCATTAGTGAAATATATACTAATGGTTTGATGGAATTTTAGGTCTAATATTATTGGTATAAATATATACCAACGGTTCTACCTAATCAATGGTATATGTATATACTAATGGTTTTGTAAAACTTTAGGTATACAAAATGTTAAAAAAACGGTGAGTTTCGAACCCAAGGCTCCCTATAACCCTTTCACAACATAACCATCACCTAAAAACCATTATTATATACATAATTAGATAAAAAAATATATCTATAATTCAATTTAATTATAAATATTGAATAATTTGTTATATTTATATGAAAAAACCATAAATAATATTCAACCCTATTCCTACAACATTGGAAAACCATTGATATGGAACTATACCAATAATTTCCAATGACCTTTTGTTTAAGTACCAAAACTTATTTAGATCCATACAAATGATTTATGTGAACATTGGTATTAGGTTTCTATAGACATGTTTTTTTAGAATGGTTGGTAAATTTAAGAAAAATTCTTAAGAGCTATACTAAATATTTGAAAAATTCTTGGTAAAGGTCATATTTTTAGAAATGGTTCTTATTTAACCTAATTAAGATATATTTTATTAAAAAAATAAGAATTCATAATAATATATAAACCATGTTACATGAACATGGGAGATAGTTATTAATGCATTTTCTTAATATATAGTAATGATATACACCATTCCACTTCCTTTATTTTGATAATATAAAAGATTATATTCCACAAAGACCTCACTCGAAATTTCATCCATGATTAAAAAAAATATGGTAGTAATATAATAATATTTATCTTCTTTTACTTTACATCATTCTAGGTCATAAGGTGTGATATCTTCAGTCACGTTGTTTGTTAACTGATAGGGGGTGAATCATTTAACAAATATCTATTTCCCTATTATAATTTATTTTGAAATAAACCTCTAAAAAATGTTATATTGAAGGATCAATCTTCTAAATTTCTCACACATCAAGGAAATCAAAATAAATAATGAACACTAAATGTACAAGTTTTAGTACCCAAAATGATTAAATAATTCTTAAATGGATCTGTAATCACTCATGACTATACATCAACTAAAATCAATATGGTCGATACAATGATAAGTGTCATGACCCCCTCCCCCCTAAGGTACAAATCTTGGTCCAGAAATAATATAATATAGATAGTGATTTCCCAATGCCCGCCTCCAATAGGACATGGGTTGGAAATAAGAATTGAGGAAATAATAAATATATAGATGGGAGGAATTACCCACTAAAAGAACATGAGAAATGAGTGATAAGAAAAGAACACCAATAAAATACTACTTAGATATAGAAAATAAAACCCAAGTACATGAATGTAATGTCATATAGAACTAGTAAGACTGAAAAGGGAACCACATGTAAAAAATGGTTAACTCAATAGTGACCATGAAGGCCAAAAATCTCACAAACATCCATGAGCTAGTAATATCCATCATGATCTCCAACCTTATACTTCTTACATAAAAACATTATATATATGCAAGGTAATAAAAATAGGAATACTCTATAGGATCCCTCCTCAAGACTATTGTGTAAAAGATAAAGAAATCATACCAAATCACATGGAATGAAAAGTGAAAAAAAACTCATTACCTAAATAGTAATACTAAGATCCCAGACCCACCATCACTATCTATCATAATTTAACACATAAAATTTATTGTAACATAATAATAAAAACATGGGTACCCTATTATCACTTCCCCAATGGTTTTCTGCTCTGCCTCAACATAGTTCATCCTAATCTATCTCTATCCAAAAGAAGTCATTTTGGAGACACCTAGGAAAAGTATCATAACATGTATCTTTTGTGTCACATGATCACATCATCCCATCCACATCACCATAGAGTAACTGAGTATTTTCCAGGATCCACCACAGCCTATACGTTGTTTATTAAGAAAATATTATTCTACCACAAGCTATCACAACCCATACACAAATTATTGTACCTCAATCCATCACAATCCATACACAAAATACCTATAATAACCATTATGATACTATATTCAGATATACATGTGTGTAAAATACTCAAAATCCATTATATCCTTCTATACACATATTTGGGGGAAACAAACAATCGTGCATACCAACACATAATACTACCAGGAGAAGAGAGTGGTGGTCGGGGGGAAGTCATCCATATATCCCTCGCTAAACATGATATTGGGGAAAACACCCTCCCAAATTCTAATGAGTTTCATTATCCTAACAAACATGGTTGGGGTAACATATGAAATCCAAAAACATATGGGATATAATATTCCACACAACCAAACTTTGGAAAATAAACTAGTCTTAAGAAAAACTGTAGCTATCATCTCTCGAACACCAGACTGCCACCACTTAGAACTATATATCATATAATCACAAAATTATTTAGGAATAATTTTATTAAATTTATTATTTTCTTATAATATTACACTTCACTTTAATTAAATCATTATCCATTAATTTACATTATTCTATTTATATTTCATTAACCCCCAATAGATGACATTTTCCTCTAGGAATAATCCAATGAAATACATAGTTTCTCAAGATTAAAATATTTTCATCATTCTAAAAAACAAAAACCCTAAGGGTTGAATAATTTATTAAACATTATTTTTATTCAAAAATTCCAATTACTCTCGAAAACATCATAAGCTACCACAAAGGAGATTCATAACCAAGCACAACCAACTACCTCCAACTATGGTGAAAGGAATATAGGAAACAAATAAACTCATCCATAAAGTATTTAAATATACATATTATGAAATCAAACTATAATTATTAACAATTTAAGGTAATATTAGCTTCTAATGATTCCATCAAATTTGGTTCCATCCCTGAAACCATCATGAGTTTTACCATGCATATGACCATCACATGTGTCAACTTACAGCACCCCTTTTTTCTATTATATAACCCTTTATTTATGATTTTATGTATATAAAGTATAAGGTTGAAGTTTGGGAGATTATGGGGAACATTCAATGAGTTTTTGGGCTATAAGGGAAGCGTACTGGTTGTGCACGGTTTGTCTAAACTGTGCAAAAATCCTAGGTGAAATCATGCAATTTAGAAGATGTTAGATAGTAGCATCGGTATACTGTGCACATGTTTAGGGAGAACATTCGAGGATTCTATGAAAGGGTCTTCCTATATAGTATCTAATTCATGTTTAGTTCATAGTTTGTCTAACCGTGTGAACTAACCATGTGTTGGGTCCAAGTGATATCCTAAAAAAGTGGATCTCACATTTTTTAACTCAAAATCCCACTTTTTTTATTCTTTCTGGTTGTAACTCATTATTATTCTCCATTTAAGGTTGTATAACCTCTCACGAGATAATTTTAATCTATTTGGATCCTTCCTTTGGCGTTTAAAAGCCCGATTCTTGCAGTATGTCATCATTCTGCATCTTTCTTGTCACGTTTCCTTAGATCTACTTCACACCTGTTCTTGGATTCTTAGATCTACATCATTTTGTCTAGATATAATATTATGTATTCCAAATAAGTTTATAGTTTTTCTTTATCAGGTTATGGGAATAGATATAAGGTGGTTTCGTGGAGAATTGACCTGGTTTCTTGAGCGTTCTTTGTCTGTTTTCTATTTTCACCAAAACAGTCGAGGTAGGTGGAATAACTCTCGAATCCTCATATTAGAACTTATTCCATTGCTTTAGAATTGAATATTTTATGTTTAATTTATGGTTAATTGGTTATTTAACAATTTTTTGAAACCCTCTTTAGTGACGGTTAGGTGAATTGTGCACATCTGGAAAATTGGTGTTCTTGGAAATGCTCTTTTGATCGTGATTTTAAAATATGGATTTTAAAATAGGGATTTGATGGATTTTTGGAACATAGATTTGATTAATATGATTTCAATAAAATTATTGTCTTATTTAAATGAAATTATTGATTTTAATTGGTTGGTTTAATGGTTTTTAATAAAATAACGATTTTATTTAAATGTTTTGAATTGATTATTTGAAATGGTTTTGGCATACATTGGGTTTTGTGTGAGTTCATGTTGATGGGACATGAATAAGGGACTTGTATTAGTAGGGTACATGGTATGTGACCCTATATCGGGGGAGTGTGTTAATGGGATACAAGGTGATTTGGATGAGAGACTACTCATGAGTTTGGAATTGTCAAACAAGAATGCATGTATGGGTGAGTGGTCAAAAATTGAATGGTTATTCCAAAATAATATTGAGAAAAGGTTTTAAGGATTTTTTTGGTTTCTTTTATAGAAATGTGACTTGCTGGAAAATTGGTTAAAATAGAACTTTTATACTTTTGGTTATAAATGGTTTTGAAACTTGTTTTTATTTAGTTGTAAAATGTTTTGGGAAATTGTTTTATATAAACTATTTTATATAAATGTTGTTGACCATTATATCCTAGTGGAATGGGTAGAGAAGTCATTGGGGAAAACTTACTTAGTTTTATACTCACCCATGCTTTGGAACATTGGTGATTTTTTATATTTTATCTTCTGAGACATGGGTAAAGGTAAAGTATCACACATTTTTAGCACTACCTCGTGATACATGAGATGTTTGGTGATGTTGTAGAATTGAGCTTATGGAGTACAGAGTCTTGGCCTTCTTGGAGTCTTTAGTTATTTTCCTACTGTTTACTTTGATATTTGATTTTTCTTTCTCTATAGTACACTTTTGTGTTGTTTTGATATAAATGAAGTGGTTGAGTTTTATTTCATTTATTCATGCATCATACAGTGAGTTTTTTGGTTATGGTTTTCTCAGTTAATGGTTTTATTTCTTAAAATTTAAATCGTACTCCACTTGTATTTGAAACCCTTTGGCATTTATTTCTATCCTTTGTCATCTCAAGGATGTCACTTAAGGCTTATTAATGATTCATTATATTCTCAAGCCAATGAGAATAAGTGGGTCATTAAACAACTAATTTCCACAAAATATGGGAAACCCCTCCCATATCTAATCAACTAATATCCATCCTAGACACACATCACAATCTATATCATGGATCACATCCAAAGCAACATAGAAGATAGGATCCTCCCATGGCCCAAAGGCCTTCATTTTTTATGGATTTTGATAATCCACCTTTCAATGGGTGAGGTGGAACCCTCACAAGGCCTGTAGGAATAAGTATTACATGGCCCATAGGCCTCATAGTAATTCATTTCCCGTAGGCTTCAAACATTACATGCAACTTAGACTAACTACTTGGAACTGCTCCTCCCCAGCATCTTCATCGTGAAATCAGCTCTCCACCTTCGCATTACTGTTTGGCTAGGCATTCCCGTGCATGCACAGGCTTGTCCTGATGGCAGGTGTCATACCCTCTCATTTTTGCAATCCGTTTAGCTTCTACTGTGGTGAAATCTCCTTGCACATCCTCCTTGTAGAGCTTGTTCCTTATAGGTTTTTTGGTTTTCATCTGCACTTATGGTGGCCCAAAGTCCTTGAGGTGGCCCAAAGGCCTTACTGACCTGAAAGCCTCGGTGGCCCGAAGGCCTTACAGGAATCAGGGACCTAATTGGTGGTCTGAAGGCCCAAACGGGGGCATATTCCCGGCTTCTATAGTGCCAAACAGTGCCTGCTACAGTTCCCGATATAGTACCTGCTACAGTACTGCACAGTTCCCGCTACAGTACGTGCTACAGTACTAATACAGTATCCCAAAAATTCTACCTCCACCTGGATTTGATCCCTGGTCGTTTGGATGCACTTACGGAGTCCTTACCAACCGGGCTAAGGCTCATGTGCAACATAGAAGATAGGAAACAACAAACAATGGTAACATGGAATCTAGGCCCTAAAAATAATGCTTTCATCCTCCATATGAAAATATGCTCTCTTGGTGCCAAACATTTATCTCTATCAAACAAATGGTTTTATTATATCTTGAATTAAGTAGTTTTATTGTCATATGTTACAACTATATGCAACCTAATACACTAACTATTAAAATCTATAAATTAATTAAACAATGCTTTCAATCGTAACTCCCAGTTTCTTTAAAACGTAAAGAATAACACTGCATTAACATACCTTTTAACATTATCAACAACAAACACTTTCCGATTTATGTTCATTAGAAAATTACATCAACGCAAATAAGAATAAATTCAAACTCAACATGAATTAATCATCATTTTATTTCCATCAAATTATAAGAATCTAAGGATTCATTAAACATGCCTCTTTATTTCTTTATCCAACCAACAATTATTGTCTTTACATTAATTAACCATTATCATAAAATTTAATATGAGAGACCATGAATAATAAAATATTATAAACAAATAATAATAGAGATATCACAATATCTAGTAAAATAATAGGCAAACCATTATCATGATATAATAATACAAGTGATCACTATAACCATAAAACATTAATTTCATTAATCTGGTTTAATGTTTATAAATTTCAGTACCACCACCACCTAAAGAGATAAATCATAGAGACTTTAAGATTTCCCATAAAATAATGGTGAAATAATAAATCTTCAACCTGAATTCTTTCAAAATTCATCGATGAAAATAGAACAAAAATGCATATCTTTGATCACCTCTCCTATAAGGATGCTACTTCCCTCTAATAATGTTGTGTCATAACCACTCCAATAACCAACAAAATAAAATCCATTAGAATGATATTGATCAACCATAATAACATAGAAAGAATGAATGTTAGGTAAAAATACTCAATGGAAAAGAAACCACAATACAAGAGGAATAAATCTCCTCAGATCACCCTAGATTAATCCCTAGAAGGTGATGGTTGAGTTTGGTCAAAAGGGGATTAAAAGGATTCAAAATTCTCTCATGGGTGAAAAGGGTTTGAGATAAAAGGATGAGATAAAAGTAGTATTGGAGGGTCTTGAAGTTTTTAAAATGAATATTAAAGATTATAATGCCATAATGAAACCTCTAAGACCATGATAAAATGGTTCTTGAATAATCCTATAGTATGATGCAATGGGAGGGACCACACTACAACTTGTCTGGTCAAAACATTTTCAAAAACCATGGTGTGGATCCATAATAAAAATCATATATTTCATTAATAGGACCACACTACAATTGATACCTATGTTCCATAGAACTCCATATCCATGAGAAATGTTATTCCATAGCCCCCCCCCCCATGGTGAAATATTTCTGAATTTGGAAGAACACCCCTTAGATTGCTATAGTGAATCCTATAGCTCCATGCCTTAAATATAGAATATCCTATGCTACTTCCTAATCCATAAAATATAGCCTGTATATGATATATTTTAGTCTACCCTCCATGGCATAGCCATTCCAAAATGGTAATGTCCTTAAAAACCAACTCTCAAGCCTCTACATCACAATAGGAACCTCCTCATCGTAGGAACCACCCTTACGAAATAGCACATGGATCCACAACATAAAAAATCCATTAACCACACTATTTCATCAAAAAAAATCAGAAAATTCTCTAGACACATAAAACATAAAAATTAATCTCTACTAGGATCTTAGACCTTACATAAAATACCTCTCAAATAACTCTCTTCCTCAAGAATTTAAAACCAAATACATAGTAAAAAAAGGAAAATTTGTTTTCTAAACAACCACCTCATGAGATACCTGTCAAACAAGAGAAATATCACCAATAAAAAATCAAATAATTGGAAACCATATCATAAACAAGAAAATTTTATCTTCCAAAAAATGATATTGGTATAAGATAAGAGCTAGAAAATAAACAGCTCAGGGCACTAAGCACATATCTATGACTCACATTCTCAGGTACTCTTCTCTATACCACTATGTTTCCACATGACATGAACAAAGGGAATAACATGACCAAAAAATACATTCTACTAGTAGTCTTAGATCTCTATAGGCTTTTCCTAAAAGGTCTCATCATCACCAATATTGATATATCCCCAATCGATTATGTGAAATTAGTCATGTTTTTAAAGATGGAGCTGAGACACATTGAATATATGATGTGTCTAACTCATCTATGGTGGAAATGTTATCTAATATTCCATGTATCTTTCATGATACAACACTTTTAAATACCCAACAAACTAGGGAAAAATTTTACTCTCATGACCAAACCTTTTCTTCCCACGATTAGGAGTCACCATCAGGACACGTGATCTCTAACATCAAACTCCAAAGGTATCTTCTTATGATCAGAAAAGTACTTATTATGAAAATTATCTTTCTTAATCCTATTTAAAATAACCTAAAACATCTCTATCATACACTACACTAGTTCCGGCCTGTGAATTTCTAAATACCTAACCCTAGTCCAGTGCAACAGAGAACTGAATCGTTGGCCATACAAATCTTCAAATAGTGTTATGTCAATGGTGGATTGAAAACTATTTTTTAAGAAAACATGACCAAAGATAGGTTCCTCATCAAAAAATCTCTAAAATACAGGACACAAGAATGCAAAATATCCTCATGATTTTGGATAACCTACTTTATCAAACCATCTGTATTTGGATAAAAATCAGTGTTAAGTCATAAATAAGATCCAAAAGCATATTGAAGACTTATACACGACCTATAGGTAAAACAAGGATACAAATCAGAGATGATAATCCTTGGGAATCCATGGGGTCTCACAACATACCCCTGGTACTTTATCAATAAAAACTCCACTAAGATGAAATCCTTAACCACCATAAAGTGGGTTGATTTTATCTAATGGTGAATTGTCACCAATATAGTATCATACCCCCATTATCTTGAGGAAAACTAGTAACAATGTCCATAGATATGTCCTTAAAATTCCACTAAGGAAAATCTAATGGCTATTGTAAACAACTGAGGACACAGTTCTTGGACTTCACCTTCTAGAAGACTAAACACTCAGACACAAACTCTGTAACTACACGCTTCAACCCAGGCCACCAAAACTTCTCTATCAAAGCTCATTATATCTTTTTCATACCAGAATGTACCTCCAGGGGTGATATATATAGTAATCATAAAGAACCACCTCACGCATCACCAAAGGAATGAAAACTCTCCCCTATAATAACACCTGGTGCTTTTCATCCTTATACCAACCATTAGGTGCATCACCAAAAACAAATCAACCTCTTTATACCATCACCTCAGAATCCCCAATATGGGAATCCTCCACCTACTACACTAAGAAAAAATCACCATCATTAGAAAAATATATCCTCTTCCACCAACCCCTTTCATATAAAGATTCATCTTGGGATCTCTCCTATCACTCTCTATGAATCTCTATATTCACACATTCCATAACTACATGACTTCTTACTCAGTAAATCAGTTATAAAATTACACTTTCTCAAGGTATGTGAAATCTTGAAGTATTAATCCTATAATAATTCCAACCAATCCCACTTTATAAAATCTAAGTCATTATGGAATAATATATACCTTAGGCTCTTATGATCATCAAAAACCAAAAAAATGATTTTTGGTGAGGTAATGCTGCCACAACATCAAGGTCAGCACATCTTTTGTCAACTTGAGATCATGGGTAGAATATTTTTTTTCATGGGGATATAATTTTTGAGACCCATAAGAAAAAATTGATATCCACTTCATTAGAAAACATCTAAAATAATGATGTGAATATTCACAAAAAATCTCAAACTGAACTCCCTCATTTGGGAAACGAAGAACTGGATCACTATCCAAATTCTCCTTTAGGTACTCAAAAGCTGCATGAAACTGACTGGCCAACAGGAAGACCTAATTTTTTCAAGTCATGTCTATTATAGGAGTCACAATCAGATAACAATCATTTATAAAACTTTTATAATAGCCTTAAATACCAAGGAAACTCTACAACTTGGAAAATATCATGGGGTATTCCTAAGAAATGAATTCCTCAATCCTCAAAGGTTCCATAGCTACTCCCCACAAGGACATGAAAAGCCTCAATAAATGAAATTCGCAATCCCAAAACTCACACATTTTCAACCTTTCGAACAACAACTTATGATGAAGAAACCCCATAATAGCATCCAAATAATCAATATGTTCTTACTGATATGTGGATTATATAAGGATGTCATCAATGAAAACCACTACAAACTGATCTAATAATTCTCAAAACAATGCATTCACCAAACTCATGATCATAGATGGAGTTTAAGTCACACAAAATGAGGATAACATTTCTTCACTATCACTTAATTTAATCAATGATAATTGATATATGGATGAAAAAATAAATCACCCTTTTTCACAAACAAGACTGGTGCACCCTAAGGTGACACACCCAACCGAACAAAACCTCAATGCAATATATCATAGAGAAATACTTATAGATTTTGAAAATAAGAAGGATTCATACAATATATATACATAGAGATTAGAGAAATTCTAGATTGTAATCGATCCCAAAATCAACCTTCTATAAAGGGGGTAATTCCCCAACCTAATTAGGAAAAACAACAAGGGTACTCTTCTATAACCCTAGGAAACACCATTAGATGAACCTCTGATGAGATCAGTATCATCTCGGCCATCATGGAAGATAAGGACTAAACATGAACCTAACCCATATAAGGGTATCTCTCACTAATGAACATAGAAGACCCTCTATCAGAATCATATAACTTAATATCTCTTTTAAATAAATCTATAATTTACTACACCAAATATAAACAGTACATGCTAAGGGTGATGTGGTATGGATATAACTATAAATTTAGGAAATCTGCACAAGATTTTAGATTCCCCAAAATTAGATCATTTTCATATATACTTCATATAAATAATCTCAAACTCCAACTATTGTAGTTAATGCCAAGGGAATTGTAAGTCTCTGAACCTGAAGTCCCAAAGCATCGAATAGGGAAATTGATATAAAGAAGTGGGTAGCTCATGAATTATTCAAAGTATACACCCAAGTATAAAATAAGTAAAGGTCGCCTAAAATTATGTTTGGATCACCTAGAACTAACAATGCTATATTATTCAGTTGTTCATGTCCAACTCCACAACCTCTTTGGCTCTGATGATGACCACCTCCATAGCCATGCTCTTCTCTATAAGGATGAGGAACATGTCAGGTTCTCATCTACCTACCCCAATCCTCTCTATCGATCCCAGACTGGAGCATCCTACTACTTATTCCTTAGATGAAACTACCTCAATATAGGAACCATAAGTGGAACACCTAGTGCATGCTTCCTATTTAAAAATTCCATTCTCTATCACCATCAATGACCTTAACCTCCACATCAAACACACACATTTGTTCCTTTGGAATAGTCTTAAGAGATTCCACCTCCTGGATAAATGAGATGATAAGGGCTGGGACCTACCCCTGACTATCTAAAATATCTTATATATAGGAAAATGGGAATTCCATACCACAGTTCATCTTCATATAGAATTAATATGTCTCTACACTTATGATGATCCATTTCTGTCCAACTTCCTCTCAATGAAATCTACTCTCTCCAACACCATGATATACGTTGATGGAATAAAGGGGGTGACATTGTTCTGGATCCTAGAAAAAAAGCACCCTAGAAATGCATCTCCATAATATCATCATATAGAAAAAAGCCCTATGGATAATGGAGAAGGGTCTGAAAATGAATCCCAAACTCCTGTATGATGGAACTCCCCTATCAAATCGTATGAAGCTCATTCTGATTGGCTACCTTCACGGTCAAAAAAATAAACTATTCTAAGAACTTGTCCCATAGTATCTCTCATGAGACCTCGATATCCTCATGATCATTAAGGAAAAAGATCTAAAATCACCTCCATCCTCCATGCAGTGTCATAAATGCCAAGGAAACCCAATTCTCCTTTTGAGCATGGATCTAACTGAGATATAGATCCACCTCCTCAAACTATCCTTCCTTCAAAAAGTTCTAAATAGAGACCCCAAACTTATTTAGCCTATGGTTCTGAAAATCTTGGGGTATCCTCCTCCAAGTTCCTTAATAATCAACCACTATTATACAATGATCTACTGAATTATATTGCTAGAAATATTTAGCATAAACCTGACGAGGATGTCGTCCTAGAGAATAACATCAAGATAATAAATGGTTAGGAACTTCTTAACCTAGAATATCAAATATTTATTATTAATTAACATGTTTTATTTATTTTTTAAATATTTAAATTACTCTAAAGTTCTACTAATTTCAAACTCAAGAGCAATATGGAATGATGAATGATCATTTCCTAGGTTTCTAAATTGCAACCAGTATCACTTCACTTACTAGTCTTAGTAAACTTAAAGGTCCATTAGATCAAAGGGAGGCCTAAATACCCATGACTCAGCTAGTCTCCCTTATTTTCATTTCTTACTTAATTTAGCTAACATTATTTCCCAACCAAACCATGTAGTCCTAACCTTTTTCTAGCTTTTAACTCTATTATATCTCTCAATACAGACCTTTGATGTCATTATTTTATTACCCCATCCCCTTAAAGGTACCAATCCTAGGTCAGAAATGAGATAAAGTAGATAGTGACTGCTCGAATACCACATTCAATAGACTAAAATTTTGGGACAAGCACTGAGGGCATAATAAACATACATATGGGTGGTATTACCCTTTCATAGAACATGAGTAATGAGAGATAACACAAGTACGCCAATCAAATCATGCTCATATATATTAAAATAAAACCAATTTACATTCGTGAGATTTCATAAACAACTTGTTCAACTGAAAAGAAAACTACAAGTACCAAAAAAACTCATTAGCAGTAATGATGCCCAAATACCTCATGAATAACCATGAGCTATTAATATCCAATGCAATATCTAACCTACTCATATTCCCCTAAAAATGTTTATATATATGTAGGGTGAGCATAAAAACTATAATTATTAGTATCTTCCCTGGATCCTTTCATAAAAATACAATAAAATAATACTAAATCCCATTAAATAATAAGTGAAACTAACTCATCACCAAATAGGTAAACTAAGTTCTTATCCTCACCATCACTATCTCTCTCTAAGTGATGCATAAAAGTTATCATAACAAAGGGAAAAAACATGGTTACCTCACTACCTCTTACCTACTATTTTGTCACTCTTCCCCAATGTTTTATGTCTTGAAATATCTCTCTATAAAATAAGCTATCCTGAATAAAAATGGTCTACATATCATAACATGAATCTCATGCATCACATCATCACATAATTCCATCCAAATCTATATATTTTAATTGATTAGTTACCAAGATCCACTACAGCCTATATGTTGTATATTATGCATTTATTATTATACCTCAATCCATCATAACCCAAATACTATGTATTATATCTCAAAACATCACATTCCATACACAACATACCTATAATAACCATTGGATACTATATTTTGTGATACATGCATGTGAAATAACCATAATCCATTACATACCTCTATAAAAATATATGGGGAAAACTAACCATCATTCATATGAATACATAATACTACAAGGAGAAGAGATTATAGCTAGAGGTGGTAGTCAGCCATCTATCCCACACTGACCTAGATGTTAGGTAAAACACCCTCCCAGCTCCCATTGGGTTTCAATAACCCTAACAACATCAGTGGGTTATCATATAAAACTAGAAAACATAAAGGATATAATATATCTCACAAACACAATATGGGAATTAATATATTCTTAGGCCAAACTATATTTATCATCTCTCAAACACCTAAAAACCGCTACTAAGAACTAGATATTATATAATCACATAAGAATTTATGAATAATTTAATTAAATTTTTTCTTTTATTTTAATATTCTAGTTCATGTTAATTAATTCAGTAGCCATTAATTTACATTTTTTTAATTTCATTTCATTAACTACGAACTTAATTCATTTCCCTCTTGTCATAATCCAGCTGAATCAATAGTTTTTCAAGATTAACATATTTTCATAATTCCAATAAACACCAACCCCAATAGTTCAATCACTTATTAAAAATTAATATCATTCCATAATTCTAAATACTCATGGAAACATCCTAAACTACCAAAAATGAGATTCATATTGAAACACAATCAATTACCTCAAGTAGTGGGGAAAGGAATGTAAAAACCCAAAAAAACTCATCCAACAAGATTTTAAACAGACTTATCATTCAAGTATCCCAACTTTACACACAACAATGGGTAATCCAAGATTTAACCCTTTCCATAATACCCGATTTCATTTCATATTACATTATGTATATAACCACGAATCTCACCATCACATGGATTAACTATTGCCACAAAATCCAAGCCTCTATACCAATATCACATCATCCAATAGTCATCCCATTCTCACATCAGAATTCATAGAAAGGCTCAAGTCTAGATAAACATACAAGGAAAAAAAAACAAACCATTTCAATAGGGATATAGGTCCTAGAAATAATGGAATTATCCTTCACCTATAATCATTCACTCTTATCCCCAAAAATTTGTCTCTGTTAAACAAATATGAAAGAATGAATAGGATGTAACAAGACCAAACAGATAAGAGAATACTAGAAAATAGGAATAAATCACCTCAAATCACCATAGATAGATTCCTAGAAGGTAGGTGTTGAATCTTATTGAAATGGTCTTTAATGGACTTCGGAAATTTCTCTTTTCCACCTACGGTTTAAGAGAAAGGGATTGGAGAAAAGTGGGTTCAAAGGGGATAAAATTATTTATAAGAAATATAAAATTTATAAGACTATAGTGCAACCTCATAGACCATTGTGTGATGGTTTTCTCATAATCTTATACTATGATGTAATGGGAGAGACCATGACATAACCAGTCTAGTCAACCCATATTTGAGAACCACAGTGCAATACCATGGTGAAGATCTTATATTTCAGAAAGTGAACTATGTTGGAGTCAAGACCTCCATTCCATATAACTCTATAGAAAATACGAATTCTACACCATAGCCTTCCCCACCCCCACCCCATGACATAGATACCCCAAATTTGGGTGAATATCCCATGAATCACTATGGTGATTCCTACCGCTTAATGCTACAACACTCAACCGACTTATTCCATATCTCTACTCCAAATCACAGATCTCATCTAGGATATGCCATATCCTATCCTCTATGGAACTATCATTCTAAAAAATGTAAATGCCTTGAAATACTACTTCCAATACCCTATGTCATATCTAGAACCTCCTTACTATGGTGGCCACCCTTACGGTGTAGCCCAAGGATCAACGACATAGAAAATCTATAACTCCCCTATTTCCTCCCCATTACTCCTTGGAACCTTCTCTAGAAACCTAAAACTCGAAATGTAAGGTCTACTAAGATCAAATAACTTATAAATTTTTTATATTATTCTAAAAAGTCTAAGATTTTGGTTAATAGTGAAAAATATTGATTTTGCAAATACTATCACTTTTATAACATTTTTAAAATACCAGAATGATTTTAAAGTTAATGAAACCATTTTATATTCAAAATATATATTTATAATTTAATATAAATAATTTTAAAGAAAATTGTAATTTATAGTACCCATGATTAACATTTTGGAAACTTAAGAAATATTTTACTCTAATAAAAATTATTTTTGGTCTGTTTCTTTTAACTATGTATCAATAAGGTGGAGTTCATTTAGGGATTGTTTTTAAATAAACATTACTATTATTTTATTAATAAATATAAAATTAATTTCATATAAATTAACAGCATTGGTAATTTTATCTTAATGTAAAAAATGTTTTTATAAAAATGTTTTTTACGTATTATGTGCATGAAAATTTAAATTAAATTTTAAAAATATTAGTAATTTTATTTTAAAAAATAGATTTATTATTAAGAATAATTAGGTAAAAATTATGTAATAATCCCCATTTTAATTTTATTAATTACTTAGGTAAAAATTAATTTCCAAAAAAAACTAACAATAGTAAAAGTTGAAAATCAAAGAGTAAAATCATTCAAAATATGCTAAAAACGTGTTTAAAAATGTTAGTTGAGGATATATCAATCATAACCCTTCCCTCAATGAATTATTTTTCATTATTGGGCCATTTTAACATTATAATAGTGGATTTTCAATTTATATATTACAAAAAATCTGCTCCCATCACATATAAAAGCTTCTATCACAACCCAACTTCTCATTACACCCCAAACCTTATAGATTAAAAAAATCAATCCAAAATAACTCCTCAACACTCATATAATTTCTATAATGGTTCTAGTATTCATAAAATAACATTTCTGAAAGCCCCAATCCAATATTCAAAGGATCATTTCCATGGAGTTAAGTGTCTAGAGCACGTTCGGCTAAGTAGGAATAATTATAAAGGTGGTTCCCATCAATTGTTTTTGAGACATTTTTAGTTTCAGGATCCTAATTTCATTTAAATTTAATTTATACATCCTATTGGACATATAATATCATTAATTTTCTTTTTTTAGTTGTATTTGAAGTTTAAATTCAATATATCTCTTTCAAGGGGATTATATTAAAACATTTTTTAAGTCGTAAGGGATTTTCCTTGACTTGAAATCATTTCATGAGTCATAATGATTCCATATTGACTAAAATTTTACAATATAGTTAAATTTAGTTATATGATGATATTATAATTCCTTTATTCTTTATTTTTTAAAAATTATATTGTGGATTTATTTCATCATAAAATTTTATGATGTTAAGAATAATTCCCATTCCCTCCAAACAAGCGCTTTTTCTACCATATCCATATTCACTCTTCCACCAAATTTTATTCTTTTATATTTTATAATTAAAATACATTTTATTTATGTTAATATTAAAATTTTTCATTATCAATTTAAAATGAAATATTTTTTTTCTCTTTTTATGGTAGGTTACAATAAAAGTTCTTTTTCAAGATATTAAATAAGATTTCCCATTCATGTTCATATTTTTATCTTAAAATCCAAATTTCTTATAAAAATAATTTATTCCTTTTTCAATTTCGTTGTATTTTTATTTCTTTTAAAGTGTTTTTTTTTAATTTTCTTCATGTTACACTCCTTAAAATGGTTTTTTTAAGTAATTCATAATTTCATCTCTTTAATAAAATGTTAATAAATGTTTTATAAAATATTCTCTTCTATTTTCCTAATTAAAATATCTAAATCATATTACGTTATATTTTATAAATCATCATATAAATTTTTCTTTTAAATACTCTTTTTGGGTGATTTAATTTTGGTATCAATTGATATAATATCGAGAGTTAGATTATGTGATACTATTTGGAAATGATATAAAACCCATTTTCATTCCATGGTTTTTCATGATATGATAAAAGACTGATATCTTATAATACACACATATATGGATGATGGTGGGGGAAGGTACTATATAACCCTATAATTAATTGTTTAATGTTCTCTGTCTCATTAGATTATTATGAACAATAGTTTTGTTTAACCTATATCACTTAGGGACCATGGGTTTTTAAAAAATATGTCACATAAAGGCCATAAGTTTATGAACCCTAGGTCACTTATGAACCATATGAATGAAAAACCTATGACATTAATAGGCCTCTAATTAGAAAAACCTAAGTCTCTTATGGATCATAGGTGTGTTAAACCTATGTCTCTAATGATCCATAGGTTTTTTATTATAAATTCACAACAAAAATATTTCATGTGGATATAGTGGTGCTATTATTTAATTTTATGCTATATTTTCATGGAATAAAATATCATTATGCTTATGATTATTCCACATAGAACATGATTAATGTCTCATATTTGTACACCATTATTCCATGGTATATATTTTCTAATCTCAGATTACATGACTTTCTATCATGGCTTATGAAAAAATATTATTATTCCATGTTATTTTTAATAATATTTCTCTCTCATACTCATATTTTGTTATGTTCTTATAATGTAACCCTTGATGAAATTTTGAATTTTTTTCCTTACTGAGAATTTTTTCTCACCCATTTTTTATGCTTCCACTACCTAGGATATGAATATTAGTGTAAATTATGATAATTATGGATGGGTTTTATTATATATAAATGTTCACATTTATTGTAAAATAAGTTTTTTATATAGCTGGTTATCAAATAAATTAAAAAAATTATTCTTGGGATTCCAAAATTATTTCTTATATATAATGTTTTACATGTGCATATGTTGTAAAATAAATATATTTTTATCTTGATCCATATCACTTTGTTTTAAATATTATGGGTATGTGTGTTTTTAGAACCAGATTATGGAGTGTAGGTTTGGGGTGACTCGGTTTCTATGAGAGTATTGTTTGGTTATTTTTTCAAAATAATTTTGAAAAATAGGATTATTTTAGTTTTTTTAGAGATCATGATAAGAGAAATTTTTTAAAAGAACTTGAGATATATTCAAGTATAGGATAACATCATAATGTTTTGGTAAAATAGAGACTTCTTGTTTTCAAAGTAATTACATCCCTATTTGGATACTAGAATGTTGATGTTGTTTCTTCATAGGTTCACCTAGGGTTAATCACCCTTAAAATGACTACATGAGTATAAACTCAATATCTACATACATCATTAAAGTGGGGAAAAGACTACACACTTTTCTAGATACTCCCAATATATTTTCCTTGGTAATTCATATATTCTTTATAAACCATTATGATGAATTTTAATATATATAATTTAGAGAACCCAATAGGAGATTGATTATGGATAAATTAGATTGAATACTAGAGAATCATGGGTTAGGTTATACATGTCATTAATTATTCCATATAATCTTATATTTTTTCTTTCATAATTATTTTTTTAAGTACTCTCACACATCAACTTTCCTTTTGTGTAATGTAATGGTTGAATCCAAAAGAAACCAAGTTAATAATGGTATAAATGAAAAATGCGTCAATTCTCTAGATGAGTAACTAAATAGGGTAAAAGAGGGTGTTAAAAACTTGTTTTCATGCTTACCTAACTATCACAAGTTATGATTAAAAACTATAATAATAAAATTCTTCATGTGTGGAAGGATTTTCCATCTAGGTCATGACTGTCGAGCTGTGGTGAGAAATTCATCCAATAAAATGAATGAGAAGAATGTAAAATGACTAAAATATAAGGAGATTGTGAATTATAAAAATTGATAACCTATTCCAATGTATAAAAAATATTATAAACCTCAAAAACCTCCAAAAACAAAATAATGAGGTAAATCTGATATAAAGACTACTATTAAAGTTGATAGTGATAAATAAGTAGTGCTATGTAAACTTATTATTCACTCTAGATTTATATATGTCTTATATCATGCATGTTTTTTCTAACTAATAGATTTAGAATTAAAAATAAAAACACTTGGGGGTATTATTATTATATCAAATTAATATAAATCTCCTTTAAGGCTTATGGGGTTATACTTCATCCAAGTCATATTAACTATTCCATTATATGAATTTGATATGATTTTTGGAAATGAGTTATTAATATTCACATAGACCACAAATTAATTACCAAGATATGGATATCACATTTCAAACCAACCTATGATCATTTATCAATACAAGGATGACTACGTTCTCTTTCTGATAACTAATTCTATTATAGGAGTTATGATACATAATAATGAGGTGTTTTAGCTTAAATGATTGGAGAAAAAGTAAATATCAGGATTGACACATTTATGGGGAAAATATATGTTTCCTATGTTTTTAAAGTTGATATATCTCTAGAAGTTTTATCTTTGTTTGTTTTTATCATTTAGATATCCTTAGCTATTTTTTAGTGATTTATAATTAAAATTGGGAGGATGAAATTTATTTACAAGGGGGGAAGAAAGTAACAACATGAGATTTTGTAATATATATTTTCATAAATTATTTCAAACTCAACACCAAACTAAAACATGCAGTGACATAATAGATTAATATTATGAGAATAATAAAACCTCTAGAAAATAAAAATATATTACTCCACTAAAATTTCTTACATTTGGAGGATAAATAATTAATATGATTTAGCATTAAAAGGGATTATCCTTCATGAGATAACTATTTTTTAAAATTATTTATATTTTATAATAATAAATTAAATTTACCACTTTTAAAATATTATTATAAATGAACTAATATGTTAACATTCTAAAAAATATTAATTTATTTGAAAAATATTAAGAACACTTAAAAAACCATTTTTCATAAAATAATTATCTATATAATTTGTATTTTTATTTATAAAAATAAATTAATAAAATAAAAAAAATTATAAAATTAAATTAATTTTTGAATTCATAATTTCAATATTAACTTAGAATTAATTTTTTATATTTTTCAAAAAAGATAGAATTATGGGTGAATGGTGAAAAATACAGATATGAAAATACTACAAATTTTATGACATTGTAATAAAACAATAATGATTTGAATGTTTGTGAAACCTTTTTTCTATATGAAATAAATATTTTCAAAATGAAATAAATAATTTGAGAAAATACAATTTTTAACTTATAAAACTCATGTTTAATATTTTGGAAACATAATTAATATTTTCTTCTAATAAATATGATGCTTAGTCTATTTCTTTTAAGTAAGTATCCACAAGGTGGAATTAAGTTTTGGATATTTTTGAAAGTTGTACAATTAATTTTTGGTTAATAATAAACCAATCAATTTTATATAAATCAATATCATTAAAAAAATTAATAAAAAAATTTAATTAAAAAAATAAAAAAAAATCCAAAAAATATTTTTACGTAGTTTCTGTGCTAATATTAAAATGAAATTTTATCACCCCTAGAGATTTTATTTAAAAATTTATATTCTATATTTAAAATAATTAGGTCCCAATTAATCCATAAGTACCATTTTATTTTTTATTCATTTATAGTAAATCACTTTAGTAAAAAATTAATTACAGTGGTAAAAAATTAATTACCGTGGTAAAAACAAAAAATGATAAAAGTGAATAATCTAAGAGTATAATATTTCAAAACTTGTTAAAAACATCTGTGAAAACATATAGTTAATGATTGATCAAACTTACCCCTTCCCACATTTCATTATTTTTCATTATTGGATTCTTTTGACCTTTTAATAGTTACTTTTACCTTTATATATTATAAAAAATCCAATCCACTCACTTATAAAATATTCTATTAACAACCCATTTCTCTTCACACCCCAATCCTTAAAGATTCAATAATACTCTACTGAAATAACTCCTCAACACTCCTAAAATTCTCCTAAATTTTTATATCTTCTCAAAAATAAAAATTATAAAATCCTTAATCTAATATTTAAAGTATATTTTCCAAGATTAAAGATGTTATTCTATGTTTGGTATAAGCGAGAATAAAGGTAAAGGTGTTTTGTTTCAAATTTATTTCATTCAGAAATGTTTTAATTTATATACATAATTTCATTTAAATGGTGTTTATACTACCTATTGGATTTAAAATTTCTTGAATTATCATTTATTCATGGTATTTGAAGTTAAATTTCATGTTCTCTCTTTCAAAGGGTTTCTATTAAAATGTTTTTAATGCATAAGGGTTTTTTTATTGAGTCAAAATATTTTCTTAAGTCATAATATTAAAACATTGACTCTTGTTTTACAAGATGGTTATATTATATTCAATGGTGATATTATAACACCTTTCATCCTTATTTTATTGGAAATTATGTTGATGAATTTTGTTCATCATAAAATTTGATGATGTTATGAATAATTTATGTTCTATCCAAATGATCTCTTTTACATAAATATACAGATTCATTATTCCTACTAATTTCTACCTAATTATTTTTTAATTAAAATATTTTTTATTTCTTGCAATCATAAAATGTTTTATTACAAATTTTCAGATGAATATTTATCACTCTCATTACGTACTGGGTTTAAATAATTATTTTTTCCAAAACATTAAAAACAATTTTCCATTTGAGATTTTATTTTTATCATCTACTCCACGTTTTCTATAGAAAAACATTATATCTTTTTCAAGGCTCCATTATTTTAATTTATTTCAATGTGGTGTTTAAAAAAAATATGTTGTCTCCTTCAAAATAATTTATATAAGTGAGTCATAATTTTGTATCATTTTGAAAATGTAAATCAATGTTTTCTAAAATATCTTTTCATGGTTTTTCTTTCATTTTCCACTTTTAATGATCAAACTCTTATAGAGTAAATTTGTATGAATCACCCTATAAATCCCTATTTTAAATAAATCTTTTTGGTGATTGAATGTTTATATTAATTAATCTAATCTCTAAAGTGTGTTTATGTGATACCATTTGGAACTTATATACAACCCATTTTCATTCCATTTGATCTCATGATATGATGAGAGATTTATATCTTATTAAAGGAACGTGTATGGATGATAATAGGTGGGGTTATATATCACCCTTTAATGTAGTGGTTATAGTTCTATATATCAAAATATACTTATAGACCATAGGTTTTCTAAACCTATGTCACCTATAGAGTATAATATTGTGAAACCTGATTAACATATAGACTATAGGATGGTGAAACACAAGTCACTTATAGACCATAGGTTTTCGAAACCAAATTCACTTATGGACTATAGGTTTTCAAAACCTAATTCACTAATGATCCATAGTTTGGTGATGCCTAAGACACTATGTAATGATTCCTTATGCATATAGTTTTCCTATCATACTATATTTCAATGGAATTCCATATATTTATTCTAATGATTATACTCAATCAATAATTTGTATTGCCTCATGTTTTCATACTTTTATTCCCAACCATATGTTTCATCACATGAGATTACATGTCTTTTTATTATGGATTAAGGAAAACTATTAATGTTCCATATTATTTTTAATAATATATTTCACCCATTCTCATGTTTTATCATATGATTTTGATATATACTTTTACCACATATTGATGAATTTTTCACCAATTAAGTGTTTTAGGTCACCCATTTTATAGGTTTTCATTCCCTAGGTTGTGAAGATGAGAATAACTTATGGGATGTCTAGAAGGGTTAAATTATGGGGAAATGCTCGCAAGTATTGTTAAATAAGTTTCTTATCTAGCTATTTCACAAAGACACTGAAACATCTATTATAACAACCCATACATTACATACATTGTTAGTACTTCAAAATTGAAGCACACTTATTACAACATATAACAAAACCAGGAAAGGACCGTATAGGTATAGAGTCTTTAGAAACTGGGAAATATAAACAATTTGTTCATAAAGCATCTACTTTTCCTCCTATTTATTTCATCATATCTAGAGTCCCTTTTTGGCATATCCTACTTAATAATATTCTTCCTGACCTGGGGAAATAAAACATAAAAAAGGTGAGCTCAAATGCTCAGTAAGGGTAAACAAAAGAAATATCAATCACATCATATACATGAGAACATATCTTTTGGAAATCTTAACCTGCAAAAGAGATCATAATTTCATAACATGGGATAAAACAGAGTAGTGAAATGTAATCTCAATAATCATAACTTAAAACATGAGACTTTGTGTCATACACACATAATCATAGAGAATCATTTCTTATTAGTCAAGACTCATTTCCAAGACTATCTTAGTGGACAAAGTCCATTTCTGAACCGAGTTCACTCCTCATTTCAGTCCTGTTTCACTGAACCGGTTTAACCTGCCGTTCTAGCCATGTCTGTCTCATGAGATATAAAATCTTTACCCAATGCATTGGAGGGAGATATAGGTCTCACCCATCTCATAATGATACCATTCTTATGTGTGCCACAAAATCATAAACCATACATCATAGCATAACCCATGTAATGAAAATGGGAATCTTAAACATCATGACATCATAAAAAAATACATATAAGATAAAGGAATTCATAAAAATATTTCCATCACAACATAATCAAATAAATGTAGTAATAGGGATAGAAACAGAACCCTATATTATCTTAGATGGAAAATAATTTTGATAAAACACTTGAACTCCATTCTTGAGGAAAATATCCTTTCTACTTAAAAAACATTTTTCCTTTCTTAATATGTCATACAATTTTAAACTAAAAGAAGTTGATTAAAAATAAACTTGAAAACTTGTAAAGGAAAATTCTTGGAAATAATTTTTTCAAAATCCATTCATTTCGTCTAAGTTAAAAAAACATTCTTCTCGTACTTTTGTTGGAAAAGTCAAAAAGTACCTCGTACGAAAAATGACAAAAGATTCCTTTCATATCTTTTACTAAAAACTCACCGAAGGGTAAAATGGGATTTAAAAAATTGTAGCTGGATGGAAATAATATTACATATTTATGAAACATGGATGTGGATGATAAAATACACCCTAGTAAATTCCAATGTATAAACAATCTCGGATAAAAATGAGATTGTGATATTTTCCCTTACCTTAGGTCCGATTTGCTTTGTAAGTGTCCGAACCACCTGTATAATGATTTAAATAATGTTATTGACTTATTAAAGAATCATAATTATTGTTATGATATCATATATGGTCATATTCTTAGCTTCTTGTTAGTAATATTTCATTACTACTTGTTATTCTGGTGTTTATTACTTTTTGTTCTTATGCGTGTTTTGTCGAATAAATTCTTATTCTTATCTTTAGGTTATAGATACATTATTTCCAGAATGGTATTAGTGTAATATATATCATATTCATTCATTAAATTCATTTATATAATCATTATGCAATGAAGATCATGTAGAACGAGTCGCATCACATCGTGGAGACGGTATTCCGTACGTACGCACGAGCGAAGATATCATTCACATGATCGTGGAATTGTATTGGAGTGTATGTATACTATTTCAGAATCAAAATAACTTTATAATAATCATATATAGTTATTATTTACACCATTATACCCATCCAAGTAAGGTGGTGGGGGAAAAATAGATTACACCACGGCGTGGAGACGGTATTCCGTACGTACGCACGCGCGGTGATTTCTTTTTCCGTAGAATGGATAGATGGTGAAATAGGTTTGTTTCAAACTTATAATAAAATTTCAGTATATGAGTGATACTGATGTTATTACTTCATAAGGAAACAACTAAAGAAGAATAAGTGGAAGAAGAAATAAAGATGAAAGAATCGGTAACGAACATTACCTCTTCTTTAAAGTGCTTCTTTGAGAGCTCTTTTTAGGGAACTAAAATTGGTCTTTAAAGAATACCAGGACCTCTAGGATGTTTCTTGGGAAGTGTATAGGATAAATTGTCAGGGGTTTGCCGAGATGGAAGGCTCAAAGTGGTGTGAGGAAGAGGGGGAGGAGGTTCCCTTTTATAAGGGGGGAGAGGGGCACCTTTGGAATAACTAAAAATATTATTTTATTATAAAGCCTAATTCGGTTTTAAATAGCTCCAAATTGATTTATTTCTAATATAAGGTGGGGATGGGTCGAAATCCTCTCATAAAATAGAATTTAGACAAGTTTAGGTCATTATACTAACCTTATCTTTTAGTTTTAACTCTTAGTTAATTAGATTGACATTTACCATGTCACTTAGTATTTTTATATTATATAGTTAATAAACTTAACATATATATCCAAGAGACCCCCAAGTGGTCCATTAATGATACACCTATCTTGATATAAGTATCTTGGCCGAACCTTAAATTTTTAGGAATACAATAACAATCAATAATATAATATTTGTTTTAAAAACTATTTTATGTCAATTTTGACACAATTCAATAGTTGATTTTTGTGAAACTCATAACAGAATGATTACTTTGACCAAAGTTAAATAAATCAATCCTAAAATGTCATATTAACCTAGAAAATTATAGTAATTCATAAAAAGTCTCAAATTATATTTATTTGGGTATTTATAATATCAATTATTCTAATTTTTCACTATTATGGTAATTACTGCATCATCATTGTGTCATAAATAAATTAAACTATTTAATGTCTAAAAATTATAAATAAAATAGAATTATGTAGTAAATATTATTATCTTTCTAATGAATATTTAAAATATAATTTATCTTATGTATAAACCTATATTAAAAATGTTTTAGTAAATAAACTTTGATTTTAACTCTTTTAACTCTTCTTTGAATTAAATAATAATAAATGTCCTAATCTAATCCAAGTGGACCAAAATGATAATATTTAATTCCTAAGGTTGTTTTTGGTCGAATTACACTTATCCAATAGAATTAGTACATGTGTTAGGGTAATAATAATATCATTTTTACCCTTAATCACCATATTTACTTTTAATCGTGGTAAAAAAAGTAAAAAGTTATTATTCACCAAAAATTATTTTCATCTCATTGAACCACATTTTACTTACTGACATCTACCGTGTCTCTAGGATTTTTGAAATTCCACTCACACAAGTGGTAAAATTAAGTTTTATGAAAAATTCAGTTTTTAACTACCACTTAGTGGTTTCACTATTCATCAAAAATTGAAGGTTTTCAGAAAAATACCAAAATTTCACCCTAGGCTAATTTCGATATTATGAATCCAAAAATGAAGTCCATTTTGAAAAATAAAATTTATAAAATTTCAAAAAGTGGTTATTACTATTCATAACTACTAGTTTTAATAATATTTTAATAGCATATCGTTGTTTAGTGAAACTCGGTATTGCGTACGACGCAAGCTATCGAGGAAGGTCGTGATTGCGTGTAAAGCAAGCCAAGCAAGTGATGTGTGTAGTGAAAGATTCCTTTGATGGTTTATATAACATAAAAACAAAATATTTCTCATAAAAGTCTCGGGTGTTACATTCTACCCCCCTTAAAATGAATTTCGCCCTCGAAATTCGTCACTTTGTAACAAACAGATGAGGATACCTCTCCCTCATCATATCCTCAAGCTCCAATGTAGCTTCTTCTAATTGGTGGTTCCTCCATAAAACTTTCACCAAGAGAGTGGTCTTGTTTCGTAGGACTTTTTCGCTACGATCCAGAATCTCTATCGGCTGTTCTTCATAAGAAAGATCTTTCTCCAGCGGTACAACTTCTGAGATGAGTACATGTGAAGGATCAGGTATGTACTTTCTCAGGAGAGATACATGGAACACATCATGAACTTGGGAGAGATTCGGTGGAACCGCCAATCGGTAAGCTACCTTCCCAACACGATCCAGTATTTTGAAAGGACCGATATATCTAGGGCCCAACTTCCCCTTCTTTCCAAATCTCATGACCCTCTTCCAGGGAGATATTCGTAAGAACACCTTATCACCCACTTCAAACTCTAGGTCTTTTCTTCGGTTGTCGGCATAACTTTTCTGTCGACTCTGAGCTGCTCTTATGTGTTGTTGAATAGATCGGACCTTTTCTTTCATCTCATCAACAAGATCAGGTCCTAATAGCTTTCTTTCCCCAACTTCATCCCAGCAAGTTGGAGTCCTGCATTTCTTTCCATAGAGGGCTTCATAAGGAGCCATCTGAATACTGGAGTGAAAGCTATTATTATAAGAAAATTTCACCAAAGGTAGGTGTTGATCCCAACCACCTTTGAAATCCATAGAGCAAGCTCTCAACATATCTTCTAGAGTTTGAATTGTTCTCTCAGACTGACCATCTGTCTGAGGATGATAAGCAGTGCTGAAACTCAACTCTGTATCCAGAGTATGCTGTAGACTTCTCCAGAACTTTGAGGTAAACCTCGGATCCCGATCAGATATAATAGAAAGTGGTACTCCATGCAATCTTACCACTTCCTTTACATATATCCTGGCAAGCTAATCTAGAGAGAAATCCTCTCTAATAGCAATGAAGTGTGCAGACTTTGTAAGACGATCAACTATGACCCAGATAGCATTATTGCCTTTGGATGTTTTAGGAAGTCCTGTGACAAAGTCCATAGTGATGTTTTCCCATTTACATTTGGGTATGGGTAATGGTTGTAACATCCCCTTAGACTTCGGTCTCTTAGCTTTAACTTGCTGACAAACCAAACATCGAGAGACATATTCAGCAACATCTCCTTTCATGCCATCCCACCAAAAGTACTCTTTCAGGTCCCTATACATCTTCGTACTTCCCGGATGAATAGATAATGAAGAACTATGAGCCTCATCCAGCAGCTCCTTCTTTAATTCGGGGATGGGAGGAACACAAACCTGATTCCTGAATTTTATTATCCCATCACAATCAAGGTTGAATTCAGGAACATTTCTCACCTTCTTTTGTAACTCTACATCTTCTTTCTATGCCTCTTTAATCTTCACATGTTTAGATGGTTGAACATTCATTTGAGAAAGATACGATTTTTCCCCTTTCATTATAATTCCAAGATCCATCCTTTGTAAATCCATAAATATTGGATCTTTTGTGATCCTCATCATGGATAAGCTAGCATGGTCTTGTCGACTTAATGCATCTTCCACCTTGTTTGCATTCCCAGGGTGGTAATGAATTGAGCAGTTGTAATCCTTAATCAGCTCCAACCATCTTCTTTGGCACATATTCAGCTCCTTTTGTGTGAAAATATACTTTAAACTTTTATGGTCAGTATAAATATCACACCTTTCACCATAAAGGTAATGCCTCCAAATCTTTAATGCAAAGATTACCGCAGCTAACTCCAAATCATGAGTTGGGTAATTTTGCTCATGGATTTTCAACTGTCATGAGGCACAAGCTATTACCATATCATTTTGCATAATAAAACACCCCAATCCCTTCTTGGATGCATCACTGTAGATCACAAACATTTCTCCACTACAAGGCAGTGTGAGCATAGGTGCACTGGATAACCTTCTTTTCAACTCCTTGAAATTCTCTTCACATTCCTCCGTCCAGACAAACTTAACTCTTTTCCGAGTCAACCTGGTGACTGGATTAGATAATCGTGAAACATATTTCACAAAACATCGATAATATCCAGCCAAACCAAGAAAACTTCGGATCTCAGTTACTGTTGTTGGTCTCGACCATCTTTCGATAACCTCTGTTTTTGCTGGATCCACAGATATCCCCTCTTTTGAGATTATGTGACCCAAAAATGCAACTTTTTGAAGCCAAAATTCACACTTGGTAAATTTGGCATAAAGCTTCTCCTTTCTCAGAGTCTTCAATATAATTTTCAAGTGATCTTCATGTTCTTCCTTGCTCTTTGAATAAACAAGAATATCATCTATAAAGACTACCACAAATTGATCAAGATAGTCTCTAAAGACTCTATTCATCAGATCCATGAAGATAGCAGGGGCATTAGTAAGACCAAATGGAATTACTATAAATTCATAGTGTCCATACCTTGTACGGAAAGCCGTCTTTGGTATATCCTCCCTTTTGACCCTTAATTGATGATACCCTGAATGAAGATCAATCTTGGAAAAGTATTGAGCTCCGCGTAGTTGGTCAAATAAGTCATCAATGCATGGGAGAGGATATTTGTTCATGATAGTGATCTTGTTAAGTTCTCGATAATCAATGCAGAGTCTCATTGATCCATCTTTCTTCTTAACAAATAGAACAGGTGCTCCCCAAGGTGACTCACTAGGGCGTATGAATCCCTTATCAAGATTCTCTTGGAGTTTCTTCTTCAATTCATGCAACTCAATTGGGGCCATTCTATAAGGTGTCTTTGAAATAGGCAAATCACCCAGTACGAGTTCTATTGAAAACTCAACTTCAAGATTTGGTGGAAGACCCGACAATTCCTCTAGAAAGACATCATCAAACTCCAGAACAATGGGCATATTATTAATCGTGATTTTCTCACTAACCATTTGAGATAAATAACCCTCATTTAGTGGAATCAAGACCCATAAGATGGAAGAAATTTCCATTGGAAGGTTATGTTCATCCTTGCATCGATAGACGATCATAGATTGATTTGGAATATGAAATGTGACTTCCCTTCTTTGGAAATTGATATGAGCTCTATATAAATAAAGCCAATCCATGCCAAGAATCACATAAAATTCCACTATAGGAAGGATCACAAGATTTACAGGAAGCACTTTCCCACAATCTTCAATCGTGGAAGAATTATAAACTTTTGATGCGATTGTTGTGCCATTAGGTTTGTCACAGCTAACTCAACATATAATTGTTGAGGTAATATGGTGATACCCTTAGAAAAATATTCAGAAATAAAAGATTGGGTGGATCCAGAATCAAATAAAACATTTACTACTTTAGAGTGGATGGTAAGTGTACCTTTCACCACATCGTTATCGTACTCCACATCGCTGATAGAAATTGCATGTGACTTTCCTTTGACTTTAGCCTTAAGAGTTTGTTGACGTCGACCATCATCATCAACCCTTGGATTTGGGAATTGATTGGAATAATGCCCCATCTCCTTGCACTTGAAACGTTGAATTGTAGTAGGTTCATTCTGTGTGTCCCTTCCTTTGTTTGCATCATTAGACATCTTCTTCCCATCATTGCGGCATTCAAATGCCCGATGACCTTCCTTTCCACATTTGAAACATTTACTTATCCCTTTAAGACAACTCCCTCCATGTTTCTTTCCACACTTTGAGCATAAGGGAAAGCTCATCTTATTTTCACTGTTTTCTTTAGATTTTCCTTTGAATTCCATTTTCCTCTTCTTATCAAACCCATATGACTGATGGGTTACTCCAATCTCCATATCAACTTTGAGAGCACATCGAATGATTTCCTCATAACTATTGAAGTCCCTTATGGCTAAGGCCCTTCAAAGGCTTGGTTTTAAGCCACTAAAGAATCGATCGATCTTACTCTCAGGTTGGATAATAATCCCAGAAGCATACCTTGCAAGTGTTGTAAAATTTGCTTTGTAGGTACCAACGGATTCATCATCCTTTTGCTTTAGTTCAAGAAACTCCTTCTCCATCTTTGTTCGGAGAATACGAGGGAAATACTTATTGAAAAATAAGTTATTGAACTCGTCCCATTCCAAGGACTCAATTTCATCTCTTTGCCTCGTATTCTTGACAAGATTCCACCATTGATCAGCATCACCTTCCAAACGATACACTGCTAAGATGACTTTATCATGTTCAGAACATTGAAGAACTGAAAATATCTTTTCAGTGGTACTGATCCATTGTTCAGCCACTAATGGATCAGAAGACCCGCTGAATGAAGGTGGACGCTGCCTCATGAAGGATTCAACAGAATTTTTCTCCCGCCTTTTCTCATTTGGAAGTCCTTCATGATTCATAGCTTGAGAAATTTTTGTGAGCATGGCTACAAGATTTTGAATTCCAGCTCCAATAACGTTTGGTTTCTTAGGGGGACAATCATTGCATTGCCTGTCGCATTCCTCATTAACACGGTTTCTTAGAGTTCCAGCCATTGACTAAAACCAAGAATAATAGTGTGAGCAACACTAATTAAAATAGGAAAACCACATAATCAAGAATAAAATTTCACACTTAAGGTCTTATCCTAGGTTATTCATGGCCATTTCTAAAACACTAAGATTGTTTTCTATGATTAGACTTATCCTTAGGGTTCTTACTAAGGATTTCACATCCTAGTTTCCAATGTTTGACTATACCTTTCCTCTGATACCAACTATAATGAACCATACTTTACATACATTGTTAGTACTTCAAAATTGAAGCACACTTATTACAACATATAACAAAACCAGGAAAGGACCGTATAGGTATAGAGTCTTTAGAAACTGGGAAATATAAACAACTGTTTCATAAAGAATCTACTTTGCCTCCCATTTATTTCATCATATCTAGAGTCCCTTTTTGGCATATCCTACTTAATAATCTTCTTCCTGACCTGGGGAAAAAAACATAAAAAAGGTGAGCTCAAATGCTCAGTAAGGGTAAACAAAAGAAATATCAATCACATCATATACATAAGAACATAACTTTTGGAAATCTTAACCTGCAAAAGAGATCATAATTTCATAACATGGGATAAAACATAGTAGTGAAATGTAATCCCAATAATCATAACTTAAAACATGAAACTTTGTGGCATACACACATAATCATAGAGAATCATTTCTTATTAGTCAAGACTCATTGCCAAGACTATCTTAGTGGACAAAGTCCATTTCTGAACCAAGTTCACTCCTCGTTTCAGTCCTGTTTCACTGAACCGGTTTAACCTGCCGTTCCAGCCATGTCTATCTCATGAGATATAAAATATTTACCCAATGCATTGGAGGGAGATATATGTCCCACCCATCTCATAATGATACCATTCTTATGTGTGCCACAAAATCATAAACCATACATCATATCATAACCCATTTAATAAAAATGGGAATCTTAAACATCATGACATCATAAAACAATTAATATAAGATAAAGGAATTAATAAAAATATTTCCATCACAACATAATCAAATCAATGTAATAATAGAGATATAAACAGAACCCTATATTATCTTAGATGGAAAATAATTTTGATAAAACACTTGAACTCCATTCTTGAGGAAAATATCCTTTCTACTTAAAAAACATTTTTCCTTTCTTAACATGTCATACAATTTTAAACTAAAAGAATTTGATTAAAAATAAACTTGAAAACTTGTAAAGGAAGATTCTTGGAAATAATGTTTTCAAAATCCATTCATGTCGTATAAGTTAAAAAAACATTTTTCTCGTACTTTTTTCGGAAAAGTCAAAAAGTACCTCGTACAAAAAACAACAAAAGATTCCTTTCATATCTTTTACTAAAAACTCACCGAAGGGTAAAATGGGATTTAAAAAATTGTAGGTGGATGGAAATAATATTACATATTTAGGAAACATGGATTTGGATGATAAAATACACCCCAGTAAATTCCAAAGTATAAACAATCTCGGATAAAAATGAGATTGTGATATTTTCCCATACCTTAGGTCTGATTTGCTTTGTAAGTATCCGAACCTCCTCTATAATGATTTAAATAATGTTATTGACTTATTCCAGAATCATACTTATTGTTATGATATCATATATGGTCATATTCTTAGCTTCTTATTAGTAATATTTCATTACTACTTGTTATTCGGGTGTTTATTACTTTTTGTTCTTATGTGTGTGTTTTCGAATAAATTCTTATTCTTCTCTTTAGGTTATAGATACCTCATTTATAGAGTGGTATTAGTGTAATATATATCATATTAATTCATTCAATTCATTTATATAATCATTATGCAATGAAGATCATGTAGAACGAGTCGCATCACATCGTGGAGACGGTATTCCGTACGTACGCACGAGCGAAGATATCGTTCCCATGATCGTGGAATTGTATTGGAGTGTATGTATACTATTTCAGAATCAAAATCACTTTAAAATAATCATATATAGTTATTATTTACACTATTATACCCATCCAAGTAAGGTGGTGGGGGAAAAATAGATTACACCACGGTGTGGAGACGGTATTCCGTACGTAAGCACGCGCGGTGATTTCTTTTTCTGTAGGATGGATAGATGGTGAAATAGGTTTGTTTCATAATTATAATAACATATCAGTATATGAGTGATACTGATGTTATTACTTCATAATGAAACAACTAAAGAAGAATAATTGGAAGAAGAAATAAAGATGAAAGAATCGGTAACGGACATTACCTCTTCTTTGAAGTGCTTCATTGATACCTCCTTTTAAGGCACTAAAATTGGTCTTTGAAGAAGACCAGGAACTCTAGGATGTTTCTAGGGAAGTATAAAGAAGAAATTGGCAGGGTTTTACCGAGCTTGAAGGCTCAAATTGGTGTGAGGAAGAGGGGGAGGAGGTGCCCTTTTATAAGGGGGGAGAGGTGCACCTTTGGAATAACTAAAAATATTATTTTATTATAAAGACAAATTCGGTTTTAAATAGATCCAAATTGATTTATTTCTAAGATAAGGTGGGGATGGGTCGAAATCATCTCATCCAATAGAATTTAGACAAGTTTAGGTCATTATACTAACCTTATCTTTTAGTTTTAACTCTTAGTTAATTAGATTGACATTTACCATGTCACTTAGTATTTTTATATTATATAGTTAATAAACTTACCATATACATCCAAGAGACCCCCAAGTGGTCCATTAATGATACACCTATCTTGATATAAGTATCTTGGCCGAACCTTAGATTTTTAGGAATAAAATAGCAATCAATAATATAATATTTTTTTTAAAAACTATTTTATGTCAATTTTGACACTATTCAATAGTTGATTTTTGTGAAACTCATAACAGAATTATTACTTTGACCAAATTTAATTAGATCCATACTAACATGTCATATTAACCTATAAAATTGGTGTAATTCATAAAAAGTCTCAAATTATAATTATTTGGGTATTTATAATATCAATTATTCTAATTTTTCACTATTATGGTAATTACTGTATCATCATTGTGTCATAAATAAATTAAATTATTTAATGTCTAAAAATTATAAATAAAATATAATTATGTAGGAAATATTATTATCTTTCTAATGAATATTTAAAATCGAATTTATCTTATTTATAACCCTATATTAAAAAAATTTAGTAAATAAACTTTGATTTTAACTCTTTTAACTCTTCTTTGAATTAAATAATAATAAATGTCCTAATCTAATCCAAGTGGGCCTAAATGATAATATTTTATTCCTAAGGTTGTTTTTGGTTGAATTACACTTATCCAATAGATTTAGGACATGTGTTAGGGTAATAATAATATCATTTTTACCCTTAATCACCCTATTTACTTTTAACCGTGGTAAAAATAAGTAAAAAGTTACTATTCACCAAAAATTATTTTCATCTCATTGAACCACATTTTACTTACTGACATCAACCGTGTCTCTCGGATTTTTGAAATTCCACTCACAGAAGCTGTAAAATTAAGTTTTACGAAAAAATCAGTTTTTAACTACTACTTAGTGGTTTCACTATTCATCAAAAATTTAAGGTTTTCAGAAAAATACCAAAATTTCACCCTAGGCTAATTTCGATATTCTGAATCCAAAAATGAAGTCCATTTTGAAAAATAAAATTTATAAAATTTCAAAAAGTGGTTATTACTATTCATAATGGCTAGTTTTAATAATATTTTAATAGCATATCGTTGTTTAGTGAAACTCGGTATTGCGTACGACGCAAGCTATCGAGGAAGGTCGTGATTGCGTGTAAAGAAAGCCAAGAAAGTGATGTGTGTAGTGAAAGATTCCTTTGATGATTTATATAACATAAAAACAAAATATTTCTCATAAAAGTCTTGGGTGTTACATTCTACCCCCCTTAAAATGAATTTCGCCCTCGAAATTCGTCACTTTGTAACAAACAGATGAGGATACCTCTCCCTCATCATATCCTCAAGCTCCCATGTAGCTTCTTCTAATTGGTGGTTCCTCCATAAAACTTTCACCAAGCGAGTGGTCTTGTTTCGTAGGAATTTTTCGCTACAATCCAGAATCTCTATCGGCTGTTCTTCATAAGAAAGATCTTGCTCCAGCGGTACAACTTCTGAGCTGAGTACATGTGAAGGATCAGGTATGTACTTTCTTAGGAGAGATACATGGAACACATCGTGAACTTGGGAGAGATTTGGTGGAAGCGCCAATCAGTAAGCTACCTTCCCAACACGATCCAGTATTTCGAAAGGACCGATATATCTAGGGCTCAACTTACCCTTCTTTCCAAATCTCATGACCCTCTTACAGGGAGATATTCGTAAGAACACCTTATCACCCACTTCAAACTCTAGGTCTTTTCTTCAATTGTCGGCATAACTTTTCTGTCGACTCTGAGCTGCTCTTATGTGTTGTTGAATAGATCGAACCTTTTCTGCCATCTCATCAACAAGATCAGGTCCTAATAGATTTCTTTCCCCAACTTCATCCCAGCAAGTTGGAGTCATGCATTTCTTTCCATATAGGGCTTCATAAGGATCCATCTGAATACTGGAGTGAAAGCTATTATTATAAGAAAATTCCACCAAAGGTAGGTGTTGATCCCAACCACCTTTGAAATCTATAGAGAAATCTCTCAACATAACTTCTAGAGTTTGAATTGTTCTCTCAGACTGACCGTCTGTCTGAGGATGATAAGCAGTGCTGAAACTCAACTCTGTATCCAGAGTATGCTGAAGACTTTGCCAGAACTTTGAGGTAAACCTCGAATCCCGATCAGATATAATAGAAAGTGGTACTCCATGCAATCTTACCACTTCCTTTACATATATCCTAGCAAGTTGATCCAGAGATAAATCCACTATAATAGCAATGAAGAGTGCAGACTTTGTAAGACGATCAACTATGACCCAGATAGCATTATTGCCTTTGGATGTTTTAGGAAGTCCTGTGACAAATTCCATAGTGATGTTTTCCCATTTCCATTCGGGTTTGGGTAATGGTTGTAACATCCACTTAGACTTCTGTCTCTCAGCTTTAACTTTCTGACAAACCAAACATCGAAAGACATATTCAGCAACATCTCTTTTCATGCCATCCCACCAGAAGTACTCTTTCAGGTCCCTATACATCTTCGTGCTTCCCAGATGAATAGAGAACGAAGAATTATGAGCCTCATCCAGCAGCTACTTTTTTAATTTGGGGATGGGAGGAACACAAACCCGATTCCTGAATTTTATTATCCCATCACAATCAAGGTTGAATTCAGGAACATTTCTCACCTTCTTTTGTAACTCTACATCTTCTTTTTGTGCCTCTTTAATCTTCACATGTATAGATGGTTGAACATTCATTTGAGAAAGATACGATTTTTCCCCTTTCAATATAATTCCAAGATCCATCCTTTGTAAATCCATAAATATTGGATCTTTTGTGATCCTCATCATGGATAAGCTAGCATGGTATTTTCGACTTAATGCATCTTCCACCTTGTTTGTTTTCCCAGGGTGGTAATGAATTGAGCAGTCGTAATCCTTAATCAGCTCCAACCATCTTCTTTGGCGCATATTCAGCTCCTTTTGTGTGAAAATATACATTAAATTTTTATGATCAGTATAAATATCACACCTTTCACCATAAAGGTAATTCCTCCAAATATTTAATGCAAAGATTACCGCAGCTAACTCCAAATCATGAGTTGGTTAACTTTGCTCATGGATTTTCAACTGTCATGAGGCATAAGTTATCACCATATCATTTTGCATAAGAACACACCCTAATCCCTTCTTGGATGCATCACTATAGATCACAAACCTTTCTCCACTAAAAGGCAGTGTGAGCACAGGTGCACGGGATAACCTTCTTTTCAACTCCTTGAAATTCTCTTCACATTCCTCCGTCCAGACAAACTTAACTCCTTTCCGAGTCAACCTGGTGAGTGGATTAGATAATCGTGAAAAATCTTTCACAAAACATCGATAATATCCAGCCAAACCAAGAAAACTTCGGATCTCAGTTACTGTTGTTGGTCTCGACCATCTTTCGATAACCTCTGTTTTTGCTGGATCCATAGATATCCCCTCTTTTGAGATTATATGACCCAAAAATGCAACTTTTTGAAGCCAAAATTCACACTTGGTAAATTTGGCATAAATCTTCTCCTTTCTCAGAGTCTTCAATATAATTCTCAAGTGATCTTCATGTTCTTCCTTGATCTTTGAATCAACAAGAATATCGTCTATAAAGACTACCACAAACTGATCAAGATAGTCTCTAAAGACTCTATTCATCAGATCCATGAAGATAACATGTGCATTAATAAGACCAGATGGAATTACTATAAATTCATAGTGTACATACCTTGTAAGGAAAGTCGTCTTTGGTATATCCTCCCTTTTGAGCCTTAATTGATAATACCCTGAATGAAGATCAATCTTGTAAAAGTATTGAGCTCCATGTAGTTGGTCAAATAAGTCATCAATGCACGGGAGAGGATATTTGTTCTTGATAGTGATCTTGTTAAGTTCTCAATAATCAATGCAGAGTCTCATTTATCCATCTTTCTTCTAAACAAATAGAACAGGTGCACCCCAAGGTGATGCACTAGGGCGTATGAATCCCTTATCAATATTCTCATGGAGTTGCTTCTTCAATTCCTGCAACTCAATTGGGGCCATTCTATAAGGTGTATTTGAAATAGGCAAAGCACCCAGTACGAGTTCTATTGAAAACTCAATTTCACGATTTGGTGGAAGACCCGGCAATTCCTCCGGAAAGACGTCATCAAACTCCCGTACAATGGGCATATTATTAATCATGAGTTTCTCACCAACCATTTGAGATAAATAACCCTCATTTATTGGAATCAAGACCCATAAGATGGAATAAATTTCCACTGGAAGGTTATGTTCATCCTTGCATCGATAGACAATCATAGATTGATCTGGAATATAAAATGTGACTTCCCTTCTTTGGCAATTGATATGAGCTCCATATAAATAAAGCCAATCCATGCCATGAATCACATCAAATTCCACTATAGGAAGGATCACAAGATTTGCAAGAAGCACTTTTCCACAAACTTCAATCGGGGAAGAATTATAAACTTTTGATGCGACTGTTGTGCCATTAGGTGTTGTCACAGCTAACACAACATATAATTGTTGAGGTAATACGGTGATACCCTTAGAAAAATCTTCAGAAATAAAAGAGTGGGTGGATACAGAATCAAATAAAACATTTCCTACTTTAGAGTGGATGGTAAGTGTACCTTTCACCACATCGTTATCGTACTCCACATCGCTGATAGAAATTGCATGTGACTTTCCTTTGTCTTTATCCTTAAGAGTTTGTTGACGTCGACCATCATCATCAACCCTTGGATTTGGGCATTGATTGGAATAATGCCCCATCTTCTTTCACTTGAAACATTGAAGTGTAGTAGGTTCATTCTATGTGTCCCTTCCTTTATTTGCATCATTAGACATCTTCTTCCCATCATTGCGGCATTCAAATGCCCGATGACCTTCCTTTCCAAATTTGAAACATTTACTTGTCCCTTTAAGATAACTCCCTCCATGTTTCTTTCCACACTTTGAGCATAAGGGAAAGCTCATCTTCTTTTCAGTGTGCTCTTTAGATTTTCCTTTGAATTCCATTTTCCTCTTCTTATCAAACCCATATGACTGATGGGTTACTCCAATCTCCATCTCAACTTTGAGAGCACATCGAATGATTTCCTCATAGCTATTGAAGTCCCCTATGTCTAATGCCCTTAGAAGACTTGGTTTTAAGCCACTAAAGAATCGATCGATCTTACTCTCAGGTTGGATAATAACCCCAGAAGCATACCTTGCAAGTCTTGTAAAATTTTCTTCGTAGGTACCGATGGATTCATCATCCTTTTGCTTTAGTTCAAGAAACTCCTTCTCTATCTTTGTTTGGAGAATACGAGGGAAATACTTATTGAAAAATAAGTTCTTGAACTCGTCCCATTCCAAGGACTCAACTTAATCTCTGTGCCTCGTATTCTTGACAAGATTCCACCATTGATCAGCATCACCTTCCAAACGATACACTACTAAGATGACTTTATCATGTTCAGAACATTGAAGAACTGAAAATATCTTTTCAGTGGTACTGATCCATTTTTCAGCCACTAATGGATCAGAAGACCCGCTGAATGAAGGTGGACGCTGCCTCTCGAAGGATTCGACAGAATGTTGCTCCCTCATTTGCTCATTTGGAAGTCCTGCATGATTCATAGCTTTAGAAAGTTGTGTGAGCATGGCTACAAGATTTTTCATTCCAGCTCCCATAACGTTTGGTTGCTCATGGGGACAATCATTTCATTGCCCGTCACATTCTGCATTAACACGGTTTCTTCGGGTTCCAGCCATTGACTAAAACCAAGAAAAATAGTGTGAGAAACACTAATTATAATAGGAAAACCACATAATCAAGAATAAAATTTCACACTTAAGGTCTTATCCTAGGTTATTCATGGACATTTATAAAACACTAAGATTGTGTTCTATGCATAGACTTATCCTTAGGGTTCTTACTAAGGATTTCACATACTAGTTTCCAAAGGTTGACTATACCTTTCCTCTGATACCAACTATAATGACCCATACTTTACAAAAATTGTTAGTACTTCAAAATTGAAGAACACTTATTACAACATATAACAAAACCAGGAAAGGACAGTATAGGTATAGAGTCTTTAGAAACTCGGAAATATAAACAACTGGTTCATAAAGCATCTACTTTGCCTCCCATTTATTCCATCATATCTAGAGTCCCTTTTTGGAATATCCTACTTAATAATCTTCTTCCTGACCTGGGGAAATAAAACATAAAAAAAGGTGAGCTCAAATGCTCAGTAAGGGTAAACAAAAGAAATATCAATCACATCATATACATAAGAACATAACTTTTGGAAATCTTAACCTGTAAAAGAGATCATAATTTCATAACATGGGATAAAACATAGTAGTGAAATGTAATCCCAATAATCATAACTTAAAACATGAAACTTTGTGGCATACACACATAATCATAGAGAATCATTTCTTATTAGTCAAGACTCATTTCCAAGACTATCTTAGGGGACAAATTCCATTTCTGAACCGAGTTCACTCCTCGTTTCAGTCATGTTTCACTGAACCGGTTTAACCTTCCGTTCCAGCCATGTCTATCTCATGAGATATAAAATCTTTACCCAATTAATTGGAGGGATATATAGGTCCCACCCATCTCATAATGATACCATTCTTATGTGTGCCACAAAATCATAAACCATACATCATAGCATAACCCATGTAATAAAAATGGGAATCTTAAACATCATGACATCATAAAACAATTCATATAAGATAAAGGAATTCATAAAAATATTTCCATCACAACATAATAAAATCAATGTAATAATAGGGATAGAAACATAACCCTATATTATCATAGATGGAAAATAATTTTGATAAAACACTTGAACTCCATTCTTAAGGAAAATATCCTTTCTACTTAAAAAACATGTTTCCTTTCTTAACATGTCATACAATTTTAAACTAAAAGAATTTGATTAAAAATAAACTTGAAAACTTTTAAAGGAATATTCTTGGAAATAATGTTTTCAAAATCCATTCATGTCGTATAAGTTAAAAAAACATTTTTCTCATACTTTTGTCGGAAAATTCAAAAAGTACCTCGTACGAAAAACGACAAAATATTCCTTTAATATCTTTTACTAAAAACTCACCGAAGGGTAAAATGGGATTTAAACAATTTTAGGTGGATGTAAATAATATTACATATTGAGGAAACATGGTTTTGGATGATAAAATACACCCCAGTAAATTCCAAAGTATAAACAATCTCGGATAAAAATGAGATTTTGATATTTTCCCTTACCTTAGGTCCGATTTGCTTTGTAAGTGTCTGAACCTCCTGTATAATGATTTAAATAATGTTATTGACTTATTAAAGAATCATAATTATTGTTATGATATCATATATGGTCATATTCTTAGCTTCTTATTAGTAATATTTCATTACTACTTGTTATACGGGTGTTTATTACTTTTTGTTCTTATGCGTGTTTTGTCGAATAGATTCTTATTCTTCTCTTTAGGTTATAGATACCTCATTTACAGAATGGTATTAGTGTAATATATATCATATTCATTCATTCAATTCATTTATATAATCATTATGCAATGAAGATCATGTAGAATGAGTCGCATCACATCGTGGAGACAGTATTCCGTACGTACGCACGAGCGAAGATATCGTTCCCATGATCGTGGAATTGTATTGGAGTGTATGTATACTATTTCAGAATAAAAATAACTTTAAAAAAAATCATATATAGTTATTATTTACACCATTATACCCATCCAAGTAAGGTGGTGGGGGAAAAATAGATTACACCACGGTGTGGAGACGGTATTCCGTACGTAAGCACGCGCAGTGATTTCTTTTTCCATAGGATGGATAGATGGTGAAATAGGGTTGTTTAATACTTATAATAACATATCAGTATATGAGTGATAATTATTTTATTACTTCATAATGAAACAACTAAATAAGAAGAAGTGGAAGAAGAAACAAAGATGAAAGAATCGGTAACGGACATTACCTCTTCTTTGAAGTGCTTCTTTGAGACCTCCTTTTAGGGCACTAAAATTGGTCTTTGAAGAATAAAAATACCTCTAGGATGTTTCTAGGGAAGTTTAGAGGAGAAATTTTCAGGTTTTGGCCGATCATTAAAGTTCAAAGTGGTGTGAGGAAGAGGGGGAGGAGGTGCCCTTTTATAAGGGGGGAGAGGGGCACCTTTGGAATAACTAAAAATATTATTTTATTATAAATCCAAATTCGGTTTTAAATAGATACAAATTGATTTATTTCTAAGCTAAGTTGGGGATGGGTCTAAATCCTCTCATCCAATAGAATTTAGACAAGATTAGGTCATTATACTAACCTTATCTTTTAGTTTTAACTCTTAGTTAATTAGATTGACATTTACCATGTCACTTAGTATTTTTATATTATATAGTTAATAAACTTACCATATACATCCAAGCGACCCCCAAGTGGTCCATTAATGAAACACCTATCTTGATATAAGTATCTTGGCCGAACCTTAGATTTTTAGGAATAAAATAGCAATCAATAATATAATATTTTTTTTAAAAACTATTTTATATCAATTATGACACTATTCAATAGTTGATTTTTGTGAAACTCATAACAGAATGATTACTTTGACAAAAGTTAATTAAATCAATACTAACATGTCATATTAACCTAGAAAATTAGTTTAATTCATAAAAAGTCTCAAATTATATTTATTTGGGTATTTATAATATCAATTATTCTAATTTTTCACTATTATGGTAATTATTGCATCATCATTGTGTCATAAATAAATTAAATTATTTAATGTCTAAAAATTATAAATAAAATATCATTATGTAGGAAATATTATTATCTTTCTAATTAATATTTACAATTTAATTTATCTTATGTATAACCCTATATTAAAAATGTTTTAGTAAATAAACTTTGATTTTAACTCTTTTAACTCTTCTTTGAATTAAATAATAATAAATGTCCTAATCTAATCCAAGTGGACCTAAATGATAATAGTTTATTCCTAAGGTTGTTTTTTGTCGAATTACACTTATCCAATAGAATTAGGACATGTGTTAGGGTAATAATAATATCATTTTTACCCTTAATCACCCTATTTACTTTTAACCGTGGTAAAAAAAAGTAAAACGTTACTATTCACCAAAAATTATTTTCATCTCATTGAACCACATTTTACTTACTGGCATCAAACGTGTCTCTTGGATTTTTGAAATTCCACTAACAGAAGCGGTAAAATTAAGTTTTATGAAAAATTCAGTTTTTAACTACCACTTAGTGGTTTCACTATTCATCAAAAATTGAAGGTTTTCAGAAAAATACCAAAATTTCACCCTAGGATAATTTCGATATTCCGAATCCAAAAATGAAGTCCATTTTGATAAATAAAATTTATAAAATTTCAAAAAGTCTTTATTACTATTCATAACGGCTAGTTTTAATAATATTTTAATAGCATATCGTTGTTTAGTGAAACTCAGTATTGCGTACAATGCAAGCTATCGAGGAAGGTCGCGATTGAGTGTAAAGAAAGCCAAGAAAGTGATGTGTGTAGTGAAAGATTCCTTTGATTATTTATATAACATAAAAACAAAATATTTCTCATAAAAGTCTCGGGTGTTACATCTATCCTTAGGACTGTGAAATTATTTGTGAGATGTAATTTTTGACTTATGTAAATTTTATAAAAAAATATATTTTAATCTGGGGTCATCTCACTTGGTAGTTATTGTTTTTTGTAATGTTTTTGTTTTAGCACATGACCTGGGACTGCGGGTCTAGGTCACCTCATGATTGTCCCTCAAAAAAATTATAGGTTTCTATTACTTCATCAAGTAGTATAATAGGAATGAACACATATCTTAAATAAACTTTACATGTGGGATGATTATTGAAAAAATGTGTGTACTTTTATTCATATTCTTTTTTTTCTCTTTATGTGGACACTAAATTAAAAACTCTTCTTCCTCTCTCCCTCTATTATAAAAATATCTAAAATAATTTTTTCAGATCCCTTTAAATTTTCCAACATATTATCATTACTTTTTCCTTTATTCATGCTCACAAAAATAAATTATATATTAAATAAATTTACTACCTTCAAATACTTCTAAACTTTTCCCACTTACCCTTTATTGTTTTAGAACTTTATAGGTTATCTTGATGTGACTATACACATTGTAGTGTGATAAATCAGTTCTTATAACTCCTTCTAAAACTTATTCTCTCATCAGAGTGAGATAATATTTTTAAACAAAATAACCCTTTTCTTATTCTCCAAATGTTTTTATAATAATGGAGTTAGTATTAGGCATTGTTACATGAAAGATCTATGAGAATAGGAATAGTGTAGTTTAAAACTATCATGGATTTGCATCATGTAATGACTCTATATCATGATCATTACTTTAATTTTTGTTAATATTAAATACCTTATATATCAACACTTATTTGAGGACTTTTCCTATTAGTCAACCATAAAGAAAAATCTAATGTATAAAAATAATTATATATAATAATATATAAAACCTTATATTTAGAAGACATTTCCATTTTTTAATATGTCTGGTATGAGTTTCCCATACATAAAATTCATATATTCAAAATGTTTTTACAATTTTTATTCCATCTACCTAGATTATGTGATGTCCCAGGCCCGGATGCCACTTAATAGGTTCCCCGAGCCCAATGGGCCACATAGCCTCAAGTGTATCTCCCCAAACATCAAAGGTTTCCGACTAGTAGTGAGTTCATAGGGTTTGTCCATGGTGAGACTATTCCCTCATTACTAGAGTGTATCATAGTGGATAAATATAAATATAGGTAAATAGCAGAATCAATATAACTAAATAGAAGCCACATCGGAAATAGGCAAGGATAACAATAAATGAAATAATTGGAATAATATACAATAATTGATGATTATATGTAATGTATCTAGTAAGCTGTAAAACATAGATACCAAGTGTAAAGTATACATTCAAAAACCAATATATCATAAGTAAAAACATTAAATGTCCCAAGAATCTTGAGCCTCAGCTCGATCATATGCTGCCAACTCCATCCTAGAATAGCAAGCAATCAAGTTTCTAAAGCATTATATTTCCCTTTATCAACACTTGTATATATGTAATCTTCCCTGAGTACTAAACAGTGCCTGGATAGGGTGTGAGATAAATCTCAGTGGTCCACCACAAATGGTGTCTATAACATATGGCTCATGTAATGGAAATGTAATAGTGTGAAATCATGCATATATAATGTAAATCCTTATAATGTAACTAAATACCCAAATACATGATTTATCCCTAAAATGGTATCTGAATATGTAACCAGTTCATTATTTTTTTATTACTAGTTTATAAATAAGTCACATGTTAGCAATAGTGAAGGTTCCAATATGTAACTAGGAAAACTGTAATGATATTTAATAGTGAAGTTCCAAGGTAATAGCTAAGAAAAAGTAGACATCAAGGGTCTCCAACTCAGTAATGACTATAGCCTGTCTAAAGGTAAGAGTGTAATAAAAGAATCATATTCCATGGAATTCCACAATACGATTCCTACCAAGTACAAGGAGTTCATCCAAGGTAAAATGGGGATAAACAATGACTGGGCCCAATGGGCTTTAACTATTGAACCTACTAGTCAATGTTATAACAAAGGAGTGTATCCAAGGAATCTTGTAGTGCTAAATTAAGGATCCTATAGTGTCATACCAAGCATCCAGAGTTAGAAAAATATCGGGCTCTAGGTGGGTCTCAACCTAAGAAAGCTATATCCTTGAATTCGGAATGGGGTCCCCAAGTGCTGAAGGCATTACCTTGGGAATCAAAGGTGAGCTCGAGTCAGGATACTTTTATTTTTTATAATGATTTAATATATAATTCATAAGGTTCAATCCATTGCTTTCCATTAGTGTGACAAGGCTAATTGATCATGAAACCATTTAATCATGTCAAAATTAATATATAAGTACTTTTGGCTCAAACATTATCTTTCATTAGTGTGATAAGTCTAGATAGCATAAAACCATTCATTTAATCCATTTAATTAATTTTCATAAATCAAGGTTCACTCTACTGCCTTCCATTAACATGGAAAGTGGTTCTATAGACATGTAACCTATTATTCAATTACATTTAAAAAGGTTGATTCATATACTTAGTATACTATCTAATTTCAATTTCACATTTAATTATCAAATCGAAACAATTATATTGGGTGGGATAAGTGGTGATAAAACATTGTACTTTATATTATGAAATTAACAATTTAAATCAATCCATTTAATATAGAAAATATTACCCTTAGAAAGGTCAATCCAAGTCATGCCCAAAAGGCATCTCAAATGTGTCAAAACACTAAAATTAAAATTAATGAAAAACATCCTACAAGGGATGGATGGATTTTTGGGTGTAACCACTAAACTATAATCACATATTTGGAAGTAGAATAACCATGTGGTTTTAATGATTATAAGCATGGAATATAAATTCAATAAATGGCACCTAATGAAATCATTGGGCCCCACACAAAATCTTAAAAATCAAAGAACTTGAGGGATGAGTTACAGACCATGCACCTTAGGCTTGTATGACTCTCCTCATCTAGTATTATCCACTAATTCAGATTAAAACATATTAGATCTAAGAAAAAGGTAAAAATGATAACACCTTAACAACTAGTTCAAGAGAAATAGAGATGAATAATGGCTAAAAAAGACTCCAGTACTTATTTTTGCACATCCAATGTGATGAATGGAAGATTGAAAGGATCCTGGATGAATGAGATCTCTTAATCCCTAGGTTAGGCCTTCAAAAATCTCCAAAATGATATAAATAGAGGTTAATTCCATTAGGGATTGGATTAGGTAAGAAGGAGGGGCTTAATTAGATCATTCCGGGTAAAAATGTAAAATTACCCAAAACTTAGCCTTTGCATGGTTTGTCCACACGGTTTTCTAAACCATGCGCAAACTATGCAAAGGTACCTATATAAAAGGGAATAGTACATGGTTAGTTCACATGGTCAGGGAAACTGTGCGATAAGGCTCTATCTGAAAAAACATTCTGCCCGCATAGTTTAGACTAATCATGTGTCCTCCCCACATGGTTTACTTTAACTATGCGATATGACTATTTGTTAAAACAAATATGGGTTATAGGCTTCAAAAAATCCTTGAAAACCCTTGATACCTTCTCTAACTCATTATTCATCCATATTAGGTCGATAATAAATAATTAGACCAAAAATTAAAGGATCTATACCTAAGTGAAAAACTAGGTTCTTATAGTCTCCCCCCCCCCCCTTAAAAGAAATCATCCCCAAGTTCACCTTACAAGGGAGGTGAAACACTTTCTAATAACAACTCTAAACACTGGGCATGCACATAGGCCTCCCGCTCCCAAGTCTCGTCCTACATACAGTCGTGATGCCATAGCACCCGTACTATAGGGACAGACCTACCTTGGAGAGCCTTCGTGCTCTGGTCAATGATGTGTACTAGATACCCCTAAATGGTAGCACTGTCATCTAAATCAACTTCTTAGAGATCAAAGGTATGAGATAGTTCAGTGTGATATTGGTGAAACTTTGAATCATATAAGACATCGTGAATGGCATGGTACCTTTGAGGTAGTAATAACTAATAGGATACCAGCTCAACTATCTCTAGAATCACAAATGACCCTGTGTAATGAGGTTACAACTTACTTTATTTATGTAACCATTTATACCCTATCTTAGGTGATACCCGAAATAAAACGAAATCCCTAACCTCAAACTCTATAGGTCATCGATGGAGATCGACGTAAGATTTTTGCCTAGAATAATCAGTATTCATACACTCTCTGATCATATGAACCTACACTAAAGTCTCCTGGATGATACGAGGACCTAGTACGGTGACCTCACCTACCTCTAGCCAGTATAGGGGAGAACAAAATGTCCTACCATATAATTCCTCAAAAGGATCCATCTGAATTTTCACCTAAAATCTATTAGTAAAGTAACACTTGATGAGAGGGGTATGCTTTTCATAAGAACCACAAAAATCAAGGACACTTGATCAGAGCATGTCCTATAGAACCCGTATCATCTGTTTTTATTTTCCCTTGGTCTAAGGGTGAAAGGTTGTTCTTAGAAGAACCTATGTACTCATATATTTCTACAAGCCCTATCATATCTATGATGGGAAATGAGAACCCCTATCTGAAATGATAGTATGAGGGACCTTGTGTAGTTGTATGACCTTGAGTACATACAGTATTCCCAACTCATCAACTGAGAAATTCACCCAAATAGGAATGAAGTGTGCTGATTTCATTACTCGGTCAATAACTACCCATTAAATGTTGCTTCCCCTTGACGACCTTTTTAATCTAACTAAGAAATCCATAGCAATATCTTCCCATTTACATTCTGATATTGGAAGTTTCTACAAAAGGCCTACAGGTCTCTGGTGTTCTGCCTTCACCTGTTGATAGGTGGAACACCAAGTGATAAAGCCTACTATCTAACATTTCATCCCAGAACACCAATACTAGCATCGCATATCTTGATACATTTTGGGTATTCCAAAATGAAATGCCCATAGAGAATCATGGGACTCTTTTATAAACTCCTCTCTTATATCTGTAGGAACTAGACATTCCCATGAAAATACAGCATGTTGTCTTTGTCCATAGACCATTCTAGAGGTGGGTTATCTCCTGATATACTCTCATGGAGAACCAAACCCTTAAGATTTGAAAATTTTCTACCCTTCACCTTCTCAAGGAGAGAAGAGGTAAATGATAAGGATGATAGGTAAGACTTCTCATAAACATAATGAAACTCTATAGGTCCATTAATTTTCATTCATCACTGTCTTCCAATATGGTTTTTTCTTTATTTTTTTGACTCAATGCATTAGCGACTACATTTCCCCTATGAGGCATATAGGCAAGTTCAAAATTGAATTAATATATATATTTGACCCACATCAATGTCTGGGGTTCAAGTAAAACTGTGAAAAGATATATTTGAGTCCCTTGTGGCCTTTTTACACCACAAAGCACTCACCCAAAAGATAGTGTCTCCAGAAATATAAAGCATGGAAAACTTTTATTATTCCAAGGTTGTGTGTTGGGTAATTTATCTCATGAGTCCTCAACTTTATAGATACATATGAAATGACTCTATCCTCCTGCATCATCACTACTTCTAGGCTGATGCCTGATGCATCACAGAAGACAATATAACCTATACTTGGCTCTAGAAGAGTCATAATAGGTGCTGATACAATCCCCCCTTTTAGATTTTGAAATTATTTATTTCATTATACTAACCATAGGAACTTAACACCCTTCTTTATAAGGCCAGTAAGAGGTGAAGAAATGCGTGAAAAGTCCTGTATAAAATTCCTGTAATATCCATCCATCCCTAAGAAACTTCATATATCAAACTTGTTCTTTGGTTGCTCCCAGGAAACTACAGCACTAAACTTATTTGGGTTAACAGATACCCTTTATTCTCATATGATATGACTCAAGAATTTAAATTTTTCAATCCAAAAGTGGCACTTATCAAGTTTGGCATAAAGTTGATACTCTCTTAGTGTACTCATAATGATATCAAGATGTTTATCATGGTCACTATGAGTATGAGAATACACTAATATATTTTCCAATAAGGCCCATACAAAATAATATATATAGGGATTGAAACCCCTATTCATTGGAACGATTAAAATGATGGGCGTGTTCATAAGAACAAATGGAATAACAAGATACTCATACAGACTATACCTACAAAGGAAGTTTGTACGAGGTATGTCTGATGGCCTTACTCACACTTGGTGATATAACAACCTCAATTTTATCTTATAGAAAACCCTATCTATTTGGATATGGTTGAAGAGATCATCTATTTGAGGTAGTGGATACTGATTCTTCACCTTAAGCTGGTTAAACCTTCGATAATCCACGAATAGACGTAAGGTTCCATCTTCCTTCTTGTCGAAAAGCATGGGAGAACCCCAAGATGATTTAATAAGCCATATAAAACCTTTGGCCTCTAGATCCTCTAATTTCCTATTGATTTATTCGATCTCGGTAGGTTTCATCCTATACTATGGTATGGACAGTAGAGATGCTCTCAAAATAAACTCAATCACAAATTATACCTCCCTTTCCGGAAGAAAGATAGAAAATTCATCAAGAAAAATATCCCTAAAACGTTTTACTACTGGAGAGAATTCATCCTAGCCTAATCCTTGATTATTTATGAATGGATTTTTAATTTTGGAAGTCACTCCACTGATACCATGATGCTTTGGTCCTTCTCTACTAGCTTAGACATCCCACTCACCCTTATATAGATAACTATTTCCCTCTGGTGATGTAAACGATACCCTTCGATGATACCAGTCTACAAAAGTGTGATATTGAACCAACCAATCCATCATAATAATGAAATCAAATCCCATAATCTCAATAATTAAGAGGTTTCATAAGAAATGGTAATCATCTACCTCAAGGGGATAATCCCAATATTGGATTATTCCCTATGGCTACACTCCTAATGGTGTATCTAGGGTCATGAAACCACAGTAATAATGTGTCTCTAGTTCGAGAATTTCCATGATAGATATAGTGATAAAAGAGTTTGAATCACCTATATCAAATATAGTAGATACTATAGTAGATTCCACTAAAATAGTACCATGTATTGTATGTGGTCTCACACCATGATCCTCGGATATCAGTTGTAGTGCATGAAACTGGCCTTATCTACATCCCTTTGCAGCAGTTGTACTACCATGATCATAATTGCTCAATTGGAACTTTTGGTGATTAGGGGTCTGGATACCATGGCTACCACCTCCTCCTCATCCAGTCCTACTGGTTTTATTCCAACTACCCACCTATCACGGCACAAAAGAACTCACTTCTGAAGGTGGAGCTAGTGCAGATCATTTTCCACTTGAAGCTGGTGGAAAGGTCCTGCAAAATCTTTAAAGATGCCCCATATGGACAAAATCCTAGCACGCCATTGGGTCTCTATCATAATGATGCTTCATGTTCCCCCATAATCCACACTAATTAAACACAATAAAGTTACCAAAAGAGTACTCTGGTTATCACTTCCCTGATGAGAAACCCTGAGGGAACATTTTATGCCACTGGGAGAACTACTATCCTATAACAACATTAATCCCCTATGCCCAGAGCTATTATCGTCCCCCGGATTGTGCTTAGTAATAATAGATCAATTGGATATTTTAGATAAAAAAATAGGTAGGTGAAATACATTCACCTGTATATGGATGGTGTACACAAGCCCATCCTCGAAGCGTCTAGTACATAAAAAATCATCATCGAGTAGAAGCATTGAAAAGAACTGAAACTCTATGAAAGACGCTTAATTCTACATAACTAACATAGAATCCTAATCAAGATTCATGAACTCTCTATCTTTGTCATCTCTCAGTGTCTAAGGAATGAACTTATCATAGAAGGTGTTCTATAAATTAACCCCTATCATGCCCTAATGGCGAACATCCTAGGTAATCACATCCCACCAATGCTTAAAATAATCTTAAAGAATATATGTGGAAATATTGACTCTCTACTCTGGAGGTGTTTTCAGATGCTCAAAGATAGACAGGGTGTCCTACAACCAAGACTTAGAAGCCTATGGACCACCATCCCCTAAAAAAGTAAGAGGATGTTGTTGCTGGAACTCATGAGTCAGATCATCCATCATGAGTGTAGCTCATAGAGCACCATTCATAGACTACATCATATATATAAAACTATCAAATACTTGGTAATGAGTGCTCGAATCAAGTATAGCAGCTGGTGCCTCAAGTGGCACTCCTGGAAGTAAGACTGGTGGCTCAGGGCCCACCATGTATGTATCATGGTCATCTACACCCTCCTAACATACGATATGAGGACATCATGGTATCATTGGTCTATAAATTCCAGGCACACTCCTCAGAAAAAACTTATCGCAGATAGATAGTAACACTTATAGAATCCAAACAAGCAAAGTATCACTACCCAGGGTATACTACCCCAACTACCCACTTAGACAACTAGGTACTCGTAAGCGCTCAAGTGTAAGTTTCATTTCATTTTACATTTAATTGTCAGTTTTACTCCTTTACCAGTCACAAACATGACAACATGGGATAAGGATATGCAACCATTTCATTTTATAATTCACGTTTTTACTTTATAATGGTTATAAATTCCTAGTGAATCAGTGTCAATACACCTTATCACTAAAAATAACACCCATTTATTTATATCATAATGGACTGACCTAATAAATTACTCATCCCAACCCATGAGGGCCCATACACCTCATGAATTGAGATAGGAAATCACTCAATCGAAACCAAGAAATATCACAATCATAAGTTAACTATCAAAGCACCACTCAATAATCACAGGCATATCAAGAAATGTAGGGAATAAAATTCACCTATAAGGCATGGAAATATGCATGACATGTGAATTCTAGGTGCCAATATAATGCATGTAATAATTCTTCTTACCCTTATATCATCGTGTTAAGGATAAAATAGAATCTCAATCAGAATAATAATCAACAACACTACATGTGCATCACCCAATGGTGAAATAATGTCAACTATAATAGGAAAAATATAACAATAATTATATTTTGGGTAATTTAGATTCTACCCCGAACTGGGGTTTTCGATGCCCAAGAATGGATTATGACCAAGTACCAAGTGCTCCTAATATTCAATTTATTATCTACAAATAATAAAGAAATAAAGGAACCACTATGATACCACTATGTGATCTCCCAGACCCGTATGCCACTTAATATGTGCCCTGAGCCTAGTGGGCCACATGGAATCAAACGCATCTCCCTAAATATTAGAGGATACCGAATAGCATCAAGGGCATAGGGTGTGTATGTGGGGAGATTATTCCCTCATTACCAAACTATATCATAGTAGATAAATATAAATAGTGGAAGCAATATAAGTTAACAGAAGGAACAGTGGAAAAAAACAAAGATAACAATAACTAAAATAATTGGAATAACTAGAATAACATACAACAACTGATGATGATATTTTATGTATCTAGTAAGCTAGAAAACATGGATAACAAGTATAAAACTTGCATGAAAAAACCAATGTAGAAAAAGGAAATACAAAAACTATCCCAAGCATCCCAAACCTCAACTTGGTCATCTACTACTATCTTTATCCTGGAACAACAAGAAATAAAGTTTCTGAAGCTTTACACTGCCATTTATCAACACATTCATACATATAATCTACCCTGGGTACCAAATGACACCTAAATAGGGTGTGATAAAAATATCAGTGGGCCACCACCAATGATGTCTATAACATCCAACTCGTGTAATGTAAATGTAACAGTTTACAAGAATGCATATATAAAGTAAAGAAATATAATGTAACTAAATACCCAAGTACCTTATTCATCCCTCGACTAGTATCTAAATGTAACGCCCCAACCCAAGTTTCCCAGATTTGGTGCATTATTACATAACATAGGCATGATCACAAGAAAGATAAAGTCTTGAAAGACCGATTAGTTTATTAGCCTTGGAATAACTAGATACATTCATAAAGTTTACATTACATCATAAAGTGAAAAATACTACAAGAAAAATTTCTCTTCATATCCCCTCATATTATCCCTACAGGTCATTCATAAATTACTTCTTCACATCCTGGTAAAAATAAAACATTGAAAGGGGTGAGTCCAGATGCTCAGTAAGGATAACAATATAGCAGAAACATTCATAAATAAGCATAAACATTTAAGGCAATGTATAGCTAAAACAAAATCCTTTTAAACTTGAAATTCATCATAATATGGAAATTATAAAATGAAATAATTCCATTTACTTATTCACATGGATATTCTACTAGTCAAAAAATCACATGCAATATCAATAACCACTTTCATAATGATGGAATGCATAATGCCAGACTATCATAACCACATAGCCAAGGCCTCGTTCCAAGACTACAAATAAGATTTTTTCAAGGCCTCGTGACAAGACACTAGTTTTTTTCATGAGACAAAACGATGCATCTAGGAGCTATATTGGGATCCACCCATCACATATTAAGTCCAATGCATTCCTCAGATGAACAGGTTTAAACATAACATAAAAATTCGTATTAAAGCTAGCATATAAAATGTCAATACTTTCTCCATAAACCATGAATGGTATAAAAATAACATATCCATAGTCAAACATATCACAAAATCTTCAATACAATATGTAATTTTTGTATCATAATAACTAAACTTCAAATAAGCTTAAAATCCATCAAAGGATGTTGACATAGATGAAACCAAAACTATTTGAGAGAAATATCTCTTTTTTGAAATCATTTAAAAGTCACATAATTATAAAATAAAACATTTACTTTGAAAATATTCTTATAATCTTGTAAGGTAAGCTTCAATGATTTTATAACAGTGGAAAATATCCGCATCTTCAGTATAAGTTAAAAAAACATTCTTACCTTAATTCTGTCAAAAAGGTTAAAAAGGACCTTGTTTGGAAAACGACAGAAAGACTCCTTTATAAAAAAGTCAACAAGGATATAAATTACTTTAAACCATAGTCTGTCAAATATTAAGAGTTATTTGAAATACATTTTTAGTAAACATGGATGTGGATGATAAAGAGGTCTCAGTAGATAATTACGTATAAATAACCTCGGATAATGAAGAGATTGTTAAATAAACCCTTACCTTGTACTTTTCCTTAGTCGACGGTATGTTAACCTCCTTTATAATAGTTAAAAAAAGTATTAAATTATACAAGAACCATATACATAATTATGATATCATATATGATATTCTAATAATGCTTTGTTAATAATACTTTAGTATCATCGTCGTTTCGGGTGTTAAATTACTAGTTTTCATTTATATGTTTTGTTACATAAGTCGTGTTTGTTAGGGATAGGTTGTATATTATTCATATCCAGAATGATATAATGTTTTTAAACATTAATTTTAATCATCAAATGAGAATTAGTCTTGAATGGATACGATGGGGAATGAATCTCATCGCGTTCGTGGAGACAGTAGTCCGTACGTACGCACGAGCGACAATATCATTCTTTTGATATTAAAATAATATATAATTGGATGGTATATAATATATACAGAATCATTATCATTTTATATTTATTATTTACATTAATTACACATCATTATTATACCCATCCAAATAATAATATATTGAATAACAATTACACCACGACGTGGAGACGGTAAGCCGTACGTACGCACGTATGGTGACATGTCATTCAAAGGATGGATAGAATACTGAATATAGTTGTACCATATTTATAATAATATCACAGTATATAGGAGATACTGGATTTATTATTTTATAATGGGAATAACAAATAAAGAAGAAGTTGAAGAAGAAATGAACTTGAAAAAGGGTGGTGAAAACATTACCTATTCTTCGAGTTCTTCCTTTTGATTTCATCAAAAGGGCTCCTTAGGTTGGATTTATGATCCCAATAAGGCCTCTATGTTGAATTTAGGGAAGTTGAGAGAGTATTTGGGTAGGTTTTGGCCAAACAAAAAGGTTTTTAAAGTGTGAATAATTGGTTAGAAGTGGTGTCCTTTTATAAGGGGGAGGAGGGGCACCTTAGGAAAATCTAGAAATATTATTTTATAATAAATTCATATTCGGTTTCTAATGGCTTCAAAGTGTATTATTTAAAGTTTAATGCGGTTATGGGTCTAAAAACACTCAACCAATATAATTTGGACACGTTTGGTTCATTATATTAACCTTATATTTTAGTTTTAACTCTTAGTTAAATAGTTTGACACTTACCATGTCACTTTGTATTTTTATAATATATAGTTAATAAACTTACTATATACCTCCAAGAGACCCCCAAGTGGTCCATTAATGATACACCTATAATTATATAAGTCTCTTGGTCGAACCTTAGATTTTTAGGAATTTAATATAAATTAATAATATAATATATTTTTTTAAAACGCTTTTATGTCAATTTTGACACTATTGGGTATTTTGTTTTTGATAAATTCATAAAAGCATTATTACTTAGAAAACAATTTATATAAACAATACTAATATGTCATATTAACCTAGAAAATTATTTTAATTTATAAAAAGTCTCAAATTACATTTATTTGGGTATTTATAATATCAATTATCTTAATCTTTAATTAATACGGTAATTACTGCATCATCATTGTGTCATAAATAAATTAAATTATTTAATGTCTAAAAATTATAAATAAAATACCATTATGTAGGAAATCTTTTTATATTTCTAATGAATATTTATGGTCTAAATTATAAATTATATAACCCTATTTAAAAATTGTTTTTCTAAAAGATATATGCTTATGTCATTTTTGTATTTATTTTAACTTAATTAATATAAAGTGTCCCTATCACCTACAAGTGGCTCCATGGGGTCCCAAAATCGACCCAATGATGCCCATGGTCGGACTTGTATCCACCAATAAGGTTAGGACACGTTTTAGGGTAATTTATTATTATTATAATATTATTTTTTACCCTTATTTACCGGATTTGCCATTTAACCATGGTAAATAAAATATTTACCGAAGCAATTATTCAAAAGGTAGAAAAATGAAAGTTATGTATTTACACAATTTGGAAATCCTGATTCCAAATATGGAATCCATTTTTCCAAATTCAAAACATAGAAGTGGCAGAAATTAATTTAAAATTAATTTCTATAGTCAAAACAAAAAACGTGTTTTTAAGAAATAATAACTATCAAAAGATTGATACTTGTTTATGTCTGATTTATTTGTGAAATTATGTACAATAACAAACATTGTATTAAATGGTAAAAATATATTCTAAATATACTTTAAAACCACTCAAATTAATAATTTATCACTATTAATTATTTTGATTAAAAAAGTTGTTTTTAATAAAAATTTAGTAATTTTCACTATTCATCAAAATATAAAAGTCATCCGAAAAGTACCAAAATTTCATCCTAGCATAATTTCGATATTCTAAATTCAAAAATGAAGTCCATTTTGAAAGATAAAATGTATAAAATTTCAAAAATTGGGTATTACTATTTATAACAACTACTTTGATTGGTCGCGGCGTGTTAGAATCTCGAAGTTGCGTACAACACACGCTACTGTATTATGTAAAGAGAAGCATACCGTGGAAGATTGGGGTGTTACATTCTCCCCTCCTTCAAATAATTTCTTCCTCGAAATTTCTAGAATATTACTGCATAAAAAGACTCGGGTGGTTCTTCATCATAAGTTCCTCGGGTTCCCACGTTGCATCTTCCATTTTATGGTTTCTCTATAGAACTTTTACCAGATGAGTCATCCGGTTTCTCAGTACTTGTTCTCTCGTATCAATAATCCCGACGGTATCTTAGCAATAAGATATATCGGGTTCCAGTTCTAATTCCTCATAAGTGAGTACATGTGTTGGGTCAGGCATGAATTTTCTCAACAATGATATGTGAAACACATCGTTAACTTTGGAGAGACTTGGCGGCATTGCCAAACGTTAATCTACATCCCCAATTCGTTCTAGAATTTCAAAAGGTCTGATGTACCTAGGACTCAATTTACCCTTCTTACCGAAACGTATAAGTCCCTTCCATGAAGATACCTTCAAGAAAACATGATCTCCTACCTGAAATTCCAAATCCTTCCTTCGGTTATCGGGATAGCTCTTCAGCCTACTTTGAGCTGCTTTGATGTGGTTTTGGATTACCTTTACCTTTTCCATTGTTTCCTCCACCAGTTCTGGGCCTACAAGTTTTTTTTCACCAACATCATCCCAACAGGTTGTTGTGCGACATCTCTTTCCGTATAACGCTTCATATAGTGCCATCTAAATACTTGAATGGAAGCTATTGTTATAGGAAAATTATACCAGAGGTAAATATTGATCCCACATACCCTGAAGGTCAAGTAAGAAAGATCTCAACATGTCTTCTAAGGTTTGAATAGTTCGTGCTGATTGTCCATCAGTTTGGGGGTGGTAGGCAGTGCTCAAACGAAGTTCAGTATCTAGGGCTTTCTGAAGACTTTTCCAGAATATTGAAGTAAAATGGGGATCACGATCAGAAACAATCGATAGGGGTACTCCATGAAGTCTCACAACTTCATTAATATATAGTCTTTCTAGACGTTCTAGTGGTAGATATTCTCTTATTGTAAGAAAATTTGCTGACTTGGTAAGACGATCAACAATAACCCATATTGCATCATTCCTTCTAGGATTCTTTGGTAGCTCTATGACAATGTCCATCATAATATTGTCCCATTTCCACTCTGGTATGGGAAGAGTTTGCATGACTCCTCCAGGATGTTGCCTTCCAGCTTTCACTTGTTGACAAACCATACATCTTGACACAAAATCAGCAATCTCCCTCTTCATGTTGTCCCACCAAAAATGTTCCTTCAAATATCTATACATTTTGGTTCTCCTAGGGTGTATAGAGAAATTGGAACTATGAGCATCGTCTAACAATTCCCTTTTTAAATCAGGTATATCGAGAACACAAAGTCTCTTCCTAAATTTCAAAATTCCTTCTTCATACACAAAGTCTCTCAATATCCCAGCATTCACAGCTTTAATCTTCTTTTGAAATTCTTCATCATCGGTATGAGAAATCTTAATCCTTTCTAGTAAAGATGGTTTGGCAACCATTTGAAAAAGCACTGATGTTTCACCTTCCATGTTTATTCCCATTTCTATCTTCACTAGATCCATGAAAATTGGATCCCTTTCAATTATCATATTGTTCAAAACTCCATGATCTTTTCTGCTCAAAGCATCTTCCACCTTATTTTCCTTCCCCATGTGGTAGTGTATCATACAATCATAATCCTTGAGTAATTCAAGCCATCTCCTTTGCCTCATGTTGAGTTCTTTTTGTGAGAAAATATACTTCAAACTCTTGTGATCAGTATAAATCTCACATTTTTCACCATAGAGGTAGTGTCTCCATATCTTCAAAGAAAAATCACAGCTGATAACTCGAGATCATGAGTAGGATAGATTTTCTCATGAATTTTCAACTGTCATGATGCATAGGCAATAACCCTATCATTCTACATAAGGACACACCTAAGTCCTTTCTTTGATGCATCACTCTAAATAACGAACCCATCATTCCCCGATGGTAGATTCAATATAGGATCATTGAATAATCTTCTATTCAGTTCTTCAAAACATTCTTCACACTCTTTTTTCCAAACAAATTTAACCCCTTTACGTGTGAGCTTTGTTAATGGGTTAGCCAATCGTGCAAAATTCTGGACGAAACGTCGATAATAACCTGCTAAACCAATAAAACTGCGAACCTCAGTTATACTCGTAGATGTTGGACATTCGTGGATTGCATTATTCTTAGAAGGATCAATAGAGATTACATATTTAGAGACAATATGGCCAAGAAAAGAAATCTTCTGAAGCCAGAATTCACACTTGCTAAACTTCCCATATAATTCATGTCTTCTCAGAGTCTTCAGGATAATGTGCAAGTGATTTTCATGATCTTCGTAGCTTTTGGATTAGACCAAGATATCATCAATAAATACCACCACAAAATCATCAATATATTCTTTGAAAACTCTATTCATTAGATCCATGAATACAAAGGGTGCATTAGTCATCCCAAAAGGCATTACTGTAAACTCGTAATGCCCATACCTAGTTCGAAATGTTGTCCTCGGAATGTCTTCCTTCTTCACACACAACTGATGGTATCCAGATCGAAGGTCAATCTTTGAAAAGTATTGAGCTCCATGCACTTGGTCAAATAAATCATCAATGTGAGGTAGGGTATACTTGTTCTTTATTGTTATAGCATTGATCTCCCTGTAGTCGATACATAACCTCATAGATCCATCTTTCTTTTTAACAAAAAGAATAGGGGATCCCCATGGAGAAACACTAGGGTGAATAAATCCCTTATTACTCAATTCCTCTAGTTGTTTATTTAGTTCCACTAATTCTACAGTGGCCATTCTATAAGGGGTCTTCGATATAGGCCTTGATCCAGGAATTAAATCAATGGAAAACTCAACTTCTCATTCTGTAGGATGTCCAGGTAAATCTTTCAGAAACACATCTACATATTCTTTCACAATAGGTACATCCTCTATTTTAACATTACTTTCCTCACCCATAGTCATTTAATTCTCTTCCTCCCCGATAATTGAATTTAGTTGAGCTACTGGGGGTGGATCTAGATAAGAATTAGGTGGTGATGATTCTGATCTAAAGATAAGGTGTTCCTTATCATCATCATCAAAAATCATAACCTACTTCTTCTTACAATAAATCTTCACATCATGGTTCGAAATCCAATCCATACCGAGGATTATATCAAACTCAATCATAGGTATGATGATGATATCAGTGGATAAAGAACATTTATGTGCTCTAATGGGGACTGATTCAGAAAACTTTGTTGCAATGATACTTCCCTTAGGAGTTTTAACTGACAACTTCCTTGTTAAATCAAATTGGAAATATCTAATTTTCTTACCAAAATGGGAATATATGAAACAATGCAATGATCCAGAATCAAATAATGCATTTTCTAAACTTGAGGAAACCATTAAATTACCTTCCACCACGTCTTTCAGAGCTTCTACCTCAGCAGTAATGATAGCATAAGCTTGGCCTTGATCCCTTATCCTTTTCTGAGGCAAGTTACCCTGATGCTTAGGATATTCATTTTCATAATGTCCCATATCTCTACAATTATAGCATTCCACGTTGACAGTAACTCTATTTCCCTTGCAATCATGAGCTTGGTGGCCTTTTTCACCACACTTGTAACAGACTCCCATTCCTTTTAAGCAAGTATCGGGGTGTTTCTTCCCACATTTATTGCAGGATGGATTTTCAACTTTTCCCTTATTCCCCTTATTTCCATTTCCATATTGATCAGCAGATCTCTTCTTCTCTTGCTTTGATTTAAAGTCATAAGACTTAGAGAATTCCTTTTCTGTTTTAATAGCACATGAGACAATGTCTTCGTATAACGAGAAGGATTGTGAGACTAATGCTCAACGAAGAAATGGTTTTAACCCATTAAAGAAACTCTCAATATTACTTCTTGGGTTATGTATACAATCTCTATCATACCTTGCTAACCTTGTGAAGTTAGCATCATACTTTGTGACATTCTCGTCCTCCTTTTTCCTCAGACTCAGAAATTGCCTTTACATATCTGCTCGATGGTCATGAGGAAAGTATTTTTCTAAAAACAGATGTTTGAACTCCCTCCATTACATATTTGATACTTCATCATCTTCCTTCATGTTTTGAATCAATGACCACCATTGATTAGCATCTCCAGTGAGGCGGTAAACTGCCATGATAACTTTTTCCCTTTCACTACTCCCCAAAGCCTGAAATATTTTCTATAGGGAACTTATCCATTTATCAGCTACCAATGGATTTGTACTCCCATTGAATGTTGGTGGTTGTTGCCTCATGAAGATATCTAAAATTGATCCTCCATGCTATGGATCAAGGCGCTCCATACGGGTAAGGTTATTATTCATAACCTGAGTGATTTGTCCCAGTATGGTGATAAGCTGATCAGAACCAGTTACATCACCAGCTCCACTATAATTATCTTGAGTAGGAGGGAAATCCCTACATGGAGTACATTCATTGATACGGTTTCCATTTCTTTTACTAGGCACCATTTCTAAACAATGGCATAAACTAGATCAGTTTATGAATCAAAATACATAATTCCATACTTGTAAAACACTTAACATAAATTGAACAGTTTATGGATATAATCCATAATCATAAAAATGTTTTATTTGAGGAAGTATATACTCATAAACCCTTCATAATGGTTCGTAAAGAAAATGGTAATTATCCTAAGCATATCCCCTGGGAGTGTCGTAACCAAGAGTGCAGCAAGACCCGTTGTCGTGCACTAGTTCCCGTTCGAGTTTAGCTCAAAGTGGTGTTTTCGGGTTCTACCCCTAGGTAAATCTATGCCAGATCCGCCTCTACCTATTCGTATCCATAAAAAGATGTATTGCTTGAAAAACTCACAAAATCTCTACAATACCAAAATTCTAGGAAGTTCTTCTATACTAATCCTCAAAGTCCATCTTAGGTTTATGTGCTCTAATCAGAGTTTAGCTAAATATAGCTTCCAAGTTTTGTACTAAACTTACTCTGATACCAACTATAATGCCCCGACCCCAGTTTCCCAGATTCGGTGCATTATTATATAACATTGGCATGATCACAAGAAAGATCAAGTCTCGAAAGACCGATTAGTTTAGTAGCCTTGGAATAACTAGATACATTCATAAAGTTTACATTACATCATAAAGTGAAAAATACTACAACAACATCTTGTCTTCATATCCCCTCATATTATCCCTACAGGTTTTTCATAAATTACTTCTTCACATCCTGGGAAAAATAAAACATTGAAAGGGGTGATCTCAGATGCTCAGTAAGGATAACAATATAATGGAAACATTCATAAATAAGCATAAAAATTTAAGGCAATGTATAGCTAAAACAAAAGCCTTTTAAACTTGAAATTCAGCATAATATGGAAAATATAAAATGAAATAATGCCATTTAATTATTCACATGGATATTCTACTAGTCAAATAATCACATGAAATATCAATAACCACTTTCATAATGATGGAATGCATAATGCCAGACTATCATAACCACGTATCCAAGGCCTCGTGCCAAGAATACAAATAAGATTTTGTCAAGGCCTCGTGCCAAGACACTAGTTTGTCTCATGAGACCTACCGATGCATCGAGGAGCTATAGAGGGCTCCACCCGCCACATATTAAGTCCAATGCATTCCTCATATGAACATGTTTAAACATAACATAAAAATTCATATTAAATCTAGCATACGAAATGTCAATACTTTCTCCATAAACTATGAATGGTATAAAAATAACACATCCATAGTCAAACATATCACAAAACCTTCAATACAATATGGAATTTTTGTATCATAATAAATAAACTTCAAATAAGCTTAAAATCCATCAAAGGATATTGACATAGATGAAATCAAAACTATTTGAGAGAAATATCTCTTTTTTTTAAATCATTTAAAAGTCACATAATTATAAAATAAAACATTTACTTTGAAAAAATTCTTATAATATTTTAAGGTAATCTTCAACGATTTTATAATGGTGTAAAATAGTCGCACCCACCGTATAAGTTAAAAAACATTCTTAACTTAATTCTGTCAAAAAGGTTAAAAAGGACCTTGTTTGGAAAACGACAGAAATATTACTTTATAAAAAAGTCAACAAGGGTATAAATTACTTTAACCCATAGTCTGTAAAATGGTAAGAATGGTTTGAAATACATTTTTAAGAAACATTTATGTGGATGATAAAGAGGTCCCAGTAGATAATTACGTATAAACAACCTCGGATAATGAAGAGATTGTGAAATAAACCCTTACCTTGTACTTTTCCTTAGTCGATGGCATGTTAACCTCCTATATAATAGTTAAAACATTGTTATTAAATTATAAAAGAACCATATACATAATTATGATATCATATATGATCTTCTAATAATGCTTTGTTAATAATACTTTAGAATCATCGTCGTTTCGGGTGTTAACTTACTCATTTTCATTTATATGTTTTGTTACATAAGTCGTGTTTGTTATGGATAGGTTGTATCTTATTCATATCCAGAATGATATAAATTTCTTAAACAATACTTTTAATCATAAAATGAGAATTATTTTTGAATGGATACAATGGGGAATAAATCTCATCGCGTTCGTGGAGACGGTAGTCCGTACGTACGCACGAGCGACAATATCATTCTTTTGATATTAAAATAATATATAATTGGATGGTATATCATATATACAGAATAATTATCATGTTATATTTATTATTTACATGAATTACACATCATTATTATCCCCATCCAAATAATAATATATTGAATAACAATTACACCACGACGTGGAGACGGTAAGGCGTACGTACGCACGTATGGTGACATGTCATTCAAAGGATGGATAGAATACTGAATATGGTCGTACCATATTTATAATAATATCACATTATATAGGAGATAATGGAGTTATTATTTTAGAATGGAAATAACAAATAAAGAAGTAGTTGAAAAAGAAATGAACTTGAAAAAGGGTGGTGAAAACATTACCTCTTCTTCGGGTTCTTCCTTTTGATTTGATCAAAAGGGATCCTTAGGTTGGCTTTATGATCAAACTGATGCCTCTAGGTTGAATTGAGGGAAGTTTAGAGAGTATTTGGGCAGGGTTTTTCCGAACCAAAATGTTTTTTAAGTGTGAATAATTGGTTAGAATTGGTGTCTTTTTATAGGGGGAGGAGGGGCACCTTTGGAAAATCTATAAATATTATTTTATAATAAATTCATATTCGGTTTCTAATGGATAAAAAGTGGATTATTTAAAGGTTAAGGTGGTTATGGGTCTAAAACCACTCAACCAATAGAATTTATTCAGGTTTGGGTCATTATATTAACCTTATCTTTTTGTTTTAACTCTTAGTTAATTAGTTTGACACTTACCATGTCACTTTGTATTTTTATATTATATAGTTAATAAACTTACTATATACCTCCAAGAGACCTCCAAGTGGTCCATTAATGATAAACCTATCATGATATAAGTCTCTTTGATGAACATTATATTTTTAGAAATTGAATATAAATTAATAATATAATATTTGTTTTAAAAACTCTTTTATGTCAATTTTGACACTATTGGGTATTTTGTTTTTGATAAATTCATAACATCATTATTACTTAGAAAAAAATTTATATAAACAATCCTAATATGTCATAGTAACCTAGAAAATTATTGTAATTTATAAAATGTCTTAAATTACATTTATTTGGGTATTTATAATATCAATTATCTTAATCTTTCATTAATACAGTAATTACTGCATCATCATTGTGTCATAAATAAATTAAATTATTTAATGTATAAAATTTATAAATAAAATATAATTATGTAGGAAATCTTTTTATATTTATAATGAAAATTTATAGTCGAAATTATAACTTATATAACCCTATGTAAGAATTGTTTTTCTAAAAGATATATGCTTATGTCATTTTTGTATTTACTTTAACTTAATTAATATAAAGTGTCCCTATCACCTACAAGTGGATCCATGGGGTCTCAAAATCGACCCAAAGATGACCATGATCTGAAATGTATCCACCAATAAGGTTAGGACATGTTTTAGGGTAATTTATTATTATTATAATATTATTTTTTACCCTTATTTACCGGATTTACCCTTTAACCATGGTAAATAAAATATTTACCAAAGTAATTATTCAAAATGTCTAAAAATGAAAGTTACATATTTACACAATATGGAAATTCTGATTACAAATATGGAATCCATTTTTCCAAATTCAAAACACAGAAGTGGCAGAAATTAATTTAAAATTAATTCTCACTGTGAAAACAAAGAGCGTGTTTTTAAGAAATAATAACTATCAAAAGATTGATACTTGATTATGTCCGGTTTAATTGTGAAATTATGTCCAATGACCAAAATTGTATTAAATGGTAAAAAAATATTCTAAATATACTTTAAAACCACTCAAATTCATAATTTTTTACTATTAATTATTTTGATTAAAAAAGTTGTTTTTAATAAAAAGTTAGTAATTTTCACTATTCATCAAAATATAAAAGTTATCCGAAAAGTACCAAAATTTCATCCTCGGATAATTTCAATATTACGAATTCAAAAATGAAGTCCATTTTGAAAGATAAAATGTATAAAATTTCAAAAAGTGGGTATTACTATTTATAACAGCTACTTTGATTGGTCGAGGCGTGTTAGAATCTAAAAGTTGCGTACAACACACGCTACTGTATTATTCAAAGAGAAGCATACCATGGAAGCTTGGGGTGTTACACTAAATGTGTAACCAGTTTATTATTTTATTATTACCATTTTATAAAATAAGTCACATTTTAGCAATAGTGAAGGTTCCAAGATGTAACTAAGAAACCTGTAATGATATTTAATATTGAAGTTCCAAGGTAATAACCAAGAAAACATAGACCTCAAGAGTATCCAAATCAGTAATTAATATATCTTGGATAAGAGTAAAATTTTAATACAAGGATAATATTAAAATTAATTACACAATAAGATTCCTACCGAGCCCGAGGAGTTCATCCAAGGTAAAACGGGGCTAAGCAGTGACTAGGCCTGAAGGGCTTTAACTATAGAACCTACTTGTCAATGCTAGATCCAAAGAGTGTATCCAAGGAATCCTATAGCACTATATGAGGGATACTACGGTGTAATACCAAGCATCTATAGTTATATAGGGATCTATTTCTAGGTGTTTCTCAACCTAAGAAAGTCATATCCTTGAATTCGAAATGGGGTCCTTGAGTGTTCAAGGCATTTCCTTAGGAATCCAAGGATAGCTCGAGTCAAACCACTCCTAATTTTTATAATGAAGAAATATATAATTCATAAGGTTCAATCCATTACCTTTAATTTTTGTGACAAGGATAATTGATCATAAAACCAATTAATCAAGTCATAATTAATCAATAAGTCCATTTGGTTCAAGCCTTTCCTTTCATTAGTGTGACAAGGCCAAGTAGCATGCAACCATTCATGTAATCCATTTAAGGAATTTTCATAAATCAAGGTTCACTCCTCAACCTTCCATTAACATGGTAAGGGGTGATATATACATGTAACATATTATTCAATTATATTTAAAAAGTCCAAGTCATGTACTTAGTATAAATTCCAATTTCTATTTCACATTTAATTATCAAATTGAAACACTTACCTTAAGTGGGTAAAGTGGTAATCACAAATGGTAATTTTCATTATGTAATTAATAATTTAAATCAATACATTTAATATAGGAAAATCTTACCCTTATAAAGTCCAAGCTAAGGAACACCCGAATGGCGGCTCAAATGTGTCAAAAAAGTAAAACAACAATTATGGAAAAACATCCTACATAGGATGGATGGAATTGTGGGCATAAACACTAAAAACTAATCACATATTTAGAAGGATCATAACCATGCACTTATAATTATTATAATCATGGAATATAAATTAAATAAATGACACCCGATGAAATTGGTGGGACCCACACGAAATCTCCAAAATCAACGAACTTGAGGGATGAGTTATAGACCACCCACCTTACACTTGTACGAATATCCTAATATAGTATTATACTCTAATTTATCTTGGATTGGAGTAGATCTGAGAAAAAGGTAAAAACACTCACACCTTGATAATTATCTCAAGAGAAAAAGAGACAAAGAATGGCTAAATAGGACTCGAGTACTTACCATCACGCATCGAACGTGATGAACGGAAGCTAAAACATATCTCAGATGAAGGATATCTCTTGATCCATATGTTAGGACTTCAAAAATCTCCAAAATTAGAGAAATAGAGGCTAATCTCATTGGGGATTGGATTAAGGAATAAGGAGGAGATTAATTAGATAATTAAGGGTAAAAATTCAAAATTACCCAAAATTTAGCATGTGCACGGTTTGTCTACATGGTTTGTCAAACCGTACATAAACCATGCATGGGTACCTAGAGAAAGGGGTGTACCACACAGTAAGGTCTCGCGATTAGTGAAACTTAGTGTCAACTGTGTGGTGAGGCTTTATTCGAAAAAGCATGCCCCCAAACGGTTTAGACTAACCATGCATCCTCCCCATATGGTTTACTCTAACCATACCATAGGACCGTTTTTTCCAAAAATATGGGTTTTTGGCTCTGAAAAAGCCCCAAACACCCTTTAGACCTTTGCTAACTCATTATGCATCCACATTAGGTATATAATAAAGAATTATACTGAAAGTTAAAGTATCCATACATGAGTAAAAAATTGGGTTCTTAAAAAGTAGTTCTTAAGTATTAATGATTCATACTAGGGTATTATAAATATTTTAATTATTCATCATATAGTAATCCTTTCATATATCTAATAATTATTTAGTGATTAGAAATGTTTTCTAACTTCTTCCACTCAACATAGAGTGAAGCTTATATACTGGTACATTGCATATTTTTAAACCCATATCTGCTAAAATTTTCAATCTAGATCATACTTTTCAAAAGAATCACCATAGTGGATACAATTAAGATGGTTTATCCATGAACATATGTTACAAGAATATTAAAAATGTTGTCTCCTAAAAAGTAGCATGTGTGATAAACATACACTAACCAAGTGTGTTCACTTCTTATTCTTATTCTTCATATACTATTTATTGTATTTCTATGAAAACTACACTACACACACTTCTTCCTCTATCACTATCTCTATTTTATGAAATCTTTAATAATCATGTAAGATTCATGGTAATATTCATACATAATAGCAGTACATTTTCTCTATTCATGTAATAATGTCAAAATAATAATTTAGATAAGTAAACACCATTAATAAATTTTAGACTTATATATATTCTTATTAATTAATTTATATCATTCGTGGACATTTTATCATAGTTTTAAACATTTTTACATGATAAAAATGTTCTTATAAGTAATTTTATAACTTTTTCCCTATTTGAGGCATGAAAATATTCTTCATGGTGTAAACCTTTATTTATCAATAGTGGTTTGAATTATCACAATATGACTATCAAAAATTGGGACATGGAACTTTTAAAAATATCAAAGAATCATATATATTAATGAGAATGGCTTCAATTCATATCCTGACTCCCTCCCATTAGACTTATTTCAATATTTGTTAAAGTAAAATGTCTTACAAATAAACCAATGTCTAAGGAATTTTTCAAATATTCAACCAAAGAGAAAAAAACTCACATATCATAAATCATTATATATCATAGTGTATAAAATTATTATATTTGGGTAATTTTTAATTTTTCATTAGATCTTAACATAGAAACCCTTACATATTAATCAAACATACTAGGGACTTGGCCATTATTCAGTCTATCTACTCAATGTGACACTTATGCATTAATCATATGTATTAAGGATGTAGCAATTTTTCAGTATTCCATATATGAGTAAGCCTTACATATTACTCATACATATTGATAACTTAGAAAAACTTTTACACATGTTATGATCCGTATAGAGTGAACCTCACATACTAGAACATTATTAATTTATAGATACAAATCTAATAAAAACTATAACTCTCTTAACATCATCAAAACACCTCCAGACTTCATTTAAATACCACTAAACATACAAAAAAAATTAATATAAAATGATAAACCTTTTATTCTATGATTTTGACTAATATTTATATATTGAAAAAATAATATCATGCATAAAAATGTCTACTTCTCTTCCAAAATTCTTCTTCCATAGTAAAAGTTCATCATACAAAAGGATTTTACTATAACAATATATCTCAGTAAACTTTAAATGGATCCCATTAATCTCCCTCATGTCATATTAACTCCATATTATAATATTTTCCTTAAACATATATTTTATTAATATATTTTATGTCAGGGTGGAGTGGTCTAAATATAAAATGACATGTATCCCCATTAGATATTACCTACATTTCTTAAAACCATAAATGTATACTAATACTTACTATTATGTGGTGGAATAATTATTCTATGACTCCCAAGTCATATTACAATAGTCTCTGTCATGATTACTTTTGGAATTATTTTACCTAATCATTGCACATGTTTCTATGTCCTTGAAATCCCATCAAGTCATGAATGTTATCATTTATTCTATTCTAGTGATGATAAGTGCACTATTAATATTCTCCTAGAAAATATTAAATGAATATATTAATCATAGATTCAAAATCAATGGGTTTTACATAATGAATCAATGGATTCAAAATCAATGGATTCAAAATCAATGGGTTTTCAAAATCAATGGGTTTTCCATATTATATTGGTATTTAAATTTTAGATTAATTCATAATGAATCATATAAACATTATCATTACCTACAAAACTTATAATATACATCACACAATTAGATGGAGGGGTGAATTTAATAAATTAAACATTATATATTTCCACACATTTTATGTGTTTGTAAAAATAGTATTCATATAAAAACCCTTTACCAACATTGAATTGGGGTTTTCCCCAATTTAATATATGGTTTTCAAATTGCATATTTGCAACACATTACTAAAAATTTCATGGAATTAATTACTTTTTATCCCATAATTAAATATTCATCACTGAAAATATCTATAATTATCTCATAAAGTAAAATAAGATGTGAATAATTCATATCAGTAATATTCTTGGAAAAACCTATAATCCAAATGGAAATAAAAAATAGGGTAATTTTTTAAATGGAAATATAATTTTATATTTCTATTGACCCTTAATATAAATTGATATCTTTTTGAATCCATAACATCTATCCATAAATAAATAAAATTCATTTCTAGCTAGACTCTCCAATACATGATCCATGAATGTCCTGAGAAAATTGTAATTCCAAGTGATTTTTTTATGATTTAAATAATAGAAATATACTCTCTAGTTGGTAAACATCCTGGTTGGGGTCAACTCATTGATCTAATTCTCTTCTATGGCCACTCACCCTTTATTAGAAACAATTTTCTTTGAATAATTGATGTCTTATCTAAAATATTATAAATAGTTTCTAAGACATATTATATGACAAATTAATCTCAAAAAATCATTCATGACAGGGTTAATCCTGCATTTACATTTTATAATAATCATGTAATTTGAATTCATTATAATTAATTGTATGTAACATAGTGAATTGATTTTCTTCAGGTCTATAATTGACCACAATATGGTGCATTGATATTTTATAAAAATATCAACTAACTAATATTTTTGTAATTATTTTATCATGGAGGATATTATTGATAGAAATAAGTTATTATCTCCCATGTATATAAAGTTCAATGATATAGATAATTCATTAAGCTCTATGTTGGGAGGTAATTGATATGACGTAAGAATATTTATTGTCATCAATGGTCCAAATTCCTAATCCAATAGTTTATAGACCTATTTTTATTTATATATAATTATATCACCATCTATATCTACTAACTCATTTGTTGTTTCATGTAATATTGTTTTTGAAAATTTCAATAATGTTTTATATATATTCCTCCTATAACCCAGAATCCTTTGGTGTCTGGATATATTAAATTTAAATTTTTTATTTATAAAATAAAAAGATTTATTTTTCCATATCAACAACATATCTACTAATCACTAGAAATTATCACCCAGTGGTGATGAGAACTTTATTTTCAAAATTTATAACCAATAAATAAATGTTTTTTTCTCAAAAAAAATCCAAAAATCTAACAAAAAATCATTCACTATTTCCATAGGATAAATGATATTTTCATGTTAATGATTAAAAATTGTTTCTTTAATCTAACCAATACCCATGTACATGAATAAAGAATATGAAAATAGATTTATTCATCTTCAAATTTTTGAAATATATCTTTATTCCATTATTTTTTTAAAATGAAAAGATATTTTAAAACAGTCTAGGTTTTTTAGCTTATGTAAGATCTTCATTCGCACCATCTAAATACATTACTTGGTTAGTGGAATGATTCAATACTCTAAAATTTTCTTCTTTTTTAAATAATTCTATTGAAATTTTTTTATATAATAAAATTCGTGAAAATTCATCAAAAAATGGGATTTTAAACGTCAACTTGTTCAATACATTAAAAAATTATAAATAATTTTATTATTGATTCATTCTTTTAAACTGTTTTGTAAAGAACATTTTATACTAGATTATTAATTTTTTATCATTACGAATATTAGTCAATTTTGTACCTTGTTTAACATTATTCCATTTTAGTACTTTGTTCTTTAACACTTCAGTAGTGACTATATATTTTAGCTCCTTATATTCCTTGTAGTTCACTTTATCTAACTTGATAGTCATTTCCACTACCTTTGGATCTTATCTAGATTTGATCATTCCATGTCTAGGATCCTTATTTTTATCTCATTGGGTGTTGATCCAACTCAATATTTTAATATCCCACTTATTCTCTCTTAGTTTTACTTCAATACTAGTAGGTAACTCTCCTTTTTTTATCAAAAATTTATGTTAAAATTCTCCAAATTTTTTATCAGGTTTATGGATACTCGAAGGTTTTTGTTTATGTTTATAGTTGTATTCTTAAAACAGGTATTGTTTAATAGTCTTTAATTACACAATTATCCCTTCAAAATTTCTTTCACTTCCTAATTAACTATCTATATGATAAAATTGAGATTGATTTTGGTAATAAGATCTAGATATACAAATATTTTTCATTATTGATCCCTCTAAAGAAATAATTAATGATTCTTTATAAAAAATATTAAATTGTTTGAAATGTTATTAATTTTGATCATTTTTCTTCCACCATGACCAATATTGAGTGGAAAGAAAAAAATGATCAATTAAAAGTAGTATGTCAAAATAAGATATAATGTAAAAATTACACCATAAGTAATAGATATTAGTTTTGAAAAGGGTTTACTATGATATTTTGATTCATAAAATCCTAAAAAAATTAGATATTAAATAGAGGATAGTTGGTGAAATGTGTATATAGTTTCTCATAACAAGTCACTCCCCTTGTTATCCATGGATTTTGGGGATAATTCAGTGCTTGTGTATTATAAATCAACTTAATATCATCATTAATATTACAATAATAAATTATTTTAATGTCTATTTTACCTAGATTTTAACTTGGGGAATTAAATACTTTAAAAATTAATTCATCAATGGTTTATTGGGTATTCAGTGATGGGGAGTTATTATTAACAATACATTAATATATCAAAATCCTCATAAAATAACTAATTATTCTCTTTTATAAATCCAATGAGTGTATAGGTGTTGTATCTATCTCATCTATCAAAATTATTTTTTTATCAAGCTATTAGAACTAATCTTCTTTATTGTTCTTAATATAATAGGAAAATCAAAACATTTTTAATTCCTCCTCAATATGATCATCTAGGGATAACTATTATATAATATTTTATAAATCCTAATTAATGATGGATTTCATAAAATTACATATATAGTTGAAATTTTCTCAATCTTTATTTTCATTCATACAATTTCAAATCCTATGTTTTCTACTTATTATTTTTTTTAAATTTTTGATTCCAAATTTCTCTATAATTACTCTTTTATTGGCCCTAAGATCAGTTAAATATAATTAAATTTAACTAATTAGATAAAAAAATATTAATAATTTCTTTTATAGTTTTTTAGGATTGATTAATAAATTCATAAAAATTTAATAATGAAAAATTAATTATATTTTATGTAAAATAAATAAACAAGGAAATTATTTCCCTATAAAAAACAACAAAGTATGCTCAATTTTGATCATAAAATAACAAAAAAATTAAATTTATAATAAAACCACCACATAAAATCTAGAATAAAGGTGATTAATCAATATATATAAGGGAAGTGAATTTATTTGAATAAATGGAAAATGAAAAAGATATAAATAATTTTAAAAAGGTGGGAAATAATATAATGATTATAAATGAATTAGAGTTATTAAATTAGTATAGTAATTATATAAGATGGTTATTTAATGAAAAATGATATACATGGATATTAAATACATTTAGTAACAAAAAAAGGAAAATATGGTGGCATTGGATTAATTTGTTTTGACATTGATGATATTTATTATTTTTTAATATAAATTCATCATGAACATTTCAATCATGATAATAAAATTTCAATATATTTTTAAAGTCTCTAAATATCTCATTGAATCAATCTACATGCCCTATTAGGATAAATAATAGACTATGTGAGGTGAATTTAAGTTCAATATGGGTGATTAACTTGCAATACCAGCCACTATTTTGAAAAAAAAAGAGTATACTCTATTTGTTATAATTTAAAATAATCTATCAATTCTTTGATTAAAAATTGAAATGATATTATACCATGGGAAAATTTGAGTATATTCCTTCTCCTATAGGTTTTTCAACCAAATATTAAATTTTTTTTATAGTAACAATTCATATAATAACATAACATAAAAACAATATAAGTAAAAGAAAAATATAAAATAATTAAATGATGAATATGTTCTTGAAATTCATCTATATTTTTCCTCACTAAGGTTTATAAAAAAATATTTTTATGAAATATAAAAAATCTCATTTAATCTATAAAGTGATTAAAAAACATTGTAATGTAATAAAAAACATCTCTCTTTGGATCAACTATTTATATATTTAATGATAAATCCCTAAATTTTTTATCTTATAAAACATCTTTATACAACATTAACTATATAGAAAGTAATCAATTCATTAATCCATTTTTTCTGAATTTGTCTCCATTTATACATCCAATATTAATAAAATTATTTTACTAGTAAAATATGTTTCCATGTAGAAAGAATGAGTATACTTCCATTCTTGTAGGTAAAACCGTGGTATAGACTTGGAAAATTTTAATTAACTTATACATTTCCATGTATAAAATTGGTGATTACTACATGTCATATATTGTAAAAAAATCCATCAATGACATGTAATGATCACCCTGAAGCAACCTCCTAGAATTATTTTATATATATTAAGAAATTAATTTGTATGTTTTAAAATACTAATTTTCTAGAATTTTTTATATACATATATCATTTAATTATTTTTGTTTATGTGTTACTTTTTAAAGGATTGGGTTATCACTTTTTTTGAAATTTCACATCATAGTAGATTGAGGACATAAATATCTTTATCATGATCAATTTACTTATTCTATTTAGCATACTTCTATGTGTTTTGGTCTATTCCATTCTTCTAACTAATTGTTTAATAATTTAACTATCTAAGTACACAATCAAATCGATAACACATGGTGAAAAAAAATCATTACACGTTATTAGATAATATTTTTTGGGATACAGAATAACTCTTATCTAACATTTGATTCCTAATTTTTCATCTTATATATTAGTCTAATCAACCATTATAAATATTACCCCAAAATATTAAATCCTATGAAGAATTAATTATTTTAATTTTGTAAAGTTTTTTTTAAATTTAATATAATAAATTAATCAACATATTTATTTTCAAAATACACAACATTAAAATTATTAGTGAAACATTACAAAAGATATTAATTATAATTTAAAGAAAAAAATTGACTCAAAATTTATTTAGTCATTTTAGTGTAAATAGAAGTCATTAAAATTTAATGGACACCAAAAACATATGTAAATTTAAAATAAATAACAAAAATGAGAATTATTAACTTAAATAAAAAAATGAAAATATTTTCATATTTATTTTTATAATTTACGAAACTAAAATAAATTATAAAATATATTTAATTTATATAAAACAAAATGTTACCAATTATGTTATGAATTTTCATTTGAATTCACCATAAACTATTGGATATATTTTTGGTGTGTTGATGTAATCCTACTGATTCAGATAACCTCCACCCTAAAAAACCTCACAGGTATATGTAGCTTTTTTTAAAGTTGGGGCCGAAGCCTCGATTTTATTATTAAATCAAAGCAAAGACCTCTTTTAACTAGGTAGAGGGAAACCCATTATATGTAGTTTTTAAGCCATGTAACAAGAGTATAGTAGAGTTCTATATAAGAAGAATATGAGAGTGGTGAGAGCATGACATAAGATATGGTGGTCGGGAATATGATAAGGTAATATTCCATTTTGGATAGCCTAATTATTTAATATTTTATTTTAATTTATGTCCTTTATTTTATAAGCGATCATTAAATAAATAAATATTGATCCTCTCTAATATATGACTTATATTACATGAATTGATATGTTAATCACTATTATTTTTATTAATTATATACAATAGTTTTCTTTTTTTCATCATGTGAAGTTATTAATTATTTAATAATTAAAATTTATTGATTAATTTATTATATTCCAATTGATTATAATACAATCCCATGTGATGGGTGATTATACTTTATATAATGTTCTCCATACTTTGGTGATATAGGACTACTCTTAAGTAATTTTAGTGTTTTAACTCAGGTTTTATATTCAATGATGAGTTTATACTTTATAGCATATGAACATACCATAATCCATATTCTTCACCCAAATTTTTAAAATTATATGATTATTGAGTATTTTAGATACTAAAAATACTTCCTATGTTAAAACATTGAACATGATCTTTCATTAGTACCAAGATTCTTTATAGGCATGCACAATCACATATTTTTTATAAAATTTAATAAATAATTCCAACCAAATTATTTGATTTAGGCATCTTATAGGTTTTTATAGAAAAAAATTATTCTCTAAACCTGTAATTCTATTAATCCTTCATCATATATTATGAATAATATTTAAAAGATATAATTTTTTCCATATCATATGATTCAACATGTTCCCTAAATTAGACACATGGTATTATTAAGAAATAATTCTCAACAAAATTCATCTACATGATTAGTAATTTTATTTCCTATATTTTTTCATAGATATTTTTTTATATCATTAAGTTTTTATCTTCATAACAGTGTAATAAAAAAACTTATTCTATTAAAACCCATATAATAGAATATCTCCTCAATATTCCAATACTTAAATGCAAGTACATACTATGCTCTATCATCCTATAGTGTGATAGAATGAATTTATTTATTTTTAACTCATTCACAGTTATAATTTAGTAAGGAAAAATATTCTTGTGGGATTTGTGTTCCATACATGGATATTTTATTGGAGAATCATTTTTATGTGAAATCTCATTTAAAATGAACAATATTGTGAAAAAGTAACAAATAGAAGAAAATTAAGTAAATTATAATGTTTTTTTGTAATTATTTACCATTTTAAATTTTGATACTTTTTCTTGAATTGATTGTTTTGTTAGGAATTTCTTGTGGTTGAGAATATAGTAAATTCATTAAATATTGCATTATTTTGCTACTGGAATTTTGTTTTTTTCATTTGGTTTTAACATTTTTTTCACATAACATATGAATTAACTCATTCTAATTGGATAATTAAAACATTGATATGGGTAATTAATATTATTTTTAGGATTATTGTATAATTATAAAGGTTATAAAAATGATAAAAAAAATAATGTTCATTTTGATGAGAATGGAACTATATTACTCGATGATATTTTCCATCATTCATTACTCATATAAAAATATATTAACTAGATATATGAATGAACCCATAAGAATATAATAACTATAAGTAATTATTCAATAAAAAAATGAAATTAAGGACATGATCTATAAGGAAGAGTATTATGATCGTTTGCAGTATTTTTTATGAAATACATTTTTCATCAATATTCCAATTAAAAATGTGTGTGTTAGTTTGATGAATGTTAATTATTATTATATTTTAAAAAAAATATTCAATTTTAATAGTTTTTTTTTTCAACATCATTACCTATTAAAGCATTTATGAGTAAAGACTTTACAAAAAAAATTATTTCATTGAAATTTTTTTAATGTGGGAACATCTAGAGAATTCCAAACCTATTCATTAATTTTTTTTAAAATGAATCCCCTTGTAATTTTTGAATCAAAATTTCAATATTTATATTTTCCCTCTCTTAAATTATTTACATTAACATATTTATAATAATTAATTGATATATGTTATTGAATTTTATATTTTAATGATATTTGTTTCTATTTTGTGATGACCAACCACAAATCCACCTTATTGTAAAGTTATTTCAATAATGAGGGTTATAAATGATGATATAGATAACTAAACCTGATTTTTGGTGGGGTTTTGATCTAATTACGATGAAATTTTGGTAATATATTTTTTCTACATAATAAATTTTTAGCAAAATGAATTAGATTATATGTAACACTAGGTAAATTCTCGTAATATTTGATAATTCATGAATATTGGTTGAAATTTCCCCACTTTATTTTTTCTGAGTTTAACTCGGACTAGAATTTATTTATCTTGAAATTATGATACTACTTCCTAAATAATTCTTCAATTATTAATGGTTTCATCCCATTATGTACAACAATACCTCTAATGAAAATTTTATATAATTTAAGAACATGTGGGGAACTTCATTTATATAATATCAATGACTAGGAATGTCACATTATGTGTTGTTATGGGTTGTAAAATTAGAAAGGAATTTGAAATTTTAATCCCATAGTTGGGGATTGTTTTTAATAAGGACTAATATTATAATTACTAGTGATGTAGAGTCTCTATGGGGAATTATTATATGTTTTTGGGTTTCTTGGTGAATCGTTGGGGTGTCAATGGAAGATAGATGATTTGGCCTTTATGGATCATTGAGATGTTGTTACAAGTGGAAGGCCATGTCTCAACAAGTAGAAATTTTGGAATGGAATTTATACTATATATTATTAAATTCTTGAATTGGGGTTGATCACACCACGTCCTAGGAATAATTCCAATAGGACCTATTAAGGGGAAGGATTCACACAAAAACCATCAAGGTTTTTCAAAGTATGGAGATTAATGGGAGGATTATTAGGCTTCCATTAACTAGTTATTTATACCATGAATCACACTAGTGACATAATGAATGAATAAGATGTTATAGGTTTTATATTGAGGATATGGGTTGTTCAAAAAACAAACCTAATCATGGTGCATTTAACTGCAATCCCTTATGTCATATCTCAATGGAACTCTAATACAATTTTTAAAAATAGGGTTGATCCTCCCATATTAGGTTAGTCCCTTCCTTATTTTTTATGATTAGGAATTTTTGATAGGGAAAATGGTTGACCATTCTCCCCCCCTAATTCCCCATTGAATCCATTATGATGCCCCTTTGATATATAGTTGATTATGGAATATATAATAATGAAAAATATTGGAAATATATCTGTCATTCATGTTATCTACTCATTCTTTCATACCCTCTAAATTTTGGTGTCTCTGTTTATGGATTATATCATACCTCTCCAAGGCTTTATAAAATCAACCAAATATACTGGTTCTTTGAGATGTGATGGTTTAAGGATTCCAAAAATAGAAGGAATGTCTCTAGTTTTTTACCCTCTATTTATAGGTTCATCTACTAGTAAATTTTTCAAAGGAATTGATGAAATTGGATATGAATTTATAATTGATTAGAAATCAGTTCATGGGGATTTACATTGTAGGAGTGATTGATTTGTGTCATGAGTCTTTCATTTGATATTTTTTATGAATTTAGTGTCATAGTGGATCATGTTTAGTTATTAAAGATTATTCATCCAAAAATTAAATGTATTAATGAATTATAAATTTTTATAACTAATTGAATAAGTATTGTTAAGGGAGATAGGGTTTCAAAATATTATCATTTAATGAGTGGGTTTGGATGTCATTGGGTGATCATGGCTTAAGTATATTAACATTGATATCAGTCTAGATGATCCCTTGTATACTTAACAATATATTTGTGTGGAAGTGATTCAATGTGTCTTCCTTGATATTAATTTGGGAATATTTCAAAGGGGGGTAGGTGAGTTTATTATTTTGTTTATGGTCTAGAAACAAGACATTTGGTAATGATTCAAAGATTTTTTTCTTGGTTTGGGAACATTAAAGATGACAATAACTAAAAGGGGGTGCAACCTCTATTTTTTTCAAAAGACTCTAAAGGGGTCTGTGATTATTTAATTAATGGTGGAGGACCTAGAATTAGAACTTTATATTGGGTTGAGAAATTTTTAGGGAATGAAAATTTGGAGAAATCATTATTGGTGTCGATCCTAGTGAATTTAATTGGAAGGGTTGTGGGAATAGTCGTATAACCTTGTAATGGCTCAAATGGGAGGAGTAGGATGTTGGATTGATAATAAAAACTCATGGTGTTTATTTGGGATTAAGAAGTCCATGTTAATGGATGGTTCAAGTAAGTAACCACTCTTTAAATAATTTACAGTGGTACATGTATATGATTAAGTAGGGTTATGTTACCCCTTGTTCATGGACCCCCTTTGTTCTTGACATAAATTTTTGGATGAGTAAGGATATGTTGCAGGAATCCTTATGAGTCTTGTTTAGTGTTGGAAGGGTTATGCCTGTGGGTAGACTAATTGGGATTTTTGTTGGTCCTTATAGGGACATGGTACAAAGTAAAATATTGTAAAGTAACCCATATCACTATTTTCGGATCCATTGGGTATTTTATACACTAGTGATTAACAAATTATTGAGGTATATATTGGTATTAGTTTTCATAAGGCCCTATAGGGTAGCATATATCTTGAGTGAAAGAGATAATTATAGGAATTGTGCAGCAATTATTTATGCATGATAGGTGGAATGGGGTGTGGCATGAGACCACAACCTAAATAAAAGGGTGGTATAGTGATATGCTTCTTGAGGTGAAAGATGTGACATCACCTTAACTGAGAATTTGGTGGTATGAGAAATGGTATAAGATGTGGTGTGAGACCACACCCTAAGTGAGAGGGTGGTCATAAAAGATGTAGTATGAGGTGTGGTATGAGACCTCTCCATGGGTGAGGGTGTGGTGGTATTAGGAATTATATGAGATGTGTTTTAAAACCTCAACCTAAGTGGGAGGGTGTTGGTATAATAATGGATATATGTTCCAGACTTGGAATGTGTCTCTACCTTGAGTTAAAGGGAAGTGGTTGAGATTTATTTATGTTTCTCCACATTGATCAATAGTGAGAGGTTATTAGTTATGTTATGAGAATGATTTTTCATAAGTATTAGACATGGTAGATTAATCCATATGTCGAAGTGTCCTGGTGATTCCATGATAACCTGACATGATTGTTTCTAATTCATATGTTTCTACATAATATTCCCTATTCTACATGCATATATTGTATATGATCTCATATAAAAGGGTTGTGTTGTTGGTTGAGAATTTATTTTTATTCTCACACTCTATATGAGCACCCTATTACATGTGAAGAACTTATATTTGACACTTATTTCATAGATTATATGGTAGATTCAGCTATATTAACTAAGATTTTGAGAGATGAGATCATGGAGAGGATTAGGATCGTGTGCATGTTTGCACAAATATTTTTGGGTATTTTTTATTTCATAATTTTATGGAATCATATAAGGCCCTTAATTTATGTGTGTATTCATGTCGGAATGGGAAGCATTTTGATACACCATATTGATAATATATGTTGATATTGGTAAGACCATAAATATAATCCCTTGCACTACTCAAATGGTATATGAGATTTATTTTATTAATTTTTTATTTATAATGAAAATGATACTATAATCACCAAAATGATGGAGATATAATTTTTTCCATGATCCAATAGCCTCTAGTATATGAGGAGTCACAACTGAGGCCTTTATTGCTCCACCAACAAATATACAATCTATGATATTTTCTTCAGTTCATTAAAAAATTCTATAAAATAAATTTCTTTTTGTTATTATACTATTTTAGAATGGATTATGGTGGTATTATGTTGATGTAAATTTGGTTAAACCTTATGTTTGGGTGTATATAACTCATGTATAGGTAATTTTCATGTTACCAGGGATTGGATTATTGTTCATTATTTTCTTTCTTATAGGATTATGGTGTTTAATTATGAATGATGTTCTTTTGTGAGTTTTTTTTTACTATTGGATTGGGGTGGTAAGATTTATATCTATTCATGAATCAATCATAGTCACATAGGTATCAGGGACAAGTGCATGACTATTTATTGATGTAAATTGTATTTGATAATTGGATAATGTATTTGGAAAATGGTTAAAAAGGAAATGTTTTGATGAAATGTTTTTATGAAAATATATACCAATTAATAATAGTTTTAAAAATATATTATTCATTTTACCAAATAAGATATTGGTTATTCATAAATTAATTTATATTATAGTGGTGATTTTTTTCTGTTGTTTTTTTATATATTAAAATTCATGCAATTAGGCTCGTGATAGGACAACCCTATAGAGGGTATGTATGGGGTATATGATTCATTTTGTTTGGATCATGGATGGGTGTTAGGTATGGTTTTATCCTATATGATATGATTTTGATGATGAGAGACCCCAAATTTTATTTTTTATTTTTTTCACTTTAGTTGGTGAGATGTGCCTCATGATGTGGTGAGTAGAGTTTGTGCAAGGGAATATATGGTGGTTTTGTATATGGGGGTGACCAGTTATGGTTGGGAATTATAGGTTGGTTTATCCTCATTCACTCAAGGTAATAATGAGTATGGTTTCCGTGTTATCTAATGTAAATGATGGGATATAAACTAGGAACAAAGGAGGATGTGGGATTATTTAGAGGATAGAGTAATGGTTGATCATTGAGGGGTTGGGTGTTGGGTTCTATTTAAACATTAGTTGGATTTATTATTGAGAATCACTAGAGGTGATTTATTATATAACTATTATATTTAATAAATAGATCATATATAATTTCTTAGATCATAGATTTATTTTTGAAATCCTATTTGTGTTTTAGATATGGTTAGAACCAATAGTTATGGCTCGGGATGATGAAATTCATGGGAGGAATGGTGGTATTGTGTAGTCAGTTGATTTCTTGTAGTGTGAAAAGAATATTTAATGTATATATGAGTTTGGATACAAGTTATTAAAGGAACCTTATATTATCAATTAGTTAATGGTTTATTATTTAGATAGATAGATATATTTTTATAGATGGAAACTAGGTGAGTGGATTAGCAACAATGAGTAAGTCCTAGTAGGAAGTTTATTCTAAAATGTTATGTATGGATGGAGGATGTATTAAAAGTTTGGTGTCTTGATGAAAATACCATGAAAGTGAGAATATGTTGAGAAAATAGAAATCATAATATTGGGGTCCAAAAGTTTTATAGGGAATCATGTTACTAAAGTATTTTATTTCAATCATTCAAGGTCCTTGTAAGATTTCATAGAACCCACAATGGTTATAAGTAAATTTTTAGTGGGGTGGATTTTTTTGTGTGTGTTACTAATTTTTACACTACTTGATAGAGCTGGTAAAATTATTCATATGTATAATATGGTTTGACATTGGTTTTTGGTGGAAAAATATGATATAGTAGATGAGGGTAGGTGGAATTAGTTTTATTGGTCTCCAACTGTGGTGTTGGCATGTCCTTAGAGGGGTGATGTGGCTTTCTAATTGTCAGTGTTGACTGAGGGTTGGTCTAGTTAAGAGAATGATATTGGGAAGTTTGATATTTCAAGACCCAAGAGAGTAGTTATTTGTGAAGGATTTCAAGTATTCACAAAAAAAAGTGATCTCTTAAAGAAAATCATTTTGGGATCTTATTGTTCTGGTATTATTGTATCATTGGGATAACTTTATAGAAAATCCCATAATAGGGATTTTTATAGTGATACATGGTTTGTAAACCATATTTCAAGTGTATGATAGTAGATGAAATGGGTGTGTAATTTCAGATATATCTAATAGGAGAATGAATTAATTGAGGGTGGGAGAGGGTTATTATTTAATATATGTTGTTTCTCACTTATAACGGATTTTGTGATTTATCAACATTGATGAGTTCCACTATTGTGTTTAGAATATTATAAGGGTATATCGGTGAATGTGTTGGATGGATATTAGTGTATTATTATGATATTTTTGTAGATAAATTATTTTTTGGATGAAGGAGTTGGTACCATAGTGGTCATGTATTGGTTTTAATCATTTTTAGGAGGCAAAGAGACGACTAGAACTTATTTTATGTAAATTTTCATTAGTGATAAATTTTTACATTAGATATGTTATTCAAATAGTGATAGGTTCCTTTTAGATGTTGGACTAGGTGTTTTTAGTGATAATTTGGTAAGGATAGATCTTGAAACTATGTCTAAGAATTGTAATCAATTAAAATGAAGGGTGATAAGTGGTATTAGATAATGATGTCTTGTCTAACAATTATGTGATTGTTATAGATGTTTCTCAAAAGCGATAAGACCCTTATTAGGGATTTTATAATTAATCTCATCGATATGGGTTAAAAATTAATTGGTAATTTTAATTTTGTGTCCCATAGTAGGGATATTTTGAGATTTAAACTTTATGTTAGAATTTAGAGATATTAAACATTATTAATAGTTGTTTTAAAAAACACTATATCCTAGTGATTTTTAAGGTAATTAGGAAGATGCTAAATGTTTTATTCTTAGTGGAAGGTTTAATTTTGGATATAGTTGGTAGGTCACACCATAACCAATATGTGTTGTGTAGTATGTGTGATTTTTAATATTAAATTATAAAGTTAGGCGAAATAATTCTTTAGCCATGGAGTTACATTGTGGGGACTGCCTGTAAGGAATGTGTTATGTTGAAATTAAAGCAGTTATGCCATAAATAATCAGTCACATTACAATGAGTGGTTAGGATGTATTGGGTACTGTATGTGGGATTGGTGTCATGCCATGAATCATTGGGACATGTCACAAAGAAATCCTAGAGGAGGGTAATTCTAACATGAACTACTGGGTCATACTAAATTAGACCTTCAGTCATATTTTTTTTAATATTTGAGCCATCATTATAAGTTTTTCCCCTTCCTTATTTATTGATTTATGTTCTTTGGATATACCACGTGATCAACCATCTCCCACATTGTTTCCCTCCAAAAATATCTTATAATTCGCCTTGGATCTATAATTAATCAGGGGATTTTGTGTTTTTTAAATATTAATTCCACATGTCTACCTATTCTTTCCATCCCATTGATTTTTTGTGACACCATATATGATTTATATCATATTTCACTAAGGCTTTGTGAAATACACCTAATATGGTGGGGAATTGAGGTATAATAACTTAAGGATGTTGAAAGGTAAGGAACGTCTCTTTTTTCTCACTATTTGTTATATTTACAACACCTGATCAGTTTTCCTAGTGAATTTTCCATATTTTATTGGAATTAAAAATGTAATGGTATTTAGTTCATGTGACTTTTAATTAAATTAATGTTATATTCATGGAATGATTCTTCTACATGATGTTTTTTGTAGCTTTGTGATCGTGTTGGTGCATAGTTAGTTATATATGTTTATGTCTCATTGAGATAAATTTAGTAATAAATTATAAGTGGTTATAACTAATTGATTCATTATTTTTAATGGATATAGGGGATTAGGATCATGGCTATTATTGATTGGGTTTATATGGTGTTTGGAATTTGTATCTTATAGATGGTAACTTATATATTAGGGTAGTTTTTCCTTTAATTACTTATCTATTTTTATGTGTAGATGTTATTGATTGTGTGTGAATTGATATTGTATTGAGAATCCTATAATAGGTGTTTGGGGAGACCAAATTTTTGTTATATATAGGAATTGATCCTTTCATAACTGATTTAGGTTTTTCATATATTGTTTAATACTTTTAGATATTCCCAATGGATACAATGTAATGGTATCATAACCCCTTGTTGTTTTCAATAAAACCTAAATTTGTTTGAGATTATTGAATATGTAATGGATGTATAAGAAGGTGATCTAGTGAGTGTCTTAATTGATTTCCAATATATTTCCCATAGGTAAATACCCAAGTTTGTGTCAAGCCTATAGAATTGAATTTGATGGGATAGGATAAGAGACTTGAAACCTTGTAACTCCTATAGTGAAATGAGTAAGATATGGGAAGGGTAGTAGTAATTCATAGTGCTCCATGGAGCTTAATACATTTGTGTGAATGTATTGTGAGATTTAGTAACCATACATTATAGTGTTCCTAGTGGAACATGGAGATAGTGAATTATTGGTTTGGTCCATATTTATTATTATGTCCTCATGGATGTGATATGGGTTATATAATTAGTAATGATATATAATATAATGCATTGTGATACTTGGATTATGTGGGAAGGTTTATTTATATGGGTAGATTGAGTGGGGGTTTGTTTGGAAATTTTAGGGACTTAAAGTATGAGAAGATATTAGAAAGGAACTTAGAGTATCATGTGGGTATCCTTAGTGTATTTATGCATACCAATTATGTGTTTATGACTGAGGAATATATTATTATGAGTTTTCCGAGGGACCTATAGGTTAAACACACACCATCGACCTCAACATTTGGAAATTATTCTTCTATAGATATTTTCAAAACACATATATAATTTATTCCTTTATAGGAATACTCTTTAAATTAATAAATTCATGGAATAATATCTATTTTAGAATTTTTTATTGATATATATGTGTGTGATTTTGTTAAGAATGTTAAATAATATTCCTTAATTGATTTACATACCAATTATTATCATAACCTAAAAGTAAAATTACCTTTAATTAAACTATGATATTCTCATGTTGAGTATTTATTCCCATCATTTGAGTCTTATGAAGAGTAAAAATAATAATTATCTTTAGTATTACCCAATTCCTCTAAATTATTCTTCTTTGTGTGAAATTCCACATATATTCCAATCAGTAATAAAACTACTACTAATGTTTAATTCAGGGCATTTATATTTTAATCACATTTCACATAAGGAAAATAATTAAAAATAAACATTACCTTTAATATGGTATAGAAATCCATATTTAATGTTTGATTCATTGTACCTATTAAATCTATTTATCTATGTGATATGGTATTCTATTCATCCACTATGAAATTATACTTATAATTTGATAACAAATATGATTTTAACCTTTAATTCATCAATTAAAAAATACTTCTAATCAATCCTATAATCATTTTTTAACTATATTATCTTCCTTATTCATTAATTAATAGATTTATTCCAAATCATATTATAGTAAAATAAAAATTTTCATCCTCAAATCCGAACATATTAAATATTTTTTGAGTGTACTTGTTTTAGTATTATAATATGTGATATTTTTTTAGTAATTTGAAGTCCCATGAAATATGTAATTTCTTAAATAATAGAAATCTAAAATAAGTCCAACATTTGTAATGTATTATCCCTAAAAAATGTTTTATATTTATTTTAAATATAATATCAATCACATGGTTAATAAATATAAAAGTATCCTTTCAACTATATTTGAGGTATGAGTTGTTTCCTACTCTTCCATTATGAATTTGAAAAACATAAAACCTAAATCTTATAATGAAGAAAAATAAAATAGATCCTATTTGAATTCATAAAATTACTTCTTAAACTAAAACCCATATACATAACCTCAACCAAGTAAAAATACTTCATCTAATTTAATATGTACTTCTTTCATAAATAATCCTTTAAGAAAATATTAATTAATATCAATTTAAAAATATTTTATCTTTTTTATTAACAATTGAAAGAGTGATTATTATCATTTCAATTAATTATATTGGAGAAAATTTCAAATCAGAATCAATCCATTATACATTTTAATATCACTTCTATCTAAGTCATATTTTAATCCTTAACATGTCCATTTTTACTTACAACTTATTTTAAAACACTCACTTTGTTCCAATAATGATCTCGTTATTTTTTCATAGGATAAAAATCTCATGTGTGATTATTATCAATATAATATTATTTTTCATATATCATATCAAAATATTACTTTTAATTCAATTATACTCCTATATTTATATTTTAACATTAAAAAATTATTTTTTTATGTCCTCATTGATTTTATTTTCTAAACCAACAATCCAAGTTTACCAATTTTATTTTGTGCCTTCTCATGAATTATTATCCAAGAATGAACTAAATTATGATGATATTAATCAATTAATTATTATTAATTATCTTCCTTATATTTTTCATCAGTTTGATATTAAAGAATTTTCATAATTTAATGCATGTTGTCATAAAAAATCTATAATTTATTTGTCCACATCATAACCCATTATTTGGTTTAAATAATTAATAAAATGGTATTCATTAATTATTATATAATAATAATTTATTATCATTGACAAATATATTTTTTTATAATGATTAAACATATTTATAATATATCAAAAAAATCTCTCAAATCATTGATTCTCAATGCTTCCCTTTTATGTACCTTTGACATTAACAATACATTGAATTCATAACAACTAAAAAGTTTTGTGAAAATTTTTTCGTAAATTTTTAAATCTCATAAGGAGACATGTATGAATTAGCATGATAAAATCAATAAAATTATATTTAATTATCAATTTCATGTCACTAATTGAAAAGGAATCACATGTGAATAACTAATAACTTACATATTATCTCCACTAAAATCAAATTCTCCTTTCAAAAATAACAGTAGAGATGTAACTCTGAATAATGAGTTTCCTAGATTGATCTAGAGTTCTCTGTGTTATTTGATATTCCTCCCCATACGCCAAAGTTTGTAGACTAATGGTGAAGGTATGCTCCATAAAATGTGGATATCATACAATTGATATAATACCTACATAATAATAAATGATATATAAAGAATACGACTTAGAAAAATATAGCATGGATTAATAAAGAAATTTCATCCAAAAATATAGCAATTAAATGTAATAAAAAATGATAGAGAACTTCCTAATAATACATCAATAGTTAAATGATTTCAATCAGATGGTTAAATATACAACAGTGTGAAAAAAATATAGATACGAAACAATAATAGGGTCTGAGAACAAATCTCATTACTGACTCTATCTCTCATCCAATCTATCCCAAATCAACTACCTATCATAAAGTTATTCCCCTAACCTACTTCCCAAATATTTATGTATTCACATTAACTAAGATTCATGTACATGGGGTAATTATTGAACACTATAGGACACCACTAAAGAGAATTTAAATAAATCATATAATCACTACTAGAATATTGGGCTTTGAAGCCCCCTAACACTAGCGACTGCCAAAGGCGGTCGCTGCCCTTTGTAAAAAAAAATTAAGGGCTTCGCCCCCCCCCCCCCCCCCCGTTTCCCTCGACCTAGCCCCCCCCCCCCCCCTGTCGCCCTCGATCCCCCCCCATCGCTACCCTCCCCGTGCGTCATCCCTCGTCGCCCTGCCTCACCCTCTGGGCGCCGTCCCCCACCGCCCTGCCTCGCCCTCCAGGCATCGTCCCCCACCGTCCCTGTTGCCGACCTCTACCCTCCGCCCTCCGCCCTCCGCCCTCTATCCATCCTCCGCTCCCCTCCGGCGTCCCTCCACCCTCTATCCTCCGCCCTCCAGCCTCTGCCCCCTCTGTCTCCTACCCCTCGGCCCTCCGGCCTCCACCATCGGCCCTCCGCCCCCTCGGCCCTCCCCCCCCCCACACACCTCGGACAGCCCCCGCACCCCGCACAGCCCCCGCACCTCGGACAACCTCCCCCCCCCCCCCCCCCCGCACCCCGGACAGCCCCCCCACACCCCGGACACCCCCCCCCCCTGCACCCCAGACACCCCTCCCCGCACCCCGGACACCCCCCCCCCACACCCCGGACAGCCCCCCCCCCCCCCCCTCATTGCCCGTCCCCTCACCTCCTCCTCTCCTCTTGCTCCCCGCCGCCGCCATCGCCCGTCCCCTCCCTCGTCGCACTGCCTTTGGCTCCGGCTCCCCTTTGCTGCCTCTCCTCTCCCTCGCAGCACCGCCTTCGGCTCCCCTCCCTTCCATGTTTGTAGCGCAATCAGGTATGACATGGGATTTCACTTACATTATTATTTTATCAATGGTTCATAAACAAATGATTCGTATTTATTTTAAATATATTTGATTTGAAAAATTAAAATGTAATAAGTATTGTGTAAATGTTTGTTATACAGATATTATTATGGATAAGAGTTGGATTGATCTTCCAAATCTAACGTCTATAGAATATTTCAATGGAATTACGCAGTTTATTAACTTCACCAGAGGATTTTAAAGTGACTATATTAGTTGTCCATGTAGAAAATGTGCTAACAGATATCAATTCACATGAGATACTGTGAGGGAGCACCTATTCTTTAATAGATTTCTGAAAAATTATAAGAGTTGGGCTCGTCATGGAGAAGAATATGTTCGTTGTCAATATAAGGATGCAGCTCAGATGGATGTTGATGCAAGGATGAATGATCCAATGCTTGAAATGCTTACTGAAACGGTATGTGGGTTTGATCCTCAAGGCATTGACATCCAGAATCTTGAGACCGGTGAGATAAATCTTCACTCTGGTGCAGATCGTGATTCGAGGAGGTTTTATGAAGCACTTGATGATGTGAAAACAGAATTATATCCTAGATGTACTTCTTACAATAAACTATCATTTATCGTGGAGTGGTTGCATTTGAAGACTTTTAATAATTGGTCAGACACATCATTCGACATGATTTTAGTGTTATTGAAAAAGGTTCTTCCTGTCAACGCTAAGATTCCCAAGTCGTATTACCATGCTCATAAGCTGATAGAGAACTTGGGTTTTACATATGAGACCATATATTCATGTGTAAACAACTGTATGTTGTTTATAAGGGAAACTTCCCATTTGGATATTTGTACGGTTTGTGGTGCTTCCATGTGGAAAGAGAACAGGGGAAATCAGACTCATCAAAGTCAGACTGTGATACAAGGGAAACCGATTGCCATAAATCAAATGTGTTACTTTCCCCTTAAACTGAGGTTGAAAAGATTTTTTATGTCATCTAAAGTTTCTAATTTAATGAGATGGAATTCAGAAAGAGTTTATGAAAGTGATATGTTAACCCACCCGGCAGACTCTCATGCATGTAAGGATTTTGATAAGAGACATCCCGACATTTCTAAAGATGTTCATAATGTCCGATTGGGATTGGCAGCAGATGGTTTCAATCCATTCAAGTCTATGGTTGTTGAAACTCATAGCACATGGCCCATGGTGTTGGTTCCATATAATCTTCCTCCATGGCTTTTTATGAAGCAACAATTTATATTACTTTCCACTCTTATCGATGGACCTAAAAGTCTGGGGGATAAGATTGATGTTTACCTTCAGCCATTGATTGATGAGTTGAATGAATTTTGGGGTGATGGTGTGATTAATTATGAATTTGAAACGAATGAAATGTTCAAACTGCAGGCTTCTTTATTGTGGACAATCAATGACTTCCCAGCTTATGCGAATTTATCAGGCTGGAGTACGAAAGGGGAATTTTCTTTCCCTCGTTGCTAAAAAAGTAAAAAATCTGTATGGCTTAAGCATTCCAAAAAATGGGCATACATGGCTCACAGACATTTTCTCCCCCCTCAGCACAGGTTCAGAAAGGACAGAGTGGAATTTGATGGTTCTAGATATTTCAGCCCAGCACCAAAGATCATCAGAGAGTCGAAATGTTATCGCAGATTGAGGAAGAAAACATCCACACGGTATATGAAATTCAGTATTTGGTGGCTCCTTCGGTACGTAATATTCGAGCTGTGGGTAGGCAGCGCAGTCACAATTGGAAAAAGAAAATTATTTTTTATAGTCTTCTGTATTGGAAAACTAACATGTTGAGGCATAATTTGGATGTCATGCACATTGAAAAAAATGTTTGTGATAACATATTGTGGACCATTTTAGGTGTCAGTGGAAAATCAAAGGACCGTGTTAATGCACGCCGTGATTTGGAAGAAATGGGTTTAAGGAAACAGTTGCATTTACAGTTGGCTGAGGGAAACAAGGCATATATGCCTACTACACAGTATACAATGACTATAAATGAGAAAGATGCATTTCTTTCCATTTTTAAGATGCTCAAGGTGCCTGATGGTTACTCTTATAATATTTCAAAGTGTGTGAATCTGACGAGCAAGACATTTCAAGGGTTGAAAATTCATGAAAATCACATACTACTTCAGCAGTTGATTCCAATCGTAATTTGTGATTGTTTATCCCCAAATGTTGTTCAGCCGTTGATTGAGATGAGTAATTTTTTTAGACAGCTTTGTTTAGGAAATCAACGAATGAGTGATTTAAAAAGTTTACAGGACAGAATTGTACTTACGCTTTGTCACTTTGAGAAACTATTTCCCCCCTCATTTTTCGATGTTATGGTCCACTTGAAAGTGCACCTAACTGATGAAGTAATGGCTGCTGGTCCAGTGCGATTTAGGTGGATGTATCCTATTGAGCGGTATTTGAGTACATTGAAACGATTTGTATGCAACAGAGATCGTCCGGAGGCATCAATAGCCGATGGTTATTTGATGGATGAGTGTACTACTTTTTGTGCAGAATATCTTACGGATGTTGAAACAAAATTAGATAAGCCCTCTTAGATTCAGGATGGTCCAGTTGGAGAAGGAACCACATGTGATGTGGACAACATCGAGTGGATACAAGCGCATCGATATATCTTGTTCAATACTCTATCAGTTACACCATTAATGCAGTAAGTATCTTATCACTTTTATTGTTTAACTTTTACATGTTTTGTTTTCATAATTTGATCATTTAAACATCGCGTTATCATTTGCAGGAAACACATTAATGAGATAAAAGAAGATATGTATCGTGCGACTGAGTTGCAAATTCAACAGTCTCATTATGCGTCATTTCATGATTAGTTCAAGGATTATGTACGTATAAATTTATTTTCATTATGAGTGAAGTATTATACTAATTTCTTTATTTATATATCATTATTGAATTCTATGAATTATGTAGGTTCATAAGCTGAGGGAGTTAGGGGACCCCACACTAACTGAAGAATTTATCCAACTGGCTCAGGGTCCATCTATAACGGCTCGTCATTATAAATCTATAGATGCTAATGGTTTTCGATTTTGCATTAAAGATGTTGATGACAAATGAGCAACACAAAACAGTGGCATTGGTTGTCCATTTGTCAATTATGGTTATTACTATGGTCAATTGATAGACATAATTGAAGTTGTATACACACATGGGTTGAAGAACATATTGTTAAAGTGTAATTGGGTTGATCCAGTGCGTGGATGTAAAGTCGATCAATATCAGTTTTCATTGGTGATTTTAACTATATGTTATACATAAATGAACGAGTTGATAATGAACCTTTCATTTTGACATCACAAGAGGAACAAGTATTCTTCGTTACTTTGCCTTCGAATCCAAGTTGGAAAGTTGTTGTCAAAATTTCTCGGCGAGGAGTGTTTGTATTTGAACAAGATGAACCCGAGACTGTTCCTTTTGTTTCCCAACAGCTTGATCAACATATCGTAGTTCAACGTGAAGAAGATATTTATTGGGTCAGAGCGGCTGTTGAAGGAGAAACGGTCGATTTTCATGCTTAATGAAAGGTATAATTGTTTTCCCGCTATTCAACCTAAGATATCATAAATTATCTAAACATTTTATAAATCCTTGTAAGTTTTAATCCTCACTTTTGGATGTTTATTCAGTTATAAATATTTAGGGTGATTTAACTCATGTTATATTGATGTTATTGTCGGTGTATCTTCCCATTGAGGTATTCTTCATTTGGTTCATGTGCTGCTTGAATTTTAATTAATTCAATTTGAAATTTGGCTATGCATTGATTGGTTTTGTACATAATTTGTATATCTGTTTTGTGAACTTTCTGATTTTTTAAAATTCATTCAAAACTAATTATTCAATCCCTTTTTTTTATTAACAACTGTACAAGTTTGATTTTTTTTTTAAACAATCCAATATACCATTTGGACACTTTGGATAGTCCCCTTACTAATGTTTTCCATGACTGCAGGCATGTCAGGGGAAGAGGCAGAAGATCCACATCATCCATCTGAGGCATCTATGTCTTAGGGTCAAGGTATGTTGGAATGTCATTGTCTCTATTTTTTATGTAATTAATAAACATATATATATATTTATAACATCTGTCAATTTGTATATAAATTTTTTTTCAACAGGATCAGACTCGACTGCTTCTTCCTCTCGCAGGAGAGGCCCTGGTCGTGGCATATTATCATGGAATTCCGACACGACTTTTGATGTTTCATTTGATGAGGTATTTCATCCTGTGGGACGGAATTCCCCTGAATTTATTCGTCAGCTGGGTCATATCATACGTGATCCACATCGATTTCCATTGACCACGCGTGACTGGGCTTCTATCCCTCAGAACACATTAGATCGTCTTTTGAGGGAGGTTCAGGTAAGAAGGCCATTTTACTTTATTCCCTATGTATAACCAAAAATAACATATGTGATTTTTTTCTTTAACAGAAAAATTTGAAAGTATGTCCCGATGAGTTTCGGCTAGTGTGTATGAGAAAATGTCGTAATATGTGGAAATACTATAAAGGAAAAGTCAAGAGGGACCACTGGGTACCAAATGTGGGTGCCCCAGACATTCTGGAAAAAGTCCCGAGAGGTGTCCTCCCAGCTCAGTGGCATGATTTAGTTTCATATTAATCTACTGAGGATGTTGTGGTTTATATATTTATTTTGGTATATATATTTTCAAGAATGTGTGATTTGTTTGAAATTTGAATGAATTGAATGTAGGAGGTGTCAACACGCCATTCTGAGAATCGAGCGTTGCAGGGACCACCTCACAGGCTCGGGACTCGTCACGTGTCTCAGCTCCAACATGAGGTATTTATTATTCATTTTTTAATTTTTTTTTTAATTAATACAGTTTTGTTTTTATATTCTATTCATATACAGTTGCGGGAGCAAGGTGCACCAACTGATAAAATGTCAGTCTGGAGAGGACTCGTGATCGCAATGATCCAGAGGCTGCAACATTGATAGTAAGTGCCTATACTCATTACCAATACTTACACAAAATATGTATATTAATATATGTATATATATTTAAATATTTCACAGGCTCAATTTGAAGCTGAATTAGAACATCTTCCAGAGGACCAGCGACAGCTTCCCATGCGAAGGGATGAGATCTTTCATCTCATTATTGGTCGGGACGGGCATTGATATAGTTTGACCTATGGAATAGGGATTCCTAGTTCTGTAGTGTCACGTGCAGCGGTTGTCGGTCCTACTATTTCTCAGATGACACAACGGTTGTTAGATTTCGAGGCACGGTTGCACGCTTTCGAGGAGCTAAATGCGCAATTGATCGTTGAGGTTAGAGCACTGCAGCAATATGTGCGTCCAGGTGATGGTGCATGGGATCAGACGACGCAGGTTTATACTGTATTTATTTATTTAATTTATATTATTTTTGTTATGAAAATATTCATAATGTTTTTTTGTTGTAGGCCCCTGACCCACCTGATGGAGGTAATAGTCATGACCACGCATGACGCATCATATTCAAGAGGTGTGTTTCTGCTTTTAATGGTGGGGTTGTTATTGATATTTATGTTGGGTTTCTAGTGAGTTTTTTTGTGATTTGGGGGTATCATGTGTGTTTTGGCCTCATGCAATGTTTGTGTGCACGAATTGAGAAGTAACCATGAAACTGATTAATGATTTGGATATTTTTTGTTCATTTAATTTTCAATGTTTAGAATTGCATGTTCTGTAATATTTTTGAAAAAAACATGTGATTACTAATATAAACCATTAAACTTGTTTTTGATGAATGAGATGATTTCACTATTTTTAGTCCCCGGCCTACCCCAGATAGCCCTCCCCTCACTCCAGATAGCCCTCCCCGCACCCCGGACATGCCTCCCCCCCCCCACCCCGGACAGCCCCCCCGCACTCTGGACAGCCCTCCCTGCACTCTGCACAGCCCTCCCCACACCCCGGACAGCCCTCCCTCACCCTGTACAGCCCTCCCCGCACTCCAGACAGCCCTCCCCGCACCCTGGACAGCCCTCCCGCACCCCGGACAGGCCCCCCGCACCCCGGATAGGCCTCCCCGCACTCCGGAAAGCCCTCCCCGCACCCCGGACATCCCTCCTGCACCCCGGATAGGCCCCACGCACTCTAGATAGTCCTCCCTGCACCCCGGACAGGCCCCCCGCACCCTGGACAGCCCCCCCGCACCCCGGACAGCCCTCCCCGTACCCCAGACAGCTGCTCGGCGCGCGCTAAAATGGCGTGTTGGGGGGTCAAAACCACCCGAACGACCTCAGAATTCCATGAAACAATACGACAACATCCGTTGTGTGATTTTTGAAATGTTCGGGTAGACGGCATGTCAATCGGAGGTGTCGTTTGACCACGGTGACTGGAAACGCGTTTCTGGTGTCATAAAACACCAGTAACGGCGTGAGACGGTCGAATTCAGATCAAACGTGCTCCGAATGACCTCAAATCACACGAAAACATTAGGAATATTATTTGTGACGTGTAGGAGGGGATGACACACCCATCGGACGTGCGTTGCGCACGGTACGGCCGATTGTGTCATTTTCAGCAGCTCAGCGCGCGCTAAAATGGCGCGTTGGGGGGTCAAAACCACACGAACGACCTCGGAATTCAATTAAACCGTATGAAAACAGCCTTTGTGTGATTTTTAAAATGTTAGGGCAGACAACACATCAATCGAAGGTGTCGTTTGACCGCGGTGACCAGAAACGCGCTTCCGGTGTCATAAAACACCAGAAACAGCGTGAGACGGTCGAATTCGGAGCAAACGTGCTCCGAATGACCTGAAACCACACGAAAACATTAGGAATATTATTCGTGAAATGTAGGAGTAGACGGAACGCCCATCGGACGTGTGGTGCGCGTGGTACGGCCGATTGTGTTGTTTTCAGCAGCTCGGCGCGCGCTAAAATGGCGCGTTGGGGGGTCAAAATCACCCGAACGACCTCAGAATGCCATGAAACCATACGAAAATAGCCATTGTGTGATTTTTGAAATGTTTGGGCAAACGAAACATCAATCGGAGGTGTCGTTTGACCACGGTGATCGGAAACATGTTTCTGGTGTCATAAAACACCAATAACGGCGTGAGACGGTCGAATTCGGAGAAAACGTGCTCCGAATGACCTGAAACCACACGAAAACATTAGGAATATTATTCTTTATGTGTAGGAGGAGACGAAACGCCCATCGGACGTGCGGTGGGAGCAGTACGGCTGATTGTGTCATTTTCAGCAGCTCGGCGCGTGCTAAAATGGCGCGTTGGGGGTCAAAACCACCCGAACGACCTCGGAATGTCATGAAACTGTACGAAAACAGCCTTTGTGTGATTTTTAAAATGTTCAGGCAGACGGCATGTCAATCGGAGGTGAAGTTTGACCGCGGTGACCAGAAACGTGTTTCCGGTGTCATAAAACACCAGAAACGGCGTGAGATGGTCGAATTCAGAGCAAACGTGCTCCGAATGACCTGAAACCACACACAAACATTAGGAATATTATTTTGACATGTACGAGGAGACGTCACTCCCATTGGACATGCGGTGCGCACGGTACGGCCGATTGTGTCGTTTTCAGCAGCTCGTTGTGCGCTAAAATGGCACTTTGGGGGGTCAAAACCACCTGAACGACCTCGGAATGCCATGAAACCGTACAAAAACAGCCGTTGTGTGATTTTTAAAATGGTCGGGTAGACGGCATGTCAATTGGAGGTGTCGTTTGACCGCGGTGACCGGAAATGCGTTTCTGGTGTCAGAAAACACCAGTAACGGCGTGAGACGGTCGAATTCGGAGAAAACGTGCTCCAAATGACCTGAAACCACACAAAAACATTAGGAATATTATTCTTGACGTGTAGGAGGAGACAGCACGCCCGATGGGCATGCGGTGCGCGCAGTACAGCCGATTATATCGTTTTTAGCAGCTCGACGCGCGCTAAAATGGCGCGTTGGGGGGTCAAAACCACCCAAACAACCTCGGAATGCCATTAAACCATACGACAAAATCCGTTGAATGATTTTTGAAATGTTTGGGTAGACGGCACGTCAATCAGAGGTGTCGTTTGACCGTGGTGACCAGAAACGCGTTTCCGGTGTCACAAAACACCAAAAACGGCGTGAGACGGTCGAATTCAGCGCAAACGTGCTTCGAATGACCTGAAACCACACGAAAACATTAGGAATATTATTCGTGACATTTAGGAGGAGACGACATGCCCATCGGATGTGCGGTGCGCGCGGTACGGCTGATTGTGTCATTTTCAGCAGCCCGGCGTGCGCTAAAATGGCGCTTTGGGGGGTCAAAACCACCCGAACGACCTCGGAATGCCATGAAACCGTATGACAATAGCCTTTGTGTGATTTTTGAAATGGTCGGGTAGACATCACGTCAATTGGAGGTGTCGTTTGACAACGGTGACCGGAAACGCGTTTTCGGTGTCATAAAACACCAGAAACGGTGTGAGACGGTCGAATTCAGAGCAAACGTGCACCGAATGGCCTGAAACCAAACAAAAACATTAGGAATATTATTCGTGACAAGTAGGAGGAGACGGAACACCCATCGGATGTGCGGTGCGCATGGTACGGCCGATTGTGTCATTTTCAGCAGCTCGGCGCGCGCTAAAATGGCGGGTTGGGGGGTCAAAACCACCCGAACGACCTCAGAATGTCATGAAACCGTACGAAAACAGCCAATGTGTAATTTTTGAAATGTTAAGGTAGATGGAATGTCAATCGGAGGTGTCTTTTGACCGCGGTGACTGGAAACGCGTTTCTTGTGTCATAACACACCAGAAACGGCGTGAGACGGTCGAATTTGGAGAAAACGTGCTCCGAATGACCTGAAACCACACTAAAACATTAGGAATATTATTCGTGATGTGTAGGAGGAGAAGTTAGGCCCATAGGATGTGCGGTGCATGCGGTACGGCCGATTGTGTCGTTTTCAGCAGCTCGGCGCGCGCTAAAATGGCGCGTTGGGGGGTCAAAACCACCCGAACGACCTCGGAATTCCATGAAACCGTACGAAAATAGCTGTTGTGTGATTTTTGAAATTTCCGGGTAGACGGCACATCAATTGGAGCTGTCGTTTGACCGTGGTGACCAGAAACGCGTTTCCGGTGTCATAAAACACGAGAAACGGCGTGAGACGGTCGAATTTTGAGCAAACGTGCTACGAATGACCTGAAACCACACAAAAACATTAGGAATATTATTAGTGACGTTTAAGAGAAGACAGTACACCCATCAGACATGTGGTGCGCGCGGTACGGCCGATTGTGTCGTTTTTAGCAGCTCGGCGCGCGCTAAAATGGCGCGTTGGGGGGTCAAAACCACCCAAACAACCTCATAATGCCATTAAACCGTACGACAACATCCTTTGTGTGATTTTTGAAATGTTCGGGTAGACGGCATGTCAATCGGAGGTGTCGTTTGACCGTGGTGACCGGAAACGCATTTCTGGTGTCATAAAACACCAGAAACGGCGTGAGGTGGTCGAATTCGGAGTAAATGTGCTCTGAATGACCTAAAACCACACGAAAACATTAGGAATATTATTCGTGACATGTAGGAGGAGATGGCAGGCCCATCAGATGTGCGGTGCGTGCGGTACGACCGATTGTGTCATTTTCAGCAGCTCGGTGCGCGCTAAAATGGCCCGTTGTGGGGTCAAAACCACTCGAATGACCTCGGAAGCCCATGAAACCGTACTACAATAGCCTTTGTGTGATTTTTGAAATGGTCGGTCAGACGGAACATCAATTGGAGCTGTCGTTTGACCGCGGTGACCGGAAACGCGTTTCTGGTGTCATAAAACACCAGAAACGGCATGAGACGGTCGAATTCAGAGAAAACGTGCTCCGAATAACCTGAAACCACACAAAAATATTAAGAATATTATTTGTGCATGTAGGAGGAGACGACACACCCCTCGGATGTGCGGTGCGCGCGGTATGGCCGATTGTTTTGTTTTCAGCAGCTTGGCGCGCGCTAAAATGGCGCTTTGGGGGGTCAAAACCACCCGAACGACCTCGGAATGCCATGAAACCGTACGACAATAGCCTTTGTGTGATTTTTGAAATGGTCGGGTAGATGACACGTCAATCGGAGGTGTCTTTTGACCACGGTGACCGGAAACGTGTTTCCGGTGTCATAAAACACCAGAAACGGCGTGAGACGGTCGAATTCGGAGCAAACGTGCTACGAATGACCTGAAACATCATGAAAACATTAGGAATATTATTCTTAATGTGTAGGAGGAGACGGAATGCTTATCGGACATGTGGTGCGCATGGTACGGCTGATTGTTTCGTTTTCAGCAGCTCAGCGCGCGCTAAAATGGCACGTTGGGGGGTCAAAACCACCTGAACAACCTCAGAATTCCATGAAACTGTACGAAAACAACCGCTGTGTGATTTTTGAAATGGTCGGGCAGACTACACATCAATCGGAGGTTTTGTTTGACCGCGGTGACCGGAAACGCATTTCCGGTGTCATAAAACACCAGAAACGGCGTGAGACGGTCTAATTCAGAGAAAACGTGCTCTGAATGACCTAAAACTACAAGAAAACATTAGGAATATTATCCGTGACGTGTTGGAGGAGACGGCTGGTCCATCGGACATGTGGTGCGCGCGGTACGGCCGATTGTGTCGTTTTCAGCAGCTTAGCGCGCGCTAAAATGGCGCGTTGGGGGGTCAAAACCACCAGAACGACCTCAGAAATCCATGAAACCATAAGACAACAGCCGTTGTGTGATTTTTGAAATGTCCGGGTAGATGGAACGTCAATCGAAGCTTTCGTTTGACCGCGATGACCGGAAACGCGCTTCTGGTGTCATAAAACACCAGAAACGGCGTGAGACGGTCGAATTCGGAGCAAACGTGCTCCTAATGATCTGAAACCACACGAAAACATTATGAATATTATTCGTGATGTGTAGGAGGAGACAGAACGCCCATCGGACTTGCGGTGCACGCGGTACGGCCGATTGTATCGTTTTCAGCAGCTCGGCGTGTGCTAAAATGGCGCGTTGGTGGGTCAAAACCACCTGAACGACCTCGGAATGCCATGAACCCGTACGACAATAGCCGTTGTGTGATTTTTGAAATATTCGGGCAGACGGCACATCAATCGGAGGTGTCGTTTGACCGTGGTGACCGGAAACGCGTTTCCGGTGTCATAAAACACCAAAAACGGCGTGAGACGGTCGAATTTGGAGAAAACGTGCTCCGAATGACCTGAAACCACACGAAAACATTATTAATATTATTTGTGACATGTAGGAGGAGACGGAAGGCCCATCGGACATGCGGTGCGCGCGGTACGGCCGATTGTGTCGTTTTCAGCAGCTCGGCGCGCGCTAAAATGGCGCGTTGGGGGGTCAAAACCACCTGAACGACCTCGGAATGCCATGAAACCATATGAAAACAGCTGTTGTGTGATTTTTGAAATTTTCGGGCAGACGGCACGTCAATCGGAGCTGTCATTTGACCTCAGTGATAGGAAATGTGTTTCTGGTGTCATAAAACACCAGAAACGGCGTGAGACGGTCGAATTCGGAGCAAACGTGCTCCGAATGACCTGAAATGATATCATTTCTTAAATTCAGGGTTTTAAATTATTATAGCACCATGATTTGATGTTAGATTTAATTTTATTATATATATATAATAACTGAATAATTATGTCCAATTTACGTTTGTTTTGTTTTGTTGTTTTTTTGTCTTATTGTAGGTTTATTGAAGCATAAGATTGAAATGGATGGACCTTCTTGGATCATTGAAGCACATTTATCATTTATTGTTTATTACGATCTTGATGTTTATGCTGTTTGAAATTGTTTTCCATTTTTTATGATTTTTACCTTGTTTTATCTCTGATTTTGCACTGTGAAGAAAAAAAAACACAATTCGTACATTTCATTAAAAAATGAAAAATATTTTTTAAAATATTATATATATATTTCTTTAATATATATATATATATATATATATATATTAAAATATTTAAAACATATTATATATATATATATATATATTTAAAATATTTTATTTAATAATATATATATAAATATTTTCTTTAATATATATATATATATTATTTAATAAATATATATATATTTATTTATTTATTTAATAAATATATATATATATATATTTCTTTCAGAAAGAATTTTGTTTTAAAAAAAAATTCCCAGGGTAGCGACCGCCAAGCGGTCACTTAAGGCCGGAATTTCGGCCACCTATAGCGACTGCCATTGGCGGTCGCTATTGGCCTACAGCGACGAAGCTGAAGCGAACGCCAATGGCGGTCGCTGGGCGGTCTCTATAGGCCTATAGCGACCGCCAATGGCGGTCTCTAATGCCCGATTTTTTAGTAGTGAATATATATTATTGAATTTATTAGAAATAAATAAAAAATTTATCAAAATAAATACCCAGGTGGAGTCATGATGTACTAACCATACATCAAAAAACATTATCCCAACCCACTATTTCTAATTCTAGTGGTGGTTTCTAACATGTACACATGAATACATGGAGACTATAGAAAGGTTATATAATAAAAAAGATGATTCTAATTAGAAACACTTAATCATACAAATATAAATGAAGGTATAATCAAAGTGGTGTACCATGACCTACTGCTTAAGGAAAGAAGTACACAATGGGTTTTAACACTTGTGTTTCCCCTAGAATCCAAATAAATATGAATGTGAATCCAAGTATTTTTTAGGGTGTAATGTTTCTAATATCAAGGGAAACACATACAAATAATAGAAGGTATGTGACATAGTCAATCCCTTGGTAAGTGCATCTACATCAAATGACCTTTATAATACAGCTAACTACTTATGAATGAACTATTCATTAGGTTACTATAAGTTATATTATTTTGAAATAATTCATCAGGTTGAGAAATATAAATGATGGATAATGACGCACCACCATCTCCATAAATTATAACAATCTACACAAAAATTGGCACACCCGTACACTACATTATATCATGGTCATGAAAATAAAGAAACATGAAAAAAGAATATATATCATATCCTTAGATCTACCATAGTACTCAATGTATCCCTATATCACATTTAGTATTATATATGTATAATTCATTTCACTTGCTGAATCAAAAAAATAGTTTTTATTCATCTTAAATTGAACCCCCTATATGTATACATAGGCACAATAATCATAAAATACAGAAGGACAACACATTATGAAACTAATACATATTCCTAGAACATGCTTCATCTATTCTCAAGAACATATAAAATTTCACTATTGGTATTAAACAAGACACAAACACATTCTTAGTAACTTTTAAATAAATAATATTCTTCTATAAAATGTGGATGCACTCTATGCACCCATAGTGTTCCATGCTTACATGAATAATAGAATATATGCCCACTCATAGAGTATGCCACCATAAAAATGAAATCCTTTATTCAAACCATGATATTCATTCATCTCATATATAACACACTTATATTATTGAAATATATATTCCCATTATATATCTATAGCCATCTCATGTGAAAATATATACTACTCGGCCTTATGGAAAAAAACTATAGTTACTAGTTTAACTATTAAAGCATTATGATAAATAACATGGATTTTATTCACAATTATAATGATATATCCCAATTCAAGAAATGTCATAAACTAGATTCACTCTTATGATATAATCCCATAATTAACTAATCACCTCACATATTCACGACAAAATTTGTCCTTATTATATCATAATCATAACCAGTTTCCCTTGAGAAAAACATTACATCACCAACCTAAATACCATACTATGTTCTAATTATATAATTTCAATGAACATAAACCAATGATAGAGTAAATTTATATTTTAAACAGCTTCCCACCATACCATTTCTCATTCTAGTGATTCCTCCTCACACATCTCATGATTCATGTTGGTCATAATGATCTTATTCCCACTTATAACCATGAATATCATATTGTCCATTTCGTACCATCACTATTCCTAAACCAATGAAATTATATAATATATTGATACCTTAGAATCTATTCTATAATTTTCATGATTTACATATGAATTCCATAAAATATTCAAGTTTAGGTTTATAATATAACATTTTTCTTATAATGTTCCTACTCATACCCCACTACAATCATCACCTCTAAAATATAATCACATAAACTTTACATTACTAACTAAATACACTATGTCCACAACTTTATCCTAGTCCCACAGACATTTTTATTTTAATTAAATTAAAATATCATACACCCATGTTTTTCACTAATAGTCTTCACTATAGATCATTACACTCATTACTACACCTAAATAACTCCTTATCTACCATAAAAAATCCACCATATCCTATATGATTCATAAATCATTAAATTAATCCTCTCTTGACTAAAATAGTTTTTTAAATCTCCTATAATAACCAACATTCACCGTATTTTCCATCCCATAATACTAGTCTTTGATTTTCAAACTAATCAATTTTGGACACATTAACACCACCTAATCACTAAAAATTAGCCTTTAAATTTATTATTCATTTTATAAGATGAAATATTCATACCTATGACATCTAATAACTAACACAAAACATAAAACAAAAATATATGGGTCTTCCATACATATCACAACTAATTTTTATCACAATATCCCATGAAATAGGGGAAACTCCCTCAACCCATTAATGGTGTGCTCCACAATATTTTATTTCATTTATCCTCTCAAAATAAAATATAAAATGCCAATATTTCATTATTACCTCGGTATTTTAACTAATACAAAATAATTTTTATTCCCCCACAAATGCATCCCTGGAGACTTATTCTATGGTCTAAAACAAAATCAGTAATTTATACTGTATTTATTCAATTTCATTGATAATCCTTCACCACAACACTTGAAATATGAAATATATATATATCTTAATAAGAGACCCTAAATGCTATCATGAATCTCTCATATAGTAACATTAAGTAATCTTCTCAATTTCTTATTAGAAATTATATATATTCAATGGTAACTAACCATCCATAGTTAGTCACTCCCCCAATTCACATAATAATCTATTCAATCCACATATCCCTTAATTGTTCTAGTAAATTAGTAAATCATGTAACTAAAAACCACTTATATCAAGAGTTCATAACTCATATCCCACATTATATATTAATATCATCATATCCATACTCTTCCAAACACATTTTCATTTTTCAATATTACCCCATATACTGTATCTCTCATGTTGTACATACCCTAATATAATAGTTATCAAAGGTCATCGCATGACTAACTATTCCCAATGTGCATTATACTCTTGATCACACGATAAAAAATATTAATAAACTAACTATATTATCCATTCTATACTCATATAAGGGGGACTCTCCCTTTTCCCAAGGTTCTTCTAGGAAAATACCACAAATAAGTGTGATTATCCATCATGTGTGTCTTGAGTTCCATAACATATCTCAAGGTAATATGATGAAAATAATATTAGAGTCATAAACTGTATCATAATCTCACTAACCATTAGTTTTTTACCATCCTTTAAATAGTATATCTCTGATGTTATTTAGCACTAATAATACCTAACTAATTAATAATTTTAGTTTCACATGGTTGAGATATGATCATACCTTTGTGGCCAACTATGCACATTATATAAAGTACCACTCTCTTTTTCTTATTGTAAGAGAGTTCCCAATAATCTTGTAGTCACAAAAAAATTCTTCCCATCCCTATATATATTATTATATCAAAGTAACCACTATTTATCTTATCTAAAAATAGATAATCAAAAAACTCCTCTAAATAATATTCCTGTAATAACTCACCATATATATCTGACCTACTCACAATCTCTTACTACTAGAGTGAGGTAGGTCCAGACAACCATTACTAGCTATATGTATTATATTTTATCATATATAAATGTATACAATCCAATATTTCCCTAATAATATTCTAGTATCCAAATCATTTGAGTCTCATAATAACATTCTTAGGTTATCAAGTCAAATACACCTGGTTAAGCATCCTAATAATCATACCTAGTACACCTAGAAAATAACATAAAGCACAACTTCATTTTATCCCTCTATATGACCATGATTTTTTATATGCTAAGTTCCACTCTCCCTTGGGTTTATAACTATCCATGAAACTTATTCCAATACTACACAACACATATTCCTATATCAATTGTGGTAAACATACATTAGAACTCCTTGTTCAAGACCTAAGTTCATTTTTAAATTATGAATGTTAAAAATGTTTTAATTCATTTTTATCTTGGTAATCTATATGATATATTCATCAAAAATTCCTTAAGATAATATTGTGAAACCCACTTTCTTCTCATGGGTTTCATCATTCTTATGATTTATTTATGGTTTTTATTTCCTTTTGTGGCACACATAAGCTTGTACATATTATGTGGATGTTAGCCTAATTTTTTATGGGTGGGTCCATTATACACCTCCAATTCATTGGTTAATGTTAATGTCTCAGGATATGGAATGTATGGTACATGGGAGGTTAGCTTAAGCACACTATGTATGGTTTATGGTTAGTTATCCAAAGCACGCTATGTATGGTGCATAGGTGGTTAGCCTAAGGAAATTATGTATGGTGTATGGGCGGTTAGCTTAATCACAGTATGTTTTGTTAGTGATTAACCTAATCATATGATTATTGTGATGGAAGTTAACCTATGTTATTTTGTCTTAGTGGTTAGTATTGACATGTGCTTATGATGTCACATTTTATGATATTATTGTATGCTTGTGATTTTATGATCATATTAATTCATTTTCTTATGCCATGTTTCCATGATTAGGATCATTCTATTTATGATATCATATTATGCCTCTTGATTATTTTGTTATGATTTATTACCATGTATATTCTCTTACTGGGCTTTTTATCTCACCCTTTTCCATATGTATTTTCTCTAGGGTATCCTATATAGTTTTAGAAGATCTATATAAGTTATGAGAACTATGTGGAGTTTTAAATAAATATATAGTTTTTACATTTAAGATGATGTATTTATGGGTCTAATATTATAAATACACTAGTCCCCTAGATCCTTAGATTGTATTATTAGTAAAGTGTGTTATAAATCATGAAATAAAGTGTGTTTAAGGATTGGGTCACTACAGTTAGTATCTAATAAAGTTCTAGCTATTTTTTGAGATTATAATTATATAAATTTTGTGAAAAAACTAGGGATAAGTATAAGGGGTAATTCTAAGTATAGGATAACATCCTAGAATTTTGGTAAAGTATATAGTGTGTGGTTTTCCTATTAATATATCTATGTATGGATACTACAAGTGGATTTAGGATTTGGAACAGATGTACCTAGGGTAAATAATTCTAAAAGGCATGTTGGGTATTAACTCAATTTTCACCCGATGTAAAACAAATAGGTCTAACTACACACCTATTTTGAAACTTTTAAGGGGATATGATTTGGTTAATCATATTCTCTTTATAAACCACTATGAAGGATTTATTTATTAGTTACTTTGAGGGACTAGGTTGAGAATTATAAGAGAACCCAACTTAAGGTAAATTATTTTGAATATAGAATGATATAGGTCAAACCAAGGATGAAAAAAGGTGATTTAATAATAATATAGGTTAAAAAAGAGTGATATAGCTTGAAATAAAATAATTATAGGCTAAAATGATGGTATTATAAAGTGATAAGTATTTGGGTTAAATTTATCTTTGGTTGTCTTGGATACTTCACTTATAATGATAATTTTCCTCACTAACATTATGCCCTTTTGGTTTTAGTGATGTTTGGAACTAGAAGGAACTAAGATAACCCTAGGTAGAAGGGATAATATGAAAATTACCTCAATGAAAAACCCATTAGAATTGTCTCTAGAATGATAAACCTTGTTTTTATTCCAAACCAACTATCATGAAATATGATTAACTATATCAGCATAGTTTAAGTCTTAAACCTGCAAAAGAAGAAAATGATAGAGACTCATGGAAATTCAAGAAATGAAACTAATAAAATAAGGAATATTCAACCACATATATATTAAAAATGTGAGAAGAATCTCCAAGGAAATTTCTTAATAGGTTTAGAGAAATGTTTTAAATGTGGTAGAGTTTTCCATCAATCTCTATAATTATTAAAGGATGAAAAAAGGGTCAAAAAATAGAATAATTTCTCTACTAATTCTCCACCCACTCTTCAACTCTTCAAATGAAAGGAGTTTGAGTATTGTGAAAATTGACACCCTAAACCTGGATTATTGAGGTTAATAGTAATCAATGGCCTCTTTAAGAAATGGAAAAACTATAATAATGATAATAAGTTATGAAAGTAGTTTGTAAGAGTTAAAATCAGCCTCCAATTCAGATTTTTGGGTATTGGAATCTATTCTAGCCAAGCTAGTAAGTCTAGGAAGTTTTCTAAGAAAATTAAATCATGACCCCAAATATTTTAATTTCAAAAAAAACTTCTAGTTTTATTAATATTATATCCCAATTTAATTTTTATAAAAATGTGATTTATGGAAATATTATTATTCTTCTTTTAAATAAGTATAAATAGATTTTTTAAATGGATTGCTTCTCTTCACTTAGAGGAAGAGTTATTTGGAATAAAAATATCACATTTCATATAAACCTATGATAGTCTATGAAAGGATAATAGTAAACACACTATAGAATTAAATAATATGAAGTGGGTCATGATATGGAATAATGATAGACTCTTGGATAAAATAGATAGAGAAAAATGAAATATTAGGTTTTAGTCTACATTGTGAAGAAAGATATGTCACTGAGTTTGTAAGGTTGGTATGTCTATAGTTATTATAACCTAAGTTTTATTTATCCTATAGACACATATATATAACATAATTAGTGATTAATAATTATAATTTCTATGATACAATTAATTTAATGTGGGATAATGTAACAACCCAATATTTTAATATATGTCTTCCTCTAATTAAGTTAAATATTTTTGATATCTTACTCCACATGCAACACCAAACAAAAATGCAACTATAATATGTTTAGACCGTTAAAAATATTCATTTAATTAGTAGGTTTGAATAGTATTAAATTAATTATAAAATATAGTAATTTATATATTTATAAATGTTATTTTATACAAATTTATTAATTCATTATTATGTTTTAAAAAATATATTTTTTATGCATTATACTTTTTATTAAATAAAACTAAGTATATTATTGTTAAATGATTATTTTGTTAAAATATAATATTGATTTATTAATGATATATTTATTGTTATTTTATATAAATTATTAATAAGTACAACAAGTATTTTAAAATAGTTATTTTCCTTTAAAAATAGTTTCCCATTGCATTTTATGATTTTAAATTAAAAGTTAAAATAAAAAAATTATAAATTTAATTTGAAAAAATAGACTTCATTTTTGGATTTATAATTTCAATATTAGTTTAAATTTTTTTTTCTAAAACAGTTGATTTTTATGTGAATAGTGAAAAATACTGATTTTACTAATACTGTCACTTTTATGACATTATTATACAAGATTACCATGAATTTTTCTAAAATATTTCTTACTATAAAAAATATATTTTATAAAGTTAAATTAATTATTCTAAAATACTATATTGATATATAAAACTCATGCTTAATATCTTAGAAAATTTAGGTGATGTTTTAATGAAAATTATTTTTCATTTGTTTCTTTTAATAAAATTTTCACATGGTTGAATTAGTTTTTAAACTTATTTAAATGTTAATTAAATAATTATTTAATAATAATAAATATTTTAATTTTAATATAATCCATAACATTGATAATTTTATCTTAAAAATAATTCTTATGCTTAAAATGTACTTTTTTCTAAAAACGGTTTTTTGCGTGTTATATGCGCTAATACTAAAATTAATTTATATAAATCATGGAAATTTTATTTTATAAAATTATTTACATGTTTAAAATATTTATGTTAAAATTAATATATAATATCAATTTTATTTTGGTCATTAAAATTAGTTATCATGGGTAAAAGTGGAGTTATTTTAGTAAGGGTAAATTAGGGGGAAATGTTTTAAACCTTATAGAAGTGGCTAGAACATGTGAAAAAAATGTATAATATTGAATGTTGGAGGGATTCTTGGATTTATATCTATTACCACACTATTATTTTCCATTTTTATATCCCTCTTACTTTAATAATGGAGTGTTATCATTGGTAAATAATTATTTTTTACAAAAAGTTCCATTTTCTTCACTTATAAAAGGAGACCACCTCCTCCCCATTTATCCCCCATTCTAAAGACTTGGCTCACCAAAAACTCTAAACCTATCTCTCATAAACACCCTCCTCACATTTAAAAGCCTATTAATCACCAAATCACGAGTCTAAATAGTATTAAGGAGTAAACCATGGGCGGACTTCCAAGGGAATGTAAGTTAAATGTAAGTACAAAACACTTTTAGACATTGGTAAGGGTTTTTATCTCAATTTCTATTAATTGAAACATGTTTTAATGTTATAAACCAATTTCTTTTTTTATATGGTTTAAATACTACCCAATAACTTATTTTTTAATACTCTATTATTTAATCCATGGTATTCACATAATCATGTGATTTTTAAGCTTCTAATGACATTTGATTCAAAAAATACTAAAGTTGTAAGGGTCTTTCATTACTCAATCTAATTTCTGGAGTTATAATTTTTTCATTGAATTTAATATTTAATTTAATATATTTTATCATATTTATAACTTTTTATATCACTTTTTTATTCGATTCTTCATTACAGGTGGGTTCTAATATTTTTTGAAAATTTTGCTATGTTAAGAATAATTTCAATCTATTTAAATAATGGTTTCACCTCCTTGACCATAATTTTCATTTCCACCAATGTTATCCTTTTCAATTGGAAACCTTATTAATTATTAAATCATGTTAACATCATATTTACCTTCTCTTATTTTCAAAAAAAAAGTTTATTATTCTATTTTATGATATAGTATTTTGATAAAGGTGTTTTAAAACATAAAAAAAGATCTTTTATACCTCATTCATGACTTTATGATTATGTATTCTCTTTATTTTTCTCCCTTTTATGAAATATTATTTTCATAAAATTATAATATTTTTTTAATATATGTCCCTTAAATATATTCCTAGTTAAATATATTTTTCATTTTTATGGCTATACATGTTTTTAGTTCCCTTCAAATTTCACACTTTTAAGTATGCCCAATTTAAGGGAACTTTATTATGTTTGGTCTCATATTAATAATCACCCCCATAAAATGTTTTTAAACCATTAATATCTTTTAAAAAACCTCAATATTTTATGTGTAACCCTATTGGTTCAATTCTAGTTTTATAGAAAATTATATTCTATTTCTTTATTTAAAAATATCCTTTACTTATTTCATAAATTTTCATCCTAGTGGTTCACTTTATTCTTTCTTCACTAGATCTTTCTCATGAAATTTCTACACTATAACTCCATGTTCAAGACCTAAGTTACTTTTTCAATTATAAATGTTAAAAATGATTTAATTCATTATTCTCTTAGGAATATATATTATATAAACTTAGGGTATGGCTTAAGACAATATTGTGAAACCCACTTTCTTCTCATAGGTTTTATCATGCTTATGATTTATGTATAGTTTCTATTCACTTTTTTGTCCCAGATAATCTTGTACATAATATGATGGTAGTTATTCTATGTTATTATGGGTGGATTATTTATATTTATCAAATACATTGGGTAATGCTAATTTCTCATGAGATGATATGTATAGTAAATGTGCGGTTATCCTAAGCACACTATGTATGGTGTATAGGCGGTTAGCTTAAGCATGCAATGTATGGTTTATGGGTGGTTAGACTAAGCACATTATGTATTGTTCATGAGTGGTTATAGTAATTACACTATGTTATAATGATGTTTATCATGAGTATATGATGATTATGATGGCAGTTATCCTACGTTATATTGTCTTGGTGGTTACTCTTTACATATTCTTATGATGTCATGTTTTATGATGTTGTCACATGCTTATGATTACATGATCTTATGATTTCATTTATTTATGCCATGTTTTCATGCTTATGATCATTATCTTTATTATATTATATTATTCCTCTTGAATCTTATGTTATTATGTATTTCCATGTATATTCCCTTATAGATATTTCTAGATCACCTTTTTCCTTATATATTTTCTCTAAGGTATCCTATGAAATTTTAGAAGATCTATGGAAGTTAGGATCACTGTTTTTATTTTAAAACAAAAATGATGTTTTTATGTTTAAGATGATGTATTTTTGTATCTAATCTACCAAAGACACTATACCTCAAGATCCTTGTCTTGTATTGTTGTGAAAGTATGTTATAAATCATGAAATAGGATGTTTTTAAGGCCTAGGTCACTATTGTGTGTGTGTGTGTGTGTGTCTAGTCAGTTGAGGGGATTATAAACTGTAAATAAATCACACACTCATCCACCCTAGTAGATCATGTTTCATCCATCCCCACAAGGATTGTTAGGCACTTACTATGACCATTACAATTTGATGGCCCAAAGGCCCTTTGGCTTGAATGACCGTTACATGGACTAGAGGCCCAATTTCCTAGCCCAAGGTCCCCTTATGTGAATAGTATTTCTATAGTACCCACATGCCACAATACCTATCATTTCTACTATTCTTGCTACAATACCCAACATTGATATAGTTCCTACACGGTTCTTGCTATAGTACTGCTATAGTGCCTATGGAAATCCACCTAAAAGAGGTCACATGGATTTGAACTCTGGTCGAATATCAGATTACAGGATGACTTTACCACTTAGGAATTCCCCTAACTTCTATATGTGTGTGTGAGTGTAAATTTATTTATATTTATATATATTTATATTCATTTATATATATATATATATATATTATGTTGGTTTATATGTAAAAATATAATTATATGTGTATCTATATATATTTATATATGTGTGTGTATAATTTTATTCACTACGGGAAAAGCGGTTTTTTGCGACAGGTCAATTGCGACGGGAATATATACCGTCGCAAAAGGTCCAATGAAATACGTATTTGCGATGGGAGTCTTTTCCCGTCACAAATAGTAGGTTAATTGTAACGGGAATAGGCGACCCGTCACAATAGGTTTGGTGCGGTTTGCGCGCCAAAACGCGGGAAGGGTATTTGTGACGGGGACGCACCCCCCATCGCAAAAGCCCGGCGGCGGTAAATACCATTTGCGATGGGAAAATCCATCCATCGCAAATAGTATGTCGGCAGGTGTGTATTTGCGACGAGACCTGTCGCAAATACCCTTTTAACCGCCGACTGTAATTAATGCAGACGAGGGTATTTGCGATGGGCCTTATCGCAAATAACCCCGTCGCAACTAATCTAACCTATATATATATCCCCACCCGTTTTTTTTTTCAAATCACTCTAATCTTCTTCTCCCTCTCTCTTCATTCTCCAGTTTTAAGGAAAAAATTTCTTTTAGTTAAAATTTTTTATACGAGAGCAATTGGAAGGCGCCAATACCTTCAGAATATCAAAGTTTAAGGTATTTATATTTTATTTTATTTTATTTTTATTTTATTTTTTATATTAATTTTAATTGTTGTTTATTAGTTGTAATTAAATTAGATTTAAATTGGTTTTTATTTATATTTATTTTTAGTAAGAAATTGATATTGTTAGTGATAATTATAAATAATTAGTGTTAATTTGCAATAATTAGAGATTATTATAGATAATTAGCAGAATTTAGTCATAATTATATATAATTAGGGATAATTTGGGGTAATTGGTAATAATTAGGAGTAATTGGGAATAATTAGGGGTAATTGGGAATAATTAGGGGTAATTGGAAATAATTAGGGGTAATTGGCAATAATTAGAGGTAATTGGCAACAATTAGGGGTAATTGGCAATAATTAGGGGTAATTGGCAATAATTAGGGGTAATTGGCAATAATTAGGGGTAATTGGCAATAATTTGGGGTAATTGGCAATAATTAGGGGTAATTGGCAATAATTAGGGGTAATTCCCAATAATTAGGGGTAATTAGCAATAATTAGGGGTAATTAGAAATAATTAGATGTAATTAGATATAATTAGATATAATTAGTAATAATTAGTAATAATTAGTAATAATTAGTAATAATTAGTAATAATTAGTAATAATTAGATATAATTAGTAATAATTAGATATAATTAGTAATAATTAGTAATAATTAGTAATAAATAGTAATAATTAGTAATAATTAGTAATATTTAGTAATAATTAGATATAATTGGTAATAATTGGTAATAATTAGCAATAATTGTTAATAATTAGTAATAATTGGTAATAATTAGATATAATTGGTAATAATTAGATATAATTGGTAACAATTAGATATAATTGGTAATAATTAGATATAATTGGTAATAATTAGATATAATTGGAAATAATTAGATATAAGTGGAAATAATTAGATATAATTGGTAATAATTAGATATAATTGGTAATAATTAGATATAATTGGCAATAATTAGATATAATTGGAAATAATTAGATATAATTGGCAATAATTAGATATAATTGGCAATAATTAGATATAATTAGGAATAATTAGATATAATTAGATATAATTAGTAATAATTAGATATAATTAGTAATAATTAGATATAATTAGTAATAATTAGATATAATTAGTAATAATTAGGAATAATTAGGAATAATTAGCTATAATTTGGAATAATTAGCAATAATTAGGAATAATTAGCTATAATTAGCTATAATTAGCTATAATTAGCTATAATTAGCTATAATTAGCTATATAATTAGCTATAATTAGCTATATAATTAGCTATAATTAGCTATATAATTAGATATAATTAGCTATATAATTAGCTATATAATTAGCTATATAATTAGCTATATAATTAGCTATATAATTAGCTATATAATTAGCTATATAATTAGCTATATAATTAGCTATATAATTAGCTATATAATTAGCTATATAATTTTCTATATAATTAGCTATATAATTTTCTATATAATTAGCTATATAATTTGCTATATAATTAGCTATATAATTAGCTATATAATTAGCTATATAATTAGCTATATAATTAGGAATAATTAGGAATAATTAAGAATAATTAGCTATATAATTATCTTTTTAATTAGCTATATAATTAGATATATAATTAGCTATATAATTAGCTATATAATTAGATATAATTAGCTATATAATTAGATATAATTAGATATAATTAGATATAATTAGTTATAATTAGTCATAATTAGATATAATTAGATATAATTAGATATAATTAGATATAATTAGATATAATTAGATATAATTAGATATAATTAGATATAATTAGATATAATTAGATATAATTACATATAATCAGATATAATTAGATATAATTAGATATAATTGTCCTTGCTTTATTGATCACCTTGCAAGTAGCATTGCAATAGGACAACCCAAGTCATGCCCTTCTCATCTATAAGAATTATCTCACATAACCCTTTACATAGACCATTCTTCCTTGAAATTTTAAGGGAAATATACTGATGTCTCCTCAAATTTTTAAGGAAGAATGATCTTTGTAAAGGGAGAAAGATGATTCTTAGAGACGAGAATGACATTACTTTCGTCGTCCTATTGCAACACTACTTGTGAGGTGATCAACCATGCAAGGAAAATTATAGAGCTTACATTGGACATGGTTGATACAAACTTTTTATTGTGCATGACCTGACAATTGGCGACCCTTTGAGATTTGTACATGTTAAGAATAGAGCAAAGCCTGCTGCGAATATTGATAATTTTAATTTTTTATAAATTTTTTATTATTTTAATAATATTAATATTTTTTCATAAATATTGATAATATAATTTTTTTTATTAGTAATAATTAGATATAATTATAATTAGTAAACGAAAACTACTTTGATAATGAAGGAAAAATTTGTAATCATCTCCACGACGATGATTACCAAATTTCCTTTCATTATTTAAGTAGTTTTCATTTTTGCTAAGTATTGCTAAGTATTACTAAATTAGTAATAATTAGTAATAATCAGGAGCATTTTTGCTAAGTATTGCTAAGTATTGCTAAATTGTTAATAATTATTAATAATCAGAAGCAGGAGTAGATGCCTCAGTGGGAGCAGCAGTGAAGGAGTAGCACGATGAGGAGATGCGTCGATATGAGGAGTGGCAGCAGGAACAGATGGAGTACATGCGTCGTCTGACTCATAGTTTAGGGATAGAGTTTCCTCCACCATCTCCTCCAGGTCCTCTAGATTATCCACCCCCGGTGATTTTTTTACATGTAACAAACATTTGAGTTCATAGTTTATTGTAATATTAACTATTTATAATTTCTCTTTTTCATATTGGTACGAATATTGATTAATTTAATTTTTTTTATTATTTTTAATATTTTATTACTTATTAGTATTATTTTTAATGTCTGTTTGTTTTAATAATAATAATATTAATATTTTATTAATATTTTATATATGTTGTGAATATTTAGAATTTTAATATTTTATAATTTTAATAATATTAATATTATTTTTTCATAAATATATATGTTTATTTTAATAATAATAATATTATTATATTAATTTTTTTATATTATTAATATTTATATTATTATTATATAATATAATATTATTTATATTAATAGTATTCATATTATTATTATTTTCCAATATTAATATTTCATAATTTTATTTTATATATATTTTTGTAATTAATATTATAATAATATAATTTTTTTATATTATAAATATTATTATTATTATTATATAATATTATATTATTTATATTAATTATTTTGTATTTTTTCAGTATTTGAGATGGGTCTATTTGCGACGGGACCCCATCGCAAATATGTTATTTATTGTCCTATTTGCGACAGTATGAACGGCCCGTCGCAACAACTTATTTGTGACGGGCCCGTCGCAAATAAGTTTTTATTTACCTATTTACGACGGAATGAAAGTCCTATCGCAATATTTTATTTGTGATATCCCATCGCAAATATCTTTTTTATATATAAACGAAAACCATTTGGGACAAGAAAAAATATCTTCGCAAATAGATTTTTTTGCGACGCCGTTTTCAGCGACGGGCTATTTTGGATGGAACCCCGTCGCAAATATTTCAAATTCCAGTAGTGATTTTTATATAATTCTATTTAATTAAATATATATATCTGTGTGTATATACTTATATTTATATACATTTATGTATATTTTTTATATTTATATATATTTTATAGATATTTATTTATATTTTCATATATTTAAAAAATTATATGTTATTATATTTATATAAATTTATATCTAATTAAATTTCTATATATATTTATATATAAATTGTGAATAAATATATTTATTTATATATATATACATATATGTATTTATTTGTGTATATATAAGTATATTAAAGCTTGTTTAGTCATAGCGTGAATATTTTTCTAGAGTGGTAAATGATTTATAGAATAACTAAGAGGTAAAGGGTTAAAATATCACCCTACACATATTTATGTCTAATTCTGTGGTGATAGGTGATAAATTATTTGCAACACCACATTACATGGTGGTTTTTAAAAACTATCATATCATTTCATGGTGGTTTAAACCATCACTAAACACAAAAACCCAGTACTAAATGGAATTTAGGGTAGTGTATTTATTAATCAAAACCAAAAAATCTCAAACCCTTAGAATCACTGATATTTTTCTTAAAACCCATTTTCTATTCACAAAAACCCATTTCACCACATTTTAAATCCAATTTTAGAAAAATTTTCCTTAGTTTTCTAAAAACTAGGAAATCCAAAAAAATCATGGATTATCAATCATTTTCTAAAAAATAAACCTCCCAGGTTTTCATAAAAATCATAAGTTTTATATGGGAATAAATAACATCACTTACCTATATATATGTGTTTTTTAGTTTTGAATTGAGAAAAGGCAAACTCATGAGAGAAAGGCCCAAATAAGACAATATTCATATACAGATGGTTGGGGTTGTTATAAATGAAATCAGGGCTAATACCTGGATCGATGTTCCAATGGGGACATAAAACCCTTAAAGGGGTGGATTGTAAGAACTATTGTTCCAGATGTAGTAGTTTTGGAACAAACTAACCTCTATAACTTAAAATGAAGAACAAGGTTTATGAAAGGTCCATAAATACTCAACATCGTATATAGGTGTATTTGGAAACAATAATCCATATAAATAAAGTTGTTTACCTTAATCACACACCTTCTGATACATAAAGGACACTCATAATAAAAACCCAAATGAAACAATCAATAAATAGAAGTAAAACAGACAACAAAGGAACACAATGATTTATGTGGTTCAAAAAAATCCAAATCTATAGGAAAAAACAACTTCACTAGAAGAGTAAACAATAGATTACAACAAAATAATTAATTTAAAAGAATAGCCCAAATGAAGATTATGTTTAATCTAAAACCATTATGTTCATATTATTTATAGTAAAAATGAACCTAATACTAAATAATAGTAGCTACCATATGGTAAATATAGTTTCACCACAATATAAACTTCACAGATAACTGACCACTTACTTTAAATTATTGGTTTAATGTCATCACCTCAACTATCACTTCTAGTGAATGGTGAATTATTCTATGGAATCTATGAGTTTTCCCTCAATTATCCTTATAAACCCTTATGTTACTTCATAAGTGGCCTTTACATATTCAAAAATTCAAACCTTAATCAAATCCTTTATGTATTCTCACACCCACATTAGTGCTAGCTTCCAGAATACATCCTCCATCTTCAACACTTCCATTTTCATCCAGACTCACCATCATCATTGTTGTTGGTTTGAGACTTATGGTTCATTTGCAAAATTGAATCCAGTACCGGTATGAAGTTCTAAAAGTTACTGTTATTTGGAAGCTTTGGTAATTATCCCAAAAATTGATTCTTGTACCAAGACTAATAATAACCCACTTGAGAATTTTTTTCAGGCTTTTTCACTAAGTCCTCCATGTACCAAGTACTATATTCCATAACTCACCTGGTTCCATTTTTCTGGTCAATCAAATATTCTGAGATCTTATAACCTCCAAGTTATCCAAGCCACTTTGAAGTATAAAAATGATTTAGAATTTCCTAAGCTATAACTTTACTTAGAATGTTACCTATATTATGATTCCCTTCAATATTCCATAATTTCAACACCCCATCTTCCATAATATTTTGGGCGAATTGGTACTTCAATTGAATTTGTTTTCCTAAGAGTAAAATTTATATTCTTTTCCAAGTGAATCATGCTTTAGTTATCATAGTACAAAATTTTTATTACTTACCTTCTTTTTATCTCCTATAATAAACCCTTCAACCACACCAACTCCTTCCTTTATCATGTAATTACAATATGCTCAGCTATTATATTTTATATAATAACTATTGGTTGTAATCAGGGAATCTATATCATGGTAGTGCCTCTAGAAGTAAACAAAAAACCAATAGTTCTCTTATGTGAATCCATATCTCCCATAAAGTCAACATCTGAAAACCCTTTCAAGGGATCATGTATTTTTAAATAGGATGCTAGATCATCTAAACCTTCAAGATGCTAGAATATCTACTTAAAATTTTCCTAGTGTTCCTTTCCTATATTTTTTCACAAATTTTTTGACCAAACCTATTTATTGAGTGACAAATAGCCTTGTACAACCCATGGAATACATCATAATTCCCATGAATAATGTATATGGAACCTTCATTATTATCTTTTCCTCTTCATCCATTTTTAATTTATTTTAATTTGAAATTTTTAAGTGTTCATCTAGGGGAGTACTCATACGATTTGACTCACTCATTCCAAATCTTTTCAATACTTTACATATGTACTCTAACTAAGAAAGGAATAAAGTTATGGATCTCATATCTCTTCCAATCCCTATACCCAACATCTACTTTTCAAAACCAAAATCCTTCATCTGGAAACTTCCAAACAATTCACACTTTAATCTTCCAGCCTCAGCTTTACAGGTGAAACTAAGAGTTAACTATTAATGTAGATAAGAATAATTTTAAAAATTCCATCACTATACACCTTCTAGTGACAGTAATGATTCAAAATGATCCATATGAACTTATATTACATTTTTAGGTTATCATACTTCTAATTCCATCACCTTTATGTATTCTTAATCTATGTAAACTTTGATTGATCTTGAACATTAGTCCCTTATTCCATTCTAGTATGAAAATTTTAGGTTTATCCAAGTAGATTTATTCCTCTAAATCTTTATGAAGGAATATTTTCTTGATATCACATGGTTCAAGAAAAAAATATTCCTTGTAAACTAGGTTGATCATAGTTATAATAATTATATTTTTTACAACATGAGATAAAATCTCACTAAAATAAACTCCTTAGGATGGTTGTAATCCCTTCAAAACCAGTCAATCCATATGATAAACTCTACCATATTATTCCTATTTTAGATGATAAACACATTTATTTTGAAGTAGACTCTTATATTCTGGAAGTTCCATTATCTCATGTTGGGAAAGTATCCCCCGTGATGGATTTTCAGATTTTTTGGGTAATAGTGTTTATTAAAAATTTTAGTTGACAAAGATCTAGTGTGTTTGATGAAAAATAAATCTAAAAAGTTTTTCTAGAATCTTTTGGAGTTTTTTAGGAATTGTTCATATAAATTAGTGAAGTTTCCCTATATTTTCATAATTTTTGAGTATAAAATTTCAAAGTAAGGTCAAATTTGATTTGATAGCAAGGAAATGATTTTTTAAAATAATATATACATAATGTATAGAACATACGCAAATCCATGTAGGAGGTTCTCAACCATATTTGAACCCCATATAGAGTAAACATCAATCTTAGAGGAATTATTTAGAGGGATTACATGAATCTATGTATGAATTCAGTGAAGAAAAATTGGAAAAGTGTAAGAACCTGGTTTTTTCTGTGAAAGACTTTGGAATATTCTTGATGATATTCTCCTTCATACGGCGTGCGATTCCGAGCCCCGGAGTGGCCGGAATTAAATTTTCAGTGCGTTCACACTGGAAACGCCAAATATATGCGATAACTCCTAAACGGTGATCCAGATCAGAGATCTGAGTGTACGGATGGGTCCAGAAAGGGGCGTTTACCCTAGGAATGACATAAAACTTGTCGGCGCGGGATTTTTGGACCCCTCGCTCGCTTTCAGAACGTTAAACGGATAAATTAATTAATTTATTTATTTGTTTAATGGTTAAACTCGAGTATCTCTTAAACGGTGGCTCAGATTGGAAAACTGACGGCACCATTGAGTTCGAAGTGTGCCTTTTACCCTAGGAGTGATATAAGTTTTGCGGGCGCGGGTCGTCTGTGAAAAATGGCCCCAGGGGCATTTTTGTAATTTGGCGGCCTCAGGCGTTCAGTTTTATAACTTTTGAACGGAGTCTTAGATTAAAATTCCGAGACCACCGTTGTTCTTGGGAGGTGGTTTTTGGCCTAGGGGAGGCATATCCTTGACCCCGTCGAGAGTTGCGGATGCGGGTTATTTTGGGGGTCTTAAATTAATTAAAATGTTAATTAATTTATTTAACCCCTAACTCTCCCCTCTCCCTCTTTGGAATTTCCTGGCGCAAACCCTCCCATGGAGGAACTCCTCCCTCTCCTCCTCTAGCTCTAGCGAAGCAGCTCCGGCGAGGCGCGGCACGACGGCGGACTCCCCGTGAAGCTCCGGGCATCGCCCAAGAGGTAGGGGTTTGTGTTCTTCTTCGCTTTCATATACGCAACTCCCTTGGATTGTTTTATTTGCATCGAATCGCAGTTTTTCCTATCGAGAGAAGCCCGTAGTTGCGTAGGATTCGATCTGGGGTTTCCGTCTCACTTTTCAGATCAAAATTCAAAGTCCGGAGGTGATCACAGGGATCCGATGAAGTTCCGGGGTTTTTTTGGGTTTTTCCGGCCGTCCGGCGACCCCCAGCGCGGCAGCGGCTCGGCGTTCAGCGGAGAAGGCGGCTTCAGGCGGGGCGTCGCGGTGGTGCGGTGTCCGGGCGGAGTGGTTCCGGTAGGTAGCCGATGAGGACGGCGGCGAGGCGGGGTCCCGGGCGGCGGCGCCGGCGTAGGGCAAAGGGGGAGGGGGGCCGCGAGGCGCGCGGCCCAGTGCGGCGCGACCGCGACCCGCGTAACGCGGGTCGCTGCGGGAAACAGAGACCGGACTTGACGGTCGGTCGGTGGCGGCTGGCCGCGGCCAGCTAGCCGGGGCGGACTGAACCAAACCCGCGGCCGGGCCGCAGGCCGGCTATGGGCGGACCGGCCGGACCGGGCCGGTCCGGCCCAAGGGGGATCCCCCTTTTAAAATTTCTGACGCCCGTAGCTTTCGCTACGGACGTCTGTTTTGCGCGCCATCTGCGGCAGCACGGACCTAACAGCAAGGCGGACATTTTGAGATGGTTTTGGGAATTTTTAATTCCCGAAACGAGGGTCCCACGGAGGCGCGCCGTGTCTTTAAGTGGACGAGCATTTTTTCCGAGATCTTGTTTTGGACAGCGCGAATGCATCCAACGTCCGTTTTGAGCGTTGTCAGCGGCATTGGGACCCTGGCGCCGAGGCGAAGCTTTCCAGGGTGGTTCTGGGCGTTAAAGACGGAGTTGAGGAGTGGGCCCCATGGCTCGTCTTTTGAGCTGCGTGCAGCGTTTAACGACTTTCTCATCAGGCGTCTGTTCGGGGCGTGCGAGCAGTCGATTCTGGATGTTTTTCTGAGGGGATTGCAATGGTGCAATCCACTCGCACTAATTCGGCACAATGGTGCGGGGCCCACGAGGGTCATTTGGGCGTCGACGGTGATTTTTCCATCTTTATCACCGGGCAACTATTTTGGACAAGTGAATAGTCCAACTTGTGTACTTTTTTGAGAGGATCGCAATGGTGCAATCCATTGGCAGCGTTTCGGGACCGGGGTGTGGGTCCCACATGGTATCGCTCGTGCGCGGTAAGCCGGAATGCATCTTTTTCTCCGGATACCCATTCCACGCAAGTAAGCAGTCAATTTGACGTGCTTTTCCGAGACCATTGCGATGGTGCAGTTCGCCCGACCTTTTTCGGGGACATGCTGTGGGACCCACCCGACCTAGCTACGGTGAATATTACCTTTTCCACCGGGTGTCCATTTTGGGCGATTGAGTAGTCAATCCCGTGTGTTTTTTCGAGGGGATCGCAGTGGCATGATCCATTTGTTCAGTTTCAGGATCTTGGGGTGTGCCCCACACGGACTTGGTTACGGTGAATAGTACCTTTTTCACCGGTTGACCGTTTCAGGCGAGTAAGTAGTCTATCTCGCGTGTTTCTCTGTGAGGATTACAACGGTGTGATCTGTTTGGTTGTGTGAAGCCTCTTGCGTGATCTTATTAAATGTGGAGCATGAAAGGTGCTCTGGTGGTGGTTCGTCCTACCTTGTTTGTAGCGGCCCTTTGGCGTGTGATCGCGCACTCTTGGGAGAGTGATATAAATGATTCACTAGTTCTGGTTGGCCATGCTTAGGCCTTTGAGGTGGAGTTGTTACGTCACGCCTTCGCGTTGACGCTAGGTGTCATGTGCATGATAGCCTTTGGGCTGGAACGCGGTATACTCTGGGAGTATATGGGAACCCTTGGAGGTACATGTGGTTGTTTATACCTGAGGACGTTTGTACGCTTGGTTGGGGTTGATATGGGGCCACACGTTGTGTGGGCCCCACGTGTGTGCTGGGCTCTGCTTTATGTACTTTGACCTCTCGCGACGTAGAGATTCCCTCTGTGCTCATTTGTTTGACCAACAGGGTTGAGTGGTCTCCCCCTGGTTCCGTTCTCGATGGATCGGTCGGTAGCAGTGCTAGTGGCACTCAATGATGGAACAGGCAATGAACCTCTTTTGGTGAGTTGTTCTGGAGTTTGGTGGTTTCGCGATACCCGCTCTGTGTTCGGTTGGCCAGTGTTGTACCCTCCAGTAGAGATGTCTAGAGAATTTATGAGTTTTACCCTCCAGCAGGGCTGGGCAGTGGGTTACTCATCAGCTTCTTCAGGTTTACCCTCCAGCAGAGACTGGGCACTGGGTCACCCGATGTTGTTAGGGTCTACCCTCCAGCAGAGACTGGGCAGTGGGTCACCCGACGCACTTAGGGTCTACCCTCCAACAGAGACTGGGAAGTGGGTCACCCGACGACCTCTTAGGGTCTACCCTCCAGCAGGGCTGGGCAGTGGGTCGCTCGTCGTCTAGTTCCAGGTCTACCCTCCAGCAAGGCTGGGCAGTGGGTCGCCTGTCGACTTATTCCAGGTCTACCCTCCAACGGGGCTAGGCAGTGGGTTGCATGATGATGTATTAAGGTCTACCCTCTAGCGGGGCTGGGAAGTGGGTTGCCTGATGATGTATTAGGGTTTACCCTCCAGTAGGGCTGGGCAGTGGGTCACCCGATATCTGGTTATGAATTACCCTCCAGCAGGGCTGGGCAGTGGGACACATGTTGGCATTCGAGGCTCATTCCTTTCTACTAGGCTAGCTTGTGGCTTTCCTCTGTGATTACCGGAGCAGGACCCTTGGTTATACGGGTCAGTGTGGTGATGGATTTGACTTTGAGAAGACCTCTCGACTACAGGGCAGTGACGAGGTGTGGTTTGACTTTCCCTAGAACTCTCAAGTACGAGGGGCGCTTTCCCCACCGAGACGCGTTCTTGTGACGTGATCTAAAACCATGTGGGTGAGTCAGTGCCACTCAAAGCGGATAGTGACGAAGTGTGGTGATTGAGACCCTTGGCTTGCGGTTCGGGGCAGACGTTCGGGATGCTGGGCATCTATGGTGTTACTTCTAGGACTGTTGGCTACTCTTTTATTGGGTTGAGCTACGGGATGGAGATCCCCTTACGATCTTGTTTGGGCTTCTTGATTGATCATACGGACTTGTATATACCTTGTTATGGTACCCACTTCTTAGGTTTGGTTACTCTCCTTCCAGGTGAGGCGAAGACGCGCGGGGTATGCCACGTGCTTTCCGTGTCTAGCTTCTCGTGGTTGGATGAGTCTACTCTCCTGCTATAGGTAGCGAAGACTCGACAAGAAGTTCATCTTCTCACCATTTCCATATCCTTGTGTCTGGACGAGTCTACCTTCTTGCCTCTTGTTTGGTTAAGCTGGACTCTCTACTGTTACTCTTTACTGCACTCTTGGTTGTACTCCTTTACTTTTCCTATTCGCTCTACTGCTCACCCTTCGGTACCTCCTTTGTTTCTCCCTCGAGCCTTTGGGGTATCCTACTGAGTATTTTTATACTCACCCATGCTTGGGCTTTTCCCAAACTTGGTGTGCCCTTGCAGACGACGGACAGGTGGAGTGCGACTTCCGAGGAGCTTAGGAGCTTGGGATCTTGGACCGTGTGCGGTGGTCGGAGTCAGGTTCCCAGTGGGGGACCCTTCCAGCTGTTTCTTTTGTTCACCTGTTGCCGGGTTGTGGCACTTTTATGATTGGGCGTGTGTTTTTTCCCTTTACTTTTCAGTGTACCTTCATCTTTCTTTGTACTTGTAGAGGTCGATGCACTTTGTGGTTTGTATATATATAGAAGTTTCTCTTTGTTTTCCTTTTTACTCTGCACTTTTGCATTGAGTTTTCTACGTGTGTGTGTACAGGTGCTTAGGAAAAGGCCTCCCCGGGTTGTTGTGCCTTCGGCGCTGGTCACCAGCCCCTGGCCTATGGAGGCAGGCTTGGGGTAGTTGCGGCTCGATCCCGGGTAGGGTCGGGTCGTGACAAAAAGTCATAGAGCTCACATAGGAATTCCATGACTATATAGAAAGTATATGATGACCATAAAGTAAATTCATGGAATACTCATCAATCATAGTGTTTGATGATGATTTTTATAGAATCATGAAGTCAATACATAACTAGGATTCATGAAGGAAGTTCACATTGATTCGTCATTCATAAAGGATCTTAAATGGACGAGTGAATATTAATTTCATGATTAATGGGTTTTTTGGGATTCTATACCCATATAAGGAAATCCTAATCACTTCATTAAGGGGGGTTGAAAGTTTATCTCATAAGATCATCACTGGAGTTGTTTGGAAAAGTATAAAGGGGATTCATCATGAAGAAGATGTATTTTGTGGAGAAAAAATTCCACAAAGTACAACTAGTTTATGAAGTAGGAGGAGTTCTCAAATAATAGAGGTAAAACATAGAGAAACTAGTCCATAAAGTATAGGTAGTTTTCATATTACAAGATTAGTTTATAAATGAATAGTATATTATGAATAGTGTTTCATGAATATAATTCATGTAAATAAGAGTTTTAGAAGGAGTTTTTTATGAATAAAATTTTACATGGCATAGTGAATTTCATATCATAGATGAAATAAGAGATTCATGTCTCAACCATTTAATTATGAATCAATTTAGAATTGATAAAAATCATCAGAAGAGTCTTATAGAGGCACATTTTTTTAACTTCAATTTAATAGGATAGTGATTTATCAAGTGTCAATAACTTTAAACTATGATGAATAGTGAGTAGACTCCAAATATTATAATAGTAGTGTGATTTAGTTATTATGGTACATTGGGGAATTTCCATCATATGAACCTTGTACTATCTCATTTAGGGTAAAATATGTAAAAAAATATTTTGTCTCATTTATGCTTTCAATTAAATTTATATATTTCCATGATAATAACATATAATACTCTTTTTTAATAGCGAAACAAGATCAAAATATGGAATTATTTTAATTTTTCATACTCTGATTCACCCCCCCCCCCCAAGTATTTAGCCTAATGAGGCTAATAATTGGTATCATGTATAAAGTTTAAATTCAATGGTATTATCTCTTAGTGTAGGAAATATAAGCAGTTAATCACAAAGGGATTAAGGTCTTTTAAGGAAACAATTTTTAGCTATGGAGGAATCAAATGCAGTGCTATTTTTTATTCATAATAATGTATGTGTACATTGAATGTGAACTAAAATCATATGATTTTGGTGCATATATATTCCCATGTGGATTTAGGTTCATGAATATTCCCATGTTGTTTTGTCAATTATATTCTATTATGAATAGATTCAATAAAATAATTGACAATGATAATAAATGTATGATAATACATTTAATATGGTAAACACATCTCATTAAATGAAATGCATTGAGAATGGATATATAAAGGAATGGTATCCCTCTTATTATGTATCATAGATAATATAAAATCCTCTAGATACTCATTTCCTCTTAAAACACAATTTATCATTGGGTGAAGTCACCATCGCCCCTTCTATGTTTAGGGATATTCAATAAATTTTTTAGGATTCTTTGTCTAGTGTAATCCCCTTAGTGGTAGGAGTATTTCATCTAATGCTCCTATGATATTCATCAAGTGTACTCTATTAAAAATTGAATATGGAGATTGATTCCATCTAGGTACACACATTTATGTTTTTTGTTTATATTGTGTGATGATATAATATAGGATAGATCAAGCACAATTTATGGGTTTGATTTTATTATCAATTGATTATCCCCTAAAATCAATCAATGGTATTAGAGAACTAGTTTCCTTATCGAATCAACATGCTTATTACACTATTAAATGAATAATGAATTTTATGAAATCATAATAGGTTTTCCCTCTCTTAGAATTATGTTACAAAATAATTTAATTTTAGGAGAACTAATTGACATTACATTAAATTGTTAACATAATATAGAGGGTAATTCATATATTACATTAAGTAGTTAATGTAATCTACATCGTTGTTATAGGAAAACAGAGCATCAAAGTTTTTAGTTAATTATAAATTGTTTATAAATAATGGAATTAGATATTTTGGAATATTTATAGAATTTATAAAATTATTTAATAAGTTAATTAACTATAAAATGTTTGTGGTTAATTTTTTTAATGTTTTTGACACAATTATAATAAATATTCCATTGATATTAAAAAGTTAATATTAAGAATATCATTTTCAAATTTATATGGTTTATAAAATGTTTATAGATCATAGTAAAATGTATTTTGGGAATATTTTATTTTATAATGAGTTTATAAACTAATTATAAATAGTTTATATTTAATTATATAAATTTTTATGAAACATTTATTAAAAAATATTTCAAATATTAAATGTGAGTTTTTAAAATAACTTTTTAATAAATTATATGAAATGCCTTGTGATCTTGAAATAAAGTGTTTATTTAGAAATCATAAGGGTAATTTATAAATAGTTTATAAATTAAAAAAATAATTCCAAAAGTAATTTATATTAAAGATTGTGAAATATTGTTCTATCCCAAATTTACCTGAGTTTTTAGGGTTAAACAGTCACTTGTAGTGTAGCTTAGGTTGTCGAATCCTTGGAGACCTAAGAAAAACATACAGATGGGAACATTATATGGATAGTTTTTGGCTATGAAGTGGCCAAGTTTGGGTTGATTTTAGATGTATTTAAATGATAACTAAGAGACCTAATTTAATTAAAATTATGAGAATGGGTAGATCCTAGGTTATTACAAGGGATGGTTTGGATTAATTTATTTTTAAATTATTTCAGTTTCATTAACTTGATAAGGATTCGTTAAATGAAATCAATATAACCTTAGAACTTATTGGTTTAACACCTTCACATACACATGATAATCATCTATACACTTAGATGATCATTTCCATGATCACTACTAGGTAAAGGATCTTATAATAACATGAAAAGTGTGGCGATAAAATTCAGTAAGGAAGAGGAAGAGAGAAAATCATTGAATGAAAAACTAAAATAAAAGAAATTATTAATTATTTATGGATTTAGAAATAACATCCAATCCATCCTATTTCTACTACCTTGGATAATTAAATAATATGTTTATCCCTCCATTAATACTATGCTCTTAATGGAAGTGGAAAGTAGACTCATGAGGGCGGAATTGAAGAAGTGAAAAACAATGAAATAATGATCACTCCACCATTGTGTGAAGAATTTCACAAGGTTTGGTGTGAATAATTTAACACCTTGAAGCAAAAATATCAATGTGATATAAATAATAAAGGAATAGTAGTATAAGAATAACTTTTATTAATAAACTAAGGTGAATTGAACAACTTACAATTTGAGAAATGTGATTACAACATCAAATTGGCAGCGTAACATTAAAATGAAAATAACACACAAATATATCTAAATAATATAACACCACTACCTTAAATAGTCATTTTTGAAGCCTTGGGTTTAGCCTCCAATAGTTTAAGTTACCCCAATTAATGGTGGTAGTCCTAGGTGGGTGGAAAGTTAATGGAGAGAAGATTTTCTCACCCTTGACAAAAATCTGATCCAACTTGCATCCACCAAACATAGGCGTCGAAATGACCTTCTAGATTCTCTACATGGGATGGTCCATAGAATAATAAAATTAATATACTTATGACTCATGACTTCTTGTAAAATTTTATCCCAATTTTATTTTTGGTTTTAGAGATATGATTTAAATGGTGGGCTATTTTTTGGGCCATAGAATCTAGCCCATAATTTTTTCTCCAAATTGGGCTACATGGAACTCCCTTTAAAACTCAGAATTATCTCTTGTCACTATTGGATGAAATTTTCCCCAATATTTCTTATAGAATCAGTTGAAATTTTAGAATAATTGGCCTTGTATCTTGTCTGATACAGTAATTTTATTGGGATTTTGTCCAATTTACCTTGCCCATAATTTCCTGGGTTGAATGTCCAAAATGGTGGTCTTCTAATGTGATTATTAAATTGATATATAAGAATAAAATTTCCTACTGGAATGGAAAATGTGAAAATTAAATATTAAATTTAAATCAATATCATTGGTACATTAACAATTTGTATCAAAACATACCAAGTAATAGTGCAATTTAAGAAAGAATTGTAATCATGATTTGTAATAATGTTCAAATTACAAAATACACTAAAAATGGTGTTTATGAATAATAAATAACATGAATATTATAATATATATAATGAATATTATCCTCTTTAGGTGGATAATTACACTCCCAACTTTATTTTTTATAGTCCTGACCAAAATGTATCTCAAAAATATTAAATTTGAATTCTCTTTTCTAAAAACAATTTCATACAAAATGATAACCAAAATACCTCATACTAAAAAATTATGAAATCCATTAACATCATTTAACACAAGATATGTTCAAAAGAATATACCAATACCAATCTCATTCCTTTGTTCAAATTCATCACCAAATTTCATCTAACTTTAATTAAGCATGATGATGTGTTGTGTGTCATAATAGACATAGGGGTTCATCTTTATTCGTGCGGGAAAATATGGAAGCGCTGGGTGGAATCACATTTTAATATTAATATGAGTATTATTATTTTTACATTTTCCATGGTAATTTAAATTTAACTCAATCAAGTCATCCTCTGTAGCGAGACTTTGTCGTTGACTCCCAGGATTAAAGACCTTAGGGCACTAAGTGAATCTCACATACTCATGTATCATCTAAAGTTAACTCAATCAAAAAAAATTCAAATTACCAAAAATATAGATAAAATTTCCAACTCTGGGCTAGAAAACTATAGATTCACAATCCTTAAGTGATGAAATCCACACATTATATCAATCCATTGGTCTATGTGCAATTAAATTTTTTTGATTTTTTTTGAATACTCATGTTAAAATTAAAATTATCCCCAAACCTATGCCATTTATTATGGGACCCTAAGAAATCAAATTAATACCCCAAAATCCAAAGAATGTGCATTGAGAATTTTTTTATTAATTGGATGAAAATGTAAATATTGAAAAATCACCTCGGACAATCACACTTTCCAAAATATATGATCATGAACTTAAACATGCATTAAAATAAGAATCAATGCATACAAAATTATTTGATATTTAGTTTCAAAGTTTACAATTTCTATTATCATGTTCAAGGTTAAAGAAATATTTTATTCCATTAACATTAATTATTGTTCATTTCAAATCTTTTTTCTTTATACACACAAAAATATTTTTTATTTCATCCCCCCCCCCACAACTTATAGTAACACTATCCCAATTTTTTAATGAAAATAAAATTTATAATGGGGTATAGGTAGAGTAGAGAACCTCAAAAATTAAAATTTGAAAATGAGTTATAGAACAATGTCACCTAGTGGTTGAAGTTGAAGTTCATGATGCTCTAAATTACCCCTTTAATCTCCATAATACTCAAAGACACCTCAACAATGATAGAAGATTGTGTTTGAACTCTTGAAAGAAATATGACCTAAAAATACATCAAAATCATCATCCCTTTAATATTACACACCAACGCCATTATAATACATTGTAAACCCCGTTATGTTCCCTTAACTAAAACCAAATACAAATGGAAAGGGAAAGAAATGTACCTATTCATTTTAGAACACCAAAGACTGATACTAGAAACATGTAAAAATTAAAATAAAATAAAATTATTTAGACATATATATATATATTCAAATATAATTATATATATTAATAAAATAGACTAAAGAATCATTGTAGGTCATAGGTTAGTGGAAGGCACACTCCCCTATCTCCCTTTGGTCACGAGTTCGAGTATTGTGGCTTCTCTGATCGTGAAAGGGTTTCCCCCATGTCCTACAATGTGACCTTTTGAAAAAAAAATATCTATAATTTTTTCTATTTTCTATCTCTTTTTTTTAAACCTATAAATAAAAAAATCAATACATAAGCCAAGTTTATTTTGGGAAAGCACTTATTTTAAATTCATTGGATCGACTTAGAACCCCCAACTTATACAACACCAACTTTTAGCATTTTAAGGATTATATTTTTCACCACATTAATTAGATTATGATTGAGTCTCTAATGGGGTTGATAGGAAGTTTTTTGAAATTGATTTAATAAAATCCATACAGGTCTCAATGAATGGGATAATCCCATGAATATTGAAAAATGTCTATCTAATTTTTGCCCTAATCTTTCTTAAGACATCAAGGATAATGGTATATTTATTAGAATCTAGAGAGGATTAAATGATGATAGAATGTTTTTGATTATCCTCTATAAATTAAAACATGAGAGGGGATGTATGGACCTTGAATATGTGGTCAGGTTGGCTAACACTTTCATACACAGGTCAAGACTTTGAATCAAATTCATTTTCATTTTCAAAATTTCTCAATAGAATTGGTTCCTTTTGAATAGAAGATTCAACCACCAATTTGGACATATCAGTGTCAGGAATGGATTTGGACTTGAAATTTTTTATTTCTCTCAATTTTTATGTGATTTTTTTCTAAAAAATCATCAATGGAGTAATATTTAGTAAACTCAATCCATAATGTCAAATTTACCTCTTATGAATGAAAAAAATCAGTTTCCTCTTGACTTAAACACCCATAAACAATTCCTTCGTGTTATTCGGGTCTTCTAGATTCAAAAGAAATTTCTTTATCATTTTCAGGATAAGTTTTTGGGTAACGATATTCTTCTATCAATTATGAGGGATAGAAAAATTGAGTGGGAATGGGTTCCATAACCATTTCAATGCATTGTAGTTCTAATATCAATGATGAAACCTCAAAAGTCATTCTATCCATTTTTTTACACAATTAGAAAAGTAATTGTTGTGGATCGGTATGGTAAATGGGTTGAGAAAGATGTTCTAATCTAGTAGGATAATTAAGTTGTTGTAATTACATAGATGGATGTTCAAATTGGCCTTGTTGGGATTAAAACTCATTACAGGTTGGAACTTTTTATGGATCATAAGAGTTTGAAAATTTTGGTTCATTATATTGTTGATTATCCCACCAATAGAAATTAGGATGTTCATTTTACATCACACTTGGGGTGGGATAGTCAAAGTAATAAGATGTTCTCCATGTTTGGATTTGTTCAAAGTGGCTTTCTATAGGAGTGGAATTTGGGGATGGGATATAGAATTGGGATGAAAAAATTGAAATTGGGAGAATATAATGAGTGTCAATATAACCAACTTGAGTCCCCAACAATGGTGCCAAAATTTTGTCTCGCTTAAATTTTCCCAAGTTTTTAGGGTTAAGTGGTCTCTTTTAGTGTATCTTGGGTTGTCAAATCCTCAGAGACCTAATAATAAACCTACAAAAATGTACATCTTATGGATAGTTTTTAGATATAAAGTGAACAAATTTGGGTTTATTTTATATGGGTTTAAATTATAACTAAGATACCTAAGTGAATTCAAATTATGAGAACGGTTTGATCCTATGTTATTACAAGGGAAGTATTGGATGATTTTTTTTTAAATTATTTCAATTTCATTAACTTGAGAAAGATTCATTCAATAAAATCAATATAACCTCATAAAATAATAGTTTAGCACATTAACATACAAATAATAATCACCAATACACTTATAGGATCATTTTCATGAGCACTCCAAGGTAAAGGATCTTATAATAACATGAAAAGTGTGGTTATAGAATTCAATAAGGAAGAGGAAGAGAGAAAATCATTGAATGAAAAACTCAAATAAAAGAAATTATTAAACGTTTATGGAGTGAGAAATAACATATAATCCATCCCCTTGATACTAACTTGGATCAACCCATAAGATTGGTAGTCCTCCATTTATACTATTCTCTAAATGAAGCGTAAAGTAGACTCGTAAAGGAAGAATTGAATAAGTTAAAAACAATGAAATAATTATCACTCCACCATTGTATGAAGAATTTCACAAAGTTTTATGTGAATAAGTTTACACCTTGAAGAAATGGTATAAAAAAGATATTAATAATAATATAACAATAGGATAAGAATAACTTTTATTAAGAAACTTAGTTTAATTTAACAACTTTCAATTTAAGAAATTCAATTACAATATCAAATTGGCAGCATAACATTAAAATGAAAACAACACAAAAATATTTATAAACACTCTAACACCACTACATTAAATATGAATTTTGAAAGACTTGGGTCTATTCTAAAATATTGTAAGTCACCCCAATTAATGGTGGTAGGCCTAGGTAGGTGTAAATTTAATGGATAGAAGACTTTTCCACCCTTAACAAAAATGCTAGCCAACTTGCATCCACCAAACAGAGATGATGAAATAACCTTATAAATTTCTGAATTGGGGTGGTCCATAGAAGAATAAAATTAATCTATGGATGTATCCTAACATTATATAAAATTTCAAACCAAATGGATTTTTTTCTATATATGATTGAAATGGTGGGCTATTTTTCTGGGCCATAGAATCTAGCCTAGAATTTATCTCCAATTTGGGATTCCTGGAACTCCATTTAAAACTCATGATTATCTCTTTGCACTATTGTATGAATTTTGTACAATGATTTCCTCTATATTAAGTTAAAATTTAAGAATCATTGGGTTTAGATACTGTTCGATACATTAATTTTATTGGCCTAATTTTCAATTCACTTTGCCCAAAATTTACTAGGATGAATGTCCAAAATGGTGGTATTCCAATGTGATTCTTCAAGTATTCTATGAGAATGAAATATTCCCAATGGAATGAAAAACCTGAAAATTAAATATTAAATTAAAATAAATATCATTGGGGGATTAACAATGTGTATCAAAAGGTACCAAGTAATAGTTTACTTTAAGCAATAATTGCAATCACGATTTGAGATAATGTTCAAATTGTAAAATGCACTAAAAATTGTGGTTATGAATAATGAAGCACATGAATATTATAGTATCTATAATTAATATTATAATATTTCAGTTTATAATCAAATATATATAATTTTTATTCTAATTATAAAATGATTATAGTAATATTTATTTATGAATAGTTTATAAAAGGTTATCTCATGCTTTTGAAAATAAATAAAAAAATTATTTATTTTATAATTCCTTTTAAATTCATATTTAATAAAAAAAATGTGAATGTTTTTATATAAAATTTATTAGATATATTGATTTAGGGGTTATATCCATGCATTACATCCTAGGTTTAATTATATATGATTTTTTTTCATCTACCTTAATCTTGATTTGTAATTGGAGTTATGAGATTAAGAATAGTTATTGAATATAGTTTTTGCATATTAAGTGTTAGAGATATCCTAAATTAAATTCTCTAATGAGTAAAATATCCTTGGGGAGAGGGACAAGGGGTCTAACTATCCATCACCTAAGGGCTTGTTCCTTGTTCTAAAAAGGTGAGGGGTTGGTTATCTGTCACTCTGGGCTTAATCGTATAGAGATTATTAATTTCATATAAATACATTATTTTACATGAAAAGTTCATGTAGCTTAATCATATGATTCATTCAGATATATATTAATATACATGGATTAAATTTTGGGATGAGTAACAAAAATTGTAGGTTGTGTAAAAGGTTACACATTAATATGGTGAGAACACATTAATTTTGTGGATGGAATAGGGATTCTAGAAACTAAATCAATAGAATAATGTATACATAAAGGAATAAACATGAGAAGATAAATATTTCATATGTTTTAATAGTAAATAATTAAATATACATATTATGTATATTAAATTTGTGAGACTAAGAAAACCCATTAAATACTAAGTGTGAGATTCCTTCTAAATTAGCACTTTCCATGACCTATATCATCCAACCAAGTTAGTTGAGCTCAGCCAAGTACCCCTATATTATATTATGTAAGACAATCAAGATATAAGTGACTCTAGATCATCTTTTTAGGTAGGTTTAGATCTATTGAGTACCCATTGATTATCCTGTTTGGGTTACACTAGCTAGAAAACACTAAATATTAGGATTCTAGAGGAATAGAGTTGGGATTATCCATATAATGGATAGGATAAAGGGTTGTTCACTTAACCATATCAGAACCATATATGGGATATTATTTACAATTGTTGTCTTCCAAATTTATTCATGTATTATTTACATGAAAAAATTGGTGGAAGCCATGATAAAATATAGATCTTGTCTCACTAAATGGGTATGATGTATGGGGTCATCATTTATTTAATGGGAGAACTTTAATTAAAATTCCTTAATGAAAATTTGTAAAATATGACACTCACCCACAAATATTTATTTGTTATAGAATATATAATACTTCATGATAATCACATAGAGATCACTTTTAGGTATGACCTATAAAATAATTCATAATTGGAATATAGGGTTAAGAAGTGTTCTTAAGGAGAAGTGTTCTTAAGGAGAATTATTCAGATCCTATGAATATGAATGTTATAGAGGTCAATTTCAATAACTTTGACTCATGGGTATTAGATATTGGGTGTATGTCACACATTTGTGCTGACAAACACTGACTTAGATATATAATGGAACTAATAAAGTGAGAAGTGGAGATTTTTTTAGTAATGGATAAATAGTTTTTACATTAGAAGTTGACACTTATGATCTATGTTTACCTGGTGGATTAGTCCCAGAATTTAGGAACTATTATTATTTTTTTAACATAAATAGAAAATTTATTTCTATATATTATTTAGATAAGATATAATTTTCATTCACTATTAAGAATAAGAGTTGATCTATATATAAGATTTAAAGTTTTTATGGAATTAGGAATATGGTAAGCAGTTTATAGATTTTATATATGGATAATACTATTTATAAACTTTAAAATAATAATTTAGAGGTTTATTTTAATCCTACATGCCTTTGAAATTATCTCTTTATATATATAAATAAGAAATGTATTCAAAGAATCCGTAGAGATGGATTGTTGGACTCATTTGATTATAAATCATTTGAGAATTATGAATCCTAATTAATGGGTAAAATAAAAAACTCAAATTTTGGGAGAAAAAGAAAAAAGAGCTAGTGGATTATTAGATCTTATTCATAATTATGTATGTGGACCAATGAGAACACAAGTGAGTTGTGGTTTTAGTTATTTCATTACCTTTACTGGTGAATTTAGTTGGTATGGTTATGAGTTTCTAATGTGACACAAGTATGAATCTTTTGAAAAGTTTATAAAGTTTCAAAACATAGTATAAAATCAACTAACCAATAGTATTTAGATTTGTCAATAAGGTCGGGGTGGTGAATACTTGAGCTAGGAATTCATAGATCATCTAAGTGATTTTGTAATTATTTAAAAATTAACTCCTTATTATAATATCTTATTACTATATTTTATGTACATCTAACCATTTTTTTCATTTGTTTATATACTGTTTTGGGTTTTTTTTAGAGAATTTGGAAACTTTTTAGTATTTTTTGGGATAGTTTATGGTTGGAACATAGTTGAGGAAAACTATGTGGGTCATCCCATGAAATTGTTCACCATGTATTGGAGCTCTAGATGGTGGCACACAGTTAGTTCAAACCATATGGTCTTCCCCTAAAACCATGTAGCATGGGATATTAGGGAACATGTGGTTACTACACGGTTTTCAAAATGTTAATCCAAACCATGAACCCTTTTTCCAACAGTCCAGGAGGGAGTGCATTCTTAGATCACCGTTTTTTAAACCAAGTGGCCAAACCCTGAGACTCTCTCTAGAATCTCAATAAGGGTTCACTATTATGGATAATCATGTGACCTGACCCAAGAAATTATATTATGGGATTAATCCTATGAAACTTTTAATTAAGGACCTGAAACCCCTATTATAAATACTAAACATCTCCTAATAAAACCTAATTTTACCCTTTATATTTTGGAGTCTCTCTGGATATTATTTTGGATCCTTCAAATTCTTATATTCTTAGATATAAGTTTTAATAAAGAATTTTGATCCCTCTATGGTATGTATAACCACTTTGATTAGGAATCATCCTATCTTCCTATCTTCCCTTCTTTGGGAGAAGTGAATCCTCATGTTGTTGATGGATTGGAATCTTGATTTGATGAATTGATATTCTATGGATTTCTAGTTGATCTTTCTTACCTTCATCTCTGCATTGACGATTCCAATTTTGGGTGATTTCCTGATCATGTGACTAAATGTAGGTGATTCTATAAAGATTTTCCTTATACTTCAAACCATGATTTATTTATTTATTTGAAATATAATTTAAAATGATTTCCTTTATTTGGGAATTTTTTATGGTTTTTTTTCAAAATATGCATGAATTTATAAAATAAACCCTTTTCTTAAAGGATTTTAAAATAATATATGGACTTTTAGAAATATTTCTTGAATTGAACAGTGTTTTGATGAAATGATTTAATTATGATTATTGATAAAAATGTCTTTAAATAAAGGATGGTTTTAAAAGTAATAAACTTGATAAAAACCTATGATTTTGTTTTGAAATTTAAATGTAATGTTGAAAATTGAAATTGGGAATTTTAACTATAAATGATTATTTGAATTGAGAAGAATGAATTTACCATGATTTTTTGATTGATTGATTAAAATAACATGTGAGATCAAGTACTTAGTGGGTGATTAGAACCACCACACTAATAATATGGCCCCTTATCAATGGATTGACAATAAAAACTATAATTAAACTAAATTCAGCATGATTTTACTTAATGGGGTGTTGATTGATTCTCTCCTGATAGCCTAATCCTTAGAGACATGTGCACACATTGCATCATGATTGATTGACCGAGTAGTGTGAGTATCTTAGAGCTAGGAACTAACAAACCTCAGGGAATATGAATATGGTGCTTTGTTTTGATTTTATTATTACATTCCATTATTTATTTAATTAACTTATTCATGCCCCTTTAATTTATGAAAATTTATATCTAAGACTGTTTTTATATACTTTCCATCTACTTGATTTGGACTAAATATGTGAAAATGTTATTTTATGCCTCATATTTATTTAAATTAAATAAATAATGGTTTATTTATCATGGAATTTCTTATGGAACATTTGGTGAAATCCTATTGGGATATTTTTTCTCACACCCTAAAATTTCATTTGTGTTTTTGTATATTATGTTATGATATGTTCAAGTAAAGTGAAACCATAGCTTGGAGGTGGATGGTGTGCTTGACTAGTGAGACCTTGGGTGATGGTGGTGACTGTTAGAGCTTTCATCCACTCATTTTATAGAGACTTTGGGACTTTTTATTGATGGATATTACGTCATTTTATTATATGATATACCATTTTTATCTCTATATGTCTACTTATAGTGTTTTTTCTCTTTGAGGAGTGTTTCTAATACCGATTGTTCATTGTTTCATCTTACACTATTCTATATTGGTTGATTTTTCTTATGGTGAAATCATTCCCTCTGGCCCTTTGTCAATGCCAAAGATCTAGTCTCCAACCCATGAAAATTAGTAATTCCATTTGGTCCATGTCAGTGACAGGTCTAGTACTAGTTTACCAAGGTATTTAGGTTGGTTCATAAAAAAATGGTATCAAAGACCTAGTTGATTATCTTTCCTTGATTTTGGTATACAGTATAGGATATCTTGGTAGACAATATGTAGGATTCTCAAGACTTAAGGGGTAGTTTTTGAGTGAGTTCCTAACCATTTATTATCATAGAAAGCCTTGAGATTCCATGGTTTTTTGGGAAAACTACCATTGAGTAACATATTGATCTGATTCTAGTCTTTCTACAAATTTGATCTAATCATTTTTAAATCATGAAAAAAATTAATTCTTTCTAATGTAATTGATATTATTGTATCTCTGGATTGATTTGATGATATGAGTATCTTTGTTGAATTATTTTTGTTTCTTGTTGATGTTTTTTAGTACCATGCCCCTAATAAGACATTCAAATAGACACTAGAAGGGAGATGTTGATGAATCGAGTCAATAAAACCATCAATTTTATTATAACCTCATTGAGATAGTGGTTCACATGTTCCAAGCATTGAGAAAGGTAGCGACACCTGTTCTCATTCAGGCACCAGTAGTGGAACCTTGAAGGGATGAAATTAGAGATCATACTCAAAATTTTCTTAGGTATAAACCACCAACTTTATAAGGCTCAAACAATCCTTGGGAGGTAGAGGATTGTTTGAAAAATATTGAGCTACATTTTGAGTTATTAGAAATTCTATATTCAATAAAGGTTTATTGTGTCACCTTTAATCTTGAAGGTCCTAGAAGGAGGTGGTGGGATTTGATGGTTATGATGAAGAAACATAAAGTCTTGGAATGGAAGGACTTTAGAGATCTTTTCATGGATAAATTCAATCTAGATTCAATGTTTTTGGAAAATTCTATGGAATTTATCAGCCTCCAACATGGTGATAGAACCATAAATCGGTATGTAAACAACTTTGGTGAACTTATTCTATTTTCTACTGAGGAAATATCAAATGTGAAGCTGAAGGAAAAAATATTTTAGATGGATATTCAATATTATATTCAATATCAGGTTCTCATGTTGAAGTTTACCAATTATGTGAATTTTCTAGGTAGATATTTTATGGCTGAGCTTGACCTATATGGTAAGTTAGGGTTGGTGGGAGTTCCTCCTACTCCTTGTGGTAGTTATGTTAGTTCCTTTAAAGGAAATAAGAAGTGGGATTAGTCTCATGGTTGTTAGGTGCAATGGGTTAGATACCCTGAGAGGGGGGTGAATCAGGGTATGACAGATTAAAACAACTTCCCCTATTGTTCTTTTTTCATTGTTAAGAAAAACTCTCTTCTCTATCTTTCCTATAGCAAAGTATAAATAGAAACTAAATCATGCACAAGACACAATTATTTTTACTTAGTTCACCCTCACTAGGCTACGTCCAAGGATCATACACCGACGATGTGTCGATGCACCAAATCTACTAAAAGTTCACTATTGTTTACAAAGTTCAGAGCGGACTCATTGTCCCTCCTGGTTTACAACCACTCATGATATGAAAGCTCACTACTCTCTCAACTGAAGTGTGCTCACTGATTCTTTAGAAGATCCACTCATAGTTTATGGACTTGTAGGTCCCTTCATTATCAAAAATGAATGAATCTTCCTCTATATGTAGATGCTCTATTGAAGTTCCACTTTCATCCACTGATGAATACAACTTTACCACAGATGCATCAGGTAATCTTTCAACTTTTTCGTAGCCCTAGAATAACCGGTGTGCTTCTCTATGATTGGTGTGATTCTCCAAACCTGGCGCACAAGTGTCACCAAACCACTTGTGCAACACTCCCATTTTCAACTCTGAACTTGGGAGACTCACACCCTTTTATGCCCAAACCAATATTGGTGTGAAAATATCAAAGGGCGTGCAACTTATGAGTATCTTTATACTTGTGCGACCAAACCACCACTTGCACGACTGAACCACCTACGTGACTGGATCTCTGATTTTCTCTAATTGTTGAACTCTGTTTCAAATTAGGAGGGGTGGAACTCTATTTATAGGCATTTTTTACACCCTGAGCATTGGTGTGCAAGTCTCCTCTCAGCGTGAAATTCTAGCCGCCCTAGTCTCTATCGCCCTAGTCACTTGCATGACCAAACCAAAAGTTGGGCGCCCATCTTTCCTTTGGCATATTTTGATGTTCTGATCTTGAAAAACATATGGTGCACAAGTTTCCATGCTTCCAAGACACCAGTGTGAAATTCCCTTGGCCAAAAACACTTTTCTCTATTTATCGATTTTGAGGACAAAAATTTGGCAAACACTGGAAAGCGGCGCCACCTTATATCTGCACTTTTTTGTACCACCTCAAGATCATCCATTCCTTTGTCAAGGTTCTTCAATAAATCATGGATTGTTAAAAACATCCCTTGAACTTGACAACTCACTATGTAAACCCCCTTTGTCAAACAAATTTATACAGCGTGGTATCCTTTGTCAACAAACACAGCATGGAGGTCTGATTTGTTAACAAACACAATCACCTCAAAAATGATTCAATGATACATTGAGGGATTTTTGCCCAACAATATTCCCATTTGGGTTTGTTGAAAAATCTTCTCATAAGGATTATCTACACTTTGATACCTCATTAAATCTCCTTCCAACTACTACCACCATTCACATATTTCAATTCTGATAGCATTTAAGGATTCACTTAGCTTGTACTCTAATCCCACATGAGCAATGCTCTCCATGAGAAACAAGATTAAATGAAAAGATCATCAATTAATAACTTCATTTATAAAACCAATTGTTGATACCAAACTGATATTAATTTATAAACTGATACCAATTATGGATCACTGGAAACCTTCTCACACTATTCCAATATCACTCTTCTACTTTTATCATGGTCCTCAGTTATCGTGATGTCTACTCTTTGATCAATAACTTCTAGCATCTTCAGATTTAAAACTCATACTCCCCCTTTCTTATTGCTCTCCCTCTATCTCACTACTCCACCTGTCAGCTTCTCCTTATGTCTTTATCAAAGAAATTTTCTCCCTTCTTTGGCCACATTTTCTCCCCCTTGAGGAGTCACTATTTCTCACCCTTTTTCAATGAACCCAAAGGTCACTTCTCTAAGGTCTGAGACATTAGAAGGAACACATATTAGCATAGTAGAGAAAAACACACCATACCTCAGTGAGAGGGGGGGTCCCACATCCATACTTTTTTATGTTAAGGGAGTCGACTGGACTCCTAGAGCTAGACGATGTCTCTCAAAATCTTCCTTGGGTAAGTCCTTTATCATAATGTATTCAACCTGTAGTTCTATAGGCACATACTCCAACTTCATAATTCCCTGGTCAACCTTCTCCTTGATAAAATGATACTTTATCTCAATGTTATTTGTACTTGAGTGATGGATGGTATTTTTTCTGAAATTTATATCACTAGAGTTATCGCATTGTATTCCGATTAGAGATTTCACTTCTACTCCCATATCATCAAACTACTGCTTCATCCACAATAACGGTGTGCATGCTTGAGGGGCAGCAATATACTCATCTTCTGTAGTGCTCAAGAAAATACAATCTTGATTCTTTCTTAGCCAAGAAATACACAATCCACCAAGATAGAAAGCACCTCCTAATGTTAATTTCTTGTCATCTACTGAACCAGACCAATCTGCATCTGTATATCCCAACAGCTTTTATTGAGATTTGTCATTATACATCAAACTGAAATCCATAGTTCTTTTGATATACCGAAGTATTCTTTTCACTGCAAGCATGTGGTTTTCCTTGGGATCACTTTGATATCTCTCTGCTTGACATGTGGAAAATACAATATCAGGTCTCGTCATTTTCAGGTACAGTAAACTCCCAATAATCTGCCTGTATTCTGTGATATTAACTGTCTTTCCATTTTCATCTTTTGATAATTTTATCCGAGTAGAAACCAAATTCTTCATATACTTGGAATTTTCCATTCCAAATCTTATTATAACATCTTTGGATTATTTTGATTGAGAAATTAATGTTCCATTCTTTTCTTGTGTCACCTATAAGCCAAGAAAAAACACCAGTTCCCCAATCATTGACATTTCGAAGTCACTTTTCATGAATTTAGAAAACTATCTGCACTGAGCTTCATCTGCTCCACCAAATATTATGTCATCGACATAAACCATCACCATCATACTCTTATTACTTTCTTTGTTGAAATAGAGATTGTAATCAAATCCTCCATTCTAGAAACCAAGATTCTTTAAGCATTGATCAAGCCTTGAGTACCATTCTCTCAGTGCTTGTTTCAGCCCATAAAATGCCTTCTTCAGTCGACAAACCTTGTTCTCGTCCTCATGAATGAGGAAACCATATGGATGATCGATATACACTTCTTATTTCAGAACCCCACTCAAAAATTCCTACTTGAAATCCATATGAAGCACTTTGAGCTTTCGTTGCACTACAATGGCTAGGAATAATCCGATTGTCTCCAGCCTTGCAATAGGTGAAAATGTCTCATAGACATATATTACCTCTATTTGGGAGTATCCTTTACACACTAATCTTTCTTTATTTTGAATCATTGTTTCATATTCATTCATCTTGTTTTGATAGACCCATTTAGTCCTGATGACATTCTTATCTACTGGCCTTGAAACAATCTCCCATGTCTGATTCTTCCCAATTTGATCCAGCTCTTCATTCATAGCCTGAACCCAATTTTCATCTTCAGCTGCATCAGCAAAACATTTAGGCTCTACCTAAGATAAGAAAGATGTATGCTATACAGACTTCAATATTCTTTTCTGAACTGAAGCTCAATAATCACCAATGATATTTTTCCTATCAATTTATACTCGACTCCCTAGGTTCTGTGTAAATACAAGTTTTTCTTCTTCATGCTCATCATCAGTATATTCTTCTGAATCAGCATCATCCACTTCTTATCCTCCTGAGTTACTTTACTCCTCATCTCTTTCATCTATAAATTTTTCATTATGTTATTGAATACTCTCTTCATTCTCTACTACAGTGACATCATTGTTCTTAACTATTTTTCCCAGCCTTTTGTTAAAGCATTTGTATACTTTGCTTTTTCCTAAGTAGCCAAGGAATATCCCTTCATCTCTATGTGACTCAAATTTCCTATGTTTCTCCTTGTTGAGGATAAATCACTTACTTAAAAATATTCGAAATTATTTCACTGTTGGATTATTTCCATACCACATCTCATACAAAGTCTTTCCCTCATTCAAACACAATAGAGCTCTGTTAGAAATGTAGACAGATGTCAATACTGCCTCCTTCCAAAATTTCTCTGGTAGGTCTTTTTCTATGAGCATATTTCTAGCCATGTTTTTGATGATCCGATTTCTCATTTAAACCACTCCATTCTATTGGGGAGTTCTCACTGAGGAAACTTGATGTCATATCCCATGTTTCTCGAGATAGTCTTCCACCTAACTGTTTGTCAATTTTGTACCATTATTAGTACGAATCTTTAGAATTTTCTATCCAAGCATCCTTCTGCACTCTCTATGGTACTGTTTTAAGCAGCTGAACACATCAGACTTATGGGAAACAACAAATACCCATGCCATTCTTCTATATTAATCAATAAAAAGAATATAGTACCTATTTACATCAATTGATCGTGGTGTGATAGGCCACAAACATCATCATGAACCAATTCAAGAACTCTTTTTGACTTCTTTTCCTTTGCCTTATATGTATTTCTGATGATCTTCCCTTGTTGGCATGCATCACAGGTGTGAGTATGATCATGTGATAGCTTAGGGAGGTATCTTTCTACATCACACTTTACCAGATCTTCCAGGGATGGTTGACATAGATGACCAAGTCGTTTATGCCACAACTTGTTTTCTTCTTCTCTGGATAGAAATCACATATCTTCTTCTCCACTTACCAGGTATAGATTGATCTTTTTTCTTTTTCCCTATAGAACCACCGCCCTATCTCTTCCTTTGACGATACACATCTTCTTAGTAAACCTTATAGAATGTACTGAGTCGCATAGTTGACTCACACTGAGAAAATTATGACTAAGGCCTTCTACTAATAAGACATCAGCACATCTCATCTCTTTTCCCCCAAACTTGGCCTTTCCTGAGCCAATAATCTTCAGGCCTTCATAGTTTCCAAACTTGACAACTCCTTATTTGTCATATTTTATGCCTGTAATAAGATCCTTATTATCTGTCATATGAGATGTGCAACCGCTGTCAAGGATACACACACCAGAGCGGTCTAATACTTTAAGGTTGATTTCTACCACCACTGCCTTATCATAATTTTACTTCTTGGTCTATATTTTTGTCTTCACACTCGGTATAGATTGAGACTTCTGGTCTTTCTCAGAGTATGATGGATCAGCTTCATCTTGCAAATCTACAAATCTATTTTGCATTCTCAACTCACCTGTTGTTTGATTGATCTACTGCTTGAGAACATTTTGATTCTGTTTTGGCACATTCCTCTATATGGTTGAAGTATAGTACCTAGCCATGTGCCCAAATCCTCCGCACCAAAAACAGTATCCTTCGAAATATGTTCTAGATAACCATTCTCTGTTTGGATGTCACCTCTTTTATTGTGCCCTTCGATATCTCTTAGATATGGAACACACATATTGTGAATGTCCCATAGTTCCACAACAATAACACCTGATATAAGGTATGTCACTTCAGCACTTCTAGTTTCCCCTTGGGATCTCTGAATATTCTGAATCTGTATTATTCCAAAATCAACCTTCAATCTTGGAATAGTTTCTTGTAGTCTGACTTCAATTTTCATAGCTTTTTGTTTTCAATCAATCCCCCCATCAGCCTCATCATCTGAACATAATTGATGCTTCCTTTCTGCTGAACCAATATTCTCCACTTTCAAATTCTCATTTTTCTGAGTGATCTGCTTTCCTGATGTCCCAACAGGAGTCAAAATATTTTCTTGATCCTTAACTTGTTTTCTCAAACTAACAACTTCTCCTTAAATTTCTTCAATACACTTGATTTGATCTTTCCTTTTGTTATTCAAGCTATCAATCTCCATTTTTTGTTCTTCAATATTTATTTTATACTCACTAACTGATTCTGAGTCCTCTGGTGTTGATGACTTAAGTTTCACATTTTCTTTTATCAACTCAGACTTCTCTTCTTCCTTCTGCTTCATATAGAGTTTGGAATCATGAATAACTTTGTTGGATTTATTTGTTTTGGCTCTCCAAACATCTATCTCCTCAAGAGTATCCTCTAAATCATCTTGCATATCAAATCTTCCCTCAACTTCTTATTCTTCTTCATTTTCTTTGGTTTCATTCATATTCTGAGAACTACCGACAACTGCCACCATAGCATTTTCTCCATGATATATGTAGTTCTTTATCTATTCAACCTCATCAACCTTAGACTCATCTAAACTATCACATTCTTTTAAATGAAGGTTCTTATTCTTGAATAAATTTCTCTTGAACTCTTTCTTTCCTTTCCCATAGGCTGGATACTTCTTCTTGGGAATTTAAATTTCATCAACATCATCATCCTCTTGTAACTTTTTTGGGCACCTTTCCATAAGATGTCCAACCTTTCCACATCAAAAACAAGCAAGTGAAAGCTTCCCTTTAAACTTTCTTTTTCCTCTTTGAAGGTTTGAGGAGAGGAATAACATCACCTCATCTATATATTCTTCTTCCTAATAATCTTCAAGGGTGAGGTTCTTCAGGGCCTTGAATTTCACCTCTTTGGATTTCCCTTTTTCCACAGCATCATTATCACCATTTCTCATTTCATATGCAACAAGGGTGTTGTGTAGGTTATCCAATGTCAGCTCTTTCGGGTCTTTATCTTCAAAAACTAAAAATTTTGGATTTAACCGAGGTGGAAGTTTCCTCAAGATGTGCTTTACAATCTTTATGTCTTCAATAACTTATCCAAGACCTCACATGTCTTCAACTACAACATTTACCCTATCAAAGAATGCATCAACAGACTCATTCGGGTTCATTCTCAGATCTTCATACTTGTTCCACAACACTTGAAAATTTTCCTCTCTGACCTTTATATCTCCTTAATATATATTCAATAGCTTTTCCCACATGGCATATGATGTTTTTCATGACATCACCTTCATATAAATAGCATTGGATAGAGCTCCCCCTAAAGCATTAATTCCCTTGGCATCAGCATCCAATTCTCTATGCTCAGCTTCAGATAATTAACCACTATTAATATCAGTTGTTATGCCATGCATTGCTACTGTGAACACATCTATTCCCAAGGATCGAAAGTAGTGTTTCATCTGATTCTTCCATAGCGGAAAATTTTTCCCATCGAAGATTGGAATCCCTTTGTGATTGGTGACCTCCATTTGAGATAGAAACACTGATATTCACCTTTCCCTCTGATACCAATTGTTAGGTCCACTGGGTTAGATACCCTGAGAGGGGGGTGAATCAGGGTATGACATATTAAAACAACTTACCCTATTGATCTTGTTTCACTGTTAATAAAAACTCTCTTCTCTCTCTTTCCTATAGAAAAGTATAAATAGAAACAAAATCATGCACAAGACACAACGATTTTTACTTGGTTCACCCTCACTGGGCTACGTCTAATAAGCATACACCGGTGATGTGATAATGTACCAAATCCACTAAAAGCGCACTTTTGTTTACAAAGTTAGGAGCGGACTCATTGTCCCTCCTAGTTTACAACCACTCATGATATGAAATCGCACTGCTCTCTCAACTGAAGTGTGTTCACTACTTCTTCAGAAGATCCACTCACAGTTTAAAGACTTATAGGTCCCTTCATTATCACAAATGAATGCATCTTCCTCTGTATTTAGATGCTCTATTAAAGTTCCACTTTTATCCATTGATGAATAAAACTTTACCATGGATGCACTGAGCAATCTTTTAACTTTTGCACAGCCCTAGAATAACCGGCGTGCTTTTCTATGCTTGGCACGCTTCTCCAAATTTGGTGTGAAAGTGTCACCAAACCACTTGCATGACACCCCCTTTTTCAACTATGAACTTGGGAAACTCACACCATTTTACGCCCAAACCAATATTGGTGCTAAACCATCAATGAGCGTGCAAATTCTGAGTATCTTTATACTTGCGCAACCAAACCACCACTTGCGCGACCGAACCACCTACGTGACTGGATCTCTAATTTTATATAAGTGTTGAACTATATTTGAAATGAGGAGGGGTGAATCTCTATTTATAGGAATTTTGGACACCCTGAGCACCGACGCAAAATTCTCCTCTCGACGTGCAAGTCCAGCTGCCCTAGTCTCAATCGCCCTAGTCACTTGCACGACCAAACAAATACATGGGCGCCCATCTTTCCTTTTCTATATTTTGATGTTCTGATCTTGAAAAATATATGGCGTGAAAGTTTCCAAGATTCCATTAAAATGGAACGCAAGTCCCTTTTACAAAAACACTTTTCCATATTTGTTTATTTGAGGCCAAAAATTTGGCAAACACTGGAAAGCAGCACCACCTTGTATCTTCTCTTTTTGTACCGCTTATAGATCATTCATTCCTTTTTTGAGGTTCTTCAATTAATCATGGATTGTAAACAACATCTCTTAAACTCGAAAACTCACTATGTAAACCCCCTTTGTCAAAAAAAATTATACATCATGGTCTTCTTTGTCAACAAACACAACATGGAGGTCCGCTTTGTCAACAAACATAATCACCTCAAAAATGCTTCAATGATACATTGAGGGATTTTTTCCCAACAATAGTGAATCATGATAGAAGGAATCATCAATTCCATCTATGGTTCCTAGAAAATCCCTATTTATTTTTTAAATGTATAATATTAGTCATTCAAAAAGGTTTGTACAGAGGTGCCAAAGATATGTGGTTTGTGGGGTCACTCAGGCCACCTGTAGAGGTTATGACATGTCATTTTTACCCCATGTAGTGTCATGTGATCATCAAAACCAAAAATAATTGTGGGGTAGTTAGATTCTTCATGAACTAATGGGTTCCAGTTATAGGAATCCAGAACAAATATTCTTTATATAGTGGATAATTCTCTAAAGGAAGTTGGTGCGGGTCCAACAACAGTGAGAGGTACCATCACTATAGATTCATCTTTAATGACTACTCTATTTTATATTAATTCATATCACTCTTTCATATCAACTCACATTGTGAATATTTTAAACCTTCCTATAAATTTTATGTATTATGTGATGGACATCGCTACGCCCCTCAGAACGAAGAGAGAGTAGGGTCTATGAAGCCCTTCTTATGCCTTCTCTTTATCAAAGATCGATCTCAAATAGGATTTTAAAGTTCTCAATATAAAACCTTGGGTTTTATTATTGGGATGGATTTTCTGATTTCTCATAAATATTTTATTGAGTGTTATCTTCATCGGGTCTCCTTTGATACCTTTGGTGGGGTGTTCCATGTTTTCCAAGGAGAATTATGACAACCCTTGACTTTATTACACAATAATTCATGACTTATTACATAATAATACACATAATACAACCTAGAATATAAATATGTCTAGTGTCATTGGGAATTAGGTACATTACATAACAATTTAAAATTATTGGGGGTATATTAAAATTATTGAAAACTTCCTTAACATACTCATATTATTCCATCATTCTTAAAACTTCATGGGATAACCTAGGAACATACATAAGAAATGGGTGAGCTATAAATCTTGGTAAGGTAATACTAAAAGTATAACATGAAGAAGGTATTACATGTTAGAAATACGAATATAAATGAGACATAAAAGGGTTGATAATCATAAACATGAAAAATGAGTCATGACATATCATTATGACACAAATTCAACTTGGGATAGTGGAAACAAATTTAAACATGACATCATAAAAATAGGTCAAGGCTAACCACCAATACATCATAACATGGTCTAAAAATTCCCATGATGGGTTAGTTTAACTTAATAATCTCTTTAATTATGTCTCAATATAATAAAACATTACCTAGTGCATTGGAACCCTATATAATTTCAGGCACACCCATCACTTTGATATCATGTACATTTATAAGGGTGTCACATAGATCATTCAACATAGGATCATATTTCATCATATTTAATTCCATAATAAAGGAGTGTGTAATAAATACATGGAATTCCCCAATAAAAGGAGTATAGTTATTTCTAGGTGAATACCCTTGAGTGGAAAGAGCGATGGTATTCACAATAAAAAGGTTTTGGCATAGGAAAAATCACAATGAAGTTTCGGCAGCATAACGACAATACTTAATGATTCATAAAATGGTTTGATAAGATATAAAGGGGTATATAATTATTTTGAAATAAAATTTATAGTAATAGGGATGTTTATAAACATATTTCAACATTATGAATTTGAAATAAAAGGTATAAAATGAAGAATATACTTGAAAAAAGAGGAGAATGAAAGGATCCCTTGCTAAATTTCAACATAGTAACAGCTTAGGTGAATTCTAAAATGAAAGGGGATAAATTATATATATTTTTTAGAAAATAAATTGGATATTATATGTATCTTTATAATTTCATTAAAACATAACTAAAATAGATTTAAATGTCTAAATACAAATAGGGTGCTTGAATTGAAAAGAAGAGAGAGAGTTCACTTACCTTGAGAGGGTGATTCCAAAAGTTTGGGAGGAGATTATTGAGATATTGGAGGAACCTTAGGAGTATTATAGATAGGTGGTTGGTGTAATTACATGATAAAATATTTTTTAATGATGATAAAGGGGATATTTGGTTTGTTTATAAAGGAATAACGAGGGGAGTTCTTTATTATTTCTCATACTTAGGTTTTGGGATCTATATAATAAAGTAATAAAAACAAAAAACCTTATCTTGGTTTTTGCACATGGTTTCTACAAAATAGGAGTGTTTTTCATTATTTTATAAGGATAAGGTACAAACTTATTAAAATATTATCCTTGGTTATGTGTAAGTGAGTCATGTTTCTAAAGATATAATTTTAAAACCTTAAAATGTAATATAGGTTTTGGAGGATTCATAAAGACATTAAATAATTAATAAAATAACATAAAAACACATTAATTTAAATGGGAATCGTATATTTTGTCTTGGATACCCTTTATATGATTTATTACATCATTTTTAGGTCATTATGATGTCATAATACACACCGTATATTTATATTGTATTTAATTTTTACCCAAAAATTTGACTGACATGGAAAATTATGAAAAATTAACTGTTGGATGATTTTAATGTTATGATTCCAAAAAAAATGTTTATTTTACTAAAATAATTTATAAATATGTGAATTTTTACTTTAAAATTAATAATTCAGTATTTATTGAGAAATGATTGGTTTTTTTACAATAACAGTTTTCAAGCCCTTATACAATTTACATTTGAATTTATAAAAATTATATTATTATTTATATTTAATAAAATTTATTTAATAATAATATTTTATTAAAATATAATTTATTTTAAAAATATATCAATTCATCAAAAGGGATGTCTTAATTTATATCACATATCATCCAAAAATACAATTTATGTTTCATCATATCAAAATCAAAATCATTTATAAAGTAACAATAATAAGAAGTAAATATATCATTATTTTATTGGAAATAAAATATAAATATTCATATTATTGGTTTATTAAAGAATATACCTTTATTACACTATAAAATTATCATAGGTTAAGGTGCGTGATGGTGACATTTTCATGGGGTGGTTTGGCGTACATGGTTTGGGTCGTGATCTCAATGAGCTTAAACTTCTCCCGTAAATGGTTTTTATAATGCTTTAGTTATTGGATCTAGGAATGGGATTGTTCAAGCTCAAATCCTAGTGAAATTATCTTCCTTATAAGCACTAGTTAATGGGCTTCATAGGGTATGATTCTACTGGTCTAGACCATCAATTCCTTTGTCTATATCTATTGGATTTATCAAAACCCTGTATTTATACTAATCATATGATCACTATTAAATGGATATATTATCAATGGTTATGATCATTAATGTTATTTTAAATTTTATAGGATATAATAAAACCAAATAAGTGCATGTGTTTTATATAACCATAATACATAATAGTCCATTTAATTCAATCACCAAGGGAATTTTATTTAAGAGAGTTTGGGTTGTTAAAATATTCCCCCATTTAGAAATTTCACCCTTGAAGTTTTCATTTCACACACTAAAATAGATAAGGGTACTTTTTTTCATCGGCTCCTCCAATTCCAACATCACTTCTTCAAAATTTTGGTTTATCTATAGCACTTTGATCGAGTGAATTGTTTTATTTCATAGAACTTTGTCTCTATGATCTAAGATCTACATCAAAAGACACTTGTATGAATTATCATTATATAATGGAACCACCTCTAGATTTAGAACATTTTAATGGTCTGGTATGCACTTTCATAATAGGGATACATGGAACAAATCATATACTTGAGATAGGTTAAGTGGAATTATTGGTATATAAGCCAATGCTCTGATGCGATCAAGGATTTCAAAAGGACTGATGTATCTTAGAATAATCTTTCCCTTATTCCCAAATATCATGAAATTATTACATTAATATATTTATAGTAATACCTTATCTACAACATCAAACTCTAAGTCTCATTAAAGATTATCAGCATAGATCTTCTATCGACTCTGAGTAGCCTAGATGTGCTGTTGAATGGTCTTGACTTTTTCCACCATTTTCTTGACCATTTCAAGACCTAGCAGTTTGCATTCCCCAAATTTATCCTATCATGTAGGTGTTATAGACCTCTTCCTATAAAGGGCTTTATAGGGATCCATTTGGATGCTTAATGGGAAACTATTATTGTATGATAACTTGGCCAGAGGAAGATGTTGATCTCATTCTCCTTTGAAATCAATTGAGCATGCTCTCAACATGTCCTCGAGTGTCTGGATAGTCCACTTAGATTGTCCATTAGTTTGAGGGTGATAATTCGTGCTAAATTTTAACTTAGTATTTAGATCATTTTGGAGAATCTTCAAGAAATTGGAGGAAAATCTTGGATCTCTATGAGATATAATCGATAGCAGTGTTCCATGTAGCCTCAGTACTTTTAGGATGTATATCCTTGAAATTTGATCAAGTGATAAGTCCTCCTGAATTTCAATGAAGTGAGAAATATTTGTAATACAATCCACTACAACCCATATAGAATTATTTCCTCTTGATAAATTTATAAGACCAGTGAAAAAGTCCATGGTTATGTTCTCTCATTTTCATATAGGTATGGGTAATGGTTTCATCATCTCCTTGTATATTTTCCTTTCATCCTTCACCTGCTAACATACAATACACCTTGATGTATAATCTACGGTATCCTTCTTCAAATTTTCCAACCAATAGTGCTCTCAAATATATTGATACATATTTATATTCCTTGTATGGATGGAGAAGTTTGTGCTATGTGAATTATCCAATAGCTCCTTCTTTAACTCAAGAGTTAATGGTACACATAGTTGTGACCTAAATATTAAAACTATTTCTTCATTAATTTTTAACTCTAACAATTTCCTTTTCCTTATAGTTTCCAATTTCTTCTGAATTTACAAATATTCACTATGATAATACTTTATCATTTTCAGAAGGGATGGTTGAGAAATAATTTGGAAAGGATTTATGATTTTCCTTCCTTTATTATTCCCATTTCCATCATTTTTAAGTTTTGGAAGATAGGATCCTTATAAATTCTCATCAATGATAAAATTATTGAATATTTTCTACTTAGTGTGTCTACAAATTTATTTTATTTTCTAATATGGTAGTTTATTGAGAAGTAATAGTCCTTAATCATCTCTAACCATCTTCACTAGCACATATTTAGTTGTATTTATGGGAATATATACTTCAGGCTCTAATGATCTATATAAATTTTACACTTCTCCCCAAATATATAATTATTCCATATTTTCAATTTGAATATTACTACAAGAAAATATAGATCATGTTTTAGGTATTTTTTTCATTAACTTTCAATTTCCTTGAGGTATAGGCTATCATTTTTTTCATTCTATATTAGTACACAACTCAATCCCTTATTTGAAGCATCATTTTATACCATGAAAAGTTCCCCACTTGTTGGTAACATAAGTATAGGTTCATTGATAAGGCTCTATTTAAAATCATTTAATATCTCTTCGCATTCATTATTCCAAACAAAATTTACTCCCTTTCAAGTTAGTTTGGTTAAAGGATTTGAAAATCATGATAAATTTCTCACAAATCAATTATAATACTCATCTAACCCAAGGAAACTACATATTTCTATCACAGATATTGTCCTCGACCATCCTTAAATTAATTTTGGATTTTAGGGGTCAATATATATCCCATTAATTGTGATAATATTCCCTAATAATGTAAATTACTTCAACCAAAATTCACATTTTCTATACTTTTCCTAAAGATTCTCTATTATTAAGGTATTTAACACAGTGCTTAAATGCTCCTCATGTTCCTCCTTACTTTTGGATTATATTATAATATCATCTATAAATACCAAAAAAAATTCAAGGTATTATCTAAATACTTTATTCATCAATTACATGAATATTTATAGAGCATTATTGAGTATAAATGTAATTACTATGAACTCATAGTGACTATACCTTATACGGAAAGTAGTCTTATGGATATCCTACTTCTTAACCCTTACTTAATAATACCCCAACAGAAAATACACCTTAGAGAAGTATTAGGATCTATGTAGATGATCAAACAAGTCATCAATCTGTGTTAGAGGATACTTGTTCTTTATAGTGATCTTTTTTAGCTCATGATAATTAATGCAAAGATGCATCGAACCTTCATTATTCTTGATAAAGAGGACCAGTGCACCCCATGGTGAAGCACTTAGGAATATGAAACCTTTATCCAGATTCTTTTGTATTTGTTTCTTCAAATCCAAAAGTTCCACAACAGCCATTATATATGGAGTCTTGGATATTGGAAAAATCCCCAGGTATAAGATTGATTGAAAATTAAACCTCTCAGCTAAGAGGAAGACAAGGAAATTCTTTGCGAAACACTTTAGTATATTCCCTCACAATAAGAATGTATTAAAGGATTATCTTTTTCTTAGACTCAATAATTTGAGTTAGATATACTTTCTCATAGATAAATAATATCCATTCTTGAGATTCTGGTGCTAAAGAATATTCATCCTACTCCTTACACTTTTATATAATTGGACGATTATTTTTGATATGGATAGTGATTTACTTCTCAAAGTAATTTATGTTGGATCTATGTAAGTAAATCCAATCCATACCTAGAATTACATCAAATACCACTAAAGGGAGTATCATAAGGTTCACTGGTAAGTTCAACCCACCAATTTTGATAAGAGAGGAGTTTCATACTTGGGATGAAATAATTGCCCCATTTTTTATTTTCACTAACATCTCTACTTCTATGTTTTGTGGTGGTGTTTTAATAGTTATATTAAACTTGTGGGATATGAAGGAATGAGTAGAACCAAAATCAAAAATTGAATTCACTATTCTTGAATGAATAATTAGTGTACATTTCACTACTTATTTTTTGGGATATACCTTAGTGGTTATAATGGAATAAGCTCACCCGTTATCCCTTGGATTTTGTTAGTGCTGATTTTCTCTAACCCCCTTAGCTTGGTGAATTGGTTTACAAAGTTCCCTTATTCATTTAAATTGAAACATTTGAAAAAAGGATGAGATTTTACTAGATCCTTACTATCTTCCATTACATTGGTGGGTTTATCCTATTGGTAATCGCTAGCTAATTTTCCTTCCTTCCTATACCTAAATTATTTCCTCGTCCCCTTCAGTAAATTTATGGGGTGCTTCTTTCCACACTTTTTAAAAGTGGGGCGTTTAAATTTATTACCACTATTAGATTTCTCCATTGAACCATTAGGATTAAAATCTAATTTTCTCTTATTATCCCCTTGATACCCTTGAGATTCACTTATCTCCATTTTGACTTTGAGGGAATATTAGAAAATTTTCTTATAGATATCAAATTCTCAGTGCTTTAGTGATTTTTGTAGACTTAGTTTTATCCCACCAAATAAGTGGTTAACTTCTAAATTAGGGGTAATGAAAAATATAGAGGCATATCATGCAATTATTGTGAAGTTTTTCTTGTATTACACAATGTATTCATCGTCTTTTTACTTTAGTTCAAGGAAATACCTTTCCATTTTAAGTTGGAGAGTTCGAGAAAAATATTTTTTAAAAAACATTTTATGGAATTACTTCCACCTCATCAACTTGATCTCTTCCTCAAGCTTAATATTATTGATCAATTTCCACCACTGATTAGCTTCTCCCTCCATATGATAAACATCCAGTATAACCTTTTCTTTCTAGGAACATTGAAGTATAGAGAAGATCTTATCAATGGAGTTGATCTATTGTTCCATGATTAAATGATTAGATGATCCATTGAAAGTTATATACCTTTGTCACATAAAGGTATCAATTGCATATTGTTATTTCCTAAGGGGATTTTGGAATTCCTCTTGATTCAGGTTTCTATATAGAACCAAATACATATAAGAGAGTATCATCAAAAAGTTTGTTATTCCTTATCCCATTGGGATAGGCATCTCATTTGGTAAGTAATCACATTTACATTCACATTGTTTGTTTACTCAGTTCCTCCTATTTCCATCCATTCACTAGAATAAAGGGAAAATTAGGGATGATTAATTTTAAACTATTAAACACATAAATTGTAAACCAATAACATTAAATTGATAATTTATAAATGAAATGTATTTACCTAACATATAAATTTCTAGGCTTTAATATATATTATCCATGATCTATTTTCTAACATAGAATCTTATGGGATTTTTTATTCCCTTAATAATAGTTCATATTGAGATTGTGATTTAACAAAGAATATACACTAGGAGTTTCAAACTAGGTATGTAGAAAGTCCCATTTTCATCTAGCAGTTCCCAATCGATTCTATCTCAATGAGGTGTTTTTAGGTGTTACCCCTAAGTGAATCGGTACCAGAGCCATGTCCACTTGTAGTATCCAGGTAGGGATTTATTTTCTAATAAACCACTATACTTTACTAAAATTTAGGGATATTTCCTTATATTTAGTTTTATCCCTAAATCTTTTTCTGTAGTTTTCTAGTTCTAATCCCAAAAATAATTAAACTTTCATTTGATACCAACTATGGAAAACCTTGTCTTTATTACACATTAATTCATGATTTATTACATAATAATACACATAATATAACCCAGAATATCGAGAAGTATAGTTTATTTTGTAATTAGGTACATTACATAACAACTTAAAATGGGGGGTACATCAATATTATTTAAAACTTTCTTAACATTCTCATTTTATTCTATTGTTCTTAAAAATTCATGGGATAACCCAGGAACATACATAAGAAAGGGGTAAGATATAAAGCCTGGTAAGGGAATAAGAAAATAATAACATAAATAATATATTAAATTTTATACAATATGAATATCAATGGGACATAAAAGGGTTTATAATCATAAACATGAACAATGAGGCATGATATACCATGATAATATAAAGGAAACATGGGAAACTGACAACAACTTTGAATATTACATCATAAAAATAGTTCAAGGCTAACCAATAAGACATTATAACATGGTGTAAAAAGTGTCATGATGGATTAGGTTCACTACCTAATCCCTTTCATGTTTTATTGTGATACCAAAACATTATCCAAGGCATTGGAGCACTGTATAATTCAGCGTGCACCCATCACTTTCATATCATGTACATGCATAAGTTTGCCACATAGATCATTAAACATAGGATCATATTTTACCACATTTAATTCCATGATAAAGGGGTGTGGAATACATACATGGAAGTAACCAATCAAAGGATTATGGGTATTTATAGGTTAATACCCTTGAGTGGAAATAGTAATGGTATTCACAATACAAAGGTTTTGGCATGGGAAAAATCCCTAAAAAATTTTGGAAGCATAACGCTAGTAATTAAAGATTTATAAAATGGTTTTATGAGAGATAAATGGGTCTATAATAATTTTTAAAGCGAATTTAAAGTAATAGGTATGTGTAAAAACGTATCCCAACATTAGTAATTTGAAATAAAATGCATAAAATGATGATGATTCTTGAATAAAGAGGAGAAGGAAATGATTCCTTACTAAATTTTGGCATAGTAACAGCTTAGATAAACACTATAATGAGAGGGGATAAATGATATATCATCATTAGGAAATGAATTGGATATTATAGGGATATTTATAAGGTCATGAAAACTTGATCAAAATATATTTAAAGGCTAAATATAAATAGGGTTCTTGAATTGAATAGAAGAGAGACATTTCCCTTACCTTGAGAGGGTGGTTCCAAAAGCATGGGAGGATATTCTTGAGAGCTTGGGGGAACCTTGAGATGATTTTAGAGATGTTAGGGCATATTAAGAATGTTATAAAAGGTTTTTTAGTGAAGAGTAAGGTGTTATTGGTAGGGTTTATATAGGAAAATATAGGGGAGTTCTTTATTATTTCTCAAACTTAGGTTTTGGACTCTATATAATAAAGTAACCAAAACCACAAACCTTTTCAAGATTTTTGACCATTTTTTATACCAAGAATTATTGGTTTAAATTATTTTATAAGTCCAAGGTCTGAAAATATTAAAATATTACCCTTGGTGATGTGGAAGTGAATCATGTTTTTAAAGAAATGATTTTAAAACCTTAAAATATAAAATAAGTTTAAAAGGATTCATAAAGGATTTAAAAAATTAATAAAATAACATAAAATAAAATTAATTTAAATGGGAAACATAGATTTTGTTTTTTATAACCTTTAAATCATTTATTACATAATTTTTGGGTCATTATGATGTCATACCACACACCATATATTTATATCATATTTATTTTTTACCCAAAAATTCTATTGTCAAAAAAACTTATGAAAAAATCACCATTGGATAATTTCAATGTTATGATCAAAAAAACAGTATTTATTTTATCAAAATAATTTTCTAAATATGTGGTTTTTTTACTTTTAAAATAATAATTTATATTTATTGATAAATTCTAGGTTTTTTGATAATAACAGTTTTTTAACCCTTATAAAAATTACATTTGACTTTATAAAAATTATATTATCATTTAAATAAAATAAAAATTATTTAATAATAATATTTTATTAAAATATAAATTATTTTAAAAATCCATTAATTTATCAAAAGGAATTTCTTAATTGAAATCACATATTACCCAAAAATACAATTTGTGTTTTATCGTATCAAAGTTAAAATCATTAATAAAGTAAAAATAATAAGAAGTAAATATAACCATTATTTTATTTAAAATAAAATATAATTATTAATATTATTAGGGTATTGAAACATATCCCTTTATTACATCATAAAAATCCCTAAGGGTAAGGTTTGTGATGGTGATATTTTCATGGGGTGGTTTGGCGTACATGGTTTGGGTCGTGATCTTGATGAGCTTAAACTTCTCTCATAAATGGTTTCACTCATGATTTAGTTATTGGATATCAGATTGGGATTTATCAAAGGAAAGTCCTAATGATTTTATCTCATTCAGAATCTCTAATAAATGGGCTTTATAGGGTATGATCTGACTGGTCAAGGCTATCATTCCTTTGTCTATGTCAATGGGATTTATCAAAACCCTATATTTATATTAATCATATGATCACTATTCAATAGATATATTATCAATAGTTCTGATGCTTAACATTCTTTTAAATCCATTAGTATATAATAATACCAAATAAGTTCATGTGTTTTCTATAACTATAATACAAAATAGAGGATTTAATTCAATCTCAAAGGGAATTTTATTTATGAAAGTTCGGGTCATTATAAGAATGGGACCTGAAGTCATGTAGAGTTAGACCACCTCTTATAGAGTTGGTCAGGATGATATCTATGTTTAGTTTTAACCTAGATCAGGAATATTTGATTGGTGATCTTCCTCTAGGAATCATCTAGTTTCTCAATGTGTTTCCATATGATTTTTTTGGCTTACCACTGGTGAGGGAGGTGGAATTTTTTATCAACTTGGTTCTAGGTACCCAACTTATCTTTGTACCATCTTACTATATTTCATAAGCTAAATTGAAATATTTAAATACTTGGTTAGATGATTTATTAGAAAATGGATTTATTCTCCTGAGTGTGTCACCTTGGGTTGCACCTGTGTTTTTTGTGAAGAAAGATGGTAGAACCCTTCACCTTTGCATTGATTACCAAAAACTCAATTGAGTCACAGTAAATAACAAGTATATGTTACCCTAGATTAATGATTTTTTTTATCAGTTTAAGGGGGAAGTGGTTCTATAAGATTGATCTTCAGTCTGGTTATCACCAGCTTAGAATTAAAGGATCATATATCTTGAATATTGTCTTCCAAATAAATTATGGTCATTATAAGTACCTTGTTATGCCTTTTGGTCTAACCAATAATTCATTAGTTTTTATTGGATTGATGGATAGGATGTTACATAAGTATCTTGATTTTTTCATGGTGGTATTTTTGGATGACATATTGGTTTACTCTAAACTAAGGAAGATCATGTGTGTTATCTAAGAGTGGTTTTGGAAATTCTGAGCTATCAATAACTTTACACCAATATATAAAAATATAATATATAGATTTAGGAAGTGAATTTATTTGTAAATGTGGTCTCAAAACATGGTATTTTATTTTATCCTAATAGGTTGAAGGTTTTTACGACATGGGAACAATCATGCAATATTTTCAAGATTTAGAGCTTCTTGGTCTTATTGAGGTATTACCATTGATTTGTTAAATATTTCTAAAAGTTGGATTCTCTAATTATTGTTCTTAATTATAAGGGAGTGAAATTCTTGTGGGATTAAAAATTTCATAATTATTTTGATTAATTTAATCATCTTATGACTTCTATGCAAATGTTGACTCTTCCAGAGGCTGGGTAGGGATATGTGGTCTTTTGTGATGCATCAGGTTCACGTTTGGGTTGTGTTCTCATGTAGGGTGATCACGTGGTGGATATGGTTCTTGATAGCTTATTACATTGAGAATAACTATCATACTTGTGATCTAAAACTCTCATATGTGATTTTTTTTATTAAGATTTAGTGGCATTACCTTTTTGGATATAGGTTTACTATATTTTCCAATCACAAAATACAGAGATATATCTTCTTACAAAATGACTTGAATATTCATTAGTGTTGATGGTTTAAGTACCTACAATATTTTGACATCAAAATTTCCTATACCTATGGTATGGGAAATTTCATTATATATTATTTTATTAGGAAACTTCTGACCCAAAACATAAAAGAATATTTAGAAGAGTGGAACTTGATAGCTCTCTTTGCTCGCATGCATTTGGGAGTTAGAGAGTATGAGACTAAGATTGTTCTAGAAACTATTCAATTTAAATCATATATTCTTGAGATTATCTTTCAAAAATAGTATCTTTGTGATGAGTTTCACAGAATTAATGGATCTCTTTATGTTGGGTAGATCATCATTAAGTATTTTTTATCATCTAAGGGCATCTTATGCTTCCAAAACTGGTATGTCATACCATTTACTATGAGAAAATTTGTTATGGGGATAACCATAGTTTCTAGTGGGACCATAGATCAAAAAACAAGTTCTATGATATTTATTGATGATTCCAATGGTCGGGTATGAGATTTGATATCACTGATTTTGTTTCTCATTATTATACCTATCAACAAGTCAAATCCTAGCACTATAAACCTTTTAGTTTTCTTCGACCCCTTCCCATGATGACTTAGAAGTGGGATGAGATTTTTATAGAACTAATAGTTATGTTTACAAATACCCTTTAAGTTAAGAATATTATATATAAAGTGATCAATTAGTTAATAAAATGAGTTCACTTTATTACCATTTGTAATATAACCAAAGTTAGGGACTTGTAAATTTTGTATGTTTAGAAGATCATCATATTTCATGAATTTTTATCTATTATCATTTCTGATAGAGATCCTTAATTCAGTTCTCATTTTTGGAGATACTTCTAGGGGTCAATGGGACTATAGTTTATATTAATCACATAATACTATCCATAGATGGATGGTAAGAAAAAATTAACCCTATAGATCCTGTAAGTGATTATTTATTATTTGTTCTCAAATTTGGTGGAGCTTTGAATGGCCACTTGGGACTAGTTTAGTTTTATTATAACAACAGTTAGCAGTCATCCATAAAGATGATACCCTTTAAGGCCTTGTATGTCTAACCATGTAAATCCATGTTGTTTCGTTTGAAGATTAGGGAAGCTTCCCTGATTGGGATCAGTTTGGTCTAAGATTAAATGTAAAAGATTTAGTTGACCCATATAATAATGGTGATGGTTCAAATCTGGTATAAATTCTATTTTGGTCATCATCATCACCCTTTCGAGTTTTCAACTAGGAAACAAGTATTTTTAAGAGTTCCACCTCGTTTTTTCACCTACGGATTGGGAAACGGAGAAATCTATCACCAAGATATGTGGGACCATTTGAGGTTGTTGAGAATATTGTCAAGTTGAATTATTGTTTAGATTTTCAACCTCATTTGTCATCAATTCATAATGTGTTTTTCATTTCATAGCTTAGAAATTATATCTCCAACCCATATCATGTCTTGATCTGAGAAGAACTTGATGTGGAACCTGATTTATTTGTGACTGAGCATCCAGTTTGAATTATTGATTCTGAGATGAAGGTTCTTCATGGGAAGACCATACCCTTGGTTTGAGTTCTTTAGAATCATGTTTCTAATTCACATGAGACTTGGTAATGTGAGACACTAATGGGATAGTAGTGTCCTCGTCTATTTGATATTGTGTCTTCTTAATAGGGTTTCTGGTGGCATAAAGTGTTCATAGCATGAATATTATAACATATCGTTACCATCTTTCATGTACTTATAAACCTTTGTTTTTATCTTCCTTTTTTGGATCTTGTTTCATATTTTTTTGGGAGAATTTTGGAACTTTTTGGGAGTTTTTGTGATAGTGCACAGTTGGCACACTATTAAGGAAAACCATATGGGTAAGACCAGGAAACTATGCACCATATATTAGACCTCTAGATGGGGGAAAAGGTTAGTTCAAACCATATTACCTCCCCTTAAAACTATTTATCATGTGATAGTGGGGATTGTGAAGTTGGTGAACACTTTTCAAACAGTGCATTCAAAAAATACACCCTTTGTCTAGTATCCTAAGAGGTGGTGCATGTTTGGTTCATGGTTTGTCAAATCGTACAACCAAACCATGAAACTCTCTCCAGAATCCCAATAAATTCACACTATTAGGGGCATGGTTGGGTATAACCATGTGGATTTAGATAGGAAACCATGTGATGGGATTTTAACCCTATGATACTTTGAATTAATAACCTAAAACCACCATTAAAAATACTAAACACCTCTTAATTGAACCTAATTTCACCCTTTGGATTTTAAAGGTTATATATATATAATTTTGGCTCATTTAACCACTTTTCTTCTCAAATCAAACACTAATGGATAAGTTTTATCCCTCTCTGGTAATTAAAACCTCTTTGATTGGGAATCCTCATATCTTCATATCTATCCTTCATTGAGAGTGTTTAATCCTTATGTTATTGATGGATATAAATATTTATTAGATTAATTTAAATTATAGGGATTACTATTTGATCTTCCTCAACTTCATCTCTTTATTAGTGGTTCCCATTTCAGTTGATTTATTGATCACGTGACTAAAGGTAGGTGGTTCTATAAGGATTTTCCCTATGATTGAAACATTTACTTATTTCTTGATTTAAAATTTATTTTCAATTTATTTACTTGAATTGAGAATGTTCAATGGTTATTTTAAAAAGAGGCATGAATTTTTGAAATAAAACCCTTTTTCAAAGGCTTTGAAAATAATGGGTGGATTTTCAGAAAAGATGGCTTGAAATGAAAAGTGTTTTGATGAAATGATTTGATGATTATTCTTGATAAAAATGGCTTTAAATTAAGGATAATTTTGAAAGTTGTGAACTTTATAAAATCCTATGATTTGGTTTTGAAATTTAAATGGATTTTTAAAACTTGAAATTGAGAATTTGAACTATGAATGATGATTTGAATTAAGAAGAATAAAATTCCCATGATTGATTAATTGATTGATTGATTGAAATCACATATAATCCCAAGTAGTTGGTGGGTTATTATTATAAAAACACTAAGACTTTGACCCCTTATAAATGTATTGATGATGAAAAATCTAACTAAACCAAATTCAACATGATTTTCAATGATGGGGTGTTAATTGTTTCTATCCTGATGGCCTGAGCCTTATGGACATGTGCACACATTATGTCGTGGTTAATTAATTGATTAGTGAGAGGATCCTAGATTTAGGAAATAATGAACCTTGGGGAATATCACCATGGTACTTTGTTTTGATCTTATTATTACCTACCATTATTTATTAAACTGTATTATTCATTCCCCTTCAATTTATGAAATTTTTTATTTAATAATGTTTTTATATACTTTCCATCTACTTTATTTGGACCAAAGATGTGAAAATTTTATTCCATTCTCTTTCATTACTTAAATTCAATCCATAATCATTTATTTTTCATGTAATTTATTATGGAAAATTTAGTGAAATATTATTGGGATATTTTTTCTCACACACTACCTTTTCCTTTAGAAATTTTTATATTATGTTATGTCAAGTCTAGGTAAATGGAAATATCCACTTAGAGGTGGCTTGTGTCCTTGACTAGTGGTACTTTGGGTGATGGAGGTGACCAATGGAGCTATCATCCACTCATTTCACAATGACTCTAGGAATTTTTCTTGATTTATATTGTGTCGTTTTATTAGATGTTGTACCATTTTTATCTTTATCTATCTTCTTGTGGTTTTTTCCTCTTTGATTATTATTTTTTATACTAATTTTACTTTGTTTTATATTCCACTGTTCTATATTGGTTGATTTTTCTTTTGGAAATATAATTCCCTATTGCCCATTTTTGATGTCTAGGTACTAGTTTCTAGCCCATGGGGATCAATAATTCCCTCTAGTCCATGTCATTATTGACTCTATTAGTAGTGTTTCATGGTATTTGGGTTGATTCATGACACTCATGGAACACAATAATGTAATGTTGTGTCTAAATGGAGGAATCGTAACTTTTTTTACATGCTTGTATCAATGATGATTCTATATTACCTTCCTATTATATTCTGAGTTTATGATCTATAGACTACTATATTCTCACTAAATTGATTTTCATCTAAATCAGTCACAAAGACACTATAAGAGATATAGACTGGGAATCATCCCAGTATGTCTTATCTATATATTTGGGGTTGTGAAGCATAAGTACTATGTTTTAATTCTGATAAAATTGAACCTAAATATAAAAAAAAATTATATATTGGGTATCCCAAAGAAACTATGGTATACTACTAACCCTATTGAATATAATATTTTTGTAGTCCAATGTGGTGTTTCTTCAAAAAGGAACACATGATTCAAGGAGTTAGAGGGAGTAAATTTTAACATAAATAATTTAATGAATAAAAATTATGAGGTTTTCCTAATATTGAAGTTGAGCTGGTTACATAAATATTTTTAGAAGAAAAACCAACTCAAGTTACATAAGAACCTCAAAGTTATAATAGGATTTATTAGGAAAACAAGAGATATAGATTTCTTACTAAAATTGATGATGAGGTAACATTGATAAGAGATGAAGTTACTTCCTACTAAGAAGCCATTGAGATTTTTTATTCTGATAAATGGTTAAAATCCATGGAATTAGAGATAAACTCTATGTACACTAATTGTTTTTGGAACTTGGTAGATACACCCAAAGGGGTGAGACCCATGGGGTGAAAATGGGTTTTCCATAAGAAAACAGACATGAATGGAAGAGTGTATACCTATAAATCAATATTGATGGAAAAGGGTTACAAAAAAATCCATAGTATTGACTATGAAAAAAAATATCTCTAGTAACAATGATAAATTTCATTAAAACTTTTCTTACCATAGCAGATCATTATGATTATGAGATATATCAAAAATATTTTACTTAACAAGAATTTAGTCTAGGATGTGTATATGGTACAACATAAAGGTTTTAAAGTTTCAAATGGGACTGTTAAGGTATACAAGTTTCAATGGTAAATTTATGGATTCAAGAAATCTTCTCATAGTTAAAATATCTGGTTTAATGATGCAATAAAAGTGTTTGGTTTCATCAAAAACATAGATGGTTCTTATGTATATATTCATATTAACATAAGTCTTTTTTTGTTTCTTATATTTTATATATATGGAATACTGGTTGTTAAAATTGATATCCCGACTCTTCAAGATATGAAGATATAGTTAAGAAACTGCTTCTTGATAAAATACATGGGTAAAGTAGACTACATAATTAGTATGAAGGTTAGATTTAAGAGGATACTTGGACTTATTTCAGTCGCATACATTGGTAAAGTGATAAAGAAGTTGAGCATAAAGAAATCAAAGAAGGGGTCTTCACTAGTGTTAAATGGTATGAATCCTAATAAGATTAAAGATCCTTCTAAAGAGTTATAAAGGATGGATATATTTACTTACGTATCTTCCATAAGTTCTATCATGTTATTCCATGTTGTGTACTTGACCTGATGTCACCTATGCTCTGAGAATTACTAGTAGATACTAATATAATCCTAGTGAGTCGCCATATTGTTTTTAATAACATTATAAAGTACTTAAAAATGACTAATGATGTGTTCTTAGTCTTTGGAGGAGAGGATTATATCGATGTAAAAGGTTACACAAATGCTAGTTTACAATATTAAATATATATCTGGTTTCATGTTTTTATTTAATGGTGGTGATATTACTTGGAATATTCCAAACAAGACACTATGGTGAAATCAATAATGGATGAAAAGTAAATCATTGCATTAGTATCTATGAAGGAAGTTGTTTAGAATAAGAAGTTAATTATTGGTCTTGGAGTGGTTCTCATCATCACGGGAGTAATTTAGATTTATTGTGATAACAACATATCTATTACTCAGGATAAATAACCTCAGTCTCACAAAAGGACCAAACACATCCTTCAGAAGTACTATCTCATATGGGATATCATTGAAAGGGGTGATATAAATATTAGGTGTGTGGATAAAAATAATATTTTAGAAGATCCATTGATAAATTAATTACTGGAGAAACAACATTAATGTCATGTTAGGTGTCTAGGTATTCGATACTGAAGAGGTTAATATAATGGTTGAATAATATATAATAATTTTATAATAAAGGTGGAATTTTTTATCATTCATTCATGTGTGTTTCAATTTTACTTATATGGATGTTCGAATGATAAAGTCCCCTTAAAATACAACTTTGAGTCCTCCCTAATTGATGATCATCACAGAGTATTTTGGGATGTGATGATATGTAAAGGTTGGAATGAATAAAATTTTGTACTCATTATAACGGGTTATATACAAGATACAAAGAGTAGATCCATGGGGTAATAAGTAGAGACTTATTAATTTGAATGATCCACCAAGTATATCTCATGTAATTTCATACAATCATTGATATACTTAGAAGTGTATGATTATTATAAATCCCCATTAGCTAAGGTTAAAAAGATACCTAGCATGAGAACCATCATACTTTGATACCTTACTTACAAAATTCAAAAGTGACTTAGCTAATCAGGTGGTGGTTGGGTATTTTATTGATAATGTCATCAGTTGAAGCACAACCAAGATGAGATTTATCTAATTTTATGAGTAGTGAAGTCATATATTCCTTGATTGAAATAGAATAAATAAATTCATGGATATGATTAGTTAAGTTGCATATGATGTGATTAGCTACATAGATTAGTGAAATGTGATGTGATAATATCTTATATGATTGACATGTGGTGTATTCATTGACCAGGTTAGTCTATTTCAAATGAGAAATAAAATATGAGTCAGTATATGCTATATTGGCATGTTCCTTATCTAATGGTCACTCGATGTCATGGAAAAATGTATTATATAATTGTATATATGATTTATATTATACATCTTATGGTGGGAATATTTATATATTGATGAGATTATGTTTGATAAATATCACACCAGCCCCCTTAGTATCTTGAGTAGCATCAATGCTTTGATAGAGGCCTCTCTTTTATTAAATATATAAAATTGGGATTTTATATTTTTTTCAATTCTACTAAGGCCCATAGTTTCACACAGGTAGGCCTCTAGATAATGATTAATTTTTGGATGAAACTTTTGTTCCAAAATGAAGATAAATTGATAGAATCATATCCAAAAGAGTTTTGGATGAATTCGTGAAGATTTGTAAAGTTTGATATAAGGTACTAATGGGATTTTAGAGCAAGTGAGAGGTTGTTAAATGTGCACTAAAATAATATTATTTAGGTACATTCATCTTCCCATGAAATTTTATCAATTATAATCCATTATAAATGGATTAAATGGATTTCATATTCATTGAATGGATTCAATGAATAATTTACAGTAGGAATAAATGTGTGATGATATGTTGAATATAGACAACATGTTTTATTAAATGAAACATATCAATAATTTATATGTATAAAGTAATGAGATTCATTTTATTGTGTATCACTGTTTATTTGAAAGAGTTGGTATGCTCTCTTCCTTCTAAAATGTGGTGTATCACTAGGTGAAGGTGCTAGAACCCTTTATACATTTAGGGATCCTCAAGAAATGTTTTGGGGTTCTTTGGTTAGTGCAATCCCCTCGGTGGTAAGAGGTATTTATCTACTGATCTTGTGGTCTTCTTCAAGAATACTCTATCAAATAATCAAGATGAATATTACCATCATCTAGGTATTCATGTTTTATGTTCTTCATTTATATTTCATATTGATATCATCAAGGATATACCAAGAACCATTTATGGGTTTTCTTCCACTATCATCAATTATATTATGATCCCCTAAAACCCATTAGTGTATATAGATACTATGCATGAAATTTTGATCAATATAGTCAATGGGGATTTATCAAAAGGAGACCATAAAGAACAATATTTTGATGTTAAGGGAATTAATGCTTTAGTGGGAGCCTTTTCCAACACAATCTATATGAATTTGATGTAGTGTAAGTCCTCACATGCCATGTAGGAAAATATAATTAATATCTATGAAGGTGGTTCAAAATTATAAGTAGCTAAATTATAATTTTTGTGGAAAAAGTACATGGGATTAAGGATACAGTCAAATGAATATATTGATACATTATTTTATATGTAATTAAAGAGGACATGCATGGTCTTGGAGAAATCCTAAATGATGTAAAGATCATTAAGAGAAGCCTGAGGAGGTTTCCACCACATTTAACTCCATAAGTCTTTATGATTAAGGATAAATATCAAATGTTTCTAACATTGTATAGTCTTTATATCACTCTAGTTGTATATGAAATAAGGGATAGTGATAGTGAGGTTGTGGAAATGGGAAGTGGAAGGAAATGGAATTCAAATATTTTAAGAACCTTACCATGAAGTATAATTAGGGAGAAGAAGATGTGGATTAATTCATGCCATTCATTTTCATAAATATTCAAAGGTGAAAATAAAAGTTTAAAGGAAAACCTCTACTCATAGGATTTTGATATAGAAAATTTAGGAACCTTTTCCTATTAAGTTTCAAGATGATGATGAGGATGATGAAGTTAATTTAAAGAAATATTCAACCAATGTGAAAGGTATGAAAATCAGTAAGAACAATTTCTTTAAGAAGAAGGACCTAATTTCACAAGAATATAATAGTTCAGAAGAAACCAAGGAAGAATAAATTAAGGAAAATAAATACAGTAAAGACTATGATCTTATGGAAGTGTAAGGTAGTTATTAGATAAAGGAAGAGAGAGATAATGGTGAAGGATAAGTGTAAAGGATAGTTGGTCTCTAATAAAAGTTAGAGGTTTCTCTTAAAGATATATATGTTTTGAGATATAAAATTAATAAATCCAATAGAGTGGTGCATGATAAAAAAAACTCTATATGTAGTAGTAATAAGATTAAAATTCTAAGTTGAAGGTAAAAATTGAAAATATTAAATCTATAAATCCAAAAATATTGAAGAAGGTTGTTGAGTATAAGCTCAATACTGAAGAATATTCTAGGGTCATTAATGGTTTGACTAACACAGTGAAACATTGAGTCAAACATATTTAAGAGATTGAGGAGGAAGTTATCAGAATACAGTAAAAATTATATGATCATGAGTGTCACATCAATGATTTTTTTAGTTATTTTTTTATTTTATTTTCAATATATTTTTTCCCCTAGATTTTCTTTGGTTTTTTTGAGAAAAATGGTGAATTTTGGAGGGACATAGCATAGCGTACCGTTGGCACACAGTTAGAAGTAATTGTGTACCCTTCCCAGGTAACCATGCGGCAACTGTAGGCCAAGGTAGTAGCTACCACATGGCCACCATGTGGTTAGTCAGACCATGTGAGGTAGCCGTGTAGTAGGACCCTTCTTGGATAAAGCATAGCGCATGGTTTCCGTAGAGTTTTCCAAACTATGCGGACTAACCATGCGCCCTATCCAGCTCATTAAAAATTTGGGTGTTTTCTATCTACTCCTGATTTTAACCCCCAAATCCCTCATTTTATCCCCTCATTTTGGATTCCAAACCCTAGGCGTGCCTCCCCCTCCTTCCACCTCCCTTGGGGCCTCTATTTCTTATCGGATTTGGGTGTTTCCTCCTCAAATGTTCAATTAAGTCTCCTTTTTCCTCATATTTTCACCTATTTTTGGGTTTCTTTTCTCTTTTCTTATGATTCCATTTATCCAAAAGTTAGGGATTCGTTTTTAGGGTTCCATATTGACATTTTGGGTTCGATCTCTATGTTTAGGGTTTTATTTGGCTTCTTTGTGGTGCGGTTGAGGTGCGGTTGGAGATTCGCACCAGTTTTAAGGGTTTTCTCTACCTGAGGTTGGTTATTCCATAATTAACCATTGTTTGATAAATTTTTTATGCTTTATTGAGTATTTTATAATGTTATATGATTAATATATGTGGTGAGAAAGTAGTTTTTGAAAGTATTTAATATGTGTTTGGCTTGAAATTGGTTTTTTTATATGAAATTGGAGGTGTTTCTTGTATAAACCCATGTTATGCTATTTGGAAATGTTTTATAAATTGTTTAATTGGTTTGTTTAAATATTTATGTGTTGTAAACCTTGTTTAGAAAATTTTTTGGTGTGCTTATGATTTTAAAAATGGGATTTGGGTGTGAAAATAGTGTAATATGGTGTGTGTAATGCATTTTTTTCCTTGTGTGATGTGAAATTGGTTCATTATGTGAAACTTGGAACTTGATTTTGCACAAAGGGAACCCCGGGTAACTAGGTGGGCAGACTAAGACTAGTGTGATAGTGATATTGAAGTGGCTCCGGTCTGATTTCACTTAGCATGATTGATGATGAAAACACTAACTAAATATTGATAATGATTGGAGACCACTAGGCCCTTGGGGTGTCTCTTCCTAGTGGAAAATTCATGGGAATGTTTTTAGTCATGGTTTCTAAGACACGTTTCACTGAGATGTGAGGTTCTAGTGTCCCATTTCTAACTAGTGCATGTGGGGTCTCTCTCATGACTAGTGCTCTTTGGCTATATCGCACTTATCATTTACATACGGTATTTTTTGATTGGTTATTTCAAAATAAAGCATGTTCTTCTTTAAAGTTGTTCTTTTTTAAAGTTGTTTTTATTTAAATAAAATCTTAAAATTTATTTACTTAAATTTTTTCCACTCTTTCATTTATAAAACTTACAAGTTATTTATCATTTAATGTTTATATCACGGAATCCGTTTTGGGTGTAATCCTACTAGGCTTAGTTTCATACCCTACTTACACCATTGGGTGTAAGTAGACTTGGTAATGTTTGAAAAAGTTAAGGGTAAAGCTTTTGGAGATGACAGTTTGGGTTGCTATTGGTCCTTCTTGGTGCGGCGTTATGGAGGTGTCTTGAGGGAGATGCCCCTCTTTCCATGTGGTGGTTTTTGAATTGGTTTTTAGTCCTTCCTTTTTTTATTAGTCTTTTTGGTTTTTTTCTAAACTTGTAACTTGAAATATGAAAATTATTAAAGGCTTTTTGGTTATGATTTTCAATTATTGTTTATTTATATTGTTGGTTATTTTATGCAAGTAAAATTTGGGTAAATTGTTCCCAAATGCTATTATTGATACCTGGGGACTTGTTCCAGCCTATGGGGATTGGGAATGGCCTTAGAGACTTTCTACAGACTGAGTCAGGTTCCATTTTGGATGATAACCTGGCTTGGTTCGTGAAAAAATGGTATCAGATGCAAGTTGTTGCTCTTTTGGGTAATTCTATTTGAGATGAGTTTGGATATATTGGAGATTGGATTTTTGGGGCTCAGGGTTCTAGTTTTGAGTAGGGTTCCTGGCCATCACACCTCGTGAAAACCCTTGAGTCACCATAGGATGTTGGGATTTTTGTTTAACTTCTCCTCTGGGTGGGATGTGCAGGCTGCAGACTATACGTGGACATCAGGTGGGAGTAAAGTGGTTTGGTAATGGTGTTGTCGTGACAAGTTTTAATTATTTTTATTTATCATTATTTCTAATAATTTTCAGATTTGGTTTTATTGATGATTTTTCTTATGACTGTTTATTTTTGTAGAAACAAGACTCCTTGGATAATTACCTTGTAACCATGGGAAGAAGCCAGAGAGATTTCTCCCTCACTACTTGATTAGAGGTTGGTAGAAGTTCTATTTTAAGCTATTCAGTACCTGGTACAAGGAGAGGATCCTATACTTTCTCCCACCTGAGAAGCTGAATTTGGTCCTAGGAATGACGAAGCCTAGGAGTTTTCCATGAACAAGCCTCCTTCCTTCTGAGGTAGCACATAACCTTAAGAAATTGAGGAGTGGCTCAAGAACATAGAGAATGTGTCTAAGTTCCTTGAAACTCTTGAATATGTTAGGGTGAAATGGTCCTTGTTTCTACTAGAAGGTCTCAATAGAATGTGGTGGGACTATATGGTCCACATGGGGAAGCATGACCAGATGAGCTAGAAGGAATTCAAGGCAGTCTTCAACGACCTTTATTTACCTAAGGTCTTGTAATATTCTAGATCCTAGGAATTTAAGGATCTTTTTCAGGGGGACCAATCAGTAATAGAGTATGCCAACAGCTTTTCCAATATAGTTTGGTATGCCCCTAAAATAGCTTCTAATGATCTGATGAAGGATCAGAGGTTCAAAAGGGGTTTGTGGCCATAGATTTATTCTTAGGTATTTTTGTTCAAGTTTAATACCTACACTGAGATATTTGATTGAGATTGTATTGTGGAGATTGACCACAATGGTAGGTCAGGTTCCTATAGGGCTATGTCAGTAATGGGCAGTGGCAGATCATCCAAGAAGAAGAGGAAGCGAGATAAGAAAGGGAAGAAGGGAGGTGGTGGTGCAGGCTATCCCTCTAGGAAGTCTTTATTTATATCTTCTAATGAAGGGTTTGTGTTATGCCACTAGTGTAGGAAGGTGGGACACATCCTACCTTCATGTATGTCCCCTCCTAATACTTGTCATCAATGCAGAGTTATGGGGAACCTGCAGCATTTTTTCAAGACGATATTCCTATATCATAGTGGAGTATTATTTGTGGCCTCCAAGGGAATGATGACTCATTTTGAACCATTCAGGATAGTGGGATCTTGATTTGGTGTTTGTGGAAGAATAACTAGATCTTATTATAGTCAAAGTCAGCTCAGGGAAAATCCATAGGGTAGTGGCTGTGTTCAGACTCAGATAGAAACCAGGAATCTTCATATTATGGATCATGCACTAGTAGGACTGAATATAGGGCCCTCAACCATTAAAAGTACCATCTTTATTTCATCTTTTATAACTAATATTTTGTTTGATATTGGTGCATCTATTTTTTTATATCTGCATGCTTTGTGAATCTGTTGAATTTTCCCACTAAGCTGATTTCGTTTGCAATGGAGTTAGTAATGTTGTTGGGTAAGAAGAAGAATCATAGACTTAGGTTCCCATCTTGTGCGCTCTATATGTCATGTGTTGAAATAGAATGAGATTTCTTGGTCCTAGATATAGACCTCTTCGACGTAATCATTAGCATGGATTATTTGGTGCGCTTCCAAGTGCACATTGATTGTTATAGGTGGTGGCTGAATTTCATGGCACCTGATGGGAGTACTCAAGTTTTCCTCAGAGAATGGGATCCTTGGTCGGGTCGTGCTAGACCTCTACTCCTAGAATTGGGAAACATTTCTTTTCAATTATCATCTTTCATGTTGGATGGTTGTGGTGGTACTCCTAAGTGTGGATTATCTCATGTAGTGGATGAGTTCCTAGAGGTATTTCTAAATGATTTTTAAGATTTACCCCTAGAGAGGGATATATAGTTTTCAATTGATTTTTCACTGGGGACACAACCAATATCTCTCACCTCATATCATATTTCCCCCACCTAGATGATGGTATTAAATATGTATATGGATGATTTGGAATCTAAAGGGTAAATTCACCTGAGCATCTCTCCTTGGTCCGCCCCAGCCTTTTTTGCAAAGAAGGCTGAAAGATATCTCCGGTTGTGTATCAATTACCGGAATCTAAATAGGGTAACCATCAAGAAAAAGTATCCTTTACCCTGAATTAATGACTTGTTCAATCATTTGACATGGTTAAAGTAGTTCTCTAAGATAAACTTGTGTTCTGGTTACCACCAAGTTAGTGTAAAAGAGGTGGATATTCTGAAAATGGATTTCTGAAGCAGGTACAGACATTTCAAGTATTTGTTCATGCCTTTTGGATTGATGAATTCTCCATCAGTCTTCATGTCACTCATGAATAGGGTGTTCCACTAGTATCTCAACTCCTTCATTGTGGTATTCATGGATGACATCCTAATTTATTCAAGATCCATGGAAGAGCATGAGCATCATTTGCAGATCATGTTGGGCACTTTCTGAGATCAACATCTCTATGAAAAATTCTCAAAGTGCACCTTATGGATTGGTAAGTAAATTTTTTGGGCCATGTAATCTTGGATAAAGGGGTTTCGGTGGACCTTGAAAAAATCAGTGTAGTTATGTCATGGGAATAGCCAAATAATGTGTTTGAGATTAGGAGTTTTCTTGGCCTTGATGGTTATTATAGTCAGTTTGTCTAGGATTTCTCTCAACTTTCTCCATCCATGACTGCACTCACATAAAAAGGGGTGGAGTTTGAATAGAGCCAGAATGTTAGGTGTCCTTTGAAGAGATGAAGTGACGGTTTAAAACCACACCGGTTTTGATATTTCCAAAATCGGTAAATGGATATGTGGTTTATTGTGATGCTTCAGGTATGGTTCGCGAGTGTGTGCTTATGAAAGATTATTATGTAGTGGAATATGTCTCTTGCCAACTCAAAACACATGAAAAGAACTACCTGACCCATGACTTGGAGTTGTCAGTGATGATGCATTCCTTGAAAACATGTAATCACTACCTTTTTGGTGAGAAATTTTTGGTATATTCTAATCATAAAATCTTAGCCTACATTTTCTCCCAAAAGGATTTGAACTTGAGGCAGCACCAATGGATCGAGTATCTACAGGGTTTTGAATTTGATATCTTTTATACCCCAGGTAAGTGAAATATTATGGCAGATACCTTGAGTAGGAAAGTCTCAGTGCAGGAATTGAGGAAGTCCAGTGATGAGTGGACCTTGATGGGGCTCTTTGCCCATATGCACTTAGAGACCAAGGAGCATGGTGGAGGTGAATTATTTTCCATTGTTTATCTGAATCCTTCTCTTATGGAGTTGATTCAGAAGGATTATCCTAGCGATGATTTATGCCAGTAGTATATGCAGTTTCTTTATGGTGGGGATACATCTTACTATTAGTCAATGTCTCCCCAAGGAATTCCTATTTTCAAGGTTCGTTTTGTGGTATCGTTGTCTCTAAGGAATGTGGTGATGCAGGATATCCACCAGTCTCAATGGTTTTTCTATCCTAGAGATACCAAGATGTATTATGATGTTCGTCGGTGGTTCTGGTGGCTAGTCATGAGGTGGGGAATAACTGACTTTGTATCGAGATTTTATACATGTCAGCAGGTGAAAATAGAGCATCAAAGTCCCTATGGTTTGTTTCAACCGTTACCCATTCCTACCTATAAGTTGGATGAGGTCATCAAGGATTTTATTATTGGATTTAATTATACACCTTGTAGAAGGAACTCTATTTGGGTGGTGACTGATCATTTAACCAAATCATCCCATTTCATTTTGATCAGAGATTTGGCTAAAGTGAATAAGCTAGGCCGGTTATATTTTCAGGAAGTGGTAAGGCTTCATGGTGTGATGTCAGTGATTGTTTTTTATAGAGACCCCTATTTTACTTCTCAATTTTGGTAAGTCCTTAAAAATTAATTGTGGTAACAAATCAAGATGAGTATGTCATACGATTATCAAATAGATGGTTAGATAGAGTGGGAAAATTAGATTCTCTAAGAAATGCTTCACGCATGTGTTTCAGATTTTAGAGGTTCATGGGATATCCATTTTTTATTGGTTGATTTTGATTACAATAATAGTTACCAATATTCAAATCAAATAGCTCCTTTTGAAGTGATCTATGGTCGACCTTATCGATCTCTTTTGTGTTGGGCTAAGGTAGGTAAGACCTCACTGCTAGGACTGAGCCTTGTAAAAGAGATGTTTGAGAAAGTCAAGTTGATTAGGAAGTGGTTATTGAAATCTCATATTCATCACAAATCTTATATCGATTAGAGGTGATGAGATCTTGAATTTTCTGTGGGAGAATGTGTGTTCTTGAAAGTAGCACCTCGCGTGGGTCATCGTCATTTGGGAAAGCAAGGAAATCTAATGTTGACGTATGTTGGACCTTTTGAAATCACCAAGAAGATTGGTAAGGTGGCATACAGGTTATATTTTCCTTTTTAGTTAAAATCAATTCACAATGCGCTCCATGTCTCCCAACTAAAAAAGTATAATCTAGATCCATATTGTGTGTTGAATTGGGAAGAGTTGGTAATAGAGCCCGATTTTTTTATGTTCGAGCGGCCAGTGAAAATTTTCGATTCTCATGAGAAATTTATTTGTGGGAAGTCTATTCTATTAGTTTGTATCCTTTGGAATCATAGTTTTGATATGCATGAGACCTAAGAGTAGAAATCATGGTTTGAGAAAGAGTATTCGTTCTTGTTTTTTTATCAAGCTTCGGGTTGACCTTCTGGGGATGGAAGGTTTTCATGGTGGGGATAATTGTCACATCCTTGATTTTATTTTCAGGTATTTTTTCTTTTTATTTTTAGTCAATCTTTTTCCCCTATATTTTCTTGTTTTTTAGAAAAAAAATGATGAATTTTGGGGGTAAAGAGCATAACACGCGGTTGGCATATGGTTAGAAGTAATCATACGTCCTGTCCAGATAAATGTGTGGTAGCTACAGGCCGAGGGATTAGCTACCGCACGGCCAGCACACGGTCATTCAAATCATGTGAGGTAGTCGTGTGGTAAGACCCTTCTTGGACAGAGCATAGCACATGATCACCGCACAGTTTTCCAAATCGTGCGGACTAACCATGCACCCTGTCCAGCTCATTAAAATTTTTGGTTTTTTCTCTCTCCTCCTGATTTTAACCCCCAAATACCTCATTTTCTACTCTAATTTGGGATTCCAAACCCTAAGAATTCCTCCCCCTCCCTTCACCTCCATTGGGGCCTCGATATATTTCTTGCGATATTTGGGTGTTTCCTCTTTGGATCTTCAAGTAAGTCTCTTTCTTCCTACTATTCTTCCCCTATTTTAGGGTTTCTTCCCTCTTTTCTTGGGATTCTATTTCTCTAATGGATAAGGATTTATTTTTAGGGTTCTATAATGACATTTTGGGTTCGATCTTTATGTTTTGGGTTCGATTTGACTTCATTGTGGTGTAATTAAGGTGCAGTTGGAGATTCTCACTAGTTTTAAGGGTTTTCTCCATCCAAGGTAGGTGATTTCGTGCTTAACCATTATTTGATAAATTATTTATGATTTCTTGAATATTTTATAATGTTCTATGATTAATATGTGTGGTAAGAAAGTGTTTTTTTAAAGGATTTAATATGTGTTTGGCTTGAAATTGGTTTTCCTATATGAAATTGGGGGTGTTTCATGTGTAAACCCTTGTTATGCTATTTTAAAATGTTTTATAGATTGTGTAATTTGTTTATTTAATTATGTATGTGGTGCGAACCATTTTTGGAAAATGTTTCAGTGTGTATATGATTTTAAAATGGGGATTTTGGTGTGAAAATAGTGGCATTTGGTGTGTAATGTATTGTTTGCCTTGTGTAATGTGAAATTGGTTCATTATATGAAATTTGGAACTTAATTGAGCACAAAGGGAACCCTGAGTAACTAGGTGGGAATACTAGGACTAGTGTGTTAGTGATACGGAAGTGGCTCCAGCCTAGTTTCACATATCAGGATTGACGATGACAATACTAACTAAATATTTATGATGATTAGAGATCACTAGTTCATTGGGGTGTCCTCTACTAGTGTCTCATTCATAGTAATTCTATTAGTCTTAGTTTATAAGACACATTTCACTGAGACATGAGGTTCTACTGTCCAATTGCTAGCTAGTTCCTAGGGGGTCTCTCCTGTGACTAGTGCTCTTTGGCTATATCACACTTACCATCATCATATAGTATGTTTTGATTGGTTGTTTCAAAAGCAATCATGTTATCCTTTAAAGTTTTTTTTAAACTATGGTGCCTTGGTCAAAAGACCGAAGCACTAAAATATATAAAGATTAGAAAGAAAATTACAAAATTCCGAAGGAAGGAAATTTATTACAATCTTTGTCATGTAATGGGATGAGATCACTTGGGAGATTCTCCATCCATGTATTTTCATTGTCAACTAATTTATTTTCAAGACCATCAGCCACCTTATTCACCTCTTGATAAGTATGAGTGATTATATTATTAAGCTCTGATGGTTTTTGGAGGTAGATGATCCATCTAGAACTGAGGGTCCATGCAATATAAACCAATCCATGTCAAAGGGCCTGAACAATGGTAGTTGAGTCAATTTTGATCCAAACATTATTCCATCCCTTTTTTTATGAGCCCAATGGAAATAGTGGCATTGTATATCTCTGCTTCAAGGGAGGAGGAAAAACTACATGTACCATAACAGCATCAAAGAATATTACCATTGTGATTTATGCATACAATACCATATCCCGCTAGTGATAGATTTCCCTTCGAGGCACCATACACATTTATTTTGATCCAACCAGGTAGGGGGTTTCCATAATACCTCTGTAAAACCTTTTAGATGGTTGTATCTTCCTTTGATTTCAATCTGATGAAGGATGATAAGATCCTTGATAGAATTTTGGTAGGTACTTGTTTGCATAATCTTTCCTTCCTTGATCATGATGTAGATATTTATTTGAGCTTCATGAATATTTAAAGTGTTATTGTTGTGAATGATGGAATTTCTTTCATACCAAATAATATGAATCAGTTTGGCCAAGAAGTAATTAAAAGATGATCAATTTGAGGATGGGATTCCATAGCAATGTATCTCTATAGCTGTAGACGAATGGATCTAAACATGTCCATATGAGATCAAAAATGTCATAATATAATTACATAAAGTAAAATCAGAATAACTAGTTATAAAAATATGGTTAGCATACTCTCTATGTTGATTACACATACAACCTCTAGAACAAAGTTCAATACCAAATAACTAAAGTATGCAATCAGTGGGAACTCTATTTTGGGAAACTCTCCAAATCAATGTAAATCTATAGGGTTTAACCCATTTTTTTAAGCTCTTTAACCAAGAGAAATCATGCATTTTTTAATGAAATTATGTTTGTAGTAATGTTTAGAGTTTATATTACCATTAAAATTAGGTTCCCAAACTAATAAATCTTCAGTTTTTAAAAAGGAGTAGTTTTTAATAACCGTAGTGATTTCCTTAGGTAAATCTAAATCTATAGAATTCATTCAGTAATTTATATAGATATTAATATCTATGGTTAGATTCATAGGGTAAATCATAGATCAAAGAGGTTAAACATTCCAGTTATCCAACCAAAATTTCAAAGAATATTCTTTATTAACTATCCATCTAGAGTGAGATAAGATTTTAGAAAAAGTATTTTTGATGGAAGTCCAGATTGAAGAGTCTATATGGAAAAAAATTCTTTTTTCTAATGTTTTTATAGAATCCACCTCTAAGGAAATCAAAGTTCGAGGATTTATTATGTAAGATATTGCAAGTAAGCTTAGCTTGGAGAGCTTCATTAAAGAGGGTAAGGTTTTTAATACCAAGAACACCTTTTTTAGGGGTGTACAACAATTAAACCAGGGGACCGTGACAAGTTTCATATCGAGAGTGCTTCCATTCAAGATAAAAAAAATTATTCTACTATTGAGTTTTTTGATCAAATAAATAGGCCATTTATAAACCATCATAGAGTAAACCATTTTAGAAACAATAGTGTATTTGAAAAGACAGATCCATCCTACCATAGATAAAGTTTTTCCATTCCAAGAGAAGAGTTGATTAATAATCTAGTCAACAATATAAAAAAATAAGTTCTTTTTAACTTTCCATAAAAAATGGTTACTCCAAGGTATGTGAAGGGTAAATATCCTTCATTTATTCCAAGATCATTAATAGTAAAATCTTTCCTGGATGTAGGGAAAAATTTTCCAAAGAAAATGGAAGATTTTCTCTAGTTAATGGATTATCCAGACACAACTTCGTAGTGAGATATAACCACTTTAATATTTGTTATGTTTCTTTTGTCTCCCTATAGGAATAGAATAAAATAATCCTCATACAAAAGATGTAAGGGAACATTCAGGTTTCTAAATGCAATAATAGGCTTAATTGTACCCTAATCAACCAAATCGGTGATAAGTATGTTGAGAGAGTATTCAGAAATAACAAAAAGGATAGAAGAGATAGGGTCACCTTGTATTACACCTTTGGAGAAGTTGAAATATCCCTTTAGTGAACCATTAATCAAAACATAAATGTGAGAAGTATTTGGGGTTTGGCTTAGTGGTAAGCACCCCGTAATCCTACATGAAAAATGGGGGTTCAAGATCCATGGGGAAAAGGTACTGTAGCAGTACTGTAGTGGTACTGTAGCAACAGTGGTACTGTTGATCTCCAGGTACTGTAGCGGTGGTAGGATACTGTAGTGGCAGTAGGGAACTGTAACAGCGGCGGGTACTGTAGCAGTCGTGTTACTATTCACAGAATGGGCCTTAGGCCAAAAATTTGGGCCTACGGGCTATGTAATAGGATACATGCCCACTGGGCCTTCGAGATATATAATGGGTCTCCCTCTACCCAGTTAAAAGAGGTATTTTCTTTGCTTTAATAATAAAATAAGGCTTCGGCCCCAACCTTTTAAAAAAACATAAATGTTAGAAGAGCTAAAGAGGGTTTTAATTCTGGTCACAAAGGTGTTATTAAAACCAAAGTTATTGAGCACTTTGAAAATGAAACTCCAGTCAATGGTGTCAAAATGTTTTCTAATTTCCAACTTAATGGTAACATTTCCCCCTATTTGATCCTTTTTTAACAAGTTTTTAATTTCAGAGGTGAGTCATATGAAATCTTAGATATTTCAACCTTTGAGGAATCTAAATTGGTTCCAATAGAAAATTTTATTAGTAATAGGGGACAATATAATAGCCATCAGTTTAGAAATAATTTTATAAATAGTGTTAATAAGAGAAATAGGCCTGAAAAGGTGAATTTCATAGGCATTATCCACTTTAGGAATTAGTGATAGAAATTGAGCATTAATACCATAAGGAAGGTAACCATTAGAAAAAAGGATTTTACCGAGTGAAAAACATCAGTGAGAACCATATCCCAATAGTGATAGAAAAAAAAGAATTAGTGAAACCAACAGGACTGGGGGCACTATTAGTTTTCAACCTGAATACAACTTCTTTAATCTCATGATCAATAAGAATACTAGTTAAAAAGTTGTTATCACTATCTCCAACCATGAGGGGAATGATGTGAGTATTTTTGTCCTCATTAAGATATAGGCCATAAAAGATTTTATTATAATATGATACAACATGATTGACCAAGCCTTCCTCATTATCAATGATGTTATCCTTATTTTTAAGAAATTCAATAGGTCTATTATCTTTCCAAGTCCTTTTCAGAGCATTATAAAATTTAGAGTTTCTGTCTCCATCCTTAATCCAATTAATTCTGAAGGCTTTCTTCTAAAGGTTTTCCTTTAAATTGGGAAGGGAATTTATCTTAGTGATAAAATAAATTTATTGAGTCAGATCTATAGCGAAGTTAGAGTTTATTGAATCCACCTGAATTTAGTTGAGATCATTTTCTACGGAGTCAATTTCTTGATCAGTTTGATTAATTTTTCTCTTGCACTAGGATTTTAATTTTTGTTTTAAAAATTTTAGTTTCATAATACAGGAAAAAGATTCATTATTAAAGTTCATCAAATTCTAGGTATCTTTTAAAATCTTATCACAATTAGAAACCAAGTTCTAAGTATTATTAAATCTAAAATGAGCTTAAATTTTGTTTTTATTTAAAGTTATTTTTCTTTAAATTTATTTTTCTTAAAAGTTTTCCTTAAAATTTTTCCACTATTTAATTTATAAAACTTTCAATTTATTTATCATTTAATGTTTATAGCATATAATCCTTATTGGGTGGCATTCTACTTGGCTTAGTCTCACACCCTACTTACACCCTTAGGTGTAAGTATAATTGGTAATGTTTGACACATGTAAGGGTAAATCTTTTGGAGATGGAGGTTCGGGTTACTAGTGGTCCTTCTTGGAGTGGTGTTGTAGAGGTGGAATTAGGGTGATTTTCCTCCTTCCATATGGTGGATTTTGAGTTGGTTTTTGGTCTTTCCATTTTTAGTAGTCTTTTTGGTTTTTGTTTAAAACTTATAACTTGAAATCTAGAAATTGTTAAAGGCTTATTTGGTTATGATTTTTAGTTCCTATTTATTTATATTTTTGGTTATTTTATTCTTTTAAAATTTGGTTAAATCATTCCCACGTGATATTATTGATACTCGAGCACTTGTGCCATCCCATGGGGATCAAGAACTCCCTTCGGGCCTTGCCAAAAACCGGTTCAGGTGCTAGTTTGGATGACTTCCTGGATTGGTTTGTGATAGTGAGAGACTCTTTACTCCCAATATAATGTTGGAAAAATTGAACATATAGGTGATATAGATTGTGAAATTGGAGCACAGAGGTCTAACAAAATAGGAAAATGATTTTTAGGAGAAGAAAAAGATATATAAAAATGAAAATTATGGTATAGGGATAAAACACAGATAGAAAGTAGTGATGGTTGACATTAGGCCATAAGCATCCACTTTGAAGTTTAAGGTTGATTTGGGTACAAATAAGAATTGGAATACTCAAATAACTCAAGGGGAAAATGGTATTATAGTAAAGACACACTATAATTATCCTTATATCAGGTGTTATCATTGTGTAAATATGGGACATTATAAAATATATATTCTATATATAAAAGGTGATAAATCATACAAGGGAAACAGAGGCTTCCAAGTAGAGTTAAATATTCCAGACATGCATTTTAAGGTATTTGTTTTTTTGGTGTGGAGGATTTGGACATATGGAAAGGTACTTCTCATCAAAGATGTTGGGGGATGTGTCAATCAATAACTATAATTTTTGTACATAGTATCTTAAGGAATCATCAATCAGGATGAAAATTAAAATTCAAAAAGTTATTTGAACTTATTCTGAAGAAGATTGAGCATGAAAATCAATATTTGGGGTGAATTTAAATACATAGATCAAAAAGAAAAGAGTTAAGAAGGTATCATTTATAGACATTTACCTAAAATAATTAGATCATATTAGTGTATAGATCCTTGACAGTGGATGTACTTTCCACATGATGAGAAATAAGGATCTTTTCATAGGCATAAAGTACAATAATGAAGGTGTCATAAAATTTGGAAATGATGAAATCATAAAAATTATTAGATCTATAAAAGTCAAATATTTGGTAAAATATATGAGATGCATAGATATTTTGGTTATAAAAGGTCCCAATCACAACTTACTAATTATCAGTCAACTATGTGACTGGGGGAATATTATAAACTTTACCAAGATGGCATGTATCATCAAGCTAAAAGATGGTATAATTTTCATGTAGGGGAATCATGTGAAGGGGAATATATTCCTTGTTAGTGGAGAAGAAGATATGTGTTTTATATCTAAGGAATAAGAAAACAGATTTTGGCATAAATAGATTAGATATTTATTCCAACAATACTTGGAAGATATGATAAAAATGGTGGAGCTCAAGATCTCCCTAAATTATCACATATTCATACTTACACATGAAATGTTTTTCAAAAAGGTAAGATTATTAGAAATAAATACAAGAAAAAATAATAGAAGTTTAAAATGGTAATTTAATTGGTTCATGTTGATGTTTGTGGACCAAAATCACTAAGGGTCATTGATTAGAAGAAGAATTATCTTTTTACTATTAATGATTTTAAAAGGATGTCATGGATAATGTTCATAACTCATAAGTAAAAAGTACTCAGTTTCATTAATTAGTATCAAAGGAATGTTGAAAATATTCTTAATTATAAGATTCTAAAATTATAGACCAATGATGGTATTGAGTTCAAAAAATATCCAGGTGGCAGGTTATCTCGAGAATCATGGGATAAGGCACCATATCATTAGTGAGAACTCATAAAAAAATGGTGTGGTTGAGAGGAGAAACTAGATAATAAAAAACATATATAGAACAATTATTATCAAGATAGTCCTACTAGAGAAGTTTTTGAAAAAAAAATCATCACATAAATCTTTATTTCTAATACTTCTTTGTTGTGTCTAGGGGATTAAAAAGACTCCATAAAAAATTTGGTAGGGGAAGAATCTAATGATGAAGTACTTTAAAATATTTGGGATCGAGTGTTTCGTTCTCAATAAGGATAACAAAATAATATTGAGTCTTATGGAGATTAAGGGGTTTTTATTGGGTATTCAGGAAAGTGAAAGACATACAAATTATTTAATAAGTGGCTGAGAATTTTTGTTAAAAGAAAAAATGTCATTGTTGTGGAGAATAAGAAGAATATTTAGTGAAGTATTAAGAAGATTCAAGAGGATTCTAATGAATATTTGAAAATAATAGGGAGATAACAAGGGGAAATGATGATTTAGAAGAAGAAACTACTGATAACAATAACAAAGTTAGACCTACATATACATAGAAACCAAATATTCGAACTGAAATAAATGAGAAGAATATCATAGGTGATCAAACAGCACCAGTATAGATGAGGAGAATTAATTCTCTATAGAAAACATCTTTATTATCATAGGTATAGCATAAAATTATTTAAATAATTTATTAATGATGAGAAATGTATTTAGTCAATGAATGAAGAGCTTGATGAAATCAAAAAGAATCAGATGTGGGATATTTTTTTGACATTAACAGACCAGAATTTTATTAGGATGAAATGGTTGTTTTGTTAAAAAATGAATGAAGATGACATGTTAATTATGAATAAATCATGACTTGTGTGAAAGGGATACTCTTGAATCGAGGGAATCAATGTAGATTAAATGTTTTCACTCATGGAATAGTTGGAGACAATTCATCTATTCTTAACTATAGTAGTGTGGAGGAAATTCAAGGTATTATATATAGATGTTAATTTGGCATTTATAAATAGAGTTCTGGAATAAAAGGTGTAAATTGAACAACATGATGGTTTTCTTGTCCATAATGATAAAATCAATGTTTTTCAAATGAATAAGGTATTTTATGGGATAAAATGGGCACCAAGATCATGTTATTAAAGACTATATCAATACATAAATAATATCAATTTCTAGAATAGTAGAGTTGATTACAGTATATATGTCAATAATGAGAGTGATCAAAGGATGGTGGTGCTAGTATATGTAGACATAATAATATTTTTTGGATCAAAAGAAGCACAATGAAATTAGTTTGTAGAGTTTATGAAGTGAAAGTTTGAAGTGTTAATGGTTTGTGAGTTTTCACTTTTATTTGGACTACAAGTGGTACAAGGAAGGAATAAAATATTCATATATTAATATAAATATTCAAATGAGGTTCTGAGTAGGTTTAGAATATATTATTATAAGGTGATGGAAACACTAGTTTTTTCTTAGATGAAGTTGTCAATGGATGATGAAAAAAAGGCTTAATGTCAGAGAATATAGGCAGATCTTTTGGAGTCTATTATACTTAATCGTAACATGACCCTATTATATTTTTTACGTTTTAGGTGATGTTATATCAAATTAATCTCAAATAAACCCACTTATTGGTATTGAATTGAATACTTTGGTATATCAAAGGCACTATGGATTTTAGTTTTCTTTATAATTCAATAACAGAATAGGATTTATTGGGATATACTAACATGGATTGGGTTGGTTTAGTGGATTATAGAAATTCTATATCAGTCTATGCATTTTATCTTTGTGGTTTGTGTATTTCTTAGTTGATCAAGAAGTAATACTACATTTCTCTAAGAATTGAAAAATCTAAGTATATTGTCAACACTTCACTCACACAATTATTGTGGATAAAACAATAGCTTCAAGACATAGGAGTTAAAGAGAATTCACTGATCAAAATCAACTACGATAATTCAAGTGCTATTAATCTTAGAAATAATTTATTCTATCACTTAAGGACAAATAAAATTTAAATTAAGTGTCACTTTATAAAGGAGAAGCTAAAGCATGGGTTTATAAAGTTATAGTATATGTCTATAGACCTTCAGGTCATAGGCATCATGAAAAATTCATTACACAAAGAATCGTTTGAAAGGAATTGGATGGATCTCTAAGTCCATTCAACTTTCTACACTTAAACAGTGTGAATGTGGGACCCCCACTCCCCAAGGTATGTTGGAAATTTTCCTATGTGCTAATAATTGTTCTTTTCATAATTCAAAAAATTAATGAGTGAATTTTTAGTTCATTGAAAAAGGTGGTGATATTGTTTATAAATGGGGAAGAGTTTTCTTGAACCTACTACTAGGAATAGTAAGGTGATAAAGGGGGAAGATCTTATATATTGAATCAGGGGGAGAAAGGATGCATGAGGGTAGAGAAAAATTATTATGATAAAGATTTTATATAATTTAATTCATATCATGAATGGGTATAAAGGATAACCTTTGGGTTCATGATGCAATAATTTATCATGTGTGGTCTATGGATTAGTTTTTAGGGATAAACACGATTCAAAATTTGGTATCAAAAAATATTAAACAAGTGGTATTGAGAAAAAAGTGGTTCATTGATGAAATTTTTCTATTACTCTTGTTCCACGAGTCAATCATTACTCATGTCGGCTTAGAGTATGTGTTGAGTAAGACTTTTATCACTATATAGAATTATAGAAGGCAATATATTTAAAGTGTTTTAGATTTATCAACTGGTTGGTTTTCTGAAATATTATCAATAAACCCAAAGGGTTAGATTATTAGGTAAACTTCCTTCATGATGGATTTTCAAAAAAATTCGGTTGTGTTCATTAATAATATTAGTAGAAAAAGTTTCAATGTATTTTTTGACAAGGAAAGTTGAAAAGGTGATTATGGAAACATTTGGATGTGTTCATAAATAGCGCATAGAAAATGGAGAAGTTTCCTAGTGTTTTCCAAAAAAATAGTGTGAAATTTTCGAGGAATATCGAATTTGATTTCATGGAAAAGGGAGGTTTTTCATGAAGGATTCACACATACTGCATAAAATTTATGACAATCCATGTTGTAGGTTCATATAAATATATTAACCACATAGAAAGTATGTGGTGATCACATAGGAAGTTCATGGTGGGTGGAATATGAAGCCATGTATGAATTCAGTGAATGGGATTTGGAAAAGTTATAGAGATCGCATAAGAAGTTCACAACCTTATATAATTTATGCGGTAACTATGAATCAATTTCATGGTATACTCATCATCTACTAATGTTTAATGGTGAGTTTTGGATAACCACAAAGGTGGTATGTGACTGGGGTTTATGAAGTAAATTCATAGTGAATCATCATTTGTGAAGGATTTTAGATTAAGTAGTGAATTATAATTTCATGATTATGTGGTTTATAGGTTTCCATTCCTATATAAAGACCTCTTAATCACTTTATTAAGTTAGATTAAAATTTTAGATTATAATATAATCATTGTAGTTTTTTGGAAAAGTTCAAAGGGACTTCATCATGAAGAAGAGGTATTTGGAAGTGAAACCAATACATTAAGTACAAAATGTTAGTGGTGGGGAGTCATTCATGAATCATAGAGGAAAATAATAGAAAACTAGTACAAAAATAATAGGGAGTTTTCATATTGTGATATCATTCTATAAAGAAACAATACATGGTGAAAAGTGTTCTGTGCAGATAGTTCATGAACAAATTTTTTGTAAAGAAAATTTCATGCAATAAATTATATTTTATCACACTGATGAAATAGGAGCTTCATGTCACATCCATTTCAATGTGAATCAATTCAAAATTGATACATATCATTATAAGAAACATCTATAGGGCCACTGAATTCACTTCATTTGAAGAGGACGGTGAGTTCTCAAGTATTAATAGTTGTAAACTATGAGGGATAATGAGTCCACTCTAAACATTTAAATAGAAGAGTAATTTGGTGATTTTTTTATATTGGAACATTACCTTTTTATACTCTTTAAATTCTCATGATTAAGGTGAACCAATTAAAATGGGTGTTTTTCATGTAATATTTCAATTCATTTTATATATTTTTGTGAGAATAATTGAGAAGAGAGTTTTGTTTAATAATGAAACAAGATCTAAAGGGGGGATTAATTTTATTTTTCATACCCTAATTCACCCCCCCCCCCAAGGTATTTAAACTAATGGGGAAAAAACTACCATATATATGAAACATTAAAGTAATCTTACTCTTCCTACATTTATAACTCCAACAGAAACTAGTGACCCATTATTATTTCCTTAATAATGATTTCTCATTACCTTCTATCCATGACAAGTAAAAAGTTTATTTCGAAATAAAAACTTCACACTATCCTTCTAACCATAGTATATCACCTTAACTCTTAAGGTTTCACTCCTTCATGACATATTTCTTCTGAAACTCTTCCATAATCATTCACTATCCTTGAGAATTCTGGTACCAAGAGTGGGTACTTTTGAAACTTAATTAGCACTTTTCATTCTATAACTTGGTTGTAACTATTGAATTCAAACATTTATTCTCCTTGAACAACCTGAAACAGCCCCGCCTATACTCAAATTAACCTCAACGTTCTCTTTTGGTTCCTTATTCTCATGATTATCCTTTACCTAGTTCCAATATTTCTAGAATATCTCCTCATTAAAGAGGATGTTCCAAACTTTTTTAACCTTTCACTAATTATTATACCAAATTTTGAAACCAAATTTTTTATCAACATAGCCAACAAGAAAATATATTTGGGACTCAACTTCCAACTTATCCCTATCATTGGAATCGACATAGGTATATGTGATACATTCAAAAAATTAGGTAAGTAAAGTAAACCTTCCTTCCAAACCAGAGTTCCTATAGAAATTTTTATTCCAAGGGTTCAAAAGGACTCTGATTCATGAGATAAACCATATAGTTAACTAATTTGGAATAAAATTCCTTTAGTAATCTAGAGTTAAACTAAATGCATCTAGCTCTCTCATTCAATTCTTGATTTATCTATTCCACAACACCAGTTTTCTCAGGTGTTCTGGGAATATCATTCTCTATTTATATTCCTTTCATTCAATAAAACATCTATAACTATCTTCCTCTATACTTACCTCCATTATCAAATTTAATTCATTTAAATTTTATTTTTATCTTGGATTCCACCGTATCTTTCCATCCAATGAAATTTTGAAAAACAATGAACCTATGATTTTGAAAAAACACCCACACTTTCCATATAAATTCTTCAATAAAGGTAATGTAATATAGTGTTCCCCCATGAAATTGAACTAATGATGGTACCCATACATCCATATGAACCATCTTAAGCTTTCAATTCTTTAGTATTTTTTCCATATTTAATGAAACGTTATAATACTTTCCTTGGATGAAACCCAAGCATGTTTCATTGAAAAGTCCCAAGTATTCATTAATGTTAATTCAGGTTAGATCTTGGATCACCTGTGTAAATTTAGACCCTATTGAGGTGTCAGGGGGTGTTAGAATAAGTTGAGAATCAAATCTTGGGAGTTGTATTGGACTCAAGGGTTAAATTGTTTTAAAATTTTATTATATGTGGAATTTGTAAGAGTTATATATGTGGGAAGTAAATTATAGGTGTGTTTTTTTTAATTTGGAGTCTCGAAAAAATTGGAATGGATTCTAGGAATTTGGGGGGGAAATAGGTTTCCAATCACAAGGTATGATTGGGGCGAGTCATATGCTAAGATTGGATTGGGTGATTTGTAGAGAATTTAAATAATTTTTTAAAATACTTGTACGTAAGATTTATTTTATGATTCATAGGATTCGTCATGAATAAAGATCCAGGTATTTGTAAAAAAAATTCTACTGTCATGTGTAATAGTTACCCTATAATGGGTTGGGGAAAATGTCTAAGTGTATACTTAATGGTAACTCTAGAGTTTCCTTGTATATATAAGAGTAAAATTATGGTACATAAAATATTTAAGTGTTTCCTAGGGAATACATAAAATTAAATATGTGGGTAAGGAAATATATAAGAGTAACGTTATGGTGATATGTGGGGGTCCCCTATATTAGGTGAAATTTAGATAAGTGTGGAAGTAACCTATGATATGTAAGGGTCGATACTTGTTTTGAGATACATAAGGGTCCTTCTATTTAGATGATTGGTAAAATTTTGAGTTACCCTGTGATATATAATGATATTTTTTATGGAAAAATATAATACATAAAGGTCATTTATATGATATGTAATAGTTTTTTCTATGGTAAATGGGTGATGTGTATGGGTTATCAGAGGGCCTATATATAAGGTTCTCATGCATAAGGGTCATGATACATAAGGGTTTTGTTGATATGGTATGTGGAGTATGATATACTCTATAATACCAAATGTAGGATCTAATGATGATAAATATACAAGAGGGGGGTGAATTGTATACTTTAAAAAATCCTTTGGAACTTTTAAAGATGGTTATATTTAACATGGTTAAACAAGTTAATTCACAAAACCTCTAGTTCTACACACTTTCTAGATTCTAGAAATATGATTCCAATAAAGTGATTCCTAAAATATGGTTCTGGAACAATGAAACTTAATGAAATTTTACAAAGATAAAGATTCTACCTTAAAGCGTATAGAATCTTACTAAATCAGAGTATACAAGTATAAGGAAGTATAAGATAGTTATACTTTCCTCAACAAATAAAATGTAGTGGAAAACTTGTAACTGAACAAGTAACAAGTAGTAAATATTTTAACCCAAAGAGAAGGGTATCCAACAACCTTGGATAAAGGTCCCTTGATTTATACTTTCAAGAAAGTATGTCTTACCCACACTAGGTTAAGCCCTCGATACGAAGATCAGAGTCTGTCTTGCTATCCCCGCAAGCCCTCAACTTTAAGTTAGTCAGCACCTCTGTCATCCTCAGTAAGGAAGCCCTCAGCTTCAAGGTAGTCGTCACCTCTATATTCCGATCCCCAGAAGTCCTCGATTGTGCACAATAACAATCGGAGTCACAAAAAGAAAATATGAACAAGATGTCCAGTATGCACAAAGCAATAAATTCTCTCTCTCTCTAGAAATCACTTCAGCAGCATGTAATCTCTAGATTGATCAACTTGTTTTGAGCTCTTTCAAATGAGCTCCTATTTATAGGCATGGCTTTAACGGTCGGCTCCCTCCTCCAACGGTCATATTTTTCCTTGAATTTTGGATGGACTTGTACACGTGTCACTCAAACAATGGTTAGTTAGTAACTAAATTCACGACATCGTTTTATAACCAAAATATGGTTACATAACCAAAAAAAATATTCGTAATGTAAGAGAATAAAAGTTCAAAGTCTAACCAAAAAACACATTCGCTGTCTATAATACAAGGATATTTGTATTCTATTTTCTAAGGAATTTAGAACCTGAACTCTATAGAATTACGGCGTCTAAATTTCAATGAAATTCAGAATCTGGATTCACAAGAATTCAGAACCTGATCTTACAAAGTTTGGAGTCAGAGTTCATGAGAATTCAGAGTCAGAACATTTAAATTTTGGAGTCTGAATTCAGAGAACTCGGAGTCAAAACTCAGAAGAGTTCGGAGTCTGAATTCAGAGAACTCAAAGTCAGAACTCAGAAGAGTTCGGAGTCTGAATTCAGAGAACTCAGAGTCAAAACTCAGAAGATTTTGGAGTCTGGATTCAGGGAACTCGGAGTCAGAACTCAGAAGAGTTCAGAGTCTGAATTCAGAGAATTCAGAACCTGAATTCGGATCCTGAAACCAGAATTCTCTATATCTAAGTATTATTGGATTCCGAGGTTTTGGATACAAAATTGAATTTTACACTTAGACAAAATAAATAATAAAAAACATGGTAAGGATAAATTTCCTTAGGGAAGGAAATTTTCCTTATAAAAGAAAAACATAGGGTAAAATGAAAAATTCCTTAAGATAAGGTGTTTGAAATTTTAAAAACAACAAGGAATGGTAAAGTCATAAGGACACCTTATTGACTCAAAAATCTCCCCAAACATGAAGTAATGGAAAATTAATAAGGAAAACCTTATTGACTCAACAATCTCCCCCTTTTTGGAAAGCACAAACATCCTTATGAAAAAGAATATGAGGACTTTTAAAAAAATATAGACTTTGAAAATAAAATGAATCTCCCTTATGGGAAAATATGAATATGACTAACTCCACCTTAGGATTTGTAACACTAAGGATCGTATTATAGATTTACGGAATGAGATTTTTCATTATCTTGAGTACGGAAATCTCTGTAATGAGAACTCCCCCTTGGATAAACTCCCCCTTACTTAGGGATATTTCTTCTTTACATAGTATTATTTTTCCTTTCTCCCCCTTTGTGATTTTCAAAAAGAAATACATGGAATGGAAAAGGAAATTATGGTACCTGAAAGATTAGTATAGGACAACACAAAATGCAAGAGAATAGGAAAAAATTTCATTAATTTTGGAAATAATTTGTACAAGAAGGGAAATACAACAAAAGATCGGATTGGATCTATTTTCCTTCCTTCTCCTTGCGTATCAATTTCTTTTCTATGGTTTTCAGATTTTTGAGTTCCTTGTGGTCTTCTTCTGCTTTATTTAGGATCTATTCCTGATCCTCAACTTTCTTCTCTAAATCCTCGATCTTTTCTTCCTGAGCCTTCAGTACTTCTTCCTGATTGACAAGCTTTTCTTCAATCTCAATCGAAATATCTATTTCTCTCTTCCATCTTTGGGAAACATAATACAACTTTCCATTAATATCCTTCACTTCTTGAATCTGAGTATTTTTTTCCAAAGATAACTTTTTTTCAAAACTAGTTATAAGATCTTCAATCCTACCATATTTAATATCAAAAGTCTCCTTGACACCAACTTTAAACTCATCAAGTTATCTCAAATCTTTAACTATTTTATTTGACCAACCAACCATTTTCTTGTAAGACCTTTTATGGGCATCATAGTTAATAAAGAAATTCTTAAGATCAGCCTCAATCTTTATACACTTGTCCATCACCATGGATACTGAATCCGATTTCTGATTGAGTGTGTGTTGAAGCATCTGGCATCTAGAATAAATGCTTGGGAAAATAATAATAGTGCTAACCAGCTTCTTCAAGGATTGGACTACAAAATCATGTCCAAGGGAAGATGATTTTGAATCTGAGACTTTTCTTGGTGAGGGATATTTCTCTAGCTCAATAAACTTCCTATTTGAAGATCCACCAGCATATTTCTTCTTCACAACCACTTTAGTGGGTGTATCAACAACCACCTCTTTACCCTTGTCAGTTCTTAGAATGGATTCCTCATCCGGAGATTTATGTTCATTTTCAGATAGCTGAACAATCTTATCCTTATCTACTTCTACTTTCTGAGCTCCTACCTTAGCATATTCAGGATGAATAAAATGGTGATTATAAATTTCTTCCTCATATAACTTGTTCACTTCATCTTCATCCTTTTCATTTAACCTAGGATTAGCAAGCTTCGAATATTAGGCTTGTAAAGTTCGGATTGACAATTTCTCGGATGGGATTTCCTTCTCATGAAAGTTCTCTACTTGCTTAATCACATATTCTGTATCACCACTACATTCAGATTCTTCTTATACTTATTTTATAGCTTCTTTTGCAACAACCTTCTCTTGTGATTTTTCCTGAGTCATGAACTTCTTCCCTGGAGTCTCAGGTAAGGGTTCTACCAGGAAGGATTTTGGTACCATAATTTTTTCAAAAGCTTTTTCAGTATCCCTTAGAAGGGATTGCACAATATCAGTCTCAGACATCTTTTTCTTTAACTTCTTTTCTTTAGCTTGTTTCTCAATCTCATCAGTTGTCTTCTCATTTAAAGACTTGGATTCTACAGGATCCAAGCCAAACTGTGGCTCTCCTTCCTTCTGATTTTTCTTATCTTCTCTCCACTTGGCTACAACCTCATCTGGATAAGCTTTATTCTTCATTGGTTTTGGAGGTGCGTATTGAGCTTCCTTAGCTTTGGGGTTTTTTATCTTCTTCCACTTCCTTCAATTTCCTCTTCTTTCCAACCTTTTTTGATGGTTTAGCCACATCTTGATTTTTCGGAACAGATTCAGCTTCTTCCTCTGGTAGGTCATAAAACTCTCCTGAGTCCTTAGAAAAACCAATATTCATTATCTTCAAAGTATTATCACTTACTAACATGACTTTGCAATTCTTTGGCTTGTAACTGCAAGGAATATTGAAAGACTCAAGGCACCGAACAATTAGCTTGGAGAGGATGGCTGGATACATGATTATCTATGCTTTAAAGTTCCCATTCTTGATATTCTCAATCGTAATGAGAATATGCTTCATCAAGTTTATCTTCCTTTGGTTCACTAGAAAATCTAGAATGTACATATCACTCTTCTTCAATGTTTCCTTTTCACCTTTTCACGGAATGATAAACCCTTGAACCCATAACTCAAGGATCTGGTTATTTGTATAGAGGTGAGCAATCTTTGGAGTCTTGACATCAGAAAGACCAAGGCACTATATAGCTTTTACATTTACAAAACTACCTTGAACATCTGGAAACTTATGAGAACAAAATTTATCTTCCCCTTCATAAGACAACCCCACCAAGATTGCAGCCTTGGTGTATGAAAGGGCATAAGTTTTTTCATAGCTTTTGAAAGAAAATTTACACCTCTCTTCTTCTTTGAAAAACCTCACAGATTCATAAAATTCCACAAGCAGATCCGGATATACTACATCTTGTGCTCCTGGATTTTATATGAAAATACTTTCTCATCCATTCAACCTGATGTTCTTGGATATAATGGAATCATACATGGAAAAGAAATTCGGATGGACCAACCTCTCTCTATAAATCTGCTACTTCGAAATCGGCTAGACAGTTGACATCTCTTGAGAAGGAACTTCAACAGACATTCAGATTTGAGTAAGATTTGAGAGGTTCAGAACGGGCTTTTGAAATAGGGTCAGAGCTTCTACATGCAAAGGATTGAGATCGATGTGGGAAAACTCTTCAGGGGTCCTTTATATAGGCGTTTGAAGTGACAGTTGAACTTCCAAAGTCAATCCAATGGTTGAGAAAACTTCTGATTAGATCTGACGGTTGAAATGATAGTCGTAAGGAAAATTTGATAGAATCCAATCTTTTGTGGTTTTCTAATAAAAACATTTAGATTTAAGGAAAAGATAATCTGAAAAAAAAAATTAAAATACCAGCAATTAAATGATGATTATGAGAAATTAAGAAAGAAAACATACCTTTTGGATTTCCAGGAAGATTATTCGTATTGAGGAAAAAAATTCTTGAAGAAATTTAGATTCTAAAAAATTTTGATAAACAAAAAACTCCATTACAAAAATTTTGAGTACGAAAATCTTCATTACAAAAAAATTGAGTACGAAAATCTTCATTATGAAAATTTTCAAAAAACTGACTTTGAAAAATTTTCATTATGAAAAATTTTGAAAAACTGACTATGAAAAATTTTCATTACGAAAAAAAATTTGAAATACAGGCTACAAAAAATTTCATTACAAAAAAAAATTGAAATACTGACTACGAAAAAAATCATTACGAAAAAAATTTGAAAGACTGACTACGAAAAAATTTCATTACAAAATTTTTTTGAAAGACTGACTATAAAAAAATTTCATTACAAAAAATTTGAAAAACTAACAAAAAAATACACTCCCCCTATAGAAAGGAGTTTATTACTGTAAGGATATTGGTTCAACAGAAAGTTAAAAAGGAATATTACCTTATGTTTATCATTCCTAACTTCTGTTTAATGTATTCAAATCTATCATAGGGTAAAGATTTTGTGAATATATCAGTAATTTGATCTTTCATTCTGATAAATTGAAGAATTATATCTCCTTTTGTGTGTGATCCCTAAGAAATTGATTCCTAATATCTATATGTTTTTCATGAGAGTGATGTGCAGGGTTTTTAATAAGGGCAATGGCATTTGTATTATCACAAAAAATTTGTGTTTTGGTAAAACTCATATCATAGTCTATAAGTGTGTGTTGCATCCACAACACTTGATCAAAACATCTTACAACTACTACATATTTAGCTTCAGGAGTGGAAAGTGCTACTAAGTGTTGCTTCTTGAAAGACCAAGAAACTAATGAATCTCATAAGAAATGACAAGTTTCGAATGTACTTTTTCTATCCATTCTACATCCACAAAAGTCAGCATCTGAAAAACTTTTTAGAATAAAATAATTTCCAAAAGTATAAAAGAGTCCTAAATCCATGGTTCCATTTAAGTAGAGAAAAAATCTTTTCACTGCCTTTAAATTAGATTCCTTGGTATTGGATTGATATCTTGCACATAAGAATACTGAAAACATTAAGTCCGAATGACTAGATGTTAAGTAAAGTAAACTTCCTATCATACCTCAAAAAGATGTTTGATCTACTGGTTTCCCAGCTTCATCAAGATCAAGAGTGTTTGAGGTACCTATGGGAGTACTAATTCTCTTAGTGTTGTAATATCCATACTTTTTTAGAAGATATTTAATATAATTATGTTGGGATATATATATTCCTTCTGGTTTTTGAGAAATTTGAAAACCAAGGAAAAATGTTAACTCACCCATCATATTCATTTCAAAATCAGATTTCATTAGATCTGTAAAAGAATCAGTTAACGATTGCTGAGTTGAACCAAATATAATTTCATCAACATAGATTTGAACAATCAAAACATTTTTCTTATCTTTCTTTATAAAAAGGGTTGTATTTGCATTTCCCTTAACATAATTATTTTGAAGCAAAAATCATGTAAGTCTATCATACCAAGCTTGATGGACTTTCTTAAGTCCATACAAATCTTTGGTAAGTCTAAAAACATGTTCAGGATGTTTTTTATCTTCAAAACCAGGAGGTTTTTCAGCAAAAACTTCCTCTTGAACATAACCATTAAGGAAAGAAAATTTCACATCCATTTGAAAAAGTTTGAAGTTGAAGAATGTTGCAAAGGCAAGTAGAATACGAATAGATTCAAGTCTAGATACTGGAGCATAGGTTTCTTCATAGTCTATTCTTTCTTGTTGATTATAGCCTTTAGCAACCAATCTAGCTTTATTTCTTACTATGATTCCATTTTCATCACACTTATTTCTGAAAACCCATTTGACTCCAATAACAGAAGTTTCCTTAGGTCTTTCAACCAAGGTCCAGACTTTATTCCTTTAGAATTCATTTAGTTCATCTTGCATAGCTTTTATCCAATCATCATCACTTAAAGCTTCATTAGTGCTTTTTGGTTCTAATTGGGAAAGGAATGCTAGGTGTTCTACTTCATTCCTTAAATAACTTCTAGTCCTTACAGGTTGATTCACATCACCAATGATACTATCACTAGGATTATTCTTTAGAAACAACTGATTTGGGTTTTGTAAAACCTATTCATCAACATAGGGTAGGAATTCTTTTGGGGTAAATGTTTCAGAATTATCTTCTTGGACATTTTTCTTATCAGAAGGTTCTTCTAACAAAGGTTGATAATCAGTTTTTGAAAACACATCTGAAGATGTAGGTAGGGGTTGTTTCAAAACAAAGGGATCATTTTCATCAAATTTCACATGTACTGTCTCTTCAACAATACAAGTGTTTTTATTGAAAAATCTATAATCCTTAGAAGTTGTGGAGTAGCCTAAGAAAATTCCTTCATCAGATTTTGGTGTGAATTTGTGAATATTGTCTTTATTATTCAGGATGAATACTTTGTAACCAAAAACCTTGAAGTAGGAAAGTCTAGGTTTTCTACCATTCCATAACTCATAAGGAGTTTTATTAAGAAAAGGTCTAATCAAAACATGATTTATAATATAACAAGAAGTACTTACAGATTCAGCAAAAAAATGTTTGGCTACAGAATATTCACTCAACATGGTTCTTGTTATCTCTTGAAGAATTCTATTTCTTCTTTTAACAACGCCATTCTGTTGAGGTTTTATGGGTGCTGAGAAGTTATTAGTAATGCCTTTTTTACTAAAAAAGGTTTCAAAATCATAATTTTGAAATTCTCCTCCATGATCACTATGAATAGTTATCAAAGGAAGGTTTTTCTCATTTTTAACTTGGGCTCTAAAACTTTTGAAATAAGAAAAATCTTTATATTTCTTTTCTAGAAAAAAGACCCACGTAAATCTAGTGTAATAATCAACTAGGAAAAATACATAATACTTGCCTCCAATGCTTTCAGTTTGTGTTGGTCCAAAAAGATCCATATGCACTAACTATAATTCATCAGTTGTTGAGACTTCACCGATTGATTTAAAACTTGATTTATGTTGTTTTCCATATTGACAAGGATCACAAACTTTTGAAGAATCAAATCTAAGCTCTGGTAGATCCTTAACTAATATTTTCTTAGAGAGTTTTCATAGGTTCTTAAGATTACAGTGTCCTAACATTTTATGCCACAACCAAGAATGATCTTCCATTACACTAAGGAAAGGTAAGTCCTGGCTCCTAAGGTCTTTTAAGTTTAGTGTGTATACATTCTCTTGCCTATTGGCATAAAGAATAAACTCTTCCTTGGAATTGTGTAATAAGCAATTTTCATTCCTAAAATTCACAAGGTAACCTTCATCACATAATTGGATTATGATAATGAGGTTGTTCTTAAGACCCTTAACAAATAAAACATTTGAAATCAAAGATTTTCCAAGAAAAACGATGTTACCTATAACAATAATTTTTCCCTGAGCATTATCTCTGAAAGTTACTTTTCATCCTTTTGTCTTGATAATATTTTCAAAGTATTTTTTGTTACCAGTCATATGTCGGGAACATCTACTATCCATGTACAATGTATTGTTGTTGGCACTTTCTCTATTTTCCTAAAAACAAAAGAGTTAGACTTTCGGAATCCAAATTTCTTGGATCTGGAAATTTCAGAAAGAAAAATCTTAGGCACCCACATTGTCTTAGAAAAATAGGATTTATTAAATCCTAAAGACTAAGTTCTTTTTAGGGAACAATTTTTTGCCCAGTGTCCACCACACTGACACTTAGCGCAGAATGGATCACTTTGAGAGAAAAAAATAATTGTTACTAAAAACCATTTTAGAACTAGTATAACCAAAACCAAAACTATTCCTTAAAGGTAGGATTTGTGAATACATTTTATCAAAATTTTCTTTACCTAAGGTAAAGTTTGAAAAAAACTTCCTCAAGGAAAAAATTTCAGACTTTAGTCTAATAAGTAAGTTCTTGTCTTCCAAAACATTTGATTTTGAACTAGAGTTAGGCTCGAAAACATTTTTCTTAGAAATTACTTTTTCTAGATCTTTAGAAAGTTTATCCTTATCAAAATTTAATTCCTCAATATTTTTCGAAATATTTTCAAAATCAAGAGTTTTCTTATCAGGATCTTTAGAAAGATATGATATTTATTTTGTAAGTATAGAAATACTAGAATTTTCCTTATCAAAATTTTTGTTAACTTTAGAATTTCCATTCTCAAGAAGCTTAGCAAACCTAGAAACTTCTTCATAGGTAGGTAAAGTATTATCTTTATTAGAAGAAGATTCTTCATCCGAAGATTCATAGTATTTATCATTACTATAATTTTCATTTAAAGAAACATTGGTCATTGATTCAGAATTGTGTACCTTATCCATTAAGAAATGATTGTCAATAGGTAGTCTGGCTATTAGACCAAGATTCTTCTGTCTAGAATATTCATAATCTGATGATTCAGTTGAAGAGTCTCCACCACTGGCACTCTAGGTGTCATTAGCATTCAATACCTTCTTAGATTTAGCTCTGTAGTACTTCTTTTTATTTCTCTCAAAATGATTTTCCTTTCTTTCCTTTCTCTTAAGCATAGGGCAATCAGGTCTTATATATCCATCTCTCTTGCATTCATAACATGTGACTTCTGAATCTTTCTTATCTTTCCTTTCTTTATTCTTATATCTGGATTGAAAGTTATTCTGACCAACAATCTTGTTCATCCTTCGATAAAGGTTGGCTAGTACATTTTCTGAATATTCACTTTCACTAGATTTAGATTGTATAAAAATCTTCTTAGATTTGGATCTAGTAACTCTCTCAGGAGTCTTGGATTTCATATGATTTGAAGTTGTAGTAAAAGAAAAACTGTCATTCCCATTCTTCTTCTTTACATTATCATCATCTCTCTTCATTCTAGTTCATGTTGTAGAAGAGTTCCAAAAATTTCATCAAGAGAAATCTGAGTAACCTTTCTATTCTCATCAATGGCAGTCCTCTTGGACTCCCACTCATTGGGCATGATGTCAATGATCCTATTAATAAGAGCTTCATCATATAATCCTTTCTCACCTATAGATTTTAAACTATTAACAATAGTCATGAATATTTGTTACACCATATATATGGGTTCTCCATAAGGAAAGTAAAAACCATGATATTCAGCTCTAAGCATGGCTCTTCTTATTTCAATCAATTTTGAAGTTCCAAAGTGTGTAACTTCAAGTTTCTTCTAAATATAATTTTCTGCTTCACAAGATGAAATTTGGCTATATATATTTCTAGTCATGGAACAAAGAAAATTATTGTATACCTTATAATTCATTTGATATTCATGCTTTTCATGATTGGTGAAGGTACTTACTTCCTTTTTAGGAATTTTATAACCTCCAGCAAGCATAACAAAATTATCTACTCCAGTATTGATAATGAATGTCTTCATGCGATCTCTCCAATATTCATAATCATTCCTATAAAAAATAGGTGGTCTAGTTGGATTCAGGTTGTCAATGGAACCAACATTGATTCCTGCCATCTTAAAAAAACTTTCCACACAAACTTGTTAGTAATAAAAGTTTTTAAACAAGGAAAATACTTCTCAGCAAGAAAAATATAGAACAAGATTATCTCTAAGAAAAAATGAATCCGAACTTTATGAGTCCAAAAAATCTAATTTCGAAAAAGATAAATTCTCTTCTGAATCTAATTGCGAGATTAATTCAAATTGAACCAATGCTCTGATAACAATTGTTGTGATGGTATGTGGAGTATGAAATACTCTATAATACCAAATATAGGATCAAATGATGCTCAATATACAATAGGGGGTGAATTGTGTACTTTGAAAAATCCCTTGGAACTTTTAAAGATGGTTATGTTTAACAAGGTTAAACAAGGTAATTCACAAAACCTCTAGTTCTACGCACTTTCTAGATTCTGGAAATATGATTCTGAGAAAGTGGTTCATAAAATATGGTTCTAGAAAAAGAAACTTAATGAAAGTTTACAAAGATAATGATTCTACCTTAAAGCGTATAGAATCTTACTAAATCAGAGTATACAGGTATAAGGAAGTATAAGATAGTTATACTTTCCTCAACAAATAAAATGCAGCGGAAAACTTGTAACTGAATAAGTAACAAGTAGTAAATATTTTAACCCAAAGAGAAGGGTATCCAACAACCTTGGATAAAGGTCCCTTGATTTATACTTTCTAGAAAGTCTGTCTTACCCACACTAGGGTAAGCCCTCGATACAAAGATCAGAGTCTGCCTTGCTATCCCCGCAATCCCTCAACTTTAAGGTAATCGGCACCTCTATCTTCCCCAAAAAGGAAGCCCTCAACTTCAAGGTAGTCAGCACCTCTGTCTTCCTATCCCTGGAAGTCCTCGACTGTACATCGAAACAATTGGAGTCACACGAAGAAAATCTGAACAAGGTGTTTAGTACGCACAAAGTAATAAAGTCTTTCTCTTTAGAAATCACTTCAGTACCATGTAATCTCTAGATTGATCAACTTGTTTTTAACTCTTTAAAATGAGCTTTTATTTATAGGCATGGCTTCAACGGTTGGATCCCTCCTCCAACGGTCATATTTTTCATTGAATTTTGAAGGGACCTGTACACGTGTCACTCAAACAATGGTTAGTTAGTAACTGAATGTACGACATCATTTTATAATCAAAACATGTGTAAGAAAAAATATGGTTACATAACCAAAAACAAATATTTGGAATGTAAGTTAATAAAAGTTCTGAGTCTAACAAAAACCACATTAGGTATCTATAATACAAGGATATTTGTATTCTGTTTTCTAAGGAATTCAGAACCTGAACTCTATAGAATTCTGGAGTCTAAATTTCAAGGAAATTCGGAATCTGGATTCACAAGAATTCGAAACCTGGTCTTATAAAGTTTGGAGTCGGAGTCATGAGAATTCGGAGTTAGAACTTTCAAAGTTCGGAGTCTCAATTCAGAGAACTCAAATTCAGAACTCAGAAAATTTCAGAGTCTAAATTCAGAGAACTCGGAGTCTGAACTCAGAAGAGTTCGGAGTCTGAATTCAGAGAACTCAGAGTCAAAACTCAGAAGAGTTCAGAGTATGAATTCAGAGAACTCGGAGTCAGAACTCAGAAGAGTTTGGAGTCTGAATTCAAAGAATTCGAAACCTGAATTCAGATCCTGAAAACATAATGCACTATATATAAGTATTATTGGATTCCGAGGTTTTGGATATGAAACTAAATTTTATGCTTAGACAAAATAAACAATAAAAAACATGGTAAGGATAAATTTCCTTGGGGAAGGCATTTTTCCTAACGAAAGAAAAACATAGGGTAAAATGAAAAATTCCTTAAGATAATGTGTTTGTGATTTTCAAAACAATAAGGAATAGTAAAGTCATAAGGATACCTTGTTGACTCAACAATCTCCCCAAACATGAAGGAATGGAAAATTTATAAGGAAAACCTTATTGACTCAACAGGTTTTCGATTTCCTAGTTTTTTTCCAAAATTTAGTTTGACATAAATTTTAAATATTTTTTCAAAAATGATTAATTAAATAATTTATTAATTATAAAAGGGAGAAAATGGGGTCATTTATCCAAAAAACTATTTATGTTCCCTCTTTTCTGATTTTATCATTCTTCTCATCATATTAATGTGATATCTTTAATTATTGTTACCAGTTATTGATGTGGTTTAAAGTAGGGAGCATAAATGGGTAAGGCTAGCAGTTGATGTGTGTCTGTTATTTATATTTCTCTATATTGTCTTGTATCTTGATGTAAATCCTTAAATTTAAGGGTTTTTTCATATTTTCTAGATTCTTTTTTATGAAATTCAAATTGGTAAAAGTTTCTTAAAAATTGGAGTCATACATATTCTTGGTAGGTGGTGTATAGTAATTTACTATTTTATATATGTGTTTTTGAATTTTGAAATAAATTGGTGTGGGTAGGGTTGTGAGTAACTAGTAATGGAACTACTTGTGGTTTCTGCTATGCATAATAGATTCTTGGTTCTAATCTCATGTAGGAAATAGAGGGTTAGTCATGATATTTCTTTGTTGGATTTGTGGTGTGATTTGAGGGTGTGTTGGGTAAGATGTATCATGTTTTAAAGATGTGATTTATGATATATGGTGGTTGAGGTGGTTTATTGGAAAACATGATGGGTATATCCATGAGATTTTGGGTGATGTTAATCACTGGAAATGTTGGCAATAGAGGTTCACCAGAGGTATATCCAAATGATATGATAATTATTGCTCATCATGGGGGTTGAGGCCAATGGGGTTGTGTGGGAATATAATAGGGCCCATGATGTGGCTTAGTCCACTTATTATGGGTGGTAACCTCTATAGTTTTATTGATATAGGGGTGATGATGTTGACTATCAGTACATAAGAGGGTTACACTATAGGATACTATGATTAGTGGTGAGAGAGACCATCAAATTGGAGAAAGATACTCAAAGTGTATGTGAAATGTGTTGGGGATGATGATCCAGACTTGATAAAGGGTTAAAAGACTGTGGGTATTGTGTTTTTTCTTGTGGACATGTCATTAAGTCATTGTGGTAGAATAAGAATAGTGATTCTATGTGATAAAAAATTAGTTTTAAGGTTGAGGTAACTTCTAGTATGTCATAATTAGGGCTAGTTGAGAATGAGTGGAGTGGATTGTGTAGTATGTTTTTTTACCATTAATTGTTCTTGTATACAATGATCTGTGTGTGTGTGTGTGTGTGGATATTATATAGGTACATCATTGGTGGCGGCCTACTGAGTTCATACTTACGCTCTACATGAGCCCTCTAGGATGTGTGCAAAATTTATGTCTCATGGTATAGGTAAGGATAAAGTTCTGATATTTAGAGCCTAGTGGATATTTTAGTGAATATAGTGAATGAGCTGGATGTTATGGTTTTACATAAAGGTTGGGTGGATCATTAGTGTCAGGATACTGGTTTATTTTTATAGTATTGTGATTATAGAAATGTGATCATCCTGAGGGTGATCCTGTTTATTTTTTGTATATTAGATCTAATCTTATAGAAACTATTGCATCACATAGTATGTTATGATACTCGATTATTCTATGCTTTTGTTGGTATTTATAGATGATATTTTATTATTGTTATTTATATTCAGATATTATAGTATCCCCACTAACACCTCATAGACCCTCATTGTTATTCAGTAGCCTTTGGCATGCAGGGAGGTGTGCCTAAGGTCATGTGGAAACCTAGTTTAAATATTGTGTAGTGAGATAGATTAGGGATACTACATCCATACTCCAAATGAACAAGATTCAAAAATCCTTTAGTAACCAAGGTCCATAAACCTTTATCACAAATGTGACCAAGATGGTCATTTCATAGCTTAGTTGTTTCAGAAGTTATTTCTCTAGAATACATGATACCTTATGGAACCCCAGTTAGGTAAAAAATTATATCCTTCAAACCATGGTCCACCACCATAGAACCTTGTGTGGTTTTTCACACACTATCTAAAAAATTATTATATAATCCCCCATCATCAATATGACCAATATAAATTAAGTTCTTATGTAAACTTAGGATGTTTCAGACGCCCTCCAAATGAATTGGACATCCATTAATTATTTTAATTCTCACATATCCTTTACTAATAGCTAAAAGTGTCACTCTATGTACAATTTTATCCTTGAAAAGGATTCCAAAAACATAATTTTTCATGCATCCACTTTCATAAGTTGAGTGAAATGAATCTCTATAATCAATAATACATGAATTTATTAAACATTTGACACCCAAAACCAAAGATGTACTCTCCCCTTAAACTGTGGAATTTGTGAATAAAATATAATCATAATTTTTAGAATTAACATGCCTCACTCATTAGTCCTTACCTAAGTTTTCTTTATTTTCATAGTGCCAATTTCTAGAGTCACTAAGACTAGCTAAATTCCCAATAATCTTACCTCATTTTTTCTCCTCTTTTCTTCTGACTTCTTTAGGTGGAGCATCCCTTGCCTTCCATACTAAACACACTTTTGATAACACCTAAAACCTAATTATTTGGGATATATTCATTCAATATAAAATCATAAATCTCATTGAATAACAATTAATTATTTCTTATATAATTACTCATAGTGATCACCATCACATACCATGATTTTGGAAGTGGTGACAGAAATATTAAATCCCACACACCTTCAGCGAACACCACACCAATGGATTCCAACTAACTAGGGATCATGTTGAACTTATCTAGATGATCATCCTCTAACCTTAATTTTAACATACTCATGTTTAAAATTCATTATAACATGAACAATTTTTTCATTATGGAAGGCTTCCCATGCATGTTTGCAAGCCTAAACATCATATTTTCAATTTTTCTCATCATTGATATTGAAAACCACATTTGGGGATAGCATCATCTGGAAAACACCCAGTTCATTCTTGTAAATTATTTCCCAATCTATATTATACATTGATTATGATTTCTCTCTAATCAATGAAATATTTAGATCTTTCTTAAATAGGTATTCCTCCACCTATATCTTCTAGAAACTAATTTTTAAGCCATCAAAATTATCATGTCTCACCTTTACTTATTCCAAAACCATCTTATAAAATAGGAAACTTCTATTAAATCAAAAAAAGTTAAAGGGTAAGTAGATAAAAAATTTTGGAAGTCATTATCTGATCTACCATTTAGAACTCTAAACCAAACTTGAATACCAATTTTTATTCTAGATACAATACTTCTAGAATAGACAAACTTCTGAAACCTCAAATAAATAACAATGTTACCAGAAGGTTCGAAAAAAACTCAATGTCGTTAATAGGTGTATCTGAAACTATGAATCCATGAAAGCATAGCCACTCGCCCCAACCATGAACCTTCCGATACATGAATTACACTCACAATAAACAACTCAAATGAAGAAAAAAATAAACAAAAGTACACGATGAAGGAACATAAGTATTTTCCTAGTTTGGAAAAGGTCTTAATCAGCGAGAAATAATAAATTCACTAGAATATTAAACAATATATTATAATAGGATAAATAATTCCAAATAATAAGATAATATAAACTTGGAATTAATATAAATGAATTATATTCTTAATATATATATATAGTAAAAATTTCCACACCACCATTTTATAGCAGCTAAATTTTGGTAAATCTAGTTTCATTTCCATTTGAACTTTCTGTAGATCTAACCACCTAATCTAATCTACAATATGAACACAACCACCTCAAATGGTTCCTCTGATAAACAATACATGATTCAGGAGACTTTTTAATTTTACAATTATATATCCTTTGGAACCCCTATATAGCTTCAAAATTGACCTTTACATATTTATAGATTTAAGACTTATACAATTCTTCTATATCTCTACACACCTGAATTAGTGCTAGCTTCCAAAACACATCCTATAGCTTCCACTTATGTCTGAACTCACCAAAAACACTGCTATTGGTTCTATACTTCTAGTCTATATATCACCTTTAATTTATTACCATTATTAAGTTTAGGAAGTTACTCCTCTCAAGAAGACTCATTACTTAACATGAAGATGACTTCTCACACCAAACCTAACAAGATTCGATATTGGTTAGAGGTGGGGAAGAAATAATGACTCTTATGAGGGTTTGTAAAACTCTCTAGTGTGGAAAAGTTTTTTGCGGGTTTCTTGATAAAAACAAACCCTTGATAGAGAGTCCCAAAATGGAAAATATTCACATGTTGGTGGCCTGGTTTGTTATATGGAGAATTTTGAATAAACCCCTATTTCCCTCAAGAAAACAGTGCCTCCTCCTTCTCCATTATATCAAACATAACTTATTCATGTGTTTCTATAATAATAATGAGAATATTGAAATAAATCACTTCACAATTGTCTTAATTAGTTCATAGATAACCTTAGAGGAATTACTCATAAATTGGTACTTAATATAGATCTGATAATAGAAATATTCATCTGATAAATATGAAATGTAAAATATTTAGTCAAGATATAAATTATTTTTATGATTTTATAGTTCAATTTTATGTATGTATTTTCCTTTCCTAATTCAATATGAGTTTTCATGTTTATCCTAGATAATGAGATGGTCAAATAGTCAAGAGGTGGTGAATTGAACAATTTATAAAATTTTAATGATTATATAAAATATAAAATTTTTATAAAATAGAAATTAAATATATTAACACAATAATTTTTATATTAGTTCATATCAAAGTTGTAACACCCCAAGATTTCATAGTACATTATTTTTTCAAAGTAATTCAATAACTTGCATTACACGCAACACCGAGTTCTAGCGCACCATAACTTACCAAACTAGTCGTTCAAAAGCGGTTATGAATAGTATTAACTGAATTTTGAACTTTATATAATTATTATAATTTTATAATCCATATTATGAGTTTCTTATACATAATTTAAGAACAAATTCATTTTTTTCAGATAAAAGAAGTATTTTTCAAAAAATGAAATTTTACCACCTTTTAATGGAGAACCCTTTTTAAATCCAATATTTGAAACTTTTATATATTAAATTTGAAAAATAAACTTCTTCTTTAGAATCAGGACATGAGAGTTTATTTTCAATAAATTTTTTGTGTTTTTCTGATAACTTTCATATTTGGGTGAATAGTGAAAATACTATATTTTAACTGAAAACAACTTTTTTAATAAAAATAGTTTATAGTGTTAAATTATAAATTTTAATGGTTTGGAATTATAAATAGATTATATTTTTACCATTTAATCCAATGATGGTCATTGTAAGTAATTTCACTTTGAAATTGGACATAAATAAGTGTCAATCTTTTGATAGTTATTATTTCTTAAAGATACGCTTTTTGGTTTTGACAATAGGAATTAATTTTAAATTCATAAATACAATTTATATGTTTTGAATTTGGTAAAATAGAATTAATTTTTGAATTTATAATATCAAAAATATCTTAGGGTGAATTTTTGGTATGTTTCTGGAAACTTTCAATTTTTGATGAATAATGAAAAATACAATGTTATTGGTTAAAATCGACTTTTCATTTAAATAATTATATATTTAATTTAAATTTATTTTAGGTCAAAATATATACATAATACCTATATAAGTTCAATGTAATTCATTGGAGTCATTTTATAATAAGTTTATATATATATAAATTTTATTGAAACTTTACCGTCTTTTACCCACCTCCTAGGAGCATTTGCAAATTTTCATAAAACTTAATTTTACCACTTATGTGAATTGAATTTCAAAACTCCAAGAGAAATGGTTGATATCAGTAAGTAAAATGTGGTTCAATGAGATAAAAATAATTTTTTCTGAATAGTAACTTTTGACTTGTATTTACCACGGTTAAAAGTAAATAGGGTAATTAATGGTAAAAATGATATTATTATTACCCTAACACATGTTCTAATTCTATTGGATAAGTGTAATTCGACCAAAAACAACATTATGAATAAAATATGATCCTTTAGGTCCACTTGGATTAGATTAGGACATTTATTATTATTTAATTCAAAGAAGAGTTAAAAGTGTTAAATTCAAAGTTTAATAACTAAACCGTTTTAATATAGGGTTATACATAAAATAAATTTGACTATAAATATTAATTATAAATATAAAAATATTTCCTACATAATTTTATTTTATTTATAATTTTTAGACATTAAATAATTAAATTTATTTATGACACAATGATGATGCAATAATTACCTAATTAATGAAATATTAAAATAATTGATATTATAAATATCCAAATAAATGTAATTTGAGACTTTTTATGAATTAAAATAATTTTATTGGTTAATATGACATGTTAGGGTTGGTAAGATAAATTTTTTTTTAATTAATAATGCTTTAATAAATTTATAAAAAAACAAAATACCAAATAGTGTCAAAATTGACATAAAAGAGTTTTTAAAACAAATATAATATTATTAATTGATATTCTATTAAAAAAAATCTAAGTTTCATCCAAAGGCTTATATAATGATAGGTGTATAATTAATGAACTACTTGGGGTTCTCTTGGAATTATATAGTATGTTTATTAACCATATAATATAAAAATACAAAGAGACATGGTAAATGTCAAACTATTTAACTAAGAGTTAAATCTAAAAGATAAAGTTAATATAGTGACCCAAACCTATCTAAAACCTATTGTTTGAGTGTTTTTAGACCCATATCCACCTTAAACTTTAAATAATTCATTTTGGAGCCATTATAAACCGAAAATTATTTTATTATAAAATAATATTTCTAGCTTTTCCTAAGGTGCCCCTCACCCCTCTTATAAAAGGGAACTCCCCCTTATCTCTAATTCACACCTTCAAAGACATTTGGATATTCCAAACCCCACCCAAATACCCTCTCAACTATCCTAAATTCATCCTAGAGGCCTTACTTTAGTCATAAATCCAACCTAAAGATCCCTTTTGATCAAATCAAAAGGAAGAACCCGAAGAAGTGGTAAATATTTCATCACCTCTTTCAAGTTCCTTTCTTCTTCCACTTCCTCTTTCATTGTTGTTTACATTATAAAATAATAACTATAGTATATTATATATACTGTGATGTTATTATAAATATGGTACAACCATATTCATTTTTCTATCCATCATTTGAATGACATGTCACCATACGTGCGTACGTATGGCTTACCGTCTCCACGTCGTGGTGTAATTGTTATTCAATACATTATTATTTTTATGGGTATAATAATGATGTGTAATTGATGTAAATAATAAATATAACATGATAATTATTCTTTATATATTATATAACATCCAATTTTATATTATTTTAATTTTAAAAGAATGATATTGTCGCTCGTACGTACATACGGATTACCGTCTCCATGAACGCGATGAGATTCATTCCCCATCGTATCCATTCAAGACTAATTTTCATTAGATGATTAAAAATAATGTTTAAAGACTCAATATCATTCTTAATATGAATAATATACATCCTATCAATAAAAAACATTACTTACGTAACAAATCATATAAAGGAAAATGAATCAGTTAACACCCGAAACGATGATAATACTAAGATATTATTAAGAAAGAAATGTAAAAGATCATATATGATATATTATTAATGTATATGATTCTTGTATAATATAATAAAAATTATTTCACCATTATACAGGATTTTAACGTACCCTCAACCAAGTAAAAGTACAAGGTAAGGGTTAATTTCACAATCTCTTTATTATCCGAGGTTGTTTTTACGTAAGTATCTACTGGGACATCTTTATCATCCACATTCATGTTTCTTAAAAATGTATTTCAAAACATTTTTCATATTTAATAGAATATGGGTTAAAGTCATTTATACCCTTATCTTACTTTTTATAAAATTGTTTCAAAGGACTCAATCTGTCGTTTTCCAAACAAGGTACTTTATGACCATTTTAACAAAATTAAGGTAAGAATGTTTTTTTAACTTATATGGCGGGTGAAACTATTTTCCCCCGTTATAATAACGTAAAATCTTCCCTTAAAATATTATAAGAATATTTTCAAAAAAAAATTCTTTTATAATTATATTACTTTTAAATGACTTCAAAATAGTAAGAGATATTTCTCTAAAAAAAGGTTTTGATTTCATCTATGTCAACATACATTGATGGATTTTAAGCTTATTTGAAGTTGATTTATTATGATAAAAAACTTCCATATTTTATTGAAGGTTTTGTGATATTTTTGACTATGGATGTGTTATTTTTATACCATTCATGGTTTATGGATAAAGTATTGACATTTCGTATGCTAGTTTTAATATGAATGTTTATGATATGTTTAAACCTTTTCATATGAGGAATGCATTGGACTTAGTAAGTGATTATTGGAGCCCGATATAGCTCCTCGATGCATCGGTATGTCTCATGAGACAAACTATTGTCTTGGCGCAAGTCCTAGACAAAAATCTTATTTGTAGTCTTGCCACAAGGCCTTGACTATGTGGTTATGAAAGTCTGGCATTATGCATTCCATGATTATAAAAGTGGCTATTGATATTGCATGTGATTATTTTACTAGTAGAATATCCATGTGAATAATTAAATGGAATTATTTTATTTTACCTTTGCCATATTATACTGAAATTCAAGTTTAAAAGGCTTTTGTTTTAGTCTTATACATTAACTTAAATGTTTATGCTTATTTATGAAATTTTCCGCTATATTGTTATCCTTACTGAGCATCTGATCTCACCCCTTTCTATTTTTATTTTTCCCAAGATGCGAAGAAGTATATTATGACTGACCTACATGGATAGTCTATGGGATCTCAATGTTGTCTATGGAAACAATGTTGTTGTAGTTTTATATTCTATGATTTAAGGTAAACCTTATGAATGTATCTAGTACTTCCAAGGCTACGAAACTAATCAGTCTTTCGAGACTTGATCTTTTGTGATCATGCAAATAATATGTAATAATGCACCAACTTTGGGCTTCTGGGGTCGGAGCATTACAAAAGTGATCCTACATATACTCTTAACACTGTCAGCATGAGAGTATAACACCCACTGTAAAATGAACTGACATTTGAAGTGGAGTCATAACCTATTATAAATTACTTTTTAAACCTAGATTCATAACCCAAATATCCATTCCCTTTTCACCCTAGATTCATAACATAGATATTCCTTACTTTTCTACACAAATTCACAACCAAACATACCTTTTGGAGGTTAATTATAACCCAAAAGTCCTGATTTTGAATGAAAAATCATAAACCATCTTTAACGCATGAAAAAAATAAATAGAAATAATAAATCCCCAAAAAACTAGAAATTAGATAGTGAAAGGTTTGAATTTTGAGAAAACCTTGATCACTTCAGTAGTGAAGTTATATGCATTTAAGTTCTCCAAATAGAAATCAAACAATATCATGTATCTCTTTTGAATATCACTCACTTTGAATTCATGCTATACAATTTGAGTGAATCTCACCTAGTCTATAAATACTTGAAACATTGTATTGGTTCTATAAAAATCTATTTATAGAGTTTCTTCATGCATTCCATCTTCAACAATATTAGTCATGCGCACTGCAACTTCAAAAATTCTAGTTATTATAGTTTCTCTTTTTCGATGAAGTAGTCATAAATGTGAAAATAATGAACTACAATAGAGTTATAAACATTCAAAGTGGTTAATTGATTATTTTTCATATTCTTCACATGTTACTATTTCAAAAATGAAAAAAAATCCATGTGACTCATTTTTAATTGTCTTTGATACTCTATAAAATAAAAAAAGCATGTATTGTAAGTTAAAATAATAAATGAATCAATAATTAATTAGAGTAATAAATAATCCACCTAATAAAGATTTAATCATTTGTAAATTTATCATAATTCATGATTAATTACTTTCCTTGAAATATCCAACAATATTTGAATTCAAATATATATATAGATAAATAATCATAAATAAAAAACAAATAAAAAGAATAATATTTGAAAAATTCATGGGAGTGAAAAAATTATTAAATCATATGATCATATGAGTCATTTTTTATTTTTTTCATATGTTTCATTCTATCCTGTGTACGACTCATTTTCATATGAGTTAGTTTAAGCGTCATTCTATCATGTGTCTGTATCAATTGATTTGTATATGTGTCATCGTATGAGTCATTTCATATTAAGCAAAAAAAATGGCATTTGTAAGAGTCAATATTCCAAGAGTATGTTTCAATATATCTTATATATAATTCATTTTAATATATTTAATAAACATGTCATGACCCGTCCTCGGGGCCCGTTCCGTAACTACCCCAAGCCCGCCTTCCATAGGCCAGGGGCTGGCGACTAGCACCAAGGAATAATTCCCGGTAAAAAGGGAAGGCATTTCCTTTGTAAAGTAAACAAACACCACAGAGCAAGCAAGCAGAAGTAAACACTAAGTAAAAATTGGGTACAACAGTATGTGCGGAAAAGTAAGTGGGCCAGAATAAAAACCCAAACTGAAAGTAAAGTACAACTGAGAAAGGGAGTACAACAACTGAAAAGTAAAATTGTAGCCTCGATCCGTCCACTGGAAGTCCCACCTGAAGGGTGGGTACAGATAGCATCCACAGCTCCTCAGGTCCAGTCATCCGCTCCGAGTACGTCCCGCCCAGTGGTCCACCTCCAGGTACTGTCCTACTCCGCTACCCTCAACCACGATCAGCGCTGTCCATCGTCTGCAACCAACACAACGTAGTGCGGGCATAGCTCGTGCAGGGGTGAGTATAAGTTACTCAGTAGGGACCCCGAGACCCCCGAAGGTCTCCCAGAATCCACAAAGGATAATCCACAAAGGAAAGAGACAATCACAAAGTAACAACCAACACTACTTAGGTATATGCCCATACATATACCTAAGTTATCAATTCCAGTTAAGCTCCAACATCTGAGCCCAAGTTCGATCACATCCAAACAGGATAGCACAACTCAATCCACATAGGAAATCAAAACAAGATTCAGCTCACACGGGTATACTTCTTCGTATGACGATAGAGATGATAAGATGTAGACACTGATTCTTCTAAGCCATCGGACCCACACAGGATCGATAGGTACTAACCCCCACAATGACCCATAAAGGATCGATAGGTAACTAACCCCCGCAATGACCCACAAAGGATCGATAGGTAACTAACCCCCGTAATGACCCACACAGGATCGGACCCACACAGGATATGTAGGCACTGGCCCACACAGGACCGCTGAGCGCTGAACCACACAGGATCTGACCCATACAGGATCGGTAGCATTGATCCATGTAGGATCGCTGAGTGTTGTAGTCATCGCCATCGAATCCACAGAGGATTCCCATACAGTATTCATTGTCGTCGTAGTCGCAGCCAGCTCTAGGGTTCCCGCACACAGAAAGCTCGTTCGGGATGGTCCGCTCCACGAGCCGAGGGGATGATACATCAACTGACACATAGTCCGGATATGATGTATCCAAAAGTTATGTATCGTCAACAGGAACTCAACGTCACAGATGGCACGTCAATCGGACGCCCGGTCTGAGAGTTATTGGCTTTTTCCTCCCAGGGGCCCGATTGGTTTTTAAGTCAAAACCAACCCGACCATACTCCAACTACGTCCAAACATCGAGCTGAGTAAGCCAAAAGGTCCTTCTCACTAAGAGGAATCCAACAAAGTCAACGGAACGTCAATCGGACGTCCGGATCTCAAGTTATAAGCGTTTCCGCTCCGAGGGCCCGGTTGGTTTCGTGTACGAACCAACCCGACCGAACCCAAAGTTCTCTGAAACCTTGATTGTAATATACCGAAACGAACGACTCGATATAAGTATCTCATCACAGCTGATGGTGCGTTGATCAGAGGTCCGCAGCCCAAGTTATGGACAAAAGACCGAAAGGGGGTCCGGAAGTAGGGGTTTCGGGCCCAGACCGATCCGGCCCGAGACCCCCTGGGTCGGCCCAAACCGGGTCGACCTGACCCGAGTCCGGGTCCGGCCCGCTTGGGCGCGGCCCGGTGGCCAGGTGTCTCGACTGTTTCGGCAGAGCGGATGCGCAAAGGGGGGGGGCACCGCCCCCTTGAATGAAACTGCGTCTCGCCTCCCTCGGTCCCGCGCGGTCGCGGGACCAGCGGCCTGTCGTCGCGGCTTCAGTTTCGGCGGCCCTTTCCGGCGGCGTTCCGGGTGCCGCCGCCTCTGGCGCGCTGGCGGTGTTTTCCGCAGACCACCGAATGCGCTCCGGTGGTCCGTTTTGCCTGTCGTCTTCTCCAGCGGTCCTCCCGGGATCGGCTCTTCACTACAAAGACCTCAAAATGCCCTTGCGTCCTGCTTCGTCGTTGCCCGCCGATCCGCACACCAAGAACGAAGAAACGGTGGGTTCGGAATTTTTCGTTGGTCCGTACCCACCGCGTTAGCAGTTTAAACGGCTTCGAACAAATTTTAAACACATGCCGAGGATATAAATCACATAGATTTAATTGAACTGAAACCCCTACATCAAGTGGTTGATGATTCGAAGATTTCCGCGGGAGAAGGAACGTCACGGAAGAAGCGTCGTGGAAGAAGCGTCGCGGAAGGAGGATCACCGCGTCGTAGAGAAAGGATTCACCGGCGTCGCGTAGTCAATCTCCGAGGATCCAGCGTTCTTGTTGACCTTCGTCGGAGGTCAGCGTTCTTTGCGTTCTTCGCGTTCTTCACGTTCTTCACGTTCTTCGCATTCTTCGCGTTCTTCGCGTTCTTCGTTGAGGAAGGAGTGCTTCACGGCTTGAGTGATTTCTCCCAATTCCTCTCGCACAACCCACCTCTAATAAAATAATAATTTTCTTATTTTTTTAACACAAGCCAATAATTGAATTTCAAAAAGAAACAATCAATTAATTGAATTAATTGAGGAGTTTAAACCGCCCAATTAATGAGGCGTTTATTATCCAGAATAAATGCAGGGGTTGACTTCATTAAAAAGGGGGGTGCGGGTGCGTTACTTAATTAAAGGAGGGGGTTGAAAAAGGTGAAAGAAATAGTGGGGCTCATGTGGGCCCCACCTCACAAATTTCCTACCTAGTGGGTAGGATATTGTGGGTCCCACTTCATCCACATAGCTTCGGTTAAACAAAAATAAAATAAAATTGGTTGCACCACTTTTATTTTATTCCTTTACTTAACCCCAAAATTTAAAAACCACACCCGAGCAAATGCAACTCCTAAAAAGGCGTTTCTAAGCAATTATCGGCGCTGCGATTCCATCGGTTCCCTCGGAATTCGATTCCGAGCACCGGTTCAAAAGTTAGAAAAACCCGCTCGTTCGTTCATTGAACGTACCCGAGCTAAACTTCAGAAAATGATTCTGGGCACACCGGGCCTTGGAATCAGTTTCCGTTAGAAACTGAACTCTTGTAAAATCCCAAAGAAAATTAAGAAAAAAAAATTCCCTTGAATTTTACGGGTCTTTACATTACTCCCACCTCAGGGATTTATGTCCCCGTAAGGATACATCAAAAACTAGGGAAACAAATGTGGGTATTGAGCACGCATCTAAGCCTCCCGCTCCCAAGTGCTCTCCTGGAGGTTCATGTGCTGCCATATGATGCGCACTAGAGGAATCGACCGTCCATGTAGGACCCACTCCTGTCGATCCTCGATCTCCACTGGGACTTCCGCAAAAGTCTCTCCATCATCAACGTCCATCTCCCCATGGTCAATGATATGTGTCGGGTCGTGAACGTATCTCCTCAGCTGAGATACGTGGAAGACGTCGTGCACCCGGTGCAACTGAGGTGGTAGACCTAGGCGATAATCCACCTCGCCAATCCTACTGAGGACCTGGAATGGTCCGATGAAGCGCAGAGACAACTTTTCGCCTCGGCCAAATCTCTGTAAACCACGTCGATGTGAGACCCACAAGAAGACGTGGTCGCCATCCTCGAACTCTAGTGGCCTCCTCCTCCTGTCAGCATAAGACTTCTGCCGGCTCTGAGCTGTCCTCATCCGCTCCTGGATGACCTAGACCTTCTCTGTCGTGGCCTGGACCATCTGTAGTCCCACAAGTGCTGACTCCTCATGGTCTGTCCAGCACAGAGGAGATCTGAAAGGTCGGCCGTACAATGCCTCGTATGGTGCCATCTCGATGGTGGAGTGGTATCTGTTGTTGTACGCAAACTCCACCAAGGGTAGGTGGTCCTCCCAACTGCGACCAAAGTCGAGGAAACATGCACGGAGCATTTCCTCGAGAGTCTGAATAGTCCTCTCCATCTGACCATCTGTCTGAGGGTGAAAGGCAGTGCTTAGACGTAGCTGCATCCTGAATGCCTCCTGCAACCCCTTCCAAATCCAGGAAGTAAAGCGAGAATCTCTATTAGAGATGATATATGATGGAACACCATGAAGCCGTACAATCTCCTGAACATAGAGATGTCCCAAGCTCTCTACTGAGCCCTGCTCTCTGATGGGTAAGAAGTGGGCTGACTTGGTGAGTCGGTCAATAATCACCCAAATGGAGTCGTGACCTCTGGAAGTGCATGGAAGTCCAGTCATGAAGTCCATAGATATCCTGTCCCACTTCCACTCAGGGACCTCTAAGGTCTATACCAAGCCTGCTGGTACCTGGTGCTCTGCCTTCACCTGCTAGCAGGTGAGGCATCGAGAAACGAACTATGCCACAGCCTTCTTCATGCCTGGCCACCAGTGTTGTCGTCTGAGATCTTGGTACATCTTCTCCACTCCAGGATGTACCGCCAAAAGGGAAGTGTGAAACTCTCTCAGCACCTCTTCTCGTAAATCAAATGGTACCAAGGTACATCCTCTGAAAAGGACATCGTGCTATCCTCCTAAAGAGAAACCATCAGGTGCATTTCCTGAGGATATATGTGCACGTCGCGTATCACAGTCGGAATCCCCATGTTGTGCCTCTCTGACCCTCTACAGTAGTGGAGGAGTGACTGTGAGCAACTGACGAAAGGCTACTCCATCTCTATCCACGAAGGATATCTGCAAAGTGGCTAGCTGCTTTGTCACCTCCCCAAGTAGCTGAATGCCTGTCCTCCTACTGAGAGCATCGGCTACCACGTTCCCCTTTTCAGGAGTATAGAATATCTCAAATTCATAGTCCTGGAGGAACTCGAGCCATCACCGTTGTCTCAGGTTCAGTTCCTTCTGTGAGAAGAAGTACCTAAGACTCTGATGGTCAGAGAAGACTGTAAAGCGCTCACCCATCAGATAGTGTCGCCACATCTTCAGATCGAAGACCACTGCTGCTAACTCCAGGTCATGGGTAGCGTAGTTCTGCTCATGCTTCCTCAAATGATGTGATCCATAGGTGATCACGGCCCACTCCTGCATCAGGACACATCCGAGTCCGGTCCCTGATGCATCGCAGTAAACTAAGTACCCAACTCCCTCCTCCGGTAACCTCAAGATAGGCGCACTAGTCAATATCTGTCTCAGCTCCTGTAAGCTCTGTTGACATCTATCTAACCACACAAATGGTTTCCCCTTCTTTTTCAAAGCTGAGAGTGGTGTCGCAACTCTGGAGAAGTCTGGCACAAATCTCCGGTAGTATCCAGCTAGTCCCAAGAAACTCTGCACCTCTGTCATGCTCCTGGGTGGCTCCCAAGCTAGCACCGCCTCGATCTTCGCAGGATCCACCGAAACTCCCGCCTCAGAGATGACGTGTCCCAAGAAGTGGACCTCGCATATCCATAACTAACACTTCGAGAGATTTCCATAAAGTTGGTGCTCTCGGAGTGTGTCTAGTACAACCCGTAAGTGGTAGGCGTCCTCCTCCTCAGTCGTCGAGTATATCAAAATGTCGTCGATGAAGACCATGACAAATCGATCGAGGTATGGCTGAAAGATCCTATTCATGAGGCCCATAAACACTGCTAGAGCATTGGTTACGCCGAATGGCACAACCAAGAACTCATAGTGGCCATACCAACATCTGAAGGCCGTCTTCTACACGTCCTCATCCCGAACTCTGAGCTTATGATAGCCTGATCTAAGGTCTATCGTTGAGAACCACCATGCTCCCTTGAGCTGATCTAAGAGATCATCAATCCTCAGTAGCTGATACTTGTTCTTCACTGTCACCTGGTTCAGGCGATGATAGTCGACACAAAGTCGCAAGCTCCCGTCCGCCTTCTTGGCGAACAATATCGGGGAAGCCCAGGGTGAAACACTGGGTCGGATGAATCCCTTGCCCTGTAAGTCCTCCAACTGTACTTGTAACTCTCGAAGCTCAGCGGGGGCCATCCGATATGTTGGAGTGGATATCGGGGCTATCCCGGGGTATAGATCAATATAAAATTCTACCTCTCTGGGAGGAGATAGTCCTGGAACGTCGTCGGGGAAAACATCCTCATACTGATCCACCACTGCAGGAAAACCAGGACTCCGCACATCAACTGCTCCTAGGATGAGGCTAGCCAACTGATGAGTGATGGGCTGCCCTCTCCTCTGCAAGAGTCTATCTTATGCTGCGAAGGCTCCCTTCTCACCGGGGAAGGTTAACCTACTCCTGTCGGTTCCCACACACCGCACCTTGCGCCTAATACAGTAAATCTGAGCATGGACTGTAGATAACCAATCCATTCCCAAGATGATGTCGTAAGGCCTCGACGCCGCTACAAGAAGATACCAGCTGAAGCTCTCGCCTCCTAGAGTAAGCTCACACTGCTGGCACCAGTGCGTAATCGTCGAGTCTGATCCCATAGGAGTCTCTAGCTGTAAGGATCGAGCCAACGGCTCTGTCAGAATCTCTGAGCTCCGAACAAGGGTAGCGGCTATGAAAGAATGACTCACTCTTGTGTCTATAAGAACTGCAGAAATGGTGGAATAGACACAGATAGTACCTCGAATCATTTCTGGTGTGCCGTGGTCATAGGCCTCCGCTTCCAGGAGCTGTGCCTCTCTCTACCCACCAGCTCCCTGTGGTCGGGGTGGGCCTCCTGGTGGTGGTGGTGGTAGAGCCTCAAAGTGTCGCCCACCACCTGATGCTCGGCCAGCTCCTCTGCCTCGTCTGCCTGCTACCTGCGGACCTCCACGGTCGACCCTCTACCTCTACCTGGGTGGTCCCTCAACCATCTGTTGCCCCTCGGTACGGCGGGTCGGGCAGTCATGAGCCATGTGGCCCTGCCCGCCGCATGCGTAGCACTGCCTGCCTCTCGAAAGACTGGCTTCGCGCTGTGTGCCCCGCACCACTAAGCCAGTGTCCTGAGGTCGTCTGCCTGAGGGTCTGGTCTTCCTGGACCCATGATTCATCCGTCAACTGCCTGCTGTAGAAGACTCTACTACGTGTCGCCCTGCAGTAGGTCTCGCTACTGATGTAGGCTCAGTAAGGAAGCTCTCGATCAGAAGGGCTCGCTCCAGTACCCCTGCCTGTGTCGAAATACTGAGGGATATCAGTAACTCCCTGATATCATGCCTCAATCCCTGCTCAAAGGTCCAGGCCTAAAAGAATGGGTCTCGTACCATGTCCGTCGAATAGCGTGAGAGGTCTGTAAATCTTGCCGAGTATTGGGAGACCGTCAAGCTGCCCTGCCGCAGCTGTAGAAGCTCCTGGATGCGCACCACACGGAGGGTGGCTGGGACGAACTCCGAGCGGAAGAGGCTCTCAAAGTCCTTCCAGAGAAGAGATGCCTCATCGTGCACCTGGAGCATCAATCTCCACCATCTGCTTGTTGCCGCGTGCAGGAGGCTCGCTGCGAGGATCATCATGAGGTCTGCTTGTGTCCTCGCTAACCTGAAAACTCGTACAACTACCTCCAGCCAATCCTCGGCTACCTGAGGGTCCATCTCCTCGTGGAACCTGGGCGGTCACTGGCACTGAAACTCGTGCAGTGCACTAAGGTGACGTGCATCGTCAATGTCTGGGGCTGGTGGCATCGGTGGCTCGGCGGGTAGAGGTACCACCGGTGCCTCTACTGTCAAAGGGCCATGTACCGAGGCATCATCGCTCGGTGGGCTGTCGTCACGCACAACGCTCATAACCCTAGCTGGATTCCATCATGGGGCCATCCTAAAAAGAAATAGGTGCTCCACGGTCAAACAGTATACCTGGTGAGCTGACACAAAGTAATTACAAAGAAAACTTGAAACACACATGCAATCAATATTTTCGTGCATTAAGTCGGAAATTAGAAGTCAGGGTCCTGGTGTATGGATACGTCGGCCGACGCACCAACACTGGACTCCCTGGACTAATAACCACACTCAATACTCTTAACACTATTGCTTCACATAGAAAAAGATTAGATTCCTGAGTTCTGTGGTAGGACCGAACTCCTCTGATACCAATTTGTCACGACCCGTCCTTGGGGCCCGTGCCGTGACTACCCCAAGCCCGCCTTCCATAGGCCAGGGGCTGGCGAAAATCACCACTACTGGAATGTGGGTTTTTCCCCACGGTTACATACCAACGGTTCTATCAAACCGTTGGTAAATGATAAAAATAGAGTTTTTTCCCAACGGTTTCCTAGAACCGTTGGGGTAGATTGGTTTTGGGGAGTTTTTCCCAACGGTTCTAGGGAACTGTTGGGATAGGCCTAGTTTTGAGGAGTTTTTCCCAACGGTTCCTTAGAACCGTTGGGGTAGGCCTTCTTTTGGGGAGTTTTTCCCAACGGTTCTAAGGAACCGTTGGGAAAAACCTTGTTTTGGGAGTGTTTCCCAACGGTTCTATGGAACCGTTGGGATAGGCCTTGTTTCGGGGGAGATATGCCAACGGTTTTAAAAAACCGTTGGCAAAGGTTTTCCCCAAATCACCAGCAGCCCGTTCTCTCCCCCATTCGCGTTACAGAGCCCTAACGGGAGCAGCAGCAGGCGATTTTGGAGTACTGCCGGCCGGACCTTGAAGCTCTTCTTCAGGTTATTCTTCTTCTTTATCTCAAAAGGTATTCAAATGTTTGGATAGTATTGAAACTTATTTTTATTTTTCCCTTCAGTTTAGACGATTTTGGAGCTACTGCCGGCGCCTAAGGGTGAGTTTTCTTGAAAATTCCTTTTTGGATTTTACCCTTTGAACATGGGATGTCATTTGTGAAAGGTTATATAAATCGAATTGATTGTTCGATTTATGAATTGAATTGTAAATTAAATTAATTAAGGGTATTTTATGGTTTGCATTCCCCTTTAACACTTATATTTTATGTTACCATGTTAGATATATTATAACTAATGCATGTGATATCTTTATAGTCTTGTTAGGAGTGTTATATTAAAAATTCCCATGTGAGTGCTTGAATTTTATTTGATTGAGTCGCCATTTTGAGGTGAGTTGTATTAAATACCTTTGTTTTTGACCTTGGTATGTTTAATGAATTGTTTAAATGAAATGAAATTCATTAAATGATTAATAGTAAATAGTGATACATGGATTCTATTAGGATGTCAGGTATATAATCTTGTTTCTATTAACTTATATGCTTTATGTGATAAATGGATTCACAGTGGAATTCCACGGATAGACTCATTTCTTTGAATATTGATTAAGCCATTGGTGATACATGGATCCAAGGGAGGGATTCCATAGATAGACTTATTGAATGTAGAATTATATTCCAATTGATACATGGATTCTTATGATAATTTCATAGATAGACTTATTGAATGTAGAATTATATTCCTATGATATGCGTCTTGTGTGGTGGTGGTGTGGTTTATGTGTTTTATGGTAGTAGTGAAGTGTGTGATTATGTAGTTAATGTGAACCCATAGGTTGAGTATTTTGTGCTATCTATATATCATGTATTTTTATGTTATTTCTACACATTCCCAACCAGAGTTGGATAAACTTACCAACGATCAGAGGTTTTGAGTTATGGGTATTTTTTCTAATATCTAGGATGGTGGTTATATGTTTGGATAGCTACCATGTCTTCCCTACTCTTCCTTAAAAAGTGATTGACCATGTGTTTTTAGGAAAGATGCGATGTGATTGTCCATGTGTCTTCAGGTGAGATGTACTATGATTTCCCTAGTGTTTTTCGGTGAGGTGTGATGTGATAAGGCTATAATAAGATGTGGCATGTGGTTGGGGTCATGTAGGGTAGGAGGATGGCACAAGGTTGATGTTATTCATGTTCATGATACCCTACTAATATGGTTATGGGATGAGTCAACCCGGGATGAATCCGAGTCGCGGTGTGGCCGGGATAAGTTTAAGTGGCTCTCTTTTGTTTAAAATGAACACCATTTTAAGTACATACGGAAAAACGACCAAACGGATTCGGTTTCCGTTGAAACTTTAGGAGAACGATCCATGGGTCATATGTGACGTGTACGATCCATTGTTGCACCCCTCTCTCTTGGATTTTAATGATCACAATCACTCTAATTGTATTCTAACTTGTTTTCAAGTGTTTTTGATGATAGGAAATAGGGTGCCTAGAAGTTGGCCCAAGAAGAATTCAAAATGGACTGTTTAAGTCCACCGGCCAGCCGGTGTGAGACCACCGGCCAGCCGGTAAGGTCACCGGCCAGCCGGATCCAGCCCATCGGCCGGCCGGTGGACCAGGCAGAAGGCCTTGCCCTCTGCCAGGTGCCACCGGTCAGCCGGTGTCTGGCCACCGGCCAACCGGTGGGCCCAGACAGAATGGCATACCTTCTGTCCAGACCACCGGCCAGCCGGTGCCTGACCACCGGCCAGCCGGTGGAACCCAGACAGAATAGCATGCTTCTGTCCAGACCACCGGCCAGCCGGTGGCTCAGCACCGGTCAGCCGGTGGAGCCAGACAGAAATCCCTTGCTTCTGTCTGGTGCACCGGCCAGCCGGTGTATCAGCACCGGCCAGCCGGTGTTCTCAGTCAAACTGACCAGGCTGGCCCACTTGATCCCCAACGGCTCCGAAAGCCCTCCAACGGCTATTTTGAAGTATTTGGGAGCATTTCTCCTATAAATAGACATCCATGGATGCCGGGAACACTACCGATCATATACCGAAGCATACCAAAGCTATTTTAATCATTTGAGGCTCCTACGACAATTCTCAAAGGCTACTTGAGATCCAATTGCCATCCTTGAAGCTTGGGCTACCTCTACATCAACTACACTCACCTCTTGGCGCTCAAGGCTTCCTCTAGTTTGTTCTAAATTATTTACTTCAATTGTTTAGTTCTTAATTGGGTTTGTATTAAAACAACCCACCCTTTTTCTTCCTTCTTTCAATTTGGGTTTCTTGCTACAACCATAATAAAAAAGCAAGCTGTAAGAAGGTGATCTAGCCTACCTTAAAACGGCTAGTGGGTTTCTTGCTATAACCATTAAAAAGCAAGCGGTCGTATAAATCTCCTAACGGTTGAGTTGGGAGCGGAGACGTAGGCTTGAGTTTAAAGCCGAACTCCGTTATCAATTGTGTCTTGCCATTTTACTTTCCGCTGCATTTAAATTTGTTTTAAATTGTTAATTAATTTTAAAAAGTCAATTCACCCCCCCTCTTGCCATCAACTCCGACCCAACATCCATCAGTCATATGTGACATGTACGAGCCCACTCGGGCTCAATCCGAGTCGCGGTGTGGCCGGGATCAGTCTAAGTGGCTCTCTTTTGTTTAAAATGGACATCATTTTAAGTACATGCGGAAAACCGACCAAACGCATTCGGTTTCCATTGAAACTTTAGGAGAACGATTCATGGGTCATATGTGAGGTGTACGAATCATCCCCGCCACAATCTGAGGCGCGGTGTGGTCAACACTGCTCTAACTGTGTCTGTTTTGTTTAAAATGGGTAGGATTATAAGTGAAAAGAACTGGCATACGCAAAACCGACCAAACGCATTCGGTTTCCATTGAAACTTTAGGAGAACGATCCATGGGTCATATGTGACGTGTACCAATCATCCCCGTCTCAATCCGAGACGCGGTGTGGCCGACACCGCTCTAACTATGTCTCTTCTGTTTAAAATGGGCATGATTATAAGTGAAAAAGAACAACTGGCATACGCAAAACCGACCAAACGCATTCCGAATCTTTTGATCATTTATCACAACAATCCATGGGTCATATGTGACCTGTACGAGGCAACCCGGGTTCAATCCGAGTCGCGGTGTGGCCGAGATCAGTCTAAGTGGCTCTCTTTTGTTTAAAATGGACACCATTTTAAGTACATACGGAAAACCGACCAAACGCATTCGGTTTCCATTGAAACTTTAGGAGAACGATCCATGAGTCATATGTGACGTGTACGAATCATCACCGCCTCAATCCGAGCCGCGGTGTGGCCGACACCGCTCTAACTGTGTCTGTTTTGTTTAAAATGGACAGGATTATAAGTGAAAAGAACAACTGGCATACGCAAAACCGACCAAACGCATTCAGAATCTTTTGATAATTTATCACAACGATCCATGGGTCATATGTGACGTGTACGAGCCAACCCGGGTCAATCCGAGTCGCGGTGTGACCGGGATCAGTCTAAATGGCTCTCTTTTGTTTAAAATGTACACCATTTTAAGTACATACGGAAAACTGACCAAACGCATTCGGTTTCCATTGTAACTTTAGGAGAACGATCCATGGGTCCTATGTGATGTGTACGAATCATCCCGCCTCAATCCGACATGCGGTGCGGCTGACACCACTCAAAGTGTCCGTCTTTTGTTTCAAAAGGACGTCATTTTAAGTGAAAAACATCAACTGACATACGGAAGACCGACCAAACGCATTCGGATTCTATCGATACTTTAGCACAACGATCCATGGGTCATATGTGACGTGTACAAGTCAACCCCGTCTTAATCTGAGATGTGGTGTGGCCGACACCGCTCTAACTATGTCTCTTTTGTTTAAAATGGACATGATTATAAATGAAAAGAACAACTGGCATACGCAAAACCGACCAAACGCATTCGGAATCTTTTGATAATTTATCACAATGATCCATGGGTCATATGTGACATGTACGAGCCAACCCGGGATGAATCTGAGTCGCGGTGTGGTCGGGATGAGTCTAAGTGTCACTCTTTTGTTTAAAATGGACAACATTTTAAGTACATACGGAAAACCGACCAAACGCATTTGGTTTCCATTTAAAATTTAGGAGAACGATCCATGAGTCATATGTGACGTGTACGAATCTACCCCGCCTCAATTGGAGACGCGGTGTGGTCGGCACCACTCATAGTGTCCGTCTTTTGTTTCAAAAGGACGCCATTTTAAGTGAAAAACATCAACTGGCATACGGAAAACCGACCAAACGCATTAGGATTCTGTCGATACTTTAGCACAACGATCCATGAGTCAAATGTGACGTGTACGAGTTAACCCCGCCTCAATCTGAGGTGCGGTGTGGCCGGTATCACTTCAGGTGTATGTATTTTGTTTAAAATGGACATCATTTGAGGTAAAAATATATGGTATAGAAAAAACCGATCATATTATGAATTGAATTTCAGATTCCACGTATAATTGTCATCTAAATTTTAAATTGAATTCTATATGAATTATGTATGTTTATGAATTGTAATTTAATTATGGATTTGTATAGTTTCAGGATCCATTATATGTTAAATGTGTATGAATTTGTTCGTAATTGAATATGTATGTTTTATTTTATTACTGGTACAATAGTTGGATCGAAAATGAGGTGAAAATGAGGTGAAAATGAGGTGAAAATGAGGTGAAAATGAGGTGAAAATGAGGCCTGATGACCGGTGGTGATGGACAGGGGACAGGGGCTGTGCAAATTGCAGGGTGCTGCAATTTGCAGCATAGGTATGCCAACGGTTTCAAACCGTTGGCATATAAGTTTTTAGCATGTCTTTCCCAACGGTTTTAAACCGTTGGGAAAGACTTCACCAATTCCCAACGGTTCCAACCGTTGGGAAAATGTTCCATGGTATTTGGTTTTCCCAACGGTTTGGGAGAACCGTTGGGAAAAACTATCCCAACGGTTCACCCAAACCGTTGGGGTAGGGTAAATTTTATGGCTCTATTGCAACGGTTGCCAGTAAACCGTTGGGAAAAGTTTTCCCAACGACTTACTTCCCAACGGTTCTAAGAACCGTTGGGAAAACCTTTCCCAACGGTTTCAGGGGCTTTCCCAACGGTTCTGAACCGTTGGGAAATAGTGTATTTCCAGTAGTGCACCAAGGCGTAATTCCCGGTAAAAAGGGAAGGCATTGCCTTTGTAAAGTAAACAAACACCATAGAGCAAGCAAGCAGAAGTAAACACTAAGTAAAAATTGGGTACAACAGTAAGTGCGGAAAAGTAAGTGGGCCAGAATACAAACCCAAACGGAAAGTAAAGTACAACTGAAAAAGGGAGTATAGCAACTGAGAAGTAAATCCATAGCCTCGAGCTGTCCACTGGAAGTCCCACCTGAAGGGTGGGTACAGATAGCCTCCACAGCTCCTCGGGTCCAGCCGTCTGCTCCAAGTACGTCCCGCCCAGTGGTCCACCTTCAGGTACCGTCCTGCTCTGCTAGCCTCAACCACGATCAGCGTTGTCCGTCTTCTGCAACCAACACAACGTAGTGTGGGCATAGATCGTGCAGGGGTGAGTATAAACTACTCAGTAGGGACCCCGAGACCCCCAAAGGTCTCCCAGAATCCACAAAGGATAATCCAAAAAGGAAAGATACAATCACGAAGTAACAACCAACACTACTTAGGTATATGCCCATACATATACCTAAGTTATTAATTCCAGTTCGTCTCCAACATCCGAGCCCAAGTTCGATCACATCCACACAGGATAGCACAACTCAATCCACATAGGAAAGCAAAACAAGATTCAGCTCACACAGGTATACTTCTTCGTATGACGATTGAGATGATCAGATGTAGTCACTGATTCATCTAAGCCATCGGACCCACACAGGATCGATAGGTACTAACCCCCGCAATGACCCACAAAGGATCGATAGGTAATTAACCCCCGCAATGACCCACAAAGGATCGATAGGTAACTAACCCCTACAATGACCCACACAGGATCGGACCCACATAGGATCTGTAGGCGCTGGCCCACACAGGACCACTGAGAACTGACCCACACAGGATATAACCCACATAGGATCGGTAGCACTGATACGCGTAGGATCGCTGAGTGTTGTAGTCGTCGTCGTCGAATCCACGGAGGATTCCCGTACAGTCTTCATCGTCGTCGCAGTCGCAGCCAGCTCTAGGGTTCCCGCACACAGCAAGCTCATTCGGGAGGGTCCACTCCACGAGTCGAGGGTCTGATACATCAACTGACACATAGTCCGGAGTTTATGTATCCAAAAGTTCCGTATCGTCAACAGGAACTCAACGTCACAGACGGCGCGTCAATCGGACGCCCGGTCTGAGAGTTATTGGCTTTTTCGTCCCAGGGGCCTGGTTGGTTTTTAAGTCAAAACCAACTCGACCGTACTCCAACTGCATCCAAACCTCGAGTAGAGTAAGCCAAAAGTTCTGTCTCACTAAGAGGAATCCAACAAAGTCGACGGCACGTCAATCGGACGTCCGGAGCTCATGTTATAAGTGTTTCCGCTCCGAGGGCCCGGTTGGTTTCATGTACGAACCAACCCGGACGAACCCAAAGTTCTCCGAAACCTTGAGTTTAATATACCAAAACGACCATCCTGATCCAAGGATCGCATCGCAGCTGACGGTGTGTCGATCGGAGGTCCGCAGCCCAAGTTATGAGAAAACGACCGAAAGGGGGTCTGAAAGTGGGGGTTTCGGGCCCGGACCGATCCGGCCCGAGACCCCCTGGGTCGGCCCGAACCAGGTTGACCCGACCCGGGTCCGGGTCCAGCCCTCTTGGGCGCGGCCCGGCCCGGCTGGTGCGGCCCGGTGGCCAGGTGGCTCGGCCGTTTCGGCCGAGCGGATGCGCAAAGGGGGGGGGCGGGGGGCGCCGCCCCCTTGAATGAAACTGCGGCCCCACGTGGGGGCCACTCTTTGCCAACGGACATGGCCGAGCGCCATGTTCCACCTCCCTCGGTCCTGCGCGGTCGTTGGACCAGCGGCCCTTCCCAGCGTCGCGCCGGGCGCCTCCGCCTCCTGGCGGTCGGCCGGTGCCGGCCGCCGGCGGTGTTTTCTGCGGACCACTGGACACTCTCCGGTGGTCCGTTTTGCCTGCCGTCTTCGTCAGTAGTCCTCCCGGGATTGTCTCTTCACTGCGAAGACCTCAAAATTCCCTTACAGCCTACTTCATCATTGACCGCCGATCCGCACACCAAGAACGAAGAAACGGTGGGTTCGGACTTGTTCGTTGGTCCGCACCCACCGCGTTAGCAGTTTAAACGGCTTCCGACAAATTTTAAACACATACTGAGGATATAAATCACATATATTTAATTGAACTGAAACCCCTACATCAAGCGGTTGATGATTCGAAGATTGCCGCGGGAGAAGGAACGTCACGGAAGAAGCATCGTGGAAGAAGCGTCACGGAAGGAGGATCATCGCGTCGTGGAGAAAGGATTCGTCGGCGTCGTGTCGTCGATCTCCGAGGATCCGGCGTTCTTTTCGACCTTCGTCAGAGGTCGGCGTTCTTTACGTTCTTCGCATTCTTCGCGTTCTTCATCGAAGAAGGAGTGCTTCACGGCTTGAGTGATTTCTCCCAATTCCTCTCACACAACCCACCTCTAATAAAATAATAATTGTCTTATTTTATTAACACAAGCCAACATTTGAATTTCAAAAAGAAACAATCAATTAATTGAATTAATTGAGGAGTTTAAACCGCCCAATTAATGAGGCATTTATTATCCAGAATAAACACAAGGGTTAACTTCATTAAAAAGGGGAGTGCGGGTGCGTTACTTAATTAAAGGAGGGGGTTGAAAAAGGTGAAAGAAATGGTAGGGCTCGTGTGGGCTCCACCTCACAAATATCATACCTAGTGGGTAGGATATTGTGGGTCCCACTTCATCCACATAGCTTAGGTTAAACAAAAATAAAATAAAATTGGTTGCACCACTTTTATTTTATTCCTTTACTTAACCCCAAAATTTAAAAACCACACTCGAGAAAACGCAACTCCGGAAAAGGCGTTTCTAAGCAATTACTGGCACTGCGATTCCATCGGTGCCCTCGAAATTTGATTCCGAGCACCTTTTCAAAAGTTATAAAAACCCACTCATTCGGTCACTGAACGTACCCGAGCTAAATTTCAGAAAATGATTCTGGGCACACCGAGCCTCGGAATCAGGTGTCGTCAGAAACCGAACTCTTGTAAAATCCCAAAGAAAATTAAGAAAAAAAATTCCCTTGAATTTTATGGGTCTTTACAAAACATTCCAAATTTTGTATGATTCATTTTAATTTTGAGTATGATCCATTTGAAACTTGGAAAATTTTGAGAAAATAGATCCACGTATGAGTTGTTTATAAAACTGTAATGATCATTTTTTAAAAACCATAAGGATGATCCTTAGTAAGCATGAATTCATTACTGTGTAACGATCACTCAACACATAAAACTTATGAAGATAAAAAAAATAAACAATTTAAATAAATATTAATCAATTAATAAATAATAAACAAAATAAATATCAATTTGACATCATTCTTTTCTTCTACAAGCAATGAAATTTTCAAGGAAAACCCTTCATTTCTTTTCAAAACTCTTGTCAAAGGAAATAAATAAAAATGATAATATTTTAATTATCAAAGCATAAATAAAGTTCCAAGGATCCACTCAACATTTCATAGGGTTATATTACTGCATTGTGAGAATAACATATTATCGATATCGATAAAACATTCCACAAATATAAATCAACTAATAATTCATATCCAATAAAAATTAAAATAACCTAGACTTTAAAAAAATCAAACTATATTATAATTAAATCCATAAAGAAAAAATTAAGTTCATTCAACAAAATTGAGTTAAGAAACATGAAATTTTTTTCAAATAATTTAAAAAAACACAATTGATGGAAATTATTTAATTCCAATAGGTTGGTTATTTTTTAAAAAAAATAAACCCATTTTACATGATTATTTTTCAACAAAACACTATTTTTTCATTCATAATAAAAAATAAATTGATTCAAAAAAATTAACACCTTTAATATAATTTATAAAGAAAAAAAATTGTGTTTTTATGGCTCTAATTTTTTAAAAAATAAGTTTTATATTCAATTTCATATATACAAAAATTAATTTCATTAATTATGAGAGGAAGTGATATATAAATGTTAGATTGGGATTATTTTTTAGAATATATAATTATCTATTATGAAATAAAAATTCCTAATTATAATAAAATTTTCTTAATTATTGTGACATTTATTATTTTCTTATGAATTTGACTATGGTCTTAAATAAATATTCACATTTATTTCATATAATAAAAATAAAAAAAACCAAGTGAAGTGGGAATGGAAATGGATACTCGATAATCAGGTACCTGGACCAATCTAATATGAAAAAAAAATAAGTTTGGACACATTTGAATCATGTTCAATTAAAATTCAGAATTTAAAATTAAAATATGATTATTGATCGGATTAGGTTTATAACACCCTGTCGTCCTAGACCACTCACCAGTGTCTAGAATGGGGATGTTATGTGACCTCAAGCACACATCCTCATGTTCCAAAGGCTTCCGACTAGTATCAAGGTTATAATTTGTTATATTAGGCAGACTATAACCTCATATCAGAGTACAACCATAATGAAAATAATCAAAAAACATCCATAACCATGATTAGAGTATGAATAATAAACAAAATAACAATTATATAACAAATGTAATATAGAATCATATAGTCACACATCCTAACTAATCTCCAACTAGGATGATCTCATATAAAAAATAAACAAAACAATAAAATACAAGGTAGATATAATGCCATATCTAAGCCTCATCACATCCTGATCTCTAATCCTTATTGAGCTGCTCCTGCCCAATCATATAACATTGGGCCTCTGCCCTTACCAAAACTATGAGCAAGAGATATGCTTGGGGTACCAAAGTGTCATGGTTTTCCGATCAAGTTGTGAGTAAAAATCAATATGAAACCACCAATTAAATCCTTGAAATAAGCATTAAAGTAGTGTATGCACATGTGGTATGCTCAAAAAATAAATATAGTGTGGAATAGAGATAAAATAATCACCATCAATCCTCAGGTACTAAGGTGACACCCAGGATAGACCATTCCTACTTCAGATAGTGTTGGATGTATCTAAGAATAATTATATCACATAGTTTCTATGGGTGTACACACTCCCCACTAATAAATATCAATCACCTCCTCTAAAACCCAGGGTGTGACTACTTCCCACCAGGAAATAGGTAACAGTTCATCCACAAACCGGGGGAAAACTCTCCATCAAACCTTAGCCTCATTTTACTCTATTATTTCATTATTTATGAGTTATTATTTTTTCTCTCTCCTTATGAGTTTAATTTCTTTTAAATTGAAATAATTTGGGGTTGTAGTGTATGTTGTGTGGTTAATATGCATGGTTAGTACCAAATGTTCTATAGTCCTGCAACTTATTTCTATTCTAATTACACAGTTGGTACACAGTTTGTCTAACCATGTGGCATACTCATGAAAATTCCCAAGTTCTCCATAGAGGCATGCACGGTTAGAATAGGATTTGGCCAACTATGCGGCCAAATAGTGTGAGGTTTCTAGGTCACTAAAAATCATATTTTATGACTTTTAACCTCTTCATTTTTTACCCTAAACTAGACCCTCATCTCCCCCATTTGGCTCATGTGACCCACAAGTACCTCCTCCCTTATTTCTCTGCATTCTATATTGATTCACCATGGATTATTCAAGGTTGAGGATAAATATTCATGGTAATCATCTCTCTTTATATTTATTCCCTTCTTTATTTCATCCTTGTTCTTACCCTACCATGGTCTTAGTGACCTAGGGTTTCCTCTAGAATAATTTTTATTTATGAATTTATTTTTTTAGGGTTTCTATTGGTTGTATTCATACATATAGACCTTATTGAGGTGTATTTAACTTGTGTTTTGTGAAGTAAATATGTTTAAGGTAGGTTTCTCCCTATCTTCATATTTAAAATAAAAAATATGATTTCTTGTTGATTTCCTTCACATGTCCTTATATATTATAGATCATATGTGTATTAAATTGTGGTTTGTGATCAAAGAAATTGGTTTCCCTCAAATTAACTATGATTTAAACATGGTTTTATTTTTATAAATTATGTTTTAAAACCATTTTTAATTCCAATCACAATAAGTGTTTGATAAAATATCCGAAGGAATTTTTAAGATATTTCTATAAATCAAAATGGTTTGATTCTAAGTTGTTTACAAAACATGATTTTAAAAGATGGATACAATTCCTGATTGTAACTATTAAAATATTTTTTGGTAAATGAAAACCCCATTAAAACTTTACCCTTATATCATAGTATAATGGTAGTGTTGTCTAATGGTGTCTTGTATAGAGACTTATGTATTGTTTATATATTTTGATAAGGGGTTGTTTCTTTGAAGGGGTCTTGTAGGTGAGGGAATAAAATGTTTATTTAATTTTATGAAAGTATGATATATATATATATATATATATATATATATATATATATATATATATTATTTTGATACACTCACCTCTATTTAAATGTCATTATAATACTTGGGTAGTTAGGTGGGAATTCTAGGCACACATGTGGAACTAGTTTAGTATCATGCTCAGACTAGTGGACCTGAGTCTAGAATATGCTCGGCTTATGGGATTTGACCCTCAGTTAGTCCAGGTATGGAAACACTTAGTGTTTGGTTATGTTGACTTTATATATGGTGTCAGGCTCTCTATATCTCTTTTATTGGTTACTATTATTTTATCCTATATTATCCATGATCACCTAGGTTACCATGATGACTGGTTTCACATGTATTATATTTTTCCACTACCATGTAACACTGTTTATAAAAATAGTTTATGGAATTATGATATCTTTTCTCTTTAAATTTTTTCATTATAATACTTTCCAAATTTCATAACAAGGTTTAATGATATATTTTTATTAAAAATTATTTAGTTTATATAATAAAATGGCAATGGTTTTGAAAGAAATTAGTGTGTTATTTGTTTTTGGAAAAGATAAAAATCCTATTTTTAAATATGTGTTTCAAATTATCATAAAATAGTTTTTTAAGTTGATTCATGGAGTGTGGTTCCACTTGGAATACTTACTAGGATTCATGCTCATGCCTTCTAAAATATTTGATTTAGGTCCAGCATAGTCACTTTTGGATAGTTAGTGAATTTTTGATTGGGTGGTGACTCATGGAGTTGTGATGAGATTAGTCAAGATATTTTCTTCTATTTTGGATTGTATTTTTATTATCCATTACAACTTCAATTATATAAAATATTTTGTCTTGATTTATTTCATTATGTTTAATTCTTTATTTATGTTTATTGTTATTTGTTTTTTTTTAATTAGATATTGTTTATTTGATTTGTCTTCGATATCCAATATATGGATGGGTCATGCTGGAATTCCTGGGTGAGTTCTACTGTATATTAAATCATATTTTTTGGGTGAAATCATTCTCATTTATGTATGTATGATACCCTATCACTTTTCATCATCCCATAGGGATCAGGAATGCCCTTCAGGGCTTACTATGGACTATCTTAGGTTCTCAATTTAGTGATGGCCTAGGTTGGTTCAAGACACTCTCCCTACTAGGAAACACATCAACAGGAACCCATTGTCATACCCAAATCCTACCTAGAAACATGTAATTGGGAACCCAGGAGTGTTCCCACACCTTTATTTGAAAAATATCATCAATAACCCAAGGGTATTCCCACACCCTTCCTAGAAACATCCACACATCAGGGAAATCATCTTTCCATTTTGAAATCACTATAAACACATCATTCTCACATGGGTGAGTCACACACCCAAACCTATCAAACATATCATAGATTGGACTCTCAAGCACACAATATATCTCTATCACTATATCCATTCTAGTCTCACACTTTCTATCTTTGAGTTTTGGGATGACACTCAAAGTTGACAATACATGTTCCCCAGCAATAATCCTCTCTAGGGTCAACATAACATCGGAGTACCCAATGAGGTCTCGTAGGTCTCATATTAATTTGGACACCCTACATGGTCTCTTATTTCTGATTATCATTTCTTAGGCCAAGGTCTTCACTCAGAGTTCATATCATCCCTCATCATCAATGTAATCATATCATATAATCACTAGCCTAATAGGAAATATCATAATTATACCCCATTAAAGAGATGGAATAAAGCTTGTCTCGCTCTCGAGGTCTAGATAGATCAGTACTCTAGCACCCAATCACTTCATAATCTTACCTAGGGTATACACACCCAGGTTACTCACATGTCATTAATGGTAGTAACACTCACCCCACTCTCTAATCAACTTTCTCATAGGCTATAAGGCATATCAAGGTCCATATATGACCTACCCCTGGGCCAACTATTTATGGTCCATCACTCATCCCTCCACAAAGGAGACTAAATGAACCTATATTAGGTCCACTACCTTTATTACTATATTATTGGTACTCCTATATGGTCAACATATATCATTACATACATTTTTAATTAAGAACTTGACCATCGATGGTCGATGCATCAAGCTAGCACTCACGAGTCCACCATGGCCCTTGGATGTTATGTTCCATCCATAAGCATTAACAAACAATTTATTTGATTAAAGGTCAATTTCCTATTCATGGAGAGACCACATATCATATGCCATATATTAAAATTTTAAACTTTAGTAAAATGTTAAGGGATCGCCTTCCTCATTCAGAGTTTCACTTTTAATCAATCCCAGCCACCACCCAGGATCATACAATCCTCGCATCATATTATATCAACTCCCAAGAACCTATCACATATAATAACATCCAATTTCATTAATTATAAAAATTTATAATTTAATTTACATTTTAATTTAAATAGGAATAATTTTGTAAAACCTTACTGAGCTATATCCCCGTACTAAAACTATGACCAACCACACCTGGAAGGTTCATGGCATACTGTTGACACTATCTTGGTAAAAATATTTGTCATCTCACACCAATTCACCCATAAATTTCTTCCAATTTAAGTAAAACCTCTGAATAAATATACAAGGCAATGTTCCTTTAACAAAATGGTGAACAATGATGTCCATTCATTATCACAAGATATCCTCTAGCCCTCAAATGAAAAAAACATCATTTTAGATGATTAAAACCATTTTATATTGGAAATAATCACCAAAAACTTTACTCAAATAACCCAAAAATTAAAAATTAAAGAATAAGAAGAATAATAAGGACAGGGGGAGGTGAAGAAAGAAATCACCTCAAAATCACTACAAAACACCATCAAAATCCACCACATATCAAGGTTGGATCAAATAAAGTATAAGAATCTCTTAATCTGGTCACGTTAGAAGGAGGGATATATGGGATATGGACTTAAATGCCTGGGTTGTAAAATTGGACTATTCCCATTTTTTAAGAAAACGTAAGTAGTTTCACGATTATTGCACAGTTTTCTAAACCATGCAGCTCGCACTACCTTAATTCAAACCATCTCACACAGTTTTTCTGTATGGTTTACCAAGTCATGCATCAACTATATGACTCCACCTAAGGTATCTCAATATTGTAAAAGGTTTATCTCATATGTTTATTTGAAACTATATGTAAGTATTGTTTCTCAACCCCCCTCAAAAAACACTCTACATGGTTTCCCCTAGTCACCCACACAGTTTTCCCTAACTGTATGGTGATTTTGTATAATGACCTAGTATTTTCATACATGGATATTACATCATTTTTTTGAATATTTCGTACATTACACAAACACATTCCCAAATACCATATTAGTTTAGTGCATTTGGAAACTTGAAACTAAAAATTATAGTCTAGAGAAAGATATTAAATGTTTCCCACAAATATATTCAACTTTAGTACCCCTACCTAAAACCTTTCTTTATAACCAGTGGAAAATAAATTATAAAAAATGGTGATCTCAGATGCTCAGTAAGGGTAAGAAAATAAGATACATAAACATAATCATGAACATAAAGGTATGAGAACATGATATTAACATTCTAAAACCATACCCTACATATCAAATATCATATACATGATTCATGGCATAAATAATGGAAGTTCATAAGACATAAATCATAAGAAAATTAAATAATATAATCTATGAGATCATAATAATGACATAAGACATTAAAATTTGTCATACACATAAATTTGTAACTTTGTGAACATTTATAAATAGTAATAGGTTCACTCATTAAATTAAAGACTTGAAATCAGGCCCTTGTATAAACATATGGAGATGAAAACTAGGTCCACATATAAAACTATAGTTGTGAAAACTAGGTCCATTCATAGAATTGTAAACATGAAATTAGGTTCACACATAACATATATACCTCATGAGTTATCCATAATTACCCAATGTATTAGAGGAAAATATAGGTCAAACCCATCACATAATGAAAACCATACACATTTTTTCAATAAGAACATAAAATCATTCATCATATCAAAACCCGTGGAATAAAATTTATTTCATAAACATCATTAAATCATAATATAACCCATAAAAAGAAATTGGTTTTATAAATATCATTCCATAATAAACATAAACCATTCATAGATAGAATAAGAATGGTATCATAGAATCATATCCCGAGTAAAAAAATAAGTAACATAAAAAAATGCTTTCATTCAAAAAAACGCTTTTATAAAATGATTTTTAAATATCATAAAACATTTAGAAAATATCATTTGATTTAATTATTGAAGAAAATATCATTTCTATTTTAAAAAATCTTTTTAAATCATAAAACATTTAGAAAACATTTTTCATTCAAAATAATCTTAAAAATTATAAAATAAGATTTTAAAACTATTTTAAACATATTTTAAAACTATTTTAAACATATTTTAAAACTATTTTAAACATATTTTAAAACTATTTTAAACATATTTTAAATCCTTTTTCCTTAAAAATAACTAAATGATCATTTATAACACTATAAAAACATTTTTAGAAAACACTATTTTTGAAGGAACATGTATCTATGACCAAAGAGAGAATAACATTACATGAATCTTATAATATAATGAAAAGGATAAGATTCATGATACAACATGTAAAATGGAATTATATACACCTTTTAAAAAAAATATAGGTACATAACATAACATGTGTCTCAAAGAAGGCAGATTGAGACAAAATTACCAAATCGATTTGGTAAATTTTGAACCGTAAACCCAATGAAAGTGAGATCATAAAATGGATATGTAATTACCCATAAATTTGCATAATAATATTAATAAAATATATTCATGTTAATTATATACACCACATAAAATAAATGAGTAGTGTATATGGCATGTGTCCAATAAAAGTAAAAGTGAGACAAAAATATCTTACTACTTGAGTAACGTTTTAATCATGAGATCCATGAAATAATAAAATAAATTAAAATTTATAATATCATTAAATAGAGGAAATTAATGTTATAAAAAGTCATATTTCAGTATATACACCATATAAAATAAACAAGTGGTGATTATGGTATGTATCTCACATATATAAAAAGTGAGATGAAATTCCCTTACCTTATATCTTGACTCTCATAGTGCTCGTGAAAACCTCATGTATAATAAAAATAAGTTTATTATACATATATTAAAGATAAATATTAATATATATAATACCATATATGACTTACTTATGAATTTATATTACTCTCTTATCAATAGTTCTAAGTTTAAGTTATGTTTCAGGTAATAATTGTTTTGTTTCTCGTACTTGTTTTGACTTGTTATTTTTGGTCCTCGTATTTAGATTATGATTTAATTATATCCATAATGATAATAATTATATTAATATCATATATATTAATTATATATGTATTTATGGTTATCTATAAAATATATAAATAGATAATCAAATACATCATTCATAGAGATGGTAGGTCGTATGTACGGATGAACGCTACTTTCATTTTATGTCACATTGAAAGAAATAAAGTAAATGAAATATATATATATATATATATATATATATGTGTGTATGCATGTATTTATGTATATATGTATAATATCAATAAATTGGAATTATTATTTCATATATATCATATAATTTCACTAAACCCATCCTTAATACATTCCATTTAAAGAGTGAAAGAATCAAATCGCTTTGAGGAGTTGGTAATATGCACGTCCATAAAAGAAGTTATCATATTTCCAAAAAATGGAAAGCATGAAGGTATGTTTTATATAATAATTAAATAAGAATAAAATAAATCCTAAATATCATTTATATCATATAAAAATATAGTATCCATCATAATTCCCAACCATGAGAGTTGTCAAAGGAAAAACGAACAACATCGTTTCATGAGGTGGTAGTTCATCGTACATAAGAATGGTAAGTTTGTTACCCATTATATGGAAGTGTGTGTAAGTACAGGTATAACCATTACATTAAAAATATCCCATTATATTTATGATAATAATTTTATTATATAAAAATTAAATAAAAATAATTTAATGGGTATAAGGAAGAAATAAAACAATAATGTTCGTTGATGAACATTGCCTCTTCTTTGGGTATCTCCTTTTGATTTGCACAAAAGGAATCCTTTTGTTGGATTTATTAACAAATTAAGGATTATATAATGAATTAAGGTATTTTTTTAGTAGATTTATATATTTTTTTCTGAACAAAATATTTTCTTAAGTATGAAGAGAAGAGTAGGATAGGTGCCCATTTATAAGAGAGGAGAGGGGAACTTTTGGAATTTCTTAAAACATTAATTTATTAATAAATCAATATCAATCCAAATACCTCAAAAAATATATTTATTAGAATATAATATATTAAAATTATGTAATATAATTAAATAATATATTTTATATAAGTTTTGGTGTTATTTTAATCCTTATCAATTTGATTAACCCTTAATTAACCTATTTTAATTTTAACTATCGTAACCAATTTTTCTATACTAAGAGGGTGTAATTTTTACTTATAAAGTGTAAATTGGACCATAAATAGAAAATTTATGATATTTTATACCATGTATAATATAATTGTCCTTATTTAGTATTTTTATAATTTTTAAATAATTTAATAAAATATTATTTCCATAAAATATCATAAGTGTCAATTTTGACACTATACATTAATTTGACTTTAAGAAAAATAATACATAAATATAACTTCAAAAAAATCACTTAAAACACCAATAAAATGTTATATTCACCCATAAAATTCTTGTATCACCTTAATTAAGTCAAATTATATTTATTTTATTATTTATAATATCATTTAATTGATTATTTCATTAATTGAATCATTACTACATCATCATTTTTGTAATTATTTATAATAATTATTTCTTCAATAAAAAATAAATTTCTATGATGTATATAAACATTATATATTTCATAATTATATATATATTGTAGTGTATGTTTTATTTAACCCTATATTAAAAATATTATACATATTAAAAGTAACAGTGTGACATTTTGTCACTCCCTTTGAGTTTAATGGTATTTAAGTCATTTTCATAGAAAAGTGTACATTAAATTATTAAATTTAGATATTTATGTGTTCATAGTCGAATTAAATTCGTAAAATAATATTTTTGAAGGTGTCAGGGTAGTTTTATAATATTCATAATATTTTTTTTACCCTTAATTAACCAATTTACCCTTAACCGTGGTAATAAAAATTACTAATATTACTATTCATATTGTCCAAAAATAAAAAAGAAATATTTAATAAAATTGGATATTATGATTACAAATGTTAAATCCATTTTTCATAATTAAAAACACAAAAATTGTTAAAATTAATTTAAAATTAATCATATTTATGTAACGAGAAAACATGTTTTTAAAGTGAAGACGTCCAAAAGATTAACATGTTTTTATATCCAAATTCAGTTTCAAATTGATTACAATAACATAAATTAAATTAAATGATAAAAAATTGATTTAATTATACTTTAAAAACAATAAAATATATAATTAAACACTTTAAATTATTTTTATGGAAAAGATGTTTTCAATTAAAATTCAGTATTTTTCATCATTCATCAAAACATGAAACTTATCAGAAAAATACCAAAAATTCAACCAAATTAAATTTTGATATCCTGATTTCAAATAATAAGTTTATTTTTAAATATAAATATTATAAAAGTGTCAAAAAAATAGATTTAAATTGGTTTCTTCATTAAAAGGTCGTAAAATTACCCTTTTGAAAAATATGGGGTTTATGCATAAAATTGGGTTTATTCTTATCTTATGCCTATAAAATATATTATATGAATATAAAAATTATTTTATTAAATATATAACATATATATTTCATTAATATCATTTAATAATTTTAACTAATTTAATTTATTAATACAAAATAACTTTGGGAGCATAAAAATAAAACTACTTCCTTTATAATCAATTGATATATATTTTCATTTCTAATTAATTGGTAACCAATGAATAAACCTTATATTTTTGTAAGTTAGTTAATATTATTCATAAAATCTAATTTAATTGGTAGGTTATATCTTATTATATTAAATAATAATATTTTAATAATATAATATTGTTTGGTAAAACTCAGTCTTGTGTGTAATGAAAGCTATCAAAAGAACTCAGCATTTTATGTAACACAAGCCAAGCATAGTTTTTCATATACCACAAGCTAATATAAGTGTTTCATGTAGCACAATCTCAACTTGGTGTTGTGTATACTGTGAGATAAACATAGTGTTTTTCATATAACAAAATCTATATTTAGTATTGTGTGAAATGAAAAATATCGAAAAGATTAAATTAATTCGAAAAAATATATTTCACAAAATCTTGGGGTGTTACATTCTACCCCCCTTAAAATAATTTTTTTTCACAAAATTCATCAGCTTATCAATGTTTTAATTCTTGAAAGTTACTTTTATATAAACCCACATTTTAAACATTAATACTAAAACTTCCTTTTAAAAAGGAAAAGTTGAAATCTTAACGGTTACCCAGAGTAAATCATAACTGGGTTTCCACATAGGATAATATAGGTGGTAAGTGAAAATATATACATTGAATAGAAATATAACTATAAATTTTTTATGGATAGTGATAGATAATATGTTTATTAGAAGGTTAATGACCAAAAAACATGGACTAAATAGGTCTGAAAATGGTCATTGCTATTATCATAAATGATGATAATAAGATAACATTTTATTTAAAAATAAATTGATAATAAATACTTACTTTATTTCATATCACAAGTACAGTATCACTCTTTGGTTATGCCTTGATCAATCTCTAATTCATTTCTTACTCCAAGAAATGAAGTTTAAATTATAATACCTACAGAACTAGTGGATTATAAGATCCATAATGAGCTTATGAGTCATTCCTTATGTCTCTAGTTATCATCACAACAAAATGGTTAACACATGTTATCCAATAAGAATAAATTGAAACATTAATCTCTAAAACCTCATCCAAATTTCAACTTAAACAATTTCATAAATTTTTACTCTTATGTACCCTCCAAGATATTAAAATCCAAAACTTTCCAAGGAAGGTTACTAAATTTCCAAAATCAACTTATCATTAATCCCAAAAAAAATGATGTAACTATTAATTTTCACACACCAAACATTTGAAGACCATTATCATGTATTCTCTTGAAACATGGTAATAATCTGAATTACAATAAAACTATATTGAATACACCCATTATTATTCATTCCTTATATAATCTATTTTCTTATACAAAATCATTTTCATTAGATGTAACACCCCAAGATTTTGAAAATAAATTTAATATTGAATTCAGGAAACACTGAGTCTCTACAAAACACCACTTTTTTATAACTCAACTAATAAACAAAATTTTTACACCTATGTTATATGAATTTCAAAAAACAGACATACACGGTTACGTTCAGTAAGATATTTAGAGTCTTATAAGACAAACTTAATTTTTGGTGAATGGTAACATACCCTTATGAATAGTAATATGAATAGTAATATGACCCTTATGAATAATAAATAATATTATTATTTTATTGTATTTAGGTTATAAGATAATGAGATATTGATTAATTTTTAAAGGTGATATAAAATGAATTATAGTTTTAAAATTGTTATTTTTTGAATAAATTATAATTTTATTTAAAAATTAAATTAATAGTACTTAGAAAATTATTTTCAAAAAATGGTGTTCATTTTTGAGTTCTACAAGTCAAAAAATGGTTAGGGTTAATTTTTGGTGTTTTTCTAAAATACTAAATTTTTAATGAATAGTAAAATATGGTAATTTTCCGTATATATACATTATCAGTTAAATTCAATATTAATAGAATCATGGATGATGTAATCACACTTGGTTCAAACTCGAATTCACATATTACTATTCTTGATCATAAGAATCAATACTATTGGTTTTCTTTGGCAAAATAATAAAATAATGGTAAAACACTCCTCTCCTCCACTATAACCCCCCCCCCCCCTCACTCCCCCTTCTCTTAAATCCTCTCAATCCTTGTGCCTTGTCTAAATTTTTATAAAATATCTTCAAAAGATACTCCCCGACATCTTGCAGCCCCTTTTTCTCATAAAAAGACCAAAACCACTCCCCAAAAGAGGCTCTCAAGGAAGATAACTTCAAGAGGTAAATTCATCTTTTCATTTATTTTATTTCAAGTTCCTTTCTTTTATTTTTATTTCCTCACCTAATTTCATCCAAATGTTGTGATGACTCTAGTAAATTATATGTACTAGAATTTTTTTATGATAAAGGAATAATTCTTTGTCATCTCTCATTTACCCTTCTTTTATACTACAAATAAAAACACCATCTGAGATGTGTTAATTTATCACATTCAAATGGACGCCTTTTCAGACGGAGCTCTTGGCGTCTAGGGTTTTCAGCACGCTTTCATATTCCTTAAATCTCACGGACATCCTACTATCCTTCTCAATTTTGATTCATCATGGTTGTCAATTTTCTCCCTTATCTTCTTCATCGTCATTTGCGGCGCTTATGATTTCCCCTCCATTGTAGTCATTCTCGGCGGTTTAGGTTTTATACCTTCTCTCACCCCTTCCACTTGTGAAATCCTTCTCTTCCTCTTCGTCGCTTTCTGTTGATGCTGCTTCTATCCCTTCCCTACCTCTTCATTCACTTCCAGCTTTCTCTATCTTGAGTTTCCTTCTTGGATTGGACTCTCTCCCTATGAAACCTGCACTTGATTCTTTTCTCCCACTTCCTTTCATCTTTGATTCTCTCGGTCCTACTCATAGATTCCTAATCTCACGGCGTTATCAGTTTTTCTTCTTTTCCCTTTTTATCACGCTGGTCTCAATTTCATCGGTGAAGACTTGAAGATGATGCTTTCTGGAGGGGATGATGGCGCTCGCTCAGCTGCGGCTTGCTGTGGATGTCCCATTCCCTCTTTCACTGCTCTGGATTCCAGGTCCTTTTCTCCCTCCTAGGCCATCTGGGTTCTAGGGATCCTATGGAGGTTTTGGGATTTTTTTGCGGGAGCCGATGGGGTGTTACAGGAGGTGCGCCCTATGGTGGCATTTTCCCATTCCTCATGGGTTTCTTTTGGTGATGGTTCTTCATTTTTTTTATTCTAAAGTTGTTTCTATTTTTTGTTTGATATTTTCTCAAGTCGGCGTCTAAGGTTCTTGATCCTTTTCAGGAAATAGTGGGGCTTTGTTTTGGTTGGGTGATGTGGTGACGGTGATGGTGGTCATCTGTGGCGCGATGGTTATATTCTTCAGAAATCAATGGTATGTGGTTCTTTGTGGTGCTGGAAAATCGTGCTGATGTTGTGTGTTCATGTTGTAGGTTTTCTTCCATGGAATGACAGCCAGTGGATTCTCTCTAGTGAGGTATTGTGTTCTTGGTCCAAGGTGCATGGCTCAAGGTGGAATGTCGTTTGGGATATCACGGCACGAGGTTTTGTGGTGCTTTTACCAGTTTTAAATTCATGTTTGAATTTGAATTTTGTTCAGGGGGGAAGTTTTTTTGGTTTTTGAGTCTAGTTTCTCTATTTTGAATTTGGTATTGGGTGATGTTTTTTATTTTTGAAATTTCTGGTTTCCACTAAGCCTAAAGTGGCCTTTATAAAATATTAAAAAAATGGATTTGGAGCTGTATCACATTCAATGACGATGGGTTTTCAATTTCTATTACCATCTTCAATTCTGGTCATGAAACCATTTTTATGGTTGAACCAGACTATAATATAGGTATTATAACTTATTTAAGGTTCTTTAATCCTTTTTTACACATGATATTAATTTATAAATCAAAATGAGTTTGTTGTGATCAATAACTGCCAATTAACCCAAATAATTTTCATTAAAGTTTTATATAATGATTCATATTCACTCCTAATAACCAAATGAATTTTATAACCATGTAATATTATATTTTTTCACTAATAACATACAACTTCTATTCTGGAAAACTATTCTCATTATACATGTTTATCCATACATGAATATAAGTAAACCGACCATGAAAACCAATGAAGAAAACACTCCCAAACAATGAAATTGAATCTATTAACCCATCAAAAGGCTATTAATGAACCTAAATAAGGTTATAATAAATCAATTAAATGTATATTAGGTTATGTAATAATTAATTTATGAACCTAAATTTGATTATTCAGGTCATTAAGATCAATTGAGGAACACCTTCAGACTTAAGGTAAGGGTTTTCTACCCGAACCTCCATTTTCATTTGGGTTACTATTATTCTCTAATTACCTCAATTAAATTATTATTTATTTATATTTACTCCTCATATATTCTGTGATAATGTTCTATATTTTTGTACCAACCATAACCCTTCTTTATTTTATGGGGAGTTACATGTTCTAAAAGGATCTTTCGAAAATCCTTCCCGATAAACAAGCCTGTTTCAGGGGAATTTCTCAAATTCTTCCCTATTTTAAAGGTGACTATATAATCTATTTTTAGAAAGAATTATCTTTATATAATCAATAATTTCATTATTAAAATACTACCTTAATTCACTTCGGTTTTTATATAAATATTTTTCCAAAAGAACTCTTCTTTTCAAAATAAAAGAGTATTTATCTCAATAATTACTAGATGATTTTATAAGAGTGTCTTCATCTATTTCAACACTCTTGTTGATTCTTATTTATTATAGGTATTAATATTTTATGATATCATATAAAATATTTAATTGGATGGTTTATGATTAATTTGACTATGGATGTGTTATCTTAAAACCATTCACCAATTTACTCTGAATGGTTAGTGTTTATGCTTAATGTTCAGAGAATATCATTGACATTTCATATATTAGTTTAAATATGAATGTATATGTTGTTTGTGTTTATCCCCATTCATATTAGAAATACATTATACTTATTAAGTGATGGGTGGGGCCCGCTATATTCCCAAGATGTTTTGGTAGGTCTCATGAGACAAACTATGGTATTGGCACATGGCTTTGAAAAAATGATTATTTATGGTCTTAGCACGAGGCTTTAAAGGTATGGTTATGATGTCCGGTATTGTTCATTAACTCATTATGAAACTATTAATTGAAATTTCATGAGGTTATTCAACAAGAATAATACCCATTATTATTCTTTATTATGACATTTTTTATTCAGCTCTTATTCCTACCATAATGTGTTCCAGTTCATTTTTAAAGGAATTTTTTTTAGTTATTCCCCATGCCTAATGTTTATGTTCATGATATCTTCCATTGTATTGTTTACCCTTACTGATAATTTGATCTCACCCCTTCTTATGTTTCATTTTTTCTAGGACATGAAGAGGTATATTATTATTGACTTGCAAGGATAATATTATATTAGTAAATGTTCTCAATGGAACTTATATGTTGTTTTTTATTTCAAGTTGTAATGTTGAACTTATGTATGTATCTAGATTTTAAAATCTATTAAACTATTTGTTCCTTTGGGATACGACTTTCTTGTAATCATGCCAATGTAATGTAAAAAGGTACTAACTCTAGGAAATTGGGGGGCGGGTATTTACAGTTGATATTAGAGTAAGTTTAGTAGAAAACCCAGAAGATAGATTTAGAAAATGTAGATTAGGGAACAAAACCCTAAGATAGTATTTGAGGATAAACATACAAGAAAATCTTGGAATTTTTTGTAAGGAATAGATTATGTGGATATTTATATAAAATATATCCCTGACTAGATACTACAAGTGGACGTGGTTCTTGAACAAATGTACCTAGGAGTGAAAACTCTGATAAGAAGTTTTGAGCTTGACCTGGGGCATCTTAGTACATGACAACAGGCCTTATTGTGCACCTGGTTTGATGCTATCAGGGGATATTATTAGGATAATTCTCATTTTCTTTATAATCTATTATGAAGGAAATGCAAATTTTTCCTCAAAGAAACCATTTTTATGATTATGAGATTATATATGCATAGAATTTAAATTTATGCTACGTATTTTTCAATGTTGAGATTATACATTATGATTCATAACCTAATCTAGTGTATGTTGTTATTTAGAAATGGAACCTTATGGAAGGAATGGAAACTACATGAACACACGTGTCCTATGTAGATATTTCTCTCTGATACAAGATAATGATGTTGGATCTAGTGTTATGACTGGTGTTAATAAACTTATAACTTTATTGGGATAACTGACTCGAGTTATGAATAATAACCTTACCCATATAGAGCATCTGGATCCACAACGTGGGGGATCTATGTTAGATCGCTTTATGTGACAACAGCCTCCATCATTTAATTAGACTACAAACCCGTTCGTAGCGGAGTAGTGAATAAGTTCATTAGAGAAGATATTTCTCTCTTTCGGATGTAACAAAAGAGAGAAGGTTGTCATGGCAGTTTATTGACTATTGGGATATGCGGATCAGTGGTGGTATTTAATCCAAAACTAAAAGGAGGAGGAAGAAATAAAATAAATTTAATGGAGGTATTTTAAGGAAATATTCTTAGAGAAATACTTCCCTCATTAAAAGTGAGTAGATATAGAAAGTATGTTTCTGAATCTGAGTCAAAAAGAGTATGATAATGTTGAAAAGTATGAAACTAGCTTCACAAGGTTACCAGGACATGACGTGAACTACATACGTAATCCAAGTAGAAATATTGGTCTATTATTTGATATTGTAAAACCATTCCTCTGAAGGTCTTTAGTCTCCCAAAGTTTCTCATCATATGAAGATATAATCTCAAGTTCTATCAAGAAAGAAAAGGAATTATCTAAGTCTTATGATTTTAAGGTAAATTAAGAGAAGAAGAGGGTAGCTGAAAACTCTGGAAAAGGAAATAAGGAAATGGTGAAGAAGGTAAGAGTTTACCTTCCACCCTATGATAATTGTGGGAAGAGACACCCTGGTAATTTCCTGAAGGGTGTGGGTGTTTTTTACAAGTGTGGAGAAAAATACCACATATCTCGGGATTGTAAGGGGAAGAAAGAAGCTACCAATTTTCAATGCTACAATTTAAAGGAGAGGGAAAATTATGAAAATGATTGTCTTAGGATTCAAGGAAACATTCCCCAAAGAAGGCCAAGGTAGAAAGGCCAAGCTTATGAAGTCACAATTGTAGAGGTTGAAGTTCATAACGATGTGATAGTAGGTACTTTAATCATTTTCTCGAACTTAGAAAATTCTTTATTTCATTCTAGATCATCGTATTCTTTTATATCTTCCCAGTTTTCCAAGAAAAATAGATATTTCCAATTTGATTTAATAAGGGACTTGTCAGTAAAACAATCCTAAGGGAATTATCATTCCAACAAAGTTGTGTTAGGCAGTCCCCATTATGGCATATAAATTTTCACTGTATATTTATTTTATTATAATACCCATGATTAACTTTGATATAATCCTCGATATGGATTGGCTTTCAAACCATGATGAAAAAAATTATTTCAAGAGGAAGGATATTATAATTTTTGAGGATGATGTGGAATCCCTTATCTTTAGGGAAAAAACATCACCATATGATTATCATCTAGATCCACCCCCAGTAGCTCTACTAAATTCAATTATTGGGGAGGAATGGAATTCAATAACTATGGGTGAGGAAAAGAATGTTAAAATAGAGTACGTACCTATTGTGAAAGAATATGTTGATGTATTTCCATATGATTTACCTAGAAATCCTAGAGAGTGAGAAATTGAGTTTTCCATTAACTTAATTCCTGATTCAAGGCCCATATCAAATACCCCTTATAGAATGGCCACTGTGGAATTAGTGGAACTGAATAACCAACTAGAGGAATTGAGCGATAAAGTATTTATTAGACCTAGTGTTTCTCCATGGGGATCCTTGTTCTTTTTGTTAAGAAGAAATATTGATCTATGAGGTTGTGCGTTGACTACAGGGAGATCAATTCTATAACAATAAAGAATAAGTATCCCCTACCTTGCATTGATGATTTATTTGATCAACTTCATAGATCCCAATATTTTTCGAAGATTGATCTTTGATCTGGATATCATCAATTTCATGTGAGTAAGGAAGATATTTCAAAGACATCATTTCAAACTAGGTATGGGAATTACAAGTTTATAGTAATGCCTTTTGGATAGACTAATGCACCCTCTGTTTTCATAGATCTAATGAATATAGTTTTTAAGTAATATCTTGATGAATTTCTGATGGTATTTATTGATGATATCTTGGTATACTCCAAAATCTATGAATATCATTAAAATAACTTTTACACTATTCTGAATACTACTAGAAGAAATGAATTATATGGGAAGTTTAACAAGTATGAATTTTGGATTTAATCAATTTCCTTTCTTGGCCACATTGTCTCTAAGGATGGGATATTTGTTGATCCTGTGAAGACAATGATTGCACAAGAATGGCCTACTCCATAAAACATAACTGAGGTACATAGTTTTATTGGTTTATCAGGTTATTATTGGAATTTCATTCAGAACTTCACCCATTAAGCCAACCCAATGAATAAGCTTACATGTAAAGGGGTTAAGTTCATATGGACAAAATAATGTGAGGATTGTTTCGAAGAATTGAATAGGAGATTAGTAAATGCTTCGATCCTAACTCTATCATCGGGGAATGATGGGTTTGTGATCTATAGTGATGTGTCAAATAAAGGAATTGGTTGTTTACTTATGTAGAATGATAGAGTTATTTCCTATGCATCAAGGTAGTTAAAAATTTGTGAACAAAACTATCCTACTCATGATCTTGAGTTAGCAGCGGTAATATTTTCTCTAAAGATATGGAGAAATTATCTATATGGAAAAAAATGTGAGATATATATGGATCATAAGAGTCTAAAATGTATCTTCTCACAGAAAAAACTCGACATGAGGCAAAGGAGATGGCTTGAACTACTCAAGGATTATGATTTTTTCATACACTACCACCCAGGAAAGAAAAACAAGGTAGCTGATGCATTGATCAGGAAGGATCATGGAGTTTTCAACAAAATAAGGATTGACAAGGATCCTTTGTACATGTATCTAGTGAGGATGGATATGGGAATTATCAAAGAAGGTGAAACATCACTACTTTTTAAATGGTTTCCCAACTTTATTTATTATAAATAATTAAATATTTACAATCTGATGATGATAATATTCAAAAGAAAATTAATGCTATGAAATATGGGAAGATGTTTGACTTCATGTGTGAATATGGAATTTTGAAATTTGGTAAGAGGCTATGTGTTCCCTCTCTACCCAAGCTGAAAAGGGAGTTATTGGATGATTCTCATAGCTCAAATTTCTATATACACCCTACTATCACTAAAATGTATAGAGATTTGAAAGAAAATTTATGGTGGTATAACATGAAGAGGGGAATTGTTGATTATATATCAAGATGTTTAGTCTATCAACAATTTAAGGTTGAACGACAATATCCTAGAGGAGTCATGCAACCTTTTTCTATTCCTACATGAAAATGAGATAACATCACCATGGATTTTTTTCACTGTATTACCCGAAAATCCAAGAATGAATGATGCAATATGGGTAATTGTTGATCGACTTAATAAATATGCACATTTCCTCACTATAAGGGGGATTTTCCACTAGAGCACCTAGAACGACTCTATATCAATGAAGTTGTGAGAATTCATGGAGCACCTCTCTCAATTTTTTCTGATCATAAACTATGATTAACATTGAAATTATGGAAAAGTATTCATAAATATTTGGATACTAAGCTTCTATTGAGTGCGGATTATCACCCACAAACTGACGGGAAATCAGAAAGGATGATCCAAACCTTAGAGGACATGTTGAGATCATGTTCACTTGACTTTCAAGGTATGTGGGATCAATATTTACCTTTAGTGGAGTTTTCCTACAATAATATCTTCCATTAAAGTATTCAAATGGAACCATATGAAGCATTGTATGGAAAGAGATTTCATACACTGACTTGTTGGGATGAAGTTGGAGAAAGGAAGCTTGTGGGCCCAGAGCTTGTGGAGGAAACAACAGTGAAGGTAAATACTATTCAAGGCCATATCGAAGTAGTTCAAAGCAGACAAAAAAATGATGATAATTGAAGTAAGGATTTGGAGTTTCAAGTGGGAGATTGTGTATTTTTTAAAGTATCTCCATGGAAGGGTGTTATAATATTTGGGAAGAAAGGGAAACTGAGCCCTAGGTACATAGGTCATTTTGAAATTCTGAAGAGAATTGGAGCTGTTGAATATCATTTGGATATGAAACCTAGCTTGTCTAAAGTACACAATGTGTTCCATGTATCATTACTGAGAAAGTATATCCCAAACACAATGCATGTCCTCACTTCTGAAGGTATAGAATTGGAACCTGACCTAACTTACTGTGCAGAGCCTATCCAGATTTTGGACACTAAAGAACAAGTGTTGAGGAATCGAACAACTCGACTGGTAAAGATACTTTGGAAAAATCATAAAATAGAAGAGGCAACATGGGATCCTGAGGATCTTACGATGAATAACTACCCAAATCTTTTTGTGAGGTAACATTCTGGTAATTTCAAAGAAGAAATTTTTGTAAGGAGGGGATAATGTAACACCCCGAGATTTTTCAAATAAATTTAATATTAAATTCATGAAACACTAAGTCTTTACAAAACACCACATTGTTATAACCTATCTGTTAAACATAATGTTTACACCTCTATGATTTGAATTTTGAAAAAATGACATACATGGTTGCGTTTAGTAAGATATTTAGAGTCTGATAAGACAAACTTATTTTTTGGTGAATAGTAACATACCCTTATGAATAGTAATATGAATAGTAATATGACCCTTATGAATATTAAATCATATTATTATTTTATTGTCTTAAGGTTATAAGATAATGAGATCTCGATTAATTTTTCAAGGTGATATTAAACGAATTATAGTTTTAAAATTATTATTTTTCGAATAAATTATGGTTTTATTTAAAAATTAAATTAATAATATTTAGAAAATTATTTTAAAAAAATTCAGTTCATTTTTGAGTTCTACACATTGAAAAATGGTTAGGTTTAATTTTTGGTTTTTTTCTTAAATACTTGAATTTTTTATGAATTAAAAAATATGGTAATTTACCATATATATACATTATCAGTTAAATTCACTATTCCTATAATCATGGATGATATAAGCAAACTTGGTTCAAACTCACATGCACATTTTACTATTCTTGATCACAATAATCAATACTATTGTTTGTCTTTGGAAAAATAATAAAATAATGAGTAAAATAATGGGAAAACCCTCCTCTCCTTCACTATAACCCCCCCCCCCCTCACTCCCCCTTCTCCTCACTCCTCTCAAGCCTTGTTCCTTGTCTAAATTCTGCTCAAATATCCTCCCAAGATCCTCCCCCACTTTCATCATCCCTTGGTCTCATAAAAATACCAAAACCTCTCCCCTAAGGAGGCTCTCAGGGAAGATAACTTCAAGGGGTAAATTCCTCTTTTCATTTCTTTTATTTCAAGTTCCTTTATTTTCTTTTTCTTTCATCACCTAATTTCATCCAAATGTTTTGATGACTACATTAAATTATATTTACTGGGATGTTGTTATTATAAAGTAATAACTCTTCATCATCTCTCATTTCCCCTTCTTTTATACTAGAAATGAAAATGTCATCCGAGATGTGTTAATTTATCACATTCAAGGATGACAGGTTTTCAATTTATATTACCATCTTCAATTATAGTCATAAAACCTTTTTGACGATTTAACCAGACTATAATATATCTATTATAACTTATTTAAGGTTCTGTAATCCTTTTTTACACATGATATTAATTTATAAATCAAAATGTGTTCGTTGTGATCAAGAACGGCCAATTAACCCAAACAATTGTCATTAAAGTTTTATATAATGATTCATATTCACTCTCAATAACCAAATGAATTTTATAACCATGTAATATTATGTATGTTAACTAATAACATAAAACTTCTATTTTGTACAACCATTCTCATTCTACATGTTTATTCGTACATGAATATAAGTAAATCGACCATGAAAACCAAGGAAGAAAACACTCCCAAACAATAAAATTGAATCTCTTAACCTGTAAAAAGGCCATGAATGAACCTAAATAAGTTTATAATAAATCAATTAAATGTATATTAGGTTCTGGAATCATTAATTTATGAAACTAAATTTGATTATTCAGGTCATTAAGATCAAGTGAGGAACACCTTCAGACTTAAGGTAAGGGTTTTCAACCCGAACCTCCATTTTCATTTGGGTTACTCTTATTCTCTACTTACCTAAATTAAATTATTATTTATTAATATTTAATCCTAATATATTCTGTGATAATGTTCTATATATTTTTACCAACCATAAACCTTCTTTATTTTATGGGGAGTTACATGTTTTAAAAAGATCTTTCAAAATCCCTCTCGATAAACAATCCTGTTTCAAGGGAATTTCTCAAATTCTTACCTATTTTCAAGGGCACTATATAATCTGTTTTTTGAAAAAATTATCTTTATAAAATAAATAATTTTATTATCAAAATAATATCTTAATTAACTTCTGGTTTCATACAAATATTTTTCCAAAAGAACTCTTCTTTTCAAAGTAAAATAGTATTTGTCTCAAAAATTACTTGATGATTTTATAAAAGTGTCTTCATCTTTTTCAACACTCTTGTTGATTATTGTGTATTATAGGGATTAATATTTTATTATATCATCTACAATATTTAATTGAATTCTTTATTATTAGTTTGAATGTGTATGTGTTATCTTAAAACCATTCACCAATTTACTTCGAATGGTTAGTGTTTATGCTTAATGTTCAGGGAATGTCATTGTCATTTCATATGTTAGTTTCAATATGAATGTATATGTTGTTTATGTTTATTCCTGTTCATATGAGGAATAAATTGAAATTATTAAGTGATGGGTGGGGCCTACTATATCCCCTTGATACATCAGTAGGTCTCATGAGACAAACTACGATCTTGGCATAAGGCCTTGAAAAAATGGTTATTTATGGTCTTGGAATGAGGCCTTGACGGTATGGTTATGATGTCTGACATTATGCATTAACTCATTATGAAACTAGTAATTGAAAGTTCATGTGGTTATTTTACTAGTATAATACCCATGATTATACTTTATTATGGAATTTTTTATTCAGCTCTTATTCCTACCATAATGTGTTCAAGTTCATTTTTAAAGGCATGTGTTTTTTAGTTATTCTCCATGCCTAATGCTTATGTTTATGATATATTCCATTGTATTACTTACCCTTACTGAGAATCTTATCTCACCCCTTATTATGTTTCATTTTTCAAGTACATGAAGAGGTATATTATAATTTACTTGCAGGGATAATCTTAGAGTGGTGGATGTTTCCAATGGAACTTATTTGTTGTTTTTCATTTCAAGTTGTAATGTAGAACTTATGTATGTATCTAGATTTCCAAATCTACTAAACTATCCATTCCTTTGGGATACGACTTTCTTGTAATCATGCCAATGTAATGTAATAAGGCACCAGCTCCTGGAAACTAGGGGCGGGTCTTTACATTAGAAGCTTGACTTCATCCTTGTACCGATGGAATATGTGTCATGACCCCCTCCCTCTAAAGATACCATAATGAGGGGAGAGATAATGACCCCCGAGTCCCGCCTCCAGTAGGACCTGGGTAGGATACTATCACCAAGGGTGTAAAAATCAAACAATATGGGAGACATTACCCTTTATAATATAAATAGGATCGGTAGATATAATGAATCATCTAAAGACAACTCCAAGACATAATATAAAAGAGAAACCCAAACCATACCACATGCATGTATAAATACAACTGATATAAATAAAACTCTCCAAAGTAAATATAAAGAAGAAACAAAGTAACTGTTAAGGATCTAATCTAGTAAGGTCCAGAACAGCCCATGAAATCCTCTTGGAAACCTGAAAACAGTTTTATATACGTAGGATGAGCATACAAGTATACTCAGTAGAAAAAACTCAAGTCTCTCGTACACATGTAAAAGAATCATACTAATGAACCTATGAGAAAATAGAAGAACCAAACAGCACCTATATAAGTATACTAACCATAGCAACCTCACCAAGGAATGCTCACCAAATAATGAAAACCAAGCAATATAATATAAAGTAAAGCACATCGATGATAGGGTACCCCACACCACTTTCCCACTGATTAGCTGCTCTCACACCCCAACAGAAAATTTCCTAGTACTCACACCCCCTCCAAACATACCACAACACATCTCACCCACACAAACTTAAGCCTCACAACACATCCCTCCCACACACACCTAATCCTCACAACACATCTCGTTCGTATACACCTAGGCCTCACAATACATTCCATATCATCCTGAAGAGACCTAGGATACAACATCACAACTCATCCTGAAGACACCTGGGACATCACATCACAACTCATTCAGAAGACATCTGGGACACTACTTCAAAACTCATCCCGAAGACACCAACGATACCATATCTTAACTCAACCTGAAGACACTTGGGATACCACATCTCATCATCTAATGAACTAATAAACTTTCAACCATCACATCCTATGAAATACCTTAACTCTACTTGAAGAGGGATCAAGGAAGGGTGGGTGGCCATCCATCCATCCTCCCACCGAGATGTTGGGAAAGACACCCCCTACGTGACTATGCGGGTGTTCGACACATAGTGCTCAACATGGGTGGTGTGTGTATAGAAATCACAAGAATATAAAAGTATATATATATATATATAGTATCAAACACTCAATCCCAACCTATGGGTTCTCAAAAAAAACCAACTCGCAACATTGTCACCTTTGTTGCCACCTCTAAATTATTTTATTAGTATCTACAACAATCATTTCAGAAGATGAAGAGTCCTGATAATCTAATAGGGATTCATATTTCCTCCTCGTTTAACACCCATTCATTTCATTATTTTTCATCAACCAATTTTAATCACACATCCCAATAACAAAAATAACCCATGAAATTTAAAATATTATTAAAAATTATTTATTCATTCCATAACTACTCGAGCATCTATCATAAGACAACCACATATCACAAATAGCTCAACATCCCCATTACCTCGCCACCCCAAAATTATATCCCATGATGATTATCTCACCATACCAAAAGAACAAACCATAAACTATCATACCCACACCCCATTGCAACAATACACCACCATCCCATAAGAACAGTCATGCATCACAATATATCAAGAGCCATTTTTATAGATTTGAAAAGGGGCTTTTTTATCACATTCCAATTCATTTTAGGGCTGTTATCACACAAACCAAAATCATGGGGAAACCATTTCATTAGACAAGTATAAATAATTAACCAATTTCCTTTTGGGGTGATATCAAAATAGTCACAACACATATATCTAGTGCAAACAAATCCACTAACGGTCACAATTTTCAATGGGGCATCAAACCCGTACAGTCCACAATATCAAAATCATATCAAGGCTATAAAAACATATGAAACATAACCCATTACCCTTAAATTTCAATTTAACCAATTATTTATCTTTAATTAAGCCAAAAAACCCATAATCCATAGATAAACAAAAGAAAACCCCTCTCGCATGATACACAAATAAAGAGAAACAAGGGGGTCACTACCTCAAGAAAGCTTTCCAACTCGTTGTGCATCGCAGGGTGAAGAAGAATGCCCACAAACCACAACCGCACCACGAGAACCACAGATCAACCTATACTGCACAAAGTATATATCAAAACAAAACCCAAATGCACCCCAAACCAAAGAAACATCACCACAGCAAATCCCTGAAATAAGAATGGAAGAAAACGGATGAGAATGAGAAGAGAACTCACCACAGATCGACCACAGATCACCAACGAACAACCATTGGGATCAACAGATCAAAGAGGGAGGAAAGGGTCTTGAAGAACACCTCGGGGTTCCTGGGGTTCATCAAAAATGAGAGGAATAAGAAACCATGATTCAATGAATGAGAATTCAGCCAAAAAGAATTTTAAATATGCACTGTATCGGGGGATTACATGCCATGTAATCCCCTTTCACATCATGTAATCCCCAGGGTTCGGTTTCCGCCAAAAAATGCATTGCCACTTCATTTTATTATTTATTTTTAAACTATGAGAAATTACACGTCATGAAACCCTTTTTCACATCATGTAACTTTTCACAACATGAAATTCTCCCATGCTTCCAGCTTTTAACAACCGAACTTCTCCAGACTTCCTCTGAGCCTCCTCTAAACACCTCCAACAACCAAAATTGGAAAAATAACAAACCAGGAACGCACATACCATTACATCAGATACCTATCAAATGATTCTCACCCTTGAGAATCCAAAACCAATCCTAGAAGAAAAAAACGGGTTCTAAACAACCATCCTGCAAGATACCTCTCAAGGATCTCGTCGTACCTCAAACACTACCACTAGCCAAGCATGCTAAACCAAACGACCAAAAACATCTCGTATAACCTCATCACCATGAAATAAAAATTAAAAAATTTCCCCTCTCACGCAACCACACTACCACAAAACTACTAGAAAATTATCTCAACCTCTACGCGGCCCAAACCAATAACCGCTACAACCAATGAACCGCACTATCCCGAAAACACGAATTAGGGAATTTCATCTTTCATGTCAAGGTACGATCCACTCTGGGCAGCACTGACTCACCCACATAGGTTTAATCGCATCTCAATTAAGGTGTCTCGGTTAGGAATCAAGTCCTACCATTTTTCATATGTCTGGAATTTATCACACATCACAAACTAAGGAAAACAGCACATCTCATTAAACAAAAAAGTCTCAAACATCACATTACAAAGAAAAAAGGAGTAAGGAAAAACTCAAAACAACTCTGGGTACTAGGAACACATCTGCGTCCTTCACTCCCAAGTACTCTAATCTTGGCCACCATGCCTCCACAACACATGAACCAAAGAAATGGTCCTCCTATGAAATGCCTTCTCCTGGCGATCCTTGATCTTTACTGGCCGCTCCACAAATGCCGCATCATCCTTGATATCCAATTCTCCCCATTCAATGACATGGGAGTCATCGTGAAGATACCAACGAAACTGAGAGATTTGGAAGACATCGTGGATTCTCTCTAACCTTAGTGTCAATGCCAACTGGTACACCATCGTGCCAACACGCCCCAACACCTCAAAGGGCCCAACAAACCTGGGAGAAAGAATACTCCCTCTACCAAACCTTTGTTGCCCAAATCGAAGGGTAACCTTCAAGAACATGTGGTCCCCAACCTCAAACTCCAAGGGCCACCTCCTACGATCGACATAAGACTTTTGTCGGTCTTGCGCGGCTTTCATCCTCTCACGAACAAGATGAACTTTCTCTGTCATGCTCTGCACCACATCGGGACCAAGAATGGTTGTCTCCCCAACCTTTGTCCTGCACAACGGAGAACGACACAGTCTTCCGTACAAAACCTCAAACAAATTCATGCCAATGGAAGAGTGGTAGATATTATTATAAGAAAATTCTACCAAAGGCATGTGTCGTACCCAAGATCCACCAAAGTTCAAGATGCACACCCACAACATATCCTCCAGCGTTTGGATAGTCTGTTCCATCTGCCCATCTGCCCATCTGCCCATCTGTCTAGAGGTGGAAAAACGTTTTGAGATGTAATTGAGTGCCAAAAGCATGCTGCAATCCCCTCCAGACTCGTGAGGTAAAACGTGTGTCCTGATTCGAGACAATGGACCTTGAAACTCCATGAAACGACACCACCTAATCCATGTACCTCTTAGCCAAAGCATCCACTGCACCAGACTCCTTGATCGCTAAGAAGTGGGCCAATTTCGTCAACCGATCCACGATCAACCAGATGGCATCACAACCTTCTTGAGCTCTGGGTAACCATGTAAATAAATCTATAGATATTTCATCCCATTTCCACTCAGAAACATCCAAAGGCTGCAACAAACCACCAAGAGCACGATGTTTGGCCTTTACTTGCTGGAAAACCAAGCACTTTGCCACAAACTCCTCCGTAAACCATTTCATTCTGAGCCACCAAAACTAAAGCCTCAACCCACAGTACGTCTTAGAAATTCCTGAGTGTACCACCAAAGGTGAGTTATGAAACTCACGAAGGACTACATCACGCATTACAATTGGAACAAACAACCTTCCATGAAACAATATCCAGTTTCGACCATCCTCTGTTCATCCCTCCAGAGCATCATCATGACCAACGTGATCGTGCATCACTTCTGCCTTTGAGTCTCCCCACTGACACTACGAGAATTTCGACTATTTGTGATGGGTCAATTGCGATGGGAGTAGGGCATGTCGCAAATAGTCTGCCGAAAAAAACTATTTACGACGGAAATTTTGAGCTGTCGCAAATAGTCCATAAAAAAGAGGTATTTGCGACAGTCCATCGCAAATACCTTTTGCACGCCTTAGCGTGGGAATAGTATTTGCAACAGGGGGCTAAACCCCTGTCACAAATACTCTTCTCGAATTTCTTTTATTTGCGATGGGGGAGGATCCTCATCGCAAATAATATTTCAGTTGCATATTATTTGTGACAGGTCGTCGTAAATAATGTGTTGCATGATAGTATTTGCGACGGGACTCATCGTAAATACCCATGTCGTAAATGATCTAACTTATATATACCTCCATCCAGTTTTTTCCCACTTCATAATTCTCTCAACTCCTTTGTGCTTCTCTGCTCTTATATATCTCTCTTCGGTTTTTTCAAAGTTTTATATTTTATAGCGGAGCAATTTTCAAGACCTGCATCCAACGAAAGATTTAGTTTTAAGGTATTTATTTGTTGCTTTTATTTTTTAGTAAATTCATTTTATTTTATATTAATAATTATTATTATTAATTAGCGGTAATTAAATTAAATTAGAATTAGATAATTTTATTTTACATTATTTATTTGTACAAATATGTCGTTTCATTAAGATTTAATGTTTTTATTTAAAAGTAAATAGTATTAATTTGTAATAATTTGTTTCAATTATCATTAACCAATAATAATTGCATGTAATTCGTATTAATTAGTATTAATTAATATTAATTAGTATAAATTAATATAAATTAGTATTAATTAGTATTAATTAGTATTAATTAGTATTAACTAGTAATAAATACTAATAAATAGTAATAATTAGTAATAAATAGTAATAATTAGTAACAAATTGTAATAAATTGTAATAATTAGTGTTAATTAGCGTTAATTAGTGGTAATTAGTGGTAATTAATAATAAATGGTAATAAATAGAAATAAATGGTGATAAATACTAATAATTAGTAATAATTCGTAATAATTCATAATAAATAGAAATAAATAGGAAAAAATAGCGGTAATTAGTAATAATTAGTAATAATTACTGATAATTGTTAATAATTACTAATAATTAGTTATAATTACTAATAATTACTAATAATTAACAATAATTAGTTATAAATAGTAATAAATAGTAATAATTAGTAATAATTAGTAATAATTAGAAATAAATAGTAATAATTAGTAATAAATAGTAATAAATAGCGGTAATTAGTAATAAATAGCGGTAATTAGTAATAAATAGCGGTAATTAGTAATAATTAGCAGTAATTAGTAATAATTAGTGGTAATTAGTAATAATTAGCAGTAAATAGTATTAATTAGTGGTAAATAGTAATAAATAGCGGTAACTAGTAATAAATAGCAGTAATTAGTAAAAATTAGTGGTAATTAGTAAAAATTAGTGATAATTAGGAAAAATTAGCGATAATTAGCCAGTGATTAGTAAAAATTATTATAAACTAATAAAAAATAGTGATAATAAGTGGTATTTAGCACAAATTAGTAAAAATTGGCTGTAATCAGTAAAAATTAGTGGTAATTAGTAAAAATTAGCCGTAATTAGCTCTAATTAGTGCTAATTGGCTATAATTAGCAGCAATTAGCTATAATTAGTAGCAATTAGCTCTAATTAGTAACAATTAGCTATAATTAGCGGTAATTAGTATTAATTAGCAGTAATTAGTAAAAATTAGCAATAAATCAGTATAATTATGAAAAATTACCAGTAATTAGTAAAAAATTGCTATAGAATAATAAAAATTAGTAATAATAAGTGGTATTTAGCAGTAATTAGAAATAATTAGCAATAATTAGTTATAATTAGTAGTAATTAGCAAAAAATTGTTATAAAATAATAAAAAATAGCAATAATAAGTGTTAATTAGTAGTAATTAGTAATAATTAGCATAAATTAGTAAAAATTAGTAGTAATTATTAAAAAATAGTGTAAATTAATAAAAATTAGCAGAAATTAGTAAAAAATAGCGATAATTACTAAAAAATAGTGGTAATTAGTATTAATTAGCGGTAATTAGTAAAATTTAGCGGTAAATCAATATAATTATTAAAAATTAGCGGTAATTAGTATTAATTAGCAGTAATTAGTAAAAATTAGCTATAATTGGTGTTAATTAGTGGTAATTAGTAAAAATTAGTGGTAAATATTATTAATTAGTGGTAATTAGTAAAAATTAGCGATAAATCAATATAATTATTAAAAATTAGCAGTAATTAGTAAAAAATTATTATAAATTATTAAAAATTAGCAATAATTAGTAATAATTAGCAGTAATTAATTATAATTTGCAGTAATTAGTAATAAATAGTAGTAATTAATAATAAATAGTAGTAATTAGTAACAATTAGTAATAATTAGTAATAAATAGTGATAATTAGTGATAATTAGTGATAATTAGTGATAATTATAGATAAACAGTGATAATTAAAGATAAACAGTGATAATTAGTGATAATTGGTGACAATTAGTGATAATTAGTGATAATTAGTGATAATTAGTGATAATTATTGATAATTAGTAATAATTACTAATAAATGGTATCAATTAGTACTAAATAGTGGTAATTAGTAATAAATGGTACCAATTAGTACTAAATAGTAGCAATTCGTAATAAATAGTAATAATTAGTAATAATTAGTAATAATTAGTAACAAATAGTAGTAATTAGTAATAAATAGTAGTAATCAGTAATAATTTGTAGTAATTAGTAATAATTAGTAGTAATCAGTAATAATTATTAGTAATCAGTAATAATTAGTAGTAATTAGTAATAATTAGTAGTAATTAGTAATAATTAGTAGTAATTAGTAATAATTAGTAGTAATTAGTAATAAATTATAGTATATAGTAATAAATAGTTGTAAAGAGTAGTAATTATTAATAAATAGTAGTAATTGTTAATAAATGGTAGTAATTGATGATAAATAGTATTAATTAATAATAAATAGTAGTAATTAGTAATAATTAGTGATAATTAGTAATAAATGGTAATAAATAGTAATAAATAGTTATAATTAGTAATAAATTTTAATAATTAGTAATAAATATTAATAATTAGAAATAAATAGTATTAAATAGTTATAAATAGTAATAATTAATAATTAATAGTAATAAATAGTAATTAATAGTAATGATTAGTAATGATTAGTAATAAATTGTAATAATTAGTAATAAATTGTAATAATATTAATAAATAGTAATATATAGTAAGAAATAGTAATAAATTGCAATAATTGGTAATGAAAATTAATAAATTGTAATAATTCGTAATAATTAGTAATAATTTATAATAATTAGTAATAATTAGTAATAATTAGTAATAATTAGTAATAATTAGTGATAATTATTAATAATTAGTTATAAAAAGTATTTTTTTATAATAAATGGTATTAATTAATAATAAATAGTAATAAATAGTATTAAATAGTAATAAATAGTAATAATTAGTAATATATAGTAATAATTAGTAATAAATAGTAATAAATATTAATAAATAGTAATAAATAGTAATAATTTTTAATAATTAGTAATAGTAAGTAATAATTAGTAATAATTAGTGGTAACTAATAAAAATTAGTAAAAATTATTGGTATTGTCTAAAAATTATTAAAAATAGCAACGATTAGTAAAAATTAGTAAATAGTAGTGCTAAAAGAATATAATTAGTAATAATTAGAAATAATTGGCATTAATTAGTAAAAATTAATGGTAAATCGCTATAATTATTAAATATTGGTGGTAATTATTAAAAATTATTTTTAAACCACTTTAATTATTAAAAATTACTGGTAATTAGTGGTACTTAGTAATTTTTAGTAATTTTTAGTCTAAATTACTAGAAAACTTAAAATGAAATAGGTATTCAATTTATAGGTGATGATAAATGACAAATTTAGACATGATTGGTATAAATTGGTGCAATAAAAAATTTAGACATGGTTGGCATAAATTGGTTTCATCACCTGAAGATTTTAAACTATATGATTTATACCTTTTTAGTAATTTAAAATATATTTTATTACTTCATCTAAAATTATACAAAATATTAGCAGTAATTAGTGGTAATTATATCTAATTACCACTAATTACCATTGATTTTTAGTATAATTTAATATAAAGTAATAAAATATATTAAAAAATAATATTAACATGTAAAACATAGAATTTATGATCTTCAAGTGATTAGAAATGGCCAATTTGTGCCAAGCCTGTCCAATTTTGTCATTAGGTTTCCAAAACTGTGGCAAGCGGGATATGACGTGTTGATGATAGCAGCAGTAGTACCAGGATAATAAGATGCATCGATCACATGACATGGTTGGCATAAATTGGTATAATGACAAATTTGGACATGGTTGACATAAATTAGTTTCATCAAATGAAGATTATAAAATATATGATTTATATCTTTTTAGTAAATCAGAGAATTTTCAATCTTTAGGTGATTAGAAATGACTAATTTGTGTTATTCATGTCCAAATTTTTCATTAGGCCACCAGAATAGGGGTAGATAGGATGTGATGCATTGATGGCAGTAGCAATAGCAAGAGGAGGAGATGTTTCGATGACATGAAGATGGATATAAATATTAACATAGTTAAATGACGGTTATAATCGTATATAATATATATCTATATATAATACTTATTTTAAAATATTTTCTAACAACAATCATTTCATGTTTTAGATGGACAATGATAAATTATTTGATTTGTTTCGTGGGTTGGAGGAGGTTCACTACCTAGTGATGAGCTTGATGTTACATCATCTGACCCTTGAAATTTTGGTGGTTTAATGACAACTCAATTAGGTCATGGTCTTGTGATATTGATTGTTGTTTACCCTATTCCCAAGAGACGTCCATGTCTTGAGTTTGATCCATGCATGTAGAGGTATGTTTAGTTATGTATTATAGTTAGTTTTCATTAATTTTCATTAATTTATTTATATACTAATTGTTTGATTATTTGTTCTATTTTTTCATAGGTTTTTACATATAGCTATTGGATAGGGGATATCATGGAGAGTCATCATCATCTTTTACATAGTATGAGAAGAAGTTGTGATCTCAGGGTGAGATTATAGAGACCATGCATTGGGAGCAGGAGGATCTTTGTCGATAGAAGCAACAGCAACAGGAGGAGATGTGTCGATGGTAAGAGGAGTAACATGAGCATATGATAGAGTACATGTATCGTCTGACTCATGGATTAGGGATGAATTTCCCTCCACCACCTCCTCCAGATGACCCCCCTCTCCCTCAGTGATTTATGTATTTTTTTGAAAAACATTTGAATGTACATATTTTTTTAATATTTTTATTAATTCATATATTCACAGTTCTATATAGTTCGCATTTATATTGTTGCAAATATTTTTTTTATTTGGATTATTATTTTAAATTTTTTTAATTTTTTTATTATTTTTTTATTTTTTTTTTATTTTTTTTTAATTTTTTAGTTTATTTGCAGTGGGAAAGGCCCCTCGTCCCAAATAAATTTTTTTAAAAAATGGATCATATTATTTGAGACGAGATACTCTCCCGTCGTAAATAATATTTTTTGCAAAGAACTGTCGAAAAAAATACTATTTGCAATGACACTTTCTGTAATGTGTTATTTGTGATGGGACCCTATTGCAAATGACTATTTGTGATGGGATTCCATAACAAATAACACATCGTAAATAGTAGAAAATTTTTTAGTGTGAGACTCCTCCACCTGATGCATCAGAGAAGACTATGCCATCATCTAAAACAAACAGTCTCTACCACCATCCACCCTTGCATCTAAGTGAATGGATTCCAACTCCTCCATTACTCTCCAAGTATCCACAAACTTCTGAACAACACCCTTCCATGACTTCTTGCTCAAATCATCGGTCACAACATTTCCCTTTCCTGAGGTGGTAGAGATATCAAAATCATAGTCCTAAAGAAACTCTATCCACCTCCAGTGTCACAAGTTTATATCATACTAGGAAAATATATACCCAAATCTCTTGTGATTCATAAAGAAAATAAAGTGCCCCCAATGAGTTAATGTCACTACAACTTCAGCACAAACATAACTGATGCTAGATCCATATCATGGGTGGCATGGTTATGCTCATGGGGATGTAACTTCCTAGGTCCATAAGAGATCATTGCCCACTACTATATCAGCATGCATCCCAATCCTATATGGGAAAAATCACAAAACACCTCAAACAACACCCCTTCCTTAGGAAACCAGAGCACTGGATCACTAACCAACTTCCTCTTCAGGTAACCAAACACTACCTAGAACTCAAAAATCCACACAAAATCTTGGTCTTTCCTGGTTAAAGTTGTCAATGGGTATTCAAATCAAGATAAATTGGGTACAAATCTCTGATAATATCTTGCGAGACCAAAGAAATTGTGAACCACTACCACATTATTGGGATCTCCCCAATAAAAACTGCTTCGACCTTTAATGAGTCTACTTACACACCCTACTAATACACCACATGCCTAAGGAAATGGACCTATCATGTACAAAACTTAAACCTAGAAAACTTTCCATGGAGCTGGTGGTGTTGAAGAACATGAAAGACAGTTCTGAGATGCTCGATATGCTCCTCCTCTGACTTATAGTAGATCAAGATATCATCAATTAACATGACAACGAACCAGTCTAAAACTCATGAAACATAGAGTTCATAATCCCCATGAACATGGCTAGTGTGTTCGTAACACCGAATAACATGACTGCAAACTAAAAGTGTTGATATATATATTTGAAGGTAGTCTTCAAGATATCTCCCTCCTTTACCCTCAACTAGTGATATCCATATTGTATATCAATCTTAGAAAACCAACTCATCCCTCTTATCTGGTCAAAAATATCATCAATCCTTGGAAGTGGGTAATGGGTTTTTATCATCACTTGATTCAACCTCTAGTATTCTATACACAACCTCATACTACCATCTATTTTCTTGGCAAACAACACTAGAGAACCCCACAACAACACACTAGACCGGATAAAACCCTTCTACATCAGATCATCTATTTGAAACCTCAACTCTCACAAATTAGAAGGTTTCATCCAATAAATATCCATAGAAATCAGAGAATCACTAGTTTGTAAGTCTATCCCAAACTCAACATCACATCGAGGGGGTAGCGTCACAACCTTCTCAGGGAAAACATACATGAACTCCTTAACAACCCTGGGAACCTCCACTATCACAGCATCCACTAATTCCACCTAAAACTCATCCAACAAGAAAAGAAGGGTCTCCACAAGCTGACTGCCCATCTGAAAACTTCACTCACTAATGAAAACCACGTGTTTTCTATCCACATCTGAAAACACAACTCTCCTTAAAAAGTAGTTGATAATAGCACATATGGAATACAACTAGTTGATGTCAGGGATGGAATCATATGTATGTATCTATAGCAAGAAAATATCCTCACTGGACTAATGTGGCCCCATTATCAGTCCACACTCCCAACACACATTAAAAAAGATGGTATGGCCTTAAATTGGTGTAGTCAACACCAAGGGAATGAGGATCCTCTCTACATATAGTCCTAGAGAATGGGATAGAGCAAGTGCAACAAAGGATTGAAAATATCTTGAATCAAATAAGGCATAAACAAGGGTACTAAACAAATTGATCATACCTATGACGATCTCTAGCCCCTCTGGAACTACTTCCCCCACTACGTGAAACTGACCACGCTCAGTTACTCTACCTATCTTTTGATGAAAACCTCCATGAACATGCTCGGGTCACAGTCCCTAAACACAAGGAACATCCTGATTTTGGCCTATACCTACTCTATCTCCCCTCGATGAAGCAAAAACATGTTTCCCCTACTGCTGAAACTACCTCACTAGAAACTACTATTGAGGATGATGCTGAACCTATCCACCTCCACTAAACTGATATTGGGGAACCAATAGGAACTATATCTAGAAATTTCCATAAACACTACAACCAAAACACACTTGCACAAATATTCTAGGAAAATCAAGGAAACAACTGGCACCAGAAGGCCGTAAAGGAAGCTACTAAGTTCGAATCCCAACTAGTTGAAACCTTGATGGTCCAAGATCCTAAGACTTTCCATTGAAAACTCTTCCCCCTGAAGAACCCTGTTGGTTCACTTCCTGCAGGAAAAATCCTCATTAGTTTATTCACTCGATCACCTATGCATTTTTCTAAACATATAGATAAGTTGGAAATGTAAAGGGAGTAACTTCATACTAGATAAAAGGATGGAGTGCCTCCTTAACATGTCATGCATGAGAATCCTCATCTGGAAAAAGATTTGGGGAAAAATGCAAGAAGGTCCTTGAAATTGATTCTCATATCTCCCACTGAAGGGAGAGTATCTCCTACTTCTTCTCAGCCTTCATGGTCGACGAAAGGAACTCTACACAAAACTTATTCTAAAATTAAACCCAAAAAACATCTAGAACCTTCCACTCTCCTAGATACAGTGTCCACTATTGATGCACAACTCCTCGCATCTGACTAACTGACAAAGGGACCCATTACTCCATTAAGGCCCTAATCAAACTAAAATAGATATCAAGATCCTCTATCCAACTCTCTATATCCACATCTAAAACACTTCCCTCATACTTCCCCAAATCCTACCACTGGAAAGAGGGAAATGTCTCCTTCCACTGATCATCCTCCTCAACTAGATCAACCCTATGGTGATCAACTAGATCAACTTGTTGAACCTCAACTACTTGAGCCACAGACAGACGATGACCAGGAGCCATAGCTAAAAGTCAAAAAAGTATTTCCTAAGCCCAGTAGTATAGAATTTTTATTAAGATTAATTTTAACTAATTTAATTTATTTTTTTATCCATTTAGACTTTCCCAAAACAACCCAATTCAAATAAGAACACAGGTTATAATGATGCATGTACCTTTCCTAGGTCTCTACCCTGCAAGCAGGTTCATCTCACTTGTTCATTCAATAAGCTCAAATCCTATGAACTATATCATAGGGGGACCTAAAATACCATGTCATAGCTGGTCTCCCTGGCCTATGTCATGCACCAAGGTCAAATGGAACTATTTCCATACCACCTCATGCAATCCCCACTATTCCTAACTCCATACTTAATTCTATCTCTCAATCATCACATCTGATACAACTCTGTCACGACCCCTTCCCTTTAAAGATACCGCAATAAGGGGAGCAAGATAATGACTCCTGAGTCTTACCTTCAGTAAGCCCTAGGTTGGAAACTAGCACAATGGGTGTACAAATATCACAATATGGGAGGCATTTCCCTTTATAATATAAATAGGATTGGGAGATAGAATTAACAATCTGCAAAAAAACTCTAATACATAATATAAAATAGAAACCCAAACCATCCCACATGAATGTATAAATAGAACTAATACAAATAAAAGTCTCTAAAGTAACTACCCAAAAGTAAAGCTAAAGTAGTGACACACCAACTATCAAGGATCTAAGATAGTATGGTCCATCATAGTCTGCGAAATCCTCCTAGAAACCTAAAAACAATTTTATATATATAGGGTGAGAATATAAGTATACTCAGTAGAAAAAAACTCAAGTTTATCATATACATGTGAAAGAAGAATACTAATTCACCTATGAGGAAATAGCAGAACCAAATAGCACCTATATAGATATACTAACCACCCCAACCTCACCAAGGCATGATCACCAAATAACAAAAGCCAAGTAATATAATATAAAGTAAATAACATCAATGATAGGGTACCCCACACTACTTTCCCACTAATTATCCACTCTTACACCCCAATGATAAACATCCTAGTGATCCCACCCTTTCTAAACATACCACAACATATCTTACCAACACACACCTAGGCCTCACAACACATCCCGCCCTCACACACCTGGGCCTCATAACACATCCCACCTGCACACAAATAGGTCTCATAACACATCTCATCTCACCCTAAATACACATGGGATATCACATCATGAATCATCACAAAGACAACTAGGACATCACATCACAACTCATCTCAAAGACACTTGGGACACCACATCACTACTCATCCCGAATACACCTAAGACACCACATCACAACTCATCCCAAAGACACCTAGGATACCATATCTCAACTCATCCCTAAGACACCTGAGATACCACATATCATCATCTAATTCACTAAAATACTTCCAAAAATCACATCCTTTGCAATACCTACCTCACCTGAAAGAGGTAGTAGGGAAGAGTGGATGTCCATCCATCCATCCTCCCACTGGGATGTTGGGAAAGACACCCCTAATGTGACTATGCGGGTGTTCGAAACATATTTCTCAACATGGGTGGGGTGCGTATAGAAATAACAAGAATATACAAGTATATATATATATATATATTATTAAACACTCAATCCCAACCTATGGGTTCTAAAACAAACAACCAACTCACAACATTTTCACCTCTTCTTTAACATATAAATGCATTTATTAGTATCTGCAACTGTCATTTTAGAAGGTGAAGAGTCCTAATAATCTAATACGGCTTCACATTTCCTCCTCATTTAACACCCATTTATTTCATTATTTAACACCAACCACTTTTAATCACACAACCCATTAACCAAAACAACCCATTCTATTTCAAACATTATTAAATAATTATTTATTCATTCCATCACTACTCAGGCATCTAGCACAAAAAAACCATATATCACAAATAGCTCAACATCCCCATCACCTCACCACCCCAAAATCATGGCCCACAAAGATCACTTCGCCACCCCAAAGAACATCCCACAAACTATAAACCCCACACCCCATTTCAACCAAACACAACCATCCCACAAGCACGACCACACATCAAAACATATCAAGACCCATTTTTACATATTTACAAAGGGGATTTTTTATCACATTCCACTTTATTTCAGGGGTTTTATCACACAAACCAAAATCTTAGGGCAACCATTTCATTATCCAAGTATAAATAATTAACCAATATACTTTTTGGGTGATATAACAACAGTCACAACAGTCACAACACATATATACAATGAAAATAAAGACACCAATTTCCATAATTTTTAGTGATACATCAAGCCCATACAATCCAAAATATCACAATCATATCAAGACTATAAAAACATGTGAATCATACCCCCTTACCCTTCAATTTCAATTCAACCAACTATTTATCTTTAATTAAGCTAGTAAGACCATAATCAATAGATAAAAAAACCCCTCCCACATGATACACAAATAAGGATAAATGAGGGGATCCCTGCCTCAAGGAAGCTTTCCAACTCACTGTACACCTCAGGCTGAAAAAGAATGCCCACAAACAATAGCTACACCATGAGAACCATGAATTAACCTATAACGAACCAAGGATCCATAAAAACAAATCCCAAATGCACCCCAAGCCAAAGAAACACCACCACAACGGATCCCTATGATAATAATAGAAGAAAAAGTATAAGAATAAGAAGATAACTCACCATGAATTGACTCAAGATTGCCAATGAACAAACACTGGGATAAATGGATAAAAGATGGAGGAAATGGGAATGAAGAACACCTCAGGGTGCCTAGGGTTTTCCCAAAATGAGAGGAAGAAGAAAATATTATCGAATGAATTATAATTTAGATGAAAATAACTTTAAATCAATATTGTATTGGGGGATTACACAACATGTAATCCCCTTTCACATCATGTAATCCCTGGGGTTCAATTTCCGCCAAAAAACGCATTGACTCTTCCTTTTATTATTTATTTTTAAACCCTGATAAATTGCATTTCATGAAACCCTTTTTCACATCCTATAACTTTTCACAACGTGAAATCCTCCCCTGCTTTTGGATTTTATCAACTGAACTTCTTCAAACTTCCTCTGAGCCTCCTCCAAACACCTACAACAACGAAAAATGGAAAAATTAATGGATCGGGAAGGCAAGTTCTGTTAAAATATTTGATTTCATTATTCTGGAATCCTAGTAGATAATCACTTGAAATTTCACTAATGGATGAACAATAAGGTTTTCATAGGGATTATTCATTCAAAATCAGACATGAAATTCCCAAAAAAAAGGAGATGAGGATAAGTATTCTCTAATTATAATGTTTCACTTCATCCATTGTGACAGTATAAGCTTTCCATTTTTCCTTTTATGAGTTTTTTGGATTATTATCCATGTTTTTCCTTAGATAAGGGAACTTGTTAGTATAATTCCCAAAATCCTTACAATTGAAACACTAAATTATAGGAGGTGCACTCTTTGAAGATTTCATTTTAATCCCATTACTTCAAAATTCAAATACTCGATGACCTTCTTTCCCACACTTAAAACATTTACTAGACCCTCTAAGACAATTTCCTCTATGTTTCATTCAAAATTTTGAGCATAAAGTATATATAATATTCTTATCCTCGTAGTTTTTAGAGTTCCCTTTGAATTTTATCCCTATTTTCTTATCATAACCATGAGATAGATAGGAAACTTCAATCTCCCTTTTTATAAGAAAAATATAAGGAAGGTACTTATTGAAAAATATGTTATTGAAATCATCCCAATCCATGGAGTTAGTTTTATCTTGTTTCCTCATATTCTTGATAAAATTACACCACTAACTTACTTTAACTTTCAAGAAATAAGTTCCCAAATTAATTTTTTAATATTTTGTACAATGGAGAATGAAAATTTTATTTTCAGTGGTACATATCCATTTCTTATCAACTAGTGGATTAATAATTCCATTAAAATAAGGTGGATGTTTCCTTAAGAAGGATTCAATAAAACGTTGTACCCTTTTTTGGTCATTTGGAAGCTCATCATGACTCATGGATTGATAAGTTTTTGTGGTCATAAAAAAGAGTTTTTTTATTCTATCTTACATAACATTCAATTTCTCAGGAGAGACATCATTGCATTGTCCTTTTCATTCCTCATTAATACAGTTCCTTTGGGTTCCATACATTGAATAAAACAAAAAAAAATGTGATCAACACTAATCATAGTGGGAAAACACATAATATGGGGAAATTACTTATAAAATTTCAATCTATGAAACCATAGGAGTAATCCTAGGTTATTAATGATCATTATAAAAAAAACTAGGATTGTAACCTATACTTAGACTTATCCTTAGAGACATATATAGACATATCCTTAGAAACATATCTTGGGATCTCACTAAATTTTTCCCATCCTAGTTTCTAAAGGTTGAATAAACCATTTCTTTGATACCAACTAAAATGACCCAGTATTTTTATACATGGATATTACATCATTTTTTGCAGAATATTTCATACATTACACAAAGACACACCCAAAGACCATATTAGTTTAGTGTCGTTGGAAAATTGTAGATAAAACTTCTAGTATAGTGTAAGATCATCAATATTTCCTACAAAGATATTCCCCATTAGTACCCCTACCTAAAACCTTTATTTATAACCCAGGGAAAATAAAGCATAAAAAGGGTGAGCTTAGATGCTCAATAAGGGTAAGCAAGGAAGATGCATAAGCATAATCATGAACATAAGGGTATGATAACATGATCTCAACATTAGAAAATCATACCTTGGATATAAAATATCATATACATGAGTCGTGGCATAAATAATGGAATTTCATAATACATAAATTATAAGGTAATCAAAGAACATAATCCATGAGATCATAACATTGACATAAGACATGAAATTGTGGCATATACATAAACTTATAACTTTGTGAACATGTATAAATAGTAACTGGTTTACTCATTAAATTAAGGACATAAAATTAGGCCCTTGAATAAACATATGGACATGAAAATTAGGTCCACGCATAAAATTATAGACATAAAAACTAGGTCCACACATAGAATTGTGAACATGAACTCTAGTTCACACATAACATATATACCTCATGAGTTATCCATATTTACCCAATGCATTGGAGGGAGATATAGGTCACACCCATCACATAATTAAAACCATACATATGTGTTCCAAAACAACATAAAATCATTCATTATTTCATAACCCATGGAATAAAATGGATTTCATAAACATCATTCAATCATAATATAACCCATGAAAAAATTGGGTTTCATAAATATCATTCCACCATAAACATAATCCATTCAAATAAATAATAAGAATAGTAGAATTAAATCATATCACTATTAAAACATAAGTAACATAAAATAAAGTTATCTTATATGGAAAATAATTTTGAAAGATCGCTTGAAATAATTCTTGAGGAAAATATCCTTTCTATTTTAAAAAATGTTTTTTAAATCATAAAACATTTATAAAACCTTTTTAATTTAAATTTACCATGAAAACTTATAAAATAATATTTGAAAACTATTTTAAACATCTTTGAAATTATTTTTCCTTAAAAAAATCTTAAAATTTCATTTAAAACACTTTTAAAACATTTTTAGAAAACATTGTTTTAAAGGAACACATATTTACAACCGAAGAGAGAATAACATTACATGAAGCTTAAAATATCATGAAAATAAGAATATTCATGATAAAAATTTTAAATAGTATTATATACACCTCATAAAAATATATAGGTTCATAACATAACATGTGTCTCAAAAAAGAAAAATTGAGACAAAATTATCTTACTAATTTGGTAACTTTTGAACTATAAACCCCATGAAAGTGAGATAATAAAATGGATATGTAAATACCAAAAAAATCATAATAATATTCATAAAATAAATTCATGGGAAGTATATACACCACACAAAATAAATGAGTAGTGTATATGACATGTGTCCCATATAAATAAAAGTGAGACAAAAATCTCTTAATACTTGAGTAACTTGTTAATCATGAGATCCATGAAATAATAATATCAATTAAAAATTATAATATCATGAAATAAATTACATTCATGATATAACATGTCATAGGTCAGTATATACACCACATAAAATAAACAAGTGGTGATTATGGCATGTATCTCATGAATATAAAAAGTGAGATGAAATTCCCTTACCTTATATCTTGACTCTCGTCGTGCTCATGAAAACATACTAGATAATAAATATAAGTTTATTATAAATATATTACAGAGACATATTCATATATATAATACCATATATGATTTTATTATGACTTTATATTACCCTCTTATCAACAATTCCAAGTTTATGTTATGTTTCGAGTAATAACTACTTTGTTTCTTGTACATGTTTTGACTTATTATTATTGGTCTGCATAATTATATTATGATTTCATTATCTCCAAAATGATAAAAATTATAAATATCATATATATTCATTATATATGTATTTATGGTTATCTATAAAAGATATAAATACAAAATTAAATACACCATTCATAGAGACGGTAGGTCGTACTTACGTATTAACGCTTCTTCCATTTTATGTATTATTGAAAGAAATAAAGTAAATAACATATATATATATAATTAAATTATCATTATTATTTAATATATACCATATAATTTCACTAATCCCATCCTTAATACATTCCATGTAAAGTGTGAATGAATCACATCGCTTTGAGGAGGCGGTAGTCTACACGTCCACAAATGAAGTTATCGTATTTCCATGAAATTGAAAGCATGAAGTTATTTTTTATATAATAATTATAGAAGATGTAATATAAAAATATATTTTACATAAAAATTTCAAACCATGAGAGTTGGTAAAGGAAAAATGAACGACATCATTTTGTGAGGCGGTAGTTTTTCGTTCACAAGAATAGTAAGTTCATTACCCATTAAATGGAAGTGTGTGTAAGTTTAGGTATAAACCTTATAATAAAAAAATAATAGTATATTTATGATATTGAGGTTATTATATAAACATTAAATAAAAATAATTGAATGGGTTTAAGGAATAAATAAAACAATATCATTTGTTGAAGAATTTTACCTCATCTTTGGGTGTCTCCTTTTGATTTGCACAAAAGGACTCATTTGGTTGGATTTATGAAAAAATTAAAGATTATAGGATTAATTAATGGATTTTTGGATGATATTTAGATATATTTTTTCTAAACCAATTAGTTTTTGAAGTGTGAAGATAAGAGGAGGAGAGGTACCCTTTTATAAGAGAGGAGAGGGGCACTTTTGAAATTTCTCAAAAATATTAATTTATAAATAAATAAATCTCAATCCAAATATCTCAAAAATTAAATTTATTTTAATATAATACATGATAAGGTTGTAATATCATTAATCAATATATTTTAGATAAGTTTTGGTGTTATTTTAATCCTTATCATTTTGATTAACCCTTAATTAACCCATTTTAATTTTAACTATCGTAACCAGTTTTTCTATACTAAAAGGATGTAATTTTTAATTATAAAATGTCAATTGGACCATAAATAGACAATTTATGATATTTTATACAATATATAATACCCATGTACTTATTTAATATTTTTATAATTTTTAAATAGTTTAATAAAATATTATTTTTATAAAATATCATAAGTTTCAATTTTGAAACCATTCATTACTTTGACTTTAATAAAAACAATAAAATAAGATAACTTCGAATGAATTCACTTAAAACACACCTAAAATATCATATTCATCGAAAAAAATATTGGATCACCATAATTAAGTCAAATAATACTCTTTTTAATATTTCTAATATCATTTAATTTATTGTTTCATTAATTGAATCGTTACTACATCATCATTTTGTAATTATTTATGATAATTATTTCTTCACTAAAAATTAAAAATAAATTTCTATTATGTCAATAAATATTTTTGATTTCATAATAATACATATATAGTTTAGCATATATTATATTTAATCACATGTTAAAAATATTATACATATTAAAAGTAAGAGTATAGCATTTTGTCACTCGCTTTGAGTTTAATAGTATTTAAGCCATTTTCATGTACAAGTGCCATTAAATTATTCAGTTTCGATAATTATGTGTTAAGGGTCAAATTAAATTCATCCAATAATATTTCTTCAAGTGTTAGGGTAGTTTTATAATATTTATAATATTACTTTTACCCTTAATTACCCGATTTACCCTTAATTATGGTAATAAAAATTACTAATGTTACTATTCATATTATCAAAAAATAAAAGGAAACTATTTACTAAATTTGGAACTTATGATTCAAAATATGAAATAAATTTTTTATAATTTAAAACACAAAAATTTCTAAAATTAATTTAAAATTAATCTCATTGATGGAACAAGAAAATATGTTTTTAAAGTGAAAACGTCCAAAAGATTAACATGCTTTTATATCAAAATTTAGTGTAAAATTAATTCCAATAAACTAAATTGGATTAAATGATAAAAATTTAATCTAATTATACTTTAAAATAAATAAAATATATAATTAAATGCTTTAAATTATTTTGATGAAAATATGTTTTCAATTAAAATTCAGTATTTTTCATTATTCATCAAAACATGAAACTTATCAGAAAAATATCAAAAATTAAACCAAAGTAAATTTTGATATAAAAATTTAAAATAAGAAGTTTATATTGAAATATAAAAATTATAAAAGTTTCAAAATTTATATTTAAAATGGGTTCTCCATTAAAAGGCGGTAAAATTACCCTTTTGAAAAATATAGGGTTTTATGCGTAAAATTGGGTTTGTTCTTATATTATGCCTATAAAATCTATTGGATGGGTATCAAAAATATTTTATTAAATATATAACATATATATTTCATTAATATCATTTTCTAATTTTAATTAATTTAATTTATTAATACAAAATGACTTTGGGAGCATAAAAATAAAACTATTTCCATTATAATCAATTGGTATATATTTTCATTTATAATTAATTGGTTACCAATGAATAAACCTTATATTTTCATAATTTAATTAATAATATTTATAAACACTGATTTAATGGCTAGTTTATATCTTATTTTATTAAATAATAATATTTTAATAATATACTATTATTCAGTAAAACTCGGTCTTGCCTGTAATGAAAGCTATCAAAATAACTTAGCGTTGTATGTAACACAAGCCAAGTATATTGTTGTGCATACCTAAAGCTAATAAAAGTGTTGCATGTATCACAATATTGACTTAGTGTGGTGTATAATTCAATCTAAACATAGTGTTTTTCATATAATGAAAGCTATATTTAGTATTGTGTGAAATGCAAAATGTCAAAAATATTAAATTAATTTAAAAATATATATTTCAAAAAATCTTAGGGTGTTACATTGTGCATATATTAAAAACCCTTACATAAATTCCAGATTCATTTGAAACTTTCTTGGCCTTCACCTAAGCACCTGATACCTCTCTCAAGTCTCGATCCATATCCAAAAACACCTTATTAAGTGGCTCTAAGTCTCAAAACTCCAATATGAATCTTGATTCTCATAATGACCACTACTTCAAGGTCAAAAAAATCAAATTAATCTTGGAATTCACAATATATAAAGACACGTGGTTTTAAAAACTCCCCATCATAGCACTTATTTTCCTAGAGATGTCTTGGTAGACTTTCACCATTAATTTTGACTTACCTTGGTCATTAAATCACAATCAACTCATTGTGTTTTTCCCTGGAACACTGAATGAGATTCTAAAACACAAATCCAAACATAAAGAGTAATATTCATAAAAAAATAAGCTACCACTTCATTAACATCTCCAAAAATGACAAGATTATAAAACTCACCTATTTCTTACAATACGATAATGTGTAATTAATCAATTCATTCTTAGGCTCATGATGCTCCCCACCATAAGTCTTTGCTCATAAAGGCTGATTACAATCCATGGTGCTCCCCACCATTAGAATTTCCTACTGAAAACTTATCAATGGTCTAATTACATGCTCACTATGGCTTCAAACTCACCACACCTAATATCACACAAAAACATCAATCTTCCCTCCTTTGGATGATCTTCCCAAAAAACACTCAACAACACAAACCAACATGCCATCTCATCACTTAACCATGGTTTTTAAGCCCTTGAAGGCATTATAAGATCATATATGCATCCATACTAAAGTATAAACCCAACACTCTATGTAATTCCATGGTTAGGTACCTAACCAACCAAATCTGACATCGTACTTCTCACATGATTACCGACACACCTCCAATACAACTCACCCTCATATCACATCGATTCCATCCCGAGCTTGATGCCAACACACAGACTTATTACAATACCATATCTATGTCCCTACCAGTATGAGGTTCATACCTATATATTCCATGCTCTATTTATTACCTCACATAATGATTGAGTGTGGCCATCCCACTCATACCCAAGATCCGACATGAAAAAACAATCACTACATGTTCCAGGATCAACTTGTTCGTCACCCTCGGTATCCACTAAAATTCCATCCATAATGAGGGTCACACCTTCTAATAGCCAATGGTATTATCCCCATCATATAGATTCCCATACACCACTCCTTAACTATAACCTCAATGGGTTCCATTATTACACGTGTGTTGCTCCTCCTGATCCATGGTCGCCATATTGTTGACCCATGTCATCATCCATCCATTGTAAAGGTAATAACTCTCATTATCATCCAACAGCCCCATACACCATGCCCAAAATCATCTCATCGAAACCATCAGTATTTAACATGCACATGACCACTCACTGATCCATGAACCAATAGTCACTGTATATAATTTATGTGCATATTACCTCAATCTCATCCAAATGTAATGGGTGTACACTCCTATAAAACCCAGTCGCACAACTTGACTCATGCTCCCATGAGTCATACATTATTGAAACTAGGAGAATTCACATAAACAACTAACCTAGTTCCTCTCACATGTCAATATCGTCTATTTATAAGTAGCTCATTTCTTTTTTCCAATAAGCTTAAGTCATCTCACTCATGACAAGTCTAATCACATGATCACTTACCACCTGAATTTTCCTTGAAATAAAAAGTGTTTACCCACACTCTACCCATCCTAAATCAACCCATCTAGGATCATGATCCACTATTTCATTGGGAATCACACCCAAAATCAACAAGGTCATGCATTTAACTGATCCTGCCCTCTAAAACCAAACCTCAATAATAAATAACCTCAAGTTATTTACATCATAAAATCCCAAGGCATATCCATGCCTATACCACATATTTGATAGCACTTATCATGAATAAATCTAAATGTAAATAATCTACCCATGATTCTTACCTTTAAGGCACTCATGAGTCTATGTTAACCCCTCTCTCGAGTTACCCTCACACATTAAAACTCATTTATAATAGTAGAAGAAAAATTACTTACTAATCAATCATAACACCTAGCTCACCAATATCCTGAGTCACATCTTATATAACTAGGATCTCCCACCTATCACACAATCTTTTCCTCATATAATCCATAAGCCATAGCCCATAGGGAACACTTGTTCTCATGTCTCAACTATCACAAGGCAACTCACATGTGAAAAAACCCACTCTAGGGTCCACATATATATGTATATATTTAATCATTGGAAATTACATGCCAATTCATCATACCACTCCAGGGAACTAATCCTCACAGGAAATATGCATACCAAACTACCCCCTCAAGGATAAATATCCCATATGTTGTGCCCAATGGTTTTTTGGTTGTTTTTGTTGTCAATTAGGTTTTCCAATTTAGATTTTAAATGTAATAATACAAAGGATGTTTCATGGGTGATGGATTGATGTTTCCACCATATAAATTAAGTGAATTAGTTTCTCATAGATACATGGGTAAAAAAATTAGAGTTTTCTACCCTTAAATAACTAGCTGGAAAAATTCAAGTGGGTAGCCCAATACATATAATGATTGAATTAATTGGTCTTCATGACTATGAAAATTGTTAAAGAACATGAGCCTCAGCCCATTTGGTGAGGTCTCTCTAATTGCATCCACGAGACCCAGGTTAAAAACCTGGAAGAGATATAATTTTGGGTACTATATAAGTACTGTATCAGGAATTATAGCAGGTATTGTGCAGTACTATAGTAGGCACTGTAGTGGGTACTGTTCGGTACTGTAGCAGATGGAACTATTCACCTTGGGCCACTGGTTTGGGCTTGGATTCCTTAAGGCCTTCGGGCCACCAAGGCCTTCGGGTCAGTAAGGATTTTGGGCCACTTCAAGGCCTTCGAGCCACCTTAAGGCTTTCAAGGACACCTGATATGATGATGCACAAATTGATTCTACAAGGAACCAGCTCCATAGGAGGATTCAATAGTAGGGTGAATTCACCAAAGTAGGGATAACAGATTTTGAAGAATGAGAGGGTATTTCATTTCCATCAGTACTGGGCTTGTGCATCTCTGCACATGACAGCTATCCAAACAGCCATGCAAAGGTGGAGAGCTAATCACGATGCAGATGTTGGGGAGGGGAGGTTTCAAGTATTCATATTTTGTATGATTTCATTAAGACCTATGGGTTCTGTAATGTCTCCAATCCTACATGCAATGTAATCTCTAAGACTACGGGCCTTGTAAGGGTTCCCCATCTTCCCTTGAAAGGGGGTTATCAAAAATCAATAAAAAAAAGAAGGACTTCGGGCCATTCAAGCTGAAAAGTGTTAAAGATGTATAATCCTTTTCTTAAATAGTTTGAAAGAATTATAAGAAGAAAGAGAAGTTGGTTGTACTGAACCTGTAGTTAGACAGCTTGTATGGTTTTGGATAACATGGATAATAGGTTCAAAGTTCAAAGAGAAGCTAACTGAAAAATCCATCCCTGAGTGATTCTCCATAAAGGCTATTGATTATTGTTTATTATATCTATTGTGTAATTATTAGGTTGTATTTGATTTAGATAATCCCTCACAATGTTTCATGAAGTTTGGAATTTCTGGAGCTGGAAGTGAAAAATAGAAAAGTCCTATAACATAAGTCTTTTCCTTCCAAACATTAGTATTGTTTGCAATCCTTCTCCAGTGATTGTAAGTATTTTGGAGTAGAACATAAGCCTTTTCCACTGAACAAAAATCTTTTGTACTTATAAAAATTTTCAGAAAGATTCTAGATGAAATTAAATATGTGGAGTCTCCCGTAAGAAGAACGTATGTATTTTAGACTTAGGCAAATTTCAAAGTTCTTACTTAGTGAAAATTAATTTTTTTCATAATTTTTTAATTATGAAGATATGAAAATCTGATGGTGTTGATGTTTTTATTTAATGATCAAAACAACATGATGTTTATTAAAGTCGTGATATATTCACATTTTTATAAATAATAAAGGAGTAACCAATGTGTGTAATAATTGATAGTGAAAAATGAATTTATTGAGTTTTCAAGAATAATGTATATGAAGACACATTGAATATTGAGCCAAACATCAAGGATTATATTTATATTATCCAAGTTTGTTTTTGTTTTCAAGAGGAACTAAGATGGAAGTCTGGGAATTTTCACAGGACTAAAAAATAAGATATCTTGTAGATTTACTAAATCTAGAAATACATAAATCTTTAGATAATTTTGTTGTTCCTTTATGTTCAAAACATCAAGGAATTTTCTAAATCCATGATTCAAGATAAAAAAATATGAGTTATTGATATTAAATCTAAAGGGGGTGAAGATAAAATTATGAATAATGTCTGCAATATTCAAATGTACTGAAATAATTTTACCTTTTTTTCAAGAAAAATACAGATATTTTTGAGTTGAAGCATGTGCATTATTCATTGCATGCAGTCATTTATGAAGTAATCTGGTTAAGTAAAATAAACAAATAAGAGTGTTGAGTTTTTGTTTCATGTATAGACTCAAACCAAAGTTTGTACTAGTTTCATGAGGATCACTTATGCCTTAAATCAAGTTGCATAACATAGATATGTTTTCTATATAATTTTATATAACTGTGGATAATGAAAGTTTGGATATCATAGTGGAAGATTTTGAGAATAATAATTTTATCCTAGGTAATAATAAAAGAATATTGTTATTTGGATGTGTTTCAAAAATTGAGGACAATTAAATGAGGATATATTTAGAATAACCCTTTAAGTTGAAAAGGTATATCATGGAAAACTAAAATATGTATTCTATAATACTACTTTTTAGTTATAAAAATAAAAATCTACATACATACCATTTATAGGTATTGAAAATTAAAGGTTCAATTAATTCATTCACCCATGCATGTGAGAAAACTGAGGAGAAAGGAATGGAAAAAGAAAAAAGTAGTATATGATACTATATATTAAACAATTTAGAAATAGATCCAAGACTAGATATTTGATATCTATCTCAAAGAAGAATAAGTAGAATCTATTGAAACTGGTAGTAAGAAAGAATAAGATAAGTCAAGCATGTGATACCTGTAGTGTTTTGAAAAAGGTGACCATAAGTAGGTAAAGAGATGGAGCGTTTGATAAGTGAGAAAGACTGACTAGTATGAAGTTATTCTAAATACTTAATGGTAGTTGAGTTCTATGAAATATTTAGTTTTAGGTGGCCATCAATAGATTCTAAAAGAATAACTACAATCTAGGAAAGTTCAGAGACTAAGTTTCATATACTAAGTTGCTGAAGAGAAAAAGAAAGTTGAAGGCTCTAAGTAGTTGACAAAAAAGATCATCTTTGTGGGTGCAATGACATACCTAGATATATTGTGATCAACTTCAAGATGAGGAAATAAGATTTGAGTATAAACTAGTGGGACATCAGTATAAAGAATCCTTGGGATGCAACAAATGGTTTACATGTGTAATATTGTAAACCTATACCTATGTAATATGATGTGCCTAGGTTTCAGGATGATTCATAGAAAAATCCACTTATATATTGGTGATTTTATTCTAGTGGATAATTTGTGACTTGGACATCCCAAGCATGCTAAGGAGTAAGATTCATGGTATAGGAGAACCTTATAAAAATACATATCCCACTTTATTTTTAGTATTTTTATTGCATTAGGTGTTTTCTAGGTTAAACTACAAAAATATCTATTTGATTTAATCATAATCATAAGTTCAAGTCAAAAGAGGTTAAAAGGGTTCAAAATAAATATTGGAATTTGTTAAAATTGGTCCACACCTGATTCACCCCCCTCACAAGTGTGTGTGGGTGTGGGTGCATGGTCTACTGGAGCATGACAAGTGGCATCATAGGGTAGGTTCCCTCTGATTGGAACTTTTGGATTACTACAATTTGTATCTATGTTTTAGTTACTTATAATTAGACTTAGAAATTTTTATAAATAAATTTTATCTAATATACATGAATTATAGTTTTTAGATGTTTCAAGAATAGCCTCATATAGAGAGTTCAAATTACATCCCTTCCAAAATAGAATTGGAAGTCTATAAATACTTTGATAAACAGGCAGAAGAAAGAGGTTAAGGATCTTAGTAAAGGTTTAAATAATAAATAGGATATTACATCAATTTAAGTTAATCAAGATGGTAAGTATTTAGTTGTTAAATCTATTGATTATTATTCCTCTAGTGAAACAAGTTCAATATGTGATAGTGATTGCATTGAACCACTTAAAGACATCTATCTTTAGGTCAAATACTATATGAAGGATGTTATTATTGAAATGGTTATCTAAATCCTTAAATTCATAAAGGTAATTCTTGATTATAAATCACAACTATGAGAATATGATGATGCATTTAAACAATCATTAGAACAAGCATTGAAAAAAAAGATGAGCTACCACAACACTCTCACAAAGCTTATAAAATCCTAGGAAGAATATTACGCACTTTTTAGTAAAATATTATCTTTAATTAATGAATAATTGAAAATAATTATTTATGAGAAAGATTTGTTTTAAAATTTGGTTAGGGAGGTGTATCATGCATTGGAGAATCTTCATAAAGTCTTTGTGGATGTCAGGTCTATCTAGCTAGAAGTTAAAATTAAGAGAATAAGAGACCTGGATAATTCTCTACTTGATAAAAGAAAAAGTTCATGAATATCAAATTCAAAAGTTTAAAGATGATTAGGAGTACAGGCTAGGATCATTGGAGGATAAAAAGTATACCCTCAATATGAAGTTCCTTGATCTGGAATTTAAGATGAGAAATCTAGAATCATTACCTACTAAAAGTATATGATCTATTAGAATAAATAAATATTTTACCACATGGAATTTAATCTTAAATAATACATGTGATTATGGAAAATAGAATCTAAGATCATCTATAGTATCCTCCACTTTAGTCTGATAGAAAGAGGTATCTCGTAACTTTGAATATTCAGTCCATACTGGGTCTTTTTTTATGTGTAGGACAAAAGAAAAATACTACACAAATGTGTAAATGTAAAAATGCTGGAGAACAAACCAATAGTTCAAGGGTGGAGGTCACCAAATCTAGGAAATGTTTCTCCTCAAAACTGGGCTAAAATATTGGTGTATAAGTTAAAAAACATCAAGTAATGCAATTTGGAAAATCTAGATAGATTTCACTCAAATAGAAAAGAACAAGGTTGATTGAAAAATGTTAGTGTTTTTGGAGGTTTGGATATAAATCCATGTATTTTTGGAAGAATATATAAACTAGTGGAATTTAAAGAAGGCCTAAAGATATGGGAGCAAATATGAAGTTAAAAATAAACTTATTGAACTGAAAAATACTCCAAAAAAATAAAAAAAACTGTCCATGAGGAACAAATTTGAAGCATAGAATAATTTCTATGAGATTTGAAACATTAATGGTCTTTAATATGATGAATTATATCATAATCCTACTAGTAATTATCCAATTAAAAATAAGTGCTTCTATAGTGGAAAGATATTCCACATCATGGACCACTACAAGATAGCCATGAATGTCAAGGAAAATGGAAGAAATATAAAAACAAAAAGAGAGTTAGTTTAAGAAAGAGATGGTAGGATTAGAATGGCTGTTTAACATCATTTTGAATAGTATGATAATTTTCCAAATAAAGGAAAATTAAAAGTTTATGAGAGTGTGTGTGGAATGTGAAACTAGGAATGACACCAGGCTATCAAATGTATTACTATTTTTATTGGACAAATGAAATAAAAGGGGAAATCACATATGAGATTTATTTCTAAAATTAACGCTCAAATGAATAAATATACACCCAAATAGATATTTTAGTGTGATCTCATTGATATTTTAATCATATGGCTAGAACAATTGGAAGGTGTTGTAAAATTAGAGCAAGCTAAAAATAATCAAAATTCTCTTGTTGTTTAAGTAGAGATACATATTCCATCTATGAATAAAGTTGAAAATGTAAAGAGAAACATGATTCTAAATTGTGGATGGAATTAGTGAATAAAAATGTAAAAAATATTAGAGAGGTCTATAAGTTTCATAATTATAAGAAAATGGGTTTTTTGAGGTTGGGAAATTTTTCGCAACCTTGTTAATCAAAATGAGTAACTGTTGGAATATCCACCCTCACCCTATATTTATTTAGTGGTCTTTAAATTATGTTAGGAGAAGGGGATTAAGACCATAGAGTATCCCTTAAGGGGGAACTCTAGAAATGTGTGAAGATTCCATGGACATATAAATTCTTCTTGAATCTAAAAATTTGGACAACCCCTTCAAAGTATAAAGGTTGATTTATGATTTCATTCTCCCATCACTATTATGAATTTTAAATTTTTATGTTTATCAAGGGTTGTTTATCTGATCTAATGAGGAAAACTTGACACTTGAAATGTATTTATGTATCTGTTCAAGTAAGTGCAGGTTCTTGAAACTTCCTGAATATATGTATCAACAACCCCTAAGTTTTGAAAGTTATCAGTTCGTACCACATTGAAGTGAGTAAATAGATAGATTTATTTTCTAAACTTACCAATATTGTTTTCTATATCAGTAAACCCTAATTAGATTTAGATTTTTTTGGTAGATGACACTTTGTTAAGAAAAATGTGTGGTTCCAGCCTTCCCTTAAAAGTGTGTGATATAAATAAAGGGTAAAAGAACATTTTGAGTTTTACCTATCATTTCAATAAGGAGGAGAACATTTCTCCTCCATTTTAATTTATTTTAAATTAGGTGGAGGAGGATTACATTGAATAATGTAGTTTATTTGGAATTGAAAACAAACATGAAGGGGGAGATTGTTGTTACCAATGGTGTTTTGGTTTTATTTATTATAAATTGGGTTTTCTAATTTATCTTAATGAAAAGGAGAAGTTATGGGTGATGGATTGATGTTTCCACCCTATCAAGGAAGTGAAGTCACTGCTCGTGGATACATGGGTAAATGAATTTTAAGTTATCTGTCCTTGAATAATAGGATATAAAAATTCAAGTGTGAATCCCAATACATATAATGATTGAATGAGTTGTTATTTATGACTATGAAAAGTTCTAAATATGAATAATCCATGTCGTCAATATTTTAAATAAATGAGAAGAAGAAAGAGAAGCTGGTTGAGCTGGATATATGGTTGGGTGGCCTATATGGTTGTGGATAACATGGATTTGAGGTACAAAGTTCATGGAGAATCTAGTTTAAGAATCCATCCTTAAGTTATTATGTATAAAGGATATTTATTTTTTTCCCTTATACATCTTGGATGGTTATTTCATAAAAGTTGGAGTTGAGTTAGAGAATCCATCACAATGTTTCATGAGGTCTGGAATTCTTAGAGTTGGAAGTGAAAAATGGAAAAGTATCAGAATTCAAGTCTTTGCCTTATGAACATTATTCTTTTGAGCATAAGTCTTTTGACCCCAAATGTGGGTCTTTTAAGTCTAGTGAAATTGGAAAAATCAAGAGAATAATACTTTTGAAATACTGATCATAAGCCTTCTCCAGTGACCATAATTCTTTTGTAGTAGAATGTAATCCTTTTTCATTGAATGTAAATATTTTAAACTTAGTAAAATTTTCAGAAAGCTGCTGGATGAAAATGAATATATAGATTCACCTATAGGAATAATGTATGACTTTTGGAGTTAGGAAATTTTCAAAGTTTTTGATTAGTGAAAATTAAAGTTTTATAGGATTTTTTAATTCAAAATATATGAAAATATGATGGTGTCTATATTATTATTTCATGATAAAAACATCATAAAGCCTATTCAAGACATGATACGATATTATTTTCATAAATAATAAAGGAGTAACCATTTCATGTAATTTTTTATGTTGAAAAATGAGTTTATTGTGTTTACAAAAATAATTTAGATAAAGACACATCAAAGCACAACACCAACATCAAATCCTACATTCTTATAATTCGAGGATGTTCGTGATTTTGAGAAGAACTGAGATAGAATTCTAGAAATTTTCCCAAGAATAAAAAATGTGATATATTTTATATTTCATAAAACTATAAATGAAAAAATAAATATTATTATATGTTAAATATATGTTCAAAACATCATGGAACTTTATAAATCCATGATTCAAACATGAAAAATAAGAGTTACTGATCTTTGAGTTGAAGGATAAGAAGATCAAATTATGAAGAATGTATGCAACATTCAAATGTGATGAAATTATTTTATCTTGTTTTCAAGAAAATTCATACATTTTTAAGTCAACTATTGTGCATTATTTAGTTCCTATGTTAATTAATTAAGCAAGATAGTTGAGAAAAAATAAATAAAGAGGAGTGTTGAGTTATTATTATATGTATAAAATTGAAAAAAAATTGTACCAATTTCATGAGGAGTTGTCATGCTACAAGATAATTTTCATGCCATAGAGATGATTGTTATATATTTTTATACAACTATGAATAATAAAAGTGTGGATCTTGTAGTGGAATTTTTTTAGAAGAGTTCAAGCCTAGATAAGAATAAAAGAATATTTTTATTCTTATGTGTTTCAAAAACTAGGTAGCATTAAATGAGGATATCTTTGAAATAACCCTTAAAGTTGAAAAAATATATTTTGGGAAACTAAATTGGGTATTCTATAATAATTTTTTTTCTATAAAAACAAAAGTATACATGCATACCATTTATGGGTATTGAAAATGAAAAGATAAATTAATTCATCCACCCATGCATGTGAAAAAACTAAGAAGGAAAAAATAGGAAAAGAAAAAAGTATCATTTGTTATTGTATGTTTGAAAACTGAGAGCTAGAGATAAGATCAAATATCTAAGATATCCTAAATAATAATAATACTGATAATTTTCTACAACTATTAGTGAGGAATAATATGTTTAGAAGCAAAGTTTGTGCAACCTTGAGGATTTTTAGGAAGGTGACCATAAGTAGGTGAAGAGACAAAGCATCTGAGACCTGAGAAATACTGAATGGCATGAAGTAATTATGACTACTTAGTGGTAGTTGAGTTATTTTAAATATTGAGTTTGAGGTGGATAGAAACAGATTATGAAAGAAGAACTACAAGCTAGGCAAGTTCAAAGAAAAAGTTTCATGCACTGAGTTTCTTAAGAGAACAAGGTAGTTGAATACTCTAAGCAGTTGAGGAGGCATATTATCTTTGTGGGTGTAGAGAAATCCCTAGAAAGATTATGATCTAATTTAAGAGTAGGAAGGAAGAGTTGAGGAGAAACTGGTGGGATACCAATATAAAGAAGTTATGGGATGTATCAATTGTTTTTCATGTGTAGTATTACAAACCCATGCCTATGTGATATGGTGTACCTTGGATTCAAGATGATCCTTGTATAACTCCACTTGTAAACTGGTGATTCAATTCTAATGGAGAATCTATGACTTGGACATCCCATGTCACAAACCAAGTCGAGGTGAAATCCAAACCGAAACTTGACCCAATCCATGGCATGGCCTTAAGGGAGTTCTCGATCCCCATAGGCTAGAAACTAGTATTGAGGTATCAAAAATATACTTTGGTAATGATTTCACCCATTTACATAAGTATAAGCAACCAAAAATAATAAACAACACATTAACTGATAAACATAACCAAACAAGGTACAACACTTTCCAGATTCAAAGTTTTACAGCTTAAAAAAACAAAAGTATAACAACCATATGGGAACAAAAATAATCACAAAAAATCTCCATGTGACAAAAGAGTCATCACCCTCAATCCACCACCACCAACACCTATAAGGAGTGTAACACTAGTAACCAGATCCACCACCATCATCACGATACATATTTTCGTTACCTGGGTAGTACATAGAAAATTATATATAAACCCAAAGGTTTATATAGGGTGTGAGCCAAATCCCAGTATAATTCAACCCAAAATAAAAAATTACATGTTATAACATTAGAAGACAAATTAACATGCACATTTTCATAATAACATTTGAAACATTTTTAAGAAAACATTTTAAGGAAAATCATTTATTAAATAAGATTAATTGAAATAAAAATGTACACAAGGTATACCATAAACTGATGGCTATAACCACATCACATAAGCATCATGTCATAAGAGAGCACCATGGTTAAATCCCTAAAGGTAACTAGCTCTAATGGGAATCTAGAAACCTTATACCTCAGTGGTCAAAATACTCTATTAAACTACCAACAACATCCTCACACATGATCCACTAGATGGGAATGAGTCCCAAGGTATAGTGGTCTCAAAATAATAAGCTAATACCAATAGAGTTCCCATTCATGATCCACTAGAGTGGAATGTATCTCAAGGCCTAGTGTTCTCCGATAATATCACATGTTTAGTCAGTATTGCAATGGTCAATCATGCTAGATAAATCTGGGCCTCAGCCACTTCTGAATCAACTAGTGCACTAGTTAGAGTTCTCTAACCTAGATACCTGGTATTACCTTTGTTCTCAAATTCCATTTCACATATCACACAAATCAACACTTTCACATTTACATTCCAAGAATCACAAGCACACAAGCAAATCACCACTTTCCATAACAAAACCTAATTTCCATTTCACACACACACCAAAACCATTTGGAAATACATTTCGAAACACTTAAATGGTTCATAAATCCCATTTTGAAATATAGTAAGGAAGAACACATATGTAAAACAACCATTTTCATGGGAAAGTCCCCATTTAAAATCATATTCACATCAAAACCATTTTCTAAAATTCTTCACAATACTTTCACAATTCAAAGATGCGTTTAAGGTGTGCAACAAAATAACCAACATGAAAAAAAACCATATCTCTTGGAAAACCCACTTTAAACACATTTTCACTGTTAAATATCTTTGAAAATATATTTCGCACCTTTCACATAAGGCATAGAACATTTTCAGGAAACACCGCAACAAATCACATAAGAAATAAAACCAATTTATTTTCAAAAACCAACTTCATTCACATATACATGCCAAACCATTTACAAAATGAGTTTTTCACCACACAAATAATACATAGAACACATTTAAGCAACCAAGAAAGCATATCAAAGTCATATAATAATGTAAAAGTATGGAACCACCTACCTCACACTTGGAAACTTCCATAAATTTGTGTGAAACCACAACTACACCACCACAATATCCTGATAAGGAAATATTTAACAATAATCATCAATATATCACTCAAAAAACACAAGATCAATCCCTCATTAGTTCAAATAACCTTCTAGAAAAATAAGAACTCAAGAATGAGGGAGTAGAAACCCTAGGAAGAGGGAGAAAACAAAGGAGAAAGGCACTTACTTGGAGATTCTTGAATAAACCACACCAAATCCACCCCAAAATTGAAGATCTAATGGATAAAGAAGGGGAGGGGGAGGTTCCTAGGATGGATAATCCCAAATGTGATGGGAAATGGGAGGAATTATGGTTAAATCCAAAGAGTCTATAAAGGTAAATTTCTATTTTTTAATGACTTGGACAGGTCTCATGGTTTTCCCGCACGGTTTACCAAACCATGCAGCAACTGTGCATCCCCCATTGTTCAATAGGAACAATCCACATGATTATCCCACACAATTTTACAAATCGTGTGCCAACTGTGCAGTCACCGCTATTCAAAATGACATTTGGCTGCACACTTACTTGGGAAAGGGAACACGGTTTCCCTTAACCATGTGCAACCTACTATCAAGCCCAAAATCACCATTTTCAGCAAAAACTAAAGGGATGACTATGGGATAAATGAAAGAATAAAAATAAACAAAATAAATACCTCAAAATAAAAACACGGATGTGAACATTCTCTCCACCATGAAAAATTTCCATCCTTAAAAAGTCACTCCAAATCTTGATCAGAGAACAATAGAGGATACTCCTCCTTAACCCAATACTTCCACTCCCAAGTCTCATTCACATAATTACCATGATTCCAAAGAACTTGGACCAAAAGAATAGACTTCCCATGAAGAAATTTTTCCTGAGAATTTACAATCATCACTGGTTATTCAAACATAGAAAAATCAGTCTCTAATTCCAATTCTTTCCAATTCCTCACATGAGACAGATATGGTTTATACTTTTTTAGCTGAGAGACATGAAACATTCCATGAATTGATATCAACTAAGAAGGAAAACCAAACCTTTATACCAACTTAACAATACTATTGGTAATATCAAAAGGTCTGACATACCTTAGTGTTAGCTTCCCTTGCTTACCCAAATGATGATGAACCAAGTGAGGTGCCACCTTTAGGAACACCCGATCACCCACAAAAAAACTCCAAAGATTGGTTCCTCTTATCAGCATAAGATTTATAGTGACTCTGAGCTATCAACAACTGTTGCTTGATCAGATTTACTTTCTCAGATGTCTCCTGTATAAGGCTTAATCCCAGCAATGAGGTTTCACTCACCTCAACTTGACACAAGGGTGACCAACATGGTCGACCATAAAGTTTCTCAAAAGGATCCATTCGAATTGAGTATTAGTAAATATTATTATAAACAAACTCAAACAATCCTAAATGGATATCCCACAAACCTCCAAAATTCAAAACGCATTCCCTGAGAATGACTTCTAAAATTTGATTTTCCTACTATGTCTGACCATATGTTTGAGGATGGTATGCCATGATAAACTTGAACTGTGACCCCATTTCCTTCTGAATTCCTTCCCAAAAATGTGAGGTAAAATAGGTGTCCCTATTATAAATAATTTCTGATGGAACACAATGATTTCTCACAACCTATTGAACATACAACCGACCAAACTCATCCACTTTGGATGAATCCCTAATTAGAATGAAATGGGTTGATTTGGTCAAATGGTCAATCACTACCCAAATGTAATTCTTCCCCCAGGGTGTATGAGGAAAGCCAAAAATAAATCCCATGGTGATCTCTTCCTACGTCTATGTAAGAATATGTAGTGGATGAAGTAAACCAGAGGGCCTTTGGTGATCTACTTTAACCTGCTGACACATAACACCGTGATACAAAGTGAGATTCATCTCACCTCATACCTAGCCACCAAAACCGTCAATGCACATCATAGTACATCTTGGTAGCACTAGGATGAATGGACTGATACTAGTGGCTATCCTGCATCGCCACCTTCCTTAATGACAACAACACCATGAAGAGGCCCTTGAAGCACAAAACTCCCTCAAGAGATGATGACCATTCACAAGGCATATCCCCACCATTAAGAAATTTCATATATTGTCGGCACAACTAATAACTAGGATTCTCTCACTAAATCAACTCTATAAGAAAAGGTGTCAGCTGCATGCTGGACAAGAATGCACCTCCACTATGCTCCTTGGTCCCCAAGTGCATCTGAGAAAATATCTCCATCAAAATCCACTCATCACTGTACTTTTTCAACACTTTCACTAGCACTTTTCTAATTAAAGCATCTTACACAACATTACCCTTACCTGGGGTATAGACTATATCAAAATCAAACTTTTGAAGGTACTCGACCTAATGTTCTTTCCTAAAATTCAGATATTTCTATGAGAAAATGTAAGCTAAGATCTTATGATCATAGTAAACTAAAAAATTCTCCCCAAAAAGATAATGGCACCACGTCTTCAAGGCATGCACCATTGCTGCTAAATCTAGGCCATGGGTTGGGTAATTCTTTTCATGTGGTTAGAGATGGAGAGAACCATACACCACTACATGGTCATCTTGCATCTACACACACCCAAGAACCTTACTTGAGGCATCATAATAGACCACATACCCCTTTCAAAAACTTTGGAAAGATCAAAACATGAGTCGTGGTCAACCACCACTTAAGATCCTCAAAGGACACTTGAAAATTCTCAAATTTTGTTCATGATCCTCCTTAGTTATAGAATAAACTAGGATGTCTTCCAAAATTACCATGATAAAAGATTCAAGATACTGATGGAACACCCAGTTCATGAGTTCCATGAAGACTGTTGAAGCATTTTTCAACCCTAAAGGCATGACCAAGTACTCAAAATGGTCATACCTGTTTTGGAAGGCTTTTTTCGAAACATCCGCCTCTCTAAATATAACTTGATGATACCCAGAATGAAAATAAATCTTATAGAACCACCTTAACCCCTTAATCTAATAAAAAAGGTCACCAAAATGGAGAAATGGGTACTTTTTCTTTATTTTTGCCTTATTAAACTTCTGATAATCAATACACAACTAGAGAGATTTGTTGGTATTTTTTTTAAATAGAACAGGGGAGGACCTAGGTGAGATTATAGGGTGAATGAATCCTTTAGATTATAAATAATAAAATTGTACCTTTAATTACCTTAAATTAGTGGGGGTACATACATTATGAGGGAAGATATATTAGTAGTGTTCCTGGTGCCAAATCAATGGAGAACTCCATATCCCGATCTGGAGGCAAACCCAGGAAATACTTTGGAAAAACCTCTGGGAACTCATCCACTATATGAGTTAATCCACCCTTAAGAGCATCATCATTGTCCTCCAAAGATAACGATGAGATCTAATAAATAATATTTCCCAACTCTAGAAGTGGAGGTCTAGCATGTCTTGACCAAGTATCCCATTCACCTTGAAAAAACTGGTTACTTACATCAAGTTCCACAAAACTCACTCACCGTCTATATAGTAATCGATGGGCACCTGAAAATTCTCCATAAAATCCATATGAAGGATCACGTCAAAGGGGTACATTTCTAAATCCATAAAATCCCATTCTAGATCGACCCTTGATAAGGTGAGTGTACAAGATAGACATCTGAAACCCTACTCTCACTTCTTACCAAGCGACGCCACCAACTCCATCACATATAACATAAGATTATTTGGTAACTTTAGATCATCCACAAGACAGGTAAAAATAAAAGAAACTAAAGCACCAGTATTAAATAGAACAACATCTAGAGATAATGAAATAAGAATGATACCTCGAACTTTCATAGGTCCCACATCCAATTCCACTAGTGCTTGGTACATTGCCTGAAGTTTCCTCATCTCATCCTGAGCTTGAGAGTGACCATTGGCTTGTGGCTCTAACCTAAACTGAATCTTCATAGAATATAATCCATCCCTATAACCATGACCTCCAAATTGAGAACCTTCTATCCTAAATAATTCTGGCCGAGTTGAAACCCCCTTCGAAGACACAAATCCTACACCACTCTGATATGGGCACACCACTTTTCAAAAATGTAGTAAGTTCCCAATAACTCTATATTAGTGACAAGGTATGGATGGAGAAGAACATGTAAGTTTCATGTTCTCAGCTTTCCCGCACTAATGGCACACCATTGACCCAATGTCAGAATCTGCAGATGAATGCATCCAGGAAGGATGGCCTAAACTACCACCTCCCTTCTTCCCCTGCTCATCCTACTTACACTTCTTCTCAGATGAACTACCACTACCCACTGATGACATGGAAATAGAGAAGACATTCTTGCTTCCATGATTATTCTCAAACATTATAGCATGATTGACCACCTCAACATAAGTCTTCAACTTGAATAATAATACTTGGGATCGGATTTTTGGATACAACCCCATTTCGAACTTATGAGTTGTCACCTACTCATTATAAATGATCTCAGGTGCATATCAAACTAACTCTACGAAGTGGTTTTAATATTCCATCATGGACTAGTCTCCATGTCTAAGCTCTATAAACTCACAATATTTGATGAAGTACAAAATATTAGGACAATACTGAACATTGAAGACAGCCTTAAAATCCTTCCAACCCATCTGCTCATGATTTCCATCTTTCACCACTCAGTCCCACCACTTCTGACTAGGACCTTATAACATGAACAAATCACACTTTACTTTGAATAACTCAGGATTATCAAGAAACTTGAACATCCCATCCATCTTCTCAACCCACTCTTTTGTTTTGTGGGGTTTCGTGATACCTTGGAAAGAAGGAGGCTTGTTCTTGAGGAACTCTTAAGCTTTTTCATTTCTAATACCTATTTTGGTTTCTCTAACCTAAGAAGAACCATATCCCGCTCCTTTTCTCAAAGCTTGGACATCCCAAACCACAACTTCCACTAACCTCTGGTTTATTTGTGAGGGAAAACTCTCTCTGGCCACTTCCCATGGTTTCATAGGAATTCTCTGAGGAGGAATTTTACTACAACAAGCAACAATGAGGAAAACCCATCAATACAATTATCAGCACACATTATGAAAAATTTCATCAATAAAAAAATTTCAAACACTTACTTAAACTAGAACAAACCAAATCAATCATAATAAAAAGTTAACTAGACCACTCCACCCCCACCCAGTGTCCATATATTTTCTACAACCTGTATGTATCACCCGGAGGAGAAGTCAAACCAAATTTCCCAAAATCCCATGGAAACTTGAGTCCTTTCATGAGGTTTGCTATCCAGGAACCCTACTCACAACCAAAATCTCAAGCCCCGATAATCCTAGCTCTGGTCTATCCAGACTCATCCCAAATAACTTGACCCAAAAAGAGAGTAACCTTCCTATGATACCATTTTTATCATGAACCAAACTGGGTTTCCATCCAAACCGAAACTTGACCCAATCCATGGCATGGACCAAAGGGAGTTCCCAATCCCCACGACTTGGAAACTAGTGCTTGGGTATCAATAATATACTTTGGGAATTATTTCACCCATTTAAATAATCATAATCAACCAATAATAATAAAAAACTCAATAACTGATAAACATAACAAAACAAGGTACAACAACTTTCAGATTCAAAGATTTACAAATTTAAACAAAAAAAATATATAACAACTGGATGGGAACAATAATTATTCCAAAAACCTACATGAAACAAGAGAGTCATGACCATCAATCTACCACCACCAATGTCTTCAAGGAGTGGAACACTAGAAACCAAATCCACCATCAGCATCACAATAAATCTTGAATTTACCTGGGTCATACACAGAAAAGTCTATATACAACCAAAGGTGTATGCAAGGTGTGAGACAAATACAAGTAGGATGCCACCCAAAATAAAATATTCTATGATATAACATTATAAGACAAATTAATATACACATTTTTATAAGAACATTTGAAATATTTTTAAGAAAATATTTTAAGGAAAACCATTTCTCAAATAAGCTTGATTAAAATAAAAATATACACAAGGTCTACAGTATACTGATGGATATAACCACATCACATAAGCATCATGTCACAAGAGAGAACCATGGGTAAATCCTTGAAGATAACTAGCTCTAATGGGACTCTATAAACCTCGTACCTTAGTGGTCAAAATCCCCCCACTAAACTACCAACATCATCCTCATGCACGAGCCGCTATAGGGGAATGCATCCCAAGGTCCAGTGGTATCCAAATCATAAGTCAATACCAACATTTTTCTTATTCATGATCCACTAGAGGGGAATATATCCCAAGTTCTAGTTATCTTTGAAAACATCACATGTTTAGTTATGGTTGAAATCATCAATCATGGTAGATGAATTTGGGACTCAACCACTTCTAAATCAACTAGCATACTAGTTCTAGTTCACTCACCTATATACTTGGGATTCCCTTTATGATCAAATTCTATTTCACATATCACACAAATAAACACTTTCACATTTACATTCCAAACATCACAATAACACAAGGAAATCGCCACTTTACATAACAAAACCCACTTTCTGTTTCACAAGCACACCAAAACCATTTGTAAAAACATTTCACACCACTTACACAGTTCATAAAGACCATTTTGAAATTCAAAAAAAAATAACACATATGGAATACAATGATTTTCATGGGTAAATACCCTTTTCAAATCATATTTGCATCAAAATCATTTTCTAAGGTGCTTCACAATACTTTCACAATTCCAAGATGAATTTAAGGTGCGCAATAAAATAACCAACATGAAAAAAAGCATCTATCTTATAAAACCCACTTTAAACACATTTTCGATATTAAATATCGTTGAAAATATATTTATCACCTTCCACAAAAGGCATAGAACATTTTCAAGAAACACCACAATGAAGTGCATAAGAAATAAAACCAATTTCTTTTCAAAAACCAATGTCCTTAACATATGCATGCCAAACCATTTCCAGAACATGTTTTTTACCACACAAATAATCCATAGAACATATATAAGCAACCAAGAAAGTATATAAAAATAATATAATAATGTAAAAGCATGGAACCACCTACCTCACACTTAGAAACTTCCAGAAATCGATGCAAAACTACAAATTCACCTCCAAAATCCCCTAATAAGGTAAACTTTAATAATAATAATCAATATCTCACTCAAAACCACAATATCAAACCTTACTTAGGTCAAAAAACCCATTGGAAAAATAATAACTAGATAATTAGGGAGGAGAAACCCTAGGAAGAGGGATAAATTGAAGGAGAAAGGCACTTACTTGGAGATTCTTGAAGAAACCATATCAAATCCACCTCAAAACTAAAGATCAAAGAGATAAAGGAGAGAAGGGAGGCATTCCTAGGCTAGAGAATCCTGAATGGGAGGGGAAAAGGGAGGAATTAATGTTAAATATGGAGAGTGAATAATGTTAAATTTCTAATTTTTAATGACCTGTATAGGTCACATGGTTTACCAAATCATGCAGAAACTGTGTACCCCTCACTATCCAAGAGGAACAAGCCACACAGTTAGCCTACATGGTTTTACAGACCATGTTCTAACCATGCAATTGCTATTATCCAAAATGAAATTTGGTCACAGGATTACCTGGGAAAGGGTGCACGGTTTCCCTTAACCATGCTCTAAATGTGTGTTAGCTACTGTTAAGCCCAAAATCACCATTTTTCAACAAAAACTCAAGGGGAAACTATGGGATAAATTCAAGACTGAAAATAAATAAAATAAATACCTCAAAATAAAAAAAAATGGATGTGATATCCCAAGCATGACAAAGAGTATGATTCCCAAGAGGGTCTGAAACTTATAAAAATATTTATGCCACTTTATTCTCAGTATTTGCATTAAATTAGGTATTTTATAGGTTAAACTACAAAAATATTCATCTCTTTTAGCCGGCATCAGATGTTTAGGTCAAAAGGGGTTAACAGAGTTTAAAAGAAAAAATTTAATTTGGTAAAATTAGTCGACACTTGATTCACCCCCCTCTTAGGTGTGTATGCATAGTCTAATGAGACACAACATCATTTATATATATATATAAACATCTCCCTAAGATGATATATGTTGAGTAAAATCACATTAATATGGTTTGATTAAGTATAATTACACCAAGAAGATATATGAGAATACACTATATAGGTTGTTGTTGAAACTTTAATTAACAAAAACCTCATCATAATCACCCATACAGGGTTCATAATGAAGGCATACAATGATTGTACCGATCCACTAGGGGTTACTAGAAATCCCTTACTTAGAGGGAATTTATAGTTATTGTTAAGTAGAATCCCTCTATAAGATCTACATGACCTATCATCAGATAAAATATACTGTGGTTTATAGGAGTAGAACACCAATAATAAGTTATATGGGAAGATACCATATAAGTTATTATTGACGCTTTAAACAACTGAACCTTTTTCGCCAATTATATTAATCACATACAAGAACACAAATGTCATGTGAGTAATATGTTGAAAAAATGATACATGTACATAGGCCGCTTGACAATAGGATAATATCCAAAACCATAAATATCAATATCGAATACACTCACCATATTTGAAAAAATATATTAACTGTAATAATGAAAACCAAAAATAATAATCACATGTCCCTGATAACCTAAAATTCCCAATGAAAAAGTCATTTGCAACACAATAGTAAAAGTTAAATCACAAGCTTCAACACATACCTATTTTATATCTACCATATACTAAATAATAATACAAAGAAAAATATGATCTAATACTACTTTGTAACACCTCATCGTCCTAGACCATACCCCAATGTTCGGATAGGAGGTGTTAAATGGCCTCAGGTGCACCTCCCCATATGCCAGAGTTTACTGACAAGCAATGAGGGTCTAAGGTGTTACTGTGGGGAGACTATACCCTCATATAAGAGTACATCCATAGTGAAAATAACCAAAAAACATCCATAACCATAATTAGAGTGTGTATAATCAATAGAAAAAATGCTATAATAAATTAAATGTGGAAGCATATAATCACAAATCCCAACTAATCTCCCACTTAGCCGATCACATATACAGAATAAATAAAATAACAAAATACAAGAAGGCTATACTATCATACCTGATCCTCATCACAACCCAGTATCTAATCCTTTTTGAGCTTCTATAGCCTAATCGTGCAACACAATGCCTTTTCCCTACCTGTTCCTATGAACATGGGACCCATTAAAGTACCTAAGTGCCATGGTCACCTAATCAGGGTGTGAGTAAAACTTAGTAGGGTGTAACCAATGAAATCCTTGACATAACTAGTAAAGGAGTGCAACCACATGCGATATGATCTAAAAATAAATAAACTACATAAGTGTAATAAAATAATCATCGTCAATCCTCGGGTTCTAAGGTGACACCCAAGATCGACCATACCTACTTCAGCCAGTTCTAAATTTCTCTGGGTATGATATTATCATTTGTAACCCAAGGGTATACATGCTCCCCACTAAGAAACATCAATCACCTCCTTAATAACCCATGGTGAAACTCCTCCCCATTAGGAAACAAGTAACAAGTCATATGGTACCTAGGGGAAGACTCTCCTTTCCATGTAACACACATAAGATCATATGAAACCTAGGGGAAAAATCTCCCTATCGGGAAACACATGCAAATCATCTAGAATACTAGGGCAGAATATCCCTACTGAGAAATGTGTATTGGATCATCTACAACCCAGGGGAATACACTATCTACTGGGATACACATAAAAAACATCTGGAACTAAGTAGTAAACTCTCCATATCTAAAAACATGTCATCAAGAACATGGGGTCTTTCCTACACCCTACCTGGAAACATAACACTAGGAACCCAAAGGAATGCTCACACATTTCTTGGAAACATATCATTAGGAACTCATAGGTGTGCCCGCACCCTACCAGGAAACATCCACACATTGGGGAAATTAGTGCCTCGTGTTGAAATCACTATACACACATCATCTACACACTAGTTATCCATACACTCGAACTCACCAAACATATCCTTGGTTGGACTCTCAAGAACACAACTTATCTCTATCACTATAGTCATTCTAGGCTCACACCATCGATATTCAGGTTATGGGGTGACACCTGAAGTCAACATCACCTGTTCCTCAACACTAACCCTCTATAGAGTTAATATAACACTGACAGACCCATTGATCTCCCCTATGTCCCATATCAATCTAGACAACCTACATGGGATCCTCTTTTTAATTCTCATATCTTAGTCCAATCTCGTCACTCAGATGGAATACTAACCCTCATCATCACTGTAATATTATCATGGCCTCACCAACCTCATAAATAATGTCATACCCATACCCCCACTAAAGAGATGGCATAAATCCCATATCACTCTCAAGATTTAGATAGGTCAATCCTCTAGTACCCAATCTCTCTATAATATTAATTAGGGTATACCCACCCGGTTAATCATATATATATGGGGGTAGGAACACTCTCCCCACTCTATAATCAACTAGTATATAGGATATAAGGCGTCTCAAGGTCCATATATGGTCCATCCTTAGGCTAACCATTTTCTGTCCATCACTCACCCCCCAAGGGGGACTAAAGTCACTGATCACAGGTTCACTTCATTCATTCTCATCTCATTGGTACCCTTTTGGGGCCCATATATCTCATCGTATATATTTTTAATCAAGCACCTGGCCATTGGAAACTGAGACATAAAGCTAGTGCTCAAGGGTCCATTGTGGCTCTTAGCACTTTTGTACTATTCATAGGCATTAACAGCCAATTTATTTAATTAAATTTCAATTGACCATACATGGTGATACCACATATCACATGCCATATACCAAAATAAAAAACTTTAGAGATATGTTTAGGGACTAACAACCTCATTTGGAGTTTCTCTCTTAATTAAGAATGACCACCACCTAGTCTCATCCAAGCCTCACATCATCTTGTATCACTCCCGAGAACTTCTCATTCATAAAATACAATTTAATTAATTGTAAAAAATTGAAATTTATTTTACATTATAATTTAAATATGTATAATTGCATAAATCCTTACCAATCCATCGTGTTGGACCAAAACCATGACCAACTTCACCCAAAAGGTCCATTTCGTACTCCCGACACCATCCCTAGAAAAATCCCTATCAAACAACATTGATCTACTCATCTATTTTATCCAATTTAAGTAGAAACCCTTTCACAAGCCAACCTGATCGGTACCTCCATCAAACGCCCAGCCTAGTTTATGATAAGGCCCAAAGGGCGTTCTCAATCCCCATGGGCTGGAATAAGTGCTTGGGTATCAAGGAAACACCACTTGGTAATGATTTCACCCATTAAATGATTAATAAGTGTAGTATAGGAAAATAAATAAAATTTTAGTATGAATCATCCATACATCGTACATTCACATTAGAGAAAAATAAACAAATAGCAACCAAATATCAAAACTAGGAAATACAGTAAACAACAACAAGAACTAAAAACTTCCCTCACCACCTCGATCTCCCTCTCCTACAAGTAAAATACACCCACTAAAATTCCTATCCTTAACCAACAAAATATATCTACACCTATGGCTGTAAAAAATAGTAAATTCCTATATACCCAAAGGAAATCTAGTACAGGGAAACTTGTTAGACATTCTAGGGAAAATAAAGGTAGATCATATTAAAAACTAATAATAGGCACATTGATCGAATGAAATAAATTAAAAACTAAACTTAGATAAATCAATGCTCAAATAGCGGTATGAGTAGTACTAGGAACCTGCAAGTGAAAAATAATAGAGATATAGGTGTGATCATAAAAATTCCCGATAGGGATGTCAAAATAGAAACCAATCCCTATGTCAAAACTTTCAAAGGAAAACAATTTCAAGATAGTTTTAAAATATAAATATATGAAAATAAGGTTTTCCATTTCCTTTTAAAATAAGTAACAGGATAATGCTTTAGAAAAATCATTTTTTCTTTAGTTTCCAAATATATTTTCCAAAGAATGAGGGACATTCCAATAAACTATTTATAAGTAGGAACAAGCTAATAAAGTATGAGTCTCAATAAAATCATAATAGTATAGATCATTTCATAAGGTGCTACAAAAGAGAGGGAAGTAAACATTATTTTCATTATTTTAGACATGAAAAAGAAACTAAGAAAAATATCATTTAAAAACAAAACCATGGAAATAGGAGTAAATAAGAGAAATAACCATGGGAAATCCCTAAGTAGCTTGGATAGTTAGGGTCCTAGGATTCTCATACCCTCAGTTATTGAACCATATAAAATCCTTCTCATGCACGATCCATTAGGTGGGATGCACCTAAGGACCAATGGTAATAATTCATGTCTTATAGTTTAGTTAGTGTTGTAGCATAAATCCTGCCATGGAGACCAGGTCGAGGCTATGCCAGCTCGCCTATAGTACTAGTCCTAGTCTTCCCACCTAGGTACCCAATATTCTCATGTTTTATGCTCATAATAGCGATACATAATGGAATTATAGTGGTAAAACCAAAACCCTATCACATATCAATGCAAGATAAACATACAATATCATCTCACCTCTCTGCACTACCAATTTGAATCCCCTTTATTAAATTAATATCATCATACCAATTATATAAAAAACAAGTCCAATAAATACATAAAAATTTGGGCTTTCATTGGAGTGCACCTTACATTTTTAAAAGCTTTAAAAAGTGTCAATCGGTCCTTGTATTTTTATAAATAAACATTGATCATTTGAAAACCACTTTTACACCATAACTTTCATGTTTAAAACCACACTTCACAATAAGACACATATACACCTTGATATATATATATATATACCTTGTCTCAATGCACATATTCTCAATTCAATGTGTGAATATGTACAAAGAGGGCACCTATATATATGTGTGTGTGTGTGTGTGTGTGTATATAAGCTGCATTTAAAAAGAAGAGAGGGAATTAGAAACCATTTGGAGGATCTTTAGGAACCAAACATGCCATTATGACTTTATAGTAAACTGGATGAAAGGCCATACATTCTAATTATTTTCAAACCCAAGAATTTAAAACCAAATGTAAGACAAAGCAATCACCCAAGGTGATCGACATTTCAATAAATCTTGAAAACATGCTTTAGTAAAGGAAAACCATGGCGACAACTTAGGAAAATTATGAATGAAAAGGGAGAAACCCATTCCAATCATCCCGGCCATTTAAGATAATATATTTATCTCAAGTTATAATAAAAACACCCTAAAAACCATCAAGAAAATATAGTTATCAAATTAAAGGCTTGGACATTGGGTAACCTGCTGAAAATCAAAGAAGGACTCACTGCATTTGATGCATGAGACCCAAACCCATCTCAACCGGGTCCAAAGAACCCCACATGATGGAAAGAAACCCTAGTTGCCAATAAAAACACAAAAATCACACCATAAAGAAACCCTAGGGTTCGACCAACCTCACACCACAACGAGAGAGAGAAAAAGAAGAAAGAAGAAATGGATAGAGGAGATGATATGCTCACCAAAGATAATTGCATGAAATATCAGAGGGAGAAATGGTTGAGAAGGGAGGAGGGGTGAACACAATTGGGAGCCCCCTTGAGCTGGCATTGAGTGAAAATGGGGAGGGGGGCTTTGACTGATTTTTGGGGAAAATGAGAGGGAAAATCATAAAAAATCCATTTTTTAGGTCAGGACACCACACACGGTTTGGTCGCATTGTTGGATGAACTGTGCACCAACCATGTGCCTCGCACTGGAAGGCCAAGAATGCCTCACACAGTCAGGGTGCATGGTTAGGGAAATTATGCACCATCCATGTGGTTGGCTCTATAAAATCACAAACATAGTCACACATTTTGAGCACGGTTTCTACTAACAGTGTGTCAATCGTATACCTATGCTAAAAATCTCGAATTTTAAAATTTAAAAACTGGTTTGTCCTGAAACTCAAAAATAAAGATAAATATAATTAAATAATTAAAAATTATTAATAAATTATGGTCAGGGTTTGACAATTATCCTTTCCATGACACCTTCTGCCCCCAAAAAGTCCAAAGAGATTTGGTTGATCGAGAAACAAAGTAAGGATAAACTAGAACCCAAGGCAAAACTCTGCCACTCGAGACAAGACTCCCAAAATCCAAAGACCCATAACCAACACCCATTTCCCTTTCAAAACCCAAAACTCCAAAATCCCAAAAGTGGCTAAAGAAATCATCCTAAAAAACTGATCCAGACATCCAAGAAATCATATCTCTATACACAACCTCAAAACAAGGAACACCTTGACCCCCCTAACATAGACATCACAGTAGAAAATCATTATGGTCTATTTGGGATTTCCATGAGCATCTGTTGCACGACCCACGGTCCTGGCCAACCAAACCACTATGATTGGGGTTGTGTGGGGCGGGAATAAGGAATTACCTCGTCAAGGAAGCTTGAAGGCCAAGTTCACCATGAGCTCCTTCTAGGGTGGCCTCCCCACCATATTAGGATTTTGGTCAAACCTTGATCTCCCAAGCCGAAACAACTCTTGATTCCTAATGAAAGCCAAAGACTGTGAGAAATGATGCACAGAACGAACACCACCACTTTACAACACTAAGATTTTCCTAATTTCCAAAAAACAATTCTATTGAAACCGGAATCCTTAAATGGAAGCAAAGAAGAGGGAGTCCATCCACTACAGGAAAAACTGTTATTTGCGACGAGGTAGGGTCCTGTCAAAAATAGTTCATCGGGAACTATTTGCGACGGGAACCTGTTCCCATTGCAAAAGATTTGGCGCGCCCTGCGTGCCAAACCGCGGGAAGGGTATTTGCGATGGGAGGTTACACTAGTCGCAAACACGCTTCGGTGGTTTTTAGTATTTATAATGGGATTTATCTCCCGTCGCAAATACTATGTCGGCAGGTAGGTATTTGCGACGGGACCCGTCACAAATATTTTTTTAATTGTCGCCCCTAATTAATATGGGTTAGCATTTATGATGAGATTTATCTCCTGTCGCAAATACTATGTCGGCAAGTAGGTATTTACGACGGGATCCGTCGCAAATATCTTTTTAACCGCCACCACTAATTAATAGTGGGGTTCGCATTTGCGGCGGGACCCATCGTAAATAATTGAACCTATATATACCTCTGTCTGGTTTTCTTCAATTTCACAACTTTCCCAACTCCTCTGTCCCTCTGTACTCTCATATTTTTCTTTTAAATTTTATCAAAGTTTAAAATTTTACATCCAAGCGATTTTCATGTCTTGCATCGTACGAAAGATTCTATTTTAAGGTATTTATCTATTGCTTTTATTTTTTAGTTAATTCATTTTATTTTATATTAGTTATAATTGTTGTTAAATAGCGATAACTATATTAAATTAGAATTAGATAGTTTTATTTTTCATTATTTAATTTTACAAGTATGTTGTTTAATTAAGATTTATTTTTTTATTTAAAAGTAAATAGTATTAATTTGAAATAATTTGGTTCAACTATCATTAATTAATAACAATTACGTGTAATTAATACTAATTATTATTAATTAGTAGTAATTAGTATTAATTATTATTAATTAGTAGTAATTAGTTTTAATTAAAAATAATTAGTAATAAATTGTAATAAATTGTAATAATTAGCGGTAATTAGGAATAATTAGCGATAATTATTAATAATTAGCCGTAATTAGTAATAATTAGCGGTAATTATTAATAATTAGCCGTAATTAGTAATAATTAGCGGTAATTAGTAATAATTAGTAATAATTAGCGCTAATTAGTAAAAATTAGCGGTAATTAGTAATAAATAGTAATAAATATTTATAAATAGTAATAAATGGTAATAAATAGTAATAATTATTAATAATTAGTAATAATTAGTAATAATTAGTAATAATTAGTAATAATTAGCAATAAAAAGGAAGAATTAGTAATAAATAGTAATAAATAATAGTAATTTGTAATAATTAGTAATAAACAGTAATAAATATTAATAAATATTAACAATTAGAAATAATTACTAATAATTAGTAATAATTAGTAATAAATAGTAATAAATAGTAATACATAGTAATAAATAGTAATAATTAGTAGTAATTAGGAATAATTAGGAATAATTAGGAATAATTAGCAAAAAATAGCAAAAAATAGCAATAATTAGTAATAAATGGAAATAATTAGCAATAATTAGAAATAATTAACAATAATTAGTAATAATTAGCAATAATTAGCTATAAATAGCAATAATTAGCAATAATTAGTGATAATTAGCGATAAATATTAACAAATATTAATAAATAGTAATAAATAGCTATAAATAGTAATAAATATTAATAAATATTACTAATTAGTAATAATTAGTAATAATTAGTAATAATTAGTAATAAATAGTAATAATTAGCAATAATTAGTAATAAATAGTAATAATTTGCAATAATTTGAAATAATTAGTAATAATTAGTAATAATTAGCAATAATTAGCAATAAATAGCAATAAATAGAAATAAATAGTAATAATTAGTAATAAATAGTAATGATTAGTAATAAATAGTAATAATTTGCAATAATTGGAAATAATTATTAATAATTAGTAATAATTTGTAATAATTTGTAATAATTAATAAAAAATATTAATAAATAGTAATAAATAGCAATAAATAGAAATAATTAGCAATGATTAGTAATAATTAGCTGTAATTAGTAATAATTAACGGTAGTTAGTAATAATTAGCGGTAATTAGTAATAACTAGGAATAAATAGTAATAAATGGGAATAAATATTAATAATTAGTTATAATTAGTAATAAATAGCGGTAATTAGTAATAAATAGTAATAATTAATAATAATTAGTAATAATTAGTAATAATTATTAATAAATATTAATAAATATTAATAAATATTAATAATTAGTAATATTTAGTAATAATTGGTAATAAATATTAATAAATATTAATAATTAGTAATAACTAGTAATGATTAGTAATAATTAGTAATAATTAGTAATAAATGGTAATAAATGGTAATAAATGGTAATAACTATTCATAAATAGTAATAAATAGTAATAAATATGAATAAATTTTAATAAATAGTAATAATTAGTAATAATTAATAATAAATAGTCATAATTAATAATAATTAGTAATAAATAGTCATAATTAATAATAATTAGTCATAATTAGTAATAATTAGTCATAATTAGTAATAAATAGCAGTAATTAGTCATAAATAACGATAATTACTAATAAATATCGGTAATTAGTAATAAATAGGGGTAATTAGTAATAATTAGCAGTGATTGGTAATAATTAGTGGTGATTAGTAATAATTGGTGGTGATTAGTAATAATTAGCGATAATTAGTAATAATTAGTGGTAATTAGTAACAAATAGTAGTAATTAGTAATAAATAGCGGTAATTAGTAATAAATAGCAGTAATTAGTCATAAATACTAGTAAATAGTAATAAATAGCGGTAATTAGGAATAATTAGTAATAAATTGTAACAATTAGTAATAAATTTTAATAATTGGTAATAAATTGTAATAATTAGTAATAAATTATAATAAATAGTAATAATTATGAATAATTAGTAATAATTAGTGATAATTGTCAGTAATTAGTAATTATTTGGAATAATTAGAAATAATTAGCAATAATTAGCAATAATTAGAAATATTTAGGAATAATTAATAATAATTAGGAATAATTACTAATATTTAGTATTACTTAGGAATAATTAACTATTTTTTTCTTTTTTTGGGTCGCTTTTTTCTTATATCAAATTATTCATAAAAAACTAATTATTTTATATTTCTTAGAGAAATATGGAACAAGGAAGTTGATAACAGTCATTATTAAATGATCACTCTTGGATAAATCAGCATAGGAATCTAAATAGTTCTGGTATAAATCTTGTATATATTGTGGGTGTTAAAATTTTCTTATATTTTGCATCATCAAAACTAGAATTTATTTTAGAAGGGATAATTAAGTGTCCATGTAAAAAAATGTGGTCTGAAAATGTTTGACACATTTGACAACATTGGGGGTCATCTATTAAGTTTTGGTTTTCAAACAGATTATTTTTTTTTTGTATCAACATAGTGAACGCAGTACCAAAGAAGATACTAATAATTTGGTTCTAGATCCATCACAGTTTCAAAATTTAGTACATGATGTGGCAGGTCCATCTTTTTAAAAAACTGAAACTCGAGATGATATTGATTTAACTCCTGAGTTGGAACCATCTCAATTGTATGATTTATTGAGATCTGTTAAGGATGCCTTATATCTTGATTGCAAGATAAGAAAATTTGAAGCAGTTGTAAAATTTATTGCTATTAAATCAAATAATGGAATGTCAAATAGCTGTTTTGATCAGATATTCTCTTTGGTAAAAATTCTTTTACCTGAAGGAAATGTGTTGCCTATAAATTATTATGAGAATAAGAGGTTGGGTCATAATCTGGGTCTTGGTTATCAAAAGATTCATGCATGTTCAAATTATTCCATCTTATATTATAGTGAAAATGATTCATTGGGTAGTTATCCTACATGTGGAAAATCGAGGTATAAAGAGGCTCAACTAGGGAAGTCTAGATTGATTCCTATAAAATAATTGAGTTATTTCTCGATTACACCCAGATTACAACATTTATTTATGTCTCAGAACACAATGTCATTGACATCATGACACAAAACCAATATTTCAACCAGTAAAATATTAAATCATCCCTCTAATGGTGATTCATGTAAACATTTGACCAAGTACATTCGTATTTTTTTTAGAAGCCTGAAACATGAGATTGAGTCTTTCAAATGATGGTTTATATCCATTTAGTTCTTATAGTAGTCAATATTCTTATTGACCTATCTTTATAACTTCATACAATTTACCTCCTTGGATATTGGTGAAAGAGCCATATATCATTTTGACCTTATTAATTCTAGGACATCCAAAAAATAATATTGATGTTTATTTGAATTCATTGATTGATTAGTAAAATTCATTGTGGAGTAATGGTGTTCATATATATGATGTTGTTGCAAAATAAAATTTTCTACTGAAAATGGCATTGATGTGGAAAATTAGTGACTTATCAACATATGAAATGTTATCTAAATGAATTACAATGGTCCAAAATCATATTTATACTATATGAGAGAAAAAATCATTTATACTCTTAAATAAAAGAAAACCTTGTTTTTTTTACTGTCATTGCATATTCCTTCCAACTGATCACCCTTTTTGGAGGAACGTATATGATTTCAGAAAATGCACAATTGAAAGAGATGAACCTCCAACAATAATCTCAGGTATGGAGTTAAAATAATTTGTCTCTTCATTACCTCCCATTACATTTTTACTAACTACAAACCAACAAAAAATTAATGGCTTTGAGAAAGAACATAATTGGATAAAACGAATCATTTTTTGGGATCTCCCATATTGGTCTGATTTGTTGGTCTGCCACATGTTGGATGTCATGCATATTGAGAAGAAATATTTTGATAATATATTTTATACAGTTTTGGATACACTATGTAAGACCAAAGATAATGTAAAGGCATAATTAGATCTTTCCCAAATTTGCAGGAAACCAAAACTTGAACTATTTGAAAATGTTAGATCACAAAAGTTAATAAAGCCAAAATAATATTATACACTTTAAAAAGAAAATAGATTATTATTTTGTCATTGAATTATAGATTTGATACTTCTAGATGGTTATGTTTCCAATTTGGGAAGATTTTTCAGAATTGGTCATATTATTGGATTAAAAATTCATGACTGCCATGTTATAATTGAAAGACTTAAATCGATTGGATTAAAAGGTTTGTTGAATTTCTATGATTTTGGATTTTCTAAAAGATATATCATATTTTTTCTAAGACATTTGTGTGGTGATAACAAACTATGATGCACTAAGTAGACTACAAGAAGATGTTGTTTTGATTTTTTGTAAACTGAAAAAAATATTCCCACCGTCTTTCTTTGACTCAATGGAACATTTTATATTAAATTTGATGAATGATGAAAAATGTAGAGGTCTAGTATAGTTTCGATGGATGTACCCATTCGAGAGATGCATGTAGAAATTGAAGAAAAAAGTATGTAACAAAGCATCACTTGAAGGATCAATTGCATAATCTTATTTGTAGGAGGAATTTTTTTTATACTCTCATTATTTTCGATCTGAATATAACTCAAAACACAAACACATGATCCATAAAGAGGAAAATGTTGATGATGAAATGAACAATCAATTATCAGTTTTTAATTTTCCCGAACTTGGCTTCGGTGGAGTTCATGAATAATTGCTTTCAGATGATGAACATCACAGAGCTCATACATATATTCTACTCAATTGTGAAGAAATGACATAATTTATACTATGAGTACTCCTATAATTTATTCTATAATATTTGTTACAGTAAATAAATATTATTTTATTTTTAGGTTATATGATAATCATATCAAGAAACAGCTTCCCCAAATTTTAGTAGCTGCTCTTGAACAACGTTGATAAAATAATTTTTCCTACTAGTTTCAAAAACTGTTAACATAAATTATTTATGGTTTAACATATAAAATAAATTTATTACTTATTATATTGATAATTATTTTACAAATTTTCAGGTATCTCAACATGCTGATAAAATTGATAATCGATTGTGTGTATTGAGTAACCCACCATCCAAAATGGTTAAATCTTATAATAAATATGTGGTGAATGGTTTTAGATTTCATACACGTGCATATAGGGAATAAAAAATAATGAATAGTTGTGTTTTCTTAAGAAGGTTTCAATATAGAGAGATTAAAGTTAACTTTTATGGAATGCTGGAAGAAATTATTGAATTGTGTTATCTAGGACAGAATTACATAGCGATGTTTAAATGTTAGTGGTTGGATACTAAGAGAGGCGTACGTGTTCATCTAAGCCATTGAATCATTGATATTAAATATAAATGCCTTATTATAGTAAATTAACCCTTTTTTATTATCTCATCAAGCACATAAAATTTATTATACAAATTTATTGTGTTACTTTAAGAGAGTTGGGTGATTGTTGGAGCATAATAAAAATGAAATCTCGGAAAAATCAGTTTATTCAAAGTGAATGTGGTTCCGCTGAAATACAAGGAATCGAAATTTTTTAAGAGACTACTCCAAATCCTTATTTTTCATGAAGATACCTGAATATCGATGATGACACCCCACAGTTAAGGGTTGATGATGATGATGATGATATTGATGTAAAAAATGAATTTGAAATGAAAAGAGATGATGAAACTGAAAATCCTATGGAAATTGATGATTTTGAGGAGGACTATGAAGATATTGACACTATCATATATGAAGATAAGGATGAAGATGAATATTGATGTGGTTAAGTGTTGGTTATAATCATATATAATATATATCTATATATAATATTTGTTATTTAACTATTTTCTAACAATATTCATTTCATGTTTCATATCAATTCAGATCTGTTTCATGAGTTAGAGGGTGTTGATCTGCCTAGTGACGAGTAGGATGTTGGATCATCTAACTCTCAAACTACTGCCGGTGCAGCAAGGACTCGAAGGGGTTGTGGTCTTGCAAGATTGATGATTCCTGACCCTATTCTCAAGCGACATTCGGGTCTTGGATTTGATTCACACATGCAGAGGTTTGTTTACTTTTGTATTTTAGTTATTTTTCATTAATTATTATTAATTTATTTACATACTAATTGTTTGATTATTTTTTCTTTTTTTCACAACTTTTTGCATATAGCTATTGGATAGGGGAGTGCTATATTTCAAAATTATTTTTCTAGAGCATGGGTTACATGAGATTAGATTTCCATGGATGTTCAGTATCGCATGTTCGTTCATTGGCTGGTATGTAAATAAATAATATTTATTTTGAAATTTATTTAATTAATAACTTGATATTATTAATTTTTTATAGGGATTATGGTATCCCATCGATGAGAAAGTGTGTGACTCTATATGGTGGGCATGGCAGGGATGTATGCATGATCATTGTTGTTAGTTTTTGCATATTTTTAGGAGGACAACAATGAGGAAAGCAAGAGTCATAGAGTTTGATGAGTCTTGCTACGACCACCAACATGATTATATTTCATCTCAGTTTTGGGATGGATTATGTTTAGACTTGATGAGTGGTCATTTTTAGAGGAGATAATCAGTGGGTCGACAAAATTGGGGGAGACTAAAGGTGACACGTAGAGATATTATTTGTACATTCAGTACGTATAGGGAACATATGGTAAGTACCTTTTTTAATTAATTTATATAACTTTAAATGTGAACTATTTATTTTATATTCATATAGGCAGTCAAACAACCCAACATTACGGAATTCGACATTTATAGGAGGATGTACAACGATCTTGTCACTGGAGAGATTAGAGATGATCGCCAATATAAGATTACGATTAGTATAATCTCTTTTTGAGTTTTAAAATTAACTAAAAATAATATTTTAACTATTTTAATTTTAAATTGCAATTGAATGAGTCATATGAGGTTATAATGTCTTGGAAACAAACTGAGAGTCAAGATGAGACTAAGGATAAGACCATTGCAATAAGATTTGATGAGGTGTCATGAATATAGGTGAACCAGTATGCCTTCAAAAAAGGCTTATTTGTTGGTATTGGCTCTTGATTGACACCTGAGAGTTATTATGAAACCGTGGGGATATCGGCATGTAGCTCGAGAGGATCTCATAGAGAGTCATAATCATCTGTTTCATAGTATTGGGAGCAACTGCGAGCTCAAGGTGAGCTTATAGAGAGTATGCGTAGGGAGCAGGAAGAGCTCTGTTGATAGTAGCAGCAATAGGAGGAGAAGGAGATGCATCGATGATAGAAACAGCAACATGAGCAGACGATGGAGTACATGTGACATCTGACTCATGATTTAGGGATGGAGTTCCCTCCACTATCTCTTCTAACTCCTCCACCTCCTTCATAAGACTCTCCCCATCAGTGATGTATTTACTTTTTATGATAAAACATTTGAATGTATTTTTTTGTAATATTATATATTTACATTTCTATATAGTACAATTTTTATATTGTTGTGAATGTTGTTTTTTTATTATTATATTATTTATATAATTGTTTATTATTTTATTAATTTATTATTTAATTAATTAATTAATTATTATTATTATTATTATTATATTTTTGGGAATATTGAGGTTTTTATTATTTAATAATTTATTATTATTTTATTATTATTATTATTATTATTTTATTAATATTGATATTATTATTATATTATTATTATTATTATTACTATTATTATTATCATCATTTCTAATACTATTTTATTAATATTAATTTTTTATTATTTTTGTAAGTTTTTTACAATGGGTCTGTCGCAACAGGGTTTTTTAAAAACTCAAAAAAACTATTTGTAATGCCATTTTCTATAATAGGGCATTTACGAAGGGACCCCATCACAAATAACTCAATTTATATTAGTGATTGGGCCAAAAATAAATGTCACCAAGAGAGAATATTTAGATACAGAACTTAGGAAAACCCCAAAGGATAAGAAACAGACAAAAGAATATAGGGATTCTAAGAGAAACTACTGATGCCCAGCCATCCTCAAAACCATTTCTAAATACCCAAGACATCTCAAACATGACATCACTAAAAAACTTTAAACACTTACTAAAGACAACAACTCGAAGGGCTACCACCCAGAATAAAGATAACACTACTACATAATAGGCCTTTAACAGCGCTAAAAATGGCCTTTATCAGTGATAAAGAAGCATTTACTAATGGAGTGATATTAAAAGTCCTAGAATTTTATCTAGTGCTGATAAAGGGTACCTTTATCGATGATTTTAAATGAACTGATAAAGGGTCATGATGTAATGTGTTGTGACAACACACTACAACACCAGTGAAGTATGTTGTAACAACACACCACAACACCAAAAAAATCATGAAATCAACAAAATCAAGTACCAATGCATAATTTAAATGAAAAAAAAATCACAACACAAATACAAAAAAAATTATATTATAGATATTTAAAAAATTGGTTTATACAATTACATAAGTACAAATTATTACATACATTTAAACATATCAATGTTCGTTTGTCTTTTGAACCTAACCCCAACTCATGCTATTGTCAAACCACCATTGCTCAAGAAAAATAAAAAACCTGTATAAGAAAAAAATTCTTATGTTAGTAATAATATAAAGAAATAAATTAAAATAAAGTATTAATTTTAAACTAAACTTTGAGTCATACTAGGAACATTGTGTATCGAATTGAGTTGAGGTTGATTCTTAAACATTACACAATTTCTTTTTCATCTTCAAGCATTATCTCTATGCAAATTAACTAAATAAGTATAAGATAAAAATGATAAGGAAATAAATTAAGTAATATCATATATGATGATGAGAAAAAAATCTAGGCTCATTTTCTTGGTTTTAGCAATGTGGTGCATGTTTTAAACTAAAATGACACTTATATATTGAAAAGATACACTTGGAGTCATATCGGTCACACTGTACATCGGATTTTGGTTAGGAAAGTTCCTACATGTCCCAAATTAATTATGGATCATTTTCCTAAAGTATAAAAAAAATCTAAATGATTTTCTCTATTTTTAGTATGTCGCGTGTCTTTTTTACTAAAATGACATTTTAAACTCGAAACACACACTTTGAATCATACCAGTCACATCGTGTGTCGGTTTGACATGATACTAATTCCTACACATCAAAAATGACTTATGTATATTTTTCATAAATTATAAAGATAATTCGATCATGTATGATAAATTTTCAATAAGTGACACTTTTTAAACTAAAATGTCAATTTTAAAATGATAATGGACAATTTGAGTCATACCAAGTACATCGTGTATCAAATTGAGGTACAACTAATTCCTACACATCAAAAATGACTTATGGATCATTTTTCTAAAGTATCAAAAAATCTGAATGAATTTGATTGGTTTTTAGCATATCATTTTTCCTTTTTACTAAAATTAATGTCAATTTGAAATAAAAAGATACACTTGGAGTCATATCGGTCACACCGTGCGTCAGATTGAGGTGTGTCTAATTCCTCCACATCTGAAATGACTTATGGATATTTGTCCTAAAGTTTAAAAACAATCCTAATGTGTTTTCTCAATTTTGAGTATGTATCTTGTCTTTTTTACTAAAATGTCATTTTAAACTGGAAACATGCACTTTGAGTTATACCAGTCATATCGTGTACCGGTTTGACATGAGACTAATTTCTACACATCAAAAATGACTTATGAATCATTTTATTAAATTATCAATGTGACATCCTAGACCTAAATTCCACTTAGAGGTGTCTGAGCCTAGTTGTCCACATGATCTCAAGTATATATACATGAATAATAGAGGTTTTCAACTAGAAGTGAGGGCCTAGGGTGTGTCTGTGGGGAGACTATGCCCTCTAACCAAAGTGTAGCATAATGGATAAATATGATAACTGGTAAATAGTGAAAGTAATATAGAATAAATAGATGGAACGTTAGAATTAGACTTGAATAATAAATAACTAAATGACTGATAATCATATAAAAAAGCTGATGATACATGTCATGTCTCTACAAAGATGGAAAACATGGATACAAAGCGGTAGGCATAACATACTATAAAAAAGTAGAAAAAAGAAACCAAAAACTATCCAAGCATCCCGAGCTCCATCTCAATCATCTGATACCAAGCTCCATCCTAATGAAAGCAAACAATCAAGTGTCTAAATCAATATGCTTCCCTTTGTCAACACATGCATATATGTAATCTGCTTAGGTGCCAATGGTAGCTCATATAGGGTGTGAGATAAATATTAGTAGGCCACCACCAATGGAATTTATAACATCTAGTCTATGTAATATAAACTAAAATAGTGTGAAAGCATGTGTATATTAAAGTAAAGCAGTATTGTAATTTAAATACTCAAGTACCTGCTTTAGACTCAGCTGGTGTCTGAACTTGTAACTAGTACATTAATTAATTATGTTATAATTTATATATGTAATACACATGAGGCATAACCAACACTAACATCCTAATATAATAATAATAATAAAGGGTCAAAGTTATAATAAGGAATCCATGATGATAATAATAATGAAGAGGTTCCAAGGTAATAACCAAGGCATCCTTGACCTCAAGGGGTCGATCCAACTTAGGTAATAAATTATAGCATGGCTATAAGGGGTAAGAGTGTAATCTAAGGGGAATCTCCCAAGTCATTCCACAATAATGATTCTAACTAAGACCAATGAATTCATCCAAGGTAAAATGGGATAAGCGATGATTGGGCCTAAGGGTGTATCCAAGGTGCCTCATGTATATAGTCATCACGCTAGATATAGGGATTGTATCCAAGATATATTATAATAATAATGAAGTAGGGATCCTACGGTGTCATATCAGGCATCCACTGATAAATGGGGATAGGGTTCCAAGGTGGGTATCACCCTTGGAAACTGACATCCTTGAATCGAAATTGCATCCATGGATGCTCAAGGAATTCTCTCAGGAATTCAAAATCTAACTCGAGTCTGAACTCTCCTATAATAATTTTGAGGTATATATACAAGGCACCTTATAATTGATTGATTTAATTAATTATTCCATGTTGTATTCGTTCCATTTAATAATCCATTGGATTCAAGTCATTACCTTTAATTATTGTGACAAAGATAAAGGTCATGAGACCATTCCATTAATTTCATATAATCATTATTCAATTCATTAGGTTCTCTCTATTTCCTTCCATAAATCATGGAAAGGTGTGTTACAGACGTGCAACCAAGACATTCTATTACATTTAATTAGTCCAAGTCATATACATGGTATACTTTCCAATTTAACCATTTAAATATTCATTGATTGATTTCAATCACTTACCTTAGAACGGCCAAGTAACACTAACATATTCAAGAGCTAGTCAAAAACCAATTCAATAGTCATTTAATTAAGGAATGGATTGCCACTAGTAGGGTCAAGCCAAATCACAACTGAACGGTGGTGTAGAAAACCATTTCCAACCAATAAAGAAATAAATATGGAAAACACCCTACATGGAGTGGTTGTCATTGATTTCATAACCTCTAGTATTGGATAACCTTTATGAAAAGGGTCTTAGAACATGGTTCTAATAACTATAATCAAGTCATATTAATTAAACAGGAAGTGCCTAATGAAATTAGTGCACACAAAAGACAATTTATAAAATAAAGAATCTTGAGGGATGAGTAATAGACCACCTACCTTGTACTCGTATGACCCTCCTCATCCAATATCAACCTCTAGTTTGTCCTAGATTGGAATAGATCTGAAGAATATACCATGCCTTGAAAATAGGGAATATGATCTTGGATCTAAATATAATCATTGATAGAAATAAGAATGGTGAATGGATAAAAAAAATAGATATCTTACCGATGTGGATCACTCAAGATGAAAAATGCTTCGATCAGACTCTGGATGGATGAATGGGATAAAATACTATCGAGGAGGCTTTTGGGTTCTCAAAATGGAGAAAAGAAGGGGTGGTTTTATACTAGAGATAAAATAGTAATAGAGGGTTTAAGTTAAAAAAATTAAGGGAATTTTCATAAAATCATCCAAAAAGAGGCATCATATGGATTGGCCACACGGTTGGATAAATTTTGCACTGATCATATGCCTTCTGTTGTAAGTATGGGAATTTCACATGATTAGGTTGCACGTTTAGAGAAATTGTGCACCAACCATTGAAAAAACCTCTACAATATGTCTATAATTTTTTGCACAGATATGCGTCCCCTAACGCATGATTAGGAAAAACTGTATGCCTTACTTCATCCCACTATCCAGCCTTGTATGGTTAGAATTAACTATAAAGCCTTCCTACACGGTTTCTACTAACAGTGTGGCCAGCCTATTTCTCCTAAAAAATTGGGTTTCAGGCTCCTAACAAGACCCGGACACCCCCAAGACACATGTGAACTCATTAGGCATTCATGTTAGGTCCAAAACAAAGAATTAGACCAAATTTAAAAGGATCCATACCTGAGTGAAAAATTGGGTTCTTACAATCTCCCCCTTAAAGGAAATCATCCCTGAGTTCACCTTAAAAGGGTAGAGAAACACTGTCTGAGAACAACTCACTAGGCACATACGTCGGTCTCCCGCTCTCAAGTCTCATCATATACATGACTGTACTGCCGTAGTACCCATGATAAAGGGATAGACCGATCTCAAAGATCCTTCATTATCCAATAAATGATGCATATAGGATACTCCTCAAACAAAGAATCAACATATAGCTAAACTTCCACATGATCAAAATTATGAGATGGGTCAGCATGACAACGATGAAGTTGTGAAATTTGGAAGACGTTGTTCATGGAATGGTACCTTTGAGGTAGTAACAACTGATATACTATCATCCTGACTCTCTATAGAATCTCAAACAACCCTATGTGATGAGGAAACAACTTCCCTTGCCTTTGTATACATTTATGCCCAAGTATAGGAAATTCCTGTAGGAAAACACAATCCCTATCCTTGAACTCTAGAGGTCGTCGATGGTGATAGAAATAATATTTATATCTAGACTGAGCAGTATACATAAGCTTCTTAATCAGATAAACCTACTAAGAAGTCTCCTACACAAGTTGAGGACCTAGTAGGGCTACCTCTCCTAGCTCTTTCTATCATAGGGGATAATGGAATGACCCACCATATAAGTCCTCAAAAGGATATATCTGGATTTTCACCTGAAATCTATTATTATAGGTGAATTCGATGAGAGGGATATTTTTCTCCCAAGAACCACTAAAATAAAGTATTCATGCTCAAATAATTTACTCTATAAATTTTATCATCTGTTCTAACTAGCCATTGGTCTGAGGGTGAAAGGTTGTGCTCAGAATAACCTGTATACCCATAGCCTTGTGTAACCCCTGCCAGAACTGTGATGTGAAACGAGCATCCCTATCTGGAATGATAGTATAAGGGACCCCATGTAGTCAGATGATCTCACGTACATATAGTATTCTAATCTCATCAACTGAAAAAGTTTCCTGGATAGGAAGGAAGTGGGATACTTTCTTTAGTTGTTCAATGACGACCCATACAACGTCACTACCTCTAGGTGACCTTGGTAAGCTGATTACAAAGTCCATGGAAAAAATCTTCCCATTTCCATTCTAGGACTGGAATTGGCTGTAACAATCCTTTGGGACTTTAGTGATATCCCTTTACCCACTGACAAGTGGAACGCTTAGTAATAAAGCCTCATATCTGATGTTTCATCCCAAGATACCAATATTGGCATCACATATCTTGAAACATCTTGGAGATGATTGAATTAACTTCCCACTAAGAAGTGTGGTAATCTCACAAAAACTCCTCTATTGTATTTATAGGAACTCAAACATGCCCATGTGTACATAGGATTTATTCTCTATTCACATAACAATCTGGAAGTGGGTCATATTCTGAAATACTCTCACAGAGAACCAAGCCTCCAGGAACTGAAAATTTCCTACTCTTCACCTTCTCAAGGTGGGAATAAGTAATTTTCAAGGCTGAGAGATAGGACTACTCATTACTGTCATGAAACTCCATATAAAAATCAAAAAATAGGGCCATCAATTTCCATTCATCATTGGCTTCCTATATAGCTTATGCTTAAGTTTTCCAATTCAGCACATCAGCTACTACATTACCCTTCCCTGATGTATAAGAAAGCTCAAAATAAAAGGACCAAAGATATTAAACCCATATTATCTATCTTATATTCAATTCATGTTGTGTAAAGATATATTTTAGGATCTTATGGTTCTTATACACCACAAAGCACCTACCCATTAGATAGTGTCGCCAGCAACATAAGGCATAGACAGATGCTGCTAGCTCGAGGTCGTGCATTAGGTAATTTCTCTCATGAGGCATAAACTATCAATATTAGTACACAATGAACCTATTCTCATACATCATCTCTAATCCTAGGAAAATTCTTGGTGCATTAATGAACATTGTATAGCCTCTTCCAAGCTCTGGCAGAATCAGAATAGGTGCTGAGACAAGACTCCCTTTTAGGGATTTCTCACACTTTTCTGACCGCAGAAACTTAACACTCTTCTTTATAATACCAGTAAAAGGTGAATAAATGAATAATAAGTCCTATATAAAATTACTATAATATCTATCCATACCCAATAAACTCCATATATCAAACATGTTCTTGGGATACTCTTAAGAAACCACGGCACTCACCTTTTCTAGGTCAAAAGATACTCTTAATTCTGAGATAATATGACCCAAGAAGTGAACTTTGTCAATAAATAAGTGGAACTTAGAAATCTTGTAATAAATATGATTCTCTCTCAGTGTACTCAGAATGATATCAATGTGTTTAGCATGTCCATTATGAGTATGAGAATACACCAAGATGTCATCCACAATGACTATGAAAAAAGAAACCAGATAGGGGTGGAACACTCTATTCATAAAATTCATGGAAACTATGGGCATGTTTGTGAGACCAAACAACATATGAGATACTCATATAGACCATACTTTCAACAAAATATTGTATGAGGTATTTCTAATGGCCTGACTTGCACCTAATGATAGTCCAATCTTAGGTCAATCTTAGATAACACCCTAGCTCCTTAGAGCTGGTCAAAGAGATCATCTATTCAAGGTATTGGATATTAGTTATTGATCCTAAGCTCATTCAACCATATTATATCCATGCATAAATGAAGGGTCTCATCCACCTTGGAGAAAAGCATGGGGAAATCCCAAGAGGAATTATCGATCTGTATAAATCCTTTGGACTCTAAATTATCCAATTGTCGCTTGATCTCCTAGAGCTCGGTAGGTTCCATCCTGTACAGAGGAATAGATACTAGATTTTCTCCCAGAATAAGCTCAATAATAAACTCTACCTCTCTATCAGGAGTTAAGCTAGAAAAATATTTGGGAAAAACATCCCTAAAATGTTCTACTATGGGAGATAATTCAATCTGATATAAACCGTGATCCTCCATAAAGAGATTATAAATATGGTTGGTTACTCCACCTAGCCCATGATGCTATGGTCTATCTCTACCATCCTAAACACTCTACTCACCCTTTTTTAGATAAATACTACCCTCTAGTGATGTAAATGATACCCTGAAATGATAGAAATCTACAAAGGCGTGATACATAACCAACCAATCCATCCTGATAATGACATCGAAACTCGTCATCTCGAGAACAAAGAGGTCCCACAAGAAAAGGTAACTGACTACCTTAAGGGTAAAGTCCCTACATTGTTTCATTCCCTATTACCATGCTCCCAATGGTGTGCCTAGGGTCATTACACAACAATAATACTGTATTTACAGTCTGAGACTTTCCATGATAGATAAAGAGATGAAGGAGTGTGAATCACTTGTATCAAATAAATAAAATATTATAGTGGAGGTTACTAGAATAGTGCCTTTTACTATAGATGATATTGTACTCTGATCCTCAAGAATCGGTTGTAATGCACGCAACTGGCCTAATCCACAGCCTTGTGGTGTAGCTGGACTACCCCGATCATGACTGCTCTTCTGGTACTGCTAAAAATATGAAGCATGGATACTACGGCCATGACCTCCTCCTCATCTAGTCCTGCCGGTGCTACTCTAACTCCATGCTTGATGGGGCATAAAATAACCTTCCCCTAAAGGTGGATCTAGTGCAGATCCTCTTCCACTATAAGAAGATGGAAAGGTTTGAAAGAATATCTGAAGTTTCCCTATACAACTGCAAGCCCAACACTCCATAGGGTATCTATCACACTAAGGCTTCAGATTCCCCTATCATCCATACTGATGGCATACCACAGATCTACCAGTATAGGTACTCTAGATTCCATTAACCCAAATGAAAACCTTGAGGGATCATTTTTTTCTACCAGAAGAACTATTATCCTATCAAGGCACTAATCATATATGCCAGGTATTAGCACCTTCCCTAGGTTTCACTTGGTGATAAGAGCATGATTAATGATCTCAAATAAATTAGGTAGGTGAAATACATTCATCTATGTACATATGGAATACACGAGCCCATCCTCAAAGTGTCTAGCATGAGAAATCACATCACTGTCTAAAAGTGGTGTAAAGCATTTCAACTCGGTTAAATGAATTAAATACTCCATGACTAAGATAAAACCATGCTATAGATGCATAAACTCACTGTCTCAGCTAGCTCTCAGCATCTAAGAAAATAAGTATTCATAAAAAGAAGTCTAGAAATCAGCCCATTCCATGCCCTGATGGTGACCAACTAGGGTAACCATGTCCCACCAGCTCTTGGACGAATTACGCAGCATGTAAATAGAAAGATTAACCCACTACTCTGGAGGCATCTCAGGATGATCAAAGATATACTGGGTGGACTCCATCCAAGACTCAGTAGCCTATAGACCTCCATCCCCTGAGAAGATAAGAGGATGCTGCTATGGGAACTTGCGGGTCAGATTGGCCATCATAGGTGCAGGTCATGGAACAACTTGAATGGACTACATCAGACATAGAAAACTATCAAAAAACTGAACATCAGTTCCCAAATATGGTAAAATAGGTGGTTCCTTAAGTGGCACTTCTAGTGGTAAGACTGGAATCTCAGGGGGGCCACCATGTCTGGAGCATGGTCATTGTCTCCCTCCTAGTGCATGACACAAGGATGTCGTGGTGGAATTAGTCTACAAATTACAAGCACATGCCTCTGAACAATATTTGAAGCATGTAAATAAAAATGGCGGACTTTAAATGAAGGAAAGGTCTCACTAAACATGATATACTACCCGAACTACCTTCTTAGAAGGACAAGTATTGGTAAGTGCTCAAGTTTAAATTACATGGGTTCCAGTAGATGTAGGGTCAACTATACCTTGCCTCATCATTTACTAGACACCATTTATTTCATATGTTAGATTTCACTTTTTTTTAAGTTTTATTTTATTATTTTCATATATCAAGGTTTGATTAAAATGGATTATCACTTCCAATGAAGCAGGGCACATACACCTTATTACTGAGAATGGCACACATTTAATCTCAATCTAACCCAGTCTACATTTGGTCTTAGAATGTAACGAGGTATATATAATGGTTTGACTCGATAAACTACCCATTTCAACCCATGAGGGACCATACACCTCATTAATTGAAATAGAAAATCACTTAATCATATTCAAAGAGTAACACAATCATAAAATGTAAACAATGATCACTCAAAAATCATAGGCATATCAAGAAAATGTAAGTAGTAAAATACACCTATATGGCATGACATATGCATGTCATGTGAATTCTAAGTGCCTATGATGATATATGTAATAATTCTCCTTTACCTCATATCATCGGTCCAGGGATGAAATAAAATTCTGAATCAAAATAATAATAATAACCATCACACATCATGTGCATCACCTTATGGTGAAATGATATCAACTATAATAGTTAAAATTAGAACAACAATTATAATTTAGAAAACTCAACATTTACCTCAAACATGGGTTAGCCACACCCAAGTACGACTTATAACCAAGTTCCAAAGCATTCCTAATATCCCATATATTGTATGAAAATACTAAATCAAGAAAGAAAACCCATGATGCCACTTTTTGATGTCCTGGACCTGAATGTCACTCAGAGGTTTCCTGAGCCTAGTTGGTCGCATGGACTCAATCCCATCTCCCCAAATATCAGAGGTTGCTGACTAGTAGTGGGGGTCTAGGGTGTGTTCATAGGGATACTATTCTCTTATTACCATAGTATAGAACAACGCATAAATAAGATAACTAGTAAATAGTGGAATCAGTATAGAATAAATATATTCCACAGTAGAAGAAGGCATGAATAATAAATATCTAAACAACTGATAATCATATAAAAAATATGATGATACATGTCATGTCTCTACAAATATGGAAAACATGGATACAAAGTAGTAGTCATAACATGCTATACAAAAGTAGAAAAAAGAAACTGAAAACTATCCAAGAATCTTGAGCTCCAGCTCATTCATCTACTACCAAACTCCATCCTAATGCAAGAAATCAATCAAGTGTCTGAAGTGATACACTTCCCTTTATCAACACATGCATACATGTAATCTGCCTGAGTGCCAATAGAGACCCATACAGGGTGTGAGATAAATCTTAATAGTCCAACAACAATGATGTATATAACATCCATTCCATGTTATATAAACTAAAATAGTGTGAAATCAAGTGTATATGAAAGTAAATCAGTATTGTAATGTAAATATCCAAGTACCTGATTCGGCCTCACCTAGTTTCTGAACATGTAACCAGTTCATTAATTAATTATGTTTTAGTTTATATATGTAATTCATGTGTGGAATAACCATCACTGACATCCTAACATGATAATAATAATAAAGTATCCAAGTTATAACAAGGCATCCATGATAATAATAATAATGAAGTGGTTCCAAGGTAATAACCAAGGCAACCCTAATCTCAAGGGGTCGATCCAACTCGGGTAATAAACTATAGCCTAGATATAAGGGGTAAGAGTGTAATCTAATGGACATCACCCAAGGAATTCTGTAATAATGATTCTAACCAATTCTAAGGAATTCATCCAAGGAAAAATGGGATAAGTGGTGATTGGTCCCAAGGGTGTCTCCAAGGCACCTCATGTCTATAGACATCACGCTGAATCCAAGGAGTGTGTCCAAGGAATTCTATAATAATAATGAATGAGGGATCCTATGGTGCTTTACCTTGTATCCACTGATAGATGAGGATTAGGTTCTAAGGTGGGTCTCACCCTTGGAAATCGGTATCCTTGAATCGGAATGGCATTAATGAGTGACCAAGTATTCCCTTAGGAATCCAAAATCTAAAACAAGTCTAACCACTCCTATAATGATGTCAAGTTCCGTATACAAGGCACCTTATAGTTGATTCATTTAATTAATTAGTCTATGTCATAGTCATTCCATTTAATAAGTCATTGGGTTCAAGTTGTTGTCTTTCATTAGTGTGACAAGGCTAAAGGGTATGAAACCATTCCATTCATTTCATATAAGCGTTATTCAATTAATTAGGTTCACTCTGCTACATTCCATAAATCATGGAAAGGTGTGCTACAGATGTTCGACCAATTCATTCTATTACATTTAATTAGGCCAAGTCATATACATAGTATACTTTCCAATTTAACCATTTAAAGATTCATTGATTAATTTCAAGTACTTACCTTAGAAGGGACAACTGACACTGAAATATTCAAGGGCTAGTCAAAAACCAATTCAATAGTCATTTAATTAAGTAAGGACTTAACACTAGTAGGTTCAATCCAAAACACACCCAAATGGTGGTGCAAACAACCATTTCTAACCACTAAAGGCATAAAAATGGAAAACACTCTACATGGGGTGGTCATCATTGAGGTCATAACCTCCAACATTGGATAAAATTTATGAAAAGGGTCTTAGAACATGGTTCTAACAACTAAAATTAAGGCATATGAATTAAATAGGAAGCACCTAATGAAATCGACGCACGCGCATGACAATTTATAAAACAAAGAATCTTGAGGGACGAGTTATAGACCACCTACCTCATACTCATATGACTCTCCTCATCCATTATTATCCTCTAGTTTGGCCTGGATTGGAAGAGATCTGAAGAATGGTCCAACGCCCTAAAAATAGGTCATATGAGCCTATATCTAAATAACATCATCAATATAAATAAGAACGAAGAACAAATAAAAAATATTGAGATCTTACTGACACATATCCAATGAGACGGACGGTTCTTCGATCGGACTCTGAATGAATGAATGGGATCAAATACTACCGAGGAGGATTTTGGGATCTCAAAAGGAAAAATAAGGGGTGGTTTTCTACTAGAGAGAAAAATAGGAAGAGAGGGTTTAAGTTAAAACATTTTAAGGGAATTTTCATAAAATCACCCAAAAAAGGCATTGTATGGTTTGGTCTCATGGTTGGAAAAACTGTGCACCAACCATGCATCTTATACTATAGGGAGGGCATTTCACATGGTTAGGCCACACAGTTAGAGAAACCATGTGCCAACCATAAAAAACACCTCTGCAATATGTCTGTAGCTTTTTTACATGGGAGTGTGCCCCTTAGTGTACAGTTAGGGAAAACTGTGTGCCCTACTTCACCCCAATATCCAACCCTGCATGGTTATAAGTAATTGTGTGGTCTGCCTCCCACGATTTCTATTAACCATGCAACCAGCCTATTGCTCCCAAAAATTTAGGTTATGGGATACAAATAATACTCAAACACCCTCGAGACACCTATAAACTCATTAAGTATTTTTATTAGGTCCAAAACAATGAATTGGACCAAATTTAAAAGGATCCATTCCTAAGTGAAAAACCGAGTTCTTACAATCAAGACAATCTAAGCATGTTTGCTTGGTTTTCAGTGAGTGACACTTTTTAAACTGATAACAAGCACTTTGAGTCATATTAGGAACATCACATATCAAATTAAGGTGATGACAATTCTTACAAGTCACAAATGACTTATAGATTATTTTTCTAAAGTATCAAAATAATTAAAATTCATTTTCTTAGTTTTGAGTGTGCCAATTGTCTTTTTTACTAAAATTAATGTCAACTTTAAATAAAAAGATGAAATTGGAGTCATACTAGTCGTAATGTGCATCAGATTGAGGTGGGTCTAATTTCTACACATCTAAAATGGATTATGGATCTTTTTCCTAAAGTATAAAAACAATTTGAATGTGTTTTCTTGGTTTTGAGTATGTCACTTATCTTTTTTACTAAAATGTCATTTTAAATTGGAAACATGCACTTTGAGTCATACCAATCACGTCATGTGTTGGTTTAATGTGAGACTAATTCCTATATTTTGAAAATGACTTATAAATAATTATCCTAAATCATTAAGATAATATGAGTGTGTTTTCTCGATTTTCATTGAGTGACACTTTTTAACTAAAATGTCAATTTTAAACTGATAACGGAAAATTTGAGTCATACCGAGCACACCATGAAACATATTAAGGGGATGCTAATTCCTATACGTCAAAAATTACTTATGGATTGTTTTCATAAAGTATCAAAACAATCTGAATGAATTTGATCAATTTTGAGTATGTTAGTTATATTTTTTACTAAAATTAATGTCAAATTTAAATAAAAAATCACACTTGGAATCATAACGGTCACATTGTGCTTCGGATTGAGGTGAGTTTGATTCTTACATGTCAAAAATAACTTATGGATTTTTTTTCTAAAATATCAAAACAATATGAATATGTTTACTTGGTTTTGAGTATGTCACTTGTCCTTTTTACTAAAATGTCAATTTAAATTAGAAACGCACACTTTGAGTCATACCAGTCACATCGTGTGTCTGTTTTATGTGAGAATGATTCATACACATCAAAAATGACTTATGAATTATTTTCCTAAATTATCAAGATAATCTGAGCATGTTTTCTCAGTTTTCAGTGAGTGAAACTTTTTAAACTAAAATATCAATATTAAACTAATAATAGACACTTTGAGTCTACCAGTTGGACTTATCTTTGGTTCACACTTTCCCTTTAAAAGTGTTATTATAAAATAAAAAAATGGATTGGCACAGACACTTTGAGTCATACCGGGCACATTGTGTATCAGATTGCAGTATGAATAATTTCTACACATAAAAAATGAATTATGGATCATTATATTAAAATATAAAAATAATAAGAATTTGTTTTCTTGGTTTTAAGTATGTTAATTTTCCTTTTTACTAAAATTAATGTCAATTTTAAATAAAAAGATGCACTTTGAGTCATACCGATCACACTGTGTGTCAGATTGAGGTGAGGTTGATTCCTACATGTCCCAAATGACTTATGTATTATTTTCATAAAGTATAAAAATAATTAAAATGTGTTTTATTGGTTTTGAGTATGCTACTTTTCTTTTTTACTAAAATGTCATTTTAAATTGAAAACATGCATTTTGTGTCATATCGATCACATCATGTATCGGTTTGATGTGATACTGATTCCTACAAATTGAAAATGAATTAGGAATCATTTTAATAAATTATAAAGGCAATCCAAACATGTTTTATTAATTTTCACTGAGTAGAACTTTTTGAATTAAAATGTCATTTTTAAACTGATAATGTACACTTTGAGCCATACCGGGTACATCGTGTATCAGATTGAGGTGAGGCTAATTCCTACACATCAAAAATGACTTATGGATTATTTTTCTAAGGTATAAAATCAATCTGAATGTTTTTTCTCAGTTTTGCGTATTCCAGTTGTATTTTTTACTAAAATTAATGTCAATTTTAAATAAAAAGAAGCACTTTGAGTTATACTAGTCACACCGTGTGTCGGGTTGAGGTGTGGACGATTCCTATACATCCCAAAGTCTCAAAAAATTTCAAATTACAATATTACCATGTTTTTCATTAGATTTCTTTGTTTAATTCCCAATAATATGTGTTGAGTCTATGTTCTTAGCTGAAAAAACTTTTTTGGCTAAGAACATCCACTCAAGATGCAGTGTTGTAGTTCAATAAAGAAAGCCCATGGAAATTGTGGTAACATTGTCATAAAGAAACATGTTATCTCTTTTTTGTATTATTTCAGATGGTTTAAAGAAAAATATTACTTCCCAAAATATTTATGAAAAAAACTAAATAAGTATTATATAAAAATGATAAAAAAAATTAACTTACAAGTATTAGATAAAATGATATAAAAATTAATTAAATAAGTAATAAAAATTTACCTTTTCATGTTGGTTGTATACATTCTTGACCAATTTCCTTATTTTTATTATCTCATTTACAGTCTTGAAGTCTAATCTCTCACGAGCATGAGCAGCTTTGAACAAATCACCACAACTCGAACAAAAGAATCCACTTGTATAAGAAAATAATTATTATGTGAGTAATACTAAAAATAAATAAATTAAACATAAATGTGAAATAATAAATTAATTCTATGGAAAATAATTTTACTAGGAAAACATAAATATTACCTATGTGATTGAGTAGAGGGGGTGTCGTTTCTTTTCCTATAAAGGTAGTGGAGGTAACTTAAAGGAAAGTGATAAATTCTAATACTGTAGGGGTGAAAAAAAAATTAAGGGAGAAGAATTATATGGAAGTTTTGGTGCAAAAAGGCATGAAATATTGACAAAAATATTCTAAAATAAATAAACTATGAAAATATGACTTCCCAAAAGATATGAGAAAAAAACTAAATAAGTATTAGATAAAAATGTTAAGGAAATTAACTTACAAATAAAAGATAAAATTAAGACAAAATTAATTAAATAAGTGACCTTTTGAGGGAGAAGAAGTTTGTGGAAGTTTTGGTGCAGAAAGGCATTAAAGATGGATGTAAATATTCTAAAATAAAAAATCTGTGAAAATATAACTTCCCAAAAGATCTATGAAAAAAACTAAATAAGTATTAGATAAAAATTATAAGGAAATTAACTTAAAAATAGTAGATAAAATGATGACAAAATTAATTAAATAAGTTATAGGAATTTACCTTTTGATGGAGAATAATTCTGTAGAAGTTTTGGTGTAGAAAGGAATGAAATGTAGAAAAAAATATTCTAAAATAAATGAACTAATAAAATATGAATTCCCAAAAGATTTGTGAAAAAAACTAAATAATTATTAGATAAAAATAATAAGGAAATTAACTTAAAAATATTATATAAAGTGATGAAAAAATTAATTAAATAAGTGGTGGGAATTTACCTTTTGAGGGAGAAGAATTTTATGGAAGTTTTGGTGAAAAAAAGCATAAAATATGGATAGAAATATTCTAAAATAAATGAACTATAAAAATATTACTTCCCAAACGATCGATAAAATAACTAAATAGTATTAGATAAAAATGATAAGGAAATTAACTTACAAATAATAGAAAAAATGATGATAAAATTAATCAAATAAGTAGTAGTAATTCACCTTTTGAGTGAAAAGAAGTATGTGTAAGTTTTGGTACAAAAAGGAGTGAAATATGGATAAAAATCTTCTAAAATAAACAAAATCTTCAAGTAATAATGAAAATTAAACCAACATTTCATTATACAATCTTCCGATAAAATAGAGAAAGTATATAGTAACATTACCTTAACATATTCCAAAGGGTTTACTTTGTTATAGTTTGTTCATCTGCAGGATTGGTAATATCATCATGTGCAAAAGAAATTTTCTATGTGAATACTCAAAAATTTAATTTAGATTATGTTAATACAGTATAGAATAGATAATATTATGAGGAAAATCATAGTATATTAAAAAACATTTTTACCTTCTCATTTAACTCTCTTCCTTTTTTAAAAAATGTTTTCAGGATTTGGATCCTCTATCAAGAATCCAAATCCCCTCTTTATGGTCCTCTCTAACATAAAATAAATTGTCTACATTGGGACTGGCATAAACTGATTGTGATCTCCCAATTAAAGGGTCATCCTCTATTGAATTTTCCTCTGACCCAACATTTGTTTTAGTTTCCAGTGAGACAATTGATCAATTCTTGTTTGCTGGATTTGAGACATAAAATACTTGCACTTCTTGTAATACTATTATGAATAACTCATCTTTTTCCCCTTCCACACTGAAATTCGCCTTTATAAAGCCCCTTTCATCAATTTTCATTTCAATCTTATTATAAACCTATTTGAAATGGAAAATCATCACTTTAATTGTTTTATAATACAACCTATATATGTATTCGATAATTCCAAAATATTGTATATTTTCATAAATTGGATTTTTATCCTTGGAACCATATATGAATCACTTCCTCTATAATAATAACACCATTTTTTTCATTATACTACAGTCATTATGTTCTTTTATATAGAAAATATAACCATTGATTAAAAAACTAGTGTAAGATATAACATTTTCATTCATTCCCTTTGCTAGCTATCAAAGTCATTCAATAATTAAATTTGGATTTTTAGATAACTTCTTATAAATTTGATCTCAGAAACATCCTATAAATTGTAGATTATATGTATTTTATATCCATCCTTTATCCCTTGATGGATTAAAGCCTCTAAGAATTTATTTATGGTCTTCGACATATGAATCAACATATTCACTATTATGTAAAATTTAAAGGTGTGATTTCTCCCACTCTCTAATGGTAATTTTAACAACATCTCTTCAAGAAATCCCTTTACCCATAAGGTGTCTACTACGACAAGACTTTAGGAGACTGATGTTGTCAGCATCTGTTAGGTAATCGGTACAGAATTCAATAGCTTCTTCAATAATGTATCATTCTATAATACAACCTTTTAGTAGACTTCTATTCTTGACATACCCTTTCAAAATATTCATATATAGTTCAATGGGGTACATCCATATGTAATGGATAGGACCTCATAGTTGAATCTCTCTAACCAAGTGAACCATCAGGTGGACCATTATATCAAATAATGATGGTGGGAAGAACATATCTAATTCAAACGATATGACTAAAAACTTCTTATTCATGATTAGAAACATCTTAAGGTCTATAACTTTAATGTATATGACTTTTAAAAATAAATTTTTTTGGTTAATATATGTCATACATTTTTATCCAGAATGCAACAGAAAGAAACAGGCATCAAATCTTGTATCAAAACATGAAATTCATGTGATTTTAGTCCTTTTAACTTAAAATTAGTCATTGACATGACATTATTTATATTTTATGAATAACCCTATGGAAATTTTATAATATTAAGGAAAAGGAAAAATTGTAATTTTTCTAATCTGGATAGAGTGTAAGCTACTGGAGGAAGAAAATCCTGCCCTTTACCTTTCACCAGTTCCAAATCTTCCCTTATCCCCATGTCAATAATGTTCAACCTAGACTTGATTTTATCTTTTATTTTTTTAGGAACATTTATTAATGTTCTAATAATACTATCAAATACATTTTTTCTACATGCATGACATCAAGAAAATGTCTGACGTACAAACAATTCCAATACGGTAATTCAAATAAAATTGATCTCTTCTTCCCACCTAATTTCATAATGTTTTTCAAAAATATTTTACCGAAAATAGTGTAAATATATTTTATTTTATTGAATAGTTGATATTAAAGTACCATACGACTTTTGAAGGACTTGATTAATTTTTCTTGTATCGATTTTTGGCACACTTAGGGAATTTTATGAGTGATTCATGGTCCTTGTGAAGTAATATGTAATCATTTGGAAAAGTATGTATTTTTTTAGAGATCATGGAAATTGAACATAGAATTAATTTAGCATAATATGTTTGGCATGGTAGTCCATTTTGTTCTGGTAGCATATCATTCAGGAGACCAAGTAGTTCTGAAAATCTGTTGTCACTCCATCTACTGCCAGCTTTCAAATTACATAACTTCAATACAGCTGAAAATGTTGTGTATTTAGTACAACCGGTATATAATGTTCTCTTATAATAACTATTTAACTTCTCAAACAACTTTAGACAATCATTAAGGTTATCTTCAATTATCATTTTCATTTCTTCCATGTTATCTCCATCATCATTTACACTAGTATTCATATCAAATGATCCATAAACCACAGTATCATCCCGATCGACATGCACATTTAGTTTTTCCCCATGTTTAGTACAATATTTATTTCTCTAATCTATTCCATGACAAATAAAATGTTATTATAACTCTTTTGGACTAAATTTTATTTAATAACAACAACATAAACACATAAAAAGGATTTGAGGAGGTTCATATGCATGATCCATTTCAAACTTGATAAACTCTTTAAATCTATATTTATACTATTTTATCAAACGATTAGTGTGCATCTATTTTTTATTCATATTCATACTATTGGGGTCATAAAATATTCATTTTTTATAATAAATAAATAAATACACATAAGATATTCATTATCAAAGGTGAAAGTTATAGATAATTCTAATAAAGGAAACCTAACATTTGATTGTTTTAAAGAATTTAAGTATGCTTTGAAGAAAATGGGTAATTGAATTTAAGAAAATAATTACTCTGGTATGGTAGGTGTTATCCTTTAAATTCATTCAAAGGTGAAAGTTATAGGTAATTGTTATCCTCGTTAGCTCATCTCTCGAACATTTATCATTGCATTTTGTTGTTTGACACTCATCCTCCATCTCTTGTGGACATACACCTATGTTTCTTGAAATACACTAAGTAGTAGTCATCCATGGTATGACTACCACTCAGATTATTACAAGAAACATAAAAGAGATGGTGGATGAGTCTCAAGTAACAAATTTCAATAATAATTATTCGAGAGATAAAGTTGATGAGGATGAAAATTATACTCCATTACGTTCTCTAAAAGGGGTAATGCCTCTCATTTGTGAGAATTACACCATTTTAACTAATTTTTAACTCTTGGCCTATTGAAGGTGATATTTGGGGGGCATAAATGTTCTTGTATGTGATTTAAGGGGTCTCAGTGGGGATATGTTATGATATATGAATCCTTGGGGACTCTATAAATTATATATTTATATGAGAAATCCCACTTTTAAAACTTTAAATCCTTTAACTAAGACTAGTCCTACCTCTATTGAAATTATCCATCAATCCTTTCTTAAATCCCCTAAACAAACAAAAATATAATATAGGAAATTAATGATTAATAAGAAACCCAAATATGATAAATAAGAATAATAAACTCTTGTTCCATTAAATAGAATATATAAAAATATATTGATAAAATATTTTAACAAATAAAGAGTTATTTCATATACATGAATGGTAATCAGAGATTCCTAGGGGTGGAACCAATACATGTAGACCTAAAATGATTAATACCTAAAAATAATTTCTAATAGTTATTCCAACATATATAGAATTTGATAACCTCCATTCTATTTTTTGGAACAAGTGATGTGACAACCTATGGAATTATTATATTTAATATTAACGGTATATCAAATATTTAAAAACATCACAAAATAATAATTCCAATTAAAAATTGATAAGAAATGGAAAAAAATTAGGAAAAAAATATACCTAATAACGATAACGGTGTTAAACATCTCAAAATTCTTATTTGATAAATTGATTCAAGAATTATGTCTAGATAGGTTGAAAAAAAAGAATTATTTTAAAGAATAAGAATAGTAGGCTTTATAAGAAAATTTCATTTTCATGGACATTATGGGTTCTATGGTGATTTTGGGAAAATAGTATAAAATTTTATTAATAATGAGATAAATAATAGTAACTGTGGAAGATATAAAGGTTTTAATTTAAAGTAGAGATGACTCAAAATTACAAAAATAGTTTCGAAGTGAGACGAATCTTTATAAGTAAAATTGGATGATGAATTTAAACCATTGAATAAACTCTATTGAACATGTGACAAATTAAACAGTTGTATAAAGGATTGTCAAAATTTTCTAAAAAAATAGATGAATGTGAAGAAAGAATTATAAATTTTTTATATGAAAAAGAATGAAATGTAAGAGGAATTTATTATTGATGTCACACTAAAGTATTTACAAAAGAAACATAATTTCATATTAGACATTGGTTGTTCGTCTTACATGACAGGTAAATTGGTGTAATTAAATATTTTTGACAATTTAAAAGGGTACTTATTATTTTAGAAATGGTGTAACTCTTAAGATAAATTGTTTGTATTTAAAAGATGTTGGAAATAAAAGGAAATGTTAAATAATGATATGTTTTTAGATGGATTAAATTAAAACATACATAGTGTTATTATATGTACGATGAAGAAAAAGAGGTGATTTTTAAGAATTATTAATTAGTGGGTTATTTTTTCAAAGATGGATATATTTTTACAAAAGTATAGAAAGCTAGTTGAACCATATTATAATTTGGGGTCAGTAAAAATTTACGGTAATTAGTTTGAAATAGGAAATCGATTTATGGTAGTGAAAAAAAGATCATATTAGATAATGACACATTTAAATACTGACTTAAAAAGGGTGGTTTGAGATGTTTTTATGATGAAAAGATAAAATTGATAAATATTTTTTACTAATTATAATGGGGAGATTGTTAGTAATTAAAATAATAAATTGTAGATTTAAATTAAACAACCCTTAGAGTATATCCACTATGATATATATGGACCCTAAAATTATAAATCAATACATTATGATAGGTATTTCATTTTACCCATTTATAATTATACTCACATCATATGTATTATGTTTTAGTTATATATATATAATGCTCTAAAGGGGATTACAATTTTAAGAAAAAGTATTAAGAATGAGTTTCATTATGTGATAAAGAATTCTATATTAATTTATGGGGTTGAGCATATGACACACCTATTATGGTGTGATAAAAAATAATATTTATATTCCTCATTAGTACAACACAGTTTATAGTCATGGTCATTCCCTTAAAGATTTTATTTTGGAACACTCGCTATTCCTACCACGTTATTATATTTATGGTATTTTATATATATTTTGAAAAAATAAAAAATATTGGGGATTTTGAAAATTGATGCAAAAAAAATAACAGCAATAATGAAAATATAAGATTATGAATATAGTATTATTAGAAATAATGATCAATCCTTGGGGGATTTCCCATATATGTGTTTAATTTTTTTCTTAATGTGTTGTCCAAACTTAATTATCACTCTATAGAAATGATCAATATCATTCACCTAACCACCTCTGAATGTTTATCCCATGTAATTAACTAGTGCATAACTATCACATGTGCATTAGGTTTATAATTTCCTAAGTCCAATGGTAAGAGGCATCCCTCAATTGATTAGAATAACCCTTGGCTTCCACATCCATCATGCTGAATGAATGAAGAGAACCCCATTATACATGTCCAATGGTCACTAATCCATTCCCTATATTGTCACTAATATCTATCGTATTCAATATAAATTTGGAAGGGGAATCATTTATTGAAATATAGTGTGAGAAGAAATATTTGTGTAATGAATGATAACTAGTAACAATATTTTAGGGAGGTCCTTCAAAGTGTATCTTCCCCCTCCTTATAATGGTGAGTCAGTAAATTCTTAATCCAACATTGAATGGTTATTAAGGGCCTCAAGAACACTAGAGTTTTGAAGGGCTAGGATATGGTCATTCTCATGTACTTTGGGTTTCCCCTAGTGAGACTTCCTCTTGGATATGATCTATTAGGTGGTTGTGGACATTTGATGCAACTAGTGATCTTCAAATGTGAGCTCTCTCTAAACTTACTCACAAGTTTTAATTGGAATATCTGAATGAGATATTGTAAGGTTTGAAGGAATATGGTACTTCCCTAAAGTGGTCATTTAAATGGGACAATGATCACCTATCAGAATGGGGATATAACCTTCATCCTATTTTTCATTCTTTATAAAAACATACCAGTGATCCTCCTAAAAGGAAGTAGGAATATATTCTTACTCCTTAGTAGCTCTTGAAGCATGTTGTCGAGAAACTCTATTAGCGAGGGCTCGAATATATGAGTGTCCACTATTGACCACAGGGATATGCTAATGGTAAACAAAGAATGATGATAAAAAATGCAAATGGATATTGTCAAATAAGCAATAAATGAGTAAAGAGGAGGAGAAAATAACATAACTTGGATTGAAGTTTTGAATCGTTCAAGATAAAGTAGAGATATCACCAAACCTGGAATTTGTTTGAGCCTTGGATTTATTTGACCCTTGAATTGTTCGAGCCTTGATTCGAGCCATGATTCAAGTTTATATTTGATGAGGAGGAGCGTCGGCAGCAGGTGGCTTCCACAGAATGCTTCAGATGTCGTGACTGGCTCGCAACTGGTTAGGATTAATTAAATAGATTGGGACACTTTTATCAGCACTTCCAAAAAATGCTGATAAATATCTCTTTTATCATAATTTATTACTTAAGCATTGATAAATGATTTATAATTATAATTATAAATAAAAAAATGTAAATATATTTATATAATTATATATGTGTGTATATGTATATTTAAAAAATGTATATATAAATAAATATAATAAATATATTCATTATTTAAATATATTTTTTATAATTTTATAATTATTTATTTATAATTATATAAATAATTTTTTAAAAAATAATATATATATATCATTATATATATTTATATAATTATATATATATATATATATTATTTAATAAATATATATAAATATAAATATATTAAATATATCTATATATTTATATCATTATATGTATTTATATAATTATATATACATATAATAAATATATATAAATATAAATATAGTAAATATATTCATCATTTAAATAAATTTATTATAATTTTATAATTATTTATATATATATAATTATTTATTTATAATTATATAAATACTTTTAAAAAATATATTTATTTATTTATAATTATAAATATATAAATGTATAAATATAGTAAATATACATTTATAAATATATTTATTTATAAATATTTATTTTCAAATATATTTTTAACATTATTAATTAATATTTAATCTTAAGTGAATGCATGTTAAAAATAGGTTAAATTGAATAATTAAAAACGAGTACATTTTAACAATATTGAAAAAATGGATAAATTTTATTAATTAAATATAAATTATTAAAAAAATATGGATATATATTGAAATAAATATGAATATATATTAAAAATATTAAAACATAGTAAATAAATATATATAAATAAATAATAGAAATTGATTAAATTCCCAAAAAAACATAAAACATATTAAAGTGAATTAATACTTAACTGTAATAAAAATATAAATAAATAAATAAATAAAATTTACCGATTAAATACATTATATATTAAATGTATCATGTTGTAATGAAATTCTAAAATGAATACTAAAATTCGAATAAATTACATAAATATTAGGTGTATGTGTTTCTATATAAAATTTCATTAATTACGTAAATATTTATGTGTGTGCATTGTATATAAAAATGAATTAATTATATATGTGTGAAATCAATATAACACACGTTTGATATGTGTTAAATTGAAAAATCAAACAACATTCAATTATGTCAATTGCTCGATGTAATTAATCGGTATTTTTAATTCATATTATTTTTTAATTATAAATCATTCTTCACTAAATATATGAATATTTAATGTAAAGCATAGATATTTTTTAATATTTAAATCATATTTATTTACATTAATATATATATATATATATATTTTTAATATATATTATTTATTAATATTATCAATAATTATTTATTTAATAAAATGTTTAATATTTTTCTCAATTTACTTATTTTTAATTTTTATTTATTTAATTTTCATTTTACATGTATCTATATATTTAATATATATTATTTCTTAGAATTTGTAATTTATATATAGTATAATCAATTTATTTATTTTTATCAATAATTATGTAATTAATAAATTTTTTAATAAATTTTTTAATAAACTCATTTTTATTTTTTATTTTTTTAATTGTTTCATTTTATTCAGGACCTTTATCAGCGCTAAAAATAAAGCGTTGATAAAGGGTACCATTTATTAATGGTAAAAATAAAACACTAATAAAGGGTACCTTTTATCGGTGCTAAAGAAATGTGTTGATAAATGTTACCTTTTATCAGCGCTAAAAAAACATTGACAAAAGGTACTCTTTATCAACACTTGTTTTAGCATTGATAAAAGACACCTTTATCAGTGCTTTTTGCTAGCACTGTTAAAGGCCTGTTTTGTAGTAGTGCAATTGAGACTAGCTGATCAGAATAGGAAAACAAGATATGGCCGGGAATTTCCCCAAATAAACATGCCTCAACAAGATCTACATGGGATCAAGTATTTGGTCAAGGGAGGACAACCTAGGAAAAACTCTTGGAACACCAAACCTTAGTGAACCCAACTGATCAGAAACATAAAGTACCCTTCCCAATCATCCCAACCACTCACCCATGACTTTCTCATTCAAGAAATGATACTAACACTGAGGCTTTCACCTTATCAAAATAGATGATCACTAAAACAAATGGTACTTCCTAAGGAGTTATTAAGGGGGTACCCAGGGAAACTCTAATTCAGAATTTCCTTAAGACCTCAGTTATCTCAAACTCTCCAAACCCAAACCTCGAAATTATATCCAATACTAATTATCAAAATAAATTTTCATCTAAACAACCAAAGAAGTCATCCTAGAGACTATCCATCCACTCTTTATTAAGACTTTTCTGGGGTATACTCAAATAACACAAAACATGAATCCATCGATTCATGCTTCCCAATCCAAATAAAATAGTCCCAATATAAATCATAAGACAAAACTAAAATCACAATTAACCAAAACAAAAAATATATATCTTTAAAAAACTACTTATTTTCCCTCTAAAAATTCCCAACTTTGAATTGAAAAAGGTCGAGAAACATTTTTCAAAACATAACCAGAAAACATTTCATCCCCCTTTGAAAAATCCAATCAACTTTATTTCATTTCATTTTCTAAACTTTTATTTAAAATAAATTGAACAATTTTAAATTTATAAATCCCACTTGGGAAAAAGAAAAACACCACTTTACTTAAAAAAATTTAAATTCGCCTCTTAAACCATTTTCTCAAAACCAAATCATTCCACTAAAGAAAAAAATTTAAATCAGCAATTTTCAAAACCGATTTTCCATACCTCTAAAATATGGTTTTCAGTTTAAAGACCATGGAAATATTTTTGTGGGATTTTTACCCATCACAAAAGTCCCATTTTAAAATTACAAACTAATTTTAACCACTTAAAACCATTTCGAAACACAAGCTTCTATTTTTTAAAATCTTAAAAAATTTATTGAAAACTAATTCAAAATCAAAAACCCCTTTATCAAACTTTGTTCAAAACTCATTTGACCAACAAAACACAACATAAACCAACCAAGAAGGGACTAGTGTCTATAAATGAATTAGATACATGGATTGGTGGACCGTGTGTCAACCATGAAACTGCCGCTAAGAGTAACACAAAACCATGTATGTGGGATCCACATGGGTTACCAATCTATGTGATTTCACTGTGTACCACCAGTTCAACTCCCATTTCAACCCCAAAATAAAAACTCAAGATAAAAAATCCCAACATCCCCTAGTAACTCGGGTTTCATCACAGAGGGTGGTGACCAAGAATCGACCCATGACCGACATCTTGAGCCCCAAAAATCTTATATTCATCTACCAGACATCCCAAAATAATGAAAGATACCCATGGGGGTGACAAGGTTCCTATGGAAAAATAACTTGACCTACTCTGATACTATTTTATCGTGAACTAACTTGACCCATCCCTCCATCGGATTCCTAACTCGGTTCGTGATAAGGCCTGAAGAGCATTCTCAATCCCCATGGGCTAGCACAAGTTTCTAGGCATTAAGGAAATTCCACTTGAGAAGGATTTCACCCATTAAATAATTAATAAAAGTAGTAGTGAAAAATAAATAAAATTTTAGCACGACTTGTCCATACATCGAACGTCCATGTCAAAGAAATAAATAAGTAATAACCTAATATCAAAACTAGGAAATGCAGTAAACAATAGTGAGAACCAGAAACCTACCTCACCACCCCAGTCTCCCTGTCCATCAAGGTAAAGATGACCACTGAAATGTCTATCCTCGACCACTAGAATATTGGTACGCCTATGACTGTAGAAAGTAGTGAAAGACTATGTGACCAAAAGAAATAAAATAAATGAAAACTTCTCAAAAATTATAGGAAAAATAAAATCATGTCCAACTAAAAACCAATAATAGGAACACTGGATGAATGAAATTAAATAACAATTGACCTTAGATAAATCAACACTCAAAGAGTGGTCCAAAGGAGTACCAAGAACCTGTAACTAAAAAATAATAGAGATGTAAGTTTGATCATAAAAATGCCCAGTGGGGATTTCATAAGAGAAACCACACCATATTTATTAACTTTAAAAAGAAAACCATTTCAATCCAGTTTGAAAATATAAATATATGAAAATAAGGTTTTTTATTTCCTTTAAAAATTTAGAAAAACCATTTTCTTCTTTAGTTTCCAAATCTATTTTCCATAGAATGAGAGACTTTACAATAAAAAATTTATAAGGAGGAACAAGCTGATAATATATGGGTCTTAATAAAAACATAAAAGTAAAGAGTATATCATTCGGTGCTACAAAACAGAAGGAAGTAAAAATGTGTTTCATTATTTTAGACATGAAAAAAAACAAAGTAAAAGATAATTTAAAAATATTACAATGGAGAAATGAGTAAATGAGAGCAAGCACCATGGAAAATCCCTAAGTATCTAGGTTATTTGGGGTCATAGGATCTACATACCCACAACATTCAAACCATATAAAATTCTTCTCGTGCATGATCCATTAGGGGGGGCACCCAAGGTCCAATGGTAATAATCCAAGTCCTATAGTTTAGTTAGTGTTGTAGCATAAATCCTATCAGGGAGAGCATATCGAGGACTTACTGACTCGCCTAGCATACTAGTCTTAGTCTACCCACCTAGGTACCTGGGATTCCCATGTTCCATGTCCATAATCAAAATACACAAGGGAGGTGTTGTATAAAAACAAAAACTCAATCGCATATTAATACAAGGAAAACATACAACGTCACCTCACCTCCCTACTCTACTGATGTGAAGCCCTTTTCTTAAATTCATACCATCATTCCATTCATATAAAACTTGAGTCCAAAAAATACATAAAATTATGACCTTCCATTGGAGTGCACTTTACTTTCTGAAAATATTTAGAAAGTGCCAATCATGCTTTAAATTTTTAGAAATAGACATTGATCATTTAGAAAACCACCTTTACACCATAGCTTTCACATTTAAAACCACACATCGCACTTAGACACATATAAACCTTAATATATATATATATATAAATACCCCTTGTCCCAATGCACATATTCCCAATGCCATGTGTAAATATGTATAAATATGGAACCTGTATATATACATACATACATGTATATGTATATAATCCAAATTTAAAAAATAAGAGAGAATTAGAAACCATTTGGAAGCTCTTTAGGGACCAAACATGTCATTAGGACTTTATATTAAACCAGTCGAAAGACCAAACATTCTCATTATTTTCAATCCCAAGCATTAAAATCAATTAGAAGACAAAATAATCACTCAATTTGCTCAACATTTCAAAGAATATTGAAAACATGCTTTATTAAAGGAAAACCATGGAAAAAACTTAAGAAAATTATGAATGACAAGGTAGAAATCCATTCCAATCATCCTAACCATTTATAATAATATATTTAGCTCATAATATAATAAAAACATCCAGAAAACCATAAAAATTTATAATTGTCAAATTTAAGGCTCGGGCATAGGGTAAATTTATGAAAATCAAAGAAGAACTCATTGTATTTTATGTGAAAGACCCAAACCCATATCAATCGGGTTCTAATAACTCTACAAGATGGAAAGAAACCCTAGTTGCAAAGAAAACTACAAAAAAAAAACCCCAAAGGAAACCCTAGGGTTCAACCAACCTCACACCGCAATGAGGGAGGGAAAAAGGAAGAATAAGAAATGACGGAGGAGAGGAGATGCTCACCTGAGATGATCACGTGAAAAATCAGAGGGGTAAGTGGACAAGAAGGGGGTAGTGGAATGCACGATTGGGTGCCCCCTTGGATCGGTGTCGAAGGAAAATGGGGAGAGGGGGATTTGGCTGATTTTTGGGGAAAAGGGGGAGGGGAAAATTGTAAAAAAAAACCTTCCATTTTTTTTAAGGTCTAGACACTACGTACGCTTTGGACACATGGTTGGACAAACCCTATGCCAACCATGTGCCCCACACTGGAAGGCCTAGAGCACCACACACAGTTAGGGAAACTGTGTGTCGATTCTGTAAAATCACATACATACTCGCACAGTTTGCGCATGGTTCCTACTGAACATGCGTAAACCGTGTACCTATGTTGAAAATCCCAAATTTTTAAATTTAATAATTGATTCAGCCCAAAACTCCAAAATGAAGCTAAATGTAATTAAAATTTATTAATAAATCATGATTGGGGTGTGACAAACCCTAAATAAATCCATTGGGCAACACACTTTCAACAAAATGATGAGTAACAATGTTTGTTCATTGTCACGATACATCCTCTAGAACTCATATGAAAAATACCCATCATATTGGATGATTCCCATCATGTTTCAGTGGAAATCGTCACTGATACCCTAACCCAAATCATCCAGAAATCATAGGATAAAGAAGGAGAAAAGGGACAGATCAAGGATAAGGAAGAACTCACCTAAAAAATCATTTCAAAATGCCATCACAATACACCTCACATCAAGGGGGTCAAAGTAAGAAGGTGAGTAGAGAATCCCCTAGTCCAACCCCATGAGAGGGAGGGGGAGGGGGAGGGAGACTTAAATCCTGAGGGGGCAAAATGGAAATTTCTAAATTTTTAAGAAAACCCAAATAGTAGCGCGATCACCGCGTGATTTGTCAAATTGTGTGCCAACCATGTGGCTCACACTGCCTCAAGACACACCATATCACTAGGTTTTACCACACGATTTACAAAACAGTGTGTCAACTGTGAGGAGCCTTCTGATATATCTTAGAACTGCACACATTTTGTCCCACATAGTTCTCTACAGTCGTGCACTTCAACCTCTCTTTAAAAAAACTCTACATGGTTTGTATTGGTCACTCACATATCTTTACTTGATCGTGTGATGGTTGTAAATAAGGTTAAAACCCTTTCAAGAATTATAAATTTGATCAAAAATCAGTTGCCCTTTATTCGAACACCTGAGATATCTCTTAGGCAGAGTTGGCCTTGGGGCAAGCCCAACAATCCCTTAGGCTAGGACAGTCAATGAATTTTCTACTCCACATGAATTGTAGTGGTTTGAAAGGGGTAAAATTTCTGTTTCTAATCTCAAGAAACAAAATTTATAAAGGTTTTATGGTCCAGTTTTACTCTCTGATCTAAATCCATATCCAAAAATGCCTCTTTAAGATGCTCTAGTTCTCTGTATTTCAATCTGAATCCCGATTCTCAAAATGACCTATGCTCTGAGATCAAAAATTAAAAATCTTACTCAAATTTATAAACTGTAAAGATACAAGGTTTTACAAGATTCAAGTATCAACAATGGTTTATAAGGTATCCAAAGCCTGAATAGAATTTTAATTATTATTATTATTCATTCCAATTTTCCTTAAAAATACAATAAAAATTAGATATAATAAATATAAACACCTATTTAAACATAGTTTTAGATTTAAATAGAATTTGAAATTCAGGTAACGATACCAATTTAGTTATTGTTAAACCTTTTTTGATTGAGTACCTAAAGATTTCAAATTTAGAGTCAATATTTCAAAGCCCCTATCCAGCTACACTTTCTTCACTCGGCGGCTGACACTCACACCATCCCATTGGATCTGCTTCAGTGGTGCTTCCTCGATGTCCTATCCCTTCAGGGTTATCTTGCAAAAGTCTTCTCACCTCTCCCCTTGGATTGGATTTGTTTTTTCATGTGTTGTACCCAGATATGCTTGATTCTCCTTGTTCGATATGACATGGTCTTCACCTGGATAACTCTGTCAGGATGAAATTCCAATTACGTGCAACTAGGTGCCTTGATTACATTGAATTATTTGTGAGAAATGTTATTTATCTGTGTCTGGATCATGAGGAAACTAAATATTGCTAGGAAATTTGATTTTCCAAGACCAAGTTTAGACCTTTTGTTGTCAATCCATGATAAGAATATTATTTTCTAGAAGGAAACTCCCTTATCTGACATGATCATTGATAACATATTTACAAGTGGATCATCTTAGATAAAAATGCAGATGTGGGATTGATTGTGAACAGAGTAATTATATCACAATTTATGATCCCAAGTTGGGCTACGTTTTCTATTTCGATTGTATCTGCATTCTTACTTTAAATCCAGGAATTTTCAATCTACAGTAACAATTGGTATATGGTTACACCACATGCTCATGTATATTTTTACTTTAAATGTTGTAATAGTGGGTGCCCTAGATCCAACTTGAACAGTAATTT